>CM070011.1:11386638-13786638 GCA_036247105.1 Cirrhinus mrigala
ATTTTATTTATCAGCTTTAATTATTGAATATAATTTTTATTGTTTTAATTTTATCGATGTATCTTTTTATTTGTTGTTTGTCACAGGGTTTAGTTTTATTTCTATATGATTATAGTATTTATTAATGTTTAATTTTCTCTCATTTTAATATTTTAAATTTTTTGTTTTAGTAATTTTGTTCTTTTTATATTATTATTAATATATGAATATATGAATATTTCTATTTAGCTTTTTTCAGTTTTATTTATTGTAATTAGAGCAGTGTTTATATATATATGTATATATAGCAATTGAAATAGTTTTATTTTAACAATAACAGTAGTGGGTTAGAGTTGCTCACTGTATGTTTTTGTCCCACACTGATGTGTAGTTTGCCAGGGGCAGAATCCTAAAAGACTTTATTGTCCTGTCTGTTAGGACATTTAGGGGGTGGGTTTGTGCAGACCAGACTTATCAATTATTCAGTCCCCCATACTGAGACAGACAGACTGTAGACACCTGCCCCTTCCAGTAGGGCCTCCACAGACACTTCAGGGTCATGGTAAATTTATACTGTCATTATTTGTGCAGACATCATGTTTGGCCAATAAAGCCCACAATCTAAAAAAAAAAAAAACAGGTACTTAAATGTATCTAAATCTAACATGGAGCATCTAAATTCATTAATTCTCCTGCTGGGGGGGGAAAAAACATCTTAAACTCTCAAAAGCAGTTAGTTGGTCTGTTTTAATGGTTTGTAGAGAGGTTTTGAGGCAATTAATTTAATCAAAATAAAAATAAAATATTAAGACAAATAGTGCAAATATCAAATCAAAGGCTACAAAAGTATTTATTTTCATAATTATGTAATGTTCATTTTTGCAGTACTATTGTAATTTACAACAGTATATTTATAAATAACAACAGTATATTTATAAATAATAATAATTATGATTGGTATTATTATTATTATTGTATTATTATTATTATAGATTTATTTAGGAATAAACTAAATTACAATAATAATAATAATAATTTTATTTTGCTAATTTAATCATAATAATTATTATTTTTATGATTTAGTATTAAAACTAAATAACAAAAATATTATTATTATTATTATTATTATTATTATTATTAATAATAATAATAATAACAATTATTGTTGGTATTATTTTTATAATAATGATTATTATTATTTATATTTTTATAATTTAGAATTAAAACTAAATCACAACAACAATAATTATTATTATTGTTGTTGTAAACAGTACAACAGTAGTATATTTCTATTTTTATAATTTAGAAATAAAACTAAACAACAACAAACAACAATAACAATCGTTGTTGTTGTTTATATTTTTTCTAATTTAGAATTAAAGCTAGATTACAATAATAATATTATTATTATTTATGAATAAAAATTATTATTTATATTATTTATGAATTAAAAACTAAATAACAACAACAACAATAATATTTTTATATAATTGTTCGGCAAAAACTCCAGCAGTGTTTATTTAACTTATTAATAATTATAAATATAAAATGACCCTAACAATCTGATCACATTACTCACGAAAAGTCATTGTTAAGGGTCATACTAGGTGTAGAAACAACTGTGTTTTATTCAGCTAGGTTTAGACATTTGTCTTGGAAGACGATGAGTCACCAAGAGGATGTTTGCGTCTGCGTCACCCTTGTTATGAATCCGGCTTGTCTTCCTGTCCTCTAATACCTGTTTATTTGTCATCTGACCTTCACAGGAGTTGCTGGAGAGGTTCATGGAGGGCCACGTGCCCCTGGAGGAATTCCTTGATTCTTTTCAAAGCCACAGGAAGACGTACCATATCCGCCGCGCTCAAGCCGAGAAGCTCCAGGAGCTCAACAAAGCCGACAGGAAACCCAAGAAGCAGGAGGAGGAGCTGAAGAGGGAGGAGGAGCACAAGGATTCCCGGCCCAACGGCATCAGCGCTCACGGCCCTCCTCGTGTCTTCCAGCTGCGATACGGTCTGACCCCGGCCATCCTGCTGCCGCTTTCCTCTTCCTCCGCCTCGGTCCTACCTCCTCTGGACTCACGCTCAGGCCAGCCGCAAGTTTCGGGGCCATGCGCCCGTCACTCCTGCCCCGGGCAGCCCGTCGGCCTGAGAGTAATAGGACAGTTACCCGGCTGGCCGGTGAGACCGGTCCGATTGCAGCAGCTGTACAGGCCCAGCCCCCATCAGCCCGAGCCCCCGTGCCGATAACGCTCGGCGGCGCGAGTTCGGCGTGAAAGCAAAGTTACGCAAAGACCACGTGAAGCCTTCATCGAGTCGATATATAATAATGATGCTGCCATGAAATCAAACCTTCATGTACCCAAAAAGGGAGGAGAGCGGAAAGCCATAAAGTATTTGTTAATGTCGCTTGTCATTGTTGCTTGTTCGTTTAACTTCGTTCTGTTTGGTGTTTGTGTGGGTTTAGTCGGGACGTGGCGGGAGTCGAGCTGCTGTTTGTATGAGGGAAGTGCCCTGTTTCTTGACACACTGCTTTTTGACTGGAAGGTCTTTTTGGCCGCTGAGGGACTTGTAAAATGGCACCTTTTTGTAATGTTTATGGGTGTTCAATAAAGTCTAATCATGATGTTTATTTTAAACCTATATCTCGGATGTTTCGTTTTCTGTTTCCTGCTTAACTGGCTGCACTAAAAAACTGTTTTTTTTCTTTTCCATTTTTTTTATTAGTGTAGAATCACTCTTAAAACAAAACAAATTTACCTGAGATTCAAAAATGAAAACGTTATATTTATTGTACTTGTTTTGAGTGTAAATCTTAGTAAATTTATTTCATTTTTTATTTTTATTTTATTTGTATTTTTATTACTATCTTATTGTTGTTTTATTAATATTTTATTATTTTTGAGAAAATATTGATTATTATTGACAAAATCTGTCAAGAACATATCCTGGTCAAAAGAAAAGAAAAACATTTAAATTTTATTGCATGAAAAATTGCGTTGTGACATTATTTTTATGACAAAATTAAATTAAAATAATTAAAATTGATTGAAAATTTTTATTTTAAATTATATTCATTCTTGGAAATGTAAAACTGTTTAGAATATTGTGATTTACTTAATTATATTAGTTTTCTCAAACTAAGAATGTTTTCTTTCTTAAAAAATGAAAATTTACCTGAGATTCAAAAATGAAAAAGTGATTTTACTTGTTTTGAGTGTAAATCTTATTTGAGTCTAAATTTATTATTATTATTATTATTTTATTTTATATATATTTTTATTACTAGTTTATTGTTGTTTATTAATATTTTCTGTCAGGAACATGTCCTGGTTATTTTTCACCTCAAAATCAAAAGAAAAAAGAAAAGAAAAGAAAATAACAGAAAAGAAAAGAAGAAATAAAAAAGAACCATTAAAATTTTGTTGCATTAAAATTGCCTTGTGACATTATTGTTATTAAAATAAATAAAATAGCTTAAAAATGTAATATTATATTCATTCTTAGGAATGTAAAATTAATTAAAATATTGTGATTTGCTTAATTATATCATAGTTTTCTTAAACTAAGAATGTTTTCTTTCTTAAAAATTAATTATCAATCAGAATATACTAAGTGAGTGAGTGAATGAATGAATGAATGAATGAATGAATGAAAACTAAAAAAGCTATCAACGTTCTTTACAATAATGAGAGTTGTGGGTAGACTGTGCATAAAACAGTCACAATACAAAAATATTAGTGTTCCTAAAATAAGGTTTCATAGTTAAAAATCAATTATTATTGAGAATAATTATAGTAATGAGAACTGTGTGTAAACTGTGCATAAAGCTGATGTCACAATGCGAAAACATTAGTAAAATATTAGTGTTCCTAAAGGCTCATGTCACAGTGCTAAAATATTAGTGTCCCTAAGATGTTTTCTTAATGGAAAATAAAATGTATTATTTCTTTTCTTTTGATTTGGGGGGGGAAGTATGACCCAGACATATTTTCGTGAGATTCATCCTATTATTATTTTTCTATCAGATAAGTTTTGTTATATTAGGGATTTTCTGTCCAAGTAATACACAATAAAAAAGATTACAAGTGTAGGTTAGATGAACTCATTATGTGTGTTTGTCTGTGCGAGACTCGTTTTACAATGAGAACGGTTCAGATGGTTTATTTATTATTGACACAGCTGAAGTCTTTCAAAGCCCAAACTCGCCTAACACTTTGTTGTTTCAAGTTTTTTTCATCCACTGCAGTGGAGTGTGTAGTCACAAAGTATGGACACGCTGTTGTCTTTGACTGAGCTCTCAAAGACGTCTGCAGTTACGCCTTTATTCTTAAGCTACAGTAGAACAGAGTTACAAATAAACTCGGATTAGCACAAAATACATTATAATAAGTGTGCTCTTAAACCAGCGCCAATGAAAATCATATCTAAGAGTGAGGGATTTACTTATTTATGGAAATCCTGTTATGGAATACCCCAAGTGGACACCAAACACTGTTTATTTGTTAGGGTTTTATTTCTAGGCTTGAAAGCTCTGCGTTTACTTTCAGTGAAGAGATTGTTTTGGGCAGCTATGGGAAAATATGTTGCATTATGAATTATTACAAGGGAGAGAGTGGTGTTATGTGGCTTTACTTTTATCATCCTGCAGGGATAAGTGAGAGGTGCAGAGCTGAAATGTTTTACTGACCTTCACCTGTTTCTGACATGAGTGGAATTCAGCAAAATGTTGCAAGTGCCAAGACCTAACCAGCACTGTATCTGCACCCGTTTATAACTCTGAACCTATGAATTTATTCAAACACACATTAAAAATACAGCTCATCTTATGATGAGCATGTTTTTTTAAAGGAGTCCTATTATGTGTAAGCAACCATAGCAACAGTGACCCAAGTAATATCAAACATGGCAACGTGCATAAAACTGAAAGTTTTAGCACTTTCTGACACGACGAGAGTCGAGTCGCGAGTTCATTCATCAAACCTTCATTAACCGACAGCAGCTTTTACATTTGTGTGAAGAGCGAAGCATTTGAACGGAAAACTGACGAGAATGGCTTCGGTGGAGACTGGATACAAAACTTTGAGATGACACGCAGATCATTTCTCCATAACTGTAAGTTACCGATGCCACACATGAAAGCACACAATACACGGTAGATGCACGTTTGTGCGGCAGAGCGGCTCTCTCGCACTGTATGACGTGATGGACCACCACTAGTCGTCCAGTCCTGTTCCGTTCACACAGCGTGAATGTTCCAAGAATGCGGATGTGAGTCCTGAGAATTTACGGGTGAGAGTTCAGTTATAGAATGCGGTTGTCACACCCCTAAATAACCGTAATGTGTGTGAACGTAACCGTATTAAAGGAGAAGTCCACTTCCAGAACAATTTACAAATAATTTACTCACTCCCTTGTCATCCAAGATGTTCATGTCTTTCTTTCTTCATTCGTAAAGAAATAAAGTCGTAAAGTTTTTTGAGGAAAACATTTCAGCATTTTTCTCCATATAATGGACTGATATGGAACTTCCAAAAGGCAGTTTAAATGCGGCTTCAAACTATCCCAAATGCGGTTATAAATGATCCCAGCTGAGGAAGAAGGGTCTTATCTAGCGAAACGATCGTTTATTTTAATAAAAATAAAACAATTTATATACTTTTTAATGCCAAACGCTCCTCTTGTCTTACTCTGCCTGGACTGTTTTTGTTCCAGTTCGTGACAGTTAGGGTATGTCGAAAAACTCCCATCTCATGTTCTCCCTCAACTTCAAAATCGCACTATATCGCTGTTTTACCTTTTTTTGTTTAAGGGTGTTTGATCTTCTTTGCACGTTCACTTTGCAAATACTGGGTCGGTACTTCTGCAGTGATGTAGGATGATTTTGAAATGATTTCTGAAGTTGAGGAAGAAAATACGATTGGAGTTTTTCGACATACTCTAACTGTCTTGAGTCAGAATACACAAAGTTCAGGGAGAGCAAGGCAAGATGAGCGTTTGAGATTAAAAAGAAATAACCGATCGTTTCGCTAGATAAGACCCTTCTTCCTCGGCTGGGATCGTTTACAACCACATTTGGGATTGTTTGAAGCCACATTTAAACCGCCTTTTAGAAGTTCAAAATCGGGGCACCATACCAGTCCATTATATGGAGAAAAATGCTGAAATGTTTTCCTCTAAAAACATAATTTCTTAATGAATGAAGAAAGAAAGACATGAACATCTTGGATGACAAGGGGGTGAGCAAATTATCTGAAAATGTTTGTTCTGGAAGTGGACTTCTCCTTTAAGGACTCAAATACAGGTCTGACAACTGTATTCTGCTGCTGTGTGAACGTGGCCTAAAGTGTGAGTCTCGAAATGTCCCGTTCACACAGCAGCTCACAGTTGCGTCTTCAACACTGTCTGTATGAAAGTGCAACAGGAGTCAAGCCCTTATTCTTTACGTGTAACCATAGCAACAGAGACCAAAGCAATATCAAAGATGCAACGTCCATAAAACTGAAAGTTTTATCACTTTCTGACAGGACAAGAGTCAAATCGAGCCGTAAGTTCATTCATCAAACCTTCATTAACCAACAGCAGCTTTTATATTTGGGTGAAGAACGGAGCATTTGAGCCGCGTATAGTACGCAAAACTGTCGGGAACGGCTCCGGTGGAGACTGGAACTGTCAGATGACACGCAGCTCATTTCTCCATAAGTAAGTTACCAAAACCACACATGAAAGCACACGGTAGACGCGCATTTCTGCGGCAGACCGGCTCTCTCGCACTGAATGACAACTGAAAATTAGTCCTGAAAATTAGTATACAGCTGTCACACCCGTAAATAACAGTAATGTGTGTGAACGTAACCATATTAAGGAGTCAAATACAGGGCTGACAACCATCCCTGCTGAAAAAAACAATAGACAGCATCACAAAATTTGTAATGGTTTTATTGGTTATAATGGGACTTGTACTGGTTTTAATGGAAACTGGTAATTGGTCACCTTCTATTGGTGGCTTGTTAAAACCGATAAATCCTAATAGAATATGTCTCAAAACACACTACAGAAAACCATTTTTAATGGTTTTAATGGTTAAAAGTTTGTAATGGTATGTTTGTAATAGTATTTGTAGTGGAAACCATTAGAATATTTTTTGATGGTTCTGTTTTTTTTCAGCAGGGATATTCTGCTGCTGTGTGAACATGGTCTAATTAGGTGTCCCCAGAATGTGTCTGTGGAGTTTCAGCTCAAAATACCCCACAAATAATTTATTATATCATTTTGAAAATCCCTGTTTTGAATGACACCAGACTCATGCTGTTTTCGTGCACGTCTCTTTAAATGCAAATGAGCTGCTGCGCCCTGCCCCCTTTTCCATGATAGGACTGTGCCTTTGCACATCATAACTCAGAATCTCTGCTTAAAAACATCTGTTTGGTTTTGATTATCATGTCTATCACACTGAAAAAAGTTGATATAGGGTTTTCTGAGCACACACGTCCGAAGCAATCACAAAGAAAGTGGCTGTTACACAGCATGTGAGTACTTAACTAAGTTCTCTTTCATGTCTGATTGCGCTTAAACTGTCAAATATACAAAAGTTTATGTTAAAAACACAAAAAAAGCAGGTTATGTGTGTGAAAGTAAATAGCTGTGAAAAAATTGCATGTTTATATTAGATCTGTGTGGCAGCAGCGTAATATACAGTAAATAAATAAAATAATTCACTGCTCTCTTGTCTCCTCTGAGGCTGGGACTCTAAATAGTGTAGCGTCTGGACCAATCAGACATACATTAATTGTTAAATTTAACAAATAGTCTTTAAACACAACAAGCCAGGTTATATGCTGGAGCTCTGCAGACAACCCCCCAAAGCAACTAACACCCCAAAAGGGCTCGGTTGCCAGGACGACTATCTGATAAGAGGTTTTATTGCTTCAAGGAATGCAAGCAGAGCACACTACATTTCCCTATAGGAAAGACACAATGCCTATAGAAATGGACTCTTTCCTATTCATTCACAGACAAACCTTTCTTTGACCTTCCTATCACACATAGCCCAGGTCACTGTGTACAGTATTACTGCATTGTATTTTAATTTTGTCTGTTGTATTTGTCTTTCTACTGTTTTATGCATGCGTTATGATAGATGACTAGTCGTTTACCCACCTATGTCATGTTTGGTTTCTTTGAATTCGCATTTTGATGATCTAAAAGATGGTGTAAATTAGATGTTGATACCTTTGCAACATGTTAGTGTTTTAAGAAACCTTAGTAGTTTTTGCATCAACACCCAATTGAATTACATATGCAAAATACCATGCTCAAGAGTCGTAAACTTTCCCTCCAAAGGTGAAAGTTACCATTGGTTCGCGGACCTCCTGGAGGCACAGCCTCCAGAGAGCTTAAAGGCACCAAACGATTTATCTCTACCCCTCTCTTCACTCTCTTCCCTCTCTTCACTCTTTTTGCGCTCTTCACGATTGCTGCCCGTGTGGAGGAACCCACGGGGAGCCTGAGCCAGCACAGGGCGTGCCCGGCGGGCCCGACAGGCCCCAACATCTAGAGCTGTGGCTCTCGACCACAAAGAGCCAGACACATTCACTCAGCCCTGGAATTCATCCTCACAAAATGTCCTCGAACAGACATTCCTCTCTTCCGCGGTTTTTAGCTTTCTTCACTTGTCTCACATGAGTTCTTTCAGAACCTAAGAGGATGAGGAGGATAAACTAGAACTCATCGGAACTCTAAGCTGCGCCAGGCCTTGCGGCCTTGTCTTTTCATTCTCCAAAGACCACAGGACTTCAGCTGGGTCCCTCTCAGCTCTTGGTTCTTCTTCAATTGTCACATGGGAAGAAACTCCCAGTCACCATCGAGTCAGAACATCTTTGGAGTTCATCACGCTTCGGACCCGGAAGAACGTGATCGCGATTCCAAAACCACCACTGCTCCAAACCATCAAGACTTTCACCCGAGACTGCATTCGGACAAATGTTCATCGACCAAGGCAATGCAAGTATCGTACATTTAACTAAACAAAACAGAGGTTTAGTACAAGCTGTAGACAGCACTGATGGTTTCACTCAGGTGGTTAACTGACTCTTTTCATAGCTACATTCTCTGGTCTCTCTAACTGCTTCTCACTGACCCTTCCCCCATGTATGAATGTTTTCATGTTGTTTGTTTAGATTAGTTATGTGTTAGTCCTTCGTTAATAAACTCTTGTGCACAAATTACATGAGTTTTGATTCTGATTCTGCCTTGCAAATGAATGTCCCTTTACGATTCCGATTCGAGCTACATGCTCTAATGCAACAGTACTTTAAGAAAGTTATTTTCTGTGCCCAAGAAAATATCATTTCTTAGAGTTGATATAAAAATCGTCATTCGCTGGACGAACAGATTAGTTGATGGAAAATTAGTTCTGCTACAGTTACTACTGGCAGCTGATATAAATAATTGTAATTAATCAAAATTAATTGTAATTATTTATATACATTTCCCTTTGAGCTAAATTGCAACATTAATGGTGGAGAACACGGCAGTCATTTAAACATTATTTGCAAGCAGATTCAATATCAGACTTGTGTGTTTGTCTCATAAGTTTTATTAACGTCTCACACATGCAGCTTCTGATAAAGTCAGATAGACTATAGCTTGAATGTCCCCTACCACGAGCAGTAGAAACTTGTTCAATGCTATAACACATCTTTAAATCGTACGATAAGAAACTAACCTGATATTAGCGAAGAAATCCTAATTTCTGTTGTTAGTAGAGCGTAAGCCTTCTCTGACGAAGAAATCTCAGATTAGCAGCTCGTATAAATGGTACCAGAATAAATTCATCTAAATTTGGGTGAAGAAATCCCCACTTTTAGCTTTAAATGCGCAAGTCTTCTCTGATGAAGAAATCTCAGATTAGCAGCCCACATAAATGTATAAATTCATCTAAATTTGGGCGAAGAAATCCCCACTTTTAGCTTTAAATGTGCAAGTCTTCTCTGATGAAGAAATCTCAGATTAGCAGCCCACAAAAATGAATAAATTAATCTAAATTTGGGTGAAGAAATCCCCACTTTTAGCTTTAAATGCATAAGTCTTGTCTGACAAGGAAATTTCAGATTAGCAGCATTAAATAATCTGCATGGCGAAGAAATCCCACTTGCATTGATATTAAAACTGAGCAAAGGAGAAATCTTGCTATGGTATAGTTATTCTAATGGTGATTTGAGCGATGTTCCTCATTTCTCCGAATTAAGGCCTTCTTGTAACTATCGCTTATCATTGTAATCATTAAGATTATGCAATTGAATAGCGAATTAATGGTGAAATTCTAGCTTAGCTAACTAGTAATTTGCCATTTTCTGTGAAGTGAATGTGCTGTTTTGATTTGTGAATGAAGTTGTATGCGATAAGTCATAACTGACTGTGCGCAAGTTTCACATGCATGTTTCACAGCAGCACAAGTTCTGCTCAGCTTGTTCATTGTTGTAAACATACATCGGTCTCTTAGCAACGTCTGACCCCGGAAGTTGAGAGCAGCCTCTTCCAGTTAGATCTGATAACAGCATACACATCACAGACCCCTGTGTAAACTGAGTAGAACTGAGTGTAGCCAAAGCTAACACTTTAGCAGCCGTACAGGCACATAAGCTAAGCCCTTTACCTCAACTATTAACTGTTAGCATCCGACTAACATTTAGATACGTGTGAGTGTAAAGTGTAACGTTCACGAACCTCTTCTCTCTCTCTCTCTCTCCCCCTTTCTCTTGGTTTCACCTCCTATTTGTGCTATCACCTTCTGTGTAGGCTCAGTTAGTTTGGCCCCTCCTCACACACTTGGGCTTTAACTGTTACTTTGATATTGACTTTATTCTACCTCGCTTGGATTTTATTTAATTTATATACCCTTGTTTAGCTTGAATGTACCAATTCAGCTAAGTTGATTTTAATTAAATCACAAATTTACTTTTCCTTTTAGTTTCCTAAAGCTGTTAGGATATTTTAATTTTTCTTTCACCTTTAGTTTATCTGACCATCACTATCGTCCCTCTCGGTATAGGACTATAGCAGTTCTAGCAACTGATGTCCCCTTAATGAACCGTACAGGTTATTAGTAGACTAATTCCTGTCTCTCATTACTCCTTAGCTGTCAGGCCTATTACATGAGGTACAAGTACCGTTCACCAAGCCATAGGCCCTGAGAAGACTAGAAACACTTCCTAGTGATTCTGCTTGTTTACCTTGAGATGTTTGATGCGTCCCTGCTAGCTTAGCTAACAGTCTTCCTAGATTTATGACCCTGCTGCAGCATTCCTTTGAACAAGGGACAACTGCGTAGTCATATCTCCTATCTTAAACTAAATAAGAAAAGCCCTTCCTTCTACCTCTGTCTCTTTCTGATTTTATTTCAGTTTTGTTTTATTTGATACCTTCATAGTGACAAAACCTGTGAACCATCAGTGTTTTGAGTAATTATTTGACTACAGGTAAAGCCTGGTCATTAGCTGACCCCTGCTCACAGCCCATCAAAGTTACTCAAACCCTCTCTCTGTGCTGACCCGCACAAAATCTTAGCACCCCCACCTCACTAGCTGCCCCTAACCAGCTATTCACACCTTACACGGCCTAGAGAGCCGTTCCCTATACAGATAGCTAACACCTCTGTACGTACTTGCATTTGCCGTTTGCCTTTCTCTCTCGTGTTCCGACAAGTGAACCAGCATGCCTCAGACATCCAGCCCTGCCACCCACCAGGAGCACCCGGAGACCCCGCAGGGCACTGTCATGGACATCCTTCAGCCTAAAGCAGCCAACGACCTGCAATGGCAGAGAAAGGAACAGCGGAACTGTGACACAAGTGGACACCTCACACTCACCCTGGACAATCAGGAGCTGACCAGCACCATTTTCTCATTGGCCCACACCTTCAAGGGCCTCAGACAGGAGGTAAATGAACTGAAACTGCAAGTCACAGAGTTCCAAAGGGAACTGACACCTGCTCAGCAAGAGAAGGAACGGGACAGGCGCAAGGAACCTGACAGAACAGCACAACAGAAGGAAATCACCAGTCTTCAGGAGGCTCTAACAGCTGCCAGACACCGAGAGCAGCTCGAAAAGGCCACCAGACAAGATTTAGAAGGAGAGCTGTTTCACACAAAGTCACTGTTAGAACCAGCATACATGGAACTTAATGAGAGAGACACTAGAGCTAAGGCCTTAGAAGGCCATCTGCATGCAGCCAGAGCTGAAGTCCAAACCCTGACTCAGAAATTCTGCAACATTAAAGAGGAGCTTGAAATGGTTCAGAGAGAACTGAAACAGTCTTACAGACTGTGCATGGACTCAAGTAAAAGACACCCTGCTGCACGTCACAAACCCAGCAGTGCAAACCCCCGTACCCCTGTACACAGATACAAAGGGGGGAGCCAAAGATCTCTGCTTGACACTTCTCAAGTCGGCTTCCAGGAAACCTCCGCAGCCGCAGAGGGAACAGAATTAATTCAGACGAACCCTGAAGTGACACATGAAGTGACACTCAAAGAACTCAACTGAATGGCGAGAAACATCCCTGCATTCACACCAGAACTTGCAGGAGACCATGACGTTGACGCCTACATGAGAGACATTGGCTTTTTCCTTCAGTCTTGGAAATGTGTGAACCACCAAGATAGACTTTATCTGCTCTGGATCACCTCTAGCCCAGAGGTGCGATGCTTCCTGGCTCGACAGCCAGGACACATTCAATCGAACTACCAGCAGCTCAGACAAGCCATCATTAAGGAATTCTCAGACCCAGAGTCTGAACACGGACTGATCGTTGCACTGGCCACCAAACAGGGCCGGTATGAAACTCCATACGCTTACTTCCACAGACTTCGACGAGCTTACTTCGGAGCTCGCAATGAACCTGGGATGGAGGAGGACACCAGCTTCAAGAGCATCTTCCTTCAAAACCTCCATCCTATTGTAAGTCACCATCTAGGCATTTTAGCCTGCCCTCGCTCAATGCCTACTCAACAACTGCGTGACCTGACACAGAAGGCCTTTAACAAGCACAAGGCCTCCGCCAAAGGTGTTTGTAAGACCCCACTGATTCTGAACTGCACAACCCAGAATTTAAAGCAGGCGCCAGAAGGCTCCCAGCATTGCCACAATGCCAGGCCCTTCTACAGAAAGACACTAGTCAACAGAGGACATAACCGTTGCCATGGCAACAGACCCAGGTTCCAGACCAACCACTGGGAGGAGCCATGGAAAAGGGCATCCTCAGCCTGTGAACACCAACACAACATCCTCCTCAACACCCCACACACAGGTGCTAAACGGAGGCTGTACAACGACAGCTGAACACACCCACTTTTGAGTTACAGGAGCTGCTCACACTAGCAAAAAGAGCTCCTTGAACAAAACTCCACTGAGAAGTACTAGAAAGGACTTTGACTCCTTGTCAAACATAACACAGGATCAGACTTCGCCAGGGGAGGAGCATCCTGCAAAACCAGTCGACACCCCAGAAGCCGCCAGACAACGTTGGATAGAGCAACAGGCCCACATGCCTAACAGCCAAACCTCTACCAACACAACTCAGGCAAGCTTAGGTCAGTGCTGCCGCCAGAGCAAAGCAACACTGCCAACATCAGACTTTTAGTAATGTTTAAACAGAACAGAGGGCTAACAACCACCTGCTGCCCTGCTGCCATCATCACTAGGTCAGTCTGAAACTCTCTTCACACTGCCATCTCCATTACGATTCCCTGCCACCCTCGGAATCACCTGCCCTCTCACAAGTGAGAGTTCAACCAGTTGTTCCAAACAACACCTAAAGCAACCATTTGACCCAGGCCAAATCACCTCAGGACGACAGATGACACTGCCACGACACCTGCTGCACAAGCTCAAGGACCTGCACCTTGCTACTGCCTACACCATCACAGCACACCACCTGATAGCACCCCAAACACTCCTAGTGGCACCAACAGCCAGAGAGCCACCGCTCTCTCCCAGCCATGGGTGACAGGTGCGTGTCTGATTGTTCTGCACCTCGGACATCGCTCGCTGTTGTCTGTTGGACAGACACCAACGTTCGAAAGGGGGGAAGATATGTAGCGTCTGGACCAATCAGACATACATTAATTGTTAAATTTAACAAATAGTCTTTAAACACAACAAGCCAGGTTATATGCTGGAGCTCTGGAGACAACCCCCCCAAAGCAACTAACACCCCAAAAGGGCTCAGTTGCCAGGATGACTATCTGATAAGAGGTTTTATTGCTTCAAGGAATGCAAGCAGAGCACACTACATTTCCCTATAGTAAAGACACAATGCCTATAGAAATGGACTCTTTCCTATTCATTCACAGACAAACCTTTCTTTGACCTTCCTATCACACATAGCCCAGGTCATTGCGTACAGTGTTACTGCATTGTATTTTAATTTTGTCTGTTGTATTTGTCTTTCTACTGTTTTATGCATGCGTTATGATAGATGACTAGTCGTTTACCCACCTATGTCATGTTTGGTTTCTTTGAATTCGTATTTTGATGATCTAAAAGATGGTGTAAATTAGATGTTGATACCTTTGCAACATGTAAGTGTTTTAAGAAACCTGAGCAGTTTTTGCATCAACACCCAATCGAATTGCATATGCAAAATACCATGCTCACAGACAAAGAGTCGTAAACTTTCCCTCCAAAGGTGAAAGTTACCATTGGTTCACGGACCTCCTGGAGGCGCAGCCTCCAAAGAGCTTAAAGGCACCAAACGATTTATCTCTACCCCTCTCTTCACTCTCTTCCCTCTCTTCACTCTTTTCGCGCTCTTCACGATTGCTGCCCGTGTGGAGGAACCTACGGCGAGCCTGAGCCGGCACAGGGCGTGCCCAGCGGGCCCGACAGGCCCCAACATCTAGAGCTTCACTCAGCCCTGGAATTCATCCTCACGAAATGTCCTCGAACAGACATTCCTCTCTTCCGCGGTTTTTAGCTTTCTTCACTTGTCTCACATGAGTTCTTTCAGAACCTAAGAGGATGAGGAGGATAAGCTAGAACTCATCGGAACTCTAAGCTGCGCCAGGCCTTGCGGCCTTGTCTTTTCATTCTCCAAAGACCACAGGACTTCAGCTGGGTCCCTCTCAGCTCTTGGTTCTTCTTCAATTGTCACATGGGAAGAAACTCCCAGTCACCATCGAGTCAGAACATCTTTGGAGTTCATCACTCTTCGGACCCGGAAGAACGTGATCGCGATTCCAAAACCACCACTGCTCCAAACCATCAAGACTTTCACCCGAGACTGCATTCGGACACTTGTTCATCGACCAAGGCAATGCAAGTATCGTACATTTAACTAAACAAAACAGAGGTTTAGTACAAGCTGTAGACAGCACTGATGGTTTCACTCAGGTGGTTAACTGACTCTTTTCATAGCTACATTCTCTGGTCTCTCTAACTGCTTCTCACTGACCCTTCCCCCATGTATGAATGATTTCATGTTGTTTGTTTAGATTAGTTAAGTGTTAGTCCTTCGTTAATAAACTCTTGTGCACAAATTACATGAGTTTTGATTCTGATTCTGCCTTGCAAATGAATGTCCCTTTACGATTCCGATTCGAGCTACATGCTCTAATGCAACAGTACTTTAAGAAAGTTATTTTCTGTGCCCAAGAAAATATCATTTCTTAGAGTTGATATAAAAATCATACTGAATGTTCGCTGGACGAACAGATTAGTTGATGGAAAATTAGTTCTGCTACAGTTACTACTGGCAGCTGATATAAATAATTGTAATTAATCAAAATTAATTGTAATTATTTATATACATTTCCCTTTGAGCTAAATCGCAACAATAGTGTTCTGTGCAGCCAACAACAAAACAGTTAGCATGCAGAACTTTCATTATGGCGTTAGAACTGGTACACTGTTGTCTCTTGGGAAAACAGAATGACGGCACCATGGGTGGAAACGTGCAGATTAAGGGACGGTAATATTATAATTAGATCCTCTTATCATGTCACAGGGGGAGCGAAATCTGATAAGCTAGTTTTTTCCACATGCTTGCAAAGAAATGCTTACAGAAACAAAATTACTGGGCTGTCCTTTGTCACGTTTTCTGGGTGGATGCACCAGGGACCCTATTATAGTACTTAAACATGGAAAAAGTCAGATTTTCATGACATGTCACCGTTAATTTCTGATATATGAAACCATGATCTGCACTCTCAAAGTCTTCTTTTAATGTTTTATTTTACATCAACAGCAGGACAAAACAGAAACATTTTGTCTCAAGGCCTTCTTCAGTGCGTTGAATAATTTAAACTCTCCACCCAATTTTTAAATAATTAATTACATTGACATCATTATTCATTAGCCAATGTTGAGTCTTTAAAAACACGCATATTCCATTTAAATGCTCGACAATTTCCATTTGTGTCCAACACAAATTTTCACATCCAAAACATAATACACCCATGCCTGTGACATGAATCACAGAGGATCCCATATTTCTAACAATTTTCCAATTAAACAGTCTAGTACAGGGGTGGCGAACTCCGGTCCTGGAGAGCCGCAGCCCTGCAGAGTTCAGCTCCAACCCTAATTAAAACTCACCTGCCTGTTGTTTTCTAGTAACCCTTCAGACCTTGATTAGGGTTGAAGCAAAATGCAGGGCTGCGGCTCTCGATGACCGACGTTCGCCACCCCGGTTTAGTAAATAGTTTAATAAATAGACATTTGCCAACATCTACCACCCAAATTAAATATCAAAATACGTAACAATGGAAGGTACAATGATTAAAGTAATCAGAAATACTGTACATCGTCATAAATCACATTGTAAGTACCCAAGATATAGTCCACAAAATATTACAGTGGATTACAATGGACCAATAATAACTCATTAAAGGAAAACAGAAAGATCTAATTCCTCATTCATGCCATTTGGAGCCAATGATTTGAGTTTATAGATCTAAAATGCTTCTCATTTTAGTAATTCTTTGTTTATATTACCTCCTCTACACTATCCTAAAACTTCCTCTATACCTATTCAGTTCCAATTGTTTGATGTCATGTCCCAGTTCATTGAAATGTCCTACTGTAAATATATCAAAACCTAATTTTTTATTATAATATGCATTGCTACGAACTTCATTTGGACAACTTTAAAAGTGATTTTCTCAATATTTTTATTTGTTTTTATTTATTTATTTATTTTTATTATTTTATTTTTATTTTTTATTTTTTTTGCACCCTCAGATTCCAGATTTTCAAATAGCTGTACCTAAGACAAATATTGTCCTGTCTGAACATATATCCATACATCAATGGAAAGCTTATTTATTCAGGTTTCAGATAATGTATAAATCTCTATTTCAGTAAATTGACCCTTATGATTTACTGGGTTTTGTGGTCCAGGGTCACATATTTGTGGTTTGTTAGGACATGTATGGTTTGTTAGGATAGGACAATATTTGGTCAAGATACAACTATTTGTATATGTGGAATCTGACGGTGCAAAAAAAGAAAAATATTGAGAAAATCGCCTTTAAAGTTGTCCAAATGAAGTTCTTAGCAGTGCATATTACTAATCAAAAATTAATTTTTGATATATTTACGATAGGAAATTTACAAAATATCTTTAGGGAACATGGTCTTTACTTAATATCTTAATGATTTTTGGCATAAAAGAAAAATCGATCATTTTGACCCGTACAATGTATTTTTGGCTATTGCAATTACAATTACAATGTGTACAAATTTAAATTAAATTAATAGTTTTTCAATTTGTCACCTCATTTTAAGTAAATTGCAGCCATGTTTTCTTAAACTTTTTTGGAAATAGTAATTAAAATGTGTATAGTCATATGTATGTGCACATGATAAAACTATTTTATCTATTTTTATCCCCTCATGTTATGTGTGTGATTCTGCAAAGGTTTTTTTGTTTGTTTGTTTGTTTGTTTTTTACTTGATATTTACACTACATGACATTATAAGAGTCATTAAAGTTACATTTTTCTAGCAAGTGGTGATCAAATATGAAGCCAAAATGAACACAAAGACTATGCCTAAATTTCTAAAAACTTGGCATGTGCTTTAAACACTCTTGGCACTCTGTGACTATCTTATTTTTTAGCAAAGAAGCAGCTAATTTGTACGATCTCATGTTTTCATACGGCCTTCTTGCATACAAATTCATACAGAATCAGCTTCTCATAAAATAGATAGACTTTCTCATTAGATCAGGTTTGTTTTTCTTTTTCTGTATGAGAATATAGGAGGGGAAAAATCTGATTCAAACAGATTCAGATATTTAACAGATTAACCTAAATATCACATCATGTCAGTTGTGTGGTCCACAAATAGCTACAGTATACAGTAATGGAATTGGCCAAATGATATGTTTTTATAAATTAAACCCCTGTTTTCCTGATGCTGTGGTGAATCCAGCCTCAGTATGACATGAAACTCACTCAGCAGATCCTCTACTAAAGACGTATGAGATCACTGTGCAAGAATTAGCATGAAGCCTAGAGGCACAGAAGTTTGTAACAAGAAGAAGCCTCTTCTCTGCGTCTGTATGACCCTTCAAACATCCCGTCATAGTGGTAGCGTCAGTCCGCGAGGTCAGACAGAGTCCACATCTGTCAACCCATCGCCGCATCTAGCATAAGGTGACCTTGAACATGATATCCCTGATCCGATTCCCCCTCCTCAGAGACCCTCAAATCCTGCTTCTCCAATATGTCTTCATTTTCATTCCACAACACCGGCTCTCGACATGCAGAGGGGCGGCCCAGAGGAGGGATTTGACTCCTAAAAGCCAGAGTTCATTTATCAGACTGCAGGGTTTTATTTGCGTGGTGGATTTGCTTGTTCTAGCATGTGCTATCATGTAGCAGATCAGTGTTTTCATTATGGTGGCAGGTGGAATGGTGTCAGCACAAAAGCTGGAAAGGTGTTTTCTGTTCTTTACTGATTTCATTTGGTCGATTTCATGCTGCAGAGTTCAAACGGGTGTAATCATAACTGTCAGTCAAGAAAATACTCAAACACAACATCTGTAATACATCATTTTTGCCGTATTTCAACTCGGTAATATTGCAT
The DNA here is from genome assembly GCA_036247105.1 of Cirrhinus mrigala. Classification (NCBI taxonomy): domain Eukaryota; kingdom Metazoa; phylum Chordata; class Actinopteri; order Cypriniformes; family Cyprinidae; genus Cirrhinus; species Cirrhinus mrigala. The sequence continues at coordinate 11,405,706 of CM070011.1, forward strand.
TCTGAGGTAGTATACACTCCTAGAAACAATTTTCTTCAAGAATGAAATGACAAATGCTTCCTTTTAGTAGAAAATTTTTTAATGTTTTTGTCAGAGTCAGAAATTAACTTTTCTATTAAGGGCCATTAGTTACATTTGTGAGAGCAATTTTTATAATCACCTTTTTATTATAAAAACCATACTATGTTGTCTTTAATGTCAAATACTTAAATTTACCCAATTACTTTAAAGGAGAACTCCACTTTCAGAACAATTTACAAAAAATTTACTCACCCCCTTATCATCCAAGATGGTTATGTCTTTCTGTCTTCAGTCGTGAAGAAATTATGGTTTTTGAGGTAGTTTAAACACAGCTTCAAAGGGCCCTAAACGATCCTAGCTGAGGAAGAAGGGCCTTATCTATAGCGAAACGATCTGTCATTTTTCTTTCGGAAAATAAAAATTTGTTTACTTTTTTTAAGCACAAAGCTCGTGTAGCAAAGGCTCTGGGATGCGCGTCCACGACACTACGTACTATTGAATCACGTCGAAAGGTCATTCGGAATGTAGGTGGAACTACAGACCCAGTGTTTACAAAGCGAACGGGCAAAGACTAAGGAAGCACAAGTAAGTCAAACACTGTTTACAAACAAAAAGGTACAACGATGTCAGACGATTCTGAAATTGTAGGTGAAAATGAGATGCCGTTTTTCGTCATACTCTACCTTTTTGAGCCGGAGTACACAGACAACGTGATTCTTAGTGTTGTGGACTCGCATCCCAGAGCCTGTACTACAAAAGCTTTTGTGCTTAAAAAGTATATAAATTTTTATTTTTCACTAGATAAGACCCAAGGGGGTGAGTAAATTATTTTTAAATTGTTGTTCTGGAAGTGGATTTCTACTTTAATCAATATTTAGGGGTTGAAGCACATGAGCAATTTCCACACCGTAGTACTCACACCACCTACAATGTGACCAAGGCTCGCCCCAATCGGCCCGACGGGGGTGCTACAGCGATTGAAAGTACAAAATCGCTCATAACTCTCAAAGCGTCAGTCGCAGACTCAAATGTCTTATGTTGCTGGAATCCTTGGCTCATGTTGGAAAACATGCAGATTGTGATCGTGTGCAAAATTTTCACATTTTTTCGCATGCCCATTTTTTGCAAAACCTACTTTTGTGAACTTGTCCTAGGTTTTTTGTCTGATCAGAACTAAACCAATGCAGAAAGATTCCCTGGAGAGTGAATAATAATAATTTTTAAAAAAAAAAAAAGGTTGAACTTTCGACTCACCGTCGCAAAGGGATGCTAAAACATACGAAGGGGGCACTGCCACTTTTAGTAAAATGCCTATAACTCCTGAACGGAATGAAATATCTTCGTCAACTTATCGTCACCTCAGCACACTTATGTAAGCTTAAGCTGAGGTCACAGGAAAAAAATTGCAGAGATTGGCTACTTGGTGGCACTATAGAGGGCATAAACATGGCTATAACTAGACAACTATTTGTCCTATCAACATGAAAACTGCTGTACACCGTCTTGGTCCAAAGTGCCACAAGTGTCTATAGGGACACTTGCTTATCTAAAAAAACGCCATTGGGCGATGAAGTTTGAGACAAGGTTATTAGACAAGGTTAATGGAGGCCGATCGGAACGAAACTCAGTGGGCCTGTTTGACTCGCAACCCCAAAGGTCTGTGAGAAATTTGAAAGAAATCAGCCACTGGGGAGGGTGGTATCACATTTTTTGAGGGTGTAAATGATTGTACATTGCATGGTTTTCTGCACATATACACAATATTTGTATCGTATGATAGACCTCCTCATTCCAAACAACGTTGCCTCTAGAACCACTGCTGTCAGTCAAACCGTTTTTTAAAGGATTGAGAGGATGTGAATGTCCTAGGTTTTTCGCTCAGTCTGGAATAAAACACTGCAGTGCAATTCTTTGGACTCTCTAGGTCAATAATTATCAAAAACATGTTGAAATTTACCCTATAACGGAGACCTTTAGAAAAGGGACCTGTCCAAATATACCCAAAAGCCTATAAAGCCTAAACGAAAACTCAAAACTTCATGAAACCTGCTGAGCATGTGCAACAGGTGATTCTAGACAAGCATGCAAAGTTTCAGGGAGATCACAACTGGCGCTATAACAGCACTGTGTTGTTTATGATGAGGGAATTCACGAGCATGCACACTCAACAACAGCTCTAGCTTTTACAGCGCTGACTGATCTAAGTGCCTCTGATTGACGCATTGTCAGCGCTGACTAATCTAAGTGCCTCTGATTGGCCAATGCATTCTTAAATTCAACAGAAACATGTTTAATTGGTTATAAGGCTCAGTGCTGCAGAAAACAGCACATAAAAGCAATCTGATGCAGTGTGAGTGAATCTAAATGTAATTCCACAAACTGACACTTTTCATTCATTTTCACATTTCATTTTAGTCGTGACAGCTGTAACCCGTTGTTTAATTTTGGGGGTGTTTCTCTTCAGCTGGGACTGGGCGAATGATCAGGATTGAAGGGAAAATAGATGCTGCCAAGTACATCCAAATTCTTAAGGAAAACCTGCGTCCCTCTGCTAGACAGCTGAAGATGGGCAGGTCATTCACCTTCCAACACGACAATGACTATAAACATAGTGCCAAAACAACAACGAAATGGCTTAAGGATAAGAAAGTGAATGTCCTTGAGTGGCCAAGTCAGAGCAATGACTCTGGCTCTAAATCCAATCAAAAATCTGTGGAGGGATTTGAAGAGAGCAGTCCATTGCTGCTCACCACAGAATTTGACTGAACTTGAGCAATTCTGCAAGGAAGAATTTGCAAATATTCCCCAATCAAGGTGTGCAAAGCTAGTACAGACATATCCAAAAAGACTGATAGCTGTAATTAAAGCAAAAGGTGGCTTTGCGAAGTATTAAATCAAGAGACCGATGACTTTTCCAACCTTGTTATTCTAGTTTTTTGTTTTTTATTCATTTGCAGATTTTTTGAGTTTTTTTTTTTTTTTTTTAAGGCTGTATGACAAATAAAGTAACTATTTCAAAGGGGTATGATGATTTTCTAGGCACTGTAATAACAAGAATCATTATTAATAACTGATCATCAATCATAACTGATAATAACTGAGCAACAAATCAGCATATGAGAGGGATTTCTGAAGGATCATATGACACTGAAGACTGGAGTAATGATGCTGAAAATTCAGCTTTGCCAGCACAGGAATAAATTACATTTTAAAACATATTAACATAAAAAATAATTATTAAAAATAATTTAATAATATTTCCTATTATTACAGTTTTACAGTATTTTTGATCAAGTAAATGCAGCCTTGTTGAGCATTCAAGATGACTTTCAATAACGTTAATACATTCAAACTACTCTAAACTTGTATATAATTAGGTAGCAAGTTTTCATTTTCTAAATGACTGTGCTTGCTTAATTCCATAAGTCCATAACCATAAACGCAGCTTGGCATTAAAGTGATTCAATTACAGTATGCCAAGGCACAGACAGATCTCACAGTGTGCTTTGCATAAAAAAGGAAGATGGAGGCTTTTTCATGAACAGAACTGCTTTGTTCAGCCAGATGACATCTTTGAGGAGCGTCAAATGATAAGCTGTCGGGCCTGTTGACGTCCTGTGGTAAATTTCAGTCACAACAGCATTATTATAAATTTCAGCACAGCATTATTTGATCAGTATGAAGCAAGTGTATTGTGTGCCATTATGAATGCTGAACCCTTGATGAAACGACTGCTTGCTGAGATTCTTACAAATGTGTTTTTGCAAAGAAAAACACACACATTATTGTGTACAGGGCCGTGGAAAGTGAACACAAGACCAAATGACGCCCAGACCATCTGGCGTGCATTGAAACTGCTGATTTGGTAGCGTCATAATGTATTATCTAACCGTTCCGTAATCTTTCCCTAATTATTGATGCTTTTAGTCTGTGTTTCCCAGTGTAATCTGTTTAGCTGGGTTACTGGCAGATTGGATGTCCATTTTCTGCCTGATGCAATGCCCCCTGGAGTAAGAAGAAGGGTTATGACCTTCCTTCACTCTCAGACTGTGTCCCTCCAGGCTGTTTGTGTTGGTCAAATGCTGTCTTTAGGGCTCAGCTTGCTTCTGGATGGGCTGATGCTCTGATTTAATACTAAGGATGAAACGAAGACCCAGAGGAAGTCACAAGAGATGATTCTATCTCATATCAATCATGTTATGAGAGACTCATTTTGGACTGCAATTCACCCTGCCTCATAAATAATCACGAGTGAAAACTGCACTTAGTAAACATTCTGTAAGTAATTTTCAGATATGTAAATTGAACTTCTCTAGGGCTGAATGTTATTTTAACTCTTTCCCCACCAAACACGGAATTTTCCGTTATTAATGAGGCACTTTCCCAACAAACACTGAATTTTCCGGGTTCCCACGTTTTCACTGATATACACTCGGGCGCGCTATTACACATTTCCTCAATGAGTCTAAAATCTCCCAGTCAAAAACACAGACAAGGAAGACACAGAATCAAGCAATCTTATTTGTAAGTAGCATATGAAAAAAATAATAATAATGCAATCGTCAACAGTAAACAGCATATAAATGAAAACTGCTTAATGTTACAAAGTGAAATGTCGGTCCAGGAAGTGGTAAAGAACTGAAAAGTTTTGGGTGTGCTGACGGAAGCTTTGCTTTGATCATCATTCTGAATATGATCCAGACGTAGTATTTAATAGAAAATCTTTTCTCAGCTTTTTGCACAAAATATTGCTTTTTTATGCAACTTGCCTAGATTCAAGTGTTGTTAAAAAATGCTTGAAGCTAAAATTAAAAAAAAGTAAGAGGTAAAGTAAAAAAGAGGAGGCTCTGTTCTTTATTTTGCTGTATTGCATGTACAGATATTCATTCAACAAAATTTTCATGAAATTTTAGTGAAAAAATGATCAAAAATGCTGGCAGTGGCTGGCACTGTTTTTCAAAAACACTGGCGGGGAAAAAAGTGAATTATAATTAAAATTAAATATAAAGAAACAATTCATTAAGAACTAATTGCTTTATTTTGTATTAAAATACAAAATACAAAAAACACTAATTTGTGGTAACTCTCAGTTATGAACAGTTAATGAACAATTATGATCATTAGTTAATGCATTAGGTATTTTTGTCTGATCAAAAAAACAGTAACGAGTAATACTGTGAAAAATTACTACAATTTAAAATAGCAAATTTCTATTTAAATCTAATTTGTTCTTGTGATAACAAAGCTGAATTTCAGCAGACAATAATTCAGTTTTTAGTGTCACATGCTCCTTCAGAAATCAATTTGATATGATGATTAGCTGATCAAGAAATATTTCTTAGAATTATCAATGTTGAAAACAGTTGTACTGCTTAATATGTTATACATTTTTGCAGGATTTGTTGCATAGAAAGCTTAAAAGCATTAACAGCATTTATTTGAAATTGAAATGTTTTTATAATTGTCTTTACTATCATTTTTGATCCATTTATAGCATATATGTAACCCTGGACCACAAAACCAGTCGTAAGAGTCAACTGAGACTAAGATTTATATATCATCACTTATACATCAAAGCTGAATAAACAAGCTTTCCACTGATGTATGGTTTGTTGGGATTGGAAGATATTTGGCTGAGATACAACTATTTGAAAATCTGGAATCTGAAAGTGCAAAAAAAAAAAAAAAAAAGAAAAAAGAAAAGACATAAAAATATTGAGAAAATCACCTTTAATGCTGTCTAAATGAAGTTCTTAGATATGCATATTACTAATCAAAAATTGCGTTTTGATATATTTATGGTATGAAATTTAAAAAATATCTTTAAGGTACATGATCTTTACTTCATATCCTAATGATTTTTGGCATAAAAGCAAAATTGATCATTTTGACCCATACAATGTATTGTTAACCATTGCTACAAATACACCCGTGCTACTTATGACTATTTTTTTGGTCCAAGGTCACATATATTGGGGTCAGTCAGACGAAAAATGTATTAGCACATTATTACTTTATTTATTTATTAACCATTTGTATCTTTTATCATATTGCTTTTCCCACCAGTTTATAAAAGCCCCTCGAGTACGTTACAGTGATTTTAGGTTGCATCACAACAAAGAGGTTCAGTATCATTGTATTCACAGATTGGCCTTTGCTACCTTGAAACCTCAGATTATCCTTATCTTTCTTGTGTCCTAAAAGCTATAAGCTTTTAAGTTCAAAGGATTCTGTTTAAGTCGTTCTTTATCCTTTTGAAAATGTCTTATAGTAGCTAATACACACAGACAGGCAGCCTTGATGTTTAATGGTAGCTGAATTATTCAAATGAGAGCCCATCATATCTCACTATTGTCAGGATGGGGTATGCAAAAAGAGTCTCGAATACAAACTGTCAAATTTTTTCCTTGTTTTGACGGATGTTGGGTAGGCAGCCTGCTGAATGCAGTATCAGCTGGAACGTAATGAGAAAATGAGAAGGGGGATGATGTATAGGCACCTTTGATCCTCTGCTGCTTTTATCAACTGAATCGACTAGCCGTGCATACGAGGTTGTAAATTTGACAAGCTGTTTAAACGAGTGTGTGTGAGAGAAAGAAATATAGAGAGAAGGAAGAATGACAAAGCCATTTATCACAAACCACTGAGCCATATCAGACACGATAAGTCAGACCCATGTCTCTGTTTAGATGAGATGTGGCAATTTTTAATCAGTGTTTGATTAAGGCAAGCCAGATTAGCGGCAGCCATCTTGGTAATGCAAATATATATTGTGTTCTATTTATTCTCGGAGTTCCCAATAAGAACTTTTAACTGGAACACCCTCCCAAGTCGGAGTTCCAACTCGTAATCTCAGAGGAATCGCACTAACTCCAACTTCTTTAGTGGCTGCTTAGTGCATCAACAGAATTGAAACATTAGTAAAATATTGTTTATTAGCACTTATGTTTGTCCGTGTCTCAATAAACTCAGGGGTGCACACAGTACTATCCAACCTCTGTTTGGGGACATGATACTGTGGCGTTATCTGTGCAAAATACATTTTTGTTTGTTTGTTTGTTTTTAATCAACTGGTAGCCTGTTGCTAACAATGGATGTGTCCATCTTGGGTATTCTGACTTGTCTACTGGAACAAGGTCCACTTGGGTGTGACGTCATTCCCAGCTCTGGCATCCAAGTTTTGAGCTAAATCGAACACAACAAATGGCTTATTAAGAAAAGCTAGTTTATAACTTGATAAACTACTGCTTACACTACCCCTTACGAAAGTTATTCATAGTTTCCCTGTTGAAAAAAACTAGCATATGCTGGTTAGGTAGGTTTTGATGCTGGGATGCTGGTTTTAGCTGGTTCTTATCTGGTTTATGCTGGTCCTTTGCTGGTTTATGCTGGCTCTTTGCTGGTCCATAGCTGGTTTAAGCTGGTCCTGGACCAGCACATGACCAGCTAAAACCAGCATCCCAGTATCAAAACCAACCTAACCAGTATATGCTGTTTTTTTTTCAACAGGGTTTTTGGTTTTGTTTGTAGTAAAACCATGGTTAACTTTTATAGGTGGTAGTTTGGCAAGTTACAAATGAGCTTTTTTGCTATAGTAACCATGTTTTGTTTTGTTTTGTTTGTAGTAAAACCATAGTTACTTCATTTAAAGCATGGTAACCACAAGGTTTCACTACACTAACCACAGTTTAACCATGGTATTTGTATAGAACTGTACTTATACAAGGTAATCAGTACACCAAAAAACCATGGTTACTATACTTTTACTATAATGAAATCATGGTTAATTTTTCATGAACGACAACCAACTTTTATTTTATTGCACAGGAGTTAAAGAACAGTCAAGCCTTTGTAGCTAGTTAGTTATACACCACAAGCTACTAGCAAAACATACTAGTATGCTACAACTATATTGAATCTACTTGCTTTGGGATTATCTTAATTTAAATGGCATAATTTCTCATATTGAGTCATTTTTATTTGCCATCAAAACAAACCTATTCACTGGACTTTCCAGTGATACATATGAAAGAGATGAGAGTTAAGCATCTTTGATTACTGCCTCAAACAATTAGAAAAACTGCTGGTATTTGAAAATTAGAAAAAAAAAAAAAAATTATCTTTGAAGGTATATGTGCAAAGCAATAAGGTACAAAAAATTTTCTAATTGGAAAAAGTAGCTTGTAACTGGAAAACCTACGGCATTTTTAACAGATGAACTACTGTCACTCTACTACTAAAAAATGTAACTTAAGTTAGTAGCGTCACTGCATTTCCAAAACTTGTATACAGCTATAAAAATGAGATTTATACATCATCTGAAAGCTGAATAAATAAGATTTTCATTGTGTATGGTTTGTTAAGATAAAACAATATTTGGACAAAATACAACTATTTGAAAATCTGGAATCTGAGGGTGCAAAATAATCAAAATATTGAGAAAATCCTCTTTAAAGTTGTCCAAATTAAGTTCTTAGCAATGTGTAGGCCTATTACTAATCAAAAAGTAAGTTTTGATATATTTACGGTAGGAAATTTACAATATATCTTCATGATCTTTACTTAATATCCTAATGATTTTTGGCATAAAAGAAAAATGGATCATTTTGAACGATAATCCATATGTATTGTTGACTATTGCTACAAATAAACCCGTGCTTAAGGTTGGTTTTGTGCTCCAGGGTCACATATTTCTAATCAACAAAATTTGACATGCATGCCATGAACATTAAGGGGAACCAGACCTTTTTTTTTTTTTTTTTAATGTGTGTGTGGTTTTGGGTTGCAGGGGGTAATTTTTATGACCATTTAGTTATTGTCATTTTTATTCAAGGGAATAATAATTAAAAGATTTAAAGGGATTTAAGACAATAAAGAATAATAAGAGTAAAAACATGAACAAAAATACACTGTGAAAAAATCTGTAAAATTTACAGTAAAAAAAAAAAGGCCTCTGTAGTTGTCTGAATTTTAGTGCGAAAAAAATATGACAGCAACATTTTAGGTTTTACAGATTTATGTTAAATATACATTTAAAAACTGTATTTCCTTAACAGATATAATATTAATATACCAACCTATTGAAGAACTGAAATCTGTTTAGTACTTCTGTAATACACTGATAACCGTAAAAAAGCAGGTGGTGATGAAAAAGTCACATGATGAACCAAAGCCAATAACAAGCAGCTTTTCCACAAGCTGAGAAAGAAAATACTAAAACATATAGAAGGTGCACAATGTCATTCACACAAATACTAAAAAGAACAACACACGATACTGAAACATTGCAATAAACAATCTTTTAACAACAAAAGATGTAACATACAACCCTAATGAACATAACTGATAAGAAAACTAACTTTTTAACTGTAAATTATACATTCTCTCTCCACTTCCAACAACTGTAAAATTTTACTGTAAAATTACATGAAATGTCTATTACGTTTTTTTTTTTTTAACCGTATATAGTAAGGGAACTTACCATTAGCTAGTTAATAGGCTTTTACTGTAGCATTTTTTACAGTCTTTTACTGTTAAAGTCACAATAAATTTGCTCACACTGACTGTTAATCTTATGCTTTGTAACAGGGAAGAAGAATCACGTGACAAGGAAAGCTCAAGTGAATTTATTAACAAACAAAGTGGCTCAACAGAGAAATAGCATTGGTGCTCCAGTGACAGGCGTGCTGTGAGAGTCCAGGTGTTGTGGGTCGTGCTGTGCTCGTGGCTGACTGGTAACACACTGCTCTCTGAAACAGAACAGAGAGGAAAGGTTAGTGTTCAGCTTCATGGAGAAAATGTCTCACCCTGCATTTGGCTCACACGGCTTATCTGGCTGCAGCCTGATTAGTTGCAGCTGTGGCCGATCAGCCCGTGATGAGGATGTGCAGGTGCTCCACGTGTGTGTTTCCAGGGCAACGCTGTGCTGAAGAGAGCTTGGGACGCTCGTCACACCACCCCCCCCACCCCCGCCAAGTGATGTCCTGGCCCTGGTAGAATAGTATGGAGACAAGAGGAGAGACATTGGGGGTGGGTGGGGAGTGACCCCTGCCAGACCTGCGAAAGCTGACCAGATCCGAGAGAGGCCGTTGGCATTGGCGGTTCTGGCCCGATGACGCACGTCAAAGTGGAAGTCCTGGAGCATGAGGAACCCCCGTGTCACCCTGGCGTTTGTGTCCTTGGCCTGAGCCATCCATTGGAGTGATGCGTGGTCCGTCACCAGGGTGAGCTTACTGCCCAGGAGGTAGTAGCGTAGCTCCAGGACTGCCCACTTAACGGCCAGAGCTTCCTTCTCGATGGCCACATAGTTTCTCTCGGCCGAGGTCAGCTTTCTGCTTATATAGAGGACTGGATGCTCCTCGCCCTCCTGGGATTGGGACGTCTCCCAATCCTGTGTCGGAAGCATCCGTTTGCAGCAGGAAGGGGCACCTGAAATCCGTGGCTCAAAGCACTGGCTCGGAGGTGAGCGCCTGCTGCACCTTTAGGAAGGCTTCCGGGGTCCAGGATACCTGTTCAGGCTGCCCCTTCCTGGTCAGGTCTGTCAGGGGGGCGGCTAGAGAGGAAAAGTTAGGGATAAAGCAGCAATAATATCCCACCAACCCCATAAAAGCTCGTACCCGAGTCTTTGTAGCTGGCCTAGGTGCGGAGCGAACTGCTTCTATTTTCTTCTCCTGCAGCTTGATGAGGCCACATCCAACCTGGAAGCCCAGATACTCCGCCTCAGAGAGAGCCAGGTGACATTTGCGAGGGTTGGTAGCATTGGTTGGTTTAGCATCATTAGAAAGGGGTACTTGCCAGTATCCTTTCGTGAGGTCCAGGGTGGAAATGAAACGGGCCCTTCCCAAGCGGTCCAATAGTTCATCCACCCGAGGCATTGGGTAGCCGTCGAACTCCGAGACTTCGTTGAGGCGCCGGAAGTCATTGCAGAAGCGGAGGGTGCCGTCCGGTTTTGGGACCATGACAATAGGGCTGGACCAAGGGCTGCGTGATGGTTCTGTCACCCCTAACTTGAGCATCTGTTGGACTTTCTCCTCAATAGCCTGCCGATGAGCCTCAGGGACCCGATAGGGCCGTTGCCTGACGATGACTCCTGGTGGCGTTCGGATGTCATGATGTAGGACGTGGGTCTGCCCAGGAACTCAGGAGAACACGTCAGAAAACTGACCAATCAGGTGCTGCAGCTTGACTTTCTGGGTAGGTGATAGGTGGGGGTTAATATCCACAACCACGGGGTCCGTGGTGGCGAGGGCAGCGAGCTGGTCTCTAGTCCCCACCCACTTTTTCAGTATATTGACGTGATAGAGTTGGTCCTGGCTGATGTACTCGATAAGTGACAGGGCCGACTTTCTCCAGCACAGTATATGGACCTTGCCAGGTGGCCAGGAACTTGCAGGCTGAGTTGGGGACTAGGACCATCACGTGATCTCCGGGCTGGAACTCCTGTGGTTGGGCTGTCCGGTTGTAATGTCGCTGTTGTGCTTGTTGGGCTTTGGTGAGGTGTTCCCGGACTAATGGCATGACCCGCTCAATTCTTTCCCTCATATTTTTGACGTGCTCGACCACAGAGCGGTGTGGCGCAGGCTGCCATTTCCACGCCTCCTTAGCCACATCGAGCAGGCCATGGGGCTGTCTACCAAAGAGGAGTTCGAACGGGGTGAAGCCGATGGATGCTTGAGGGACCTCCCGTATCCCGAACAGAACATATGGCAGCATAAGGTCCCAGTCCCGCTAGTCCTCGGCTGCTACCCATCTCAGCATTTGTTTTAGAGTCTGGTTAAAGTGCTCGACCAGGCCGTCGGTCTGCGGATGGTAGACGGTGGTCCTCAGCTGCTTCACCCGGAGTAAGTGGCAGAGGTCTGCCATTAGCCGGGACATAAAGGGGGTCCCCTGATCGGCCAAGATCTCCGCTGGGATGCCGACTCGGCTGCAGAGCATGAACAACTCATGGGCGATGGCTTTTGCGGTGGCTTTCCGGATAGGGACAGCTTTCTGGGTACCCGGTGGCATAGTCGACAATCACCAGGATGTGTTCATGTCCCCAGGCAGACTTAGGCAATGGCCCTACTAGGTCCATCCCGATGCGCACTATGATGGGTAGTGGAATCAGCGGACTAGGGGGAGGCATCCTTGAAGACGTTTTCTGGCACGTGGGGCAGGCCTGGCAGAACCTCTTGACCACCGCCTCCAGGCCGGGCCAGTAGAAATGGTCACGGATGCGCTGTATGGTGTTGGTTGCCCCAAGATGGCCCGCCAGCGGATGGGAGTGGGACCACCAGTAAACGTTTTTCCTCCCCCCTCCGCTGGGCGATACAATAAAGCAGGCCGTTCTGGACAACGAAATGCCTTTGCCTTCCACCATGCGCACCTGCGTCCAGCAATCTTTCAGCCTGTCATCTTCATGTTGTTCCTTAGCGAAGGTGCCCCCTCCTGTCACCTGTTGGAAGACGTCATAGAGGAGGTTAGAATTTTTGGAGGGGGACTCACCATCTCTCCCGCGGTCCGAGGCCAAGAGGACAGGGCGTCGGCGGGGTCCTCTCCCTGTTCTCCGGCGGCGGCGGCTCCCTTTTGGGCTGGCAGGCTGTGTAGGGGTGGCCAGCAGGCGGTCAAAACCAGGCTAGTTTCTCCCGAGTAAAACAGGAATGGGCAGATCCTTCACAAGCCCCACTTCAACCGGCCATGTGCCCGAAGCTGTGGAGATGTTCACCCTGTGAGCTGGTATGTGCAGCTTGCGGCGCGAGGAGGTGCAACTGGACAAGTCCAGTAGGGCCTGGAACAGCCGCCTGTTGATCTTCACCTCGGCTTCGGGCACCCCGGCCGGCAGGTCCCTGTGAACAATGCAGCTTGCCAGCCATGTCCGAGCGGGGGTTGCGGGGACTTCTGTTGGCATGGGTTCGTCCCGCGGACCAGGAGCCGCCTGCCGGCCTATTGGTCGCGAAATGCCCTCCGGCACATGTCATTCCTGGACCACCCTCCGGGGAAAAGGCGATGCTCGCTCTGCCAGCTCTATTGCCTCCACCAGCTCTGCCGTTGGGCTAGGGTTCCGCATGCCTACCACCTGGAGATGAGAGCGTGGGAGCACACGAAGAAGCCGGTCGATCACCAAGCATTCCGCTACCTGGCTGGCTGTGGGATCCCCATCCAGGAGCCAATGCTGGGCGAGATGAGACGGCTCCGCTGCCTGGGCACGGGCTGGCAGACGGGGTTTATATTCCTAGTCATGGAAATATTGAGCAGCACAGAAAGCCCCACACGGCCAATGATTTCCCTCTTTAATTCATCATATTGATCCGTCACGGCTGGTGCTAATGTGAAGTACGCTCGTTGAGCCTCTACAGTGAGAAAGGGTGCCCAGTGAGAAAAGGTGCCCAGTCACCGCGATTCCAGCCCTCACAAAGTGCCGTTGTCTCAAACATTTGGAGAAATGCTTCAATACCATCATGCAATGTCATTTTGGGTAATAGTTGGGTGGCTTGGATACGGGGATCCGGCAGCGGAACGCGTTGGGCAGTGCGAAACGCAGCCAGCTCCTGCTCAGTTTGGCCCTGCTGGGTGGCGAGGTGCTCTGCAATTTGCTGCTGGCGGATGCTGACCTCCGCAAGCCTCTGGAGAATCTCGTCCATATCCGCAAAAGGGGAGGGGGAGGAGTGACCGCCTGTCGAGGAAGAAACAGAGAGAAAAAAAAAATTGTGAGCGAACGGCGATCACTTGCTGGTGATTCTTCTATCCATTTGCCTGCATTCTCCACCAGTGTAACGGGGATGAAGAATCAAGGAAAGCTCAAGTGAATGCCCTGGGGGGTGGATTTATTAACAAACAAACTGGCTCAACAGAGAAATAACGTTGGTGCTCTGGTGACAGGCGTGCTGTGAGAGTCCAGGTGTTGTGGGTCCGTGCTGTGCTCGTGCTCATGGCTGATCGGTCACACACTGCTCTCTGGAACGGAACAGAGAGGAAAGGTTAGTGTTCAGCTTCATGGAGAAAATGTCTCACCCTGTGTTCGGCGCACATGGCTTTCCTGGCCACGGCCTGATCAGTTGCAGCTGTGGCCGATCAGCCCGTGATGAGGATGTGCAGGTGCTCCACGTGTGTTTCCAGGGCAACGCTGAGGAGAGCTCGGGACGCTCGTCACAGCTTACTATGCAGAAAATGTCACATTTAATAATAAATTACATAAATCACATAAATGATAGCTTATATTTTTATTTAAAATGGCAAAAATTGACAAAAATAGTTGAGGAGTTTGCATCACTGGACATTACTGTTGGTCTAAAAACAGTTGTGAAATATTAGATGTTCAACTAACATACTTGCCTTGCACTTTTCATTGCTGTTGCACTGGATCAATAAAGCCAACTTTCTTTGATTTGATTGGCCACGCATATCAGTAATTTTGACATTGACGAGAGTCGTTAGACGCAAACCATCCTAAAAACATAACCTTTTCAACTTTTTTGACAAACAGAGCAGTGCATAATGAAGTGCAGAATCAAGAATATTAAACACGGGCTGGACAATTGTCTGTGGTGGTTACAGCGATACATAAATGTAGAAAACACAATTTTTTCAGGCTGGTCCAGCTAATGCCCATGCACATTTAAGAGCCAAAAAACTCCACTGCCTTTGTCACAAAGACTATTTCATCTGAAAGGCATACATTTTCTATTCCTACAGTCGCCATTTGAGCATTGCTTCACGTCTGGAATTTGTTTTTCTACAAATGGTCTTTCTCCTCCCCCCTTAGACTCATCTGAAAAAGCATCAGCTTGCACATGCTAATGTATGTATGATGCGTGTAGTGTTATGTGATTAGTGTCTACGTGTGTAGGGAACATTGTATAGAGTGTGGACACATTTGCCCTGGAGGCAGTTATATTCACGCACAGGCAGTGGCAAGCTAGTCTTAAGTAGTGACGCTATGGGCTTCTATGGTTTGAGTCACACACATCAAGTCATGCTTTATAGATTGACGTTCATGGGCAAGACTGTGAGAGCACTCAACCACCACAAACAGGATTCAACATCTCAAAAGCACATTGGCCTAAAATAGCTATATGTAACATATGCAGTAATTCATAAGCATTTAAAACTATTTACTTCTATACAGAGACAAACACATATTTGTGCACACATACTACTGGGTGCACATGTGTTTTTGCCCTGTAGGGAAGAGTGGAGCCTGGGGCTAGTTGCCACACATTTTAGTGAAGTAATCTAAAACATTTCTTAAGATGGGTTTATTTTTGAAAGTTAATTTTATATATTTTTGTGTATACACACACTGCTGAAAAATCTAGCATAAACCAGCGTGGATTCAAAGCTTGACCAGGCTGTATAGTGCTGGTTAATGCTGGTATAGTCCTGGTCTAGACTGGTTTATGCTGGTATAGTGCTGGTCCAGGCTGGTTTATGCTGGTATAGTGCTGATTTATGCTGGTTAGTGGTGGTATAGTGTTGTTCCAGGCCGGTTTATGTTGGTATAGTGCTGGTGCAGGCCGGTTTATGCTGGTATAGTGCTGATCTATGCTGGTTAGTGCTGGTATAGTGCTGGTCCAGGCTGGTTTATGTTGGTATAGTGCTAATTAGTGCTGGTATAGTGCTGGTCCAGACTGGTTTATGCTGGTATAGTGCTGGTCCAGGCTGGTTTATGCTGACATAGTGCTGGTCTATGCCGGTTAGTCCTGTATAGTGCTGGTCCATGATGGTTTATGCTGGTATAGTGCTGGTCTATGCTGGCTCGTGCTGGTATAGTGCTGGTTAGTGCTGGTCCAGGCTGGTTTATATTGGTTTAGTGATGGTTAATGCTGGTATAGTGATGGTCTAGACTGGTGTATGCTGTTATAGTGCTGGTCCAGGCTGGTTTATGCTGGTATAGTGCTGGTCTATGCTGGCTAGTGCTGGTATAGTGCTGGTCCAGGCTGGTTTATGCTGGTATAGTGCTGGTCCAGGCTGGTTTATGGTGACATAGTGCTGGTCTATGCCGGTTAGGTCTGTATAGTGCTGGTCCAAGATGGTTTATGCTGGTATAGTGCTGGTCTATGCTGGCTAGTGCTGGTATAGTGCTGGTTAGTGCTGGTCCAGGCTGGTTTATATTGGTTTAGTGATGGTTAATGCTGGTATAGTGATGGTCTAGACTGGTTTATGCTGTTATAGTGCTGGTCCAGGCTGGTTTATGCTGGTATAGTGCTGGTCTGTGCTGGCTAGTGCTGGTATAGTGCTGGTCCAGGCTGGTTTATGCTGGTATAGTGCTAGTCTAGCTGGTGGAGTTTTGTTGTGGTCTTGCTGGAATCATATCAGCACTCAAAAACAACAAAAGCTGGTTTACTGTATTTCAACTTTCCACTTCAGTAGCACATACAACAAACTTTCCCAGTTTTATTCTTATTTGTATTCTGAAGGTTTTTACCATCAAAGGGGTTTATTTGTTTATCATTCACTTGATTTAAATAACATTTTATTACTAAAACATTGTGATGGCGTGATCTGGCTGTTGACAGTATTTTCTGATTTATGAAGTGATAAAAGAGATATCCAAAATCCCCTCGATAAAAACCTTTGACTCTAAAATGTCAACAAAATGAAACAGCGTTTTAACCTGTTTATCCAATGTTCAGATTTTTGATCCTGAAATGTAATGCAAATTAATTTAATTAGCACTTGAGAAAGCACTGGAAGACAAGACAAAAATACTTATTAAGAGAATGATTTGAAAATAAAAAGCACAAAAAATAGGAGGAAAGACAGTATAGGAGTATATCATGTACCGTTGCCAGCTCGCTCCAGCATGTTTGAGGAATTGCTCTACACAAACCGTTTGTGATTACAATCGGAAAATCAACAGCTGCATTGCGTGTGGATCAGATCTCACAATCATGGCCGAGTGGAGATGTGAGACACTGCTATGGTTGAATTCTGCTGAATATCTCACTGCACACTGATATCTATTAAAATCCAAACAGCCCCTGTCTGCTGAGCTATCATGTTCACAATGGACTGTACAATGATTATAATAATGACAGTAACTTGGGAACTATTGCATTTAACATCACCGCTGGCATTGACACAATGTGCAAATTATGTTCCCCAGCATAATAAAGACACAACCCCTTTCTGTTTCACACTTTATCACTTTTAGTTTCATTTCATTTCAAATCAAACATTCTGTGTTGCCACTTATCTCACTCACATCTGTCTTCACTTCCTGCCATGAAAGGGTACGAGACAGTTTATGGCGGCAGTTATGTCAACACATGTTAGAGCTTTATGGGTTGATGATGATAAATCACATGATGAATATATGAGGACTGTCCTGGGCCTGTTGGGTCACACAAAGTATTGTGAGAAAAATCTATTTCTTAAACCAGTTGTGAATGATGCTGAGAGTCTGTCTGGTCTTTTCAATATGCTTAAAGACAAACCATGTTCAAATTCATCAGTCTATACCATTGCTGAGCATTTTCTACTTTAAACTGCAGTGTACCAATGACAGTCTCAAAAATGCGGTTTGAAATGCGTCACAAACATGTAACCAAACCCATTATACATGCGGTGTATAGGGATTTTCTAAGGAAGCCCGTTCGCGCTACTGAATTGGAAAAAAAAAAAAGGGTTAAAAAAAGGGTTGTTGCAACATTTTTTCTAGCAATTCTGATTTTTTTTTCTCAGAATTGTGAGATATAAAGTCAGCGTGATATAAACTTGCAGTTGCAAGCTATAAAGTCAGAATTGAGAGATATAAACTCACAATTCTGACTTAACTCGCAATTGCATATAAACTCGCAATTCTGAGAAAAAAAGTCAAAGATTACAGAATTTAATTATTTTTTGTCAGAATTGACTTTTTTTATAGAATTGCGACTTTATTTCTCAGAATTGTGAGTTTGTAAAAAAAAACCCCTCATATTCTGCTTTTTTCTGAGAATTGCATGATATAAACAGTTGCGAGAGGTAAAGTCAGAATTATGAGATGAAAACATGCAATTCTGACTTTTTTCTTGGAAATGCAAGTTTATATCTTGCAATTCTAACTTTTTTGTCTCAGAATTGTGATATATAAACTCGCAATTGTGAGTAATAATTCAATTTTGAAAGGGGAAAAAAGACGTTTTCAGAACTGAATATATATCTCACAATCCTGACTTTATAACTCACAGTTTATATCTGACAGTTGTGAGAAGAAAGTCAGAATTGTGAGTTTGTATTACGCAACTGTATTACACAAAATATATAAACTCACAATTCTGACTTAACTCACAATTGCATTTCAACTCGCAATATTGGGAAAATTTCAGAATTTACTTTTTTGTCAGGATTACGAGTTTATATCTCACAATTCTGAATATCTAACTCACAATTGTGATTTTATATCTTACTGTGAGAAAAAAGTCAGAATTGTGAGTTTGTATTATGCAAGTCTAAATAAAATTCACAATTCTGCTCTTTTGTGTGATATAAACACAATAGTGAAAAATTGAGAATTTACTTTTGTTGTCAGAATTGACTTTTTTTCTCAGAATTGCAAGTTTATATCTCACAATTCTGACAATATAACACACAGCTGTGATTTTATATCTTATAATTGTGAGCTTGTATTACACAATTCTAAGAAAAAATTCAGAGAAATAAAGTCAGAATAACTTTTTTTCTCACAAGTGCAAGTTTATATCTCTGCATTTCTCAGAATTGTGAGATACAAACTTGCAATTATGAGTAATAGTCACTATAGAGTAATTATGAGGGGAAAAAAGATGTTTTCAGAATTGCAAATATCTCACAATTCTGACTATATAACTCGCAATTGTGAGTTTATATCTCACAAAGGGAAAAAAAAGAGTGATATTTTTTCAGAATTGTGAGTTTATATTTCACAGAATAATATCTTGCAATTCTGATAAAAAAGTAAATGTACTTTTTTATCAGAATTGCGAGCTTATGTCTCACAATTCTAATTTTATGACTCACAATTGTGAGTTCATCTTTCAGTTGGGAGAAAAAAAAGTCAGAATTGTGAGTCTGTGTCACACAATTCCAAAAAAAAAAAAAAATAATTATAATAATTGAAAGATGTAAACTCAAAAACTCAAGTAAAAAAAAAAATGAGATAAGAAGTCACAATCACCTTTTTTATTTTTGGTTCAGTGGTGGAAGTGGGCTTCTAGTTTTCCTGAAATTAGTAAAGCATTCCTACTTAACAATGTCGATTTTTAGATGGTATCTTTCTGAGATTGAATATGAGAACATTTTTTTTTTTTTAGTTTGTGTAATATGAGCATCACATTGTTGGCAGTTTGATAACATAGTCAAGCCAAAAGCTAATGATATCAATTACCCTTTCATGCCCCATGTTGTAGAGAGCAGTATATGAAATGCATTACCATTCTGATACATCGACTTGTAGACAACCATTTATAATTCATTCTTCGTCTTATTTTTTGAAATCAGTTTGTGGTTCAAACACATTCGGTGCGATTGAGTGGAGGCGGGGACTAATTTGCATATTCATGAATCCACATGTAGGGGAGACCGGGGATGGTTGTAACATTTTTGACATTTCTGACTTTATCTTGATGTTCTTTTAAGCCAGTGTGTTCAAAATGTGATTCAAACTAGTCACAAGTGTCTGCTATTAAAAGGCATAGATGTTATATTTTCAGCACAAACAGAAAACGCATAGTTTAGTTTCAAACACGAGTGAAGTGTTACAATTCACTCCATGGGTTAGTTGTAACATACCCTAACGACTAAACTGAGAATGTGTGAAATTAATTAGGTGATTTATAACTTGTTCCTTATTTGAGAAATTTGAAGTGTTACAACCATCCCCCATCTCAAGGCATGAAGAAATAGTTTTCACTGGAAAAATGATTACATTTATAGTTTTGATGATCAAACATTAGTTTCAAGGGATAAATCAGTGAAAATTTTGTTCCAGTTTGGTGGTTTGAGAATCTGAAAACAGACGGTACGTAGAGGGAATACGTATCCTAATGCATCTAAATAAAACTGGCGTCATATTTATTATTTTTATACCATAGACCCCCATCATCACATGCAGGGTTCCAGACAACTTTCCTGTTTTTGCCCCTTGAGGATGGGATTGGTTTAAGTGGGTGGTTTATGAAGGCACTGCAGGTGTTCTCATCATTTTAACACAGCGATATTTGATGTGTTTCATATTTGATGTATGAAATATTTGTTTTGATGTATAGACTTAGTAGAGCACAAAAGACTTGGTGGAAGTGGGATTCAGTGGGCTCTAAACAAATAAGGGTGGTAACTGGCAAGCAAGGAAAATGCTGATGACCTTACCCTGCCTGTATGCAGGAAAGACCTGTGTCCTGTTGAGGAAGGGTGAGGTGATGTCTATAATAAGAAAGACGTTCCTGGATTGAATGCACCTTCTCTGGGATAAGATTACTAGCACTTATAAAGTAAGGTGACCAAATGCAAACCGGGGACATATCTGAGTGGTCCAAATATAGTTGTAATGTTATTTGTTATCATCTATTAATTAAAAACCAGTGACAATACATTTTTGAATGTTTTTGTTTTTTATTTGTTTTGGGTTTCCTATATTAGGCCTGTTTTGTTCTGGTTTTAAGACAGTTCACCAAAAATCACTCTAAATGGCAAACAGTTTAAAACAATATTATGTTTATAATATTATTTTAAACTGGGGATGTAAGTTAGACAAGAATATCTCAGATTGAGCGATTGAGGTGTTGTGTTGCTGGATGTGATAATGAACATTGTGGTATTAATTTACTCCTGAGCCGCTGAAGATGCAGTGAATTACGTTTGTTTGTGAAAGGAATGCACCTCCCGATCTACATAAATGCGTCTATGTTCGCGCAAATCATTCGTGATCGAGCTTCACCTACAGCAGAAGTGAGTATAAGGGTTTTTTAATGAATCTCTGCAATCACCTTTCCTAATAACTCCTAGTTAGCAAGTTGACGGCTAAATGCGGCTAAAGTAAACAATCTCTGAGTAGAGCAGAGCAGAGCTCATTTGCATTTAAAGGAACAATCCGCCATCAGAATGGGTTGATTTTTGCAGAGCTCATTTTGACAAGGTAAAAAGGTGTTGTTTTACACTAGCATTAAGAATTTTTAACCAAAGTATATTACAGACTTTTCATTAAGACCCTAAAGAATCATATCAACTTGTGGAAAATGGGCATCCGATGACCTCTTTAAATCATTACTAAAATACCACAAATGGTAAGAGTGGCAAGAAAGACAGAAAAAAGGTTAGCTCATTTTTAATTTACCCAATATCAGAATGTGTAGCATATGAATATATTAAAAACTTTATTAACTTTTGTTAAATTCCTGCATGAGCCTTTATTTGAAAATCACTGAATTTCTGAACAGATCCTTGTCTGTTTCTTTTTTGCATGTCTCTTTCCATCTGCGTGCCTGTTTGATCTGCTATAATGGTAAACATGATGAGAAAGTTCATGTGACAGCAATAAGGCAAGTCAAATCTGAATGTTTTGCATATGAATACATCAGCAAACTGTATTAGCTTGTGTTAAAGTGAGATTCTGAACATGTTTTTCTCTTTTCCTTTCTTTGCATTAATCTTTCTGTCTGCATCCCATGGTTTGAGGTGTCATAATGATAAATAGGGTAATACATTAAAAAAACTTAATTTGTGTTTAAGTGCAGCATGATTTTTATTCTGAAAAATCACTGTATTACTGAACATATTATTCTCTTTTTTTTTTCTTTGCGTGACTCTTTCCAAATTCATGCCGCGGTATGAGACATCACGATGGCAAACGTGGTAATACATTAAGAAAAACTGTTTAATTTTGTTAAAGTGCAGCATGATAATTCTGGAAAATCGCCATATTTCTGAACATGCTCTTCTGTTTCTTGGCCTGTGTGACTCTTTCCTACTACGTGGCACAGTGTGAATAGTCACATTGACAAAAATGGTAAGAAATATCATGTGACAACATCAAAAGCCTGTATTAACCTGTGTAATATGCAACATAAATCGTTTATTCTGAAAATCACTGTATTTCTAAACAAGTTCTTCTCTGTTTCTTTCTTTGCATGACTCTTGCCAGCTACATGGCTTGGTTTGAGCTGTCACAATGGGAAACATGGTAAGAAATGTCATATGACAACATCTGTATAAACTTTATTACTAATTAAAATGCAACAAAAATATTTTATTCTGAAAATCAATGTATTTCTGAATATGTTCTTCTGTTTCCTTCTCTGACATGATTTGAGTCATCACAATGGTGAATATGGTTAAGCAGGTCACATGACAACAACAAAAGGAAACTCAAATCTGAATGTTTTGTATATGAATACATCAAAAAAACTGTATTAACTTGTTTAAAATTGCAAAATCACTGTATTTCTGAACATGTCCTTCTGTTTCCTGCCTTGTATAACTCTTTCCAACAACATGCCATGGTTTGATCTGCCACAATGATGTTGTGAAGTAGATCATCCAACAGCAATATTAGGCAAGTCCAGTCTGAATGTTTTGTATATGAATACATCAAAAAACAGTATTAACTTATGTTAAATTCCAGCATTAACTTTTATTTCTGGAAAATCACTGTAATTCTGAACATATTCTTTTTTCTTTCTTTCTTTGTATTCCATCTACATGCCTCTGTTTGATCTGCAATAATGGTAAACATGATGAGAAAGTTCATGTAACAGCAGTATAAGGCAAGTCAAATCCAAATGTTTTGTATCCACCTTTTTCCTCAACACAGAAGTAAGCTTCGTGTGAGACTTCCGGTTCATTATCCGCTATAGGGAAATAATGAAAATAATAACAAAATGCAGTAAATGGTAAAACCGTTTGCACTACAAATCATTTTGCTCATAATTAAGATAATACATTAATATGGTAAGATGCACCAATTTGCAATATCAAGCAGCAAAACAAGCTGTTGTTTACAGCTAAAAATAGCTGAACATGGATGAGACTGGAAGCCACACCCTTAAAATTCAGGCTTAGTCTTACGGGAAGAAAAAGGTGGATATGAATACATCACTAAACTCCATTAGCTTGTGTTAAAGTGCAGCATGAATCGTACATTCTGTAAAATTACTGTATTTCTAAACTTTTTCTTTCTTTGCATTACTCTTTCTGTCTGCATCCCATGGTTTGAGGTGCCACAGTGGTGAATATGGTGAAAAAAACTTAATTTGTATTCAATTGCAGTATGTTTTTTTATTCTGAAAAATCACTGTATTTCTGAACTTAATTTTCTGTTTTCGTTCTTTGCATGACTCTTTCCAACTACATGCCACGGTTTGAACCATCACAATGGTAAACATGAGAAGAAAGATCATATGACAGCAAAAAAAAAAAAAAAAAAAAAAAAAAAAAAACTGTACTAACTTGTGTTAAACTGTAACATGAATCTTTTTTTAATTCTGGAAAATCACTATATTTCTGAATGTTCTCTGTTTTTCTTTCTTTGCATGACTCTTCCCAGCTGCATGCCATGGTTTGAGTCATAACAATGGCAAACATGGTAATACATTAAAAAAAAAAAAAAAAAAACTGCTACATTTTGTTAAAGTGCAACATTCTGGTAAATCACTGTATTTCTGAACATGCTATTTTGTTTGAATCTTTCCTACTACGTGGCATAGTGTTCATAGAGCTCACAATGACATAAATGGTAAAAAATGCCATGTGACAACATCAAAAGTCTGTATAAACTTGTGTTAAAGTGCAACGTAAATCATTAATTCTGAAAACTGAAAATCACTGTATAACAAGTTCTTATCTGATTCTTTCTTTTCTTGACTCTTGCCAACTACACGACTTGGTTTGATGTCACAATGGCAAACATTGTCAAAAATGTCATATGACAACATCTGCTGTATCAAGTTGTGTTAAAAGGCACATCAATCTTTTATTCTCAAAATCAGTGTATTTCAGAACACAATCTTCTGTTTCTTTCTTTGACATGGTTTGAGCCATCAATGAAAAAGTTTATGCAGATCACATGAGAGCAATAAAAGGTAAGTAAAATTTGAATGTTTTGTATATGAATACACTTGAGGTCAAGAGTTTACATCCCCCTTTCAGAATCATTAAAAATGTTAATTATTTTACCAATATAAGAGGGATCATACAAAATGCAGGCTACTGTTTATTTAGTACTGACCTGAATACAGTTTTTCACATAAAATACGTTTACATGTAGTCCACAAGAGAAACTAATAGCTGAATTTATAAAAATGAAACAGTTCAAAAGTTTACATCCCCTTGATTCTTAATACTGTGTTGTTACCTGAATGATCCACAGCTGAGTTTTTCTTCAGAAAAATGCTTCAGGTCCCACAAATTCTTTGGTTTTCCAGCATTTTTGTATATTTGAACCCTTTCCAACAATGAGTATATGATTTTGAGATCCATCTTTTCACACTGAGGACAACTGAGGGACTCATATGCAACTATTACAGAAGGTTCAAATGCTCACTGATGCTCAAGAAGGAAACATGATGCATGAAAAATCTCAAAATCATACGAGTGCCTCAGTTATCACAATGGCAAACATGATAATACATCAAAACATCTGTGTTAAAGTGCAGCATGCATTTCTGAACATGTTCTTCTTTGTTTCTTTCTTGCATGATTCTTTCGATTTACATGTCATGGCTTGAGTCGTCACAATGGTGGTATATGGTAAAATACATCACATGACAGCAATATAAGAAGTCAAATCTAAATGTTTTGTATATAAATAATCAATATATCAGTACATCAGTGATTATTAGTAATGAAACTATAAGTAACCCTGGATCACATAAGTGTCAATTTTTTGGAACTGAGATTTATGCATCATTTGAAGGCTGAATAAATAAGTATTAGGATAGGGCAATATTTGGCTGTGATACAACTATTTCAAAATCTGGAATCTGAGGGTGCCAAAAAATAAAAATATTGAGAAAATCTTAGCAATGCATTTACTAATTAAAAATGTACATTTTTGATATATTTACGGTAGGAAATGCACAAAATATCTTCATGGAACACGATCTTTACATAATATCCAAATGATTTTTGGCATAAAAGAAAAATAGATAATTTTGACTATAAAATGTATTTTTGGCAGTGCTACTTAAGACTGGTTTTGTGGTCCAGGGTCACATATGAATCACATGTGAATATCTCTCATCTTGACAATGCATTTGAATGCAAGCAGAGTCACCCCACGTCCCAATGTGCATACTATCCACCCTATCTGCCCTACATAGTATTGAAAATGACTACTATCACATAGAATTTAGGATGGATAGTATGCACATTGGAATGCAGGCTCAGTCTGGTCTATCGTCGGTTCACGACTAGAGGCTGACATTTTTTCGGGAATCCCGCGGGTCACGGGATTCCCACGGGAATCCCGCGGGATGGGAAACAAAATCACTAATAATCACGGGATTGGGACGGGACAGGAAAAAATGTCAGCGGGAGTGGGCGGGACCGGGAATCGTAACGCTATGAAACCCAACTTTACAGACAAATATACCTTTTATATATATATTGTAATTTTGAACTTAATTCTAGTTGACCCATCTCTTTATTCTCTCCTTCTGTATGCTTTGGTGTGGCTGGTTAAGCAAGTGAGTTCATGACGGACAGATCGTTAACGACTGGTAATACAGCAGGCGATCCAAATGCTCACCTATCATTCATCGACCATATGGCTTTTCATCTGAAAGATGTATGTAGTAGCAAGTTTACATGGCCGCTCAATCTAATGTTAACCTAGAAAAATGTGCGCTTTTGAAGTGTCTGTGTGAGTGTGGAAGCTGAATAGTAGCGCGGTACTGCATGACAGAGGCGCCGGTGCGCTCACTTGCTCTTAAAATACCGTCATTTTTGGTCATACAGATAAGAGTGATAGGCATCTTTCGAATTTGTAAAGACTCAACGTTTATTTGTGTGCACTCAGAAAAACAAGGAAACGTTGCGCTTTTGTAAACAAATTAAAGCAAAAAGGACGAGCTTTCTGCCGCCTGTCTCTGTGAACTTGAGCGCGTCACTTCGAAACTCCGTGTATACTTGCTTTAGAGACATGAAAAATATATCTATAGAGTGAAATGTCTACTTTCAAATGGACCAATTAAAATAGGAAACGTGTGTCTGCATGAATGATTTACGTGAAATTTAATGTGTGTGCAATGCACACTGTGCATTTGTTTAAGATGGCTTTCAGTTCAATAATAATAATAATAATAATAAACAAAATTTTGCATTTTTATTCAACTAATGTAAAAAAAAAGTTACGGGCATACTGTGATCTGTACTGTATTCTTTACTGTAACTGGCAGATTCTAGCCAAAAAAAAAAAAAAAACATAATACGGGAGTGGGAGGGAATGGGAGTCATTCTTCCGGGATTGGGACGGGACGGGATTTTTTCCCAGTTTTTTCATGGGATTGGGATGGGATGGGATTTTTTTTTGTGGGAGTGGGACGGGAGAGATTTGAAAATCCACTCCCGTGTCACCCTCTATTCACGACTAAGTAATTAGTTTAGCTCGCAGCGCCCTTCGTTGGTGAAAATAATCACTACACGATTACTCAGGTAACCAGCAGCAGAAAACTGTTGTTTGCAATGTATTTGCTGGACATTCCCAGGGACAGCTGCAGTCAGGGACAAAACACTAAAAATTCGACTGTCCAGGACGTCTGGTCACCCTATAACAAAAAAAATATCATGGTAATAGCATTTTGGCTATATTTTGTCTTAGTATATGATCTATGATATGCTTAGGTAGTCTAATGGTGTTTTGCAGTGTTGTGGGAGCTATTCTGAAACTTAAGTCCAATTGAAAAAAAAAGAATTGAAATACATACAATGATACAACAGAAGACAACATAACGTTGTTTCCTTTCATTCATAATGGTTATTATGCAAATCAAACGTCACATGGTACATTTTTATAAACTCAAAACGATGTAGGTACCCCTCATTCCAGTAGGTGTCAGTAAGCGCACTCAGATCTGTGCAGTGCCATTAATAAACAGAAGAAGAACTCAAAACCTGGCTCGAAGAAGACTCTGGAAAAATCATGGCGGCCGAGAAGAAAGATGCGCGACCAGGGAAAGCTCCTAAAAAGGAGTCTCAGCCTTTAATTATCGCCAAAACTCCAGCAGAGGAGCAGCGCTTAAAGTTGGAGAGACTGATGCGAAACCCCGTGAGTTTACATTTTAACTCAAGCTAGCGGGTTTATTTGGAGTATTAACTCATGCTAATGATGCTACGCAACTGTTGCAGAAGCATTGAACATAAACATTGCTAAGTTTAATATTTTCGTTTTTAAAGGACAAACTTGCGCCCATACCGGAGAAACCGAAGGAGTGGAATCCACGTGCTCCGCCAGAGTTTGTGCGGGATGTGATGGGTTTGTGTTTGTTTACTGTCTCAGATCTAGAAATTAAGTAATTTCACGATTTTTATTATTCTTCTAAACGACTCCTTTGCCTTAATAGTTCCATTTACGATTCGTCTAACTAAATATATTGCGTCTAAGAAGCAATATGTTTATATAAAAAGAAATTAAATTTGAGTTATCGAAAAAGGACACCTAAAAACGTGTAAGAAGCGGATGAACTTAATACAGTGTATTTAAAAAAAGTGTGTTTTCAAATGGCTAATGTTTGGTCATATATATATACATATATATATCTATATATATATATATATATATATATATATATATATACATATATTAAATAAAATGGTAAATAACCAGACGTGTGGTAACATCATTAACTTTCAGCTGATCACGTGAATTTATAAAAAAACGGATATATAAATTTAGTTATAAGGTCTTTATGACAGTACCAGTTCTTGTTTGAACGCAACTGAAGTTATCATTTACAATAGTTATGTTGCAGTGCTGCTGAATAGCTGTAAGCTACAAGAAACTCTTTCAGATCATTTTAGCATGGTGTTTCAAAGAATATTTTTAAACCACTTGTGTATCAAACAAAGAAAAAAGAAACCTGTGTAACAAACAGAGCTTTCTCTTGTTTCGTGACTGGCTAACATACTTGGTTAAACAAAACATGTTAAAAAAAAATAAGATGTGCAGCAGCATTAAAGGGATAGTTCAAAAAAAGAAAATTCTGTCATTAACTACTTTTTCTCGTGTTGTTCCAAACCC
Organism: Cirrhinus mrigala; assembly: GCA_036247105.1. Lineage (NCBI taxonomy): Eukaryota > Metazoa > Chordata > Actinopteri > Cypriniformes > Cyprinidae > Cirrhinus > Cirrhinus mrigala. The sequence goes on from CM070011.1 coordinate 11,433,895, forward strand.
ATAAGACCTTTGTTCATCTATCAAGATATTTTTGATGAAATCTAAAAGCTTTCTGACCCTGCATAGACAGCAACGCAACCTAGAAAGACCTAGAAAGCTAGTAAGGACATTGATAAAATAGTCCATGTGACATCAGTGGTTCAACCATCATTTTATGAAGCTAGGAGAGAACTTTTTCTGTGCAAAGAAAACAAAAATAGCTATTTCATTCGACGTTTTCTTCTCTTCCATATAAGTATATGACTTTTCTTTTCACACAAAAAGTATTCCTGTAGCTTCATAACATTACAGTTGAACCACTGATGTCAGATGGACTATTTTAATGATGTCCTTACTTCCTTTCTAGGCCTTGAACATTTCCGTTGCATTGCTGTCTATGCAGGGTTAAAAAGCTCTCAGATTTAATCAAAAATCTTAATCTGTGTTCTGAAGACGAACAAAGGTCTTATGGGTTTGGAACAACATGAGGGTGAGTAATTAATGACAGAATTTCCTTTTTTTTTTTTTTTTGGTGAACTATCCCTTTAACAGTGAATGACCGAATATATTTATCCATGTTATAATAATCATTTTTGTTATATTTATTTATGTAATTTCCTCAGGTTCCAGTGCTGGAGCAGGCAGTGGTGAATTCCATGTTTATAGACATCTGCGCCGTCGGGAGTATCAGAGACAAGACTTCCTAGAACGAATATCTGACAAGGTAAGTTTATTTTTGCCTGAAGCATATGATTATCAAACAGCAGCTAGTTCAATTTACACTAAGAAAAGGTAAAAATATAAGGTCCTCAGCATTGTTACAGAACAGCATAGACTCCCGTTCAAACGTTTGGGATTAGTACGATTTTTAAGGTTTTTTTTTTTTGTTTTTTTTTTAACTTAAAGAAGCTATTTCTGCTCATCAAGGCTGCATTTATTTGATTAAAAATACAGAAAAAAAGTAATATTGTGAAATATTATTGCAATTTAAAATAGTGGTTTTCTGTTTCGATAAACTTTAAAATATAATTTATTCCTGTATTGCAAAGCTGAGTTTTCAGCATCATTATCCTAGTCTTCAGTGTCACATGATCCTTCAGAAATCATTCTGATATGCTGACTTATCAATGTTGGAAACAGTTGTGCTGCTTATATCTTTTTTCAGGATTATTTGATGAATAAAAAGTTAAAAAGAACAGCATTTATTTAAAATAATAGAAATATTTTGTATCAGTATATACTACCGTTCAACGTTTGGGGTCAGTAAATATTTTTTCTTTCTTTGAATGAAATTAATACTTTTATTCAGCAAGGATGTGATAAATTGATGAAAAGTGATATTAAAGATTTCTCTTTTGAATAAATGCTGTTCCTTTTAAGTTTTTGTTCATCAAAGAATCCTGAAAAAAGTTTTTAATCGCAGGTTCCTGAAATCACAGGTTAAGTAGCACTACTGTTTGTAACATTGATAATAAATCAGCATATTAGAATGATTTCTGAACGACTGTGTGACACTGAAGACTGGAGTAATGGCTGACGAAAATTTGCATCACAGAAATAAATATTTTATATAATGTATTCAATGTAGTAAACTATTATTTTAAATTGCAATATTTCATAATATTACTTTTTCTGTATCTTTGATCAAGTAAATAAAACTTGAGCATAAGAGACTTGCTTAAAAAACATGAAAATTTTACTGATCCCAAACTTTTGAACAGCAGTGTATGTTTAAATAATAGGTATTTTACTGTAGATTTAAAAGGTCTGTGCTGTGCTTATTGGTTAGCACTTTCTTCTCCAGTCCTTCCTGAGTGTGTGGTTTTTTTTTTTGTTGTTGTTGTTTTAAACTTTAAATGACTGCCAGTGAACAGAAAGAAATCCAAGTGCTTTAGTGGAATGCGGTCCCACCCGTTATTTGTAGCGGCTTGAATTTGGGTGTGGTGTCAGCAGAGGTGGATCTGCTTAGCTCCTCAGCTCGCAGGTGCACAGAACAGGCGCTTTACTGTTGATGTGACAGTCATGTGTATAGAGCAATACTGAGTTGAATTTGTCAATGCCATATTCTGGTGTGTGATGCATATTGTTCCCCAATATCAATTGTGTTTCTTTTGGAAACTGATTTATGTTTGTCACACCAAGTTCCTCTCTCATACATGTCACGGCACGTGATTTCACGCATTGTAAACAATAAAGGCGGCGCTTTGAATACACCCCCCATCCTAGTTTTCAATGTTGAGTAACGTATCACAGACATATCTGACAAATCCTTTAATAAACAGTGTATAAAGAGTGTAAATAAGAGATTCATTGTGCAGAGAGTGTAGAGAGCTTTGTTGATTATAATGGAACTTTGTGAGATCGCGATTAACTAAAATGAGTGACAGCTTTTAATGATTTTTAAGGGAGTTTGTAAATGAGATACTGATTTAATGCAAGAGTTAAATAAACAAGAAGTTAATATTAAGTGAATAACATTGTCTGACTATAACACTATTGCCTGATTTTGCTCTATTTCGTTGAAACAAAGTCACAACCGAGCCACTGCGCATCTCTATTCAAATGAAGCCGTGTTTCCTTTATGAATGAATGCGCATTTTTAAACGGATCTAGTGAGTCAATGAATCAATTACCCATTCATAAAGTCACTTGCATTATTCCTGAATGAATCGGACAGTTCGAACGAATCAAATGAATGATTCAGTAATTAAAACCACCACCTACTGGCAGTTTTAGTTTAATTTTTAAAGTATCTTCTTTTCAGTTGTTTAAATCATTTAATAAACATAAAAATACACCTACAGGCCACTTTAGTGTTCTTCTGTGCCACCTCTGTAGTACAAATAAATTTTGTTAATACTGATTTCATTTGATTGGTAACTTATTCTTATTCTGTTTTTCTAATTAGAAATTTAAAAAAGCTTATAATATATATATATATATATATATATATATATATATATATAAATATAAAAATTTGACATAAAAGATGACATACTTTTAATAATGTTAAAAAATGCCATTACAAAGGTAAAAACAAAATTCCCCTCTAATTCACTTTAAGGAGTCAAATATCACCTCGTAATGGGAAGGCTAATTTTTGATTGATTAGAAGGTGCTCTTAAAATTTTGACTCTGAAAATTAAAATCTGGATTTAAATTTTTAATGTTATTATAACCTAAAGATGTAATGTGAAAGTTTAAAACAGAAAATAGTGGTTTTCATCTAGCCACTTTCTTGGTAAAGAAAACACATTTTTACTCAATTAATCAAAATGAATTATATATATATATATATAATAAATATATATATATATATATATATATATATATATATATATATATATATATATATAAATTTGCATTACGGTTCAGCACTATTTGCATAGAATGTTTCAGGTCTTGAACTGGTGATTTAATAAAATTAAATCAAATATCAAAATGGAGTACAGCTAATATTGGTTCACAAATAATTTGTTTTATTCTTGCAGCAAAAGCTGGATGAAGAATATATAGAGAAGTTGAAAGAAAACCAAAAGACTGCTGAGGAAAGAACAGCTAAACGCAGAAAGAAAAGGTTTGCAAAATAATGTCTTATTTCAGATACCACTTTATAATCATTAGAGAACTCTTAGTTTATCTTGCGTGTTTCTAAACCTCAGTTGTTCTTTTCTGTCATTTAGGGAAAAGTTAAAACAAAAGAAGCTGATGGCAAAGAAAGCAAAGATGGAAAGCCAAAATGAAGAAGGTAGGAGATAATGAAATTATCTTATAAATTCATGTTCAGTGGTATTATAGTACTGAATCACAGTGTGCACGAGCAGGAAGACATCTGCTAAACGTGAGTGTCTAAACACTAATTTAAACAAATATATGATAATGCTTCACTTTATATTTAATTGTAGTTAATTGACCTGACTGATTTGTGTACATTTTTCTCTGTAGCATCTACGTAAATCCTTTGTTATTCAATGTTGTAAAGTAAAACATTAAAACATCTATGAGGGTTTAATGTTTATTATGAGCACTATATTTAAAACTGCTATTTAAGGATGGCAGCACAGCTCATCATCATCATTATCATAGTAACTGCACCTCTTGAATTTCAACATTCATTGAAGCAGTGAGTAATGATGTATTTGATGTGTCAGCAGGCTCAGAGAAGTCATCATCATCATCCGCTGCTTCTGAAGCAGAAGAGCAAGAAGATGATGCAGAAGTTCCCAGCTTCATCATGGGGAAGAGGTGACCGGCATATACTACCTTCCGATGCCAGAATCACCATCATTTACTGAAATGTAATTGAAATCAGTCTGAAATCAATGTCACTCATCCATTGTGTTTGAGTCAGATGTTCAACGCTTGAGTTGGACATTTGAGAAGCTGGAAGTTTTGCGTCACTGAAGTGTTGATGATAAAATAACATGACCTGGATTGACTTTTATTCTGTTGTAAATATTTGTAATTTTTTTTAAAATAAATAAACAACAAAGGGAATACTTTGTCATTTCAGTGTTTTATGGAACATTTTTCCTCACTGCCCTTTAAATGCTTCTGATTTCCATCACATGCATACATTACATTTAAAAAGCTAAAAAAGAAGTTTTTTTCATTGCATTAAATATTACACGCACTGAACAAAAATGAATATCTTTGTTGTTGTTGTTTTTTTTGTCTTTCAATATAAATATCTAAAGCTAAAATCGGAATACATTATTGGAAATGCAAATATGAAATGAAGTCAACAATTTAACAAAATTAAGTTTATGCTTAAAACAAGACCAAGTATTGTCCAATGGCAGATGTTCTTGTTTTAGTCATAAGCTTCATTTTGATCAATTTCACAAAAAGACATCTTAAAGGAGAGCTTTACTTCAACATCAGAATGAAAATCTCCTGATTATTTACTCACCCCCATGTCATCAAAGATATTCATGTCTTTCGTTCTTCAGTCAAAAAGTAATTAAGGTTTTTGAGGAAAACATTCCAGGGTTTTTCTCCATAGTGGACTTTAATGGTGGCCAACAAGTTGAAGGTCCAAAGTGCAGTTTCAGTGCAGCTTCAAAGGGCTCTACACAATCCTAGCCGAGGAAGAAGGATCTTATCTAGTGAAACAAGCAGTCATTTTCTTAAAAAAAAATTAGACTTTTTAACCACAAATGCTCATCTTGCACTAGCTCTGTGATGAGCATCCATGTCTTAATGTAGAGTTGGGGTACTCGGACTCGAGTCCAGTCTCGAGTACAATTTTTAGGCGACTCGGACTTGTCACAGACTCGGATGCATTTTTACTCGGACTTGACTCGGACTCGAGCTTTTCGGACTTGGAAAATATGCCGAGTCTAGAGACAGTTGACGGAAATGTCACTGACACCATGCATTTTCACGAAAGTGATGTTCAGTGTTTGCATGTGTTTTTAAGTCTTGTCCAATAGGCTACTTGAAAGCCGACGGGTTTATGTGCGCACACACTCAAAGCGCTCTCCGAGAACGCGCCTCTCCGTAGACGAATGCCGAGTTCTCTTTCGCTTCTAATAGGGTCTGTATGGACCTTTATCGCACTGGATTTGAACACCGGAAGCGCTTGTCGAAGCAGTGCATCGATTCTTCCGGTTATGTATATTTTTCAATATGCTGTAATCACTAGCTGAATAAAAGCCTGTTAAAACGAGCATCTGCAGGATGATTTCAAAATCCGTACATTTTCAGAGACAGGTGAAGAAATATTGTGATGATTACTGTGCACAGAATTTTCCAAACGCAACGGAACTTGTAGTTTTAATCCAACGTACCGATCTGAGAAACCCACGGCTCATAAGCATGCGTGATTTCACCACACTGCTCAGTGCTGCAGTGTGTGTGAGACCTGATGAATAAGATCAGAATCAACATATTTATTCATTTGTATTCAGTTTTAGTCTTTATTCTGTCATTTTTCATTCACAGTCATTTCACTGTAATTCACACATTTATGCCAAAATTTCTTAATTAATACTAAAATCACGCTGTCAACGCGTTATACTCTCTAAGATTAATTAGCTAAAATGTTCAACATTGTTATTTTTTTAGGGCAACGCCCGCGCATTCATTCATCTCTTTTAATACCGCTCTTACGAAGATTAACCACGTGTAGTAAAACTATGGCAATACAAATGGAAATCAGTCCGCGGAAAAAAAAAATAAAATTAAAGATAACATGGTTACTACATTTACTATAGTAAATCCATGGTTAATTTTGTAAGGGTGTTTATTTAAAATGTATTTTAATTTAAACAGGTATAAAATATGAGAAAAACATTGTTAATGAGAAGACGAAATTGACTGCAGCAGGTTAAATTTATTTATTATTCAGAATGCACATTTGGAAGAGAAATATATTAATAGGAACATTTCAGCAGGTGATATGAGATGTAGGCCTAAACATCCTCAGTTTCTAAATGCATACTCCACACGAACGTGCTCCCACGTAATATTTTAATTCATCCCACGCATCTCATCTGTGTTGTGTCAGGAAATCGTGAAAACTGAGGCAGTGTGTCATTGTTTAGAATAAAAACAGCCACGTACACTGCAATAACACCGGCGAAAGAAAGGAAAGAGAGGATTCTCGCATTAGTTCTCTTTCAAGCATGCGTTTCGGTGTCTCACTATGGGATACGCCCCTTCCGCGTATTCCTCAGAAGCCCTATTACATTACGCCAGCCCCAATTGGCTGGCAGGCGTGACGTTGCGTCTGGGAGTGACCTCCCCACCCCTCATATAAAAGGAGCAACGCAACGTCACTTCGACATTCAAAAACCTCTTCTCGCTTCACACCAGAAGCCTACCTTCGAGCTCCTGGACGAACAACTGGCCACCACGCCGTTTTTCTCCTGGCTCCTTCAATTTGCACTCCAGCCGATTGCAAGGATTGTTCGATTTCAAGATGGCTGCAGCAACGCAGACTATCCAAGCTAGGGAAGGAGAAGCTGTGCGACTTTGTTTATGTGGGAACAAAATTTCGGGCAAAGACACACACCAGGTCTGCTCGCCGTGTCTCGGGCTGAAACATGCCCAGATGGTGGTCGACAACCCCGGTTCCTGCGAACATTGCGCACGTTTTACCATGAAGAGCCTTCGTCGCAGGCTAGCACGCCAAGCTAGCCTGTCGGGCCTCGACCCACTCCTGTCACCTAGCCCCACTCCAGCTGCCACCCCAAAGGTACCCATCCCTGTAGAGCTGCCCACCACGGCAGCTTTGTCCTGGGGTGAACAGCTCGACGCCTGCGTCCCTCTGCCCAATGTGCTCAGCACAGACGAAGAAGAGGACGCGCTTGACTTCGAGGAAGAGGGACAATCTGACTTTCTTCTCTCTGAGGAAGAGGAAGATTTTGAGGACTCCCCTTTCCTCCCACCCGAGCACTCGGCACAACCCCTCGCCGTGGCGGGATCCATTGAAGATGTGGACGGGGCACCATCCCTGCTTCTCAGTGTTGATCTGCAGGACGTGTGCAAACGCGTAGCAGAGAAACTGAGCATCCCGTGGCCAACCGTGGTGGCAGAGACTGCAGAGACTACCGAGACACACAGCGGCTGCAAACCGTTGCCTTCCAAAGCGGACCGTTACCAGTCAAACATGACGGAACGCGCCTATAAAGCAGTCGCTCTCTGTGTCAGGGCTCTGAACGCGACCTCCTTGCTGACCGCGTACCAAGCAGAATTGCAAGATGAAGCGTCGACCACACCAGGTCAGACGCACTGGGAGGAGATCTGCGTCGTTACAGATCTTTCTCTGCGTCTTCAGAAGTAAGGCCATGGCCACAATGGTCATCCAAGAGAGGGGACGGTGGCTCAATCTGGCGAATCTCTCTGACAGGGAAAAAGAAGCCATTCTGGACGCACCAGTGGTCGCAGAGGGCATTTTTGGCTCGGCTCTAACACTGATGCAAAAGAGGTGTGAGGAGAAGAAAAGGCATGACGAGGCTCTACAGCTCTGTATGCCTAGGAAGGCACAGGCTGCACCCCCTCCGCCACCCCGGCAGACCTTCGCACAAGTCACGGCCCGCCCACCTCCCAGTTATCGCATTCCCAGACGGCAAAGAGCGAACGTGAATGCGGCGGGTCAAAGCGGAGTCACAGAGCAGAGAACTGCCTGGCCAAGGAAGAACTATCCTCCTGTGGCAGCTCAAACGGCCCAGCCAGCTTCTCAACCTCATCCTCAGCCCCACCCTCAGGGAGCGAGGAAGAAGAAGAAGGCCGTTTGATGGGGTCTTCCTTGGGGAAGGGAGCCAACAGCCCCCCCGTTCGCTAGCTCCCGATCCTCAGACGCTCGACGTTCAACAAGGGACGAGTTCCGAAGTCCCCAGATGTTCTGTGTGGGAGAGAGAGCCCGGTTGGGTCAGGGGAAGCAGAGCAGTGAAGAGGTCGAGAAACGGTGCAGTGCTGCACACCCGTCAATGTGTCACAAGCACTTTTCATGTTCAAACCTCAATAAAGTTTTCACTGTACCCCCCAAAAATGTTGCAAAACACAAGTCCCCAAAAAATGTTGCAAAACATATTAACAGAACACAGTATAACATCACCTCGGGGAGCTATCGCTCCAACAGAGGTGATGGGACAATTAAACTCTGTCAAAGCGCTAAGTGCCCACGCATGCGCAGTACAGACCACGGACTCTTTCACGATTCAACCACACGATGGCGCCAGTACGCTGCGAATAAACAGTTGGCGAGAATGCACGCAGTCCCGATGGGTATTGAGAACAATACAATTCGGGTACAGACTGCAATTTGCCGCTTCCCCTCCGCACTTCAAAGGGATAATTCATTCCCAGGTGCGGGGAGAACTAAAGCATGTCCTTCAGGAGGAGATTTCCTCTCTGCTGAACAAAAGGGCGATAAGAGTGGTCCCACCCGAGGAGAGCCGCAGCGGGTTTTACTCGAGATACTTTCTCGTCCCAAAGAAAGGGACTCAAGCCCTTCGTCCCATATTAGATCTGTGTGCACTGAACAAATACTTAAGGAAGTACAAGTTCAGAATGCTCACCCATTCTACACTCCTGCAATTAGTGCGCCAGGGAGATTGGTTTACATCGATCGACCTGAAAGACGCATATTTTCACATAAAGATATATCCACCCCACAGGAAGTTCCTGAGGTTCTCTTTCCTTGGCATGGCATACGAATATCTAGTTCTACCATTCGGCTTGTCTCTCAGTCCCAGGGTGTTTATAAAATGTACAGAAGCGGCAATGACTCCGCTCAGGGAGAAAGGCATTCGTCTCGCTACGTGCATAGACGACTGGCTTGTGACAGCCCGGTCGGAGCAAGAGGCGAAAGAACACACGGTCATGCTTCTGGATCATATACAGAGACTGGGGTTAAGACTAAACATCGCAAAGAGTGTTTTAATTCCCACACAGTCAATAACGTATCTGGGGCTGTCACTGGACTCGGTGATGTTCAGAGCGCGACTATCGGAAGACAGGGTGAGAAGATTCACCCGCTGCATAACCGATTTTCGGAGGGGAAACAATGTTTCCTTTCGTGCATGCCTCAGACTATTAGGACTAATGGCCTTAGCCCTAATAGTGATTTCCTTAGGCAGACTGTTTATGAGGGAATTTCAACGCTGGGTAGCGTCTCAAGGGCTGGACCCAGTACGTCACTCCCGGAGGAGAGTGAGAGTGACGTCAGAGGCAGTTTTGGCACTGCGCCAGTGGAGACACCCGACCTTTCTGGTTCAAGGGGTACCCATGGGTGTAGTTCGAGCCAGACAAGTCATAACGACGGACACGTCGTTGTTCGGTTGGGGGGGCATTCACGAGGGCAGAATAGTGAATGGAAGATGGGGTCAACATCTGATCAATCTTCACATAAACTATCTAGAAATGCTAGCTGTTTTTCTGATGCTCAAGCATTTTCTTCCTTTTCTGAGAGGGCAACATGTTCTCGTGAGAACGGACAATACTACAGTCGTAGCCTACATAAATCGTCAGGGAGGTCTCAGGTCACTCCCTTTGCACATGTTAGCACGCAGACTGATCCTATGGAGCAGTGTCAATCTTCTATCCCTGAGAGCGACGCACGTACAGGGTGTCATGAATCGGGGTGCGGATCTGCTGTCCAGGGGCAATCCCCTCTACGGGGAGTGGAAACTGAACAGCGAGGTGGTCGAACAGATCTGGAGCATATACGGCAGAGCGACAGTGGATCTGTTCGCGTCCCACGACAATGCTCAGTGTCCTCTGTTTTTCTCACTGAAGGATCGGAGCGCACCTTTGGGGATAGATGCGCTAGCGGACGAATGGCCTCGTACTCTCCTATACGCGTTTCCACCGATAGTGTTGATATCTCCAACTCTTTGCAGAGTAAGGGAGGAGGGACTGAAATTAATATTAATAGCTCCGAGATGGCCGGGGAAATATTGGGTAGCGGAGATCATACATATGCTGTACGAAGACCCGTGGTCTCTTCCGCACCGCAGAGACCTTTTGTCACAAGCGGAGGGGGAGATTTTTCATCCTCATCCAGAACGCCTGTCACTATGGGCCTGGCCTGTGAGTGGTTCAATTTAAGTACAACTGGTCTGTCTGACAGTGTCATTAGAACCATACAGAATGCTAGAGCCGCATCGACTAGGTCTCTTTATGAATGCAAATGGGGTGTGTTTGAGCGTTGGTGCGCAACTAAACACGAGATTCCCTTTCAGTGTTCAGTGGCAGTGGTTCTGTCATTCCTTCAGGATCTGATAGACCACGGGAAAGCGTTCTCAACCATAAAAGTGTTTCTGGCTGCTATTTCTGCTTGTCACATTGGTTTTGATAATAAAACAGTGGGGCAGCATCCTTTGATATGCAGATTTATGAAGGGCGCGCGTCGTGCTCTGCCAGTTTCAAAACCGCTTTCTCCCTCATGGGATTTGGGATTGGTGCTTGATGCCTTGTCTATGTCCCCATTTGAGCCGCTGGACAAGCTTGATTTTAAAATACTGTCATTCAAGACGGCACTCCTGGTAGCTTTGGTTTCAGCAAAGCGCGAAGTGAGATTCATGCGTTTTCAGTGCATTCAGCATGCTTACAGTTCATGTCTGGGGATGCAGGAGTAGTTATGAAACCTAATCCTGCGTTCATGCCCAGAGTAGTTAATGCTATAAATCCTCTCGAGCTAAGAGCCTCCTATCCACCGCCTTTTGCCTCATCAGAGCAGCAAAAGTTACATACATTGTGCCCAGTGCGTGCTTTACGCATTTATACAGAACGAACCAGAGGATTCAGAGAGAGCGATCAGCTGTTCGTTTCTTGGATGAAACCTCGAACAGGGAAGCCGATCACTAGGCAGCGTCTTTTGCACTGGATAGTGGAGGCGATTTCGTTGGCATATTCCAGTAAGGGTCTTGTGCCCCCTCCTGGCTTACGTGCACACTCAACAAGGGGAATGTCGACTTCCTGGGCTCTATTTAAAGGAGTCACATTGCAGGATATTTGTGAAGTGGCAAGCTGGTCCTCACCACACACATTTGTTAGATTTTATAAACTGGACGTTACAGCTCAGACTTTAGCGTATGCAGTACTGAGCGTAGGAACGTGATGCACGAGTCGGACTCGTTCAGCCCTGGATGTGTTGGTTATGGTTGGCAGGAGACTTTGAGACAGGCTATCTGGCAATACGGGAGTTAGGATATCTCATAGTGAGACACCGAAACGTATGCTTGAAAGAGAACAATAGGTTACTAGCGTAACCCCGGTTCTCTGATAGCATTAAGTGAGATGTCTCACCAGATCACCCTCCTTGCTGTGTGAAGCGAGGAAGAGGTGTGCTTGTTTTGAATGTCAAAGTGACGTTGCGTTGCTCCTTTTATACGAGGGGTGGGGAGGTCACTCCCAGACGCAACGTCACGCCTGCCAGCCAATTGGGGCTGGCGTAATGTAATAGGGCTTCTGAGGAATACGCGGAAGGGGCGTATCCCATAGTGAGACACCTCACTTAATGCTATCAGAGAACCGGGGTTACGCTAGTAACCTATTGTTTTCATTGCGTTGCGATGGCACCGGAAGTGAGGATACACTGCTTCGCTTACCGGATATGGGAAGTGAGATAAAGGTCCATTGCTACACACATGCTCGTCGTAGACTTATTGACTATTCATGTAAATGAAGTCGGTTTTGTCTTAAGTAAACCTGAACAGTTGGGAGAAATACTAATGCGTCAAAATATTTGATCTGTGCGTCAGATCTTAAAGCGACAGCGTCATAAATATTAATCAAACAAAAGAAAAAGAGAAAATCACTTTTCTTGACTGAATCACTTATTAACTTTAATAAGAATCATATTTAATGTATACTTCAATAGATATCTGTAGCTGTCTATTTCTGTAATAGCCTTTAGATAGACCTACCAAAAAAATAATAATAATAAAATAATAATAATAATAATAATTTTAAAAAAATATTATTTCATTTGTATTTTTGATTTATATATTTATATATCCTTTTGTTTGTAAGTATTAGGCCTACTTGGAGTGATTATTTGCCTTCAGTATGTTTGAGAATGTTTTACTTACATTAGTTGATTAGTTTTTGCTATATTAAAATTATTATTATTATTTTTTAAACATGGTGGCAGTTTCTAGCTTCAAAGAAAAATAATTTTTCTACAATTTTTGCAGCAATAGTTTTAATGGGTTCAAAACCACCTTGGGTGTGCATGATTTGATTTCTACCCAGACAGCACACGTACGTCTGGCTGACGTCCGCCCATGAGCAGAACGTCGGCCTCATAAACTATAACATCTGATAAGGATCGGCCAGGCATAGGCGGGTGTAGTTCGGTCAGTGTTTTATTTTGCCAGCTCATCAGAGGTCGGTCCATGAGTCTGCTCATGACCGAAGGCCGATGCCGCGTTTTTCTGTTTGGACGTGGACGGATACTCGTCTCTTAGCAACCCACCAGAGAGAAGGCGACTCATCCGGTGACATCTGTGGCTTTCAGGTAACTTAGCTACCGGTAACAGCATCTCTACAGTAAGCTATTGTTGCGGTTCCTTTTTGAAATAAATGAGTTTTAAATTCATTATTGGATAATGATTGAATGAGACTAAATTATTCATGTAATGTTTTAATTCTAGACGTTTACTTATGTAAATACTGCGTGACTTTGACGTTTTAAGGAGTTGCCATGGAAACGGGGCGTCATCACGACACCTGACAGGAAAACTGTGGCTGCGTCCGAAAGCTTAGTCAGCCGACTTGCTGCCTCGCTGCCTTATCAGGCAGTGACTTCGAAGGCTGCGAAGGCAACTCTAGAAACAGTTTCACACGGACTTCAGAGGCAGCAGAACGTGACGCCGTTGCTAGGTTACCTAACCGTTAAGTTGTAGATTTTGTAGAAAAACGATCTTATACAGTTATATATAAATGCTTTAATAATACATAAAGACCATAATGTCATTACCCACCGAAAGTCTATGCGTCGGAGAAGACGACTGAGAATGGCAGCTACTTTTTGCTTAAAAGAATAAAAGCACTGATGCAAGTAATATTGCAGAACAGGTCATTGTTATTAGTGGCTGTTTCATTATTATTAGTTGTATACTGTAAATATTATTCACTACTCATTTGAACCCTTATAACATTTTATTAAATACTATTATTACAAACAATAGTATTTATTATGCTTTTTACACTATTACGATTCATGAAGTATATCATGGTCAAGATCTCATCTATTATATAAAGTAACAAGTCTAATTTCACCAGAATATTTTTATTTATATAGCCTATATGAAGCACACGCACAGGATTGTGGGAAATCGAAGGCAGTGAAGGATACATCTATGCTGCCTTCAAAATTCCATCAGAAGAAGGTAACACCGGAGACAGGAAGTGAAGCAGAATTAGAATTCAGACGTGCCTTGATGCCTTCCTGCCTTGGAATGCTGCCTCCGAAGGCAGCATTTTAGAGCTTTCGGACGCAGCCTCGGTCTCCCGCTGCTGTTGTCGCTGATTTTAGGTAAGTTACGTGCCTTAAATTATACAAATGTTACATAAAACTGTTCCTGACTCCTCTTTTATTTGTTATTAACATGATTCTGTTGAATATTTACTTTATAGAACTGGTTTAATGTTTTCGAAAAAAAGTCCGTTAGCATCTTACAGACGAGGTAGGCTTACTCTAGAGATTGAGTTATTCTTTATGAAACTTTGGGCTTTTAATCAAATCTTCTCGTGTGTATATAGCAGGTTTTGACTGAAGTGTAAAGGTTTTACTGCCATTTTGACTATGGGTTATTGGAAGTAGGCGAATTTATTTAAACTAAATGGCTGAAAACAAGTTCAAATGTGTTTTGATCTTTTAAGGTAAACAAATATTGATAAAAATTTTTCTGTGATTTCAGGAGGCCAGAAATAAACCCTCCACAACAGATGGGAAGCTCCAAGGTTTCAAAATTTCTTAAGGGAGCTGCTGACAGCAGCAGGAAATACAGGTGAACTGAAGAAGCTCATGAAATAACTTAATATGCATTTTTTCCACAAAATATATTTCACCTATATCACTATCCATCATTATGCTTTTTTTTTTGCAAAATTATATATTTATTTATGACAGTAATTTTAAGAAGCTGACATCCAAATGTAAGTGATACTCTACCTAAAACTAAAAACAGATTCTGTTATCTAGCTGTAGTATATTATATATTCTTTCTATTTTCTGCATTTTACCTGCACTTTAGCTTGTTTCCTTCTAATAAACCTGCAACTGCATACTAAATATTGTTGTCTCTGTGATAAATTACTTGTTTTGTTCCTAGATTCTTCCATGCTGATGGCCTGCTGCACATCAGCAGACTCGGAGTGAACCTCCTTCTCCAAAGTGCTATAAACCATTGCACTAGTAAGTAAAATCTCAAACATACCTTACTGTTTCATAAGTTTTGGTATGGTAAAGTCTTTTCTGCCTGCCACAACTTTGTGTATTTGTAACGGGACTCCAGGGAAGCGTGTAAGATCCAGATGCAAGCTTTATTAATCAGATCGTAGTCAAGACAGGCAGGGTCAATCTCCAAACAAACAATGAAACATAGGCAAGACAAAAGCTAAATCCAAATAAACAGGCAGAGTCCAAATACCGGTGAGCAGTCCAAAAGTAACAAATGAACAAGGCTATGAAACTAGGCAAAAACTATGGCAATGAAACAAAACAAAACTATGGCAGAAAACAAGACAAAACTATGACAATAAAACAAAACCGTGGAAATAGCAAAAACAAGGCAAGGAAACAGGGAAAACGCTTGGTAGAGCCCGCACAGGCAAAACAATACTTCGGAGTCTGTTTGGTTTAGGCCTCCTTATATGGCCACCGAACAGGAAGTAACCCATGAAGCAGCAGAGGGAGCGGTAACAGAGAGTCAATGGGTGAGGGCTCCCTCTGCTGGCGTGGCGTTACAGAATCCCCCCCCTTAGGAGCGACTCCTGGCGCTCAAGCAACAACAGTCCAGGAGGGTGGGGTAACAGAGGCAAAACAGGGGGTAGGACGGAGGGCCATGTCCGTGCAGAGGAGGTGGGCCTGGATCGTGGAGCAGGGACAGACGGTGAAGCACTGGAGGACCTGGCCCATGGAACAGTAGCAGACAGTGAAGCACTGGAGGACCTGGGCCATGGAGCAGTGGCAGATAGTGAAGCACTGGAGGACCTGGACCGTGGATCAGTGGCAGACAGTGGAACCCTGGAGGACCTGGACCGTGGAGCTGTGGCAGACAGTGGAACCTTGGAGGACCTGGGCCGTGGAGCTGTGGCAGATAGTGGAACCTTAGAGGAAATGGATCGTGGAGCTGTGGCAGACAGTGGAACCCTGGAGGACCTGGACCGTGGATCAGTGGCAGACAGTGAAGCACTGGAGGACCTGGACCGTGGATCAGTGGCAGACAGTGGAACCCTGGAGGACCTGGGCCGTGGAGCTGTGGCAGACAGTGGAACCTTAGAGGTCATGGATTGTGGAGCTGTGGCAGACAGTGGAACCTTGGAGGACCTGGACCGTGGAGCTGTGGCAGACAGTGGAACCCTGGAGGACCTGGACCGTGGATCAGTGGCAGACAGTGAAGCACTGGAGGACCTGGACCGTGGATCAGTGGCAGACAGTGGAACCCTGGAGGACCTGGGCCGTGGAGCTGTGGCAGACAGTGGAACCTTGGAGGACCTGGACCGTGGAGCTGTGGCAGACAGTGGAACCCTGGAGGACCTGGGCCGTGGGACAGTGGTAGACAGTGAGACCTTGGAGGACCTGGGCCGTGGAGCAATGGCAGACAGTGTAACACTGGAGCAGAAGTCCACCATGTTTGATTCGGAGGAGATGCAGCCATGGTGGAGCAGGGAGAGCCGGCAGCCATGGCGGGGAAGGTAGAGCAGGCAGAGCAGGCAGAACAGGGAACCATGGGAAGGCAGGCAGGGCAGGCATAACAGGGAGCCATAGCAGGACAGACAGAGCAAGCAGAGCAGACAGGAGCAGAGATATCCACAGTGGAACTAGTGACATCCATAGCAGAGCGGAGTGTTCATAGACGATTTCCTTGGCCGTGACATGACAGGCAGAGAGTTCATGATAGGCCTTCTTGACCGTGACATGGCGGGCAGTGAGTTCATGATAGGCCTCTTTGGCCGTGACATGATGGGCACTGGCGCAAATGCGTGGTCAGACGTGGCAGTGAATTCATTCATGGACGCCACCTCCTTAGGAGGTTCTACAGTGCATGCTGACACCTCAGGAGGTATTGGCGCAAACTCGTTGGCAAGAAAGGCCTCTGGCACAGACCCGTGGACAGACGAGGCCTCAGGAGCAGACTCGTGGTCAGACGAGGCCTCTGGAGCAGACTCGTGGTCAGACCTGGCCTCTGGAGCAGACTTGTGGTCAGACGAGGCTTCTGGAGCGCAGTGTGTGGCCCACACGCTCAAAATGGCAACAGCCATTACAGGCAGCACAGTAGATAGTGGATGCCTGCCGGCCTTGAGGGTGTGGACGCTGTGGACTTGTGGCTTGGGAGCGTGGGCTCTGCGTGGCTTAGGATGTCAGCTGATACGTGACGAGGCTCTGGGGGACTAGCTGATACATGACAAGGCTCTGGGGGGTCAGCAGAGACGTGACGAGGCTCTAGAGGATCAGCTGAGACACAACAAGGCTCTAGAGGATCAGCTGAGATGCAACAAGGCTCTGGAAGATCAGCTGAGACACAACGAGGCTCTGGAGGATCAGCTGAGACATGACGAGACCCTAGAGGATCAGCTGAGATGTGACGTGGCTTTGGAAGGTCACAGGGGACTTGGTGAGGCTCTGGCAGGACGGCTGTGGCTTGGTGAGGCCCTGTACTAGCAGCCATGTCATGAAGAGGTGCTGTTATGTCTTGACTTGACTCAGGGAGGTCTGCCGTGACTTGACTTGACTCAGGGAGGTCTGCCGTGACTTGACGTGACTCAGAGGGGTCTGCCATGACTTGGCGTGACGTGACTCAGGGGGGTCTGCCGAGACTTGACTTGACTCAGGGAGGCCTGCCGTGACTTGGCTCGATTCGTGAAGAACAGCTGTGACTTGACCTGGCTCGTGAAGACCAGCTGTGACTTGACTTGGCTCAAGAAGATCAGCTGTGGCTTGACTTGACTCGGGAACAACAGCAGTAACTTGACTTGGTCATGAAGATCTGCTGTAACTTGGCTTGGCTCATGAAGATCAACTGTGGCTTGACTTGCCTCGGGGAAGACAGCAGCAACTTGACTTGGTTCATGAAGATCTGCTGTAACTTGGCTTGGTTCATGGAAATCAGCTGTGGTTTGGCGTAACATAGACAACCCAGCTGTAACTCGACTTGTTTCCGAAGTAACAGCTATAACTTGACGTGGCTCAGGAAACACATTTGGCACTGAACGTGCAGCCCTGACTTGACTTGACACCGAAGGATCAGCCATCACTTGATTTGCTTTGGGTGTAGCAGACATGACGAGATGAGATTTGGATGAGATGATTTTGGACTGATGAGGCTCAGGCACGGCAGCCATCTTGTGAACTGGCTTGGGGATGGCGGCCATCTTGTGGACTGGCTCTGGGATGGCAGCCATCTTATGGACTGGCTCTGGGATGGTGGCCATCTTGTGGACTGGCTTGGAGATGGCAGCCATCTTGTGAGCTGGCTGTGGGAGGGCGGCCATGACAGGTACAGGCCCTGGAGTGGCAGGCATGGCGTAAGCAGGCTCTGGAGCGGCAGGCATGGCGTGAGCAAACTGTGACTTGGTAGACGTGACACGAGCAGACTTTGGCTTGGGGGATATGACTTGAGCAGGTCTTGGCTTGGCAGACTTGGCATGAGAGAGCTGTGGCTTGGTGGACATGACTTGAGCAGGCTTTGGAGCAGAAGACATGACGTGAACAGGCCTTGGAGCAGAAGACGTGATGTGAGCAGGCTGTGGCTTAGTGATTACTGAAGGTTCACGGGGTCCCTCATCCGCAATCCCCACAGTAAATGATGATCCTGCAAGCAACAAAGCACAGTCAATATATTGCTCCAAAGACCAGTGAATTTTACCTCCTGGCAGGCCAGAACGAATGGGGTCATTCAGTCCCACTCTAAAAATGTCCTTGAGCGCCACATCATTAAAAGGCACCAAATGACACAGTTCACAGAAGTCCATAACGTATTGTTCAATTGGCCGGTTACCTTGACGGAGTCGAACGAGGCGTGATGCTGGGTCCATGGTGATCTGTGTACTAAAAGCCGCTGGATCTTTGGTAGGCAAAGTGTTCTGTTACGGGACTCCAGGGAAGCGTGTAAGATCCAGATGCAAGCTTTATTAAACAGATCGTAGTCAAGACAGGCAGGGTCAATCTCTAAACAAACAATGAAACGTAGCCAAGACAAAAGCGAAATCCAAATAAACAGGCAGAGTCCAACCGGTGAGCAGTCCAAAAGTAACAAATGAACAAGGCTATGAAACTAGGCAAAAACTATGGCAATGAAACAAAACAAAACTATGGCAAAAAACAAGACAAAACTACGACAATAAAACAAAACGGTGGAAATAGCAAAAACAAGGCAAGGAAACAGGGAAACCGCTTGGTAGAGTCCACACAGGCAAAACAATACTTCGCAGAGTCAGTTTGGTTTAGGCCTCCTTATATGGCCGCCGAACAGGAAGTAACCCATGAAGCAGCCTGTCTCTGTCACGTCTGGCGTCAAAGTACCACAATAGTGCTCCGAGAGCAGACAGGTGACTCAGCCAGTGCAATCACAGAGAGCAGATAGTCTCCAACTTGAAATGTCCGTTTTCAACTCTGTCCCCAACTTCTCTCGGCTAATCTCATTGACCGCCACCATGTTTTTCAGGGTTTTTTGATAAATTATTTTTTTTTAAATTACAG
Organism: Cirrhinus mrigala; assembly: GCA_036247105.1. NCBI lineage: Eukaryota > Metazoa > Chordata > Actinopteri > Cypriniformes > Cyprinidae > Cirrhinus > Cirrhinus mrigala. The sequence goes on from CM070011.1 coordinate 11,453,252, forward strand.
CATTTATTTGAAACAGAAATGTTTGCTCTAACTTTTGATAATGATAAGATATATTGATAACTAAATGTTTGTTGAGCAGCAAATCAGCATATTAGAATGATTTTTGAAGGATCATGTGACACTGAAGCCTGGAGTAATGATGCTGAAAATGCAGCTTTGATAACAGAAATTACATTTCACAATATATTCACATAGAAAACTGTTATGTTAAATTGTAATAATATTTCAGAATATTATTGTTTTTACGTTTATTGTTGACCAAATAAATGCAGCCTTGGTGAGCAGAAGAGACTTCTTTCAAAGAAAGGTAGTGCAAATTAGTTACTCCAAATTAATGTTCTTCCCACTTAAAGGGATAGGTCACCTAAAAATGAAAATTCTGTCATTAATTACTCACCCTCATGTTGTTCCAAACCCGTAAGACCTCCTTTCATCTTCTGAACAGAAATGAAGATATTTTTGATGAAATTCGAGAGCTTTCTGACCCTCCATAGACAGCAAGGGTACCACCAGAAAGGTAGTAAAGACATTGTTAAAATAGTCCATGTGGCATCAGTGGTCCAACTGTAATTTTATGAAGCTATGAGAATGCTTTTTGTGTGCAAAGAAAACAAAAATAATGACTTTATTAAACAATTTCTTCCCTTCTGGGACAGTCTGTTGTCATTATCAAGAGTACCATGATGTATGCGTGTGCTTTCCTCTGCTTGTAAACAAGGCGCAGCACATGCATGTACTACGTCAGCAGCATTACACGCATGAGTCGTTATACTGTCTGTATCTCTGTAGTTACGAAACACCTCTGAGAGGCTAAAACAGGAACTCAATATATTTGCGGCGCAACAAAAATACAATGTTGGTAAGGGAAAAATTCTCTTTTTTGTTCTTCTTTATTGCACGGACTGATGGCATAAAGATTTGTTGTATTATGTTGATCAACAAAGAATAGACCAATTTCGAGTAGATGTCACAGTGACGTCACTTGCAGCTGCGCGCACATAGTGGTTGCAGAAAAAAACTGGTAGCAAGTGGAGGTAAATGGGTAAACTCCATGGAATAAGAGAAAAAAATATATATTTTTGTGCCTTTTGATGTCAAAATCGGAATGCAAATAATTTTTATACAATACTGTAGTCAAAGACGCCATTTGAAGCTAAACACAGAAGTTTAAACGGACATACTATGGATGAAAACTGCTATGATTACTTTTAAAGCATAAATTTGATTTAAACAATAGCCTTCATAATATTCACTTATGCTGTTCATAGGGGATGTATTGTATTAGCCCTACCTATGCATGACATATTATTTAAACTTAATATTAACCTTTTACCAAACTTTTTTTTTCTTATTTAATCTCACAATTCTGACTTTTTTTCCTCACAAATGCAAGTTTATATCTACTAATTCGGACTTTATAACTCGATTTAACAAAACTAATGAGTTTGTTAATTCTGAGGGGAAAAAAAAAACAGAAGTGTGGGATATAAGCCGAGGGGGAAAGAGAGAATGACGAGTTGTTTTTCCTCTAGATTTGTGGGATATAATTTTATTGCGAAAATAAAGTCAGGATTTTAAAATATAAAATCAAATTTACCTTTTTTATTCTTTTATTCCATGGCTCCATAGACTGCCAATTGAATCGCCCATAAAAACATCATCCCGGTTTCGGATGTGTAAGACTATCCCACTATCTAACGCCAATTTCGTTGAATAAAAGTGCTTATTACTGGGTTACAAGCTCTTGTAATATGCGAATAACATTTTGAAAATGACATCTAATCAGTAAAATCTATATTCTTTTTAAATTCTTTTTAAAGTATTTTGTGCCGTATCCCTGTAATTGTCTAGCCGTAAAGGCTATCTCTCCCGGGTTTTCTGCAACCATGCTGTGCGCGCATCCCGAATGTTTAGAAACAAATAATTGGTCTATACATCACCCCTGCTCACCCCCTCTCCCTCCTTCTCTAATTGAACAGGTGATTAATATTCTAATCCCCACGTAACCCTGTGACTCTCCATCATGAACACATGACATAGACAAAAACACATGAACTCTTTCATGTCCACTACACTCTCCATAATGGTGGCAAACTGTACCAGAAGAGAAGAAATCATTGAATATAGTTATTTTTGCACACAAAAGTATTCCTATAGGTTCCCAAAAGTACGGTTGAACCGCTAATGTTGTATGGACTATTTTATAGATGTCCTTACTACCTTTCTGTGTCTTGACCGTGGTAGGACCCTTGCTGTCTATGCAGGGTCAGAAAGCTCTCGGATTTCATCAAAAATATCTTAATTTGTGCTCTGAAGATGAACAAAGGTCTTATGGTTTTGGAACGACATGAGGGTAAGTAAGTAATGACAGAATTTCATTTTTGGCTGAACTAACCATTTAAATAATACTGTGACATACATAGTCCATTCTATAGAGACTGTGTCTATTCCCTGAATACTGAGGGCAAATGATATATTTACCAAGGGATCTATAAAAATTCTAATTGTGATAGTAGCAAAATAAGCACAAATAGGGGCAACAGTAGCTATGTAATGTAATGAGGTCACTAAACTCTGGACTATTGATAATAGCGATGACATATTAAAGTCCACTAAAGAAAGTAGAGGGTTTTTGTATTTTATTGCTTAACTTTAAAATAGCCTTCCTGATAATGTTCAGGCACAATCTTTTAGTTTAAATTAGATTGAAATACACATTTTTAGCCAAGTATTAACATAACACATCTCATAACATTGCACTACAGTTATATGTGATTAAATAAATCCCCTTTGTCTGAAATAACATGAACAGCTGCTATACTAATCTTTCTCCTTTTGCTTTATATTATCCTTATATTGCCTTTAAGGGTAAGATTTTCAACCTGCGTTGTATTATTGCAGTGTTTCTAATATCTTTAAATGAACAATATTTAATCTTTCTCTGAGTTATGTGTACCTATCCTCTTTTATTTGTAAGCAACACTCTGCAGGATGATGAAAAGGAAATGACAAAATTGCAAAAACACTTTTTGGATCATCAAAATGACAAAATGCTGAGTTTTGCTGACAAATAAACTGGGTATCTCTGAGAAAGATTAAACATTGTTCTTTTACATGTATTTCCAACATTGTAACTTTTTTTCCAGCATTGAAAATGGTTAGACTTACCCTTTAATAATTTTGAAGGATAGTGTGTGAGCACATGACTAGAGACTTTAGTAATATTTAAAACGAAAAAAAAAAAAGGAAAATAGATTTTACTATAGTAAAACTGTAGCAATCATAAGTGTAGTAACCAAGTTTTTTGTTTGTGTTTTTTGGTTCATACCAATGTTTTGATGCGATGGTTCTACTATAGTTATATTGTAGTAATACTACAGTAAAACCGTGGTAACCATGACTACAGTAACCATAGTTTTTTAAATCATGGTAAAATTTGTAGTTACTATGGTTTTACTGCAAATACTGTGGTAATGGTTATTTTTCTACTTACTATGGTTTAATGCAACAGTCATAGTTAAACCATTGGTATTGTAATAAAATTATGGTTGATTTTATTTTTACTATGGTTTTACTGCAAATGCTGTGGTAAAACCATGGTTAATCTTTGAAAGAGTACACATTGAATGTAATGCTTCTCATTTGTATGTCACTTTCGATAAAAGCATCTGATAAATGTAAATGTATTTGTATGTTTAATATGTTTATTGAAAATATTAATAACTGTTATTGAGAGTGGTGTGTGTTCTTGCGGGTGGTCCTAAAATAACGATGAGCAAAACGCCAGTGAGCACACACGCAGAGCAGCCAGGATGTACAGCTGCATCGGCCGAACCTCATCCGGAGAGAATTTGCGTTCAAATGCCGACGTCGCGCCAATATCTTCACGATTGATTGGAATTTTGTAAATCGGGCCGACATGGGCCTGACGTATGTGTGCTGTTAGGGTAATGATTCAATGGCACATCATCAATTTTTCTTTATATAATGTAATTTATTGTAATTAATGTAACTATAAATGCATTCAAAAATAAAACAGGTGTGAGTTTGCTGTGACTTATGGAAAGTATATGTAGGGCTTTATATACATTGTAAAGACTAGGTTTATCCCTCACAGCCTCATTTTCATCCAAGAAAAAAAAAGTCATATAAAACCCAAAACACACACAGCCACAATCAGAAATCAGGTGCGTTTTCTGCTGTTAAGGTCCCATTCACCAAAATAGCTGCTCCTTTACCCCCACCCTTGAATTTATTGTATCAATGAATAAAGTCAAGTACCGCCCTATAGTTTATCACATTCTAAAACCTGTTTCACTCTAAAATATTTCACAAGACATAAGTCAGCCACAAATTCTGTTGCGTGACTTTAACGTTGCTAAGCAGAGCATGGACACTTATGAGATGTTGTGAAATCAAAAATCAAAATGACAAGATTTACTAGAGGTTTGCTTTTCTTACATTTCAATTGACATTGCGTTTTTCTAGTTGTAAAGGTTGAAAACAGGGGTGCCCAAACTCGGTCCTGGTCCTTGGTTGCCTCGGTCCTAGTATGCCTAGTAAGAGCTTGATTAGCTGGTTCAGGTGTGTCTACAGGTGTGACAAACAGTAGTGTTTCCTTGGACTCGGACTCGGCCCGGACTCGGCCCTTTGGGACACGGACTTGAGTCCAACTCGGCCCATTTTGGACTCGGACTCGTCTCAGGCTTGATTGGTTAAAGACTCGGACTCGACTTAGGTGGACTCGGACCTATCTTAATGCCTTACATAATCACACTGGAAAAGCCACGCATTGTTAGTTCTTCGTCTGTACACAGTTGAGGTCAGTTTCCAATTTCCAGAATTATTGTGTATTTGAACCCTTCCCAACAATGACTGTATGATTTTGAGATCCATCTTTTCACACTGAGGACAACTGAGGGACTTGTATGCAGTTATTACAGAAAGTTTGAACGCTCACTGACGCTCCAGAAGGAAACACGATGCATTAACGGCGGGGGGTAAAAACTCCTTGAATTTGAAGATCAGGGTAAATGACTTTTTTTTGTGTGTTCTGGGAAACATAACTATCTTCTGTTTCCTCTAAAGGGCAGTACTAAATGAAAAAACATGATATTTAGGCAAAATAAGAAAAATGTACACATCTCCATTCTGTTCAAAAGTTTTCACCCCCTGGCTCTTAACGCATCGTGTTTCCTTCTGGGGCATCAGTGAATGTTTGAACCTTTTGTAATAGTTGCATATGAGTCACTCAGTTGTCCTCAGCGTGAAAAGATGGATCTCAAAATCATACAGTCCCTGTTGGAAAGCGTTCAAATACACAAAAATGCTGGAAAACCAAAGAATTTGTGGAACCTGAAGGATTTTTTGAAAAACAGCGGACAGTTTAACTGTTCAGGACAAACAAGGGACTCATGAACAACTATCACTAAACAAAAAAACACAGCTGTGGATCATTCTGGCAACAACACTGTATTAAGAATCAAGCGCATGTAAACTTTTGAACCGGGTCATTTTTATAAATTCAACTATTATTTTCTCTTGTGGACTATATGTAAACATCTTTTATGTGAAATATCTTATTCAGGTTGGTACTAAATAAACAATAACATGCATTTTAAACTTTTGACCTCAACTGTACTTCTGTAACGAGGAGTGAGAGGCGAGAGGCGAGTGGATCCATATGCGAGCTTTTATTGGGACGAGACAAAGACATGGTCGGACAGGCAGGGTCGAGACAGGAGCAGACAGGTATATCACAGGCAGTCGAAGAGAGTAATCCGATTAACGAGAGCGATAGTCCGAAAAGGCAGGCGGCTAGACAGACAAACGAGATAACCAGGCGGAAAAGACAAAACACTAGGAACTAGGAACTCGGAGCAAGAACTAGGAAAACGCTAAGAATACAACAATACAATACAATCTAACAATCCGTGAAGTGCACTGTGAAGGACCGGGGGTTTTATAGAGAGCCTGATTGGTCACGGGGGCTGACGCAATCAGTGCGGTGGAGGATGGGAGATGCAGTCCGGAGTGTGGTGCAACAGTCAGAGTGTGTAGGTGAGGTGAGAGTGACATCTTGTGGTGAGCGGATAACGGGACACCAACCAGATTCGTGACATAGCCCCCCCCCAAGGAGCGGCTTCCAGACGCTCGAAGGGAACAACAGTCCAGGGGAGCGGTGGGGTGGGAGCGAGACAGGGCGAGGGCTGGAGGGCCAGGTCCATGTGGGGGGCCCAGTGATTGAGGCTGGACCGACAGAGCAGGTACCCTCCAGGGCGGGGCCGGAGGCGGAGCAGGAGGCGCAGGAGCCCTCCAGGGCGGAGCCGGAGGCGGAGCAGGAGGCGCAGGAGTCCTCCAGGGCGGAGCAGGAGGCGCAGGAGCCCTCCAGGGCGGAGCAGGAGGCGCAGGAGCCCTCCAGGGCGGAGCAGGAGGCGGAGCAGAAGGCGCAGGAACCCTCCAGGGCGGAACAGGAGGCAGAACAGGAGGCGCCGAGGCCCTCCAGGGCGGAACAGGAGGCGCCAGGGCCCTCCAGGGAGGAGCAGGAGTCGGAGCAGAAGGCACGGGAGGCCTCCAGGGCGGAACAGGAGGCGCCGAGGCCCTCCAGGGCGGAACTCGCGTCATGGACTGGGACCTGGTGAGAGCAGGGACAGAGGAGGCAGAGAGAACAGGGAGAGAAGCAGAGAGACCACAGGATAACGCCGCCTCCATAGGAGGTTCTACAGTCAATGCTGACACCTCTGGAGGCATTGGCACAGCTTCTCTGATGGAGAAGGCCTCTGGAGCAGACCTGAGACCAAACGGGACCTCTGGAGCAGACTTGAGACCAGACAGGACCTCTGGAGCAGACTGGAGACCAGACAGGACCTCTGGAGCAGACTGGAGACCAGACGGGGCCTCTGGAGCAGACTGGAGACCAGACGGGGCCTCTGGAGCTGACTGGAGACCAGACGGGGCCTCTGGAGCTGACTGGAGACCAGGCGGGACCTCTGGAGCAGGAAACCGCGTTATGGCCTGGGACCTAAGAACAGCAGAGACAGAGGAGGCAGACAGAATAAGGGGAGAAGCAGAGAGGTTGTAGAGGGATGCCGCCTCCATGGGAGGATCTACAGCCAAGGCTGACACCTCAGGAGGCATGGGTTTGGCTTCTCCAAGTGAGGGGAGCTCTGGGGCAGACTTGGGATCAGACAGGAGCTCTGGAGCAGGCTTGTGATCAGACGGGAGCTCTGGAGCAGGCTTGTGATCAGGCGTGACCTCAGAAGCTGGCTTGTGAACGGACGTGACCTCAGGGGTTGACTCGTGAACAGACGTAACCTTTGGAGTGTAGTGTGCGGCCCACACAGTGAGAATGGTGACCGCCATCACACTGGCAGACATGATGTGACAAGGCTCTGGGAGGTCAGACGAGACATGGCGAGGCTCTGGACAGATAGACGAGGCGTGACGAGACACTGGGCGGTCTGACAAGACGTGACTTGACTCTGGGCCGTCAGGCGGGACGTGACTTGACTCTGGGCCGACAGGCGGGACGTGGCTTGACTCTGGGCCGACAGGCGGGACGTGGCTTGACTCTGGGCCGTCAGGTGGGAAGTGGCTAGACTCTGGGCCGTCAGGCGGAACGTGGCTAGACTCTGGGCCGTCAGGCGGGACGTGGCTAGACTCTGGGCCGTCAGCAATAACTTGACTTGGCTCGTGAAAATCAGTTGTGGCTTGACCTAACACGTGAAGACCAGCGGTGACTTGAACTGGCTTGTGAAGATCAATGACTTTACTTGACTCAGGAACCACGGCTGTGACGCTGCTTGACTCAGGAACGACCGCCTCAGGAAGGGCGGCCATGATGGGTGCAGACTCAGGAGCAGAAGACATGACGTGAACAGACTGTGACCTGACGGAGATGTCTTGAGCAGGCTGTGGTTTGGCTGACGTGGCGTCAGTGGGCACTGGCTTGACGTTGCTGGACTTGGAAGCTTCAGCTGTAGGCTGACTTGACTCCGGAGCAGTGGCTGAAGCTTGACTTGGCTCTGGAACAATAGCAGCAGCTTGACTTGGCTCATGAGGATCTGCTATAACCTGGCTTGACTCATGGAGATCCGCTGCACCAGGACTTGACTCATGAACAACATGGCTTGGCTCAGGAGCAACAGCGGTAATGTGACTTGACTCGTGGGGAAAACTGTGACTTGGCTTGACCTGTGGAGAACGACAGCTGTGTCTTGACTTGACTCTGGGGTAGCCGCCGTGGCATTAAGGAGCGCCATTTTAGCTGCCCATACCGTCACTAGAGGAGTGTCCAGCACGTGGGCCATCATGACCACTGGTGGCGTCCGGATGGCGGCCATATTGTGGAGTGGCCTGGAGACGGCGGCCATCTTGTGCAGTTGCTTGGAGACGGTGGCCATCTTGTGCAGTTGCTTGGAGACGGCGGCCATCTTGTGCAGTGGCTCAGGCGTGGCAGCCATCTTGTGCAGTGGCTCAGGAAACACAGCTGCAATTTGACTTGACTTGGGAACTAGACTAGACTCAGGAAATGCAGCCGCAACTTGACTGGACTCGGAAACTTGACTTGACTCAGGAAACACAGCTGCAACTTGACTTGACTTGGAAACTTGACTTGACTCAGGAAATGCAGCTGCAACTTGACTTGACTTGGAAACTTGACTTGACTCAGGAAATGCAGCTGTAACTCCATATAGCTCTGGTATGGCAGCTGTGGCGTGACAGAGCTCGGGCTTCGCCGCCATCTTGTGAACGGGCTCTGTAGTCACCGCCATTGTGTGGACGCGCTCCGACGCGGCCGCCATCTTGTGCGCGGGCTCTGCTGACGCCGCCATAGCTTGAGCGCGCTCCTGCACGGCCGCCATCTCACGAGCGATCCAGGCGGCAAACGTGTTCGTGGGATCGTGCTCCGGCATGACCGCCAATTTGCGAGTGGGACGCGCGGGCGCCATTACCGTGTTGTCGAGTTCCCTCTGCGCGACCCCCACGGTGTACGGCGAGCCCACACACAACAGCGCAAAGTTCAGAAACGCCTCCAGGGACGAGCGCGGGCCCTCGTGTCTCAGTCGCGCACGGAGGGGCTGGTTCACGCCGTCACAGACAATCTCGGCTTTTATACAGTCCGGGAGAGTGGAATAATTGGCAATTAAAATAAACTCACGGATGTAACGATGAAGTGTGTGCGGTCCTTGTTTTATGCGGCATAGAATCCTGTCAGTGTCTGTATCTGAATGTCCGGGGGTGAAGCTGCTGGATCCTGTTGTGACGGATTGTTCTGTAACGAGGAGTGAGAGGCGAGAGGCGAGTGGATCCATATGCGAGCTTTTATTGGGACGAGACAAAGACATGGTCGGACAGGCAGGGTCGAGACAGGAGCAGACAGGTATATCACAGGCAGTCGAAGAGAGTAATCCGATTAACGAGAGCGATAGTCCGAAAAGGCAGACAGACAAACGAGATAACCAGGCGGAAAAGACAAAACACTGGGAACTAGGAACTCAGAGCAAGAACTAGGAAAACGCTAAGAATACAACAATACAATACAATCTAACAATCCGTGAAGTGCACTGTGAAGGACCGGGGGTTTTATAGAGAGCCTGATTGGTCACGGGGGCTGACGCAATCAGTGCGGTGGAGGATGGGAGATGCAGTCCGGAGTGTGGTGCAACAGTCAGAGTGTGTAGGTGAGGTGAGAGTGACATCTTGTGGTGAGCGGATAACGGGACACCGACCAGATTCGTGACAACTTCGGTTCAAAAAGGTAGGGTAGGGCGAAAAACTCCCATTTCATTTTCTCCTCCAACTACAAAATCGTACGACATCGTTGTTTTACCATTTTTGTACAGAGCGTTTGACTGACTTCGCATGTTCGCTTTGTAAACACTAGCTCAGTACTTCCGCCCATGTCACACGTGCGTGATTGCGTACGGTTGAGCTAGTGCAAGATGAGCATTTGTGGTTAAAAAGTATATAAATCGTAGAAAATTACTTATCGTTTCACTAGATAAGATCCTTATTGTCACGGAGGCTGGACGAGAAATGAATGATCGAGAGTAGTCCCTTTGTAGCGTGACGGAAAAACCCAAACGCGGACGTGCGCGAATGAGCAGGTAATCACGCAGTTGGTCTGAGAACGCTCCGAAAAGGAGTAGAGATTTCCACCAAGAAATCCGCGTTCTCACACGCACACAAACAGGTAAATAAGCGCTCCTAAGAGCAGAGAGTTGTACTCACGTGAGTTGAGCTGGAAACGGGACCTGACGAGGAGTCAAACATGAACCCAATGTCTGGTGCTGGATAGACACCTACTTCCTGCTTAAGTACCTGCGGGAGGTTACTTCCGGGTCCTCGTGACCTCACGTGACTCGGTGCGTGTGACAGTACCCCCCCCTCCAGGACCGGCACCAGACGGTCCCGGAACGGAGGATACCCGACAACGGTAGTCCTGGATGAGGGCTGGATCCAAAATGAACCGCCCGGGAACCCAAGACCGCTCCTCCGGACCGTAGCCCTCCCAGTCCACGAGATACTGGGTGCCACGGCCCCGAGGACGCGAATCAAGGATTCGCCGGACGGTGTAAGCAGGACCACCGTCAATGATCCGGGGCGGGGGTGGGGCAGGAACCTGGGGAGACAGAGGAGAGAAGAACACATGTTTGAGTTGGGACTGGTGGAAAACAGGATGGATCCGGAGGGATTTGGGCAGCAGGAGCCTGAAGGTGACAGGGTTTAACCGATGAGTGATCTTGAAGGGTCCGATGAAGCGGGCAGTGAGTTTCCTAGAGTCTGTTTTAAGGTTGATATTGCGGGTGGATAAATAAACCCTGTCACCAACATGGAACAATCGTCCCGGGGGGTGCCGGCGGCGATGTTGAGTGATGTAACGAGTGTTGGCTTTCTGGATGGCGGTGCGAGCATGGTTCCAGAGCCGCCGGCACCGGCGGACCAACTGTTGGGCAGATGGGACCTCAACCTCCGGTTCCTGATGTTCGAACACCGGAGGTTGAAACCCATAGCATACCTCGAATGGGCTCAGATTGGTAGCGGAGGAGGTGTGGATGTTGTTAGAAAGTTCAGCCCACACGAGGTAGCGAGCCCAGGAGCGCTGATGCTCGCCGGCAAAGCATCGGAGGAAGCGCTCCAGCTGTTGGTTGGCCCGCTCCGTCTGACCGTTAGTCTGTGGGTGGAATCCGGACGACAGACTAGAGGTGGTCCCGATCAGACGGCAGAAGGCCTGCCAGAACTTGGCCGTGAACTGGGGCCCTCTGTCCGAGACGATGTCCTTGGGGAACCCATGCAGGCGGACTACGTGTTCGAGTATGAGCTCCGCGGTGGTCTTGGCAGAGGGGAGTCCGGTGAGAGCCACCAGATGCACAGCCTTGGAGAACCGATCCACAATGGTCAGGATGGTGTTCTTCCCTTGAGATTCGGGGAGTCCAGTGACGAAGTCGATGGAAATATGAGACCAGGGACGTTTGGGGATGGGGAGGGGCTGCAGCTCGCCGGTGGATGGGGTGTTAGTGGTCTTGGAGCGAGCGCAGATGTTACATGCCTGGACGTACTGTTGTACGTCTCTCCTCAACGTCCTCCACCAAAACGCCCTGGTGATAAAGTTGATGGTCCTCTGGACTCCCGGGTGTCCTGCCAGAGTGGAATCGTGCCCCCACTGGAGAACTTCTTGGCGCAAGGTGTCAGGTACGAAGAGACGTCCAGTGGGAGTATCCGGAGGAGGTGGATTTTGGCTGTGGCTCTGGCGGACTCTCTCTTCTAACCCCCACCGGAGAGGAGCCAAGATGACGTGGGATGGCAGGACAGACGCGGCCTCCGAGGTGGTGGAGTCTCGCTGGTGTTGACGGGAGATGGCGTCTGCTTTGCTGTTCTTCGAACCGGGCCGGTAGGATAGTTGGAAATTAAAATGTTCGAAGAACAGGGCCCACCGCGCCTGCCTGGGGTTAAGCTGTTTGGTCTGGCGGATGACGGTGAGGTTCTGGTGGTCGGTCCAGACGGTGAATGGGTCGCCGCCGCCCTGAAGCCAGTGACGCCATTCCTCTAAAGCCCACTTGATGGCCAACAGTTCACGGTCCCCTACCCCGTAACGCTGCTGAGTGGAATTGAATTTTCTAGAGAAAAAACTACATGGGTGTAGTTTCCCGTCTGGACCACGTTGTGAGAGGACGGCTCCTACGCCCACATCGGAGGCGTCCACCTCAACAACGAAGGGTTTGTCCGGGTTGGGGTGGGTGAGGACTGGAGCGGTGGTGAACAGGTGGCACAGAGTCTTGAAGGCTTGAATGGCTTCGGGGGTGAGGCAAAAAGTTCCGTGCGAGGGTTTAGTGAGAGCAGTGAGGGGTGCTGCAGTTGCGCTGAAGCCCTGGATGAATCGCCTGTAGAAGTTGGCGAACCCCAGAAAACGTTGCAGCTGTTTAAGCGACGTGGGTAGGGGCCACGAGCGCACAGCCTCCAGCTTCTGAGGATCCATGGCCACACCCTGAGACGAGATGACAAAACCGAGGAATGTGGTGGAGTGCTGGTGAAAAGCACACTTTTCCAACTTGCAGTACAACTGATGGGCCAGCAACCTCCGCAGCACTGCTCGGACATGCTGGGTGTGTTCCTCCAGAGTCTTAGAATATATGAGGATATCATCCAGATAAGCATAGCACCAGCGACCCAGCATGTCCCGGAGAACGTCGTTGATGAGTTGTTGAAAAGCAGACGGACTGTTGCACAGACCAAACGGCATAACGAGGGTCTCGTAGTGACCGGTGGGGGTTATGAAGGCCGTTTTCCACTCATCGCCCCCTCTGATGCGGACCAAGTTGTAAGCGCTCCGTAAGTCCAGCTTCGTGAAGAAGCGGGCACCAGAGAGGGCGTCCAGGGCGGTGTTGGTAAAGGGGAGTGGATGACGGTTCTTGATGGTGATTTGGTTAAGCCCCCGATAATCCACACAGGGACGAAGACCCCCGTCCTTCTTCTTGACGAAGAAAAACCCCGCGGCCGCCGGGGAGCGGGAAGGGCGAATAGTGCCGGCCCGGAGCCCTTCCGCTACGTATTCCTCCATCGCCTGATGTTCAGTGGCAGACAAGGAATACAGGCGGCCGCGAGGGGGCACCGCGCCCGGCACGAGGTCAATGGCGAGGTCGTAGGGGCGACGAGGTGGAAGTTGGGTAGCGCGGCGTTTGCTGAAGACCTCGGCCAGGTCACGATACGGGACAGGGATCTCCTCCCGGTTGACATCGGAGGCCTCGGACTCCCCTGAACACGTCCCAACCGGCGCCCGGAGACAGAGCTCCTGACAGGTCGCCCCCCAGTGGATGATTTTATTGTTGGTCCAGGAGATGAAGGGATCGTGAGTGATGAGCCAGGGATGTCCCAGGATGACGGATGGTGAGGTGATCTTGGTGACATATAGTTGAATCTTTTCAGTGTGGTTGTCGATAGTGAGGAGGATTTCCTTGGTGCGACGGATGACAGGGCTGAAGTTGAGGGGACGACCGTCAATGGCGGTGATGGTTAGCGGTTGGGATAACACCTCAGTCTCAATCCCCAACTGGGCGGCATAATCCTGATCGATAAAGTTCCCAGCCGCACCTGAGTCAACAAGTGCGGTGGTCACGATCCGTTGGTGGCCCACGAGGATTGATACCTGAAGGAGCATCCGGGATTCGGCGGGACAGGATTTCTTCGTCACCGGACCAGGTAAAGACCTCCCCCTCTCTACCTGGTCTGGCCGTTTCCCGGACGAAGAGGGCAGATCGCTCGATGGTGCTCTGGGGAGGCGCAATAGGCGCATAAACCTTCGCGGTAGCGTCTGGCCCTCTCTGCCGCCGACAGGGAGGTGCGCCCTATTTGCATGGGCTCCCCGGCTCCGGTTGAGTGGGCCTCTGAGGCGATAGGTGGAGGAGGAGAGGGCGCAGCGACAGTGTAGGTGACGGGTGAATCCAGGGTCCTGGTGCGGGGGGAGGTGCCTGTGGAAGAACGAAAAACAGGATTAGTGCGGTGTGAAGAGTGACGCATTCTCTGATCGACCCGGAGGGCCAGCTGGATCATGCCCTCCAGGGTTTCGGGAAGCTCCCGCACAGCCAGCTCGTCCTTGAGTCTGATGGAAAGTCCTTCATAATAGGCTGTGCGGAGAGCGGCGTCACTCCAAGTTGTTTGGACTGACAGGGTGCGAAACTCGGTGGTGTATTGGCTGACGCTGCGTTCTCCTTGTTTAAGATGGTAAAGACGTGAGTCTACCTCCACCTCGCTCTCAGGGTGCTGGAAGGCGGCCTTGAGCTGGGCGGTGAACGCAGAGTAAGAGTGGGCGGATTCTCCGTTGGCCTTCAAGACCGCCGTAGCCCACTCGGCTGCCTGCCCGGTGAGAAGTGAGATGAGCAAAGCGATCCGGCTGCGATCTGTGGGGTAACGGGACGGCTGGAACTCAAAAATGAGAGAGAGATTAGTGAGAAAAACTTCACACCGGGCACCGGATCCATCCCACTTATCCGGGAGTGAAATCTTGGGTGATTGGGCGGGACGGACTGGTTCCGCGGGGGCGATCTGAGCAGCAGCCAGGTCATCATAGTCCGCTTGCAGGGTGATGAGATCCGATTGGAGAGCCCCGCACTCCGCCCGAAGACCGGCGGTCTCGGCACGAAGCGCGGTAACCTCCGCTCGAAGTCCCACCATCTCCTGCCTCAGACTCATGATTTCCGCGGTCTGCTGCTGGATCACACCCCACAGTTGCTCCCAATCCGCCGGGACCATTTCGGGACCAGACATTCTGTCACGGAGGCTGGACGAGAAATGAATGATCGAGAGTAGTCCCTTTGTAGCGTGACGGAAAAACCCAAACGCGGACGTGCGCGAATGAGCAGGTAATCACGCAGTTGGTCTGAGAACGCTCCGAAAAGGAGTAGAGATTTCCACCAAGAAATCCGCGTTCTCACACGCACACAAACAGGTAAATAAGCGCTCAGAAGAGCAGAGAGTTGTACTCACGTGAGTTGAGCTGGAAACGGGACCTGACGAGGAGTCAAACATGAACCCAATGTCTGGTGCTGGATAGACACCTACTTCCTGCTTAAGTACCTGCGGGAGGTTACTTCCGGGTCCTCGTGACCTCACGTGACTCGGTGCGTGTGACACTTATTCCTCAACTGGGATTGTGTAGAGCCCTTTAAAGCTGCATTAAAACTGCAATTTGGACTTTCAACCCGTTGGCCACCATTGATGTCCACTATATGGAGAAAAATCCTGGAATGTTTTCCTCAAAAACCTTAATTTCTTTTTGACTGAAGAAAGAAAGACATTTTCCTTTAAATTACTTTGCTTCTAAATGCTTTTTTTTGTTTTTTTGTTTTTTAACCTGAAACTAAAATGATGCTCTTTAATCATCATTATGCACACCATTTTTCTGGCGTCTCATTAATGGAGACACATAATAGATATAATAGTTTTGGGGGAGAAAAAGATCTTTTGTGCACACAGGACCATTTAAAACAGCAGAAATAATAATAAAAACACACAATGGTTCATTTGAAGATTTTGATGGAAATTATTTCTAATTGGCAAAAATCACCTAAATGCACAATAATCTCTGGATTTAAAAATTAATTACTGAGAAAGCCAGTGGTGTAATTGTTCATTAGTCACTAATGGACCCTATTGTCATGTGTACCACATTCCTTTAAAGCAAAAAAAAAGTAAAAAAAAAAAAAAAAAAAAAAAAAAAAAAAGCACAGCATTATTCTCTCCACCCTGACCTACCACTTGGCAAATACTAATAGCTCTAGTTCATAGTCTGATTCACCGCAATGGGAGTCCGGATTTTGTTGTGTTACTACTACGTAATTATTTCCAACTCGCCCGTACAGTCTTTGCAAATAATATGAATTCTGAGTTTTACATGTTTTACTCTAACAGAGAGAGGGTGTTACAGAGAAAACAGCAGTGACTTATACCTATAAACAATGGTTCATTTGCTTCATGTCTAAACAGGTCTGGTTTAGCTGGTTTTACCAACAAACACAATTTTAATTATTTGATTACAAACACAGACAGTTGGTGGAGCTGCAGAAAATACAGCCTGGAAAGCCAATATGATGGTGGAAATAAAATAAAAAACCCATTTTGATGCATGTTTTTAATCACCATGTAATTCTTGCCCTCAAGACACTAGAAATTGAGTTTTATTTATTTTTGTATGAATAAATACACGCCTTTGCTTTCCAATGTCATGTCAACTCACGTCATGTGCCTGTTTAATGAGAATTAAGTCAGCAGTATGTGGAGGGTTTATTGACTTTAACATTAGTCATTCAAACAAACTTTCACTCTGCTTTATTTTCCATTTAAGTGTCAGAAAGTTTAATTCTGTGTTGTGACTTTGGGAACCTTGAGATTGTGGCATCGGCAATGAAATCGTGTTTTGTGCTTTATGATTAAAGCAGAAAGAGTTATAACATTATTCATGCATTTTTCACAGCTTACAAAGTTGCAATAGTCAGTCTTTAGAATTTCAATGCACTTTTTTTTTTTGCCCAAACCACCTCCCAGTTTCTACCTGGGATTCACACACCCTCACGAAAAACTCTTTCCCCTCCCTTCAGCTTCTTTTTATAGGAGTTGATTTGGCTCTGCCAGGCATATTACATACTGAGCAGAGACACCAGGCAGGTTTGATTCTACTCCTGATATCGTTAATAAGAAGCTATCTGCATCCGTGTTACAAGATGAACACAAATGCGGTGATCCGTTTGATGTCATTGCTGTCTATCTGGATGTGGACTGGAGAAGGTAAGTGCATTTTAGCCTTAATTACAATGTTTGTTTGTTCTTTTTATATGCTGGTTACTATAGAGACCTGGTTTCTGCGTTTAATCACAAATGCACTTCATTTATACTGTAATTATGTTGTTTGCCTTTTCCTTTAGTTTTTAATGGAGAGAGAGAGATCCTTAGATAGCTCATTAAAGACGGAGAAAAGTGCACACAAATATTGCATTAAATTTTCATCATGTTGGATTGGATGAAAATATATATAAATAAATGTGCTTTAAAAGTTCTTCACAGTGATGCCATAGAAGAACCATTTTTGGTTTTACAAAGAACCATTCAGTCAAAGGTTCTTTAAAGAACCATTTCTTTCTTACCTTTTTATAATCTGAAGAACCTTCTTTCGCCACAAACAACCTTTCGTGAAACAGAAAGGTTCTTCAGATATTAAAGGTTCTTTATGGAACCATTTAGACAAAAAATGTTTTTCTATGGCACCGTGAAGCGCCTTTATTTTTAGGAGTGTATGAAGCTAAATTGAGTCAAATCTATTGAATTTAACTAGGTTAAATTATTAGTCATTAAGTTGTTAATTATAGAAATAGAATTTCAGGATATCACACTCATCACACAAGTGGCACAATTGTTTTTTAATGACCTACTAGAAAGATAAACACAGATATATTAAAAAACTACAATTATTCCTTTTGTTTGTCATGTTCATACAAGTTGTAAAAAAACAGTCTATATCAAGACTTGAGGTAAACTCACTAGGGGCAAGACTGAGCCTGTATGTTCTGTTCTGTGTCCAATTTTCTATCCATACACCTGTACCACTGCTGTTACAGCATTTAGGGTTGGTAGGTATTACACAATCTTTTTTTTTTTTTTTTTTTCCCTAGCACAGGTGCATATGAATCAGACTCAACCTGCTATTATTCTGTGACAGACTTGAAAAGGAATCAAGCTGGAACAATGGAACAATGAAAAAAGTCTTTTTCTCTGTCTACAGGTCTCTTTTTCCAGCCCCAGGTCACAACTAATCCATTCCTAGCCACTGTCACCACCAGTACAGTGATACTGCAGCAGCCGTATTGTGTATTTGATCAGACGTGCACTGGCTGTGACATATGGCTGGTGGCTGGCCTGTGCTCAGGTAAAACGCCTTTAGAAATCGTGATCATATTTAACTGTATTTTTGATCAAACAAATAAACCTAAGAGGCTAAACAAGTGTTGGAAGAAGTGGTGTGTTCTGAAGATCGTATGCTTACGTTATCAGTCCTCTTTCACCTTTAGCAACCGGCACCTTTGATGCTCTAGCGGGCACAACTCCTAACGTCCTCGGCTTGTCACCATACCCAACAGCATTCCAGCCATCAGCAAGAAACTTCTTTCTGACCAGAGTTGGACCTCTGTCAAGTTTCCCCTGTAATCAGTCCTCCAGTGATCAGTACTTCATAGTCGGGGCTAATGGGACATGCTATCTCCCCCACTGTAATGGAGCATTACCCACTGGATCCACTGTTTGGTAGGAGATTTTATTAATGTATACTGCAGTGTGATTCTTAGAAATTATTGAGCCAAATCTGCAATTCCAAACACCCATATGACATTTGTTTTGCCTTTCTAAGATTACAAAAGCCATCAAAACATTTTGTTGTCATGTGCTCATAAAAAACAGCTCTTACCGGTTCCATTAGTGAATTTCAGCAAAAGTTCGTGGGGGAAAAAGCTTAACTGCCTATTGTCTATAGTGTAATATTGCTTTTTGTTGATCAACGCGGTGAAATCACATGACATACTAGACCCAGTGCCAAATTTGTATGCCGAAATCATTAACCCTCAAGGAAGCCCGACAACATGGATTCATGTTTAAATGACTGGATTTTGACGAAAATTCACTGAACAGTGGTAAATGTTGATATACTGACAATAGACGAAGCTAGACAAAGGCCATTTTTGCCCACAACATTTTAGCTTTCTGTTGGACAATACCTGAACATAAGCGAAAGCGAGTGTGGAAATCTTTTGCCCTCACGCAAAACTCCCGAAAGTGTGAATTCTTATTGAAATCAGGCTACCACATTTTAGCCAAGAAATTTGGCAGAGCGACAAAAAATGTGACTCGCCCCAGGGCCGGCCCGTGGCATAGACGGAATAGGCAAATGCTAGGGGCGCCAAAATGAGTAAAGTTCTTTTATTTTTATTTATTTTTTTATTTAAAATATTACAAGTGAATTTATGAATTTAAAATATCACAAAAAAAACCCAAAATAAAATAAATAAATAAATAAATACTAATAATAATAATAACAAAAATAAATAAATAAATAAATAAATAAATTCTCCCGACTCACCCGGGTTCGACGCATGATCAGTCTTCCCCCGCACAGCCGCACTTTCACACCTGATTGTGATAGATGTTCACGTCACTAATAAATTATCAGTATGTCAAAAAGACCGAAGCCATCTAGTGCCCAGGAAAGAAAAATAAGCAAAGAAGGGGAAAACCGGGACAAAGACAGAGGTAATATGATGTAATGAATGATGTTCATATAAATAAACTACATGAGGTAAAAGTTTGTGAACAAACTTAATGTTAGTCTAAAAGTTTAAAATAGGGTAATAACAATAGAGTTCCAGAGATCCGAGACTTTGTAACATATCGTGTCATTTTTAGTGTCACATGATAACACGTTTTAATAATATTTTTACGCTAGTAGTACTGTGTAGTATTTGGGAATTTATGGTATTTGGCTAACGGAATTGGCTTATTTAGTAATATTTCTATATAACTGGGCTTATTAAAATAGCAACATTTTATGTAAAATTCAGTTTAAAGATGTACGTTTCTCAGTTTAATTCGAGGTGATAACAAAAGGGCTATAGTTTAGCAAAACATTGCTGCCATCTACTGGAAGTCGAACAGTTTTCAAATTTATTTTGAAGATTAAACAGTAACCTTACTGTATGC
This sequence comes from Cirrhinus mrigala, assembly GCA_036247105.1. Lineage (NCBI taxonomy): Eukaryota > Metazoa > Chordata > Actinopteri > Cypriniformes > Cyprinidae > Cirrhinus > Cirrhinus mrigala. The sequence goes on from CM070011.1 coordinate 11,472,986, forward strand.
TAGAGAAGTGTTCAAATGAATACAGTTTTGTGCTAAAATACCAGATGTAATTATTCTAGCTGTTTGTGTTTAATTTATAATGTGACGTAGGCAGCACCTATATTTTATAGTTTCACTGAAAACAATTTAAAATAAGGTTAATTTTCAATAACTAACATTAACAAAAATAATAAATACTATTACAAATCTATTGTTTATTGTTAGTTCAAGTTAGTTAATACATCCACTAATGGCAACAAATGATACCTTATTGTAAGTGTTACCGTTTCACTATCAGCTTTTTTTTATATAAGAAAATGTATTATTGTTGGAATGGGCTGTGAAGTAAGGGGCACCAGGCAAAATCTTGCCTAGGGCAGCAAACTGGCCAGGGCCGGCCCTGCTCACCCCTTTAGAAATCCAGATTATGTTAATGAAGGTGTTAAAAAATGCCTTTAATGATAAGTCCATCAGGTATTTATTTGAGCAATAGACTATCACACAAAAAAAGAACGGCATTGCTACATATCTGGTCCAAAACACAATGCAAATGTAAGATTTATTTTATACAACAGCTAAATAAACAAAAAGTCCATTAGATTTGTACATATTTACATTTACTCAGTGAAATTTACTTGGTAAAATCTCAATCAGAGTTACTTTTGTGCATTCCCTTACGGAAATTAGCTATGGTTTTTATTATAGTAAAAGTGCAGTAACAGTGTTTTGATTAACCGCGTATTGATTGCCATTTGTAAAACCACCGTTTTACTACAAAAAAAACATGGTTAATTTGTAGTTACCATGAATTAAGTATAGTAACCTTTTTTCTTTTTTTTTTTGTAGTAAAACCATGGTCAATTTTTGTAAGGGTTTCACAACAAAACGCTGCGGTATTCAGTGGATTTGAACCAATCTGTCCAAAATAACACTTGTGGCCACCTACTGGTGTAACAATGTAACCCGCAAAAAGAGAAAAATCCCTATCTTTAATGTGCAGACTGACAGTATTTATCTATTTACAAGATTATATACTAACATATGGGTCATTCTATAATTGTGAGACATCTCATGTCCATGAAGTATATTTTTAATATATTTTCATCAATATAAAGCCCCAATGCTTAATTTTCTAGTACACAATTATATTTTTCCCTATCACACTACTATATGTTGAAAAAGCCATATCTTTTGTTAAAAAAAAAAAAAAAAAAGATGTTCTTATCACATACATCCCTGGTATTCAGCTGTCCGATTTTGTAAAGTTGTTCATTCTACTCTGCATTTAAGCATGAAAATTACCTCAAATATAAATTAATTTAATAGTTTTGGCTTTAGTTAGATTATCAAGACATTTGGGTGTGTACTTCAAAAATAAGTGTTTATTGTGATATAACTTGTTTTATTTGTGTCAGAAAAACCATTGTCAACTGAGTTACCCACTAGAAAACAACCCCTCAAAAAGGAATGTTTTCTTTATGAAAATATATTTCTAAACAAGTAGTTCTAGGCTTCCATGTTGAGTACAGGTCCAAAATACTAAAAATGTCAACTATGTTACCTGTCAACTGTGTTACCCAGTAAAGATAACATGGTGGACAGTAGCAAACATAGATGGTATTTTATGCACATATTCTTACAGATAACCTTTATTTATATAGAACTTTATACAATATAGATGGTAATAATATCTAATTTTAGAATGATTTTTAAAATTACATTGTCAAAAGTATGGCTTGGCTGAAGTTGTAACGTAGCTTCTTAAACTAGATTTGTGTTTGCTTTTAATGTACTGAAACTATTTTTCACTTACAGTTTCAAGTATCTTCTAATCGATGCTAATGGGACTCTTGTTAATTCATCAAACTGGTCTAACAACGTTACACTTGCCCAACGTAAGAATTCGTATCAAATCATTTGAATTATGATTCATACTGCTAAGTAATAATGTTGGAGTTAAAATGTATCTTTTATAATCTTATCTTTATAATCTGTTCATACAGTACTAAGCTATAACACCATTTATGATGGCCTAATTGCGAGATCTGGAGCCATGTGTGTCATTACTACCATCCTCTGTGTGGCTGCGGCTCTGCTTTTACTCTTTTTCCTCCTTGCATTATGCTTAAAGTGGTGAGTACATTTTTCAGGCATATTCAACTAATTATAATTTTGTTCATTGTACATAAAATGTATTTCCTTAATGCTATTTCAGAGCAGTCTGAAATGCATTCCCATATATTTAATGGTCCTGTTCCTGATACACCCTTAAAAATAAAGGCTCCAAATGGGTGTTTTTGCAGTGATTCCTTAGATAAACCATTTTTGGTTCTCCTAAGAATCTTTCAGTAAACAGTTCTTAAATGAACCATTTTTAAAAAACCTAAAGAACCTTTTTCCACTATAAAGAAACTTTTTTGCATTTGAAAGGTTCCATGGATGTTCAAGGTTCTTCATGGAACCATCGATGCCATTAAAAAACCTTTATTTTTAAGAGTGTACATGACTGCATTTAATGACAGTGTAATTCATTTTCCTAACATACGATTCTTTTCCATTTAGCTGTTGCAAGAAAGATGGTAAGCAAATCTCCGTCATGAACTCAATCCGCATTCCCCGCTATGATACCCACAACCTAAAGGAGCGGGCGCATCCCTACGACAACCCTTCTTACCAGTCGGACGTGAAAAATTACTCCACATCCGAAACTCTGCCCAAGGCTGGAGCACGAAAGCTGTGAGCTCCCAAAGACGCCATCACTGCACTGCATATTCCAGGAGAAAACAAATTACTATGCAGTATTTTCTCTTTCAATATGATACAAACCAAAATAGAAAAAAAGAAGTGAACTTGAAATGAACTCATCAACACATTCATGTCATGTATATGTTGCAAAGCTGTTTGCCATCAGAACCGTTTCCTGTGTATCAAACCAGAATGGATGTGTTTAAAGTTAATTTTTTAGTCAGCTTCCAGCTTTTTGTAAACTCTTGTGACCTCAGTATTGTTTGTGATCAAAGGAACAAGATGGAACAGAAATACACTACACTGACTACACGATGCAAATTCACTAGATGGCGCTGTTTAGTAACTAAAGAAATATGTGGTAGAGAGACACCGAGTGACATACTGTATTTACTAGTGTAGTGTTTTCTAACCTTTCTTGTCTTAGGGGTCAAATAGGCTTAAATAACCCTTAATGCACACCAAACTAGGAGAGTTTGTTTCTTTTCAACTCATATTATACTGGATATCTTTTAGTACTGTTATTCATTATTACAAAAAGGTAGGCAAGTAGGTAAAATACTTTTCTTTCTTTTTCATGTTTGATCATGTTTATTCTTGTGCTATTCTTGTTAGTGGTTTTATAAGTCATTATAATCTTTGACAGTTGTATATGTTCTGTGTGTTTACAAAGCAACTACCCTGGTCTTTAATCAATATGAGTTTAGTTTAAAATGTTATAAATATACGAATATTACAACTGGTCAGTAATTTTTTTATGATTGATAAATACATTGCACACACAGATATTGGGTAACTCATTTTAATTACTTTTTTGTTGATACTACTCAGTATTGAATGAAATAAAGGTTTATTTATAAACAATATTTCTCTTTTTATTTTTATTGCTGAACTCATCACAGTGCATTTGTGATTGTCTTTAGAAGATAATGTAATGCTAATGTGATTGGCCATCAGTTAATTTTTAAGCTTAATTATGGTTTTAAAAAGGCTGTCATATCTGTCTTTGTAAACCTTTGTGGTTGAATATAAAATCTACTTATTATTTGCTTAGTTTGGACATAATCAACTTTTATTGTCCAGGTAATTCTACTATGCACATTACCATTAAGAGTCAAGCAATACATCCATGCAAAACATTCTCATGACAGTTTATAACTATTTTATGTGTTGATGAATTGGTGGCAAATTCATATGAATTTGTCTTATCTCATTCTACGAAATCACCACTTCATTATTCATTTTATCATAAGAGATCAGACTGAAATAAAAGAAGTAAGGATAACACACTACACTAAGGTAGCACATTATTTAGCTAAATTAGTTACGGGACTAGTTAAGAAAAATCCTGAAAATATACTCATCTTCAGATGAGTTGAGTTTGTTTCTTTATCAGAGCAGATTTGGAGAAATTTAGCATCACTTGCTCATCAGTGGATCCTCTGCAGTGTATGGGTGCTGTCATCCCCTGCTGTCCTCTCACATGAAAATTCATCATCATATTTGTTTAGAACTGTTTTTCAATCATAAAATTATCTGTACGTATTTCTCTCCTGATTCAGATGAGAGGACTTTTCACTGTAAGCAATATTATTGATAAGAAATGTTATTTTGGATAGAAGTGACAGTTAAAGTTATAATTAGGGCCCGAGCACTGCAGTGTGAGGACCCTATTGGAATTGCTCCGTTTCTTCTTCTTCTTCTTCTTCTTCTTCTCCAAAGTAAAAAGTCTTTTTGAGGGCCTAAACATGCTCGAAAACTCACGAAACTTTGCACACGCATCAGACCTGGCGAAAATTTGCATCTGATATGGTTTTCAGAAGTGGGTCTGGCAAAATGGCTCAATAGCACCACCTATAAAATTTCAACGGAGTGTGCCTCGAGCTACGTTTCACGTACATGTACGAAACTCGGTACACACGTGTAACACACCAATACCTACAAAAAAGTCTCCTGGCACAACATCCTAAACCCAACATGAAGTCTGTTATATCGAATTTCCTGTATGATTTTTGTGCATTTTTTGCCATTTTCAGGCCTCGTACTTTAACGATCTCCTCCTACAGTTTTAATCCGATCATCTTCAAATTTGCTGAGTGTTATCATAAGGCCTTTGCAATGCTAAAAGCATGATGCTAATACAAAGAAAAAGGAAATTGCTGTAACTCATGCATACAATGTCCAGTCTGCCCCAAATTTAATATTCAACATGCTACAAACATAGTAAAGCATGCTAACAACACTTAGCTAATATGCTAAAGCATGCTAATAATACCATGAAACAGTTACTAACTCAGGCATACAATGTCCAATCTGCCCCGAACTTAACATGTTTGATAAGAGCCCTGGTCTGAACACATGCCCATGCCCATATTCAGTTATAGTCATGGCGCCACCTGCAGGCATCAGGAAGTGAAATGTTTAATACTGTTATGGATGCCTAGCAACATTTTAAAAAATATCAACAATTTTTAAAAAGGGTAGCAACATTCTAGAAACATACTAAAACATGTTAGCAACACTTAGCTAAGTGCTAAAGCATGCTATTAATGCAATGAAACAGGAAGTTACTGCACAACAAAATCTCCAGTGTTAGAATCCTGGTGTTAAGGACTTTTAGAGTAAGGAGTTAAACTTGTGGTGTTGAATTTGAGAGGATTAACACTAGCTAGTGTAAACAGCGCCCTCTGGCCGGTGTAAATACGCAGAGTTACCCTTATTAACACTGTTGAGTGTTATCAGTCACATCCGGGACATTTGCTCGTGTGCGCGCCTCACCCATTTGAAATAATTTTTTACAGACGCCATTTTCTTTGCTCGAGATGCGGAGCATAATGAGGACGGGAAACAGCGAAATACAGCGTTTAATCTTAATTACAAAATGTGTTTTGTAATGTCATATCGTTTAATAACGATATTTATGTGCTGTATGTGGCTAAAATTTTCTCAAAGATATTTTTATCCACTCGCGATGCGGAACAGACCAGAGTCCTGTGTACTCCTAAACTGTTTCTCAGAGAGATATTTTCTTTCACTCACGATGCAGAGGAGACAAGTTTTATCAAGGAAAACACCAAAAGTAAGTGTTTTATCTAAGTTGCGATGTGTATTTTGTAAGGTAATATTACTTTATGACGATATTTATAACGTTATGCTGTTCGCGCCTAAACGAGCCTAAACGTTTCTCACAGATTTGAATTGCAATGCGGTGCTGACGCAGAGGCCGCTTTTAATAGGGAAACTTAAGGGGTAAGTGTTTTACCCTATTTAATATATGTATTTTATAGCATAACATTGATTAATAGTGACATTTCTGTGTTGTGCACTCCTAAACTTTTGTTTTTCAGAGATATTTTCTTTCACTCACGATGCGGAGCAGACGGGGAAGTTGGTTTTATCAAGGAAAACACCTAAAGTAAGTGTTTTACCTCATTTACATTATGTATTATGTAGGATAATATTACTTTATGAAGATATTTGTATGCTGTATGCGCCTAAACCAGCCTAAACATTTCTCACAGATTTGAATTGTTATGCAGCGCAGAAGCAGAGGTCGCTTTTAACAGGAAAACGTAAGAAGTAACTGTTTTACCTAATTTAAAATATGTTTTATAACATGATACGGATTTATAGCTATATTTATCTGTTGTGCACTTCTAAACGTTTTCCCAGAGAGATATTCTTTCACTCGGGAGCTGATGTGCTTGAAGAGTATGAAGTCACCATTACATTAAGTGGGATGAGAAGAGCTTTGTTAGGACACATACCAGAGACAAGGGTAAGCCACAATTGCATATTTTAAAATTGTTGATTGTCATGCTTAATTTTTTGATTATTAAACAATGCTTCCATTTATTTATGTGCTGTCCCATTTATGTGCATTCATTTTGGCAGGAGGAGTCCAACCTCAATGCAGAGAGAGATCAGTACGCACTTGAAATTATGACTTTGACTGTTATGACTGTTGTTAAAAGATTTATTTTCCAGTAAGACTGACTTTACTTTTTACAATATATATACATACATTTACAGTGAATTAAATGATATTTCTTAAAGCAGTAGGTCACCCAAAAATGAAAATTGAGTCAACATTTACTTAGCCTTGGCCTTGTGTTGCTCTAACACCATATGCCTTTCTTTCTTTTTTGGACCACAAAAGGAGATTAAAAAAATGCCCTGAACAAAGTATAATGTCAGTATATGTCTTCTGTAGATTATTCAAAATATTTTTTTGTGCTTCTTAAAAGACAGGAAGTCCAAAATGATGACAGAATTTTCAGTTTTGGGTGAACTATTTTGAATTGTATTTTATTGTATTGTCTAGATTTAAACTGACAGTCTGCCTCCCGAACAGTAGGAGGTAGATTATTCCAGAGTTTGGGAGCTAAATAGGAAAAGGATCTGCCGCCCGCAGTTGATTTTGATATTCTGGGTATTATCGACTCTGGCCTTGAATCTTGTCAGTTTAAATCTAGATTAAAGACCCATCTCTTTAACCTGGCTTATATGTAATACACTTACACATTTATATAATTCAATCCGTTAAAGGATTGTTAGGCTGCATTAATTAGGTCAGGCAAAACTGGGAGCACATCCCTGAACACATGATGTACTTGTTACATTGTAAGAAAGAATGGCATCTACGCTGATATTAGTCAGTTTTGTTCTTATTTTGAGGTCACCGTAGCCACCCAGATCCAGACTGAATCCAGATCAGATGGTCACTGCTGTTCCCTGGATCCGGTCCGTATCCAGTCCGTATCCAGTCCAGATGGTGGATCAGTACCTAGAGATGACCTCTACAGCCCTGAATGTCAGCGGAGACCATGACAACTAGATGAGCCCCAGAGACAGATCCCCTGCGAACACCTCGTCAACTACACACCCATTGGCACAAGACCTCTGCTCAATCTGACTTTGTTGCAGCCTAGATTTCGACACACTGTTTCCCTGTTCAATACTGTAAAGCTGCATTGATACAATCTGCATTGTAAAAAATGTTATAAAAATGGATGTGAAATTATCCTGTTTTTTTATGTTTTTGTTGTTTAGTTTTCCAATGGCACTTTTGAAATGCTCCAAGTGGGAGTGGATATCTTGCTTGGCTGAAAACAGCAGAGAAACACATCTTGTCATGCTGAAAACAAAGCAAAGACTGTTGTTGAAGCTGATAAATGTAAGCATTATAAACCTTAAAACATTAAGAGCACATATGGACCAAATAAGAATATGTATTTTGTGCCTTTGCATTGATTTGCTTTGACATGATGTTTTAGATGTTGTGAGAACATGTAAAAAACATGTATTGTTTTGTGGGTTTATTTTTTAATATTTTCATCTGAACACTGGTATTGTGTTGACCAGTTACTCCATGACTGCTAAATTTGAACACCAACTTTGGTGTTTTCATCATCCGTTCTGGTGTTAATATTTTACATTTTAAGAGTTTATTAGTAACACTATCACGGTGTTAAAAATGTCAACACTTTCAAAAGTGTTAGTTTAACACTTTACCAGTGGTATCCATATATACACTGGATAAGTGTTAATTTTAACTCTGAGGGAGTTAAATTCACCCGTTAAAATTTGTAGTGTGTAACTCAGGCATGCAATGTCCAATCTGCCCCAAACTTAACATGTTTCATAAGAGTCCTGGCCTGAAGATATCTACATGCTCATATTCGGTTATAGTCATAGCGCCACCTGCTGGCAACAGGAAGTGGCATGTTTAACACTGTGATGGACTATTAAAAGCACAGCAAAATATGCCATATTGTGCTAAACATGCTAGAAACACTTACTAAGTGCTAATGTATGCTATTAATGCCATGAAAGAGGAAGTTGTTGTAACTTAGTCATACAATGTCTGATCTGCCCCAAACTTCACATGTTCGATAAGAGTCCTGGCCTGAACACATCTAAAAGCTAATATTCCATTACAATCATAGCGCCACCTGCTGGCAACAGCAAATGACTTGTTTTACACTAACTTAAACATGCAATGTCCAATTTGCACCAAACGTGACATGTTTGGCAAGCGTCCTGGCCTGAAGACATCTAAAGGCCAATATTCCGTAAAAGCGCCACATGTTGGCAGGATATGTCATGTCTTACACCCAAGCATGCCATGTTCAATCTGCACCAAACTTCATATGTTTGATAAAAGTGCTGGCCTCAAGACATCTGCATGCCAATATTCAGTTATAGGCATAGCGCCACCAGCTGGCAGCAGGAAGATTGGCACATATAAATGACTTTGACATATTCCTCCTAAATTTACTTTTTTAAAAGCATAGTGCCCACCATTCGCCACCGATCGGCGGTGAGCCCAGGTGCAAGGGCCCTTTCATCGCTGTTTGCAGCTTTAATATCTTAATTGGTTTTTTACAAACATCGCTTTACAAGACATTTATTGATCAACTGGAGTGATGTGGATTACTTGTGGATTATTGTGATGTTTTTATCAGCTGTTTAGACTCTCATTCTGACGGCACCCATTCAGATGATGCCAACCCTGAAACAACATACAGCACTACAGAATTTTGCTACTAATTTATGGTGTTTTTTTTTTTTTTTGTCTGTTTGATTACGTCATTAATTGATCTTTACCATACATCTCGGCCATATGTACATCAACGTGACATAGTCACCATTAGTAAGCTACTACTAAATATATTGTAAAAACTTTAATTTGTTGTAAAGTTGCTTTTCGCCGTTTTCGCTATTGGCGGAAACTGTGTGAAAATGCAGCAGGAGAGGATGACATACTACACTCGTTTACAAGAGCTTCCCTGGATAACTGTGAATGACGTTAATCGTATTGTGAGGCAATCGGCTCAACAGTAAGAAAGAGAAGGGCTTCAAATTGTCACACGTACCAGATCACGTGAGGTCACGAGGACCCGGAAGTAACTTCACGCAGGTATTTAAGCAGGAAGCAGGTGTTGTTTTGCACCAGACATTGAGTTCATGCTCGACTCCACGTCAGGTCCCTCCATCGCTTCAACTCACGTGAGTAAACTCTCTGCTCTTCGGAGCGCTTATTTGCCTGTCTGTGTGCGTGTGAGAACACGGATTTCTTGGTGGAAATCTCTACTCCTTATCGGAGCGTTCTCAGACCAACTGCGTGATTTACCTGCTCACTCGTGCACATCCGCGTTTGAGTTTTCCGTCACGCTACAAGGGGACTCGTCTCGGCCAAACACTTCTTGTCCAGCCTCCGTGACAGAATGTCTGGTCCCGAAATGGTCCCGGCGGATCTGGAACACCTGTGGGGTGTGATCCAGCAGCAGTCGGGGGAAATCATGAGTCTGAGGCAGGAGTTGGTGGGGCTCCGGGCGGAGGTCAACGCACTTCGTACCGAAACCGCGAGTCTTCGGACGGAGTGCAGGGTTCTCCAGTCCGACCTCACCGCCCTGCAATCGGACTATGATGACCTGGCTGCTGCGCAGATTGCCCCCGCAGAACCAGTCCGTCCCGCCCTTCAACCCAAGATCGCACTTCCGGATAAATGGGATGGATCCGGAGGGCGGTGTGATGTATTTCTAACCAACCTGTCACTTTTGTTTGAGTTCCAGCCAGCACGTTATCCATCCGACCGCAGCAGGATCGCTCTCCTCATCTCCCTTCTCACCGGCCAGGCAGCCGAGTGGGCTGCGGCGGTCCTGAAAGCTGACGGGATCGCCGCCTACTCATATCCCGAGTTCACCACCCAGCTCAGGGCCGCCTTCCAACACCCTGAGAGCGAAGTGGAGGTGGATTCCCGTCTATACCATCTGAGGCAGGGCGAGCGCAGCGTCAGTCAATGCACCACGGATTTCCGTACTCTCGCTGTTCAAACACAATGGAGTGACGCGGCGCTCCGCACAGCCTTTTATGAAGGACTGTCCACCCGTCTTAAAGACGAACTGGCTGTGCGTGAGCTGCCGGCCACCCTGGAGGGCATGATCCAGCTCGCCCTCCGGGTGGATCAACGTATGGGTCACACAACTAAACGTCTCTCTCATCTCTCCACAGGCTCCACCCTCCGTCACCGCCATCTGGATCAACCCTTCACTCACGCTGTCGCTGCGCCATCTCCACCTCCACCGGCCGCTCCAGAGGCCCACTCATCAGGAGCCGGGGAACCCATGCAGATAGGGCGCACCTCCCTGACGGCAGCGGAAAGGGCTAGACGCTACCGCGAAAGTCTATGTGCCTATTGCGCCTCCCCAGATCACCACCGTGCAATCTGCCCTTTGCGTCCGGGAAACGGCCAGACCAGGTGAAGAGGGGGAGGTCTTCATCTGGTTCCGCTACCATCAAATCCTATCCCTATGTTTCCCGGCTGCTCCTTCAGGTATTAATCCTCATGGGCCACCAACGGATCGTGACCACCGCATTTGTTGATTCAGGTGCGGCTGGGAATTTTATCGATCAGGCTTATGCTGCCCAATTGGGGATTGAAACTGAGGTGTTATCCCAGCCTTTAAAAATCACCGCCATCGACGGTCGCCCCCTCAACTTCAGCCCCGTCACTCAACGCACCAAAGAAGTTCACCTTCAAATTGACAATCACTTTGAGAAGATCCATTTCCACGTCACCAAGATCACTTCACCTCCTATCATCCTGGGACACCCGTGGCTTGTGGCACACGACCCATTCATCTCCTGGACCACCAACCGTATTGTCCATTGGGGGGCGACCTGTCAGGAGCTCTGTCTCCAGGCGAAGGCTGGGACGTGTTCAGGGGAGTCCGAGGTTCCCGATGTCAACCTGGAGAGTATCCCCGTCCCGTACCGCGATCTGGCCGAGGTCTTTAGCAGGAGACGTGCCGCCCTTCTACCACCTCATCGACCTTACGATCTGGCTATTGATCTCGTGCCGGGCGCGGTACCACCCCGCGGCCATCTGTACTCCCTGTCGGCCACCGAACATCAGGCGATGGAGGAGTACGTGGCTGAAGGACTTCGGGCCGGCACTATCCGTCCTTCCCGCTCCCCGGCGGCCGCGGGCTTCTTCTTCGTGAAGAAGAAGGACGGGGGTCTCCGCCCATGTGTTGACTATCGGGGACTCCCTCTCACCAACACCGCCCTGGACGCCCTCTCTGGTGCCCGTTTCTTCATGAAACTGGACCTACGGAGCGCTTACAACTTGGTCCGCATCAGGGAGGGTGATGAGTGGAAGACGGCCTTCATAACCCCCACTGGTCACTACGAGACTCTGGTTATGCCGTTTGGTCTATGCAACAGTCCATCTGTATTTCAACAATTCATCAATGACGTTCTCCGGGACATGCTGGGTAGGTGGTGTTATGCTTATTTGGATGACATCCTCGTATACTCCAAGACGCTCGAGGAACACACCCAGCATGTCCGAGCAGTACTCCGGAGGTTGCTGGCCCATCAGTTGTACTGCAAGTTGGAGAAATGTGCCTTTCACCAGCACACCACCACATTCCTTGGCTTCGTAATATCTTCTCAGGGTGTGGCCATGGATCCCCAGAAGCTGGAGGCTGTGCGCTCGTGGCCCCTACCCACGTCGCTCAAACAGCTGCAACGTTTTCTGGGGTTCGCTAACTTCTACCGGCGATTTATCCAGGGCTTCAGCGCAACTGCAGCACCTCTAACTACTCTTACCAAACCATCACGCGGAGAATTTCAACTCACACCTGAAGCCATCCAAGCCTTCAAGAAACTGTGTCTCCTGTTCACCACTGCTCCGGTTCTCATCCATCCCAACCCGACTAAACCTTTCGTTGTTGAAGTGGACGCTTCCGATGTGGGCGTAGGGGCGGCCCTTTCACAACGCGGTCCATACGAGAAACTACACCCCTGTAGTTTTTTCTCGAGGAAATTCAATCCCACACAGCAGCGTTACGGGGTAGGGGACCGTGAACTGTTGGCCATCAAGTGGGCTCTGGAAGAGTGGCGTCACTGGCTCCAGGGCGGCAGCGACCCATTCACCGTCTGGACCGACCACCAGAACCTCACCGTCATCCGCCAGACCAAACAGCTTAACCCCAGGCAGGCGCGGTGGGCTTTATTCTTCGAGCACTTCCACTTCCATCTCTCCTACCGGCCCGGCTCGAAGAATGCCAAAGCGGACGCCATCTCCCGCCAACATCAATGAGACACCACCTCCTCGGAACCCGCGCCTGTCCTGCCTCCTCACATCATCTTGGCTCCCCTCCAGTGGGGGTTAGAAGAGAGAGTCCGCCAGAGTTACAGTCTGGAACCTCCTCCACCTGAAACCCCCGCTGGGCGACTCTTTGTGCCCGACCATCTCCGCAAAGAAGTCCTCCAGTGGGGGCACGATTCCACATTGGCAGGACATCAGGGGGTCCAGAGGACCATCTCGTTTATCGACAGGGCGTTTTGGTGGAGGACGTTGAGGAGAGACGTACAGGAGTACGTCCAGGCATGTAACATCTGCGCTCGCTCCAAGACCGCCAACTCTCCATCTACCGGCGAGCTGCAGCCCCTCCCCATCCCCAAACGCCCCTGGAGTCACATCTCGGTCGATTTCGTCACTGGACTCCCTGACTCGCAGGGCAAGAACACCATCCTGACCATTGTGGATCGGTTCTCGAAGGCTGTGCACCTGGTGGCTCTCACCGGACTCCCCTCTGCCAAGACCACCGCGGAGCTTATACTCGAGCACGTAGTCCGCTTGCATGGGTTTCCCAAGGACATTGTCTCGGACAGAGGGCCCCAGTTCACGGCCAAGTTCTGGCAGGCCTTCTGCCGTCTGGTCGGCACCACCTCCAGCCTATCGTCCGGTCATCATCCTCAGACGAACGGCCAGACGGAGCGGGCCAACCAACAACTGGAGCGCTTCCTTCGATGCTTTGCGGGTGAACATCAGCGCTCCTGGGCGCGCTACCTCGTCTGGGCCGAACTATCTAACAACCTACACACATCTTCGGCCACCAACCTAAGCCCTTTCGAGGTATGCTACGGGTACCAACCTCTGGTGTTCGAACATCAAGAACCGGAGGTTGATGTCCCGTCCGCCCAACAGTTGGTCCGCCGGTGCCGGCGGCTTTGGAATCACGCCCGGACTGCCGGGACGATTGTTCCACGTCGGTGACAGGGTCTACCTTTCCACCCGCAACATCCACCTGAAGACGGACTCTAAAAAACTCACTCCACGCTTCATCGGACCCTACAAGATCACTCACCGACTAAACCCTGTCACCTTCCGGCTCCAGCTGCCTGCTTCCCTCCGGATCCACCCTGTATTCCATCAATCTCAACTCAAACATGTCTTCTTCTCCCCTCTGTCTCCCCAGGTCACTGCTCCTCCCCCGGTCCGGATCATCGACGGCAGTCCTGCGTACACCGTCTGGCGGATCCTTGACTCGCGAACCCGTGGCCGTGGCACCCAATACCTCGTTGATTGGGAGGGCTACGGTCCGGAGGAGCGTTCTTGGGTTCCCGGGCGGTTCATCCTGGACCCTACTCTCATCCAGGACTACCGTCGTCGGGTATCCTCCGCTCCGGGACCGTCAGGTGCCGGTCCTGGAGGGGGGGGGTACTGTCACACGTACCAGATCACGTGAGGTCACGAGGACCCGGAAGTAACTTCACGCAGGTATTTAAGCAGGAAGCAGGTGTTGTTTTGCACCAGACATTGAGTTCATGCTCAACTCCACGTCAGGTCCCTCCATCGCTTCAACTCACGTGAGTAAACTCTCTGCTCTTCGGAGCGCTTATTTGCCTGTCTGTGTGCGTGTGAGAACACGGATTTCTTGGTGGAAATCTCTACTCCTTATCGGAGCGTTCTCAGACCAACTGCGTGATTTACCTGCTCACTCGTGCACATCCGCGTTTGAGTTTTCCGTCACGCTACAAGGGGACTCGTCTCAGCCAAACACTTCTTGTCCAGCCTCCGTGACACAAATGATATATTTCGAGTTACATCGACAATTTTGAGGCTGAGTATTCTCATGCTATAATGTTATACGAATATCGATTATAGCCATTTCCGTTTCACACAGTTTATATATGTCTTTGCATTATTTGTATTTATTTATTTATATATCTATCTAGTTACATTTTATGTACCTTGTTTGCATCTTATGTGATTTTTTTTAGTAATATACATTTTGAATTTTACTTTATGAACGTTGCTAACTATAAGTAATATCTCCAGTTTCTAGTAAGGATCAGGTGACAGGAGAGATCTTTGTGAGGGTGACATGTTTCAGGTCGATGAGGAAGTCAGACAAGATGCATAGTTTGGGAGTAGGAGGACACAATCAAGACTTTAGCTAAGCAAAGTTAACGTTTTAAATAGAGATGCACCGATCGACCTGTGTTGTGCCAGATATGTTGCTTGTGCAGCCTTGCGTTGCCATAGCAGAACTGTTTTCTGTCTCCGACCAACATAGCGGTGCTTCGTTACTGAAGGAATCCACGTTTTTTAACGAATCAAGTGAGTCAGTGATTCAGTAATCCGTTCATAAAGACAGTTGCTTGCCTCTTTTCTGAATGAATCAGCTGTTTGAACGAATCTGTTGAACTCATTTATTCAAACAGCCATTTGCTGCCACCTACTGGTTTGGTTTCAATTTATTTTCATTTCATTGCCTACAGGTGTAGAAAACACAAACAAGCAAAAAACACAGAAGACAAGTAATCATTTAATATTGTATTTACACAACATCACTGTACAGGAATTTTTTAACACTGTATCAAAGTTATTTCTATTTACATATTTACATTTCTGCATTATAAATGTTCAGTTATATTTACGTGTTTACATTACTGCAGTGCAAAAGTTCAAAGTTATTTATATTTACATGTTTACAGTACTGTATTGAAACTGTTCAGTGTTTATTATATTTAAACGTTTACATTCCTGCAGTGCAGGCAACATTGTATAAAATAATTTATATACATGTTTATATTATTTATTACAAAAATAAATCTAAAATCATCAATCTCTAACAAATGTTATCTTTAATCCTTTGCCCACACTTTCACTAATGGGCCATTCTGGTACTTACTGTAATGTATAACTATGTAATACTATATGTAATTTTTAAATTATAAATTGCTTTTAAATGAATCTTATGAAAGAGTTTTGCAGCTAGTATCCACCTTATTTTTCCCATAAGAATGGGTGCAGCCATTTGTAATTTTTTTGTGTCTGGCTTCCGGTCTCATCCACTTCCAGCTATTTTTAGCTGCACAAAAAGCAGTGAACAGTTGTATTTTTATTAACTTATGTTAAAAAAGATTATTACACGGCTACACAGAACTCTGGATTCTGATTGGTCAGTCACCACATTCCAAGGTGTGTTATTCCCCAATAACAAAAACGAATACGTTAGTCTAACACAGGATTATCCGGGTACCTGCAGTCGGCACTATTCGCTTGCTAAGAACATTTTTTCTTCATGGAAGCTTTGCGTTTGGTTGGCTAAAATATTAATACAAACGCAACTTCATGTCATGTTGCTACGATTGTAAATGGATTGTAAGATAACTAATAAACTGGTAAGATTTTAAATCAATGTCTTTTATCTCCATAATTATACATAGTGGTGAAACGCGGTCTAGTTTGAACTTTCCGCTTGCTAGCACCTGCTTTCTTCATGGAAGCTTGCGTTCAAATATTTTAACTCAAATTAATATTTAATGTCTGATTATTTAGTTATTTGGCAAGTAGCCGTGTAATAAGCGGGATAATGTACATCTAGCCAGTTGTTATCGCAGAATAAAGCCCAGCAGACTTATCAGCAGCCCGATGCCAAGCCTAATAAATGGGTCATTTTATGGAAATGTCAATTTTTCTCTCCCTAGCCTTTATAGAAATATTACAGTTGGAAAAAAACTTTAGGGTTACAATTTCTTTATATTTTAAAATGAATTTGATTAACTACACCTTCTTGAACCATTAATGTGGCAATATTTGTTTTTAAATTAATTATATATAATTTCAAGCACCACAAAAACGCTCATCCCCATAGCCATGTACAGAGGAAACGTGCTTTATTTTGAAGTCAAAACAGGTTTTTCTGCCTTTTAAAATACAATAATGTATTCATAACTATCAAACATATGATGTAAATGGCATTTAAAAAAAACTAAATGCTGAATAAATACTATATATAATAAAAGTAGTGGTCCCCTGGAGTTGTGTCACTGGTGTTACCATTTAACAAAAATCGTTTATTTTATTTATACACTGATGACATCCCCTGACTTCCTTCTTCCTGTTTCCTAAGATCTATGAAAACAGCCTATGTTAAGTCCATTGTCTCTTTTCAGTTCTCAGAAATGGTCTCATTTATCTCATGATTTCATATTTCATATGAAAATACTGTAACAAATATTTGCTCGTTGTTCGATCATGTTTGTTAATGCATTAACTAATGTTAAATAATGGGACCTTATTGTAAAGTGTTACTTGAAATAATTTGTGAAAACATGTGATATTTTTATATTCCAGATGAAAAGCCTCTGCTAAACGGCGACTCACTTTGACACACACAAAAGAGGGTTGCGCTCTGGTAACTCTTTGATAGACTGGTGAGTCACAAGAAGCCCACACAGCGGATCCCCTCCTCTGGTCACAGCTCTAAAGGTGCGTCTGTATTCCTGGATCAATGAGTCAGCCCTGCCCACACTCACATACATGAATTACGTGGCCTCTGGATCGCCTATATTTAGTAAAAACATATAATTTAAAGCAAAAACTTCACTGGAGCCTAAACAACATTGACGTTTTACCTTGTCTGAGAAATGTTTTTGAATCAAGACTCCTATTGTGTGAACTTCCCTTTCATTACTGTAGTGTTGGTCGGTTTGTTTTGTCTGTTGTGATTAGACAGTGAATCACCTTCCTTTCTCCATGATAAAGAAACACTTCTTGATCTTTCTCTGCAGCACTTGTGCATATCAGAGTATGCCAGTGCTGACCTTATGTGAGAGTCTATGCTCTGATTTTCACCAAAGACCATAATCAAGGTGTCATTCAGTTTTTCACCTTGTTTATTCAACTGCAAGCATTCAGCAAGGCTGTCAGCCTTCAAAAACAGCTACAGCTGAGGTTAGAAAAATATTTCCTTTCAGTTTTGCTAGTATTTTTGTTCATATGTGAGTCATTTCAGTTAAAGTGGAATCTCTTTCCAGTATGATGACGAACTGGGGTAATTTGGTCAGATCATGAGCTGATCAGTCAAAATAACCCATGCTGAGGCATATGTTCTCCATGAAAGAGGAAGTACACAGTCATATTAATATTACAGCTCTCTGATGTTCTGAATCACCATTTTAAACCCAACATTTTCTATACTGATTTTTTACACTAAATAAAATGTATACTGTATACACCAGTATTTCACTGTGGTTTGTGCCACAGTGAAAAAAACAAAGGGGTCTAGCCAACTCGATCTCATGGTAATTCATACATATTTTATGAGGTGGCTAATTTGTAGCTAGTAATTTGTATGAAGGACCACTCCAAACACTGCCTGTCACAGAAATCTATGAATTCGTACCGCCGCGCTTGAATTAGCCACCTCAAGATATTTAAAGAAATAAAAGAGAAGTGGACAGCGTCCCTTAAATAAACTATTAAAAATAAAGGTTCAAAAAGGGGGATTTCATGGTGGTGCAATAAAAGAGCCAGTCTGGGTTTCCCACAGAACCTTTCAGTAAACAGTTCTTAAAATTTGCATGCAGTCATTTAGCAAACGCTTTTAATGAGGACAATAGAAGCAATCAAAATGAACAATAATATGCAAGTGCTGTGACAAGTCTTGATTAATCTAATGCAGTAAACATAGCAAGTTTTTTTTATAATAAAATAAAAAGAAAACAACTAGATGGATAAAATAGAAATAATCTAGGCAAGGCAAGTTTATTTATATAGCACATTTCACACACAAAGGTAATTCAAAGTGCTTTACATAAAAGGAAGTAGAGTAATCATAAAAGCAATAATAAAAACAATAATCACAAAAAAGGAAATAGAACAATCATAGAAACATTGATCACAACAATAAAACAAAAAATGTAAAATGTAATAACTGATTGATTTAATAATTTAAAAATAATTTAACATTTGATTTAAAATAAATTTAAGACAGTTAAAAACAGAAAATGATTATACATAATGCAATCAGTTCGGACGAAGCACAGTGCTCAATCTAGAGAGTGCTAGTGTTAGAGAGTCAAGTGTAGATGGAAAATATGTGTTTTTAGCCATTTCTTGAAGAGAAAAGAGCTGTTCGGATTGAGTTGGACAGGTCATTCCACCAGCAGGGAACAGTTAAGGTGAAAGTCCATGAAAGTGATTTTGTGCCTCTTCGGGATGGCACTATAATGCGCCATTCACATGCAGAACACAAGCTTCTGGAGGCCACATAAGTCTGAAATACTGAATTTAGGTAAAGTGGTGCAGAGCCAGTGGCTGTTTTATAGTCAAACATCAATGTCAATGCTCCTATTGGTAGCCAGTGCAAATTGATGAACAGAGGTGTGACATGCGCTCTTTTTGGCTCGTTAAAGACTAATCTTGCAGCCGCATTCTGGATTAGTTGCAGAGGTTTGACAGAATTGGATGGAAGACCTTCCAAGAGAGCACTGCAATAGTTTAGCCTGGACAGAACAAGAACTTGAACAAGGAGAACCATTTTTTTTCTAATCTAAAGAACTTGTTTCTTCTAGATAACCTTTTTGTGTAATGGAAAGTTTCCATGGATGTTAAATGGGTCATGACATGGATCTTTATTTTAATATGTTCCTTGAGGTTTACTTATAATGCTAATAAAGTTTTTTGCACACACACACACACACACACACACACACACACACACAAAATAAATAAATAAATATGTGGAAAAAAAGATATTTTCAACCCTCATTTTGACCCTCTGTCTAAAACAAGCTGTTTTTAGGGGCGGGTCCTTTAAGGCTTGTTAGTTATCGGCCACTGTTATAATTGCGTAGGAAACAGTATCAGTACCCCCTCGCTATTGCATGTCAGTGTTTTGACAACATAGTCAAAATAATACAGTCTATTCCAGACAGAGCATTAGGAAATCATTTACTCACCGTTTGTGATGCAGCTGCAATCAGGTCTAGTACCGCTTCATCTTTCAAAAAATGTTTCTTTGTGAACTCTCCATGATACTGTGCCTCATTTACAAAACAAAATGCTCCGATCAATCCTGTTTATTTTATAAAAAATAAACTATCCACTTGTTCCTTATGCTGGGATCCTTCTGATATCTGTACAAAGACGCGATCAAGCTGTTTAAACCGAACGCGTCAAAACGTCTTTCACTCCATTTGTCCAATTGTCGACACTCAGCAGAAAGCAAACGCACATCTGTATACTGTATATAGTGTAGACAAGAAACCAGCAGTGATTGTAATTTCCATTAGCTTTTGATGTATCGAGCGTAATCAAGTGTCAAGCTGTAAAGCAACTGAACGCCAGTGGGCAGGGCCTATGGTGAGATGACTATTCGCTTGTTAAGTGATGACGTAATGCGTCCAATGAATGCTGTTTCCGGGTCCAAGCCTCAACTTATTTCACTTGAGAATACAGCTGTTTATGAGCACTGTTTAATCATATTAAACATTTAAGCTAAACGTACAAACTTACGGTGTACACTACAGTCTCTGTGCTCAAAGCATCCCAAACACAAATAATTTTTATATTTATTTATTTATATGTATATTTTCATTGTCTGGCTATCTGGGATTTCGGTATGGAGTTTAAGGACTAGGATTATAATTTTTTGTTTTCTCGTGGCATCTGAGTGTTTGGACATGAAAGCGGTGACGCTTTGTCGATGTCTTTCTCTGGAGGCAGTGTTTATGCAAACAACAGCGCCAGGTTGATGTCACCTTGCACCTCGGATCCAAAGGAGGAGGAGGTTTTAAGCGATGAAACTTGCAGGATGTTTTAATGGTACGAAGATCACGTAAATGCCAAAAGATCAAGGAAAATTTGATTTCTCATGTCATGACTCCTTTAAAGGTTCTTCCGGAACCATAGAAGATAGATGGAAGATAGATGAAAGATAGATAAGAAAAAAAAAAATTCTAAATGTGTGCTTTCAACTAGCAGTGGTTTTGCACGATGGTTTCAAACATCTATTTCAAAACCTAAATTAGGGCATATTTTCTTCTGAATTCTGCCCTCCAATATCTTATCTTTGGCTAACCCAGTGAACACAATAAAACCACACTGACATACTTTCAGACAACTGACAGCTAGCCTTTACAATGAGGGTAGATTTCAAAAGTCAAAAGATGAACTGTAAATGTCAAGTCATGGTCACATTTTTACACATTTTTACACATTTTTTTATTTTTAATCGTTTGTGTTTTATAATTATTCTACTGTTTAAATTTAGCTGAAAATCCTGTAATAGTCTGGTTCCCTTGTGACAACTTACCCCATAGTCTCATACGATAACATCCGTTCAATGAACTGTAGCTTTTATCCTAGACAACAACGCTGGAAATGTTCATTTGGTTTCTGTAGCCCACCCTTCAAGATACAATCGATACAAAAATTGCCTTTAAAAAATAAACCAACGATAATAAATATTTACCAGAGTAAAAAGTGTGACCCTATTAGTTTTTAGTGTTTACTATCGAGTAGTCTATCAACATAGTTTGCTTATCTCAGCTATATTAGCACTGTTTACTCCCTAGGGTAAGAAATGACTCGTTTCCTTTTCCCCCTCACACGAAGAATTTATTTTACCCGTCGCGACACGCCACACCTCGTCTCCACTTGACGCGACGCGACTAAAGTACAGTATTCAACAAAGCCGCCTACAACCGCGTACTTGTCGTGTAGTTCATAACCAGTAGTGTTTATTCTGAAGGGAGCGTTGTAGTTTTGTCGCCTCGCGTCTGTTTTAATACCTTCTCCCCTCAAGAGTGTGATCCAGTCAGTCACTCCTCCTACAAACAAAACACAGAGATCAAACCCACCCGTGTCTAACGCGTGGATTGTGTAGACGACTGCTGGACCGACCGGCGGTGCTCCTTCTCAGAACAGCGTTTATATATGACAAGCTTATTTGTCATTTGTCCAATGCTCACAAACATGCGTGTTATTGAAGGAATAAGAAGTGTCGGCGCGTAATATACTCTCTGAATGACAGCATGGCTAAACGAAGCACACTATTCATCAGGATCGTGGAAGGAAAGAACCTGCCAATCAAGGACATGTAAGTGCTAATGACTTTATGTGATAATTATAAGATGAATTCCACAGAAATATGTGGGAAGACGTGTGTTTATTATGTATGATGATAAAATGAAAGCAGTATGTGGGATTTGACAGATCATGTATATTGTAGTGCTTCCCAGTTAAAAAAAAAGAAAAAGAAAGAAAGAATTATAATCAAGCTGCTTTACTTTTTTAAAAAAGGATTGAAGGATAAAACAAATACTGTTTAGGGTTTATGGATTTTTTAAAAAAACAAAAATAGTTCTGGCATTTTAATTAGAAACACAAGCAAATATATGTCCTATACCTGCATTTAAAAAACAAATCACTGACTGAAAGTGCAACTACAAGCAATATTTCCATTATATTATGTGCATTTATCATATAAAAAATGAAGTTAAATAAATATTTCTAAATGGTTTAGTTATAGAGACATAATCTTATCATATAAACAGAACAGATGATGAACTGATAAATGAAAATTTAAAAAAAAAAAAAAAACGGTTTTATCCCTTACGAAAATTAGCCATGGTTTTACTACAAATAAAACCAAAAAACCATGATTATACTTAAACTATGGTAACTACAAATTAACTATGGTTTTGCTATTCTAACCATAGTTTAACCATGGTATTTGTAGTAAAACTCTGGTTTTACAAATGGTACAAATGGTTACTACACTTTTATTATAATAAAACCATGGCTAATTTTCATAAGGGATTGCGTAATTTGTATTCTTTTGGCACAGGTGATCCCTGTATAGCGAAATACATAACATAAACATATAGTGCATTTCTCTTCATCATTCCATCAGGTTTTATTCATCAGTATATCAACCATACCATCAGATTCAGTCATGTTCAGATATTTAGCACTTTTTGTTCTCATTTTGAAAGCTCATGCCAAAATACTGCGTAAACACTCATTTCAAATCCTTAAAGAGCAGTGTGAATGAAATAAGCTTGTTAATTGGTTCCCTGTTTGGGATTGGTGGCATTCCATTGTGAATAACACAAATTCATTCGGTGCTCAGCTCAGTGTTTTCTTTGTCTGGCATGAGGTTGGAAACTCACATGGTTATGATTTTACAAAAGCAGCCCAGATGACAACGGTTTATATGTTTCTATTTGTGGAAAGGATAGCTTTGCCACATTCTGTGAGGAAATGACTTTATTGGTTAGTAAGGTCATCCACATTAACATTTCAGCGCTGTGGTCATGTCAATGTGAGGAAAATGTGATTCGCTGCCCTGCTCTTCCTTGGCTACTGATTCCACTTCCTTGTATGATTAGATTAAATTACTAGTCACTTATCAAATTTGTTGAACTGGTTAGTTGGTGGGCTGAACCATGGGAACAGATGTTGCGTGGAGTGTTTGTATTTACACTGTGGTGACGCTGCCAAACGGTCCACAGTGGCAGATTGTACGCGTTCTCTCTTTATTTAAACAGGACCTGGGTGAGGTTTAGTAAAGAATACGCACCTTTTTTGGTTTCTGTTGGATTTCTTCAAATGATTGTAGGTTCTGGAGAGATTAGTAGATTTTGGACTGTTTTAGGTAAGCTAATTATAATCAAGCAGGCGGTGAGCAATCAGCACCTGGGCACAGGGGATATGAGCACTTGTTTTCTGAGATAAATGTTCCCTGATTGGGACTTTTACAAGATCATTATAAATAGAGAATGCAATCAGATTCTGGATAGGAGCTTAAAAGCATGCTGATATTGCTGTCAATCATCATCATTTTTTTTTCTAAACTCTTAACCCTGCAAATAACTCATCCTGGCATTATTTAGTACATTAAATTACCTCAGTTCATTGCAACATGGGAATTGCATACCAACAACTTGGCAACCATCTTACAACACCATATCACTATTTCAGCAAATTAGGAAACCACTTTCATTTTATTTATTTAATTAGTATGTCTACAAACTAATTTGAGTTCTGATTTATCTGCAGATTTCTGTGTTTGTTTGTGTTATGTATCAACATGGATGCAAGTATAACTCTGGAGATATTAAATAAGTGCTCATTAAGTTTGGGAAGATGGTTGGCTCTTCACTCTGAAACAACCAGTGCATATATTTATTTAATTAAATCGCAGCCTTTGAGATTTGATAATGACACTAGACCACGTTGCAATTTTTTAGCTGAATTTTCAATTAATCGTGCAGCCTAGTTTGAGAGCAAAATTAACCTAATTCCTGTAGCTTTTCATTTGTCCATTGTCTGTGAGATTTGTATTCAGATTGAGGCTCAGTTGTAGCTACACTCTAAAAAATGCTGGGTTAAAAACAGCCCAACTCTGGTTATTTGACAACCCAGCGCTGGGTAAATATTCGACAAAACACATGCTGGGTTATTTTGACCCAGTTGGTTGGGTTAAATGTTTTTACCCAACATGCTGGGTTGTTTTATTTAAGTCAACTGTTGTTAAAAGAAATATTTTATTGCTGGCTTAAAATAGGTAGGAAATTAAAAATTACACACAGAATTACTTGTGAGGCAACAGCAATAATCAAAAGATGAGCATTTAATATTAAGCAAGAACACCCATAGACAAAAATAAAAGACAAATTGAATTTATTTGGGTGAATACAGCATAATTTATAATATTACATACATTTAAACTCATTTAACAAGCATTATAGAAATAAAAACTTTAACATTTAGAAGATTAGACATTTTAATTTAAGTGTATTCAACCATTCTCTCAATCTCTTTTCACAAAATAGTGCTAATTCTCGTGCCGGTGTGACGCCAAAATCTGAGCCGGTTGTTGGCTGCTGTTTGCTAGAGAGACTACAAACTTCAGACTGCCACCTCACTTTTCACTCGAAGCTGAAAGATGCTGCAGCTGATTCCATGACCTGCCCATAAACAAACAGTACTGAGATTAGAGAACATATTTTAACATAAAATTAAATTATATTCAGTATTATACTGAATAAAATCGGTTTATGTTATGCAAGGCAAAAGATGTTTCCATATCATGCAAAACGACTGCTGCTGGCGCAGCTGACTGACATCTCGTCCTTGTATGTTGCGTTGCGTAAAATAATATAATGTACAGCCAAGTAAAGACATTATAAATGAAATATTATGTATACAAACCTTTATTTCGCTAAAGAAGTGCACCAAATCTGCAGCGCTCAGAACTGCTCTCCCCTGTAGAGGATGCAAAAAGCCTGTGCTCTGACTGTAACTCAGCAGCTGGGTTGTTTCGTTGAAGGGAGGGGAGGGGTGTATAGTTTCATCTGTCAGTGAGATTGACCCAGACACTAACCCAGCGGCTGAGTAACACAAAAACTACCCAACAGGCTCAACCTAGCAGTTGGGTAGAAAAAGTAAACCCAGCAGCTTAGTTACAGAAAAACTACCCAGCACCTGGGTAAAAATATTAAAAACAACCCAATAAAATGGCCCAACAGGCTGAACCCAGCATTTTTTAGACTTTTTGTCTAAGACTACTTTTAGACTACTTGTGACACAGAACCCACTTAACCTGCACATTCTGTCGAGATTACGTTACTGTTATGCCTGAGGTCTCAGAGATACCAAAGATGTGTGTGTGTAAAATTAACAGGAGTGCCAATCAGTTAAAAATTTGAATGAAATTAATAACATGACATGCTGATTGTTGAGATATCCATGTACACGTGAAAACTGACATCTTTTAGGCTATTGTGATGTTTTTCAGCATCTTACGCCATGAGCACTTCATTTCGATAACACTTTACTTGAAGCCTTTATGTATAATACATTATAAAGGTATTCATAAAGTATGTAATGTAATGTAATGCATTGTATATTTTCAGCAATACATGTAACCAAAGTTCTAATATTAAATGAATCCTTGTTGCTTCTTAAATTGGTTCTTTGTCATGTGTTTAAATGCATTATATTATCTCAAGGTTTCACAATGAATAGATAAGCATTAGAATTGTGGTTACAGTTTTGAATGAGATCACATGCTGCATTTTAAGATGCAATACAAGGCATTTGTCAGGTTGTTGTGTGTAGCAGGCAGGAAGATGACGATCGGAGAATGTAGTTCAAACAGTATGATTTTAATAATAATAAAAAGACAGGCTGACAGGGTGTAAACACAACTAAAAATAATGACTGATATTGACTAAGAAAGGACAAAGAAAGACTGAACAGAATGGGGTATAAATACTTGAACAAACGAGAGCAAATGAATGACAGGTGCAGGGCAGTTAATCAAAAACCATAGAAACACATGAGGAACAGAAACAGGAAGCAGGAGAATGGAACCAAAACACAAAGAACACGTGACAGCATCAAAGGTACTTTTATAATATATAAAGGCTTAAAGTAAAGTGTTACCAAAATGTTCAAATTACATAATTTATGTATGAGTAAGGGAAGTTAGTAAATAGTAAGTCAAAAAGTATCAACCTGGTATTTAAAGGGATAGTTCACCCAAAAATGAAAATTCTGTCATTAATTACTCACCCTCATGTCATTCCAAACCCGTAAGACCTTTGTTCATCTTTGGAACACAAATTAAGATATTTTTGATAAAATCTGAAAGCTTTCTGAGCATAGACAGCAATGCAACTGACACGTTCAAGGCCCAGAAAAGTAGTAAGGACATCAATAAAATAGTCCATGTGACATCAGTGGTTCAACTGTAATTTTATGAAGGTGCGAGAATACTTTTTGTGCCTAAAGAAAACAAAAATAATGACTTTAAACAATTTTTATTAAACAATTTCAATTATTCTCATAGCTTCATAAAATTATGGTTAAACCTCTGATGTCACCTGGACTATTTTAACCATATCCTTACTGCCTTTTGGGCCTTGAACATGGTAGTTGCGTTGCTGTCTATGGAAGGTCAGAAAGCTCTTAGATTTCATCAAAAATATCTTAATTTGTGTTCTGAAGATGAATGAAAGTCTTACGGGTTGGACCGACATGAGGGTGAGTAATTAATGAAAGAATTGTCATTTTTGGTTGAACTAACCCTTTGAAGTCATATTGAAATGAATTTAGCGTCAGATCTTTTCTTCATTATTGTGATGTGCGATGAGCTTAACAGAGTTTTTTTTAGGAAGACCAACTTGTTTCTGTCCATCAGTTGATGAATGGAATATGAGAAGTGGGCATTTCATTTAAAAAATAAATTTGAACTTGCAGTCGATTGTGAAGAGTCATGTGCAAGTGAACTAAATGATTGGAGGAGTCTGGCATACATCTGTCATTTACACTGTTTTCATGGCATATAATAAACATTGCAAAGTCAGTAAACATTGCAAGGTTAAAGATGCATTTACAGAATGTATTTCCATTTCATGCCGACTTTGAATTTTCAAGTATGTGTTTAACGAATCAAATGACTCTGTGGTCTCTCAGTCCCCAAACTGAACATCATGGCTACAGACGATAAGAGAAGCAGAGAGAACGAGAGAGGAATCTCTCTTCTTCCTTCTTTTGTCATCGTCTCTATCCTGCTCCTGCAGGTGGCATGAGGATGATAGTATGTGGTTCAACTGCCAAGCCAGAGTGCTGTTTGATGTAGCACCTGATTTTGACAGCCACAGGTTTCCCCATTACACTGATAACAACAGGCGAAGATGAATCACCGCACGATGCACTCATTCTCTCTCCCTCGACGCACACACACACACACACAAATACTCATACAGCTCGCCAAAGTTGTCAAGGGCAGTCATTACCTCCACAGAGGAATTTCAATATCCTCACAGTGACAACAGACATCTCTACACATGCTCTCTGTCAATTCACGGCTCATCTGAGACAGCCGACAATGAACAAATGCTCACCTTTCAGACAGTGGGATGGCGAAATGAAAATGGGAGTCCTGTCATTTTAAAATATTGGACATGCCCAATATGTAGTAGAGACACAATTATTCATACAACAAAGAACAGGAGGATATGATTATATACCTGAAATTTTAAAATGAAGTGTGTAGTTTACAAGAATCCTATAGACCAATTCAGTATTTGCAAACAGTGATGATGTTTTTTTTTGGTGGGCGGAGCCTATATGGTGGCAGAAAATGACGGTTTTCAAGTAGCAGTCTATAGAAGCCATGGCTTAAAAGAATAAAAAAAGGTAAATTTGAGTTTATATTTCAAAATTCTGACTTTATTTTCGCAATTCCGAGATTGTATCTCACAATTCTGATAAGAAAAATCAACTTGTCACTCTCTCTTTTCCTCTTGGTCAGAATCATTAGTTCATATCCCACACTTCTGGCTTGTTTTTCCTCAGAATTGACAAAACTCACTATTGTTGAGCCAAATCGAGTTATGAAGTCCGAAATACGAGATATAAACTTGACATGAAATAGTTAAGTGTAAAAAGTTACAGGTTTAAATAGTATTTCATGCCATAACTGTAGGGCTAATATATGTCCGCCTATGAACTGCATATGTGAATATTATGTAGACTTATTGTTTAAAGCAAATTTATGCTTTAAAAGCAGGGTAATTATATCGGGTTTCATCTATTAGTCTGTATGTTTAAACATCTGCGTTTAGCTTCAAATGGGGTTTTTGACGACAGTATTTTATAAAAGTGATTTGTATTCCGATTCTGACATCCAAAGGCACAACAATACATTTTTTCCTGTTTCCATTTACTTGTTACAAGTGTTTTTCTGCCATCACAATGCCCGGCCAGCTGCAAGTGATGTAACTGTGTCATCTACTCCAAATTAGTCTATAGAAAGCTATGTGTTAGCATTTCCCATTCATCCCAGTGGACGTTGCTTAATTGTTTTATGCAGGTTGAAGTCAAAATCAATCTGCATGTAGTTTGCCATCTTTTATTAACATAAGCAATGGACTGTTTTCACATTTCCATGTTTCTGTCCAAGTCATAGTTGGGTAAACTTCTATAGAGGTGAATGGAGGATCACATCAAATATATTTTTGCATTCCCATTTGCTCAAAGACCAGAAGAAAAACTCCACGATATGTTTTTTTTTTTAATGACTTTCTAAAAAGAGGAAAATGTAGAGTGAGACTGATAATGGCATCCAGAAAAGAGTGTATTAGCCCTACATATATATATTTATAATTTGATGCAAAGGCAATATAATACATAGTGTCTTGTTATAAATGTACATACATTTAAAAAAAAAAAAAATGAAACTATAGAAAACTGGATTTCTGATAATGATAATTGTTAAAACATGTCATCACAGTCTGTGAAAAGGGCCCATGAAGCAGTTCTGGTGAAATATTATTTTATATTTTATGCCAAATCAAAGTCATATTGTGTGAGAAACAGAGTCATGTAGAGCAACCCACATGCCGAAAAAAAAATGTAAAAAACATAAAAAGAAAATTATAACATAGAGAGGACAGTTTAAGATCCTCCTAATTATGTGTCAATGTCCATAAGTCTCTTGAAGTATGGCATAATTTCACATTTTTATGACAAGGTTAGTTCAGTAAAATGTCATGTGCTGCAGCTCTCCAAAAGCTTAATGAGTTATGAATTACTAATTCATGATATTTGTAACAGAAGAAAGACATATATTGCATATATTTTTTTTTAAATAGTATAAAGGTTTTTAAAAACTGTATAAAAACTTACAAAGACTATATTTCTATGGATTTGGCAAACGTTTTGAAACTAGATTTTTTAATATATGTCTTGGACAGTCTTTGACCCCATAAATGACTTTCTTCTGGAAACTTATTAATCTCATGGTTGGATTGATAACGATTCAGTGAAATAAAAGATTAATAAAGTTCTTTCATATAGGTTTCTTTAAAGCTCCAGAAAGGAAGATTCCTTGTGGGACTTTAAAAAGGCTCTTCTATGGAATGAGGCTATAAAATCTTTTTTTTATTTTAACAGGGCCTTGTGAAAGTATTCATAGCCCTTCATTTATTTTATGTTTTGTTATGTTGCTGCCTTATGTTAAACTGCTTTAAATGGGTATGATCTGGAAAGGCACACACGTCTTAATAAAAGGTCAAACAGCTGTTGGCACCAATAGCCTTGAGGGCAGTGTGCTGACATACAGTGCCATTGCGCTACGGGCGTCCCATGTTCGAATCCCAACTTGTGGACCTTTCCCAATCCCGCCCTTTATCTCTCTCCCACTTCACTTCACATTGAAGGTTCACAGAAGCATGTAGCCTCCGTTACCCTTATGGAAGAAGTTTGAAACAACCAGGACTTTTCTTAGAGCTGACCTCCTGGCCAAACTGAGCAGTTTTGGTTATACTGGTGACCAAGAACCTGATAGTCACTCTAGTTAAGCTCCATGATCATATGTGCAGATGGAAGAAACTTCCAGGACAAACATCACTGCAACACTACACCAGTCTAGGCTTTATGGTGGTGTAGCCAAACTTAATCATCTCCTCAGTGAAGACACATGAAAACACACTTGAAATTTGCAAAAAAGCACCTAAAGGACCCTCAGACTGTAAGAAAAAAGATTTTCTGGTCTGATGAACCTCAATTCTAAGCATCATGTTTGAAGGAAACCAGGCACTGCTCATCACCTGAAGAGTACCATCCCAAAAGTAAAGTATGGTGGTAGCAGCATCGTGTTGTGGAGCTGTTTTTCAGCAGCAGGGACTGAGGGACTCGTCAGAGTAGAAGGAAAGCTCAGTGCACCAAAATGTTTAGATAGCCTTAAAGAAAATCCAGTCCACAGCATTCAGAACCTCAGACTGGGCAGAAGGTTCACCTTGCTGTGTAAGCACACAGCAAGAGTGGCTTATAGAAAACTCTGTGAATGTCCTTTTAGTGGCCCCGCCACAGCCTGGGCTTGAACCCAATCAAGCATTTCTGGAGAAACCGGAAAATGTGCATCTGCCCCCTCGAGGCAAAGAATGCCAGAATAATAATTGCCAGATGCTGATGTGCAAAGCTTGTCACATAAAAAAGACTAGAAGCTGTAAAGGTGCTTCAGCTAAGTGCTGAGTTAAGGGTATGAATACTTATGCAATGTACTTATTATTTTTTTTAAAATAAATTTATGAAGTTGTGACAATTCTGTTTTTGCTTTGTCATTATGGTGTATGGAGTGTAGATGTGGAAAAAAATAATTTAAAAGAGTTTAACATAAGGCAGCAGCATAAAACATGAAAAAATAAAGGGGTATGAATACTTTCGCAAGGCACTGTAGTTATAGTTAAAACTCTCCTTTGATACAAGGACAAAAATATTTATCATTTAACCTTGTAAACTTTAAATGTATATTCTGTCTTTATATTTAAACATGCCTCGTTGCTGATCTGAGAGAGCAACAGCATCATAATTAGCATGTAATTAAAATTCTTGATTGCATAAACCAATCAAGTGTGCTCATGAGATTAAAAACAATTGCTCAAAGAATTCTGCCAGTGTGCAATAACATTATTGTTCATTTCACTTGCAGAACTGGAAGCAGTGATCCATACTGCATCGTGAAAATTGATAATGAGGCAATAATTCGGTAGGTATGATTTTGTTTTTTGTTTTTTTCCTGACATTTAAATTTGAGCCCCAGTGTTTGGTGATCTAATATTAGTCCATGTTGC
This sequence comes from Cirrhinus mrigala, assembly GCA_036247105.1. NCBI lineage: Eukaryota > Metazoa > Chordata > Actinopteri > Cypriniformes > Cyprinidae > Cirrhinus > Cirrhinus mrigala. The sequence continues at coordinate 11,504,450 of CM070011.1, forward strand.
TATACAGCCTATAATAAGTCAATTATCACAAACTGAGCAGGTTAGAAATGAAATTTTCTGTGAAGCAGAACTAATTTAATTTGTGCCACATAATTGAAATCTCTCCTGTTCCATAGATTGCTGTGTGGTTGTACCAGAGCTTGTGTACCTCCACATTTGGCAGCCATGTAAAGGTTACACTAAACAAACCTACGATTTGAGGAGTGTGAGGTGGAGGTTCAAAACGCAAAATATATATGCTGTGACCGTCAGTACAGTGTGGGCATATTGATTCCTGCTGCTCCACATGGAATTAAGAGTAGGAGGAGGAAGGTAGAAGAAATGAAATGAAATCCATCTTATATGCATGAAAAGTAACCACATCCACAATGAGAGCAGTGAAAAGACTGGAATTTTAAATTGGACTTATTAAGTTTATTATATTGCTTTATTTGTTATTCACTCCACCATCACCATTTGTGACTCACTTTATTCCCGGTGCCTATAAAAATAACTTATTTTCCAGCTGAACTGAAAGGTTTTAAAATCATGCTATTGATATCAACAGTGAATGTTACTGAGAGTGAGTGTTTTCTGAGCCACAGTGATTTTTTTCAGGGTCAATGAGTTACATTCTGTCCCTGGAATATCAAATCTGAGGGTAGATAAATGTTAAACATTGATAGTAGGCTGATGTTTGTTTCCACAGGATCATTACCGCAGTAAATAAGCCTCGTGAGACTGTTGGACAAAGAGTGAAAAAGATATTTGCCTTAACAGATTAGCAAAATGCTAATCTTTGCTTAGAATGATTAGATATTGACATTTATATATGAGCCACCTGTCTGTCTATCACTGTGGTTAAAGAAAAAACATTTTCTGTTTTGTTACTGTTTAAATAAAATCTTTATCTGTATACTGATTTTTCAGAAATTCTCTATTCATTTAGATATATAAAATACATATATAGACGGTGGTCTTTGCCAGACATCTTTGCCTTTTCTGATTTTCATTTTCATAAATTTTAGTGATTTTGTTATTGCATTTGCAATTTTTATTTGTTTTGGATTTTTAAAAGTATTTAAAATATTTTTTTTACTTTTATTTTTCAGTAATATCAGTCATTTTGGTACTTAAAGACATTGCCAAGACATTTTTTTTTATGTTTACAGTTTTATCTTATATTTATATTCTATTTTATTTTAGCTTTATTTCAGTCAATAAAAACATTTTTTAATACTTTAGTATTCTTTTTTAGTTATTCTTTTTCAGACTTAACAAATTAGTAGCTATTTTATACAAATAATACGCATTTAATGTTCAAATTATCACAGGATAAAAATGGTCATTTATAAGCAACCAGAATGATTTTTAACTTGTGTACAGAGTAATAATTTTGTTTTTTAATCTGTCTCTCAGGACAGCAACAATATGGAAGACACTGTCTCCGTTTTGGGGCGAAGAATACACTGCCCATCTTCCTCCCTACTTTCGTACGGTGTCTTTTTATGTGCTGGATGAGGACTCTCTCAGGTCTGAACCTACATATTAGTCTTTGTACTACTTACTAGCGCTGTCAAACGATTAATCGCGATTAATCACATCCAAATTAAAGTTTGTGTTTATATTACATATGTGTGAGTAGTGTGTATATTTGTTATGTATATACAAACACACACGCTTGCATGTATATATTCAAGAAAAATTTTATATTTATATATATCTTATATTTACATGTATCTATAATTTAAATTATATATAAATATAAATATATATAGACATATACTTTTTAAAAAATATATATATATACATGTATGTGTGTGTATTTAAATATGTAATAAATATACACAGTGCACACAGATATTATATAAACACAAACTTTATTTTGGATGTAATTAATCGCGATTAATCGTTTGACAGCCCTACTACTTGCTTGGTTGAAGGTGAAGTGTGTGGGTTTTTATTCTGTAAAAATACTGTTTTCTGAAATCACACACTGTCAACTACTGATTTGATTAACTTCATTAAATGTAACATCAGTGTAACTGTGATTTGTGTAATGCTTAGTACTTTTGTCTGCTCGATGGATACCTGCAGTCTGAAAACTCTTCTGTTCACAGCCGAGATGACGTCATCGGGAAGGTGTCAATCAGTAGGGAGGTTCTCACTGCTAAACCTCAAGGTAAGAGAGAGTATTTCCCAGAGAGTATTTACGGCTTTTTTCACTCGCTGTGGTGAAATGGGAAATCAATATCCAGAGCCAACAAGGCATTTCTCAGTGTCAACAAGATTGAGATTGTAAGGCGAGTGTTGCAAGAAAGTTGACTTATAAGACTATAAGACGTGTGACTGTCACATGACTGTGATAAACCACTAGCTTCCTCAAGCCATATTTGTGACCCTGGACCACAAAACCAGTCATAAGTAGCACGGATATATTTGTAGCAATAGCCAAAAACACATTGTATGAGTCCAAATGATCAATGTTTCTTTTAAAATGGCAAAAATAATTAGGATATTAATGTTCCTTGAAGATATTTTGTAAATTTCCTACCACAAATATATCAAAACTTTAATTTTTTATTACTAATATGCATTGCTAAGAACTTCATTTGGACAACTTTAAAGGCGATTTTCTCAATATTTCGATTTTTTTTGCACCCTCAGATTCCAGATTTTCAAATAGTTGTATCTCAGCTAAATATTGTCCTATCCTAACAAACCACACATCAATGGAAAGCTCATTTATTCAGCTATAATAAATGTATACATCTCAATTTAAAAAAAAAGAAAAAAAAGACCCATATGGCGGTCCAGGGTCACATTTAGTTAATATTGCTACATCTGTTCATAATACTGTTTAGAGATTTGATTAACTCCCAACTCAGAGTGTTCGAGGGCATTTTTACCTGGTTGATAATGGAAGAGGTGAAAAATGCCATAGATTTATTAAAAAAGACAAACATGAACAGGCTTCTAACAACCACCCAGAATGTCCTAGAAACAGCCTAGCAATGCTCCCACAACACACGGTCATCAAAAACTCCTATTTCTTTTGCAAAATGTAAAAAAACAAGAACCAAAACAGGAAAACACAGTCAAAATCAGTAAATATAAGTTGTCCCAATCCGATCCCACAACAATTTGTACAAATTTGTACAACCTGGCTCATATAAATTCGTATGTGTTTTGTGAAAAATCATACGTATTTTATGAGGTGGCAAATTTGTAGGACTTCTTACGAATGACCACCCCTAACCCCACCTTTAAAGGAACACTCCACTTTTTTAAAAAAAATAGGTTCATTTTCCAACTTCCCTAGTTATACAGATGTGTTTTACCGTTTTTGAATCCATTCAGCCGATTGCCAGGTCTGGCGGTGGCACTTTTAGCATAGCTTAGCATAAATCATTGAATCCGATTAGACCATTAGCATCTCACTATAAAATGACTAAAGAGTTTTGATATTTTTCCTATGACTCTTCTGTAGTTGCATCATGTACTAAGACTGGCGGAAAATGAAAAGTTGCGATTTTATAGGCCGATATGGCTAGGAACTATACTCTCATTCTGGCTTAACAATCAAGGAATTTTGCCGCCGTACCATGGGTGCTAGTTGGCAAGTTTCGTGGCTAAAGCTCGTCACAGCTCGTCACTCCACAGAGAGAAGAGGGGGCGGGGCGAGCAGAGCTCATTTGCATTTAAAGGAACAATCCATCAGAATGGGTTGATTTTTGCAGAGCTCATTTTGACAAGGTAAAAAAGGTGTTGTTTTACAAAACCATTGAGAATTTTTAACCAAAGTATATTATAGACTTTTCATTAAGACCCTAAAAAAATCATATCAACTTGTGGAAAATGGGCATCCGATGACCCCTTTAAAGGGAAAGAATCCTTCAAACTTTGAAGTATCACACAGTAGGGGTCGACCGATTATCAGCACCGATATAAGCATTTTTGTAGTCATCGGTATCAGTCATTTTCAAAACCAAATTGCCGATAAAATGATTTAAAAGCATTTAAAGAAAGTTTTTTTAAATTGTTTATTGTCTGCATGCTTAATTTTAAGGATTAATGTTTTTTATTGTTTTATATTTGTTTAATATATGAATGTTATTCAAATCAGTATGATTTTTTTTAAAGAAATGAATTCTTTTGCTGAGCAAAAAAGCATTAATGATCCAAGACTTTTATAATGTTACAATGTTAGATTATATTTCAAACAAATTGTAACACAAATCCATCACACTTTGTATTTAAAAAAATTAATAAGCTGTTTTCAACATTAATAAAAATACAAAATGTTCCTGAGCAGCAAATCAGCATATTAGAATGATTTCTGAAGGATCATGTGACACTGAAGTCTGAAGTAATGATGTTGAAAATTCAGCTTTGCATCACATGAATAAATTACATTTCAAAATTAGATTAAAATACAGCAAGGATCCATGATGCAGAGTTAATAATACCAGCTGCGTATTAATTTGTGACTTCATATGTGTGTCACAGGTAATCAAGTCATCAGTGTCCCAAATATGGTGTTCACGATATACTGATTCATGACATAGTGAACTAGGGAATGGAATGAGTCACAGCCATATTCTCTTCAGTATTCTCCGATTGTTTCTCAAGCAAATGTAATTTTTTACTCTGAAAACAAGATAACAATACTGATGAGAAAAAATGAAACCCTGCATGAAGTGACTTTAAATCAACATAGCTGTAGTAGGGTTCCCTGGTGTACTACGACCACACGTTTTAGTGGGGTTCCTGTGAGGTGGTGTTTTGAGATTGGTGCTGATGAGTCATTGTGGTTGTCTGGGCTTGCAACTCCTGTGTGTTGTGCCTGAGGGGCAAGGACACGGCAGGGTTATCCATTATCATGGCACAAAATGGAAGAGAGCATCACTCATTGTACCTCCTGTGACGTGTTGATGACTAGTCACAGAACACAGGCCATCCGTGATGGAACAGAAAAGCGAAATGACACCATTCATTAACATTGTTTAGCTCACTGTGTTGGTGTCTCAGAGAGATAGGGTATAATAATGATTGTTTAGATATGCGGCTCAGCTTGTTAGCATTAACAATAGCTTAAAACATGATCGAGAGCCCAGTAAATGTTGCCCAGCAACCCTAGCCTTATTTTAGGGACTGCAGCAGCTTAGAGTTAGTGCACTTCTCAACATATAGAGCTTTGGTTCTCATGTGGGTAATGCTGGTTCGAATCTGGCTCGCAGCAGTTCTTTATTTCGCTCCCTACAATTTGTTATCTATGACCACATATACACTATCAAAAGTTTGGAATAATTTAGCTTTTTGAAATTCTTTTGAAAGAAGTCTCTTATGCTGACGAAGGCTGTTTTAATTTGACGAAAAATACAGTAAAACAGAAATATTGTGAAATATCATTACAATTTAAAAGGACTGCATTCTAATATAATTTTTTTAATTAAAAACAATAATAATAATAATAATAATATATATATATATATATATATATATATATATATATATATATATATATATATATATATATATATATATATATAATTTAATTTATTTTTATTTATTCTATTTGATCTCATTTCATGTCATTTTATTTTTTTTATTTCATCTTGTTTCATTTAATTTCATATTTAATTTTATTTAGTTTTGTTTATTTAATTTTTATCCCATTTTATTTTGTTTTCATTTATTTTATTTCATTTTATGTTGTTTTATTTTGTTTTATTTTATTTTATTTCGTTTTGTCATTTTATTTTAGTTTAGTTTTCGTTTTTTGTTTTATTTAACTTTTATTTCATTTTATTTTATTTTATTTTATTTATTTTATTTTATTTCATCTCAATTCATTTTATTTTTATTTTATTTCATTTCATTTCATATGTCATTTTAATATAGTTTTTTTTATTGTATTTCATTTCATTTTAGGTCGTTTTATTTTATTCTAGTTTTCGTTTTTTGTTTTATTTCATTTTTATTTTTATTTCATTTTTATTTTATTTTAGTTTTATTTCAGTTTTATTTTATTTTATTATTTTTATCTAATTTCATTTCATATTTCATTTTATTTTATTTTATTACATTTTCATTTATTTTATTTTGTTTCATTTAGTTTTGAAAGCCACACTACCATTCAAATGTTTGGAATAAGTTAAAGAAAAAAAAAAAAAAGACAGGAAATGAATACTTTTTCAGCAAACACAGATTAAACTGATCAAAAGTTGCAGTAAAGACATTTACAATGTTACAGAAATTTTTTGTTGTATGTAAATGCTGTTCATTGAATTTTCTATTCATCAAAGAAATAAAAATGTATCACAGTTTCCACAAAAATATTATGCAGCAAAAATTGTTTTCAACATTGAGAATGATTTCTAAAGGATCATTTGACATTGAAGTCTGGAGTAATAATTAAAACAGAAAAGTGGTTTAGATGTTAATAATATTTTACTCTATTTTTAATTGCCTTGGTAAGCATAAAAGACTTCTCTCAAAAATATGAAAAAATCTTAATAGTGTACATGTCCTAACCAGGCATGATAAAATAAAAAGGAGCCAATAAGTAGATACATCCAGAAGAAGTGGATCTGACAGTAACTGTAACTCAAGTCAGCCTTCATTGACTTTCGAATGACTCTTTATGCTGGTTCTCTTCTTCTCCTCATCTGTCCTCTTCTCACCCTCGCTCTCTCTGCAGCTCTAACAAACCAATGGCCTCACATAACCTTTCTCTCCGAGGCCTCTGAAATAGCATTTAGTGAAAGGACACGTTCTGCAGAGTACAGAAATAGCCCTGTGCTCAAGTTTCCCTTGGTTTGACAGGGTGTGAACATTCAAGTTAGCTATAAGTCAAATCATAGTCTAACCTCACCGATAACAGCGCGAGTTGGTGTGTAATTAGCTGAAAGGAGAACAGTGGCTTATTATTCAGGTCGGAATATAGACACTCTAATTGTGACATTCTTAGAATAGAGATGTAGAGAAGAATGAGCAAACACTGATGGTAAATGATTAGATCATTTTACCTGCATTTATCCTCTGCATTTTTTTGGTGTGGATCTTGAGAATGATCATTTAATTTCTTATCAAAGAAGCCGTTTGCCATAAACAGGACGTGTGTGTTTTAGAGATGTGCGAGCTGACGTATTTGAGAATGTAACTCAAAAAACAGAACACCTTCCACACATTCACTACATGATGAAAATAGTTTGAAACAAAGCCACAGCAAAACTGTTGCACATTTTTGACCAATGCAGTGAATGAATCATTTAAGTGAATGATTCATTGATCCATTCATAAACATGTTTTGAATGAATGATTTAAAGGAAACCTATTATGCCTCTTTTTACAAGATGTAATATAAGTCTCAGGTGTCCCCAGAATGTGTCTGTGAGTTTCAGCTCAAAATACCCCGCAAATCATTTATTATATCCTTTTGAATGCCTGTTTTGAGTGGAAGCAGAAACACACTGTTTACATGCATGTACCTTTAAATGCAAATGAGCTGTTGCTTCCCGCCCCCTTTTCCAGACTAGTGTTGTGCCTTTACAGCTCGTATCTCAAATACTCTGCCAAAAAACATCTGTTTGGTATTGATTATCCTGTCTGTCGTGCTGAAATCATGCGTTTTAGGCCATATCAGTTTAAACTTCTGATATAGGGTTTTCTGAGCGCACACATCCGAAGCACACAGACAGAAAGTGGCTGTCACACGTTATGTGAGTACTAAACTAAGTTCTCTTTCATGTCTGATTGTGCTTAAACTGTTAAATACAAACAAGTTTACGTTAAAAACACGAAGGAGTTACAAAAACAATCAGTTATGTATGTAAAGGTGAACAGCTAGGAAAGCACTTGCATGTTTATATTAGATCTGTGTGTCAGCGGCATAATATACAGTAAATAAGTGTTGTCACGATACCAAAATTTTGACTTCGATACGGTACCTGACTAAAATATCATGATACTACTGCTGAACCGATACTACGAAAAAACATAGAACAACAGGAATAGTAACTGAATAATAGATGATAGATCATAGTTATTTTATCTATTAAAACAAAGCATTTCATCCCTCCTTTAAAAAATAAATAAATAATAATCATCACATGCCAGTGCCACTACACAGGATTATGGTGAACAACTACCAAGCTTACAGGTATGTAGAGATCTTTGCTATATTGGTAGGTTCGCTTAAATGATAAAGCCAAATCTTATATCATGACATACACTGTAAAATTTGTATAATTTGTATAATTTTTAACCTGGCTGCCTTAAAATTTTAAGTTCAGTCAACTCAAAAAAAGTTTATTCAACTTGAAATGTTAAATTATACTAAGTGACAACTTGGATATTTGAGTTGAATCAACTTAAAATTTGAAGGCAGCTGGGTTACTTACCCATCTGTTAAGTTTAGCAACCACAAATATCTAAGTTGTTACTTAGTACAACTTAACATTTCAAGTTGACTAAACTTATTTTAGTTGACTGAACTTAAAATTTTAAGGCAGCAGGGTAACAAATTATTTTAAGCTGACTCAACAAATTGTGTTTTTTATTTTTTACAGTGTAGTCATTTTTTTGTTATTTTATCTTTGTTATTAATAATAAAAACCTAGATGCAAGTAACAAACTAAAGGGCACCTACAATAAAACAAAGACACAAATTAAATAAAGAGGGCCCTGTGAAATCTGTTTTATTTTTTCCTAAATTCAATAAAAAAATTTTTAGACTCTATTTTAATGGTTACATTAAAAAAAAAAAATATTTATCAAAAAGCATGTCTAATTAATTGAAATCATGAAACTTGCAGAATTTAACAGCAATTTGTTAAAAGTTGAACAAAAATTGCATGTTTTTAAGGCCCTATGAAAACGTTTTATTATTTTCCTCAAATTCAGTTTTGTTTGTGAATCTCAGTTTTTATTAATTTTCTGGATTCTATTTTAATTGTTTCATTACATTTTAATAATAAAAAAGCATGTCTAATGAATTTATAAAGGATTATTAGATTTGATAAAGATTTAATTTATTATAGGCTATTTCTTTCTTTCTTTCTTTTTCAGAAATACTGTGTTGTGTATTTACAATTTTCTGGTAAATAAATTCTGGTAATTAATTTTTCTGGTAAATATTGCTGAAACATTGTGTTAATAATATTTGTATTATTATTAGTAAGTAATTAGTAGTATTACTATCTTTACATTAAGTAATATTTTAATATATTTCTGACTGTCAAGTTAAACCAAACATTTATTTTGACGGGTTGCTGTGAAGACCATTAAGGTCTTCATTATATGACGATAGTTTTCCGCAAAAGAAACGGTAAAATTTTCAAGAAGTGACTCTTAGAGCAGTTCTAGAGATTATGTTCATGTGTTCATGTACTCATATATTGAGATCGTACCGTTTTTAAAAGCAGGGTATCGTGGTACTTTTAAAGTACTGGTATATCGTGCAACACTACAGTAAATAAATAAATAAATTCACTGCTCTCTTGTCTCCTCTGAGGCTGAGGCTAGTGTTCTGTGAACATCCGTGCAGCCAACGACAGAACAGTTAGCATGCTTTGCTCAAACTTTTGCCATAGTGTTAGAATTGGTATACCGTTGTCCCTTGCGAAAACAGAATTGCGGCACCGTGGGTGGAAACGTGCAGATTAAGGGGTGTAATTTTATAATAAGATCCCCTTTCTACGTCACGGGTGGAGCAAAATCTGATGTGCATAATTGTTCACATGCTTGAAGAGAAAGGCTTAGTAAAACAAAGTTGCTGGATTGTCCTTTTTCATCTTTTCTAGGTTGGTAGAAGCACTGGGGACCTGATTATAGCACCTAAACACGTAAAAAACAAATCTGATTTTCATGATATGTTTCCTTTAACCTTATAGTATTGTTTCAAAAATGGATTTTGTTGATTTTGATTTGATTTGATTTGAAGTGTCTTATAATTCTAATTGAATGTATTGGTTAAATTTAAGAATTTGACCTGAAACATGATTCATACATCTACTAAGGTTGTGAAAATGACCTTACAAAGGTAAAATGTCCATTGCAGTCAATTTAGGAGGACAGTAATTTCCTCTTAATGGAAATTTTTGTCAGTGCTGCGAAATAACCACAGCACAGAATATGAAGAATATGAAAAGAATGAGTCATTGTGAGTCATCTGTCCATGATAGGCCTAAACCAAAGTACCAGAAAACTAATTATATCGTTATCAATGAAATAAAAAGAATATTGAGACATCATTTTTTGACAATATTGCACTCCCCTAATAACAAATGATGTTTACATAAAATTGACTCTAGAATGTGTTTCTAATAAAGTATTGTCACTAACAGCCATCTGTAGCATTGTAGCTAAAAACACTTCATATTGGCTGTACATACAACATCCTGGCAACAAACAATCCCTGATAGCGCAAGTACATCACGGAGACGTCTATTTGACGTCTGCATTTACATCTGCAAGACGTATTTTTCAGAGTGTTTGTTCATCTGCAATACGTGTATTGGACGTTTCCTATCAGATGTCAAATGGACGTATATTAGATGTCTTTTAGATGTTTATGATTAGGAATATGTTAAACTGACATCTTACAGACGTCTGTTAGATGTTTGTACACAGCAGATGCTTTCCAGATCAAATGAACTTTAACTGAAAAAAATTATTTACTTTCCTTTTTTTTTCTCTCCCTAAACATTTAGTCGGTATGTGCAGATGAGGGAAGAAAGCATTCTATTAGAAAGGACTTTGGCTAGTGGCTCAGCATGTGTTTGAAGCAGAGACCTTGACTCTTTAAAGGTTGACCCTGTGTGTGTGTGTAGTGTTTTTGAACATATTTATGAGGCAGACCTTTAACTGTCAGTCAATGCTTCCTATACCTCATATCAGTGAAGTTGTCTCATTGCATGAATAATGTATCAGTGGAAAAATTGCTTCTATAAAATAGCTGTTTAGTTATATTTAAATTTTAGACTTCAGCATCTTTTTTTCACGCTTCCGTTCCTTTCTTTAAAACGATTGTTTGTGGACAGATTCGTCTGTATGAATGTCATGTTTTTGTCATTTATTTTTAGTGGTAGGATGATTGAAGTGAAGAATGGGCTATTTCAGGTTATTTGCTGGTTATTATAGTGATTTTGCATTCCATTCTCTTTTGAATTTATTTCTTTTGTGCAATACCCAGTAACAACAAATAGTGTTTTCCTGGAATGCTCAAGGATTTTTTTTTTTAAAATCACGCAGTATTGTCTGGTGTATTGAAGATACAAATTACATCTGAGCTTCAAACAAATATATGAAATGTATGCGTAATCAGATGCTATAATGACGTTCAGTTCCACAAAATTGAAAGCAGCAGGAGAAATGATATTTCCATTCGGCTAAACGGAAAGGTTTTCCTTGGCAGGCCCAATATATTTTTGGGCTTCTCACCAGAGCAATAAAGGAAAACGAACCTTGACGAGTGATATGCTGGAATACTAATTGAGAGGAAAACCTGCTTATCAGGCCATAGGAATAAACAAGTGCCATGTCCACTTCAGGAAAGCCAAAAGAACTAGCCAGGGACTGTAAAATCTTAGCGGTTTGATGTCACTCTTTCAGTAAAATATGTGACTCTGGACTGCAAAACCTTAAGTAGCATTGGTATATTTGTAGCAATAGCCAAAAATACATTTAATGGGTCAAAATGATTGATTTCTCTTTAATGCCAAACATCATTAGGATATTAAGTAAAGATCATGTTCCATGAAGATATTTTGTAAATTTCCTACCGTAAATATACCAAAACTTCATTTTTGATTAGTAATGTGCATTGCTAAGAACTTCATTTGGACAATTTTAAAGGCGATTTTCTCAATATTTAGATTTTTTTAACCCTCAGATTCTAGATTTTCAAATAGTTGTATCTTGACCAAATATTGTCTTATCCTAACAAACCATACATTAATGGAAATTGGACAAAAATTGACCCTTATGACTGGTTTTGTGGTTCAGGGTCACATATGTTAAGCATGGCCTTCAGTAGTTGTTATCCTCAATTTCCTAAATACAGAAGCTTTCTAAAATATAGAGCCTCACATATGTGGAAAAAATACTATGGCCACAAATTAAGAATTAACATCCTTTTCACCAACATCACTGAATGGAGAATGATATTTAAAAGGATAGTTCACCCAAAAATGAAAAAATGAATGATTCTGTCATTAATTGCTCACCCTCATTTCGTTCCAAACCTGTAAGACCTTCGTTCACCTGTGAAACACAAATTAAGATATTTTTGATACAATCCAAGAGCTTTCTGACCCTGCATAGACAGCAACACTGCAACTAAACATTTAAGGCCCAGAAAGGTAGTAAGGACATTGTTAAAATAGTTTTACTTTTTGTGCACAAAGAAAGTAGAAATAATGACTTTATTCAACAATTTCTTTAATTTATTCTTCTTAACATTTAAGCTTCTTAACATTAAAGGGTTACTCCACCCCAAAATGAAAATTTTGTCATTAATCACTTACCCTCATGTCATTCCAAGCTTTGTTCGTCTTCAGAACACAAATTAAGATATTTTTGATTCATTCTGACTCTCTCTGATCCTCCCATAGACAGCAATGTAATTAACACGATCAACGTCCAGAAACATAGCAAGGAGATCACTAAAATAATCCATGTGACATCAGGGGCCGGTTGCACCAGCTAGACGTAAAAAAGCTGGGTGTAAGCCCTACGCTGGGCTTTGCAACGTCCATCTTTGCGATAAATATTTACACCTGTTGCACCAGCTAAAACTACGATCAGGCACAACTACGCCCGGCGTAGACGATGTGCGTCCTCACAAACACATTCTCCCACAGTGGTAGCTGTGATGACACCCATGCTGCAATGACTACAACTACTAATGTAAAACTGAATTGCTCAAGACATCATAACAAGTAAATATAAACTAACTATAAACAAAATATTTCCTAACATGTCTGCGTTTTTGTATCTGAGGTCTCCCTGCACATTCCCATGACATATTTCTTCAGACTAACACTATAAATAAAGGTGACAGGTTAAGTAAAATATAATGAATGTAATACAATGCTTCTCTCTAGAGTTTTTTTTTTTTTTCCTAGCTATCGAGTTTATGTGCAATGAATGTCTTTCCTGAGGTAAATGTGAATTTACATGACAACTGTGCATTTTAGCCTACTGACGTCTTTCTGTGGCTGAAAAACCACATTTATAAATTGTAGAGTTTGTGATAGAATTGACAGAATTTGACACAAGCTGATACTTTATTTCTGATTAAAAAATGGGCACAAAACTTACTGCGATTATTGTATTATTGGACAGATTATTGGAATACTTTAAGATAGTTATATACCATTATCAGCACGTTAAATTAGATTCGTCTCTCGTTGTCTCTGAGAGTGTCTTTGTGCTGTTAATGCAGTGTTGGCCGTAGTTTCTTTTTTACTTTCACTTTTAGAACTCTTGTGCAAAGTTTGCGTGTTGCTTGCCCCTCCCCCATAATAACTGTTTATAGGCCACATTATCCTGCCCGAAAAGACCATAAACGTTACAGTTGGCATCTGCAATAATTAAGTAAAAACGAATCATGTCAGAGTAAATCATGACCTTTCACTTTACGCCTGCCTTTGACTAGGCGTAAGATTCAGTCTCAGAGATAGCACTGCGCCGAGATGGTGCAACGGGTATAAATTCTACGCACGACTTAAAGTGCATTTTACATCCAGCCAAGTCTTACAAACAGGTGTATGTCCAGCTGGTACAACCAGCCCCAAGGGTTCAACCGTAATTTTATGAAGCTATGAGGATACCTTTTGTACACAAAGAAAACAAAAATAATGACTTTATTCAACAACTCGTCTCCTCCGCAAAGCATAAATAAACGTAGAAAACGCAGCTGACACAAAACAGCACAAAACATCCAAAATGCCACTAGGTTGATGCAGAGGAGACAAATTGTTGAATAAAGGCTCCATTTTTTTTTTTTTTCCTTTGCGTGCAAAAAGCATTCTCTTTGCTTCGTAAAATTACGGTTGAATGCCTGATGTCACATGGATTATTTTAGCGATCTCCTTGCTACGTTTCTGGACATTGATCGTGTTAATTACATTGCTGTCTATGGGAGGATCAGAGAGCTGTCAGAATGCATCAAAAATATCTTAATTTGTGTTCTGAAGATGAACAAAGCTTTTACGGGTTTGGAACGACATGTGGGTAAGTGATTCATGACAAAATTTTAATTTTGGGATGGAGTAACCCTTTAAGGTTGAACTGTTGGTTGAACAGAGCAGATTTTCAATGAATAATAGCTTGAACCTCAGTCAGTTACATTTTAACACACATTTATTGAACATCCAACATGTCAGTAATTACTCTTGGTCTGCCATAATCTTATTCTGTAGAACTACAGCGAGGCCATTAATTCTATTACTCTAAGCCTCTTAAAGCCAGAGCTACTGAGGAGGGACATGATATATTACATTTATCCCAACTGTAGGCCTGCGTCTGTACGTGTTTACTGACCTTCCCCTATCAGGTTGTATATGTGTGTCAGATATACAGTCATGTTATAAAGCAGTGGATACCATAATTATACCACTCTGATTTCTGCTCCTGCACCATTGTGACACTATGAGCTAGATTGCTTTAGGCTCCTTGTCCATGAACTTAGCCCACCATGACTTGATTGTCTGCTAAATGATTCATATCATTGTCAATAGCAAAGATATATGAACTCTCCGTTTTCAGATTCTTGTCATTTTCTTTTTAGGTGTAGATGGATGGATGAACCTAACAGAGATTGACCCAGATGAGGAGGTGCAAGGGGAGATTCACCTCCAGATATCAGTGCTGGGAGATGGAGATATTCCACGAAAACTGTGCTGCCAAGTCCTAGAGGCAAGGTAAGGAACTTTGAGATACAGAAATGATCAGTAATAGCAATAAAGCCTTATTATAAAGTGTCTTTCAGGTGGCATATATGCAAAACAAAAATTGGCCTTAACTATATATTAAAATATATGAACAATACAAACAACAGCACAAAAAATGTGATATGGATGCTGACAAACTATTTGGAAACTCTTGTTTTATTTTTAGTGCAGACTTTTTAGTGTTTAATCTGCATCCGTGGAAGAATACAAGCCAATTAACATGGATAGCGGCACAAAAACCCTGAATTATAGTGCTAAAGGATTAAACGTGTGAAAAATGGAATAAGATACTTCAGCATTACATAAAATTAACCCTGGGTTAACAATTTGATGTTTGAATACTGTTTGGACAATGTATTTAAAAGATTTTGAATTGAAGACAAAAACCATCTCAGTGTCTCTGAATCAGGCATTGACTGCTGGAATGAGGATTCAGAGATTTTATCTTCGTAAGCTACATTTGGATTTGCTTCTAATAGCGTCACATGCTTTCGGCTTTGTTTCTAGAGATCTTGCAAAGAAGGATCGCAATGGGGCTTCTGATCCTTTTGTTCGAGTGAGATACAATGGCAAAACGTATGAGAGCGCGGTAAGAATGTGCCTTTGTATATTTCTGATTTCATCTGCTGCACAGTTAGAACTGTTTGTTACTGATTGCCATGACTCTGCTTCCTCCAGGTGGTTAAAAAGTCCTGTTACCCACGGTGGAACGAGAGTTTTGAGTTTGAGCTGGACGAGACGCTGGCTGACACTGGTTTATTGAGTGTGGAGGTGTGGGACTGGGATCTGGTCAGCAGAAATGACTTTCTGGGAAAGGTGACTTTACAGAATAGACATTTTCTTGAGTTTTTAAAGATTTGATTACAAATCAAATTTGTAATCAATTCCCTCATGGATTCCCTCATGTTCTAAAGCTGACATTTGTCTTAGTTTAAAATAAAACATATAGCATTTAGTTAGTACGTATCATGAACAACTATCACAATAGATAAAAACAGTGAAAATCATCCAGGAAACAATACACGGTATTAAGATACAAGTGTATGTAAACTTTTGAACAGGGTCATTTATATAAATTCAGTTATTATTGTGTCTTGTGGATTATATATAGACATCTGTTATGTGAAATACTTTATTCAGGACATTAATAAATAAAAAATAACATACAGTTTTCATGATCCGTCTTTTTTTGTTAAAATTATTAACATTTAGCACATTTAGCAAGGGGAATGTGAATTTATGAGCACAACTGTATATTGTTGATCATGACGAGATTTCTGATCTTTTAGTATTAAAATTACAAATAAATAACAACTTAAATTTATATAAACAGTGCCTTGCAAAAGTATTCAAACCCCTTCATTTTTTTTCCATGTTTTGTTATTTTGCAGCCTTATGTTAAAAAAACCTTTTTTCCACATCAGTCTACACTCCATACACCGTAATGACAAAGCAGAAAACTGTCTTGTGACAACTTTGGAAATTCATTAAAATTAAAAAATTGAAATAAGTACGTTGCGTAAGTATTCATACCCTTAACGTGGTACTTAGTTGAAGCACCTTTAAAGCCTCAAGTCTTTTTGGGTATGATGCAACAAGGTTTGTACATCTGCATTTGGCAATTATTTGCCATTCTTCTCCTCACCTCTTCACCACTCAGACTCTGTCAGCTTGGATGGGGGCAGACAAACATTTTCAGGTTTCTCCAGAAATATTTGATTGGGCCCAAGCCCAAGCTGTGACTGGGCAACTCAAGGATATTCACAGCCACTCTTGCTGTGTGCTTAGGGTCATTGTCCTGTTGGAAGGTGAACCTTCTGCCCAGTCTGAGGTTCTGAATGCTCTCGACTGGGTTTTGCATTAAGGCTATCTCTGTATTTTGCTGTTTTAAGCTTTCATTCTACTCTGTCGAGTCCCTCAGTCCCTGTTGCAGAAAACAACCTCACAGCATGAGGCTGATACCACCATACTTTACTTTTGGGATGGTACTCTGCAGGTGATGAGCAGTCCATGGTTTGGCCACACTGCCATAAAGGCCAGACTGGTGGAGTGTTCCAGTGATGTTTGTCCTTTTGTAAGTTTCTTCCATCTACATATATGATCGTGGAGCCCAACTAGAGTAACCATCAGCTTCTTGGTCACCAGTCTGACCAAGCCATTTCTTCATGGAATGCTCAGTTTGGCAAGGAGGTCAGCTCTAGGAAGAGTCCTGGTCGTTTCGAACTTCTTCCATTAAGGGTAACGAAGACTACATGCCTCCGTGAACCTTCAGTGCAGCAGAATTTTTTCTGAACTCTTCCCCAGATGTGTGGCTTGATGCAGTCCTCTTTCTGAGCTGTACAGGCAGTTTCTTTGATCTCAGGGCTTGGTTTTTGCTCTGATATGCATTTTCAGCTGTTAGACCTTTTATTGAGACGTGTGCGCCTTTCCAAATCATACTCATTCAAATGAATTTGCCATAGGTTAACTCCACTCAAAGTGTAGTAACATCTACAAGCAATACGAATGCTCCTGAGCTAAATTTGAAGCGTCCCAGAAAAGGGTATGAATACTTATGCAATGGAATCATTTAATTTTTTGTTGTTGTTACAAACATGTTTTTTTAACTTTGTCATTATGGTGTATGGAGTGTAGATTGATGTGGAAAAAGCTATTTAAAGTAGTATAACATAAGGCTGCAACACAACAAAGCATGAAAAAAATGAAGGGGTTTGAATACTTTCGCAAGGCACTGTAAATATATACAGTGGTGCTTGAAAGTTTGTGAACCCTTTAGAATTTTCTATATTTTTACATAAATATAACTGATCAGATCATCAGATTTTCTAATCCTAACAAGTCCTGAAGTTTGACAAAGAGAGTCAAATCAAACAGAGACAAAAATATATACTTTTGTCATTTACTTATCAAGAAAAATAATCCAGTGTCACATATCTGTGAGTTGCCAAAGTATTTGAATCTTTGCTCTCAGTTTCTGGTGTGACCCCCTTTTACAGCAAGAACTGCAGCTAAACTGTTCTTGTAACTCCTGATCATTCTTGCACAATGACTTGTAGGAATTTTAGTCCATTCCTCAGTACAAAACAACTTCAGCTCTGTGAGGTCGGTGGGTTTCCTCCTATGAATTGCTTGCTTCAGGTTTTAATTGAATTAAGGTCTGGACTTTGACTTAACCATTCCAAAATATTAACTTTCTTCTTCTTTAACCATTCTTTGGTATAATGACTTGTGTGCTTGGGTTTGTTGTCTTGCTGCATGACCTACTTCCTCTGAGATTCAGTTCTCGGACAGATGTCCTGACGTTTTTCTTTAGAATAGCAAGCCATCCGAGCCCAGATGCAATAAAACAGGCCCAAACCACCACCATGTTTAATAGATGGGATAAGGTTCCTATGCTGGAATGCAGTGTTTTCCTTTCTCCAAACATAACGCTTCTCATTTAAACCAATAAGTTCTATTTTGGTCTCATCTGTCCACAAAACATTTCTCAAACAACATGATCTGTAGCATTCTGCAGACGGGCAGCAATGTTCTTTTTGGAGAGCAGTAGCTTTCTCCTTGCAGCTCTGCCATGCCCAACATGGTTGTTCAGTGTTCCTCTGATGGTGGATTCGTAAACATTAACATTAGCCAATGTAAGAAAGGACTTTAGTTGCTTAGAAGTTTCCCTGGGTTCTTTTACTACCTTGCAGACTATTACACGTCTTGCTTTTGGCAACCTGGTCTCATGGTGAAAACGTACCTGGGGGAACTTTTTTGCAAGACGTACATACCAAAAAGTACATATCACTGCAGTTTCCAAAAGAAATTTCCACTGAATAGCACTAAAAGAGTGTTTGTTTTTTTTCCCAGAACAGATGAACATACATATGGTATGTTTTATGGTAAAGGCTATACATGTTTTACAGATGTACTGTACAATAATTACTGTTTTTGCATTATTGTAAGGGGTAGGTTTAGGGGTAGGTGTGGACGTTAATAAAACACAATCTAATAGGTAAATCTAATTTATTTGACATTTTAAAAATAATGTACCATCTGCACTACACCTAAACCCACACAATAGTATATAAACAATTGAATGTGGCATAAAAACGCAATCGTAAGCTTGCCATTTCAGCTTGTTTTTCAATCCCTCATCTTTCGGCTCTTTCATCGTTAGTCAAGTCCAATTCCGGGAGCTACGGAGCAAGCTTGTTATGTTCAGTGTTGTGCTACTGTAATCATAACTGTGTACGAAAACGATTACGAGTGTTTGCTGTTTTACTGCCTCTAGTGTTCATTTCTTTTGGAAACTGCAGTGATATGTACTTATTGGTACGTATTTCGCGTCTCCCCAAGGTATGTTTTTGTCATGAGACGAGGTTGGCTATTGGACCACTCCTGGGGAGGGTAACAGTGGTCTTGAATTTCCTCCATTTGTATAGAGCTGTGGATTTGTGGAGTCCAGACTCTTTAAAGATGGCTTTGTAAACTTTTTCAGCTTGATGAGCAACAGCAACTCTTTTTTTCTGAGGTCCTCAGAGATCTCCTATGTTTGTGCCATGATTCACTTCCACAAACACGATCAGACTTTGATAGATCCTTGTTCTTAAAATAAAACAGGGCACGCACTGACACCCGATAGTCATGCCAATGATTAAAAAAACACCTCAAACACCTCTTCAGATTAACAGACAATCCTGGAGATTCGCATACTTTTGCAACTCACAGATATGTCATATTAGATCATTTTCCTGAATAAATAAATGACAAAGAAAACATTTTTGTCTCATTTGTTTGATTGGATTCTCTTTGTCTATTTTCACGACTTGTGCAAAAATTTGATTATGTTTAGGATCATATTAATCCAGAAATATAGAAAATTCTAAAGGGTTTACAAACTTTAAAGCAGCATTGTGTATATACATATACACTACCACTCAAAAGTTTTTGAACAGTACGATTTTTAATGTTTTTAAAGAAGTCACTTCTGCTCACCAAGCCTACATTTATTTGATCCAAAATACAGCAAATGTTGTAAAATATTTTTACTATTTAAAATAACTGTTTTCTATTTAAATATATTTTAAAATGTAATTTATTCCTGTGATTTCAAAGCTGAATTTTTTAATCATTACTCCAGTCACATGATCCTTCAGAAATCATTCTAATATTCTGATTTGCTGCTTAAAAACTTTATTATTATTATTATTATTATTATTATTATATGTTGAAAACAGCTGAGTAGAATTTTTTCAGGTCTCTTTGATGAATAGAAAGTTCAGAAGAACAGCATTTATCTGAAATAGAAATCTTTTGTACACTGTAAAAAAAAAAGTTGTTTCAACTTAAAAAAGTGTTCGTGCTGCCTTAAAATTGTAAGTTTAGTCAACATGAAAGTTGTACTACATGAAAACGTGGATATTTGAGTTGAGTAAACTTAAAATTTTAAGCCAGCATGAACACTTACTTTTTACTTAAATTGAAACAACCTTTTTTACAGTATAAAGCATCCTTGCTAAATAAAAGTATCATGTTCTATAATCCCCCCCCCACCATATGTTATACTGACTCCAAGCTTTTGAATGGTAATGTTACAAAACCTTTTTATTTAAGATAAATACTGATCTTTGTGTCTTTCTATTCATCAAAGAATCCTGAAAAAAAAAACTGTTTTAAATATCGATAATAATAATAATAATAATAATAAATGTTTCTTGAACAGCTAATCAGCATATTAGAATGATTTCTGAAGGATCATGTGACACTGAAGACTGGAGTAATGATTCTGAAAATTCAGCTTTGTTCACAGGAATAAATTACATTTTAAAATATATTTAAATAGAAAGCAGTTATTTTAAATAGTAAACATATTTCACAATATTACAGCTTTTGCTGTATTTTGGATCAAATAAATGCAGGCTTGGTGGGCAGAAGAGAATTTAAAAAAAAAACATTCAAAATCTTACTGTTCAAAAACTTTTGACTGGTATATATATATATATATACATATATATAACTGAAGCATAGTTACAGTTTCATAACATTCGTTTGTGCCTCTGTTTGACAGATGTTCACTGTGACATTGCCTTTGTCACCCAATAATAAGTTTTCCAATTGCTTTGTTTAGCATCGGTTGCTTTGACAGCTAATTGTCACATCAATTGATGTGTTTTCCTGCAGGTCCTGTTCAACATCAACAAGCTTCAGTCTGCCCAGCAAGAGGAGGGCTGGTTTCGCTTGGGGCCTGACAAATCCAAACACAGTGAATATGAGTGAGTGTATTTGGAATTTTGGCAAATATGCAGACCGCCTAAGCAAACCTTGAACTTTGGTTGTCACAGCAACAAATATTCGCCTTTAACGGTCGCCTGTGGCAGAGCACATTAAGCAATTGGCGGACGGACAATAAAACATAGTGGATAATAAAACGATACTTTGGAAAAAGTGCAACTTCCCTGGGAATTAGTCTGAGCTAACATTGGAGGATTGTTGCGCACTCTTCCCTCCAGCTTTCGCAGTGTTACGCTTGTGTGTTCTGGTCCATGTGTTGACAGGAAGTACTAATCCTTTCCCTGGCTAAATCCTGGGATTTTTTTTTTCTGTTCGTTCACTCTATCTCCCCCTCCACCCGTCCCTCCTCTCCACCCATAAGAGATCATTTGGCCACGTGGATTGACAGTGGGGATTATATCTCAAGCTGGCACAGGAGGAGTGGGATGGAAAGGCTTATGTAAAAACTCCAGTACGGGGGATTCGGTTGGGTGATGACAAAAGCTATGCGTCATCTGAGAGCTTGTGCGAGTATGTCGATAGATTAAGACAGAGAGAGTTTTTGGGGACACGCCGTGTCAGTGTGACAGACTTGTGTCCACATGGGCAAACGAGCCATTGACATTCATTCATTCATTCACTTGACACGACTGTGCCGAAGAACTTACTGTCTAAATCCTTCTATGAATCACGTAGTTCAAGCTCCACATCGACACGGATAAATGGATCAGGCTTGAGCACCTTCACATGGTGTTTGTAGACAAGGTGTAATATTATGTAAATGTTGGGGGCAAATAAGGGAATGTTTTCAGCATTTGAGTACCATATGTAGACTTTTTTTTTTTAATATGTAAAATGTTTTTTTCATAGTCGTATATCTTCTTAAAGGCCAAGGGATTGTATTTAGGGCGTACATGGACTGAATATCCATGATTTCAGGATTTACCAATATGTTTGGTCTCACAGATTGTCCTTAAGTTTGGGGGTCCTAGGGACCTACAGTTGATTTAAGTTTAAAAATAATAGGAATAATTCCAAAATTAAAAATGAAAATTCCATCATCAGTTGCTCATTCTCATGCTGTTCCAAACCTGTATGACTTTCTTTCTTCTGTGGAACGCAAAAGAAGATATTAAAGGATTAGTTCACTTCCAGAATAAAAAAATCCTGAGAATTTACTTAACCCCTATTCCATCCAAGATGTTCATGTCTGTCTTTCTTCAGTCGTTATGAACTTAACTCGCTATGGTTTTTGAGGAAAAAATTCCAGGATTTTTCTCTTTATAGTGGACTTCAATGGTGGAAAACGGGTTGAAGGTCCAACTAGCCGTTTCAAAGCAGCCTCAAAGGGCTCTACACGATCCCAGCTGAGGAATAAGGGTCTAATCTTGCGAAACGATCAGTCATTTTCTAAAAAAAAAAAAAAAATAGAAATTTAAATGTCAGATGATTTTGAAGTTGGAGGAGAAATACAGATGGAGTTTTTCATTTCACTCTACCTTTGTCTGAAGTACACAGACAAAGAACTAACCATGCATGACCTTTCCAACATGATTGCGTCATGCGTGAAATTCGAGCATTTTTGGTTAAAAAGTATCTTTTTTTTTTTTTTTTTTTTTTTAGAAAATCGGCGATCGTTTCGCTAGATAAGACCCTTATTCCTCAACTGGTGTCGTGTAGAGCCCTTTGAAGCTGCATTGAAACTGCAATTTGGACCTTCAACCCGTTGGCCACCATTGAAGTCCACTATATGGAGAAAAATCCTGAAATGTTTTCCTAAAAAACATTCCATTTCTTTTCAACTGAAGAAAGAAAGACATGAATATCTTGGATGACATATGGGGTGACTAAATAAGGACATTTTCATTCTGGAAGTGAACTAATCCCTTAAAAATGTTGGCAACCAAATACTTTTGGTTCCTGCTGACTTCAATTTTAGTTTTGACCAGACAGTGGAAGTCAATGGGAGCCAAAATTGTTTGGTTAACCTCTGTTAACCTCTTTTTCACATTTCAAACTCTTGAAATTTGATCCTCTGATGTAATATAACCCTAGTAAAAAAAGTTATATATTTAAAATGAATTCATTTAATACAAAGTATAGTTCAAGTCTGTTAACATATTTATTGACATATCGCTCAAGACTTACTGATTTAAAAATTTTAATACATTTTTATTTGGAGTACTACTTGCGTACAATGCACATTTCTTAATATTAAGCTTAAAGTGTGTGTTAATGTCACTATTGATGAACTTTGAATAATTTTGGTCTTTAAATAAAAGATATTTAAATCGTACATGAAGTATACTTGCAATATGTCCACTTAAGCACCATCAAATATATTTCAATATATATTTAGTTGGACTTCAGCACTAGTTTAGTGCAAAAATTAAAGTGCGGCAAGTACAAAATGAGTTGTTCCAATTCAGCACACTTTAAGTATACCAGTTTAGTTCACTAAAAGTGCAATTGCGGGGTATTTTTATAAAGTACATATACATGTAAATGTATTTGCAGTATACTTAGCATTAAATAGATGTATTTCAAATACATTTTTCATTAGGGAAACCAGTTTGACATATATTACTAAAAACACTGATCAAAAACAAATGTAATATTTGTCATGGTCTTTTGAAATAACTTAATATGAACTGTAAAATTAGGAAAAGTCTTTGAGTTTTAATATGATACTTTAAAATTAGGTTTGTCTTCTTTTTTTTTAACTATTAAAAGGGCCTTGGGCCTTTTTAAGGCCTCAAACAGAGCATTAGTACAAATCTGGTCTGACAATGACAGTTTCTTAGCATTATGCATTAATTAACATTAATGCAAATTAATGCAATAATTAACAGAATTGAATAATTGATTTTACTAATGGAGGTAAATCTACACCACTGTTGGTACTATTTTTTTTTTTAATTTTTTGAATAAATTTGTAACACTCAGCAAGACTGCATTTAATGGACCAAAATACACTGAAAACAGTAATACTGTAAAACAATTATTACAATTTAAAGTAATTGTTTTCTATTTTAATATGTGACCCTGGACCACAAATCCAGTCTTAAGTAGCATGGGTATATTTGTAGCAATAGCCAAAAATACACTGGGTCAAAATTATTGCTTTTTTTTTTTAAGCCAAAAATCATTAGGATCATTAGGATATTAAGTAAAGATCATGTTCTATGAAGATATTTTGTAAATTTTCTACTGTAAATATCTCAAAATTTAAGTTTTAATATGCATTGCTAAGAACTTAATTTGGACAACTTTAAAGGTGATTTTTCTCAATTTTAGATTTTTTTGGCACCCTCAGATTTCAGATTTCCAAATAGTTGTACCTCGACTAAATATCGTCTTATCCTAACAAACCATACGTCAAGGGAAAGCTTATTTATTCAGGGTCACATATATAGCATTAAGTGTCACGTGATCATTCAAATATCTTTCTAAAATGCTGATTTGCTGTTCAAGAAAGTTTCTTATTATTTACAGTGTTGAGAACAATTGTGCAGTTGTACAATTCAGTGTATCTTTACTGAATAAAAGTATTCGTCTCTTTCAAAAAACTTACTGAGCCCAAATGTTTAATGGTAGTTTGTCTCTTTAAACTATTTAATATATAAAACATTGAAATGACTGTTGTAAAACGGAATTAATATCGACAGCTTCATTGTAAACAAAAAATCTGGTTTTAAACATTAGTAGATTTTATGTAACTATACTAAACTATAGTATATAAAATGCTATCACAATTTTGTTTTCAAAATTGGCAGATTTAGGCTGCTGTGAATATGCTGATGCACAACCGTCTGTTCCTGCTAAACAGTTTTGACTTTTTTCTACTCTGACCAGATTTAAAAAAAAACAAGATGGGAATTAAAATGTCACAGCCAATCCTGAACAAAGGATTATTTGACTGCAGGGTTTTTTTTTTTTTTGTCCACATGCAATAACAAAAAAGCATTGTTTGATAATCATCTCTGAGTCATCATATATTTGCATCTAAGATATTGTTAGTAACTCATTTTTATATTTCTTCATGCTTCGTGAGGATGTCCCAGAAGTAATTTTTTTATTTATTTATTTATTTATTTTTTTTTTTTTCTTTAGGATGGTTTTTTTTTTTTTTTTTGACTCATTCTGATGTCATCCTGATGAAAAGTTTCCCATTAAGCTCCTATAATCTCTGGCTCCCCTCGGGTGATCCGCTCTCATCTCAGTGAACAAATCAAGCTGTTGTTGTTTTTGTTTATTTTCTCTTTCTTCTCTTTTCACTCCCTCACCGTCTTCTTCCTGATTGGATTTTTGACGGCCCACCATCTGTTGCCTGCTGTTCAGTGACTGACTGTTATGGCGGCACTAGCCACACACACATACCCTTTTCCAATTCCCACCTTCCCTCGAGTATTACCCATCTTTACAGTGAGAGAGCATGTGGTGTATGGAGTGACTGGTGTGCACGTTACAAAATATGAATGCGATTTGGAATAACAAAGCTTTAAAGGGGTCATATCATGACAAATCTAGTTTCCTTGATCTTTTGAAATAAAAAATAAATAAAAAAGAGGACATTTTAGTACAGTTTCTGTGCTACATTCAAAGTGGAGTGCTTTATGAATCTATGAATATGAATATATTTTTCTCCATATAGTGGACTTCTATGGTGCCCAGAGTTTGAACTTTCAAAATGCAGTTTAAATGCGGCTTCAAACGATCCTGAATGCGGCTGTAAACAATCCCAGCCGAGGAAGAAGGGTCTTATCTAGCGATATGATTGGTTATTTTCATGAAAATAATACAGTTTATATTCTTTTTAATGTCAAACGCTCGTCTTGTCTTGTTCTGCCTGAACTCTGTTTTTTCCGGTTCATGACAGTTAGGGCATGTCGAAAAACTCCCATCTCATGTTCTCCCTCAACTTCAAAATCGTCCCACATCGCTGTTTTACCTTTTTTGTTAAGGGTGTTTGATCTTCTTTGCATGTTCACTTTGCATAGACTGGGTCGGTACTTCTGCAGTGATGTAGGATGATTTTGAAATGATTTTTGAAGTTGAGGGAGAAAATACGATTGGGGTTTTTCAACATACCCTAACTGTCTTGAACCAGAATACACAGAGTTCAGGCAGAGCAAGACAAGATGAGCGTTTGAGATTTAAATGAACTTTAATTGTATTTTTTAAAAATGAAAATAACCAATTGTTTCGCTAGATAAGACCCTTCTTGTTATTTTTAGGTGAACTATTCCTTTACAGGTAAACTTTGCTTTTACATCTTCAGTAATTTGCTCATATTCATTAGAGCAGTATCTGGATTTCATGGGCCTGGGATAAACTTTGCTTCAAGAGTAGAATATAACGTATTGGATCTTAGTGGACCCCTTTCTCTAGGGCTTACGACATTCTCGGTTGTCTCTTATTGTACCTTGAACCCTTTGTCAATTAAGCAGGTACAACTTCCTTGTGGTTTGTGAGTTCCACATGTAGAGCAATCAAAGAGAAAATAGGTCATGATACCATTACCATTATAACAGCACCAATTAGGTTGTTCAGAATACAGATAACAGTGGCTGAGTAAACACAGCATCAGTTTCTGCTTGTTTGATGTGAAAACAAAACGCTAATGCTCAACAGACTGAAATCTTGTGTGCTATGTGGAGGCAGTATATTATGTCATCATAGGCAACTTTAGAAGGATAGTTCAAAATGTGGGCAACTTAGAAGGATAGTTCACCCAACAGGATTTAAAGTATAAGTTCACTTCTAGAATAATAATTTCCTGATAATTTACTCACCCCCATGTCATCCAAGATGTCTTTCTTTCTTCAGCTGAAAAGAAATTCAGGTTTTCGAGAAAAACATTCTATGATTTTTCTCCATATAGTAGACTCCAGTGGGAACCAATAGGTTGAAGGTCCAAATTGCAGTTTTAATGCAGCTTCAAAGGGCTATACACGATCCCAGTTTAGGAAAAAGAGTCTTATCTAGCAAAACGATCAGTCATTTTTAAAAAAATATATAAATTTAGATACTTTTTTAGCTGTAAATGCTCATCTTGCACTATAGCTCTGCGGTTTTTATTTAAAAGCGCATATTTTTATTTTGACCTTCTGTCCACACTGTGACAGCACTTTCAAGGAAAACAGCTTTTTGAAAACACTTTTCAAAGTGGATTAATTTGAAAATGCTGTTTTCGCATTATAGTGTGGACTGTGAAAACAGAGGCTTTTGAAAACAATGATGCATGTCTAGTCATGTGACGCATGTTGTACCAATAGACATCTATGTTTATACCGGTAATTGTGCCTGTTACGTGCTATTAACTTTCACACTGTTGCTAAAGATATTA
Organism: Cirrhinus mrigala; assembly: GCA_036247105.1. Classification (NCBI taxonomy): domain Eukaryota; kingdom Metazoa; phylum Chordata; class Actinopteri; order Cypriniformes; family Cyprinidae; genus Cirrhinus; species Cirrhinus mrigala. The sequence continues at coordinate 11,531,993 of CM070011.1, forward strand.
AATTTTTACACTCTTCATATTACAGTCCTGCAAGGATGACAGAAAATTTACTTACAATTGCTGTCCTGCAGCAAAACATGAGGGCAGTTGCTTTTTAGATCAAACATGAGTAAGCGCGACATGGACACGTCAGTGAATGATGAGATATTTCCGTAAATAAAATGATTCTGCCAGAAGAATTGCGTGAAAACTTAATGTCTGTTCTGTCTGTATCATCTCAGTGAGTATTTATGAGGTTTCACACATGCGCAGTAAGGCGAATTTAATGTTTTCTGATGTTTCAGTGTGGATGAGAACCTTTTGGAAAACGCTTGAAAACACTAGTGTGGACGGAGAGCATTTTAAAATGAAAGCTCTGTTTCCAAATGTATCCGGATTATTGTAGATGTAGCCTGAATTCCAAAAACACCATCTAATTTTCTCATCCAACTTGAAAATTGTCTGACATCGTTGTTTTACCTTTTTTCGTAAAGGCCGTTTGATTTTCTTTGCATTGTAAACAGTGTGTCTGTACTTCCGCCTACATCGTACGTGGGTGAGGTTGAGCTAGTGCAAGACGAGACGAGCATTTGTTAAAAAGTATTTACAATTTTCTTTTTTTTCTTTTTTTTTTTTTTTTAGAAAATGAGTGATCATTTTGCTAGATAAGACCCTTATTCCTCAGATGGGATTGTGTAGAACGGTATGAAGTTGCACTGAAACTGCCATTGAAGTCCACTATATGGAAAAAAATCCTGGAATGTTTTCCTCAGGAACCTTAATTTCTTTTTTTATTTCTTCTAAATAAAGAAAGACATAAACATCTTGGATGATACAGGACTGAGTAAATTGTCAGGAAATATTCATTCTGGAAGTGAACTAATCCTGTAATTATGGCACTTTCTTAACTTTTTAATGCAGCATCTTATGTATCCTTCATGGAGACGTGAAACCCAGAATGCTGAAAAAATAAATTCAGGATGTTGAATGAGACAAGCAAAACATTAATTATAAAAACACTTACTGTATATTTTTAATTTTTGAATAATAATAAGCTTTATAGTCACTTTTATTGCAACATTATTACTGGCAATAATTGTTTAATTAGCCCTTTAAGATCTAAGGGTAAAATAGGTCATTTTAACATATTTTGTTTATTTGAATGTAAAATTCTAACCGAATGTGCAATTTTCAAATGAAAAGTGTCATTGGCTGAAAGGTGAAAGGTGTCAATGGCTTTCGAAAAATGTATAGTTATTGACCATTAGTGTTGTGTGATGAGTTTTTAAAAATAATTTAAATAGACAAAAAAAAAAAGTATATATTTTCTGATTTTTATTTAGAAATAAAGAGAAAAATCATGACTGAAATAATCCAACATGTCATACCTGAAAATTCAACTATATTTCATATATATAAGTGTTTTTGTGACACTGGGTTGCACAGTTTTCATTCAAGAGACTTTTTTGTTCATGCACGCACACATATTCAAATGCATGTACACACATACGCACATACATTTAAACGCACGGACACATTATAGAGATGCAAACACCACATGTGAAAAAGTGTCACTCAGCCTGCTCCCAAGTCTTATGAAAAATCATCCCAATTGTCTTATGTGCTGTTTACTTCTCCTTCACCATGTTTTTGTTCGTTTTGTTTATTATTTTACGCAATCCAAAACTCTGTTCTCTGTCTGTTTCCGTTCAAATTCTTCCTTCCCACTCTCCCGGTAATCTGCCGTCATTTGCCGACGGAGCGCAAGAAATTTCCGCAATAAGCCATACATTGCCGAAAAGCGCATATTGTCTACTGTCAGAAGCAATTCTTTTGATAGTGCAAACAGTTAAAGAGTTATGATAACATGAATACAGCTTGGTTTGATGTGTCAGCGCAGGTGAAACTCTAGATGGTGCAGGCCGATAGGTTCTAACTCGTTCTAATATAATCACATGATTATTCACATGGCGCAGATGATTGGTGTCTTTTGCATCAGCAGCCAATGAGCTTGCTCAGCTAGTGCTTGCTGTAGCAGTTGCAACGCACTTCAGATACTCTCCACCTCCCCAGCTCCACCTGTATAGATCTGCTACGGGGTGATTTAATATATGTTATACACAGGGGTTGTTTCATATATGTTATATGTACAGCGGTAGCATTTCTTACATGCTCACAGCAGCATGTATGTGGATATAAGGGCAGTAGCAAATCTTGGTACTTGCTCTGCCGTAGCAGCAGCCTAGCAGATCTATTCCACCAAGACCAAACACATTAACATTGTCACATATATTACCATGCTAAAACTTTCAGACGGTTGTCATGACAGAATTTAAAGTATTAATAAAATAGTTGGAATATCCAGTTCATTTATGAAACTCTAGTTGGTGCAGGCTGATAGGTCCTTTACATGCAATCTGATAGCAATCACATTATTTACTACATGGCACAAGCTGATTATGCAGCCAATGAGATTGTTTACTTAATATTTAAATAGTATGATTCAGTTTTTGCTGTTTTTGCCCACCACCTCCCCAGCTCCACCTGTCTGCATAAAATGAATATGCATATTCATGCAACAGCAGGATATCTTACATGCTCACAGCAGTGGGTTTGTGTATCAGCAGGCAGTAATCACCTGTCACCTATTTGTGTGAACTGTGTATGTTGAGGCATTTCACCAGTACGTCATGCTAATGTAAAAGTCTTCAATCAAACGTGACTCATATCTTCCCTGTGGAGTGTTTTTAGTGTGGTGTGCTTATAAAGTGTTTCAAAATGCTCATTTATGATTTTTTATGAGGGTTTAGATGCTGCCTACGTGGGCAGTGGGTTTGCGAGCTCGTATTGAGGATTGTACGTCTGCGGTCAGCATAAACCGAGTGCCATTTTTACTTTGGTGTGAAACATACATTTCTAAAGCCAAATTTTGTTCAAATGCTTGCCACAGTCTGTCTGCCACGGTGTCCTCATTTTCTGTTCCATCATGACAGAGTTTGAAAACAGCCACCCACATTCACAGTAATAACATTTACTCTTTGGCTTTTTTATGTATCACTGAACAGAACAGTGTCCTTAATGGAGTCATTCTGGGTAATATTGTTTGTCTACCATGCTGTGTTTTACTTCCTGGAAAGGTTTCACTGTGTTTTTTCATTATGAGTAAGCCCTCACAGAATGTTTTCTTAGGTGAAACCGAAGGTTAATGATATTTTTTTTCCTCTTGTTTTTCATTAATCAAACATTAAAATCACATTTCAATCCAAAATGTGAGGAAGCTGTGTGTCAGTAACGTAATTTAGTATTGTTGCGATTCTCTCATTCTCTCCTAGTGGAACTCTGGGTTCACTGCGGCTGCAGCTACGGCTTCGAGACGAGGTTGTGTTGCCATCCAGCCATTACAAGCCACTCACAGAGCTACTCAGCCAGTCGGTCGGCTCTCAGCTCAACGTGAGTCTGATGCCATTTGGACTGAGCCTTATCTCGGGGAATATGCCTGTGCATTATCTCTTAAATTCACATGGCGTATTCCTCGTAACAAGATAACAAGACATAATTTGGTATATGGATTGCGAAATGCGGCACTCGGTGTTATCTGATCTCATTTGTATGCATGTGATGGATACTCTACTCGTGCCTGCTAATGTTAAAGGGACAGGTCACCCCAAAAATCTTACATAATTTTACTCACCCTAACAGTATGTTGTTCCAACTCCAAACTGGCTTTCTTCCATCCGTATTCTGTCTGCTTGTTTCCATACATTTCGTGTATTAAAATCATATGGGTTTTGAACAAAATCAGAGTAGTTCTTTTTTTGGGTGTACTGTCCCTTTAAAATGTTGAACAAGCAAGCATGTTTTTTTGTAGTTAATGGGTTATTGTTTTAGCTCACAGTGTTGCGTTGTATATCTTAAGTTAATTTTAAGCATAACCTCATTTGTGACTAAAATGACTGTGTTAATTGTAGGGCAACTGGCCTGATTTCATCATGCTGATTGATGAAACCACTACAGCAGAGAGCAGACAGGAAGTAGCTAATAATCTGGTGAAGCTGTTTTTGGGTCAAGGGCTTGTCAGGGAGTTCTTGGATGTTCTGTTCAAGCTGGAGCTGGAAAAGACAAGTAAGCAAAAATGAAACGCATACATGAGAATTATCTGTTTATTTTGGTTACACCCGTATTGGAAAGAAGCTTTCTAAATCTTACGTACACGTCATGTTATTGATGCTGTGATTTTCTTTGTTGTTCTTCAGCTGAACCCAACACATTGTTCCGCAGTAATTCATTAGCATCCAAGTCAATGGAATCATTTTTGAAGGTGAATATGCTTATGTTAATAATCTACATCATTTCTGAAACCAGGGACATGTAGTTCAACGGTCAAAAATATCACATGGACAATGCTTTTTTTATATTGTTGTGGGTCATTATTATTATAATGAATAAGTATTATAATTTTTGTGAATCAAACTGACAAAATTAAATTCAAATGTTGTTTAAAGTTTGTGATCTTTACTGTTAGGCTTATTATTTAGAACTTTCTGGAATGTTTAAACATTTATTTCATAATAAGATCCCCCCCACACACTTTCCATCATTGTACTTCAATGATAGGTTATAATTTTGTGAAGTTTTTAAATTAAAGATAAAAAGGATAAATGATGCAGATTTTTTTTCACAGCCACCTTTGCTCGTATTTACCACGGGTGCCAATATTAGTGGAGGGTACTGTCAAAAACCAGGACTGTCCCCAAAATAAGGAAGTCTGATCATGTGTAGAATGTGTAATTATTTTGAAATCTTAAAACTGATTTAAATTGAATATGAAAGCCATACTTTTAACTTGAAGAACTGCTTGTCAAGACAGAAAGAGACCATCTTAAATTTGGAGAAAAGATTGCAAAGACCAACACACACTGATAAATCAATAAATGTTCATTTGGATTTTGTATTAAATTAAACATCATTTTTGCTGTATTGCACATCTCTTCCAGCTTAATCCTCCTGCTGTTTTATCATATTTTATTCCAGCAGTTTTCATAATGTGATTATGTGCAGTACTACACAAAGGCACCTTTGTCTTCTTTCTGTCTCGGCAGGTGGCTGGGATGCAGTATCTGCACAGGCTTCTGGGCCCGATAATAAACCGAATCTTTGAAGAAAAGAAATACGTAGAACTGGACCCAAGTAAAGTAGAACTGAAAGAGGCAGGGTAAGACAAAAACAATGACTCCTACTTCCATTTAGCTTCTTAAATGATTTGTAAAGGTCAGTTACTATGAATTTTTCCTGGGTCTTTTGGTATTATAGGTGTGCAGGTTTGCATCGTCAGCAGACTGAGTCTGATATTATTCAGCAGAGCTCCAACCTCCTGCAGTCGTACCTGTCTGAGCTCCTCACCTCCATCCTGCAGTCAGCCTCCTACTGCCCTCTGCTCATCTGCCAGGTTTTCCATCAACTCTACCTCAGAGTGCAGGAACGCTTCCCTGACCCAGAGTACCGGGTCAGTCACATTCATTTTCAAAAAACATATTTTGAAGTTCACTTGGAACAGTATGAGCTCTCAAGGTGTGTCCTAGTGTCTTGACAATTCACTAAAATGTAAATATATCCAGATTTCAGCTGTTTTAAAAACCCCCAGTGCAGATTTAGAGGTAGACTACTTTGACTGTTTTGTACAATTTTAAAATGAGACATTAAAGGGATTTCTAAAAGTTTCTTACATTTTTAACACAACATTTTCTAATTTTTTCTCTATTATGCCAACAAAAATAGCTCCAAACAAAGCCACAACTGAACTGTTGCATGTTTCCGAGCAGCTCACAACAGTGTTTCATTACTGAATGAATCTGCAGTTGAGTGACTGATTCAGTGACTCATCACTTCATTTCGGACTGAATCAGCCACTGAACAAATTGGCAGAAAAAATGATTCAGTCACTCATTAAGACAGTGCCATCACTTACCGGAGATTCATATTTAAAACATAAATCTCATAACATTAATTATGAAATTGTAATGGCAGTATAATGTATTCATGCAGTGCAACGATGGATTTCGTTGATACTGATATAATTTGACTGCTACCAGCCCTATAGTGTATAAATAGTATTTTTTTTTTATTAAATGAAAAAGATTTGACATAAAAGAGCTCACATAGTTTTTTTTTTTTTGTTTTTAAAATCTCTGGAAATAAATTTTAGTTGCCAAATATTGCCCTTTACATGACATGAAATTAAAATGAAAAACTAGTTAGATCAAAATACTTTTATGACCTTTTTTGTATATTCTTCCTCAGAAGGTGAAGTTCATTGCTGTGACCAGCTTTCTGTGCCTGCGGTTCATCTCACCTGCAATCATGTCTCCAAAACTATTTCACCTGCGAGAGAAACATGCTGATGCCCGTACAAGCCGCACACTCCTGCTGCTTGCCAAAGTATGAGCCCTTTTCAAGGAAACCACTGTTGTGAATACTAACATAATAACATAGTCATATCTACAGAAACATATACAGTGCCTATAGAAAATCCTTATACCCCTTTGAAATAGTTACTTTATTTGTCGTACAGCCTGAATCAGAACCCATTCCAAATAACTTTTTCAGCTTTATTTGCAGTTTTGGTCTTACAATATCAAACCAATGAAAGAAAAAACACAACAGTTTTGCAAGTGAATAAAAAAAAGAATAAAAAAACTAGAATAACAGGGTTGGAAAAGTCATCAGCCCCTTGATTTAATACTTTGTAGAGACACTGTTTGCTTTAATTACAGCTATCAGTCTTCTTGGATATGTCTGTACTAGCTTTGCACACCTTGATTGGGGAATATTTTGGGAATATATTGATTGGCCCATTCTTGCAGAATTGCTCAAGGTCAGTCAAATTCTGTGGTGAGTGGCAATAGACTGCTCTCTTCAAATCCATTCTCAGATTTTGGATTGGATTTAAGTCAGGACTCTGACTAGGCCACTCAGGGACATTCACCTTGTTATCCTTAAGCCATTTCATTGTTCTTTTGGCACTTTTTTTTTTTTTTTGGCATTTTTTGCCTTTATTGTGAACAGATCAGACTTGACAGGAAGTGAAGTGGGTGGGGGAGGGGTGGGGTGGTATTAGGAAAGGTCCTTGAACTGGGATTTGAACGCAGGACGCCCAGAGCGCATGTCGGCGCGCTGGCCACAAGGCTATGGCAGTATGTTTATGGTCATTGTCGTGTTGGAAGGTGAATGACCTGCCCATCTTCAGCTGTCTAGCAGAGGGACGCAGGTTTTCCTCAAGAATTTGGATGTACTTGGCAGCATCCATTTTCTCTTCAATCCTGGCCGATCACCCAGTCCCAGCTCAAGAGAAACACCCCCACAACATAATGCTGCAACCACCATGCTTCACAGTAGTGTGTTTTGGGTGGTGTGCTGTGTTTGTTTTTCGGCAAACATAGCGCTTGTAGTCCAAAAAGTTCCATTTTGGTCTCATCAGGCCATAGCACCTTTTGCCAGAAGGTATCAGACTCTTCCAAATGTGTTTTTGCATAGCGCAAATGTGAAAGGCTTTTTTCGTGCCACCCTGCTATACAGGCCAGCTTTGTGTAAAGCTTGGGAGATAGTTGTCACATGCACAGACTGACCAGACTCAGCCATAAAGCCTGGTAAGGCCTTCAAAGTTGCCTTTGGTCTCCTGGTAGTTTCTCTTATCAATGTCCTCCTGGCTCTGTCGTCCACTTTGGACGGACGGCCTGATCTAGGCAATGTGCTGGTGGTGCACACTTTCTACTTCTAAGCAGCTGAACAACTCTGAGGGATAGCTAAAGCCTTTGAAATGATTTTGTAGCCTTCTCCTAACTTGTGCCATTCTTTTGAGGTCTTTTAAAAGCACTTTCCCAACCATGGTGAATTCTTTGTCGTACCATGCACTACTAACAGTGGAATCTTCCAGAAACAGCTTGTTTTGTTCTAAAGTAATCAACACCACTACTATTGATGTCAGGTGGGGCAATTAGCCTGGTGTTTAATCTGGAAGTTGATTGCTTGTACCTAAGAAAGTTTACAATGGTATACTCTAAGGGTCGGATCACTTTACCAAACCAGGCATTTCGGATTAATTTTTAATAATCCTCCAGAATTGTTTTTTTTTTTTTTTTTCAAATGATATTTTTACTTTAATGATGAGGGTTATAATGTGTACATGCAGCTCAAAAAAGTTAGGCTTCATTTATTTTATTTTCCAGGGTGTAATGTGACAAAAGGTAAAGGTTTTCATAGGGTATGATGATTTTCTATAGGCACTGTATGCATAGTCACTTTAATATTACACAAATCAAGCTCTGCTCCTTTCAGTCAGTGGAGGATATAGATGTTGCACTCACTTCTGCAGTAACATCCACTATTTAGGTCACAGTATAGTCATGGATTATGACCTCAGAACATTCATAGACCTCATTATGCTTAACATATTCTCTCTTGCGTCATCGTGACTGCTTCGTGTTTTTCCTCAGGCCGTGCAGACCATTGGGAATATGGACACTCTCGCATGTTGCTCTAAAGAGCCATGGATGGTCTGTTTGCAGCCAGCCATACAGCAAGGCATCACCCAGCTCAAAGACTTCATCACCAAACTGGTCAACTGCCATGAGTCAGAGGGTGAGCTGCTCTAAATTAGTCATTAGATGAAAAATTGAGTGGATCACTGTGCTTGGCTGAAGACTCATTCATACCTGTCATATCTGATCAATCTTTAGATAATTAAGCTCCATTTTTTTTTACCCTTTTTTAATTTTCTTGTTGAAGCTGCAGGTTTAATTGTGTAGTTCATAGTTCGTTCAAAATGAACAGAGCCCTAAGAGATGGAGCAGATAGTCGAGAACTGATTTTATTCACTTCTCTTGCTCGTTTGCTTTATTTTTAAAACAGATCTTGAGCTTCAGACACGAATGAGTCTCCAGTGTGGCACTATGGAGAAGGAAGGCTTCCTCTTCCTCCACAGGACCAAGGACAAGTGCATGCCCATGACATCACCCTTTAAGAAGTACTACGTCACGCTTAGTAAAGACACTCTGTCGTACTCACGGACGCAACACTCTAAGGTGAGTAGCAGTGATGGTTTGGCTTTAAAGGAGAAGTCCACTTCCAGAACAACAATTTACAAATACTTTACTCACCCCCTTGTCATCCAAGATGTTCATGTCTTTCTGTCTTCAGAAATTATGTTTTTTGAGGAAAGCATATCAGGATTTTTCTCCATATAATGGACTTCATTGGTGCCCCGATTTTGAACTTCCAAAATGCAGTTTAAATGCAGCTTCAAAGGGCTCTAAATGATCCCAGCCGAGGAAGAAGGGTCTTATCTAGTGAAACGATCTGTCATTTTTTTCAAAAAAATATTTTTTTTATACTTTTTAAGCACTAAAGCTCGTGTTGCACAGGCTCTGGGATGCGCGTCCACGATGCTATGAATTAGTGATTGGTCGTTCTTAAACGATTCGTTCATTTTGAACGAATCTTTAATGTGATTCGGGAAGAACGAGTCATCTCGAGGAGTGATTCGTTCATTCGCGCATGCGCAACATTCTATTAGGTTCTGTACTGGAATTAGTTCACCTGTTTCAAGTCTTCGGGTTTTTCGAGTTGTTCGTTCATCTTATGGGGCTGTCACGTGATGAACGAACGACTCGAACACGAAGACTCAAGAGATGAACTAATCAATTATTTTTCCGGCTCACACTGCATTGGTTAAGCTTATGGGGCTGTCACATGATGAACGAATGACTCAAACCCAAAAACTTGTCAGAAAAGAGGTGAGGTGAGCTAATCATAGACTAAAGACCCAGGTAAACAATGAATTAATCTTTTCTGTTTCTTATAGCATTATAGTTTTGTCTTGTTTGTAGTGTGATCAACGTTTGTGTAAGCAGTCGATGTGTTAGGGAAGTAACACGTAACATTTTAATTATATTTTGCTAAAATGAACGAAATGACTCAAAAAAAGATTTGTTCATTTTCCTGAACGAGACTCAAAGATCTGAGTCGGTAAAATGATCCGAACTTCCCATCACTACTACGAATCACGTCTAAGTTCATTGTCTGTGTACTCCAGCTCAAAAAAGTAGAGAATGGTGAAAAACTCCATTTTATTGTCTCCTACAACTTCAGAATCGTCCGACATCATTGTACCTTTTTGTTTGTAAACAGCGTTTGACTTACTTGCACTTTCTTAGTCTTTGCACATTCGCTTTGTAAACACTGGGTCTGTAGTTATGCTTACATTCCGTGTGACCTTTCGACGTGGTTCAGTAGTACGTAGCATTGTGAACGCGCATCCCAGAGCCTGTGCTACACAAGCTTTTGTGCTTAAAAAGTATACAGATTTTTATTTTCCGAAAAAATGACAGATCTTTTTGCTAGATAAGACCCTTCTTCCTCGGCTGCATTTAAACTACATTTTGGAAGTTCAAAATCGGGGCACCAATGAAGTCTGTTATATGGAGGAAAATCCTGAAATGCTTTCCTCAAAAACCATAATTTCTTTGTGACTGAAGACAGAAAGACATGAACATCTTGGATGACAAAAGGGGGTGAGTAAATTATTTGTGAATTGTTGTTCTGGAAGTGGAGTTCTTCTTTGCTCTTTTTTCCATCAACTCTAATATTTATTTTCCACAACCAGCATAAAACATTAAATGTACATGTAGTTATTAACATAAAAATTTTAGTGCTGTCAAACGATTCATTACGATTAATCACATCCATACGTTTTTGTTTACATTATGTGTGTGTACTGTGTATATTTATTATGTATATATAAATACACACACATGCATGTATGTATTTAAGAAAAATATGTTATGTTTATATTTGTGACCCTGGACCACAAAACCTTAATAGCACAGGTATATTTGTAGCAATATCCAAAAATACATTGTATGGGTCAAAATGATTTTTTTTATGCCAAAAATCATTAGGATATTAAGTAAAGATTATGTTCCATGAAGATAGTTTGTACAATTTTTATTAATTAGTAATATTAGTCTTAGTTAATTTTATTAATCTTAGTAATAACTAAGAACTTCATCTGGACAACTTTAAAGGTGATTTCATCACATAGCTCATATTTAGATTTTTTTCCACCCTCAGATTCCAGATTTTCAAATAGTTGTATCTCGGCCAAATATCGTCTTATCCTAACAAACCATACATCAATGGAAAGCTTATTTATAAATCTAATGATGTATAAATCTAAACATGACCTTCAGTAGCTGCTACCTTCAATTTCCTTAGTACAGAGGTTTTCTAAAGTATGGAGCCCCACACATGTGGAAAAAATAAATATCGTGGCCACAAATTAAGAATTAACATCCTATTTCACCAAAATTTGCTGAATGGAGAATGAAATTTAAAGGGTTAGTTCACCCAAAAATGCAAATTCTGTTATTAATTACTCACCCTCATGTCTTTCCAAACCTGTAAGACCTTTGTTTTTCAATTCAAAAAAATGTATGCTTATGACTGGTTTTGTGGTCCAGAGTCACATATTAAAAATATTTATATATAAAATCAGTTATATGAATATAAATATATACATGTAAATATTTTTCAAAATATATACTGTGTGTGTATTTATATATACATAATAAATATACACAGTATACACACAAAACATTTAATTTGGGTGCGTTTAACAGCACTAAAAAATATACATAAATACAGACAATCGAAAAATCAGAGACAAAAGAGTTACCAATTTAATGTTATTTTACTTAGAAATAACTTTTATGTATAGGTCTGATCCTAAAATGATTAAACCCATTCTAAAAATGAAATATTATTTAATCATTACATTTCTTTTTACCTGTGACACTACACTACTATTATTTTACTAGTATTAATACTGTTTAGTTTTATTAATATTTTGAATTAGCTTTTATTTTATATTTTTAAATAAATATTTTTTACATTTTTCTTTCTAGTTTTTACTCTTTTTTGTGAATTTGTCATTTTAATTAATATTTTGTAAATATTACTATTTATTTCATTCATTTTTGTTTCAGTTTTAGTTTTATTTCGGCTATAGTTTTTATTTGTTTCCAGTTTAATTATTTGCATCCCCTTAAAATGATTTCAGTTAGGTGCAAAGACAACATTTCTAATTTTCATTTAGTTTTTAATCTAATATTTATATTTCGGTTTACTTCGGTTTTATTTTAAATAACTAAAATGTTTTCAATACTTTGTTAAAGGGATAGTTCACCCAATAATGAAAATTATTCCATGATTTACTCACACTCAAGCCATCCTAGGTGTATATAACTTTCTTCTTTCAGACGAATAAAATGAGAGTTATATAAAAAAATGTCATGGCTCTTCCAAGCTTTGTAATGGAATTGAATGGCTGTTGAGATTTTGAAGCCCAAAAAAGTGCATCCATCCATCATAAAAAGAGCTCCAAACGTCTCCGGGTGGTTAATAAAGGCCTTCTAAAGTGAATCAATGTGTTTGTGTAAGAAAAATACCCATAGTTTATATACCATATTCTCCGTCAAACACACATTTACAAGAGAGTGGCATTCCAGTAGATGATGTAGGACATAGCGTAAACTTTGTTGAGAATATGCTAGTCTCACGAGAACCAAGGTGCTTTGTTTCAGAAGGCATTTATTAACCCACCAGAGCCATGTAGAGCACTTTTTCTGATAGTTGGATGCACTATTTTGGACTTCAAAATCTCAACAGCCATTCACTGCCATTATACAGCTTGCAAAAGCCAGGACATTTTTTAAATACAACTCTGATTGGATTTGTCTGAAGGAAGAAAGTCATATATCAGTAAATCATGGGGTAGTTTTCATTTTTGGGTGCACTATCCCTTTAACAATATGACCATGGTCTAAACATAAAATAAATAATTTTATTTTACGTTATTTCCATCACGAATAACAGTTTTTCAAAAGTTAGTGTACCTGGTTACAGTGTAAGAGCATACTTTAGGTGAAATATGAGTTTATTTTCTAAAAGCAGCCAAAAGTGTCTATAGAAACACCCATATATACAGTATTTAAGATAAATTAAGTAGACTCTGGTCTCTGAATCTGCAGAAGAACTCGTTTATTTCACTGCCAAAGATCCGGGCAGTAGAGAAGGTGGAGGAGAAGTGTTTCGGCAGTGCCAACGTCATGCAGATTATCTCTGCAAGTGAAGACTCTGGCCAGCAGGAGACCCTGTACCTTGACTGCAAAGTTAGTAATGCACTTGATTCACAAATAAATGCAGAATGTGGCTATTCATAGGCACTGACTCAGATATTTGTTTGTTGTCGGTGAGCTTTTAAGAATGGGCTGTGGAAAACCTCAAAAGGATTATTTGATGTCTCATTGTTTCACTGTTTCATATTCTTTGTCTCTCTGCGTGGCTGTAGAGTGTCAATGAGTTGAATCACTGGCTGTCAGCTTTGAGGAAAGCCTGCAGTCACAACACAAACACTATGAGCTGCTATCATCCTGGCATCTACAAAGCAGACAGATGGAGCTGCTGCCATCAGAAGGAGAAATCAGGTACTGCAACTATTAGATCGTAACACTTTTTGGGGTTCGTAATAGTTTTTATAATGTGTCGTATGCTCATCAAGATGCATTTATGTGCTCAAAAATGCAGTAAAAACACTTCCATTGTGAAATAGTATTATCATTTAAAATAACTATTTTCTGTTTGAATATATTTTAAAAAGTAATTTATTCCTGTGATGGAAAAGCTGAATTTTCAGCAGTCTTCAGTGTCCATGATCCTAAAATTATTCTGATATGCTGATTTGTTGCTCAAGAACATTTCTTATCATCAGTGTTGAAAAAAAGTGTCAATTTCTTAAAAACTTCCTGACTAAACTGCACTGATAAACTTTGTATTAGACCCAGGCTGTGATAAAACCAGGCATGGAGTGACTCTGCAGGAGTGGTATGACCCACTGGACCCAGATCTGGAGGCTCAGCTCATCTATCAACATCTCCGTAGTGTCCAGCATGCCATGCGGTAATGTAGCAACAACATATTGGGCCTGTGTATAAATTTACAGTTGAGGTCAAAAGTTTACATGGACGTTGCAGAATCTGCAAAATGTTAATAATTTTACCAAAATAAGAGGGATCATACAAAATGCATGTTATTTTTTTTTTTATTTAGTACTGACATGAAAACTGTGTTGTTACCTGAATGATCCACAGCTGTGTTTTTTTTTGTTTAGTGATAGTTGTTCAAGAGTCCCTTGTTTGAACTGAACAAATAAACTGCCTGCTGTTAGGCCAGAAAATTCCACAAATTCTTTGGTTTTTCAGCATTTTTGTGTAATTGAACCCTTTCCAACAATGACTGTATGATTTTAAGATCTTTCTTTTCACACTGAGGGACTCATATGCAACTATTATAGAAGGTTCAAATGCTCACTGATGCTTCAGAATGGTAAAACAATGCATTTAGAGCCAGGGGTGTAAACTTTTGAACAGAATGAAGATGTGTACATTTTTCTTATTTTGTCTAAATATCATATATATTTTTTTCATTTAGTACTGCCCTTCAGAAGCTACAGAAGATACGTATATGTTTCCCAGAAGAGAAATTAAGTTAAATTTACCCTGATCTTCAAATTCAAAAAGTTTTCTTTTGGTAAAATAATTAACATTTTGCAGATTCTGCAAGGTGAAAAACTTTTGACCTCAGCTGTATGTCATCTGAAAGGGCTGATATAAAATAAACACACAATTCTATACAATAATAATTCAGGTAGAATTAAATGGCACACTATCAACAAACAAATCAACTTTGTAATACCTTTGATTTTTATCTAAAATCCTTGTCAAGTAGCTATGAGTCCAGTTCATCTAAAAATGATGTTTTGTAATTTTTTGCAGAGATAAGTATTATAAGTTGAGAGAGCAGCAAGGAGTCCAAGAGGCAGATTCAGTAAGAGGTACGTTTCAAGCCTGGTTTCTTTCTGTGTTGTTATCATTAACTAAAACTATTGAAGGGGATACTGGATGCAGAATTTACTTTCACATGGTGTTTGCGCATAAATGTGTCTTAAAGGATTAGTTCACTTCCAGAACAAAAATTCACACATAATTTACTCACCCCCTTGTCATCCAAGATGTTCATGTCTTTCTTTCTTCAGTTGTAAAGAAATTATGTTTCTTGAGGAAAACATTTCAGGAATTATCTCCATATAGTGGACTTCAATGGTGCCCCCAAATTTGAACTTCCAAAATGCTGTTTAAATGCAGCTATAAAGGACTCAACGATCCCAGCTGAAAAAGAAGTGTCTTATCTAGCGAAACGATTGCCCATTTTCCAAAAAATTGACAATTAAATACTTTTTTTAACCTCAAATGCTTGTCTTGTCTCGTCGGATATGTTGAAAAATTCATCGTGTTTTCTTCTTCAACTTCAAAGTCGTCCTACATCGCTGTTTTACCTTTTTTTGTAAAGGGCGTTTGACCTCCTTTGCATGTTCACTTTGTAAACACTTGGTCGGTACTTCTTTTACTAAACTTTTTTTGAGGTTAAAAAGTATATAAATTGTCAATTTGTTTATAAAATGACCATTTGTTTCGCTAGATAAGACCCTTCTTCCTTGGCTGGGATTGTTTAGAGCCCTTTAAAGCTGCATTTAAACTGCATTTTGGAAGTTCAAATGTGGGGGCACCATTGAAGTCCACTATACGGAGAGAAATCCTGAAATGTTTTAATCAAGAAACATAATTTCTTATCGACTGAAGAAAGAAAGACGTGAACATCTTGGATGACAAGGTAGTTGAGTACATTATCTGTACATTTTTGTTCTGGAAGTGATCCATTCACTTCTTTCTTTTTATTCCCAAAAAACCTAAACATTCTCAATTGATGTCATACCGCCCACGACCACTGACAGACTGCATATTTCTGCCATTTTCCCACGCTCGAGAAGCTGTAGCGACAACATCTCGTAAGCAGTGCAGGTGTTTTGTATTTGAATGTAAAAGTGAACATACAAGTCTTTATTTTCTCCCGACATCAGAGCCCCTGAGGACACAGTGGATTAGTTTTGTTTTTGATTGTAACACGTCACTGAATACACCAATAATGGAAGAGAGGGGTGGAGTCAGCAGTAGCTCATTATCATTTAAAGAGACATGCACCAAAACGGCTCGCTGCGAACAGAGCTGTTTTTGACGAGGTGAAAGGATGTTGTTTTACATGACCATTGAGCAATCTTAACCAAAGTATGTTGCAGACATGTCATGAAGACCCTATAGAATCATACCAACTTGTGGAAAATGGGCATCCGATGTTCCCTTTAAAACACCACTCACATTTATTATTTCCAAGTCCCCTTTTTTTCTCCTGACCTGACATTGATGGCTTCTCATAAATAAAGGACTGTTTTGATCTTGCAGACCAGAAGAAAGTAGATGGACTGTCAAAGCTCTTCAGTATTCTCCAAGACCTACATGATACACATGCAGCAGTGGAAGAAGAGGAAAGACTGAAGAATAAAAATGTTTTCTTGGAATTACAAACGTAAACAAAATGACTTTTGTCCTTAACTGGTTGCATTTCATTATTCACAGTGTTGTTCAGTCACTGAGCTCATACACAGACTTCAAACCAGCTATTAATTGACACATAGACGAGTGAAGAAATACTGTACAGTAAGTTTGATTTGTTCTTGGTGCATAGATGGATATTTAGAGGGCTGCGATCACAAACCCTTTATTAAAGGATAGTCGTGGTGTGTTTGCTATGTATTTGGTATTAAGGTAAGGACAATGTTAACTTACTGCAATGATTCAAGTGGGTTACTAGCTCAAAAACTGTCTTGTTGGCATTTCTGCAATTTTCAGCATTAACTTCAACTAATCAGCATTCTTCCTTTATTTTAATGTGCTTTTGACTTTAAAAAGCACTGTGGATATGCATGTCAGCTCTTCCACCGTGTAATTTTTCATTAAATCAGATTTATTAAAATGTTTATAGACTTTTTAATTTTGTAGGCTGATGGCAAGAGAAGAATTAGTTTATTCTTGAAACTAAAACCCATACAAAGCAGCCATTCCTGCTGTCTCAATGCCTTGTCTGTATGTATCATGTTTTGTTGTTATGTCTTTTTATGATATGAACTGTAAACAAGTATGCGTTGCGCATTTCACAAAAACAGTGTATTTCTGTCATTTTTAATTGTGTAACATTACATTTTTCCTGAAAGGTGGTGATGTTTAGTATTTCTCCACTAGGTGGCATTACAGTGTTACTTATTCATAAGTTGTATTCAGGCCTCATTCGCAGTAAACACAAAAGTCTTTAAACAATTATCAATAACTTCTCTATTGGATGGTGTTTTAAATTCCTCTGCAGCCATATTTAATTATGCCTGTGATTTACTACCTTTTAGTAAATATTATGTGCGCTACACAAATCTCTTGAGAACAGCCTGCATTAACCTAACTGTAAAATTATAAGAGGATTATTTCAGACTTTTCTGAGGTTTAAACAGTTTGATGTAACCATCAGCTATGTAGTTTAACATTGCAATTACATTCACAGTACTTAATTTGTCTTAAAGGGACAGAGCCGATTCTGTCATCATTTACTCAGCCTATGTTGAAACCTGTATGATTTTCTTTCTTCCAAAATGAGATATTTACCAGAATCTCCATGCTGCATTATCCAATGCCTCATAAAGTCATATGAAAACTATGTTGTAAACCATTCTGCAAAAATACCTAAATTGCATTTATAGCTTTTGGATGCTCTTTGTTTTGGAAATACAATTGGATTTTTAATATTTATTTATTTTTTATTTTTTTATTTTATGGTATATGAACAGTTACTTAATTAACATATTCACGGAGGTTATGACCAGGTCACGTGGCAGTATGTGGGCAATACAGATTATGAATTGAGTATATTATTCATTGAGATGTTTGGACCACTGTTTTTTTTTTTTTTTTATAATAATTTTAAATCAGTTGTGCATCCTTATAATTTTTCATTCATTATTCATTCTTACACTCAGAAAAAGGGACAAAATGGTGCGGTACCCTTTCAGAAAGTAATAATATGTACACTTTATGTATTAATATGTACTTTTAAAGGACTAATATGTACCATTTAGGGGCAAATAAGTTACTAAGATGTACCTTTTGGCTGTTGTAACTTAGTGTACTGCCCCTGTGACAGCTTTGTACCTTTTCTGAGCATGTATGCTTCTTTTTTTTTCTTATTTTGACTATGTCATTATCTGAGTTTAAAGAATTTTGCATTTACAGCTCCTGTTATTAAAGAGTCAGTTAAAGTGGTGCCTTATGTTTACAAGAAAGAATGTGCTTCCTGTTTTCTCTTCACTAGTCATCTGAAACATGACCAGCCTTCTCTGTTATTTTCTCTTTCTCTCTCCACCTCTCTCATTCTGTTTTCCTCTCCCTGTGTTTTCTTTTGAGGGAAACACATTATTGTTTCACCCCCTTCTGTACTATTAAAGACAGGCCCTATTATTTCACATGCTAAAGAGGAGGCATGGTTTGAAGGACTTTTTATTTTTTTATTTTTGGTAGTACAGCTGAGTTCTGTGTTCTATTGTTTATTAAGGATAAGAGAAATGTGTATATTTGTTTTGAAATGGGAAGATAGCATGCAAGAAGTCATTTTAAGCATTTTTGATTATGAGGAATTTATTAACTGTCCAGCTGATGATTTTCACTCTGGTGCTGGTTACTTTCAGTAATATGTGCGGAATTGTCATCAAATTCAACAAGGTTTTACTTTTCTGACCTTTTCTGACCTATTTTAAAGGTGTTTTAAGCATGTTTTAATTTCCTCATGATCATATTTGTGGAAGTGTGTTCATGCACAAATCAATAAAAAGGCATGGAAAGTGAAAGTGCTCTCCTTCTTTCTTTCTGTTACCCTTTTTGCATTCCCACGAAGAAAATCTGTGGCACTACTGTAAAATTCTTTATGAAGTTAGATTATATTAGGCTACGTTATGACAGTCACACAGGTTAGACTTTCAAAACACATTCCACAAATATTGGTATCCCATTTATTTTTTAGCTCATATGGCAAACATGCAGTGTTTTAATTATATAAATTTCTCTTCAACTGAATATTGCATGTGTGCCATGTGTGTGTGTGTGTGTACTTGTTTTTGCTACATTGTGGGGACCCAATGTCCCCACAAGGATAGTAAAACCTGAAATTTTTGTAGTCCCCACAATGTAAAAAAAAAAAAAATAAGATTAAAAATAGTAAATGATGTTTATCTAAAAATGTAACGATGCAAACAGGTTTTCTGCAAGGGGTAGGTTTAGGGTTAGGGTTGGTGAGGGGATAAACAGTATCGTTTGGTCAGTATAAAAACTATAGAAGTCTATGGAAAGTCCCCACAATTCACAAAAACAAACGTGCGTGTGTGTGCGTGTGTGTTTATTTTAATTATTTTTATTTCATTGTGATTCCGTTTTTAAGAATCTAAAGATGACGTGTCTGTATTGTGGGCAGTTAGTCTTCAGTCAGAAATTTAATCCATGACCGGAAATGCATATATTCCACAGCTGGAGTTGTTTGAGTTTCCGGCCGCTCACGGGATGGGTATGACTGATGGTTCTTTCATTTTTTTTTCACTTGTGTCAAGTAATTATTCAATAAAGAGAAAGTTAAGTAACTAAATTATATGGCTTAAACATGTTTATATGTCCCTGTTTTAAAAACTAAATAAATAAATAAATAAATCGTATTTCAGTCATTAACGTTGGGATAACAGAGGCTCCTCCCCCTGCTAGAACAGTAAACTGCATTATCTAAAACTGTGGTAAAGGAAGACCGACTCGTTTCGTGCGAATCGGTTCTTTTGAACAGTTTGCATATGTTCAAAGAACCGCGGTTAAACGCGATTCAGTACTGGTTATTCGATCCCTGTTATCCCGGCATTGTATGTGCTATTACATGCTTTAAATCGTTACAATAAAGCCAGGAAGGAACATGTTTGTGTTTAATATGTTATTAAGTTTTATTACAAGGGTGTAACTGTAATATTGTCTTAATGTTTAATTTACTACAGCCAAGATTCCACTTATAAAATTAAATGATAAAATTTATTTATTTAAGCCAGACCTGGTTCGTATGTTTATGAAACTGCCATATAACCAAGTCATCATAAACACATTTGGGCCATTCCATGAAATTGGTGCCGTTTCCACTTGGAAAAGTTGAAAAATAAAATGTTTAATCAATATATTTTTTTTAAATATCCTTTATATGTAGACACAATAAAATGACAAGAAACTGTATTGTGCCATCTCAGGCTATGTAATTAATTATTTTATGACTATTTTACCTCATGTTTTGGTATTTTGGTACAGACACAAGCGTTAAGCTAGACATAAAAATTGTACAAATGGCTGCACCCACTCTTATGGGAAAAATAAGGTGGATAGTTTAATTAGAATCCGCCAAATAATATAGGCTTTAGCTGAATAATATACAGAGGGTGACTGTTAAAATGTTTGAATTTTACACAGACAATCTTTAAAAACAGGGTCAAACCTAGTTAATGTCATCCCACCCAGGTAACAGGTTTGACAATTTCAAACAAATTTGCTAATTGCTAGCTAATAGTCACAAAAGCATGTTGTACACTTTGAAAGGATTTTACTTGTAGATATTGATTATATAAATGTAAAATAATTTACATTTAAAATATGGTAACAGGATTGACATTGCATGATGATCCCCCTCAGTCAAGCCTCAGATAATCAAAAATTGAACATTACAGAGGAGTGAGAGAAACATGCTTATGTTTTAAGTGTTTGAATCCTGGTTGACAGATGATGTAGCCTCCTAGAAACTATGTCACTTGAATGTACATTATTTTACAAGCGTTTTTTCTTTTTTCTTTTTTTTTTTTTTTTTTGATGAGGCTAACAGGGCTGACATGAAATCAGGGGACACTGATAAAATGATTTATATTTTATAGAAAAAAATGCATACATATGCCAAAAAAAAATTGCTTAACAATGAAACTATATTTAGAACAATATGCAAATGTGTTTTAAGATCTTTTCGCCTTCATTTTTTTAAAAATTAAAAGTCCTGCTGAAAAAGAAAAATAATAGTGAGGGAAAGGCAAAAACCTTACCCTTACCATTTACATTACATCACATTTACATTTAGACATTAGCAAAAGCGACTTACAAAATTGGAAATGGAAGCAATCAAAATCACAAAAGAGCAATAACATGTAAGTGCTATGACAAGTCTCAGTTAGCCTAACGCAGTACACGTAGCAAAGTTTTTTTTTTTTTTTTTTTTTTTTCATTATATAATAAAGAAAAAGAAAAAAGAATGCAGCAGAGGCCTTACAAAAAGAACAGGTAGTGTTATTTTTTTTTCTTACCAGCATAATTGCTATTTAAATTATTTAAAATCATATTTAACTGACGTTTTTGATGTATTGATGAAAATGATTAAAGCATACATACATATTGTTATGTTTTTAAATTACACATTTATTTGTTGTTATGTTAAATTTATGATTGATTATTTTCTATGGACGCAAAAGGACGATTCTATGGATGATTTCGTGAAATGACCCATTTACAATGTTTTATCGCTGCTGTTATTTGGCTTAAGTAGTGTACTTCTCTCTCATCAGTCGAATCTGCGATTCATTTCGAATCGGCATGTCCGAAAGACGTTCGAGTTGTTCGGACGAACTTCACGAGTCCAATTCGTGAACACCGGTTGTCCACCCGATTCATTGAAAAGATTCGACTCAAAAGAACGATTCGCGAATCGGACATCGCTAAAGCGGCCCCCTGCCTGAAGGCTTTTACCCCTCCTGCTTGATGACCCTCATCTATTCAGCAACCATTTGCTCACCACTGACACACTTTCGGGACATTTCCAGGCATCTGTTTAAAAGAGCTTTGCTAAAATGTGCCGGTGTCTGTGAGCCTTGCATCCTGTCCCACTCTCACTGCCAGCTTTAGCTCAGCATCCATATTTTTCGCATCCGTGTGGGAGAGAGAGAGAGAGAGAGAGAGAGAGAGAGAGGGGGAGAGAGAGCAAAGGGAGTGGCAGACGCTGACAAATCTCATGCCGGGAAGCCGACTGAGCCATCCCTGCACAGACCATCTGAAGTTCGCCGGCGCCGACTTCTTTATAAATCACAGGATTTGGACTTCATAAGGTAATAGTGCTGTTTGTGAGAGCGGATCGGGTTTGTGTCGCTTGACAGGGGCGTGTGAAGACGGTAGCGAGCACGCCGCAGTGAAGAGCCAAAACAATAGAGCAGCAGAGTCTACGGCGCAGAAATGAGCCAGCAGACTAAACTTCCGCCTATTTTAGGATATATTACACGCTTTTTGCTGCAGCAATCTGTCTTTTGACGTGAAATTCACGCTGTGAGTTTTTAACGGAGCAAATTTAGGGTTTGGAAGGTAGCTGTGATGACAGCATATCGAAAGTGCCGACCTCAGTGGATAATGGGTCTCATTTCACTAGAATACCGCAAATGACCTTGCTTTATTACTGATTTATCACTCAGGAAATCTTGCACTAGCAAAACAACGCGTTCAGAGCCTGTCGGTGTCGATTACATTGTTTCAGCTTCATTCAAACGACAAAATGTGTTTTTTTGTCTTTCTTTGCCCTGAAGCATCACATTATTGATGCTGTGGCTCAGCCAGTATCCTGTTTATGAACTGGCATGGGCCATTCAAGGCCATTCATATAGCAAATTGCATCCATTCAGTGGGATTTCAAACGCTCATGATGGTTGTCTTCAGTCCCGCAGGTAGAATGGAGAAGGATATCCGCCATCCTCACATTTAGTGCCTCGAAAAAAGAAAAAAAAATCAACCCTTAATAAGCTGCGAAACTTGAAGTTTCTCCAGTGGACATAATGAACATGCTGAAGTCCAGTGGCTTGAAGATCCCTGGCAGGGGACCTAAACACTCCAGTCCAGTGGGACGAACAACTGCTGGGCCATCAACCAGTCCTGCGGCTCAAAAAGACAGTAAGTCAGCTTCTTCTGTGCCTCGCTCCCCTCCAGACTCAAATAAGCCAGTGATATGTCTCATCATGTTAGCCATCACTAGGCCCAGACAGAATCTACAGACAGTTTTTGCATCAGCGTTATTTTAGTATTATTAATAAACTAATATATATATATATATATATATATATATATATATATATATATATCTAAATTGTTAGGTTGTTTTAGTAATGTTATTATGTGATTTTGCGATTTATATTATTTTTTTTTAACATTTATTTTTAGATTAAATTTATTTTTATGCCAGTTGTAGGAATTTTAAGTACATAAACATGAGGTTTTTTATTTGCATTTATTTTATTTATTTTTCATTTGATTTTTTAGCCATGGCAACATTTCTAAAATTATTTTTTTAAGATTGAGCTTTTCATTAAATATTTTATATTATGGCATTTTCCATTCTAATAAAAAAACTATTTTAATTCTTTCAGTTAACAGTATATAACAGTTATATGCTGATTTTGTGGGTGAAATTGATTTGAGTGTCATAAAATGCAGTAAAGTTGAAAGTGCATATAATAAACACAACTTTAACAAGCAATTAAAATATTGACGCAAGTGTACATTTTTGACAGAGTACTATGGTTGCAGATTCAGTGTTGGCTGGATTTTTACTAATAAAATATTATCATAGTTATTACTCACTACAGTGGAATATATCTGAGTACCATCACTGACCCAAAGTACCGCCACAATGCCTGTAAGGGACGAGCTGTTATTACATTGGAATTACAGTGGTTTGGTTGAAATTTAGCATTTTTTTTTTCACTGAAGTGGAACCAGAGAACTTTTGTTGCATTTTTGCTGCTGTCTACAACTACCATTCAAATGTTTGGGGTCAAGATTTTTTTTTAAAAAATGTATTAATACTTTAAGCAAGAATGCACTAAATTGTTCAAAAACAACAGAAAGACTTACAATACCAGTCAGAAGTTTTTGAACAGTAAGTTTTTAATGTTTTTTAAAGAAGTCTCTTCTGCTCACCAAGCCTGCATTTATTTGATCCAAAGTACAACAAAATCAGTACAATTCTGAAATATTTTTACTATTTAAAATAGCTGATGTCTTTTTGAATATATTTTAAAATGTAATTTATTCCTGTAATCAAAGCTAATTTTTCAGCATCATTACTTCTGTCTTCAGTGTCACACGATCCTTCAGAAATCATTCTAATATGCTGAAATGATAGACATTAATACTTTTATTTAGCAAGGATGCTTTAAATTGATCGAAAGTCATAATAAAGACATTTATAATGTTTCAAAAGATTTCTATTTCAGATAAATGCGGTTCCACTGTATTTTCTATTTCTCAAAGAAATATGAAAAAATTCTACTCAGTTGTTTTCAAGATAATAATAGTAGTAATAAATGTTTTTTGAGCAGCAAATCAGAGTATTAAAATGCTTTCTGATGGATCATGTGACTGGAGTTATGATGCAAAAAATTCAGCTTTGAAATCACAGGAATAAATTGCATTTTAAAATATATTCAACTAGAAAACAGGTATTTTAAATTGTACAAATATTTCAAAATTTTACTGTTTTTGCTTTATTTTGGATCAAATAAATGCAGGCTTGCATTTTTTAAAAACGTTTGACTTTTAGTGTACATTGTTACAATGCTCTTTCTTTCTATTTCTATTCCACAAAAATGTATCAGTTTCTGCACATTAAGAAGCAATGTTTTCAACATTGATTATAATAAGAAATGATTTCGGAAGGATCACGTGACACTGAAGTCTAAAGAATGGCTTCTAAAAAATTAAGCTTTGTGATTACAGGAAAAATTACATTTTAAATATACTAACATAGAAAACAGTTATTTTAAATTGTAATAATGTTTCACAACATTACTGTTTTACTGTATTTTTAATCAAATAAATTCAGCCTTTTATGTTCAAAACCATAAAAAAAATACTGACCTCAAACTTTTAAATGGTAACGTAGCTCAATTTGTTCACCCTTCAACTCGCTTTTTACAAAACGGTAGACCTATCAGATCAATGAGTGCAGATCTCTTTATTCCTTGACGGTTGGATCTGAGTTGTGGTTTATTGTGATTAATGTGGTTAATTATCTTTCGAATCAGATGACAAGCGCTGACACTGGTGACACAGACATTGGTTACATAAATCACAGCGAGCTAATCCCTGCATTGGTGACGTGGCCGACCTCACATCCAGCCACAACGAGACCAGACCATGTTATTTACATTAGTTTGTGTGTCACCCAGAAGGGGTGTCATGGTTCAAACAGACTGTGGAATGCTTTGTTCGTAAAACACACACACACACACACACACATACAGGAAGTGCAGTGAAAATCAGCAGTTGTGCTGCTTTTCACATAGAGAAGTCATCAAACATGTGATATTCCTGAAGGGAAGTTCAAAAGCCATTTTGCACAAACCTCACATTTATATGTCTTTTTATATCAACGCTTTGTTTTTCTTCAGTCTCTACCAACAGTATGTGTTTTATGTTTAGCAAAAGCAGCTCATGATATTTATAACTGCGTGGGTAAAACATGGTAGCCTGCCCTTTTTAAAATTTCACACCATAGTATTAATGTGTCAGGTCCTGTGGTCTAATGGTACCCATCTATGATACGAAGGAAATGCACTAGCATTGATCATAGTCCTCTGCCTGTTCTCAGAGACTGAAGAAGAAGGGTGTGTGCTTGTGGCAAAATGTGACTTCAGGAACACAAGTATTTCAGCTGGTACTTTTTAGGGAGGTTTCATAAGAACACTTTTAGCATGAAGAACATATTGATATTTCCAAAAAAAAAAAACACCCAACCATATATATATATATATATATATATATATATATATAAAAAAACAGAATAAAGTTTTTTTTTATTGTGCTGCACATAATCTTGTGCAGTAATATATATATATATATATTTAGCTGCTTTAGCTGCTTTTGCTACAGAAAAAAATAAATAAATGAATAAAAATATATATATATATATATATATATTTTTTTTATTCATTTATTTATTTTTTTCTGTAGACTGCACCTTAAAATGGCATATAGTGTGTTTTAGGGTAATCTGTATGCTAGTGTACAATTAAACATTGACAAAGTTCACTTTTAGATAAAAAAGTTTACTGTTAAAATGTACAGTTTTTCACCTCATGGAAAAGTTTACATACACCTTGCAGAATCTGCAAAATGTTAATTATTTTACCAAAATAAGTGGGATCATACAAAATGCATATTATTTTTTATTTGGTACCGACCCGAATAAGATATTTCACATAAAAGACATTTACATTTAGTCCACAAGAGAAAATAATTGTTGAATTTATATAAATGAACCTGTTTAAAAGTTTACATACGCTTGATTAATACTGTGTTGTTACCTGAATGATCCACAGCTGTGCTTTTTTGTTTAGTGATAGTTGTTCATGAGTCCCTTGTTTGCCCTGAACAGTTAAACTGCCTGCTGTTCTTCTGAAAAATCCTTCAGGTCTCACAAATTCTTTGGTCTTCCAGCATTTTTGTGTATTTGAACCCTTTCCAACAATGACTGTATAATTTTGAGATCCATCTTTTCACACTGATGACAACTGAGGGACTCATTTGCAACTACTACAGAAGGTTCAAACGCTCACTGATGCTTCAGAGGGAAACGCAATGCATTTTGAATTTGAAGATCAGGGTAAATTTAACTTATTTTGTCTTCTGGGAAACGTATATCTTCTGTAGCTTCTGAAGGGAAGTACTAAATGAAAAAAAAAAAGATATTTAGGCGAAATAAGAAAAATGTACACATCTTCATTCTGTTTAAAAGTTTACACCCCTGGCTCTTAATGCATCGTTTTTCCCTCTGGAGCATCACTGAGCATTTCTGTAATAGTTGCATATGAGTCCCTCAGTTGTCTTAATTTTTATAAATCCAACTATTTTTTCTTTTGTGGACTATATAGTCTTTTGTGGACTATATATGTGTCTTTTATGTGAAATATCTTATTCAGGTCAGTACGAAATAAAAAATAACATGCATTTTGTATGATCCCTTTTATTTTGGTAAAATAATTCACATTTTGCAGATTCTGGAAGCTGTATGTAAACGTTTGACCTCAACTGTATATGACTAACATCAAGTAACAAATCAGAGTTCATCGCTGTGTTGTAATCAAGCCTATTTTAAGAAGTACAAACCTTTTAATATTGTGCATTCAAACTTCCTGTTTTGTGGCATTTCTAAGATCATTTTCATTATTTAAAGGCTGTCAGCTGATGGTAATATAATTTTCAGCGTTTTGTATTTAGAGTTTTGCAGTCATGTTTAGCTCAAAATTAATACTGAGCACTTATTTTGCAAACTATACTAATGCATAAGCTGGTTAACAATATAAACATCCTCTGGCCATGTAATATGACATGATGTCAGCCGCCCACAGACTGTGGCTCTGTACACTCCCAAAACTAGAGTTTCCCCTGAAGCTTTCTGACATATGCAGCCCAGGCACAGGAAATGAGTAGCACATTGGTTTAGACACAAGATTGTCAGAACCAGTGTAGCTTTTAAAGAGAATAGTTTTGTATGAATTCTTTATGAATGCTTTGGTCAGGGGCACCTATTTTACCCTATTTTCTAAGTGTAGTTACTCTCGGTTTCTCTCAGCCTCAGATAGAGCGCCACTGGATCATTATTGTCTGATGGATAAGATAGACTGAAATGGTGAAAGTTCCAGTCTGGTTGGCTCGCCCCAATGGAAATCGGTTCACCAGAAAATGCTTTCTCATCATTGGAGGAAATTAGGTTTATGTGTTTACGCAAGATATAATCTTTGGGATGCAACTGCTAGAATTGTTTGATAAGTAAAGTAAGCAGCAGGAAGTAAGTCACATTTTTTAGATATGTTAGAAAAGCAAACTGGCCAGTTCTGCACTAGGGTGGTATGCTGAGTTGCCTAACACCTTTAATCAGCTGAGTCAGTCTCTTTCATTGACAGGACTCAAAACATTTCTAATGCTATGGTGAGAGGCGCTGACACTAAATCCTGCTCATTGCATGTGCAGAATGTGTTGTGCATTTGTCACTACATATCTACAAATAGAAGGTTCCCTTTTTCATGTTTCAAACTTGATTTGACTTGATTTAACAAATGAGATTTAGAAGCAATGTGCTGAAGAAAAATCTGATGAAAAGAGGTCAAGAAACTGGAAGATGAAATTGATGCAGCAAGAAGAAAAATTTTGCCGGAATCATTGCTCGAGTTCGTCCTTTAGTTGCTCAACCTCTCTGGAATCAGTATTCGTGTTGACAAATCTCTGCATGTCAGCATAGTCGTTAAAGGGATAGTTCACCCAAAAATGAAAATTCTCACCCTCATGTCGTTCCAAACCTGTAAGACCTTCCTTTATCTTTGGAACACAAATTAAGAGATTTTTGATGAAATCAGAGAGCTTTCTGACCCTGCATAGACAGCAACACAACGGACACATTCAAACCCAGAAAGCTAATACGAACATTGTTAAAAAAGTCATTATGACATCAGTGGTTCAACCATAATTTTATGAAGCTACGAGAATACGTTTTGTGCGCAAAGAAAACAAAAATAACAAATTTATTCAACAATTTCTTCTCTTCTGTGTCAGTCTTTTACATGCGTTCACAGGGTATGTAAAAGTATTTTTGTAGCTTCATAAAATTAGGGTTTTTTTCAGTGTCCTTACTACCTTTCTGGGCCTTGAACGTGGTAGTTGCGTTGCTGTCTATGCAGAGCCAGAAAACTCTGGGATTTCATCAAAAACATCTTCATTTGTGTTCTGAAGATGAACAAAGATCTTACGGGATTGAAACGACATAAGGGTGAGTAATAAAGAATTTTCTGAATTTTCATTTTTGTGCGAACTAACCCTTTAAATATCATGTAAAAACACTGAATTATGATTGGTCATTTCACATGTCACATACCTCCTTGCTGTCCAAGTGGACAATCTGTGGCCATAACACACACCAGAACATGAGCATCGGACTTTATGCCAATAGTGTTACCATACCCAATAGAATAGCAAAAAAATGTTTTTAAAGAAGTTTTATGAACACTCCTCTGTCTATCATTAGAGAATCATACAGATAGTCCCACCTAAAAGTTACACCACTTCTCGGGCCAATGTTGCTGTGTTTGGCTGGTCAGAATACTCAAACAAGCACAGCAGGGTTAAGGTTTTTTTGGCCAGTCAACTGACAAATTACATTTAGACACTAAATTACATTATATCTGTATAGAAAGCTGGGATAGATAAATATTAGGTAACATTATATTTTATTAGGGTTTATTAGGTCACATTTTTGTTACACATGTTACATGTTCATTCTATAGTAATAACAGTAAGTTATGAATAATTACAAGCAACTAACCCCAAATCAAGGCCTAACCCTATAGTAGGTACATGTTGTTAATTAATATTACTCAGTACTTTCTATGGTCGCACTTTAAAGGAGAATCCACTTCCAGAACAAAAATTGACAGATAATGTACTCACCCCCTTGTCATCCAAGATGTTCATGTCTTTCTTTCTTCAGCCGTAAAGAAATTATGTTTTTTGAGTTAAAAATTTCAGGATTTTTCTCCATATAATGGACTGCTATGGTGCCCTGATTTTGAAATTCCAAAATGTAGTTTAAATGCGGCTTCAAACGATCCTAAATGCGGTTGTAAACGATCCCAGCCGAGGAAGAAGGGTCTTATCTAGCAAAACGATCGGTTATTTTCATTAAAAAAAATACAATTGAAATTTGAAAAAACTTTTTATTCTCAAATGCTCGTCTTGTCTTGCTCTCCCTGAACTCTATGTATTCTGGCTCAAGACAGTTAGGGTATGTCGAAAAACTCCAAGTTACTCCCTCAACTTGAAAAATCATTTCAAAATCGTCCTACATCACTGCAGAAGTACCGACCCAGTCTATGCAAAGTAAACATGCAAAGAAGATCAAACACCCTCAACAAAAAAGGTAAAACAGCGATATAAGATGATTTTGAAGTTGAGGGAGAACATGAGATGGGAGTTTTTCGACATACCCTAACTGTCATGAACTGGAAAAAAAACAGTTCAGGCAGAGTAAGACAAGACGAGTATTATTTTTATGAAAATAACCGATCGTTTCTCTAGATAAGACCCTTCTTCCTCGGCTGGGATTGTTTACAACCACATTTGGGATCGTTTGAAGCCACATTTAAACTGCATTTGGAAGTTAAAAATCGGCGCACCATAGCAGTTCATTATATGGAGAAAAATCCTGAAAAAACCCTTAAATAAACCCTTACATAATTTCTTTATGGCTGAAGGAAGAAAGACATGAAGATCTTGGATGACATCTTCAATTTTTGTTCTGGAAGTGGACTTCTCCTTTAAGATCCAATTCTCACTATTAACTAACTATTACTTATGACTTTGCTACTTATTAAAGGATTAGTTCACTTCCACAATAAAAAATTCCTGATAATTTACACACCCCCATGTCATCCAAGATGTTTGTGTCTTTCTTTCTTTCTTTAGTCAAAAAGAAATTAAGGTTTTTGAGAAAAACATTGCAGGATTTTTCTCAAAATAGTGGACTTCAGTAGTGGCCAATGGGTTGAAGGTCCAAATTGCGGTTTCATTGCAGCTTCAAAGGGCTCTACACGATCCCAGCTGAGAAATAAGGGTCTTATGTAGCAAAACGATCTGTCATTTCCTAAAAAACAATACAAATTGATATAATTTTTAACCCCAAATACATGTCTTGCACTAGCATGTTTGACGCATTACGTAATCACGTTGGAAGGGTCATGCACGTTAGTTCTTCATCTGTGTACTTCGGTTCAAAAAGGTAGGGTAGGGTGAAAAACTCCATCTCATTTTCTCCTCCAACTTCAACTCCAAAATCATCCAACGTCATGGTTTTACCTTTTTTTGTAAAGGGCGTTTGACTTTCTTTGCACGTTCACTTTGTTAATACTTCCGCCTACTTTCCTCTAGACCTTTCCAGTGTGATTACGTAATGCGTGAGGTAGAGCTAGTTCAAGACAAGCATTTGTGGTTAAAAATATATACTTATAATATTATAATATAATATCTTATTTGCAATTTGGACCTTCAACCCATTGGCCAACATTGTAGTCTACTATATGGAGAGAAATCCTGGAATGTTTTCCTCAAAAACCTTAATTTCTTTTCGACTGAAGAATGAAATACATGAACATCTTGGATGACATGGTGGTGAGTAAATTATCAGGAATTTTTCATTCTGGAAATGTACTAATCCTTCAATATTTAGTATTTTAGTATTTAGTATTTTGTTGTTAATTTCAGGTATAGGGTAGGACTGAGGGATCTAAAGTATGGTCATGCAGAATAAGACATTAAAATGAGCTTTGTAAGTACTAACAGACAGCCAATATGCTAGTAATATGCATGCTAAAAAGCAACTAGTTAATAGTGAGAAATGTTCCCTAAACTGAAGTGTTACCCTTTCTATAATTGTATAATTACACTGCACCAAGGACACCTTAAAACAAGGTGTAACCAAAAATTACTATCTAAAGAGTTGCACACATATTTTTGTTATCAGGAAATACTCTTCCATTTTCAGTGGGAAAAAGAGGGAGTGTTTACGGTGGAGGAGTGATCAGGACTCTACAGAGAGCTTCAGAGATAGAAATGTGTGTGTGTGTGTGTGTGTGTGTGTGTGCAGGGGGCGGTTAAAGGCTGAGCCGGGGTCATTGTGTTAGCTTGTGCTGCTGAATGGTGGGATTGAGATGGTGGGAGGAGGAGTGCAGGCACAATAGTGAAGTGAGGCTTGTGTTCTTCTCTTCTTCCTGCATCACTCCTTTTTCTTTTTTTCCCCTTACTGATCTAGTGTTACCGTAGCAACGCTGCCACTTGGGCAAGAAATGCACCAGAGCCTCCGCTCGAGCCCTGCAATGGGCCGGGACTTCCTGAATGGGCCTAGTTTTCTCTGCCGTGGTGTAGTGCTCGTGTACTCCTCTCTTGAGTCCCGGCACATGCACACACACACTCCTTCCGCTTATGTTTCACTGCACTGGGTTGAGTGTGCTTCATTGCTGCCCTAATGTGTGATGGGCATTTTGGATTGTAATGGGGTCATCGGCTAGTGAAACAATGAACAAGCCTATGCAGCAAATTGAGTAATGCTTTCTTAGGTATAAATATGTATATATAGCTTGTGATGTTCCTCATTTGCCGCTTTGGATAAAAGTGTCTGCTACATAAATAAGTGTTAAATAAATGTGGTACACAAAACAAGAAATTAGGGAGAATGTCTAGGCATATATATATCTACATACATATATGGGCCATTCTGCAGAATTGGTTCAAAGTCAGAGTTGAAAAAACATCTTGAAAAAATTTGAAAACTTGAAAAAACGGAAATTTTGTATGTATGCAAGTTGTATAATATCCAAAGTACAAATTCTCCTAAATTTGTCACTACCAAAACACAGTAATATATAATTTAATAAGAATGGTTAAATTGACCTATTAAGATTTTGGTTACATCTTCCTTATTTTTTCTATTTTATTGCAGTTTTTAGAGGTAAATCAATAACAGTTAAAAGTTTTACAACATTTCAAGTGTGATTTATGAGATTTGTTGTATTTCTTTGTAAAAGGCAAAAAGTTGATCGTACTGATTTCAAACTTAAGGATTTATTCGTTTAAATATACATTGAACCAAACACTATCATAACATCTTAATTCAGTTTACTTTATTTTTGTCAAAACATCCTATGTTTTGGTCGTTACAGCACATTTTCAGTAGAGACAGTAATGTTTTGGTAGCGAACATGTTTCAGAATTTTAACCCACACACTAACACTGCTAAAACATGCTAAAATACAAAAAATTTGCATAACCGTACTAAAATTTTGTTAAAAATTATGTGTTCCCTTGTCACTACCGAAACAATGATGATATGTTCGGTTGTCACTGTTTCCGCAGAGACAATTTTATGGAAAAACAACCAAAAAAACAAAGATGTCACTGCCGAAACTTTACCAAATGTTTCAGTAGTGACAATTTTAGACACTTTTGAACCTGCTGAAGATGCTAATCAGCACATGGTTAGCTATCACAGTTCTGAACAGTTGTACACATATAAAAACTAATTGTATTGAAAAACATATAAAAAATTGTTTAATTATAGAAAAATGGTGTTCGGTAATGACATTCCTAAAAGTTACACACAGATTTTTCATACTTTTGAACACATTTACCTCAAAATGATGGGGCCTGTCTACTCACCATGTAGCTATGAGAGAGAGTGACATAAATATTTCCTGATCATAAATGTAGGGGTGTAGTTAAAATCAGTCCCAGCCAATGGACTAAAACATACAGTGTTTCGGTAGTGACGTGAAAAAAAATGTGGGACACATTGGTTTTACATTAAGTTTCATAATTTACAAAGAAAATATAAAATAAATATATATTTTTTTGAAATTCACTTTTTTTAAAATCCAAAAAATATTTTTAAAAACAACAATGGAATAAAATGCCAAAAAAAAAAAAAAAAAAATCAATATCATTTTCATAAGTTGAAATTTAGAGTGTTAGGGTTCAGGACATCCTGCTCCCTATTGAAAGTATCTACTAAATGATGATTTTATAGATATTAAAGGAGAAGTCCACTTCCAAAACAAAGATTCACATATAATGTACTCACCCCCTTGTCATCCAAGATGTTCATGTCTTTCTTTCTTTAGTTGTAAAGAAATTATGTTTTTTGAGGAAATTTTTCTCCATATAATGGAC
Source organism: Cirrhinus mrigala (assembly GCA_036247105.1). Lineage (NCBI taxonomy): Eukaryota > Metazoa > Chordata > Actinopteri > Cypriniformes > Cyprinidae > Cirrhinus > Cirrhinus mrigala. The sequence goes on from CM070011.1 coordinate 11,565,817, forward strand.
TGCTATGGTGCCCCGATTTTGAACTTCCAAAATGCAGTTTAAATGTGGCTTCAAACGATCCCAAATGCAGGTGTAAGCCGAGGAAGAAGGGTCTTATCTAGTGAAATGATCGGCTATTTTCATTAAAAAAATGCAGTTTAAATACTTCTTAATCTCAAACACTCGTCTTGCATTTCTCTCCTTGAACTCTGTGTATTCTGGCTCAAGACAGTTAGGATATGTCGAAAAACTCCAATCAACTTCAAAAATCATTTCAAAATCATCCTACATCGCTGCAGAAGTACTGACCCAGTGTTTGCAAAGTGAACATACAAAGATGATCAAACACCCTTAACAAAAAGGTAAAACAGTGATGTAGGGCGATTTTGAAGTTGAAGGACATGAGATGGGAGTTTTTCGACATACACTAACTGTCATGAACCAGAGAAAAAACAGTCCAGGCAGAGTAAGACAAGACGAGCTTTTGACATTTAAAATTTTATAAATTGTATTATTTTTATGAAAATAGATGATCATTTCACTAGAAAAGACTCTTCTTTCTCAGCTGGGATCGTTTGCAACCGCATTTAAACTGCATTTTGGAAGTTCAAAATCAGGCACCATATCAGTCCATTATAGTGAGAAAAATGCTGAAATGTTTTCCTCAAAAAACATAATTTCTTTATGACTGAAGAAAGAAAGACATTAACATCTTGGATGACAAGGGGGTGAGTACATTATATATGAATCTTTGTTTTGAAAGTGGACTTCTTCTTTAAGCTTACTGATATTTTAAATATTATTGTGGGTTTCAATAGATAATAAAAGGATCTTAGTAAACATCTAAGACTGAAATACTTAACTGCTTTTTAAATGTATTTTTTGGATGTGAGACAGATGTTTGCACCAATTCTGTATACTGGCTTATATGTACTTCAGGAATAGTACTCCTAAATTTTTATGATTTATATTGTCGTTCTAAACTTAAGTTCTTGATCTGTTCTTCATATTTCCCAAAAAATGTCAAATCTGTCATCATTTACTCATGCACCGTTGTGTTGTTCTAAACCAATTAGACTTTTGATCTCATTTTAATGAAATTTTTAATGAAACCTAAGAGATTTCTGACCGTACATTTAAAGTCCATTGCACTAATACTTTCACACTTCAAACATTTCATAAAGACATGGTACAAGTAATTCATATGAATTGCTGCTTCTGAAAAGACACCATCTTTTTATATGATGAACAGATTTAATTGAGGCTTAAATCTGTACATCAAATATGCTAAATTGAAACATTCTTGCTTGACCAGCGAGAACCAATGAAGTTCTTTTTGGAACTGACCATGTAATTTTTTTGTATTCTACTCTATTTTCTGCCAGACAAGAAGATTTGTTTATATATTTCCATCACTGCTGATGTTAACACGTCTGCTTCTGTGTGGTAGACTACTGACCTCAATAATAGTTGAATAACGTCCAAAATTCTCAACGTAGACAGTCTGTCAGCTCTTAGTAGGCACACCGGCTTAGCATTGTTACACGCCATTTCTAAACAACAGTGAATTCAATCAGGATGTTTTTTGACTGATAAGCAGCCCAGAGTTTTCTTCATATCAGAGATCTTTAACCAGCATGTTTATCAGTCCAAGAACATGTTGGAGCAATTGAGAAACAAAACCAGTCATCATCCCCCTCCCCCCAGCGTCAGTAACCCCCCACACACATACGCTGAGGTTTAAAAGACCGACTGAACACACACTAAATGAGTCGTGGCTCACACATCATCACTGCATCCTTCAAGCGGCATTGGGTAAGTGGCATGTGTCAAAGGCGCCACATGTGCAAAGCACTCAGGTCCATAAACTATTTCACTGCAAATTCCACTGACCCAGATTTGTTCAGAAATTAGAGTGCTGCTCAGCCTTGCATGAAGGCTGCAGTGACATGCAGACATGAGCGAAATGATGAAAGTTCTCTGGTGCCATGCATTAAATGAGCTGTGTAACAAGTGTTGACAACATATGCAGTGAAATACACAGAACACTGTAAATTCTTAAAATGGGTGTTTATCCATGTACCTCATGTTACTGTAGTGTTTATCATTGAATTACTAAGTTCCAGACCTTTATTCATCTTCAGAGCACAAATTAAGATATTTTGATGAAATCTGAACACTATCTGACCCTGCATAGACCCTGCATGTTCAAGGCCCAGAAAGGTAGCAAGGACGTCGTTAAAATAGTCCATGTGACATCAGTGGTTCAACTGTAATATTACGAAGATACGAGAATACCTTTAGAGTGCAAAGAAAACAAAAATAATGATTTTATTCAACTATTTCTTCTATTTTGTGTCAGTCTGTGCCACCATTCATGAGAGTACCATGACGTATGAGTGTGGTTCTGCTGACGCAGAAGCCAACGTTCTGACATAGAACCTGGATGTGCTGTGCCTTGTTTACAAGCAGATGAAGATGTATGCTATACCAGAACTGAAAATTTCTCCATCACTGATGGATGTTTTTTTTTATCAGTGATAAAAAAATCAGAAAGCTGTCCATCATTTTGACAGATTACACACTGAGGGTGATCTATTGTAGATTGTAGCTGTAATTCCCACCCCTGTCCAGTTGGTGTCGAGCGCGCTTCAGTCTGGCAGCAGAGCAGGGGATCCAGAACAAAAACGAAACTGTCACGAATGTTTTTCATTTCGTTTGATTACACAAAGGCGAGTACACAGAAGCTACAACGATCTATCACGGCACATTAAAGAGCGCCAAAACGGTATTTATTGCTTAAATTTCCTAATAAAATGGACGGAATTTGAAATCTAAAAAAAAAATTTGAAAGCCTATTGCTATTAATTGGAAGGAAGATGCACGACAGACTGTTCATTCAACAGCTGAAAACAGCACAGAACAAAAGATTGATTGTGATTTAAGAATCGATATTGGTTCATTGATATAAGAATCTATTAAAATCGAGAAATCTTTTTTTTTTATCTTTTTTTTTTTTTTACCCAGCGCATTTTGTTGTTACGGTGTCATCCTGTAGGCTCATGATTAAAAATGAAAATGTGAACAAAAATAAAAGCAATTAAATGTGTTATTCAAATTCAAATATGAAAATTAAAATCACGGGTAATAATAAATTATGACAGAATTTTTATGACCCTGTCTGTCAAAATGACGGACAGTGTTAAAGTCTAGCGCAACCTCTGTGCTATACATAAAATAGTCTCGAAGAGTGTGTGTCAAAGACTGACACGGAAGAGAAGAAATGGCCGAATAAAATCGTTATTTTTGTCTTCTTTGCGCACAAAAAGTATTCTCATAGCGTAAAATTAAGATTGAACCACTGATGGACTATTTTAACAATGTCCTTACTACCTTTTCTGGGCCTTGAACATGTCAGTTGTGTTGCTGTCTATGCAGGGTCAGAAGCTCTCGGATTTCATCAAAAATACCTTAATTTCTGTTCTGAAGATGAACGAAGGTCTTATGGGTTTGGAACGACATGAGGCTGAGTAAATAATGACAGAATTTTCATTTTTGGGTGAACTATCCCTTTGACTCACCTTTTTGAAAGAAATTAATGTTTAATCCTCAAATAGGAGTCCTTAAAAAATGAAAAACTTTTTTAATATTCATAATAAGAAGAAGAAACAAAAGTTATATTAAGAATGATTTCTGAAGGATCTTGTGACACTGAATCTTGAAGTAATGGGTGCTGAAAATTCAGCTATGCCATCACAGCAGTAAATTATATTTTAAAATATATTAAATTAGAAAACCATTATTTTAAATTATTAATTAGTAATGACTTTTCTCAATATTACTATATAATTGTATTTTTAATCAAATAAAAGCAAATACAAATGTCTTCTTTAAGAGGTTTTAAAAGAGAGACGTTTAAAAAAAAAGATCTTCTTGCTGATCCCAGATCTTTAAACAGTAGTTTACTTTGTTTTTTGCAACGTTTCCAAAGAATATCATGCTACTTAATACCATGGTTGACCGAGGAATGATTTATAGCTAAACTTGTTAAAACACATGGTAGGGACACTAAAACACCAGGATCCTGTGATGGTAAACAGTCATGCTAGATGAATGAAGAGAATAGTTGTTGTAATGACTGATCTATGATTAAAGGGTTAGTTGACCCAAAAATGAAAATTAGCCCATGATTTACTTACCCTCAAGGCCTTCTAGGTGTATATGACTTTTTTTCTTTCAGACGAATCCAATCAGGGTTATATTAACAAATGTTCTGGCTCTTCCAAGCTTTATAATAGCAGTGGGTGGGTGTTTTTGTTTAACATACCAAAAGAAGTCCAATAAAGCACATCCATCCATAAAAAAGGGCCTCACACAGCTCCGAGGGGTGAATAAAGTAAGGAAACCTTGCTTCCTTTGCTACTGTAAACTAACGTTGGTTCTTGCGAGACTAGCATATTCTCACTGCGCACACGTCCTACGTCATCCACCCAGAACAAGAGAGAAGTGTTTATAGTGTTTTAAATATGGATATTTTTCGGAGCCGTGTGAGGCACTTTTTTATTATGGATGGATGCACTTTATTGGACTTCTTTTGGACTGTTGAACAAAAATATCCACCCACTCCATTATAAAGCCTTAAAGAGCCAGGACATTTATTAATAATACACGGACTGGATTTGTCTGAAAGAAGAAAGCCATATACAACTAGGATTGCTTGAGGGTGAGTAAATCATGGGCTAATTTTCATTTTTGGGTAAACTAACCCTTTAAATACCATCTGTGACATACTGGCAGTTACCACAGGAAATAATTTCCACTCATGCCTTATTTTGTAAAAACGTATGCACTGTTTCAGTAATATATCCAATAAACTGGAGATGTAGAAACTACAGGGATACAAGAAAAAGGAGCAAAATGCAGCACTGTTTATGTGGATCAAACTCAAACACCCACAGTAATTACATTGGTATTGCATAATTAGAAGTTCATCCACCTACAGCAGTAGTTCCACTGAATCACTAAAAGATACTTTAGACTTTACATCTCAAATTACACATTTTTGCTTAGCAGAATGAATCAAATAGTTTGAGTGACAGAGACCCTCCAGAATGCCTTGCCCCATCGACCTCCATTGTAAGTTGTTATAGTACACACAACTTTTTATTTGTTTTAACAAACTCAGAGGCAGTTCTTTTGTAACTGACAGTTATGTTGATGAAGCTTTGTTATGCTGAGCCTGTAATATTTCTTTAATGATCTACTATTCAATCTTTTCTATCCACAGGTTGCCCCTACAAGCAGACGACTCCCACCCCCAGCAGCAACGCCTCAGACAAGTCCAGCTCCAAAGCCTCTGAGGTGGGTGATGAGGTAGCTGGGGACTTCGTAGTCGGTGAACGTGTCTGGGTGAACGGAGTCAAACCAGGAGTCATCGCCTATCTTGGAGAGACCCAGTTTTCCCCAGGACAGTGGGCTGGAGTGGTGCTGAATGACCTGGTTGGAAAAAATGATGGCTCTGTCAATGGGGTGCGTTACTTTGAGTGTCAGCCTTTGCAGGGCATCTTCACCAGGCCTTCCAAGCTCACGCGGCAACCCATCGGAGACGGGAGCGACGAGCAGCAGCAGAACGCACAGCTGCAGGGTGGTGCGGGAGCATCCGGCCAGCGCGTGGTCATGCCGCTCAGAGAAGGCATGCTCAACAGCTCTGTCAAAACCGGCAACGAGTCAGGATCCAACATGTCTGACAGTGGATCTGTGAAGAAAGGGGGAGAGAAGGACCTTAAGGTTGGAGATCGAGTGCTGGTGAGTGTTGAAGCTTTTCTCAGTGAGTAACAGTATAACTGTGTATATATACCAAGACGGGTCACTCATATTGCTGTGAATGAAAGAAACTAGTGGAATAAGTGCTGTTATCAATTGGTAAAGTCATCACATCACAGCAGCTGCCACATTCACAGTCATTAATTGCTCACCCTCATGTCGTTCCAAACCTGTAAGTTCATCTTCGTAACTCAGATTAAGATATTTTTAATGAAATCCGAGAGCTTTCTGACCCTAAATATACAGCAACGCAACTGACATGTACAAAGCCCAGAAAGGTAGTAAGGACATTGTTAAAATAGCCCATATAACATCAGTGGTTCAACTGTAATGCTATGAAGCTATGAGAATACTTTTAGTGCGCAAATAAAAACAAAAATAACGACTTTGTTTGGAACAACATGAGGGTAAGCAATAAATGACAGAATTTGTATTTTTGTGAACTATCCCTTTAACATATCACATATCAAATCAGCAACAAAGTCTGTCATGAACTGTCCAATAAGTGTTGTTACTTATGCTCAGAAAATATTTAAAAATCGTATATTTCAGATTGGTCCAATCAGTGTACATGTGCAGTCCAAACTGTGCTTCTCAGGACACTGACTGCTTCTGTGTCAACTGTAGCTTCTTTCAGCAGCTGCAGCAATTGCAGCGACTAAACTCTTTGTGTGTGTTTGTAACTGCACATGTGTGTTTGCTGGACCAATGTAATACAACAAGTAATAAAGTTACTTTTAAAACTATATACTGAAAATTAAAAACAAAAGCAATTATGCAACAATTCACAACATTCAGCAACAATGCTGAAACTGACTGTTGTAATCATTGTGGCTGTGTTGTTTTAATTTCTTCTGACTTGGAAACTGCCTCAGGCTCAAACATACAGGTACATCTCAAAAAATTTGAATATCATGAAAAAGTTCATTTTTTGTTTGTAAAATTTAAAAAATTTAATTTTGATTTAATTTTGATGATCAGAGCTTACAGCTAATGAAAGTCAAAAATCCAGTATCTCAAAATATTAGAATATTTACATTTGAGTTTCATTAAATGACCATCCCTACAGTATAAATTCCGGGAATCTCTTGTTCTTTGAAACCACAATAATAAGGAAGACTGCTGACATGGCAGTGGTCCAGAAGACAATCATTGACACCCTCCACAAAGAGAGTAAGTCACAGAAGGTCATTACTGAATGGGGTGGGTGTTTACAGAGTGCTGTATCAAAACATATTAAATGCAAAGTTGACTGGAAGGAAGAAATTGGGTAGGAAAAGGTGCACAAGCAACAGGGATGACTGCAAACTTACGAAAACTGTCAAGCAAAGCCGATTCAAACACTTGGGAGAGCTTCACAAGGAGTGGACTCAAGCCGGAGTCAGCGCATCAAGAGTCACCACATTCAGACGTCTTCAGGAAAACGGCTACCAAGATGTTGTTCCTGAAACAGAAACAACGTCAGAAGCATCTTACCTGGGATAAGGAGAAAATGAACTGGACTGTTGCTCAGTGGTCTAAAGTCCTCTTTTCAGATAAAAGTACATTTTGCATTTCATGTTGAAATCATGATCGCAGATTCTGGAGGAAGACTGGAGAGGGACAGAATCCAAGCTGCCTGAAGTCCAGTGTGAAGTTTCTAAAGTCAGTGATGATTTGGGGTGCTGTGAGATCTGCTGGTGTTGGTCCACTGTGTTTTATCAAGTCCAGAGTCAATGCGGCTGTCTATCGGGAGATTTTGGAGCAGTTTATGCTTCCATCTGCTGACAAGCTTTATGGAGATGCTGATTTTCTTTTCCAGCAGGACTTTAGCACCTGCCCACAGTGCAAAAACTACTTCCAAGTGGTTTGCTGACCATGATATTACTGTGCTTTATTGGCCAGCCAACATGCCTGACCTGAATCCCACAGAGAATCTATGGGATATTTTCAAGAGAAAGATGAGAAACAGTCGATCCAACAATATACAGGCGATCTGAAGGTTCAGTAGTGCCTCAGCAGTGCCACAGGCTGATCGCTTACATGTCACACTTCACTGATGCTGTAATTTGTGCTAGGAGCAAGTCATTTGCTGTAATATGTGCTGCCAACCAAGTACTGAGTGCATAAATGAACATACTTTAAAGAACTTGAACTTTTCTGTTTTGCAAATCCGTTTTTTTAATTGATCTTAAGAAATATTCTAATGTTTTGAGATACTGGATTTTTGACTTTCATGCGCTGTAAGCTCTAATCATCAAATTTAAAACAAAAAAGCTTTAGAAATGTTTTACTTTACATATAATAAATCTAGAATATATGAAAGTTTCAGTTTTTTAAATAAGTTACAAACAAAAAATTAATTTTTTCATGATATTCTAATTTTTTGAGATGCACCTGTATACAGCGTTGTCACAATGCTTGCCATCTCGTGTATCAAAACACATGACATGATGTAAAGGAGACTGTGGATACGGTGCATTGATAATCACAGCAGTGGGTGTTTACTTAAGTTTCTGCAAGTGGTAACACCCCTTTCATTTCTCTGTTTTTCTCAGAGGTTGAAAATGAGTAGGGCTGACCTTGACTAAAGATTTTTCTGGTCGACTAGTAGTCGTTAATTTTAAGCATTAGACTACTATTAGTCACACGTTTTAATAAACCATATAAATCATAATAATAAGCCTTTAATTGGCCACAGAGCCTAATAAGCGCTTAAGCTCACGCAAAAAAAACTTTACTGATTTGAAGAATGTATTACTTTTATCTGTATGACCAAAAATGAGTGTTTTAAGAGCAAGTGATATCACCGGAGCCTCTATCTGTCATGCACTGAGTGCACTAGCTTCCACGCTCCACACAGACAGATTGAGCGGCCATGTAAAGTTGCTACTGCATACATCTTTCAGATAAAAAGCCATATTTGCTCTCGGTGGGTGTTTGGTGGGTGTACTATATTACCACATAGACCAGCCATTAACGATCTGTCCATCACAAACTGCATGACTTTGCCACTTCCTGTGGAATTTTCTTTTCCTGCGACTGAGCGACTAATAAAATTTTGGTCAGCCAAGCTTCCGTTAGCTTCTTGTCGACTAACGGTTAGTCGACTATTAGGGGGCAGCCCTAAAAATGAGGATGGAAAATAATCTTCTTTGGTGCAAAAAATTTAATGAACTAACCTGGAAAAACATAATATAAAAATCTAAAACTGCATTTCAATCAAAAAACTGTTTTTGAGATATTTCAAGGATATTTCACCTAAAAATGAATTAACTACTCTCTCTCATGTCGTTCCAAACCCTTAAGACCTTCGTTCATCTTTGGAACACAAATTAAGATATTTGTGATGAAATCTGAGAGCTTTCTGACCCTGCATAGACATAGACATAGAAATTTCTCTTGATTAATTAGTTATGTCTAAAAGTGACTGCACACTTACAACAAAAGACTGTCTTAGGGAACAAATAGTCTGTAGGTAATGTATTGTAATTGTAATTAACTGTATTGGAATTAACTAGGGCAGGGACTGAGTAAGTCCAGAATCTTAAAGGAAACTGACATTCATTTACATTTGTACAAAGACATACACCAGAAAAACATTGAATTCTATATAGAAAAAGAAAAACATGACCAGAAGGTAATAAAACCCGTGGGTAAAGGACAATAATAACTGTAAAGAAATACAACATTCTTACAACAAATGCATTTCTTAAAATAAATAAAACCCAAACCATTTAATTTCGTAGAAGTTATGGCCTTTGAATGAAAAATCCAATATGCCTTTATGTGTAGAAGTGCCTGGTCTGCTTAATAGATCCACTGAATGTTTCCAATCCAGTGAGTTTTAATGTGGAATTTAGGTTGCTGATGCATAATGTACTGCCATAGGATAAATCTAGTTTCCTCTGTGGGTTGCATTTTTATTGTCTGTCTTACAAATCTGTGCTCAGTCCAGCCTAATGAAAACACTGACATGGATGTTGAAGCCTGTAAATTACTAACATGCCCTTCATTTCATGAAGAGTCTGTTGAAATAGGTTTTGTTAGTAAAACCGATGTTAGAAAATAATAAAAATAACTTTGAATTAACAACATTACAGGTTTTTATATCCCTTTTCACATAACATCTTTCATGTGAAATACCTTGTTCAGGTCAGTACTAAATAAAAAATAACATGCATTTTGTATGATCCTTCTTATTTTGGCAAAATAATTAACATTTTGCAGATTTTGCAAGGTGTATGTAAACTTTTGACTTTTACTGTATATTCCACCATTCAGAAATTACTGGAGACTGGAGCACTGCATAGGATGTCATGGTTGTGTAAATACTCCTTCCATCTGGTTAGCATCTAGTGATAGTTAGTTTCAACCTCTTCTATACTTTCTATTGTGCAGACGGAGCTGCAGTACCATTTTAACATCATTGACATTGGGTGTATTATTGTGATAACATCGATTTCAGATTAGCCTGTCCTTAAATGTCATGTAAAAAGCTTTTTTTTTTTTGTTGATCTAGCTTAATGTGTGGCTTTCCTTGTGTTAGGTTCCTCATGTTAGGTAATGGATGCTACCCAATAGCTGTCTGCTTCACTATACAGTTGATTGGCTGTGGGTCAAATTGCTTTCCATTTAGTATAGCACAGTCCTAAAGCTTTTTAGGCAGTCAATATTCTTAATCAGATGGGATTACTGCTCCATAAACCATCAGCCATTGATCTCAGCTATCTACTTCACTGTCTGTTTCAATCTTGACTGACACCTGATTGGTTTGTTTAGTGATGAACACATCAGGCAGCAAAACCACTTAGACACAGACACACACCAGTTTCTATAGATTCAGTAATTTTTTTCATTATGAGATTTTTTCTAACTATCATTTAAATACTATTTCTACATGTATGATTGTTGTGTGAAAATTATTTCTCTTTTTTATTATGACTGTCCCTCTGGGGCTAATTTACTGCGTTTTTGTTGAGCTGAGAGACGAGTCGAAGTTATTGACTCTGGCAATCGAACATCCACCACAGATGCTGTCAATAGAGCTTCAGTTGAATTTAAGCTAGTATATTCCTGTAGGTGAACTCAAACATTAAATTCTTTCAGATGACCTTGTGAAACTGCAGAAAAATGTTTAGCATAGTGTATGTATATATAATTTTGACATATACAGCTTACAATATGACTGAACTGCATTAGATGTCAGTTCCCTGTTGTTTCCCCATATGACTGGTATCTTATTACCATGACTGTGCTGTAGTGCATGAAGGACCTCTCAAAGTCAGTGCTTTTGCATTGTTTGCTCTCCCAAGACTTCCACATGCACATGTGTGAAAATGATGCTCATATATCAGCAATATATGAGCCAAGGGCCAGGACTCGACAGACAGCCGTGACATTGCCTTGTAGCACTTTCACCTCGTATCTCCTACAGAATACTTTGCAACCCACACACCAAATAATGGAATCAACTTTCTCTACTTCTGATCAGAATCCTTCCAAACCTTGAGACTTGAAGGGATAGTTCACCCAAATATGAATTTGCCCCAATGATTTACTCATTCTCTAGCCATCCTAGGTGTATATGACTTTCTTCTTCCTTCAGATGAATACAGTTGGAGTCATATTAGAAAATGTCCTGGGTTTTCCAAGCTTTATAATGGCAGTAAATAGGTGTTGAGATTTTAAAGTCCAATAAAGTGCATCCATCCATCATAAAAAGTACTCCACATGGCTCAGAGGGGTTAATAGAGGGCATCTGAAGCAAAACGACACATTTGTGTAAGAAAAATGTCCATATTTACAACTTTATAAACCATAATCTCTAGCTTCCTCTAACTGTCGTAAGTAACACAGTATTTGAAAAACAGTAGGTGAAATGTACCCCATGACCTGCTACTTCTGTTAGGATTGCTGTTAAGTGTTCATTTGATGGACACTTATTCCACAAGACCTTAAAAAGGTATGCACTGCAAATGAGTAAAATGAGTATCTTCCACAGTATTTTTGTCTTGTTTTCCAATATAGTTATCTAAACAGCCTTAAATCAAGATGCATTTACTTGAAATACAAAATGAGGATAGTTGAAGTCTTTTTTTTTTTTTTTTTGAGAAAGTGAACCAAAATAAGTGAGTTTATGGTTTAACAAGAACAAATATCTGTCAGTGAGCTATGAAAACATGTTTTCCCTTTGAATTAAGGTTTCCGTTGGGAGATATTCTTCTTTTAATTATAAGCTCACTTTATTTTGATCATTTTCTCAGAAAACAAGACTTGTTATCTTATGTCATTCTGCTTTTCAGTATAACTTGATTTAAGAAACCTTAGACATTTGCTCTGGAAAATAAGACAAAAATAAAAAGAACAGCACTTTTCTGCAGTTTGATCAGAAGGTACAATAAAAGTTTTTTCCATATTCCATCTTTGTGTGTGTGTGTGTGTGTGTGTATGAAATGAATAAAAATGTAATTGAGATCTGTTGTTGATTGAGATTTCCAAACTGTTGCTAAAGTGTCTTGCAAAAGTATTCATACCCCTTCATTTTTTTCACGATTTGTAATGTTGCTGCCTTATGTTACACTGCTTTAAATTACTTTTTTTCCCACATCAATCTACACTCCATACACCTTAATGGCAAAGCAAAAAACAAGTTTTTAACATCTTGCAAATTTATTAAAAATAAAACAATTAAATGATTCCATTGCATAAGTATTCATACCCTTATCTGGGACAGTTGAAATTTAGCTTAGGAGCATTCATATTGCTTGTAGATGTTACTACACTACGAGTGAAGTTAACCTGTGGCAAATTCAATTGAATAGATATAATCTGGAAAGGCACACACTTCTTAATAAAAGGTCTAACAGCTGAAAATGCATATCAGAGCAAAAACCCAGCCCTGAGGTAAAAAAAAAAAACTGCCTCATCAAGCCACACCTCTGGGGAAGACTTCAGAAAAAATTCTGCTGCATTGAAGGATCACAGAAGCATGTAGTCTCAGTTACCCTTAATGGGAGAGGTTTGAAACAACCAGGACTCTTCCTAGAGTGGGCATTTGACAGAGAAGAGCTTCAGTTAGAGTGGTGACCAAGAACCTGATGGTCACTCTAGTTGAGCTCCATGATCATATGTGGAGATAGGAGAAACCTACAGAAGAACAAACATCACTGTAACACTTCACCAATCCGGTCTTTATGGACGGTGTGGCCAAACTTAATCCTCTCCTCAGTGAAGACACATGAAAACACACTTGGCATTTGCAAAAAAGCACCTAAAGGACCCTTAGACTCTGAGAAATAAGATTCTCTGGTCTGATGAACCTCAATTCCAAGTATCATGTTTGCAGGAAACCAGGCACTGCTCATCACCTGAAGAGTACCATCCCAAAAGTAAAAGTGTGCTGGTATCAGCCTCATGCTGTGGGGCTGTTTTTTAGTGACAGGGACTGAAGGACTCATCAGAGTAGAAGAAAAGCACAACACAGCAAAATATTTAGATAGCCTTAAAGAAAACCCAGTCCGGAGCATTCAGAACCTCAGATTGTGCAGAAGGTTCGCCTTCCAACAGGACAATGACCCTAAGCACACAGCAAGAGTGGCTTATAGATGACTCTGTGAATGTTCTTGAGTGGCCCAGCCAGAGCAGTGGCTTGAACCCAATCAAATAATTCTGGAGAAACCTGAAAATGTGCATCTGCCCCATCCAATCTGACAGAGCTTGACGGGTGAAGAGATGAAGAGAAGAATCGCAGATAATTGCCAACTGAAAATGTGCAAAGCTTGTCGCATCATACCCAAAAAGACTTGAGGCTGTAAAGGTGCTTCAGCGAAGTACTGAGCTAAGAGTATGAATACTTATGCAATGTACTTATTTCAGTTTTTTTTATTTTTAAAAGTTCTGTTTTTGCTTTGTCTTGTGGTGTATAGAGTGTAGATTGATGTGGGAAAAACATAATCTAAAACAATTTAACATAAGGCAGTAACAACAAAACATGAAAAAAATGGGGTATAAATATTTTCGCAATGCACTGTATGTTTAGAGAACATATTGTGCTCCTTTCAATTCCTTAGATTTTATTTATTTGGTCTTAAAAAGGTTTTTAAAAATGCTGACCCTCAGAAAATCTACAGAAACTGTGATAGAGATGACAGGAAATTAGGAAACTCTCTGTCACTGTAAAAATTCAAACTCACATCTACACATTTGTTATGAAGTTGCAAGTTCACCTGCAAGATCACCCTTCTGATTGTAGTTACCTATTGAATGTCTTGTTTCATATATTGGCGGTCACACTCTATTGTAGTTGTAGCATGATGTAGAGGGGCTCTTCACTCTGGTCTGGTGATATTGAGCAGACTTGTGAGTGTGCCTTAGTCAGCTCAGTCAGTCCGTCGAAGAAACTGGAAGGTGGATCAAGTCACTGCCAAGTTTAGGCTTATGCTGACCGATTGTGGATCTGCAGCGTAGTGGGTGAGAGACTGTCTGAGTCAGCTTTCTCCACTCCTTACCGCTCATCTCTGTGCTGTGCTTGTGTATTCTGCTGAATTTATAGCTCTTCTCACACCCAGAAGGACTGTTAGAGGCTAGCAGCTCAAAGCCATATTGTTCTTAAGTGACTTGGAAGCTTTGCCAAACGTGTGTTTTACATATGTTTTACCCTCATAAAATGCTGCTGTTTTGATTTGGGACGCCAACTGTTTTTACATTAAAAAACAGCGGTCACAAAGATGACATGATAAAGTAAATATTGCACATCTGGAACGTTCCCTCAGGAATGTTTGTATTATCACCTTATCCACGCTGGAGCGTACTGTGGCTCATCTGCCACGTCAGTTGCACACACACAGTCTCGCTCACTGGCGGCAGGATGTGATGCGTCTGTCTGAATATATTCTCTTCCGGACGCTCTCTTTCCAATGCCAAACCACAGATGTCTCTGGAGCAGAATGTCTCGCAGTGCTCAAAATGCGACCTGGTGAACCTGTGAAAACATTAACTGCTGTACTTGAGTTCCAAACTATTGTTGAGGACATATGATCTGTGTATTGTAGAAGAATGATGAGGTCCCACAAACTGACAGTGGGAAAAGGAATTTTGCCTTTAACATGAAGTAGGGATGTAAGTAGGGACTGAAATTGTAAAAAAATGTTATTGTTCTGGTTCTGGTTCTGGTTACATTTTCAGATTTCAATTAATTGAATACTTTTAGACATGCACAAACCCCCAAATTATTGAAATGTTTTATAGTTTAAAAGGTAGCATTCCCTTGTGAAAAGTAAGTACACTTTAGTACATTTTTACAAAGAGTACTTTTTCAGAAATAATACACATTAAAGAATATACTTAAGTGTAAACTGAATGTAATGTTTTTGAACACTTAAAAAAGTTCACTTTCAGAACAAAAATGTACAGATAATTTACATACCGCCTTGTCATCCAAGATGGTCATGTCATTCTTTCTTCGGTCGAAAAACACCCTCTCATTTTCTCCTCCAACTTCAAAATCGTCCTACATCACTGCAAAAGTATCGACCCAGTGTTAACAAAGTGAACATGCAAAAGTGAAACGCCCTTTACAAAAAAGTTAAAACGGCAATGTAGGATGATTTTTACGAAAATTAGATTCTAGGAAAATTAGATGGGATGAGACTATGTAACCAACGCAGCCACAGTTTGTTTTCGCATATCATTTAGTGGCAGATAAATCTGAAATCAGTCATACTATAATCATAGACTGATTGTAGAAGGAAACGCTCAAATAATGACATGGCAGTCTGAGCAATTAGTTCAAACAGCACCATAGAAAATGGCTAAAAAGTATGTAGAACTTGTGTTTCCAGGTGAACCGATTAAAAACTGACCTCCAGTGGTGTGTAGAGACCAGCCAATCAAATCGAAACCGCAGAATTTCATTCAACATTTACAATTCTTGTCTGCAATATGCATCAGAGAGTGAGTGAACAGACTGTGGGCGGTACGTGGGGCGTGCTGTCTGAGCCGAGACTAGGGTTTCCGCAAACTGACAGCAGCTGCAAATAAGCAGTTTGGCTTTTCATTCCATTTGAGTAGAGTCAGATTAAAACGTAAATGTGTACACTATTATAGGGCAAACATGTAAGCATCTGTTTATGCATTGATGGTCCACTGTTTACATATCTCCTCCTTCACACTCTCTGGTAATGGCTAAACCTCAGAGCCTCACGAAAAGCTCTGTGTGTATGTCTTTGGCTGGGAGGTATTTTTGTAGATTTATGTAGTTTTGTTCCAAAGCAATTCAAAACAGAGATGCTTTTGATCCCTAACCAAAAGGGATATGACTTTCATTAATTCTTTGTTTTATCTGTTGCTATTCCTTTAGTTATTGCAGTCGTTAGATAACGACCCTCGGATGTGGAATTGAGCCAAAAGATGGATGGTTTCCTGTTTTTTTTTTTTTTTTTTTTTGCGTTCTGTTTTGCTGCGTCATATGACTAAGCATCGCTAGAAGCCCTTATGGAGTAAAGCTGGTTGATAAGAAACATTAAAAACAATCTCTTTGTAGAAGTGTGCCTCAAGGTTCTGTACTAGGCCCATTTGTATTCTTCTTCTTTTTTCATGTTAGGGCAAGTTAAATGCTACTAAAATGTGAAAATGTGAAGTTTACTTATAATAAATGATTGACAGAAACATAGAACTGCACAAAACAACATATTGGCTATTGTTTTATTTATTTTATTTATTTATTTTTTGGACAAGTTGCACTTGAGATTTCAAGATTTTCAGACCAGAATAGTGTATTAATGCAAATACTGTAATATTAATCCATGATTTTTAGTCCTTCTGCTGTCAGTCTAAATTCAGCAGGATCTGTTTCTTAGGTAAAACAGGTTTTCTGTTTCTGAACAGAACAAACAAGATTTCAGTGCCACAAAAACTGTCAGTAGGCTAAATTTCCCAGTCATATACTGTAGAATAATAAGTGAAATGAGTGAAATCATTTCAACGAAACAATTTAAAGGAGAAAGGTCAGAAAATTTCAGACTGTGACTTTGAAACCCTATGACTTTGAGAATCTTATTCAGTTTATGTTTCTGTATGGTATGCATAATTTATCAGTAAAGCTATGAATGTGACATGCTTAGAACCAGAGTCTTTTCTTACAGCAATGCTCATCTCTTTTATTATGGCCATTGTGAATGTCTGTTTATGAAAAAATGAGAATATTTTTTGCATGCTTCTGAGCCACATAGAATGTGTTATATACATTTCTTTGTTTCTAAAGGACACAATATGCTTTCTTATGTGTAGTTGTGCCATCACTAATGAATAGCCTGTGACCTCCTTTTTTCCCCAGTGCTGGGTTGATGAATGTAGGCCAGTTCAACCAGCACAACAGTCATTCCCAGTTACGCCTCAGCACCAGCTGGCAGAGTTTACTACACTGCACTGCACTGCTGACATGCAGTGGGGACTAACTCTCTCTATTTTCTTAATGTTATATTTTTTTGACAGTCATTCATTAGTGATAGAGGCCATGTTAAGAGTATCATCATAGGTTGAAAGAGAAATATAGTGAATTGTAGTTATTTTTGAGTGTAGTTTTGAGTGTTAAGAGTGTTTTGTTGTTATCACAATAAACCATGTGTCCATGTTACCACTTTGTACCTCTGAACCTCCTCTGCTCTCTCCTCAGGTTGGCGGCACCAAAACAGGAGTAGTGCGTTATGTGGGAGAGACTGACTTTGCCAAGGGCGAGTGGTGTGGAGTAGAGCTGGACGAGCCGTTAGGGAAAAACGATGGGGCTGTAGCTGGAACCAGGTACATCATTAGTCTTTGCTAACTTTAGTCTTTAGCAACACCCTCAATGGCCTTCAGCATTAGGAGGTCTCATTGTTTCATGTTAAAAGAGTTTATTATGTTAATATATTAGTTGTAGTATGACCTTCAACATGGAATCAGAATGGACCCTTTTTCATTTTTAAATTTTGTTTTGTTTTGCTGTCAGATGACTAAGCATTGTCGCTTTAAAACGCTTTGTAGAAACGTGCCTCAGGGTTCTGTACTAGGCCCACTGAAATTCTTCTTCTTTGTTCATTTTAGGACATGATGTAAAGTTAAATGCTACTAAAATGTGAAACTGTGAAGTTTACATAAAAGAAATTATTGACAGAATCACAGAACCCCACAAAACAAATACGTAGTGATGTATTCAAAGAATCATAGTGTTTTAATATATCAGTTTTAGTGTGACCTACAACATGGAATCGAAATGGATCCTTTTTCATTTTTAAATTTTGTTTTGTTTTGCTGTGTCATATGACTAAGAATTACTAGAACAGTAAAGAACAGTGAAAAAGCTTTGTAGAGACATGCCTCAGGTTTGAAATGCAATGAGAGTGAGTAAATGTTGAAAGAATTCATTTTTTTGTGAACTATCACTTATCCATTTGACATCAGGTGCCCAACCCTAATTTTACGAAGCTATGAGAATACTTTTTGTACACAAAGAAAACAAAAATAACGACTTTACTTAACAATTCGTCTCCTCCGCGTCACCCTAGCGCCATTTTGGAGAGTATCCCCTGAATGCAAACAGCGTATGCTGTTTTGTGTCAGCTGCGCCATGTGGATACATTTTCTATGTTTATTCATGCTTTGTTTTGAACAAAAACAACATATCCGTGTGGTGCGGCTGACACAGAACAGCATACGCTGTTTGCGTTTAGGGGATACTCTCCAAAATAGTGCTAGGGTGATGCGGAGGAGATTTTTTGTTTTCTTTGCGTACAAAAAGTATTCTCATAGCTTTGTAAAATTAAGGTTGAACCCCTTATGTCACATGGATTATTTTACTGATCTCTTTGCTACGTCTCTGGACATTGATCGTAATTAGATTGCTGTCTATGGGAGGGTCAGAGAGCTGTCAGAATGCATCAAAAATATCTTAATTTGTGTTTCGAAGACGAACGAAGCTTTTACTGATTTGGAACGACATGGGGGTAAGTGGTTAATGACTACATTTTCATTTTGGGGTTGGAGTAACCCTTTAAGAGTCATTTATTTATTCATTTGATTCATTCAAATGGCTGATTCATTCAGGAATGAAGTAAATGGGTCTCTTTATGAATGGGCTTTTGAATCATTGGTTCACAAGATTCGTTCAAAACACGGATTCATTCAGAAACTAAACACCGCTGTGTTGCTCTGAGACACGCAACATTTCTGTTGTGGTTTCAAAGGTAATATGTTCTCTGCAAAATTGAGCAAAGACGTATCATATTGGGTTTAAAATATAACACAACATCAACTTATTATTTACTGAACTGTTGTATAAAATCACATTTAAGCTTGTGATAGATCGAGACAAAATCAGCACTCGTGTCATATTGCTCTTGCTGGCATTTTTTGCACCAATATCTTGAATTTTACAGTGTAACTGCATTTGTGGAGTTGTTGCCCTGCATCATATTTGTCAACAGTCAACTATATATAATGTAAGATGATGTACAGGTATTGGGGTGGGGCCAGTGCGTTAACTGCGTTAAAATATTTTAATCCTGTTATTTTGTCATAACTAATTAATTAACGTGTTAAACTGGCAGCCCTAATAATAAATGATTGACATAAACACAGCACTGCACAAAACAAATGCATTTTGACGTATTCAAAGGATCCTAGTGTTAAGTATGTTAATGTATCAGTTGTATTGTGACTTAGAACATGAAATCAAATTGGACCCTGCTTAATTTTTAAATTATAAACATTTTTGATTTTTTAATACATCCTGGTCTTATTCAGCAGTTCATCAGTGCATGTTATTCCGGTGACAAACGAATGTTTGTCTTTAATCAACATCTAATTACTTGATCTGCATTTAGATATGTAATGGTCATCGTTCACAATCCAACAATTCCTGATGTAACTCCCACCCTACATAATTTTTTTTTTTTTTTTTTTTTGAAATGTACAAAGGATACCACGATATCAATAATTTCCACATTTCTGTTTTCTGTTGTTTAAACAATACCTAACGATGAACATGAACAGTCAAAAAGTGACCCCAACCCCCCACCCGGTCGCCCCCAAGGAGGAGATTAAAATTAAGTGTATTTATATATATATATATTAAGGAAAAAAAAACAAAAAAAACAACAACAACAAATCATTAGCACCAACATGAATTGTCAGAGCAACTAATTAAATATATGTAGAAATTTAGAAACAAAAAACAAACAAACAAAAAAACAGAGATGTCTGTTAAATTAGAAAATAAAAAAAAGAAAGGAGAGGAAAAAATATCATAACTCAGCAAAGATCTGTGGTGTTTACTTGACAAAATTAATTAGAGGGTCCCAGTTTTTATAAAATTTGTCAGTGGAACCTCTTAATGTAAACTTAATTTTTTCAGTGTATAGAAAAGACATCAAATCTTCTAACCATGAGACAGTAGGAGGATGTTTAGAAGACTTCCAGTGTAATAAAATCTGTCTCCGAGCTATCAGTGAGGCAAAGGCTAACACATTAGCATACATTTTTGAAAGTTCACCCAACACCGCCGGTACACCAGAAATAGCAATCAAAGGGCAAGGTTCAAGGGAAATATTGAAAATTTTAGAAAAGGTATCAAAAAAAGAATTCCAAAAATCTTCCAACTTCAGACAAGAAAAAAACTTGTGGGTATGATCAGCAGGAGCCAGAGAACACCTATTGCAAGAAACATTCACACCCGGAAATAGTTTACTTAATTTTGACATTTGTAAGATAAATTCTATAGAGAACCTTAAACTGAATCAAACTCAGTCTGGCACAGGAAGAAGAAGAATTAACCCTGTCAGCAGCCATTTCCCACCACACCCTACATAATTTTTGAGGGAAATAATGTCACATTACTGTAGCAAAATGAGTTGCAAATGCAGTGTCGTGTTGACTTTTAGTAGTAAAATACAGGCCAAGTAATTTAGACATGCAGTGATTCACATGCTGAGCCAAGGTTAAACCTCTCCTGTCTTTTCAGTGAAAAACGGGGGTGGTTGAGTTCCAAACAGGAATAAACAGCTTCATAGATGCTCATTAATTGTTGACATTTGGCCCAAGGCCAGATTTAGTAGATTATGTAGTTTGTTTTTATAATGATATCTTGACATCAGGCTGGACATCTGCCTGTGTTCAGTTCAGATGATAAGAAAATAAACATTTACTAAGAGACAGTGATTACAACAGACCTTTATACACTACCATTCAAAAGTTTTGAAAGAGCTTTTATGCTCACAGAGACTACATTTATTTACAGTAAAAACAGTAATATTGTGAAATTTTGTTACAATTTAAAACAACTATATTAAAGTGCCTCTATCATGGCTTATGAAAGGTTCATATTTTGGTTTTGGGAGTCCTCAACAATAGGCTGACATGCATGCAAGGTTAAAAAACACTTTTATCTTATTTGCTCAACGACTCCCAAATAATTCTCTCAACTATAAATTTTTTCAAACCTCTGCAGTGATTGGTCCGATGACCTGGTCTGTTGTGATTGGTCTACTGCGTGAAGTGCATGTCGGAAACGGAACGCCCATCACCATTACATTGAACACCCAAACAGCCATGGTATATGTGTTAACCCAACGCAGAAACGTATTGATAGAGTACTGCTGTTTGTACACCAACATATTGCTCTATTCTTTATCATAACTCCAAGTAATAACAATGACAAACATTCACTATTCAACTACACATTTCTAGACAATTGCGTGGAACAGATATTGCTACAGACCTACAAGCTGCACGGAGCGAACACAACACACACAACTAAAAAAGTATTTTGCATGCTACAGAGTACATGAGAGCAACACTTTTTAAAGGATTACTCCACTTTCAGAATGAAAATATCCTGATAATTTACTCACTCTCATCATCCAAGATATTCATGTCTTTCTTTCTTCAGTCGCAAAGAAATTAAGTTTTTTTTTGAGGAAAACATTCCAAGATTTTTATTATTTTATATTATTCCAGGAAAGTAAAAAATGCAGTTTCATTGCAGCTTCAAAGGGCTCTAAATGATCCCATTTTCATTTCATTTTCATAAAAAAACAATTATATTTATACACTTTTTAACAACAAATGCTCGTCTTATCTAGCTCTGCTATGCGCATGTGTACTCTGTGCTTTCCAGTTCAATACAGTTAGGGTATGTCGAAAAACTCCCATCTCATTTTCTCCTCCAACTTCAAAATCGTCACTGTTTTACCTTTTTTTTGTAAAGAGTGTTGGACCCTCCTTGCACATTCACTTTGTAAACCCTGGGTCGGTACTTCTGCTGTGATGTAGGACGATTTTGATGTTGGAGGAGAAAATGAGGTGGAAGTTTTTCGACACACCCCAACTGTACCCTAACGGAATTATCCTCACAGCGCAGAGCACAGCATCTTCTCGACATGATGCTATCCACAGGAATCCATTACAGTGTTTGTGGGAGGGTTCATGTTCTCACGGTTAATGACATGTGATGTTGTAACGGCCACTAGAGCATTTATGGTAATTTTATGGCAGACTGACAACTGCGCATGTGCATAACGTGTGTCTGTAACTCACATTCTGGAAAGGTGAAAAGATGACTCGCTCTACCGTCATCTGTCTCTCTTTATTTTATTTATTTCCTTTCTGTCTGCGACCTGAGTTGGATCCATGCTTGTGTACATTTTTCCTCGCTCGATCCTTATGTATGTGGACGCATGAGATGTTTTATTTAATTCGGGGAAAAAAATGCCATCTTCTCATCTCCCGTGCATTATTAGCACCACACATTTTTCCTATTTGGGCTGTTGAACATTTCAAATGGGCGTTACAATGTAATATAGTAATGCTGTCTCTGGTCGTCTAGTCTGTGTGCGTTCATGCGTTCGGGAGGCGTGGCTTTGGATGCCGATTTGCCGGGAGGTTGGGACGTTCGCTTTCTGTGCTATCAGGCTAAAGTTAGCATTTTCCAACATTTTAGCATTTTAACTTTATACACTGAGCACTTTCAGATTTAAAACTTTGCAGGATGTTTTCATTCACTAGAGCTGTGTTACACACTGCATGAAAGGTCATCTTCCATAATAGGGGCACTTTAAAATTGTATATTTTAACATAATATTAACATTGCTTTTATGGCAGATTTTACAGCATCATTGCACCAGTTTTCAGTGTCATATGATCCTTCATAAATCATTCCAATATGCTGATTTGATGCTCAAGAAACATTTATTATTTTCTCATTTGAAAACAGTTGCACTGCTTAATATTTTTGTAAAAGCTGCAATACATTTTTATCAGGTTTTTGTTTTTTAGAATCTTACTGATATCTTATTGGTAGTGCATATGTTGACATTTTAATGTTAGTTCCAGTTCGTACGCATGATTTATTTGACTCATTTACTCATCTAGTTCTTGATTTAGTATATTATCATAAATGAACAATCTCTGCATTACTGGTAAAAGGCAAACACTTTTCTCTAAAAGCAAAACTGTGAATTTGATAGTATTAATTCCTGTACTTCCACATAATGTTAATGTTTTTTTATTAAAATAACAACAACAATGATTTTCTGTTGTCACACAGAAGTCCATTTTTGCATTTCTTACAGTTTATCACAGAAGGTTTGAGTGCAAATTAAAGGGATAGTTCACACAAAAATGAAAATTTGCCTCATGATTTACTCAATCTTAAGCCATCCTCGGTCTATCTGACTTTCTTCTTTCAGACGAATACAATCAGAGTTATATTAAAAATGTCCTGGCTCTTCAAAGCTTTATAATGGCAGTGAATGGCTGTTGAGATTTTGATTTTGTAAACATGGATGTTTTCTTACACAAACGCAGCACTTCACTTCAGAAGGTCTTTAATAACCCCCTGGAGCAGTGTGGAGTACTTTTATGATGGATGGGTGAACTTTTTTGGGCTTCAGAATCTCGACACCCATTCACTGCCATTATAAAGCTTGAAAGAGGCAGAACTTTTTTTTAATTATAACTCCGATTGCGTTCGTCTGAGAGAAGAAAGTCATATACACCTATGATGGCTTAAGAGTGAGTAAATCAAGGGATCATTTTTCTGTTCCTTCAAGTCACAAGCTGTTTCCTACCTCACTTCCTTATTCTGGCTGTCTCTCCTTAGATATTTCCAGTGCCCACCCAAGTTTGGCCTCTTTGCTCCAATCCACAAGGTGATCCGCATTGGCTTCCCATCCACCAGTCCAGCTAAAGCTAAGAAGAGCAAGCGTATGGCAATGGGTGTGTCGTCTCTGGCTCACAGCCCCTCCAGCTCCTCCATCAGCTCTGTCAGCTCTGTGGCCTCCAGCGTCGGGGGGCGGCCCAGTCGCACTGGCCTGGTAAGAGACATTAAAATGCCAAGACAAAAGTGCCAATGCAAATCATGCCTTATGTTGACATTTTGCAGTGTTGCTTCCTGATGAGACTGTTAAAGGGGTGATAAACATGTTTTATCACTTTATTTTTTCCCATAGGGTAGAAAATGCTATTTTTTTTCTCTTGATAAGACCCATTTAACAATTCAATGTGAAATCCTTGTTCGAATTCAAATCCAATAGTCTCTCAGTGAGGTTTTTCCTGTATTCCTGGCAGTTGACAGAGACGTCGTCAAGGTATGCAAGGAAGATCTCGGGGACCACGGCTTTGCAGGAAGCCCTGAAGGAGAAACAGCAGCACATAGAGCAGCTCCTGGCTGAGAGAGACCTGGAGCGGGCTGAGGTCGCCAAGGCAACCAGCCATATCTGCGAGGTGGAAAAAGAGCTGACGGCACTGAAGGCCCGACATCTGCAGGTGTGACTCACACATATAAACATAACACGTATATTTGCATTTCATTTACTACATTTACTCACAAATGTAAACTTTCCATTTGACACTGCATTCAAATTAATTTCTGGAGAACAATGACCTTTTCTCATATCTCATTCAGTATGCAACAGAGGCAGAGAGCAACCTACAGCAAGCCCGAGCCCTGCTGGCAAGCGCACAGAAAGACAAAATGGAACTGGCCAATCAGCTTGAAGAAGAGAGAAGGTACAGTTTTGCTTGTACATTGTAACCTCACATATATCGTACAATAGGATCCTGACATTTGCTGTTGTTCACCCTAGTGCTATTGTCTTTGTTGTTGACTTTTTAAATAAAAAGGGGAGAGTGGGGTAAGCTGGGACACTTCTTACTTAAAAGGATAGTTCACCCAAAAATGAAAATTGTGGCATTAATTACTCACCCTCATGTCGTTCCAAACCCGTAAGACCTTTGTTCATCTTCGGAACAGAAATTAAGATATTCTCGTAGCTTCATAAAATTAAGGTTGAAGCGCTGATGTCACATGGACTATTTTAATGATGTCCTTACTACGTTTCTGTGCCGTGACCATGGTAGTACCCTTGCTGTCTATGCAGGGTCAGAAAGCTGATAATTTGTGTTCTGAAGATAAACAAAGAACTTACGGGTTTGGAACGACATGAGGATGAGTAATTAATGACAGAATTTTCCTTTTTTGGTGAACTATCCCTTTAAGTTGTTCTAGACTAGGAGTAATAATAGACATTTTAGGATGTACGTTATCCTCTAAAAAAAAAATCAGTGGTTCTAAAAAAGGCATAAAATAAAATACATTTATTTTTCCCCCCTGAACAACCATTGTTTCTGATTGTTTCAGGGTTTCTATAATATATACACTACCTGTCAAAGGTTTTTGAACAGTAAGATTTTTAATGTTTTTTAAATAATTCTCTTCTGCTCACCAAGCCTGCATTTATTTGATCCAAAATACAGCAAAACCAGTAATATTGTGATTTTTTTATACTATTTAAAATAACTGCTTTCTATTTGAATATATAATAAAATGTAATTTATTCCTATGATGGAAAATCCAAATTTTCAGCATCATTACTTCAGTCTTCAGTGTCACACGATCCTTCAGAAATCATTCTAATATGCTGATTTGCTGTTCAAGAAACATTTATTATTATTATTATTATTATTATCTGAAATAAAAATCTTTTGTAAAATTATATACTGTACCATTCAAAAGCTTCGAGTAAGTATAATTTTGTTTTTTGAGGGGAGGGGGGTTATAGAAATTAATACTTTTATTTAGCAATGATGCTTTTAGTTGTGATGATAATAACATTTATAATTTCATAAAAGTTTTCTATTTCAGATAAATGCTGCTCTCCTGAACTTTCTATTCATCAAAAAAACATGAAATAATTCTACTCAGCTGTTTTCAACATAATAATAATAATAATAATAATAAATGTTAATAAATGTTATATAATAATAATAATAAATGTTTTTTGAGCAGCAAATCAAAATATTAGAATGATCTCTGAAGAATCATGTGACTGGAGTAATGATGCTAAAAATGCAGCTTTGAAATCACAGGAATAAATTACATTTTAAAATATATTCAGGTAGAAAACAGTTATTTTAAATAGTAAAAATATTTTAAAAATGTACTGTTTTTGCTGTATGTTGGATCAAATAAATGCAGACTTGGTGAGCAAAAATCTGTAAAAAAAAAAAAAAAAAAAAAAGGTTCAAAAATTTTCGACTGGTAGTGTGTATATACTGCCTCTCTAAAAAAAATTCAAAAAAATATTTTGATCCAGTGAGGGGTAAGTTGGATCATTTGAAAACATACTATGTTTCAAAAAAATAGCAAATAGAAAACAATTTCCTTATGGTTTTCATAGTATTTCCTCCACTCACCACAACAGCTTTTGGGAAAAATTCCACATCTAAAGATTAGCCATGAATTATTTACATTATTTTATACTTTGGTAATTTACCTGCCATGTAAAAAATAAAAATACATTGATGTACAAAAAAAACTGTTGTGGCACAAAAAATGCCCATTTTTCTCATGTTCTCTTAATCACAGCCATATTTGTACATCATTTGCTAGATTAATGGGGAGACACATCTTATCAGCTGATACATGTTATTCATATATCACAGTTATGAACAGCAAACACACCTGCAAATAGTGTTTTATAATTTGTATTTGTTAAAACACTTTAATTTTTGTGTGATCCTGCATTCATGCCAATAGGCGTCAGTATAAGGTCCAACCTGCTGTTTGTGTATCAAAGAAACAAACCAAAAAGTAAATGAGGAATTCCCTGACATCTGGTGGTCATTATGTGTTATGACAGGAAGGTGGAAGACCTTCAGTTCAGAGTTGAGGAAGAGTCCATTACCAAAGGAGACCTGGAGGTATCTGCCTTTTTTTTTACTAGTTTACTACATTTTTACTTTACTAGGAGATGATGTACTTTTTAATGTGTAATTTTGAGAATTTAATATAAGGATAACAGAAGAAAAGTGTTATGATTATTAGACATTATCTATAACTTTATGACAGTCCAACATACAGTACACAGCCTAATTTTCATTTGCAAAAAAATATATATAATGTCTCCTCTGACTAAGATCTGTTTACATGTATTAAAATGTATCAAACATGTCTACATTTTTCCAGCTCTATATGTGAAAACATACTCGGTCCTGCCTTTAAAACATCTTCACACTTTGGTATTATGGTCGGTGAATAGCTAAGACCTGTTAATCTTTTTCTGTGCTACCTATGTCTCTTTTTCTCTTTCTCTCTGGTCTTTACGTTTCCCCCCTCTCTTTCTCTCTGTAGACTCAGACCAAACTGGAGCATGCCCGTATTCGGCAGCTCGAGCAGTGTCTGCATTTGGAAAAGTCCAAAGCAGAGCGGCTTCAGAAAGAGTTAGAGGAAAAGATGGTAAACATGCAGGGAGATAAAACACCCCAGCCTGTAGCCATCTCTCCCATTGCCATGTTTCTGTCCCTTTGTTAGAGCCCATGTCTGTGGGACGCCACTGCTTGTGCTTGAATGACCAGGCCTGGGATCTCCATCATTCACCTAAGCTCTCATAATTAGATATGTTTAAAGCCACTAAGTTTTGAAACTAAGCTGGTCAGAAAAGATCGGATATTTTAGACCTTTTTTAATTTTTTTGCTTTTAGAATGTTAATTTAATTGGAATTTACTCCAGCTCTGATCAGAAATTGCACTGCTGTGAAACCCTAAAGTCATGAATGTTGGAGATCTTTGCCTGTCTCTGTGGGGCAGCATTGCTCCTGATTGCCAGAAACTGCTTTTACCTTTCATTTGCAAAATATCGTTTCATGTCTGTCTTCTCTTGCTCTCTGAGCATCTGCCTGAGACCCTCAGGTGGAGTTGAGGAGTTATCGTCTTCACCGTGATCTCATTTCCCCACATCAGCCTTCATATTGTGTTTTAGATGCTGAAATACAGCCTCCAACCTTTGTGATACAAACCCCCTCTGACACATCTACGCTGTATTTGTAGCCCTTTTCTTCTATAATTAGAGGTAGTTGCTAAGGCATCACAGTTATTATTGCTCATGCATATCCAGTTGAGGTCAAAAGTTTGCATTCCCCTTTCAGAATCATTAAAAATTTGAATTATTTTACCAAAATAACAGATCATACAAAAATGCATGTTGTTGTTTATTTAGTACTGACCTGAATAAAATATTTCACATAAAAGATGTTTACATGTAGTCCACAAGAAAAAATAATAGTTGAATTTATAAAAATGACCCCGTTCAAAAGTGTACACACGCTTGATTTTTCTAATACTGTGCTGTTTCCTGAATGATCCACAGCTGTGCTTTTTTGTTTGGTGATAGTTGATCACAAGTCCCTTGTTTGTCCTGAACAGTTACACTGGCTGCTGTTCTTCTGAAAAATCCTTCAGGTCCCACAAATTCTTTGGTTTTCCATCATTTTTGTGTATTTCCAACAATGACTGTATGATTTTGAGATCCATCTTTTCACACTGCGGACAACTGAGGGACTCATATGCAACTATTACAGAAGGTTCAAACGATCACTGATGCTTCAGAAGTAAAAACGATGCATTAAGAGCCGGGGGGTGAAAACTTTTGAACAGAATGGAATGGAAATTTTCTTATTTTGCCTAAATATCATATTTCTTCATTTAGTACTGCCCTTCAGAGGCTACAGAAGATACTTACATGTTTCCCAGAAGACAAAATAAGTTAAATTCACCCTTATCTTTAAATAACAAAAACGCACAGAACACCTTCAAAACAGACTTACAGCTCTCTAACTTCCAACCAGAAAACCCTAACAAGCAATGCCTAGTGTCTGCCCTGAAAGATCATAACAACTGTCTATTTAGAACACCCTAACAACTGCCTATAAATGCTCTAATGATTTTAAATATCTAGCAATCTAGAAACCACCCAGATCACCCTAGCAACAACCAGAACATCCTAAACACCCTAGTAACTGACTAACAATGCATTTGCATACAACCAGAACAGGAAAAATTCCTACCAATGCTCTACCAACCAATACCCTAGTAACTACCATGAACATCCTAGCAAGCACCTAGCAATGTCCTTGAAATCAACTAGCAACACTCTGGCAACCACCTACAAAATTCTAGCATAGTGGTTTTGCGATCATAAGTGGACAACACAAAATACAGGTGTAAACGAGGGCTGAAACATGAACTTGTCCACTTTCGACCACTTCCAGAGGTAGTTGAAAACTCATTAGAAGAGATTGCTCTCATTGTGTAGTTCAGGGGTCACCAGATCTGGTCCTGGAGGGCCGGTGTCCCTGCAGAGTTTAGCTCCAACCCTAATCAAACACACCTGAACCAGCTAGTCAAGGTCTTACTAGGTATACTTGAAACTTCCAGGCAGGTGTGTTGAGGAAAGTTAGAGGTAAACTCTGCAGGACACCGGCCCTCCAGAAGCAAGTTTGGTGACCCCTGGTGTAGATGCTCATGTGGTTGAATAGGTTCAAATAGCCACCATTATGTGACGTGATGTTGGATGCACTAGCCAGACAGGATTTAAACTAAAGTTTGGTATCCCTGTTGAAAAAAACAGCATATGCTGGTTAAGTATGTTTTAAAGCATGACAGCTGGTTGAGCTGGTTATAAGCCAATTATGAGCTGGTCCTGAGCAGGAGCTAGTTAACGATTTTTTTCAAAACGTTTGACCGATTTTCGTTTTTTTTTTTTTTACGATTTTTAATTAGTCAACTTAAAAATGTAACTACAAAATGATTCAAGTAACTTTTCCTTTATTAAACCTCTAGTTAAAGAAAATTGTATTCCATGTGTACCACACATGAAGTTGTCAACATGCTGCAAATGTTAAACAAATCACTTGTCAAATATCTTTGCAGAAATGATGCATGAACTACAACTACATCTTGCCTTACATATTATAGGTTCAGAAATAATACAAGGTAAATGCTTTTAAAAAAAATCTCAGAAGTCAAGGTAATTCAAATTCAGAATGACTGAAGGTATAATACCAGTAGACTATTATTAACTACAAATAAATGAACAGCAGGTTTCAGCCTGTCATCATGATGCAAACATGAAATATCAGACATACAGTAGTAGTTCTTGGCAGGTTTTTATGCAATTTTTTTCTATGTAAACATGGACGCGTTTGACTGCTGCACTCGCGTCTCTCGCAGTGTCTCGTGCATGAAACGGCATTCTAAAAAAAATTTCTTGCATGTTTTTCCTGACACGCTCATATCGCCTAGCGACACGTGAGCAGTTAATCACATGCAGGTGGATCGTTCTTTTCTCTTTACTGTCATCATTGGCAAATTGTCAAACTGTCTAATTTTAACATTAACAGTAATATTTCTATTCCTCGATTTAATCAACAAAATCTGAAAAATCACCTAGCCCTAGGATCAGCACATGACCAGCTTAAAACCAGCTCAGGACCAGCTTAAACCAGCGGCCATGCTTCAAAACATACCTAACCAGCATATTCAGTTTTTTTCAACAGGGATGAAGGTGAAAAATATCAGTGTTGTCTTACCAGTCCTTATTCTAACACAAACCCACAGTGTAGTTTTGCAGCTATTAGAGCAAAAATGAAAGCTGCTGCTGTCCGGAATTCTTTTTTCATTGCAAGTATATTTTGCAATATTTGATTGAAAGATCAGGAATAAGCCCATACATATACCCATAGACCCCTCCCCTCAAAGTAATCAGGAAAGTGGTTGAAAGTGGACAAAAGAGACAAATTAAAAGTGCAGTGTAACCGGGAATGTGTCTCCCTTTTCTACCTGTGATCTGATTGACCAAAACACATCTTAAAGGGATAGTTCACTCAGAAATGAAAATTCTGTCATTAATTATCACCCTCATGTTGTTCCAAACCCATAAGACCTTTGTTCATCTTCAGAACAGAAATTAAGGTATTTGTGATGAAATCCAAGAGCTTTCTGACCCTGCATAGACAGTAACACAACTGACATGTTCAAGGTTCAGAAAGGTAGTAAGGACATTGTTAAAATAGTCCATCTGTGGTTCAACTTTAATTTTATCACTGTTATGTTCAACAGTTTCTTCTCTTCCGTGTCGGTCTTTGATGTGTGTGTTAGTACTGCTGCTGTCTATGTAGTGACTGAAAGCTCTCAGATTTCATCAGAAATATCTTAATTTGTGTTCTGAGGATGACCAAAAGTCTTACGGGTTTGGAACGACATGAGGGTGAGTAATTAATGACAGAATTTTCATTTTTGATTTTTTAATTATCCCTTTAATTCCAGACATAATCAGGTCCTCGCATTTACGTGAGTAAATGTAAAAGATTGGCTGTCATTGTGAATGATGGTGAATGAAGGCAGCACAGTTCAGGCACTCTAATCAACAGGATTTCACATTTATCAACAGGTCAGAGGCAGGCTCCAGCCAACACCCATGAGGCTGGGCAAGAGTGTCAAGGTGATATAAAGGGAGTAACACGCTGTGTGGTTTTCAGAGTGATCTTCTACTTTTAATATGAAAACTATATTTAGATGTGTGCTTTTCTCACTTCTTTCTTGTGGTTTGAGACTGCATCTATGAACTCTTGTAGTGTTATCTGATCTCTAATAACCTCTAATGATATTCTTCTTTGAACTATCAAATTTTCAGATGACTCCACAATGACTAACAATATTTGGTGTGCTCTATGAAATGAAAAACATCTTTGAATATTGTTTCTTTTTACATAGTTTGAATCCTAGTAGTGATTGCCTGTGTTCCTTTGGACTTGCTGTGTGCCGTTCCATCTCATATTTGCCTGGCCGCTTTTAGATGGACAGACTGAGAAAGGCTTGCTTGGGCTTGAATTCAGTGGGAATGCTGGTGTAGTTTCTTAGGTTGCACTAAAGCCGCTTTTTTGCACATGCAAGAGCCATTTTTTCAAGAAATGGCCATTCACTGAAATGTTCGCAGGGCAAGCAAATGCTTTGTTTGCTCCTCATGCCTGTATCGCCATCCGGTCGCTAGTTCTAGTGGGCAACTCTCCAAGATATTTCGTACTGATTATTAACAACATTCAAGTATTTATTTGGGGATGCACAATATGTAAACCTTTTTTTTGTTTTTCGTTTTTTTTAAATACAGACAGCCAATATGGTGTTTGTGTTTGTTAAAACAATGTGCTAGAATTTTTTTTTAAATTATTTTTTATTTTAATATTTTTAGCACTGTGCAGCGCACTGAAAACATACAGTTTAAATTTTGAAAATATTTACATGTATTTACATATATATTTTTATTGATATAATTAATATTATATATTTAATATATAAACATAACATATTTTTCTTAAGTATATCCATGCATGTGTGTGTATTTATATATACATAATAAATATACACAGTACACACACATATATTTCGTAAACAAAAACGTTTATTTTGGATGCGGTTAATCGCAATTAATCATTGCGCAGCACTATTTATTTTATTTTATTTTCAAAAAATTCCCATTTTGGAGGAATTGATGGATTATTATTAGAATTATAATAAACACCCATTTTCACTAGTCTACTATAACTTAAAAATTTCATAATAATGCAAAAATAATATAATTTTATTAATGCCTCAGATTAAAAAGTTAATTTTTTTTATATATTATATATATATATATATATATATATATATATATATATATATATATATATATATATATATCAAATATATTTTCATTGGGAAAAATACTTATATCTTCTTTCAGTATAATAATGATGATGATAATATTAATAATTGGTACTATAATCAGTTCTCAGTAGTCTTGTAACTCAAAAACATCATTATTATAATGCAAAAATAAAATTAAAATTGTACAAGAATAAATTAATATTGTACACTTTAAGACATTTAAATTGTACAGTATTAGAAAATTAATTTTACAAAATTCATTTGTAAAGTTAATTTGTAACTGTGTATCATGGAAGTATTTTATATTTTAATGAGATTTTTTTTTTAATATTGAGAATTCAATATTGTTTTGTTGTGTGTAAGAGTGATGGAAAAAAATGTAACCTAATTTGAATGGTCCTTAAATGGTAATTTCTTATTTGTTTTTGGACCTCTACAAATTTACTCAATATTGGCCATTACTGTTATGGTGTATATTGTGTGTCCCTAAATTAATTGTTTATATTGTTATTTTAATCACATTTTGTCACTAAATAATAATCTTTTTCCATTTTTGTATTGATAAACATTCTTGAAGTTGTCTCTATTTTTAATCTCAAATTAAATGATAAGAAATTATATCGAAAAGTGCCTAAATCCTTTGAGAGTTGCCCCTCAGCAGAAGGACTGGAGGTTTTGGCATATAAAAGATGGAAGATCCAGGATTCTGACCCTTTTTCTGTCCTCTAGCAAACAACAGTTGAAGAGAAGAGTCGTGTTATGCAGCTGGAAGAGGAATTGGCATTACGCAAAGCCGAAGTCGAGGAGCTCCAGGCTCGGCTTCAGAGAGGCTCCTCCGGTCCAGGCACGGGTGCTGGAGACAGCGGACCAGGCATAAGCTCGGAGACTCTGGTTTTGCGGGAACAGCTTCTCTCTGCAGGTCGTGAACGGCGCGAAGAGAGCAGCCAGTTACGTGAGAGGTACGAAGCATCTTTGAGCAGCAGCCAGAAAGAAATTGAACGCCTTAAAGCCACCACAGAACGTCAGAGCCAAGAGATCTCCGACCTGAAGCAAAGACTTCAGCAGGCCACTCGTGAAAACATGGAGATGATGGACAGCTGGAAAGCCAAACTTGACGCTTTAGTTGGAGACCATCAGCGTGCTCTAGAGGAGCTGAAAGCCTCCCTAACAGGAGATCGCGGGGCCAGTGAGACCAACGGAGGAGAGGGTGATGGAACCACTCCTGAGATGAGAGCAGCTCTGGAGAGCTTAAAGATGGAACGGCAATTGGAGTTAGAGAACCTGAAGGCCAAACATGAGATCGATGCTGCTGTGATGTCCAAAGAGCGTGAAGATCTACGTGCAAGGCTTCAGGAATTGCGGGACCAGCTCGAGGAGAGTGAGGAGAACTGGAAGATCCAGGTGGAAGCCAAGAGCAACCAGCATTCTCTGGAGCTCAAAGAGGCCTCGGAGAAGCTCCAGAAGGCAGAGTTGAGGATCAGCGAGTTTGATAAGTCCCATGAAGAGCAGGAAAAGGCCACACAAGTTCTCAAAGAGCAGCTGGAGCTGGCTGAGAAGAAGATGGTTGATTATGAGGCCCTGCAAAAGGCTGAAGCTCAGAGCCGAGCAGAGATCCTCTCACTGCAGGAGAAGCTGAGAGTCAGTGAGAACCGACTGCAAGCTGTAGAGGCGGATCACACCACCCCGGATGTCAATGTTAGTGACCTCTGGGACAAAACCCTATTTATTTCAGTGATTCTGTTATTAACAAATGTGGAGAACTTTTATGTTGTTCATTAGTCAGAAATTTCAGTGCTAAAATTCACTTTATTTATTTATTTATTTTTAAAGTTCACTTAAATATGTTTTCTGCCCATCCAGATGATTGAAAATAATGACAGCTCTGAAGAGAAGATTAAACTAAAGCAGAATATGGAAGGTATGTATACAAATAATCACTGTTAATAATAATTATGTTCATTTCTGTTAATTGATGTAATCGAATGTTCAAAAGTTTAGGGTTTGTACAATTTTTTTTTTTTTTTGTCTGTTTTTGAAAGAAGTCTCTTCTGCTTACCAAAGCTGCATTTATTTTATCAAAAAGTACAGTAAAACAGTAATACTGTGAAATATTATTAGGAATGAAAAGAGCTGTTTTTTATTTCGATATAATTTAAAATGCAATTTATTCTTGTGATGGAAAAGCTAAATTTTCAGCAACTGTTACTCCATTCTTCAGTGTCACGCGATCACATGATCACAAATCATTCAAATTCAATTCAATTCAATTCAAATTTATTTGTATAGTGCTTTTCACGATAAATATCGTTGCAAAGCAACTTTACACCAAATTGACATTTTTACAATATATCTAGTAGTAGCTTGATGTACATATGGCAGAGATGTGTGGTAAAGATCAATTAATGACGTAATCAAACAGACAAAGAACACTATAAATTAGTAGCAGAAAAATGTAATCATCAGAAACATTTTCTTTCATTTTCACAGTTTAAAAAATTCAACTATTGCAAATGTACACTACCAGTCAAAGCAGACTTGGTCTGCTCACCAAGTCTGCATTTATTTGATCCAAAGTACTGCAAAAATAGTTACATTTTGGAATATTTTTACTATTTAAAACAACTGTTTTCTTTTTGAATGCATTTTAAAATGTAATTTGCATCATAATTCCATTCACAGGATCCTTCAGAATCATTCTTATATTCTGAATTGCTGCTCAAAAAACATTTATTATTATTATGTTGAAAGCAGCTGAGTAAAATTTTTTTCAGGTTTCTTTGATGAATAGAAAGTTCAGAATAACAGCATTCATCTGAAATAGAAATCTTTTGTAACATTATAAATGTCTTTATCATGACTTATAATCAATTTACAGCATTCTTGCTAAATGAAAGTATTACTTTCTATAATGTCTTTCCCCCCAAAAAAATTATACTGACTACAAGCTTTGGAATGGTATAGTGTATAATGTTACAAAAGCGTTTTATTTCAGATAAATGCTGATCTTTGGATCTTTCTATTCAGCAAAGTATCCTGAAAAAATGTACTCAACTTTTTAAAATATTGATAATAATAATAATAATAATAATAATAATAATAATAATAAATGATTCCAATCACCATATTAGAATGATTTCTGAAGGATCATGTGAAGACTGGAGTAATGATGCTGAAAATGTACCTTTGATTACAGGAATAAATTACATTTTAAAGTAAAGAAAACTGTTATTTTAAATAGTAAAAATACTGTTTTTTGAGCAGAAGAGTCTCTTACTGTTCAAGAACTTTTGATTGGTAGTGTAGCATAAAACTGATAAACTGATGATTTATTTTAATGACCCAAACTTTTGAATGGTAGTAAATGTTATTTATCAATTTTTTCTTTTTAATCTAAATTTTAAAAGTAATTATACTGTAGCTTTCAGACCTTTCAACAGTGAAAACTGTGTTTATAACTTTAAACTTTCTATTAGAAACCCTGGAGAAACTCACAAAAAGGGAAAAAGAAGTATCCACTCTTACCACCCAAGTAGATGCCCTGAAGACCCAAATAACCGGTAATTATCACATTTAAAGTGTTAAATTTATGTCATTCTCATTATGTTCTTTTGTGAAATAACAAAGAGAGCTATATATACCATAACATACGATAATGCTAGTGATATTTTGTTATCCTTCTAACAATAGCTATGTTTCCATCACCCTGTTTTTATGTGCACTTTTAAGTATCGCATAAGAAACGAGAGATGGAAACACTCAACATTTCGAAAGAAAATCCCTTAATTTGCAAAAACGTTTTTAATTTTTACGAGTTAATGCGAATAAGGGGAGATGGAAATGCATTTGCTGAATAAATTCCTCCAAGTGCATCAAAAAAGTCATGCGACTTTGCGTTATGGGACGGCAACTAACCAGCGGACCGTTCTTGTTGCACAGCATCTGAATTGTTGTTATGGTCATTCTGAAATGCATGGGTAAAGTCTGTCGTCAAAGTATTTCTGTATAATTGCCTCCCAGAACTGTCTTACATGACTGTGGCAGGCATCCACCTCTGAAAGCAATGACAGCATTTATTGTGTTTCGTCTGCTCGCTCTGAGGCGCAAGTAACTTATTATATATGAAAATTATTATATTCAGTGGCTTCTTCTATTTTTCATAGTGATATTTAGCACCAGTTTATCAGGAAGTGACTCTTTTGTTCTCTTTGACTTGTTGGATGGAAGCGGTACTTATGTGATATTCCAGTTTTGTGCACAAGTAAAATTCGCAACTTTGGATGGAAACCCAGCTAATAAACGCAATTGCATCTTATGTGTAGCTTTGGAGGAAAAGGTTCGTTTGGGAGAGAAGGCGGCAGATGGACTCGTAAAGGAAAAGACGCGCTTGGAGGCGGAGCTGGAGTCCATGACCAAGAAATCCCACGATGCATCAGGCCAGCTGGTGATTATTAGCCAGGAGCTTCTGAAGAAAGAGAGGTAAAGAACATAACATGGAGGAGGAGAAGCCAATTTGTGATTTATTACAGGTGTGAGTGAGCTTTTAACCACTCGAGATGATAATGATAGCATGAGCCACAATGGAAATTTTTGTCTTAGTTACTGAAGTACATTTCAAGATATGCTTTAATCATCTGTCTTACACTTGTACACTTGAAATTAGTATTCCAGACTCTATTTTAGACTCCATCATCTGGATTATATTGCTTCCCAATACTCAAGGATAAATGGTTAGCCATGTACCATTGCTGATTGTAATCCACTCAAGAGCAATTTAAGTTAATGAAGACAATTACACTGATTAAAACTGTGGCCAAAACGTCATTTAGCCTTTTCAATCAATGCTACATGCTGACAGTGAATATCCTGTCAGGGGTTTAGCCTCTGCCCTTAAAGGAGTAGTCCACCAAAAATGAAAAATCTCATCATCATATACTCACTCTCAAGTCTTTGTATGAGTATGAGTTTCTTTCCTCTGTGAAACACAAAAGAACATATTTTGAAGAACGTTGGCGGCAAAACATGTTTGGTAAAGAACTTTGCGTTGAGAACTAAAAAATATATACAAAAGCACATTATACTTAGATATACCGGTAGACACAATTAACTGGTGGAACCAGTACAGATTTTGACTATCATCTTTATGGCGGTTACACACTCATGTGACGTTGCATACACTCAACATAACGTTTGCACGTGTTTTTAAACATTGCGGTTTAAAAACAAGTGATTTTAAGCCGTTGAAATACAATCAGCAGTAAATGAGAACTCATTTGGCTGTATGCGCATGTGGTCTGAGAAACTGTTTCCGAGTGCTGTTTCAGAGAGACGCACGCACTTGAAGTTGGTGCTAATAGAGCGTGGGAGTATTTGCTGCTTTATAGGCCTTGAATGGCTAAATACACACACTTGTATGTGTCAAAATGCCCGTCTTTGCAAGTGTCCTCGTAAACGCAGTAATTTAGGTCTTAAGTGAAAGCAAACAGCTGAGAAAGAAAACATGTGTATCACTATATTGGATGCGGGCTGCTCTTAAAGTAACAGCAGTCTAATATT
This sequence comes from Cirrhinus mrigala, assembly GCA_036247105.1. NCBI lineage: Eukaryota > Metazoa > Chordata > Actinopteri > Cypriniformes > Cyprinidae > Cirrhinus > Cirrhinus mrigala. The sequence continues at coordinate 11,604,167 of CM070011.1, forward strand.
CCTGCTGTCTGTCATTCATGGTAATTAACAAAAGAGAGAAAATCTCTTATTGCTCTTGATTAAATCACTTTTGTAACTTTAATAAGAATAAATATATATTTAATTTACACAGTAAGGAATATGCAGTGTTTTTATAAATTAGATTATACTATTATTAATTTTTGTAGCATTTCTTATTAATTTGCTCTACTGTAGTTTTTTGTCCTATTGCTTGTAATTAGTTTCTTATTCTATTTTAATCGATGACTGTTTACTTGTCTTTAGTAAGCTTGAGTTTGTGTTTTTTTTTTTTTTTATTTAGGCTAGTATTAGTTTTTTTGTGATATTGACACTGGTGACAAGAATTCTGACATTTCTATGAAATCAAAATTTTGAGTGTTTAACGCAAAAAGTAACTATATCGTGATTTGAGATTTTGATCTTTGGCTTTAATTACAGTAGGTCAAGCACACATTAGAATACCAAAGGATGTTGACCTAATATTTTTACATTAATATTAACATTTTTATACAATATATTGTCTTTTTCTGTGTGTGTGTGCATATCAGGAGCCTGAATGAGCTTCGGGTGTTATTGCTGGAATCTCCACGTCACTCTGCGGGAGTGGATCGAGATCTTAGCCGTGAAGTCCACAGAGCCGAGTGGAGGATGAAAGAACAGAAACTACAAGATGACATCAAAACCCTCCGAGAGAAACTTTTGCTGCTGGTAAATTATATGAATAGAAACCTGCAACTACAGCCATTGTTGCTGTTTTATGACAAACATCTCATGTCATTATTAAAACATTTAAATTGAATGTAAACGTCAGATCATTTTTCTTTACAAATTAGATTTTACTCTCAGACACAAATATACATGATCGTTCAAAAGTTTGTGGTTGGTAAAACTTATTTTTTTGAAAGAAGTCTTCCATGATTACCAGGACTACATGTATTTGATCAAAAATACAGTAAAACTGTAATATTATGAAACATTATTACAAATTAAAACAGTTGTGCTTAATATTTTTGTGGAAACTGATACTTTTTTATTTTGTGGTAATTAATGCACAAAGACATTTAAAGAACAGCCTGTTGTTTTAAAGGAGAAGTCCACTTCCAGAACAACAATTTACAGATAATGTACTCACCCCCTCGTCACTTAAGATGTTCATGTCTTTCTTTGTTCAGTGGTAAAGAAATTTTGTGTTTTGAGAAAAACATTTCAGCATTTTTCTCCATATAATGGACTGGTATGGTGCCCTGAGTTTGAACTTTAAAAATGCAGTTTAAATGCAGCTTCAAACGATCCCAAATGCGGTTGTAAATGATCTCAGCCGAGGAAGAAGGGTCTTATCTAGCGAAAAGATCGGTTATTTTCATTAAAACAAATACAATTTAAATACTTTTTAATCTCAAACACTCCTCTTGTCTTGCTCTCCCTGAACTATATGTATTTTAGCTCAAGACAGAGTATGTCGAAAAACTCTGATCGTATTTTCTCCCTCAACTTCAAAAATCATTTCAAAATCATCCTACATCGCTGCAGAAGTACCAACCCAGTTTATGCAAAGTGAACATGCAAAGAAGATCAAACACCCTTAACAAAAAAGGTAAAACAGCGATGCAGGATGATTTTGAAGTTGAGGGAGAACATGAGATGGGAGTTTTTTTCGACATACCCTAACTGTCATGAACCGGGACAAAACAGAGGTTGGGAAGAGCAAGACAAGATGAGCGTTTGACATTAAATAGTATATAAATTGTATTATTTTCATGAAAATAACCAATCTTTTCGCTAGATAAGACCCTTCTTCTTCGGCTGGGATCGTTTACAACCGCATTTGGCATCGTTTGAAGCCGCATTTAAACTGCATTTTGGAAATTCAAACTTAGGGCACCATACCAGTCCATTATATGAAGAAAAATCCTGAAATGTTTTCCTCAAAAAACATAATGTCTTTATGACTGAAGAAAGAAAGACATGAACATTTTGGATGAAGGGGGTGAGTACATTATCTGTAAATTGTTGTTCTGGAAGTGCACTTCTCCTAGAGAAGTCTAGAATAAAAAATAAGATTTTTTTTTTTTTCCATGTAAATCTCAAAGTACAATAAGAAAAACTTGTTTTTATATATGGGCCATTCTAAACAACTGGTGCAAATTGCTGTCCCACAACCGAAAAAAAAAAAAAACCACATTTAAAAAACAATTGTTTAAATGTTTACTAAGATCATTTTGTTATCTATTGAAACCCACAATAATATTTAAAATATCAGTAAGCTTAATATATCTAAAAAAAAAAATCATCATTTAGTGGTTACTTTCAATTGGAAGGAGGCAGCCCCGAACCCTAACCCCTAAATTTCAACTTATAAAAATGATATTGAAATAATTTTTGCATTTTTTCCATTGTTGTTTTAAAAAATATATTTTTGATCTTTCTTTGAAGTTCAAAAACAAATAAAAGTACTTTCTTTGTAAATGATGAAACTCTATGTAAAAAATGTGTCCCACATTTTTATGTCACAACCAAAACAGCGCATGTTTTAGTCCTTTGGCTGAGACTTTAACTACACCCCTACATTTCATATCATTTTGCAGTAAATATGCTCAAAAGTATGATAAATCTGTGTCAGGGTTGCCAGGTTTTCACAACAAAACTCATTTGCTACTCAAAACTAGCCCAAAACTAGCCCAATCACGTTTCGAGGGGGGGTCCCCCATTATTGGGACCGCTTCAACCTGTGGACATCAAAAACAACCCACAGCAACAGTGTTAAAGTAGCCCAGTTCCGCAGGAAAATCACAGACTTGGCAACACTGACCTGTGTGTAACTTTAAAGAATGCCACACCATTTTTCTGTAATGAAACACTTTTTTGGGTGTTATTCCATAACATTTAGTTTTTATATGTGTACAGCTGTTCAGAACGGTCCTAGATAACCATGTGCTGATTAACATCTTTGAGCTAGGTTCAAAAGTATCTATACTTGTCACTACACTATTATATACAATGCACTATTGTTGACTAAGACAGATACTTACACTGATATATTGTGAATACCTATGAATGTACGATTTCTTTTTACCAGGGTCGGGAGAGGTCGTCTCCAGACCACCGCCGGTACTCGATGATGGACCCGTCTGCTACAGACACAGAGGTGGCCCGTCTGCGTCAAAGGCTGCTGAACACAGAAGATGCCCTGAGGAACGCTCTGGAACACAACCAACACGTGGACCAGCTAGTGCAGGCCATGCGTACCCGACCGGACAAGAACCAAGTAAACATGCAGACAGTTAGCGCCTCACCTCAACCTGCTCCTGGCTGTTTCTTCACACAGTGTAATACATATTGAAATGTTCAGATTTTTACTCTTCGTTTGTGTTCACAGGCACACGCTAGTGCAAATTCTGCAAATGGAATCCATCAAGAAGACACTTCCTTCACACAAGAGGTTAATAGATCTTAGTTCAAAAAGAATTTAGAGTCATTATATTTCTGTATCATCCTAAACTCTGTTTCTCTGTCTAGGAAGAACACTGATGAGGGCTCAAACAGTTCTCGCGTGGGAAAAAACGAAGCCAATTTGATGCCTAGACCTTTGGACTAATGCTTCACTGGACATCTTCTTTTCTGTTTACAGTTAACACCAAAACAACGACTTTATAGAGGAACAAACAAATCGAAGAATATCTAAAATGACGCTATAAAAAGACATAACGGAAGTGGTTTTTAAGGTCAGTGGTACACGCGGACAAAGTGACACACCGACCCTGTAGACTACCTCCGAGATGGACAATGATGTCTGACTTAAACGAGAGAACGTTGGTCAGGATACTTGAATCCTCGGAAAATCCAATACCCTGCTATACTCTCAGTTGGCTGTAATCGTTTGCAGTTTAGAAAACACTTTTGGCCTCAATTTATACCGTTTAATTTATTTGCCATTTATGCTTTTTAAAAATGGTATATTCGAAGAGATAGCATAAGGTTTGAAGGTCTTGGGGTGGTCACTGGTCACTAGATACTGTAGCAAACAAGTCAATAAAACAGACAGGCTCCCTTATTACATACCTGCTCATTTTTGTGTTGATTTTTTTTTTTTATCGAGACATGAATTTTAAAGTATGAATTATACAGTATTCAGCAACCATGTTCAACAAAACTAGCAAGTTAAGGTGCACCGTAAAGCTTCAAGAACCAGTATTGCAGTTTCAGTCAATATTAGTGCATACTTTTGTGATATTATAAAATATTAGCAGACAATGCCAACTCCCAACCTGTAGTTAATTCAAACGAACAATGAGCCAACAGCTTTTGTTTCTTGTTTTGAATCATTTGCTGAATCATTTCATTCTTTTAATTCAGAATTTTTTCTTGACAGTCTTAAGAGGAGGTACTACATGCACAAGTGATGTTTTTATTCTCTATGAACTATTTTTCATTGAAATGGCATTTCGTTTCACCACTGAAAATACAGTTTGCTCAAATGATATTGCTGGATTTTCATTAGCATTTTAATTTCATCTTTATTAAAATGCAAAAAGCATGTTTATTTGCACCCACACAGCCTTTTATTTAATATTTAAAGTACACAACTGTTTTTAAAGTTAAAAAAACTGCATATTTAATATGTTTTGTCATATATAGGTAAGTTAATTTTAATAAAAGGAAGGGATTGACTGTAGTACCTCTGCTTACAAGATCAAGAAAGACTGTTTAGCATTTTCTCTCTGATCATATTTCTCTTTGTCCATATGGATCTTTGTAGTAACAGAAACAGTACAAAACATAACTGCATTTCCCGTAAGTGTCTGCTCAGTGGTATTCCAGAATTAATCTCTCTTTTGAAAAACCATGTGGATGAAATACTGTGCAATTAGGTCATGTTTGTTCATTAAGCAACTTTATACTGATGTGATTGTCATTAGAACCAAGAAAGCATTTGTTTTCAAAAAGAATAGGGAAAATGATAGGGCTGGCCCCAAGTTTTTGCAGTTGAAATTGCTTTAGATTACAGTTGGATTCGATAAAAATGCCTTTTATCTGTTGGGAAACAGTTCACTCACCACTTGCTGTAATGGTTCCCAAGAATCAGTAATTAAACATTAACAAAAGAGACACTTTGTAGTGTATTTTTTGCAGCAAATGGCCTCCTCTCATTTTCAAAAGGGAAGGGTTTGGATGTAAGCACTTTTCAAGTCAAAGCTATATACTATATGCAAGAAATGGTGCCATTTGTGTCTGAAAATGTCATGCTTTTATTTAACGTTTTATTTGAAAAGGTTACTGTCGTATTTTCCACTGTATTGGGAAGCATTAATATTCAGATTAGTGGTCAGTAAATGTGTGATTTTCAATGGCTGATTCTTATACCGTTACCTACAAAAATATACACTACCGTCAAAAGTTTTTGAACAGTTAAGCTAAATTTTCAGCATCATTACTCCAGTCTTCAGTGTCACATGATCCTTCAGAAATCATTCTAATATGCTGATCTGCTGTTCAAGAAACATTTTATTAGTAGTAGTAGTAGTAGTAGTAGTATTTAAAACAGTTGAGTACATTTTTTTCAAGATTCTTTGATGAATAGACAGATCCAAAGACCAGCATTTATCTAAAATAAAAAGCTTTTGTAACATTATACACTACACCATTGAAGTATAAAGTATACATTTTAGAAATTATAGAAATTAATACTTTTATTAAGCAAGGATGCTTTAAACTGATCAAAAGTGATGATAAATGCTGTTCTTCTGAACTTTATATTTATAAAAGAAACCTTTTATAAAAGAATAAAAATTCTACTTAGCTGTTTTCAACATAATACTTTTTTTTTTTTCTTGAGCAGCAAAACAACATTATCATGATTTCTGAAGGAACATGTGACACTATAAAAACTGGAGTAATGATGCTAAAAATTCATCTTTAAACTCACAGGAATATATTATATTTTAAAATATATTGAAATAGAAAACTGTTATTTTAAATATATATCCTTTTTTTTTTTTTTTTTTTTTTTTTTTTGAAGAATGTGGGTAACTATATATAGATTTAAATAGTATGGAAAACATACTATGGAAGTCAATGGGGACCAGAAACTGTTCGGTTAGCAGAAAAAAAAAGTTTTAATTTTGGGGTGAACTATCCCTTTTTGACTAGCACCAGTAGTTATAGTTCTTGTAATGGTAGCTACAGTAGGTTACAGTTGGTAGGCTGGACAATAATGGAAAAAAATAATATGGAAATCACTGGCTGCCGTCAACTGTTTGGTTATCTACATTAAATTAAACCTGACATTTTACAGTGGAAACACTAATTTAGTATATTCTTGTAAAACATACTTGAATAATCTTTTTTTTTAAGATAATCATTTTAAGAGAATCACTTTGCGATGAAATAGATATTACTTCTGAGCAACGTTATGTCCAATTAATTTATAATTTTATCACATATCCAAGAGTGTGATTTATGAAAATTATATACATTGTTAATAAGCAAAAACAAACTAGTGAGAGTGTAAAAAAAGATCTTAAAAACTTGCTCACAGTTTAAAAATCGTACATATCATCAAGAGACGTGCTTAATGAAAAGTTATCAAAGGTGTTTTCATTCCTCAAATCGTTTAGAAGATATGAGCCAGTTTTTTAAGTTGGCCTGTGTATTGTAAATGCAATATCTGGAGAGCAAAATATGTAGGCCATATGGGCACCATGGGAACAGAGGCCATCTGAAGATTCATATCTGCAAGCAAGAACATGATTTCCCCCAGCAAATCAAATGACCGGCCGCTACAGCATGATAAACGCATTACAATGGTACGCCGTCAGGGGGAGACATAACATAAAACAAATCAGCCAAACTGTTGAAGGCTGTTCTGATGCTTAGACTTCAAGGACTATACTGTGCAAAACTATACAAAATTACTATTATTAGGCCTGCATTGATACATTTTAATGTGACCCTGGACAACAAAACCAGTCTTAAGCAGCACAGGTATATTTGTAGCAATAGCCAACAATACATTGTATAGGTCAAAATGATCAATTTTTCTTTTATGCCAACAGCCATTAGCATATTAAGTAAAGATCATGTTCCATGAAGATATTTTGTAAATTTCCTACCGTAAATATATAAAAACTTCATTTTTGATTAGTAATAGACTATACATTGCTAAGAACTTCATTTGGACAACTTCAAAGGTGATTTTCTCAATATTTAGATTTTTTTTTTTGCACTTTCAGATTCCAGCTTTTCAAATAGTTGTATCTCAGCCAGATATTGTCCTAACAAACAATACATCAATGGAAAGCTTATTTATTCAGCTTTCAGGTAATTTATAAATATCAATTTAAAAAAACTGACCCTTATGACTGGTTTTGTGGTCCAGAGTCACATATATACAGAACATGTTACACTATAATTATTCCAATACTAATAGGATTTTAATTTTACTGTAATTTTATGAGGTTGTACTGTGGTCAAAATACAGTGTTTTGAAATGTAAACAATATTTTGTGTTCGCTGGGTCCTATAAGCATAACTGGTCGAAATATGTCACATATCCTCTAAACATCCTGATGCCTTTCAGGTGTTTTATAGCAGTTTGTCATTGTGGGCCACACCTAGAAATTTCATTGGTTTAAATCATTTTTTTTCTTTGCTATGATTGTAACTATTTGATAGACACAAATCGCATCTGAGACATGTTTTGTTTGTCTTAACCCAGGAATTCAGAGAATTTTAGATCCTGTTCCAGAAGTACTGGCAAAAAAAATGTAAATATACTTATAATAGCGCCACCTAGTGTTAGATAAACGTGTGTTTGGGGATTTGGGACCATCCCAACAAGTTTGGGGTCTCTGAAACCCAGTGCAAATAAATAAATAAACAAAGAAACGTTTGGTATTTAGACTACTATTAATAAGAAAACAGATGCAAGAGAACCCTTCAGTGATTGGTTCTTAATAACAAACTCATTCATGATTAAGAGTGGGATGACTTAAACAGTTAAATATGTTATTTCGTATGATAATTCTAAATGATTTTACTTGAATTTTTGATTTTTGTTAATTTATCTGATAACAAAAGGGCATTCTTTTAATGTTATATAACAAATACTGTTTTAAAAGAGTAATTTATATAGCATATTTATATATTTTTGTTTTATAACATATATATTTTTTAAATTAATTTTATTATTTGTAATTCAGTTTGTAATGGGAAATGTCAGACAGCCTGTTCATTACGTTTAAGGTTCATTGCACAGGGCATCATTGGATCTCTACGTTGCATTATCTTTGTCTCATAATCATAAACGTATCACAGATTGTCGAAATCGATGTATGTATTTCAAAACGGATCAGTAAAACGGCACAGGTTATCAGGTGAACGGTTTGCGCTTATTTGCAACGGTCCAGCTCCTGTTAAAATAAAGCAACAATAAGAGGGGGGCTGTGGCGAGGGGCAGAGAGAAATATAGACATGTTACAGTCACAATGTCAAAAGAGTTAGTTGCACACATTTGTCCTGCGAGTGTCGGCGAGTGCTGTTCCAGCGGTTCTTTAATCCTGTATGTAAATGACAGCCAATAGATGCTGTTGTTGAGTTGGGCTGGGATTAGCGGAGGCGAATGACTTTCAATTTTACTGGATTACAGAACAAAGAAAGGGGAAAGGGGACACACTCCTCTGTTAAAGAAAACAGAAAGAAAACGGGGCAAATTGATCCAATAAATCACGTCGATTGCCTTTCAGCAGACTACAAACCGTTCGAGATTATGACATTTGAGAAAGTCGCTATCGCCTTTCTTTAGATGGGAATTCAGCTCTCACTGTTGGATTAAACGGAGAATATACCTATTCCGGGATTGACAGCATAAGGTAATTAAACACGGGCAAATTGGTAAGGATTAAAGAGCATTCTGTTTGTGTATGTATGGGGAAACATTTAGGAGTGTCGTTCTTGAGCACGTGACTTTTTATGGATGTTGAAAAAGTGAAATTACAGATTATAATTTAGGGGGGAGGAGGATGGCTAGGAGTGTTAGCACACTGGCTATCATGCTAACGCTCTGCACGCCAATCCGTGACACTCGACGCGATGTTTTATACGCTTTTATCAAAGTAACACGCGTTATAACACGCCCTAGATAAGATAAACAATTAAACGCCTTTGCCTTCTGCGTTTTCATCTAACCGTAGTCGCAATTCTCATGTTTTGTTTGTCTTGTAAAAATGGCAACACAAATTGAGTGCTAGCAAGTTGCTGAAATAGAGCACTTGCATTGTTGGCAGGGTGATAAATGACAGTCAGTCGTTTTTATTTCGTACTACCCGATGAAAATCGCCGTGGTTGGCGTGGTCACGGAGGCGTTTGTCGACCTGAGAAGGTCATGTTTACAATGTCAAATCCACCTATCAGTGGCTGCTAATCTGTGTCCACTATGAAGACTGCTTTTCTAGATTATGCATAACTGAATGTGTCTCAGTAAGTTTGCTGCTGAGTAACAATATCGCATGTCTCTAAACTTGCTCGGTTTTCCTCGAAGGACTTCTCGACTGTCAGATCCATTCATGAAGACAATAAGAGTTTGTGATTTATGTCATGCTGTCCCGCTATGAGTCTGGAACTGAAACATGAACTATCCCAGAATGACTGGCTGTCGGATTGGGCCTGTTTATTTATAACAGTAATAGCTGTCCGTCTTTCTCTGTGGTTTTTCTTCATCCTGATTTTATAGCACACACAGAACCACAGTTGTTTACTGCGCAAAACTGAACGAAAATATTCTTATCAAAGTTTATTAATACCACCATGAACTGCATATGCAATATTATCAATATGTACGCTTACTAGGACATTAATAGCAGAATCATCTATTTTACAGAGACAGTTAATTTTCAGTATTTCTTAAAATAAAACACATGATGCAAACAGCAGAAGATACAGAAAACATTGTCTCCTCTTTAAAAGGGTGATTACTTTTTAATCCTTACTCTACTTGATCATGTGGTTAGTTGCATTTTAAATTTGAATCTAATTATTTACACTATTTTATGTTTAGCATTGTTTTATTTCAGAACAGTTCCGAATCACCAATTGAGTACAATGATAAGTGCCATATTTTATGGATGTAGAACTGTGTTAATATTTTAATTGACTTGTAAATACAATTAGGTATGAATATGGAAATCATTCAGTAAAAGTTGATCTTGATCATTCCCTAACAAAAAAATACCACATTTTATGGAAATAGTACCGTGGTATTCTTTGAATTACCTTTGAATAGGATGTAAATATAGTTGAGTATGTATATGGCAATCATTCCATACCATAGTTTATATCAAAGTATTTTGATTTCAGTACTTTTTGTAAGGACTCACTCAAACTGGCCAATTAATGATTAGTTGAGGATTACTAAATCAGATCTTCATCCGTCTCTAACAAAAAAATACCACATTTTATGGAAATATTACCATGGTATTTTTTGAATTGCCTTTGAACAGCATGTTAATACTGTTGTATGTTAACATGGCAGTCATTCAGTTCCATAGTTTATATCAAAGTATCTTGATTTCAATACTTTTTGTAAGGTCTGACTCCAGCAGGTCTATGAATAACTAGTTGAGGACTACTGAATCAGATCTTCATCCATCCCTAACAAAAAGTACCATATTTTATGGAAATTGTACCATGGTATTATTTGAATTATCTTCGAAAAGTATGTAAATACAGTTGTTTATGAATATGGCAATCATTCAGTACCATAGTTTGTATCAAATTATTTTGATTTCAGTACTTTTTGTGAGGACTGACTCCAACTGATCAATAAGTGACTAGTTGAGGAGTACTAAGTCAGATCTTCATCCTTTTCTAACAAAAAAAGGCCATATTTTATAGAAATATTACCATGGTATTTTTTGAATTGCCTTTGAATAGCATGTAAATACTGCTGTATGTTAATATGGCAGTCATTCAGTTTCATAGTTTATATCAAAGTATCTTGATTTTAGTACTTTTTGTAAGGTCTGAATCCAGCAGGTCTATGAATAACTAGTTGAGGACTACTGAATCAAAGTACCATATTTTATGGACATCGTATCATGGTATACTTTAAATTACCTTTGAGCAGCATGCAAATACAAGTGTATTTTAACGGTGTATATGAAAGTATCATGATTTCAGTACTTTTTTCATGGTAAATTGCTTGAAACATTGTCATTTGACATTGGTTTAAAAAGCTGGTGTATTCACAACTAATAATGTTAAAATAAAAAACAGGTTTTAAAATGTTGAAACAGGTTTTTCAATCTGTATATACCCATATGTTGGGTGTTTCACAGCAGAAGAAAGCATTTTCTCTTCCATTTAAAAAGATGATGAGCCTATTTATTTTGTAATCCTAACTAATCTTGATTATGTAGTTAGCTGCATTTTATTATTTGCATTTAGTATTGTTTTACTACTACTGAATCTACCTTTGTCCTTCGCTGACAAAAAGTACTGTATGTTATAGGCATAGCATCATGGTGTACATTAAATAACCTTGGAGTAGCATGCAAATATCAGTATCAAAATATCAGGACTTCAGTACTTTTTGTAAGGTAAATAACATTGACATTTGGCGTTGGTTTAAAAAGCTGGTTACAAAATCTTTCAGTCCACATATTCCCATATGTTGGGTATTACATAGCCAAGTTTTCTGTTTTAACAGTAACGCATTTTTGATCTGAAGCGCAGAACTAAATCTTTCCCGAAGCGGATCACAATCAGGGCAGTATCTTCCCATGCAGGCCGTGCTTTGTGTTTACTCGATGCAACATGTTTGTGTGGCCTTGGGGAAAATGTCCAGGGTGAAAGGAGTTAGGACCAATTAAAAGTCAATTATCAGCCTTTGAGCTGAGCGATTTAGATACAGTTGTGTTTCTGAAGGGATCTGTGAGCAGAATCTGTATAAAGGCTATTAGCAGAAGTATTGTGTATCAATGGCGGAGCCACAAGCCTCTTAGGGCAAAACCGCTCATAAAACCCACGTTACCCTTTCTCGAGATGCCGGTAATATCTTTAAGCACCATACAGGCAGTAATTCAAGAAGTAAAGGAGCGGCTACATTATGCTTTCCCCTCGAGCTGAGGATCTCAGATAGCGTGAATGAAAAAACGCTATTTTGGCAGGGCGGACTCCTAACAAGGAGGAAGTCATTAATCTGAGCATTTAAGCATGTCAGTCCGGATCCTTACTTTTCCTGCAATTTTTTTGTAGGAGTGTCACCAGTTGATTTTTTTTTTTTTCTAGTGTTTTTTCACCCTAACAAAATATGTTTGTTATAGTTAACTCATGTCTTTTGGCTACTGCAAGGGAAGCTTACTGTAGAGTACAAAACAAGTCATTTATACACGAAGCTTAAGGTGTCGGATGAATGTAGTTTCCCCTGCAGATAGGATAAGCCTGTTCAATGAGGAAGTCTCACCAATCTCTTTGTTTTTTTTTTTCAAAGAGTTTTGTAAAACTTAAAAGTGTCAAGATTAAATGACCTTAACCCTTTTCACACAAGATTATGTGCTAAGGCAAGCATTGTTATTGTTATTGCTCATACAACGGGCAGGATTCAAAATGATCTGTTACCCTTAATGGGATGCACTGAAGAAAGTTTGCTGTACAAAGAAAGTTCACTAAGAAATTGCTAGTAAATTTCACAATTAATTAATAATTAATAATGTAAATTGTGTAGATTCTGATATCCATTATTATGCTAAAGCATCAGAACAAACACTGGAAAAAACTGAATTTGGATTTACTTTGAAACAATTTTCAAATAGTAACTGCTAGTTAGTTTCACAACAGTAACACATTGACTTAAACATGAAATTCTGAAGTAGAAAGACTGACGTAGCCTGTATATTTATAACAGTAATAGTGTTCTGTGTTTTATAGTGGACACAGTGCCACAGTTGTTTCCTGTACAAAACTGAATGAAAATATACTTAAGATTAAAGTTTATTAATACTACCATGAACTGCATGTGCAAAATTATTTCTAAGATGTAGGCTTTTCATTTAGAAAGTGCTAGTAAGTTTCACAACACTAACACATTGAATTAAACATGAAATGAAAGGAATAAAACTAAGATAGCATCTAAGATAGATTTACAACTAAAAAACAAAGCAAAACAAAACACAAAAACTATTTGCTTGCCATCATTCTTCAAAATATCTTCTTTTGGGTTCCGCAGATGGAGGTCCAGAACGACAGTTCACATTTTCTTCATGAAATGTAAAAATTTTGTTGTTCTATTGTCTGAAAACCTCATTCTGAACATGCAATGCAAGTTGTGCCGATTCTGATGTCCAATATTATTCTAAAGCATCACATACACTGAAAAAAATGTAGTGCACATTTACTTAAAAAAAAAAATAATTTAATAATAATTTAAAGTAATTTTCACTCAGATATATCAAGTATGATATATGCAAGTAACACATTGAATTAAATGTGAAAGTTTGAAGTAGAATTCATAAGTTTTTTTAGGGCTGCACGATAAATCGCATTCGATTGTCAGGCGTGTTTAGTCAGTAAAGCCGGTACTTTGATTAGTAGTAAATCTCCATCACGTGCGTTCAGCTGAAGTGGCAATTAATACACATGCGATTTATCGCACAACCCTAATTTCTTTTATCATTTTTACATGACTGAAGTAAGTCAGTCAGGTTTGAAATGGCATGACGGTGAGATGGTTTTTGGGTGAGCCATCCATTGGCTTTTGTCAATCAGGAAAAAAACTGCTCGGTATTAGGACTTGTATGACTTATATATAATGCAAATGATGCCTCTTACTGAAATATGTTGTAGAAAACCCATTGTAGATTTATGTTATTTTTAAAAAATCCACATCGTTTTATGCATATTTTTAACCATGGGGGTGCTATTGTTTCTATGATGTGAAATGGCCGATGGTGCTACCTGTTGCTATTTTTGCTACAACACAACTCAGAATACACAGATCGTGATTCGTAAAAATAAAAACGGTTACGATGCCACATTGTGCGGCTTTGGTTGTAATTTTCAGTCAAAGGACAAAAGGAGAAGCGATGTAAGTTTTCACTGCTTTCCTAGCTGGGGAAGATACCTGTGAACGAATAAAACTTCCTAAAGACCTGCGTCTTTGTTCTCTCCACTTTAACCCTGACGCCTTTGAGGCTTTTAGTAGACCACAGCTACTGAAAAAGCGTACAAATGGCAGAGACAAGAAATGCTAGATGCCATCCTGGCAGGATGTAAACATGCAGACGCTTGTCATGATGCCGCAGCCACTGGAAGAGTTTCTCAGCGTGGATTTTAAGCCTACACTTATATCCATTGCCATCTGTAAGCTCTTTCAGTAGATGTGGTCATCGTATCAGTATTTTATTTTCCGAGTTGTGTTGTGATAAACATCACACAACAGGTAAGGCCCATAGCTCACCGAGTGCAACCATTTCACGTCATCAAAATAATGGCGCCCCCCCCATAGTTCAAAATATGTATAAAACGATGTGGATTTTTTAAATAACATAAATCTTTCATGGGTTTTCTACTACATATTTCAGTAAGAGACATCATTTACGTTATATTAAGTCTTACAAAACTTAACAAATCTTAATATTTGGGGTTCCCTTTAAAGGAGTGACCCAGGAAAACCTGTCATTTTTTTTATTTTCTTTATAAAATGTTTATATCTAGTTTGTTTTATTGTCTGAATACTTCATTCTGAACATGCAATACAAGTTGTGCTGATTCTGTTGTCCATTATTATGCTAAAGCATCAGAGCATGCACTGAAAAATTATTTCCACAAGTTTCACAAATAATTACAAAGATTTGAATTAAACACAAAAATTTGAAGTAGAAAGGCTGCATTTTTCTTTAAAACATACTCCAGTAATCCTTGTTTCATTTACAACTTCAAAAAAATCATTTTTACAGTGCAGCCCAACTTTATTTTTCAACTAAGGAGCCAAAGTATTGAATTAGATATGGTCGTTTGAATGAATCCGAAACGAACTAGAGATAAGAAGTGTTGGTGCTGTTGTTCAGATGTTGTATGTAAGATTATGCTCAGGCAGAGGCATCCGGCTTTGAGCTGCAGCAGGATTTATAGGAGGTTTTCAGACGAGTAATAGTAGTACTGGGCTCTCTCTGTGCAGTCTGTGGTTTTGGCTTTGCCTGGAGGCTGGGATAATGGCTCCCAGTGTCTGGAGAGATTAAAGGCCAGAGCTGCATTGTTCACATGCCTCGAGATTAGTTTCCAAGGAAACGGATTGCGGTTGCCATGTGAACACAAGGCCCGGAATTAGGATTGCGTTATTTATTTATTTATTTGTTATTTGTTTTACCGCTCACATTCGTCATCCCCGCTGCTTTCGCTTGTTTTTCGTCTTTAAACTGTCGTTTGGTTGTTTGTGCTCGTTTTTAAACCCACCCTAGTGTAGTCCGCATTCAAGTTTACAGCTTTGTAGTTCAGAGCCGACGTGGCTGAAATCGAGATTGGAGTCGGGGGGCGTCTGTCGAGAGGGACGGGTAAAGTAGTTCACTTTAGAGGGCTCATGCTTCCAGGTCCTGTCTTGCTTCCAAGGAGAACAAATTAAGGATGAAGGGTTTTACGGCAATAATCTGAGCTAGCTTTAATTGGTTGACAAAGGCTTATCGTAATTAGCTACTTTCACATGTGTGTGACGGATTTCGGTGTATTAGCACAGGGAAGGGTATTACTATCACTTTCCAAAGCTTCTTATAGGTTTTTCCATCCTTCAATACATTTTGTACAGCTGAAAATATTTTAAAAAGTTAATGGGGAGCTTGAAACCTTCTTACTCTTTAGGATGTAAAAAAAAAACACAAAAAAAACATTGGTTTGTTTTATGATGTAATTACGAGACCATTAATTATGATTAGTTGTTATTGTTTTCTCATCATGTCTGTGGTTCCTGCAGAACGTAATCGGGGTAGACGACATATCAGAGTTTCCTACAGAATTCTAATAGCTGTTTGCTACTGTATAAATGTAGAATGCATGTACAGATCTATTAATATTAGTATAATTATCGTTACAAACCCGTAAGACCTTTGTTCTTCTTTGGAACATAAATTAAGATATTTTTGATGAAATCTGATAGCTTTCTGACCCTGCGTAGACAGCAACGCAACTAGTATGTTCAAGGCATGCATTGTGGTACTCTCGTAAACTGACACAGAAGAGAAGAAATTGTTGAATAAAGTTGTTATTTTTATTTTCTTTGTGCACAAAAAGCATTCTCGTAGCTTCATAACATTACCGTTGAACGACTGATGTTAAATGGACTATTTTAACAATGTCCTAACTATCTTTCTGGGCCTTGAATGTGGTAGTCGTGTTGCTGTATGTGCAGGGTCAGAAAGCTCTTGGATTTCATCAAAAATATCTTAGTTTGTGTTGTAAAGGTGAATGAAGGTCTTACGGGTTTGGAACAAAATGAGGGTAAGTAATTAATGGCAAAATCTTAATGTTTGGTCACTTTAATTACATATTGTCACTAGAAAGCAACTGCAAGGTTCATGAACCTTGAGTACACAAATCCTCAATTCATTTCAAGACCGACATCATTGAAAATAATGATAGCTTGCAGTTCAGTCAGTCAGATGCTGATTAAGTTCTCTTATTTAGTGAGTTCGTGAAGAGAACTACCTCACTCACATGAGTCATTTGTTCATAAATTAGTTTATAGTGAATAATGGCACTGCATGTTCGTTTTCTAAGTATCCTTTGTGGCCAAGTCAATAGCAGGAAATGCTTTTAACTGTTATTTTGTTGACTGTACATCTGTCTTGACATCTGCTGACACTTTATTTTAGTACCCTTTTTACACATTACATGTACTTACTATAGTAATAACAATAAATTATGCATAATTACAAACAACTGTAATAAGTACGTGTTGTTAATTAATGTTACCCAGTACTTATTTGTGTAATTACACTGTAAAAAGGACACCTTAAAATAAAGTGTAAGCCAGACTTTTGGAGCAACAGCTGTTCTGTATTTATAGGTTATGACTACATTAATCCGGATACATTTGAAAAGTGTGTTTTCGTATTAAAACGATCTCCGTCCACACAGGTGTTTTCAAAAGCTTCTCATTCACACTGAAACAACAGAAAACATTAAATTCACCTCACTGTGCATCCAATAGCACATACAGTTGAGGTCAAAAGTTTGCACCCCCCTTTCAGAATCATTGAAAATGTTAATTATTTTACCAAAATAAGAGGGATCATACAAAACGCATGTTATTGTTTATTTAGTACTGACCTGAATAAGATATTTTACATTAAATATGTTTACATATAGTACACAAGAGAAAATAACAGTTGAATTTATTCAAAGGACCCGGTTCAAAAGTTTACATCCCCTTGATTCTTAATACTGTGTTCTTACTTGAATTATCCACAGCTGTGTTTAGTGATAGTTATCCATGAGTCTCTTGTTTGTCCTGAACAGTTAAACCGCCCGCTGTTCTTTAGAAAAATCCTTCAGGTCCCACAAGTTCTTTGGTTTTCCATCATTTTTGTGTATTTGAACCCTTTCCAACAATGACTGTATGATTTTGAGATCGATCTTTTCACACTAGGTCATATGCAACTATTACAGAAGATTCAAACACTGACTGATGCTCCAGAAGGAAAAATTATGCATTAAGAGCCAGGGGTGAAAACTTTTGAACAGAATAAAGATGAGAACATTTTTCTTATTTTGCCTAAATATCATGTTTTCCATTTAGTACTGCCCTTCAGAGACTACAGAATATACTTACATGTTTCCCAGAAGACAAAAGAAGTTAAATTTACCCTGATCTTCAAATTCCAAAAGTCCCCCCCGCCCCCCCTTAATGCATGGTTTTTCCTTCTGGAGCATCAGTGAATGTTTGAACCTTCTGTAATAGTTGCATATGAGTCCCTCAGTTGTCCTCATTGTGAAAAGATGGATCTCAAAATCATACAGTCATTTTTGGAAAGGGTTCAAATACACAAACATGCTGGAAATCCAAAGAATTTGTGGAGCCTGAAGGATTTTTCTGAAGAACAGCAGGCAGTTTAACTGTTCAGGACAAACAAGGGACTCATGAACAACTATCACTAAACAAAAAAACACAGCTGTGGATCATTCAGGTTACAACACAGTATTAAGAATCAAGGGGATGTAAACAGGGTATTTTTTTTTCTTTTTTTTTTCATTTTTTTATATAAATTCAACTTTTATTTTCTCTTGTGGACTATATGTAAACATCTTTTATGTGAAATATCTTATTCAGGTCAGTACTAAATAAACAATAACATGCATTTCGTATGATCCCTCTTAGTTTGGTAAAATAAATAACATTTTTAATGATTCTAAAAGGGGGATGCAAACTTTTGCCCTCAACTGTAACAGGCACAATACTGTTATAAACATAGATATCTATTGGAACAATATGCGGCACATGACTAAACATGCGTCATTGTTTTCAAAAGTCACAATCCTCACTACAATGCGAAAACAGCGTTTTCAAATTTACCCATTTGGAGAGTGTTTTCAAAAACCTCAGTTTTCCATGACAAAAATGCCCTCTGAGTGTGGACAGAAGGCCAAATTGGAGAGAAAAAGATATGTTTTAAACAAAAACATATTAGTGTGAACAAGGCCTTAGTTTTAACTTTTTTTTTTTTTTGATTCTTTATTTATTTAAACATTTTTGGTTTATAACTTTTTACATTAGAGCCCGAGATCTGCCCATATAAAGAAAAAAATATGTATAATAATAATAATAATAATATTAACTAAATAAATAAATAAATAAACACACTCAGGATTTCAAGAGGTCTGATACAATGTCAATAAGGTCCAACCAAAATTGTATTGTCTTTCTGGTGGCACCATGTATTTTGGCTGTGGTACACTCCAAGTGGGCAATGTCCAGCAAGTATGACATCCACGTCAGTCTAACTGGGGTCGATGGTTCCAACCACAGTTTTAGAATAACCTTTTTGGCAGCAGTGAGAGCAGCAGACAGAATCCTTTTTTGATTGACAGATAACGTCAGCGGCGAATCATCCAGCAAAAGAAAAAGCAATGGGTCCTTTTGGATCTGAGTTTTCAGAAGATCCGACAAGAAGTCCTGTACCAAGGACCAGAGCAAGGCAATTTGGGGACAGTCCCAGAACATATGTATATATGTACCTTGACTAGAGCTATTACACAGATGACAGAAAGGGTCAGACTTCCTTTTCATTTTATATAATAAACAAGGAGTGGCATATGCCTTATAGATTAACTTATAATGGATCATTTGGTGAGCTGGGTTTTTAGAGGTAATAAAACAATTTCCCCCAACATTGTCCCAGTCAATCACAGTGTTAAGTTCTCTTTCCCAGAAACCCTCAATCGGAATGTTTGAATACTGTCGTACCACAAGTGATTTATAAATTATATTCACAATACCTCTAGAAGCCATACTAGAATCTATCCAATTTACCATAGGATGAGGAGATATTTTAATCGACCAGGGTACTCCGTAAGCTTTCAGTGCAGATCTTAATCTTGAAATACAGAAAAAAAGAAAATCCTGGGAGCGAGAACTCATCCTTTAGGATCTGAAAGGACTTGAGCCCATGATCGTTGTACAGGTCTTTTAAAGTGTGGATACCACATTCAACCCAGCATTTGGAAACAAACGGTTTGTTACCAGTACAAAGATTATTATTATGCCAAATAGGGGTAGAGTCACTATAAGAATCTGAAGCTCCCATAATCTTCTCTGCTGCTTTCCAGGTTTTGATAGAATGGCATATAATTGGACCAAACTTTTCCAAAACTTTCTTAGATATTCCCGTAAAGGGTAAATCCTGTAGACGCAATGGGTAAATAATATTAGATTCTAAAATCCGCCATGGGACAGGGGAGTCAACATCTAGCCACGTCCTAAGTGGTCTCATCTGGTATGATAAATAATAGGACCAAAAATCTGGTAGGGATAAACCACCATGAGGTTTTAGCCGGTGCATAGATTTGAAACGAATTCTAGGCCGTTTATTATTCCACAAGAATTTGGATACTACTGTATTGATCTCTTTAAAATAGCCAGTAGGTGGTGTCAAAGGTAACACTGAAAATAAAAAGCTTAGCCTTGGAAGTATATTCATCTTAACAGTGGCTATTCTTCCATGAAGAGCCAAACAGAGTGGAGACCAACAAAGAAGATCGCTCTTAATCTTATTCAGAAGTAACTGATAGTTCCACTTGGAAATGTGAGATAATGAAGGAAAAACTCTGATTCCAAGATAATTAAACTGGTCACTGACAGGAATCGTAGTGGCTAAATTTTGAATTTGTGATTTAGCAGCTAAATTAAGGGGCATAAGTATAGATTTGTTCCAATTAACCTTGTAACCAGACAATTTACCAAATGTATCAAATAATTTTAAGCATTCCTTAACCGAGTCTGTAATGTTTGATATATACAACAAAACGTCATCAGCGTAGATTGATATTTTATGGGATGTATTCATACATCTTATTGGAACTATTGCGGAACATTGTCTGATTGCTTGGGCAGTTTTAACTTTTAATTCAGTTTATCTTTAGTGTAGTGTTATGGACCTATACTGAAGTTCAGTGTGCTTCATTCTGTGTCTTTTCCTGCAGAAGAATGGCACAGATACGGAAGCTGGGCTGTGATGGGATGAGGACCAACTCTCGGCCAGAGCTCAAAGTTCCCCAAGTATCAGCCAGACAAGAGATCCTCACCAGCCTAGTGTCTGCCCTGGACTCTGTGGTAAGACCGTCTGAGTTTAAAGATACTTGTGTGAGTTTTATGCAGCATTTTAGTGGTGGATGACTTGAAGTGAACTGTGTTTGCAGTGCTCTGCCATGTCTAAACTGAACGCTGAGGTGGCCTGTGTCACTGTGCATGAAGACAGCGTGATCGCTGTGGGAACAGAGAAGGGAAGAATCTTCCTAAATTCCAGAAAGGAAATACAGACAGACTTTCACAAGTTCTGCAGTGAGTCAACATGAAATCTGTATTAAACACAAGTTTTTTTTAATTGAAATCTGCATATAATAGTACAACTGTTTAAAGGGTAGCTGTGCAGTTTCCTTAGAGGTAACTGATTTATTTTCCACAGAAGTGTCCTGTCTGCAAGCATTGACCTCCATGAACTCCCACGGCAAAGTTCCTGATGTGGACTGCAGCAGGACTGGCAAAGACTGCGGGCAGCAGGGCAGACAGAGAGCCTTAACAGACACTCATTCCAACATCTTTGTTCTGAGGAAGATGGTGGAGGAGGTGTTCAGTGTCCTTTATAGTAAGTTGATAGTAGCTGTTTAAAGGATAAGTTCATATCCAGAATAAAAACTTCATTGAAAAACCTGGAAAAGTCATGGAATTTTAAAAAGCAATTTCCAGGCCTGGAAAAGTTTTGGAAAAAGAAATAAACCCAGAAAGTTTTGGAAAAGTCTTGGAAATCTATTCCATAAATCTCTGTATAATAGAATTATGTTTAATTAGGTCCTGAATTTTGGTGCGTGATTGCGCATATGGCTATATCGCATAGTTCAACTCATTCCCACAGCTTTCGACTTTAAAATTATGGATATTCACACATTCATGCAAAAGCGTATTGCATGTAGGTTTGATGAGTAAATAAATCCACACAGAATATCAGATCGAATCAATCATTTGAAAACAGTGTGAGTGATTCAGTTGTACCGTGTGCATCTTCTCTCTTCGACTGTCTCTTAAAATAGCTTCACATCGGTGCATCTCTTCTGCATTAATGCGATATACAACACTTTCGCTCATATTTTGGTAGGTCTATAGTAGACAGAATAGTCACTTGCCTATTCAGGTCACTGTTGCATCGTTACAAAAATGTGTTTTTATTTTGACATGTTTTTAAGCTATACGGTACTCGCACGCTCCAGAGGCGGTTTCCTGTGCGCTCACATCCAAAGTGCGCACGTATAAATCCAACTTGCAAGAACCAAATTGAGTTTGGTACTGAACAAGCTCAGTAGATCTCTGCCCGGGCCTCAAACAATAGCCTAGTTCAGTTTTGTTTTTAATAGCAAAGTGGTTATATTTATTTTTGTTTCTTTATTAAGTTCATTTAGAAATATGTTTGGAACTTGAAATTATTTAAATTTGTTAAATTTCAAGTTATGTTTTAATGCAGCCTAATGAACAAGCGGCAGACAGTGAGTTATGTTTGATCAATTTAGCCTTATGAAAACTAAAATAAAATCTATATATAAAATACTTAAAGGGGTCATCGGATGCCCATTTTCCACATGTTGATATGATTCTTTAGGGTCTTAATGAAAAGTTTATAATATACTTTGGTTAAAAATTCTCAATGGTAGTGTAAAACAACACCTTTTTTACCTTGTCAAAAATAGCTCTGCAAAATTCATCCTGTTCTGGTCGAGGTTGCTTTAAATGTTAATGAGCTGTGCTCGCCCCGCCCCTCTCTTCTCTCTGTGGAATGACGAGCCTGTTTACTTTAGCCGCATTTAGCCGCCTTTAGCCGCTAATCTTGCTAACTAGCATGTTATTAGGAAAGGCCATTGCAAAGATTCATTAAAAAAAAAAAAACCTTATACTCACTTCTGCTGTAAGTGAAACTGGATCATGAATGATTCACGCGAACATAGACGGATATATGTAGATCGGGAGGC
Organism: Cirrhinus mrigala; assembly: GCA_036247105.1. Lineage (NCBI taxonomy): Eukaryota > Metazoa > Chordata > Actinopteri > Cypriniformes > Cyprinidae > Cirrhinus > Cirrhinus mrigala. The sequence continues at coordinate 11,626,880 of CM070011.1, forward strand.
GCATTCCCTTCACAAACAAATGTAATCCTCAGCGGCTATAATCTTCAGCGGCTCAGATGTCGGGAGGAAATGACAACCACTATGTTCATTATTACATCCAGCAACACAATACCTCAATTGCTCGATCACAGATATTCTTGTCTAACTTACATCCCTGCTCCGGCATCAAAACAATGGAGGTCGGACTGTTACAGCTGATTTAAGGCGGGTCTGAGGTAAGACGCTCATGTCAATCAACTGGGAGCGGCCTCTGTTGGTGTGACGCCACACCGAGAGGCATCTGAGAATGGCTCGATTTGAAAAAGGGGATATTATTTTTACAGATTAATTAAAAACCACTGCATGGATTTTTATCATTATAGGGTAGATTTGTATATATACTGCCAACACACATTACTGTTTAAACAACATGTAAAAGTGATTTTGCATCCGATGACCCCTTTAAAAAGCATATTACAATGTTTAAACTTTTACTTGCTGGGGTTTTGCGGCAAGCTTTATTACGTGCACATTAACGCAAAACTCTTCCAGAATTCGCTGCTGCTGGCGGGATATGAAACACCATCAGAGCCGCTCTTGAAAGTCATAGTAGTCTTAATGACCATAATAATTGATGGATATCTAATATATAAAAATAAGGAGGAAGCCTAAAACAATACCGATGCCCGGCCTGCGGGCTGAAATGCAAGGCGCAGCTTGTTGCGTTTAGGTGGCAAAAATAGCCTACACATAAAATGACGTTGAAATGACCATCCTGGCAAGTATTTTCATAAGCACTGTCGGGTTTTTCTTAAGGGAATGTAAACAGTTGCAAAAAAGAAAAGTTTCCAAAATTAAATTCAGGTGTTTAACACAGTTACACTGTGTGCAGAATTATTAGGCATGTTGATATTCTGGTCATATTTTTTTTCCAAACACATTTTACCAATTCCAAACCACATCAGTCTTAATAACTACTATTAATTTTGTATTTAATCATTTGTAAGTGATATATAATTGTCCGTGAAGGCTGGAAGTGAAAAACTCCTTATATTCAGGTGTGCAGAATTATTAGGCATGTTTTCGTTTACAGCTAAAATGAGCCAAAAAAGAGATTTAACCCAGACTGAAAAGTCCAAATTATTAAATGCCCATGAGAAGAATGCAATACTAATGCATTACAAGAATTTGCAAAGTTAAGGCTTGACCATTGGACAGTGAAATGCTTGTTGAGTCTGCATGGTCAGAAAAAACAGGTGGAGAAGAAAAGATGCATGTTAACTGCAAAAGAATTAGGAATTAAGGTGAAGAATTAGGTGTGACACCATCAGGAACCGTTTCCAGTTCTCCAGCGCCACCATTTTCCAGAACTGCAACCTGCCTGGAGTCTTCAGAAGTGCAATGTGTCAGGTTCTCAGAGACTTTGCTTGGTAAAAAATCCTAAAAAATGCCCCTGACTTAATAAGAATAACAAGCTGACGTCTTGTGAAATACATGAAGACAGTTTTTTTTTATAGGCGTTATAGACAGATAAGTTGAGAGTGACTCTTGAAGGACAAGCATCACATCCTCTTGTACCTCTGATTCAAGAATTTATCTTCTAAAATCTGGCAATAAGTTTTGGGAGTTCATTTTAGTCCATCTCTGCAAGTCAGACTTTTCAGGATAGGAGACTAAACATGAACTCCCAAAACTTACTGCCAGATTTTGGAAGATAAATTTTTGAATCAGAGGCACAAGAGGATGTGATGCTTGTCCTTCAAGAGTCACTCTCAACTTATCTGTCTATAACGCCTATAAAAAAAAACTGTCTTCATGTATTTCACAAGACGTCAGCTTGTTATTCTTATTAAGTCAGGGGCATTTTTTAGGATTTTTTACCAAGCAAAGTCTCTGAGAACCTGACACATTGCACTTCTGAAGACTCCAGGCAGGTTGCAGTTCTGGAAAATGGTGGCGCTGGAGAACTGGAAACGGTTCCTGATGGTGTCACACCTAATTCTTCACCTTAATTCCTAATTCTTTTGCAGTTAACATGCATCTTTTCTTCTCCACCTGTTTTTTCTGACCATGCAGACTCAACAAGCATTTCACTGTCCAATGGTCAAGCCTTAACTTTGCAAATTCTTGTAATGCATTAGTATTGCATTCTTCTCATGGGCATTTAATAATTTGGACTTTTCAGTCTGGGTTAAATCTCTTTTTTGGCTCATTTTAGCTGTAAACGAAAACATGCCTAATAATTCTGCACACCTGAATATAAGGAGTTTTTCACTTCCAGCCTTCACGGACAATTATATATCACTTACAAATGATTAAATACAAAATTAATAGTAGTTATTAAGACTGATGTGGTTTGGAATTGGTAAAATGTGTTTGGAAAAAAAATATGACCAGAATATCAACATGCCTAATAATTCTGCACACAGTGTAAATAAATGATAATATTCAGTGATGTGATATGCTCTCTGAGTGAAGTAACGTCTGGTGCAGTTGCAGCTTGTACTTATTACTAAAACATGAAAGCAAACAATAGCATTGATAGTCATTAATTTTAGTTAACATATGCTATGATAATTTGAACTGTTTTTTCTTATTGTAAAATAATGGAACATTAGGTCATGAATTTTGTCTCAAAAGTCATGGAAAAGTAGTGGAAATTTATTGGTAAAAATGTGTACAAACCCTGTAATTTACTCACCCCCCTATCATCCAAGATGTTCATGTCTTTCTGTCTTCAGTCACAAAAAGAAATTAGGGTTTTAGAGGAAACATTCCAGGATTTTTTTCCATATTGGACTTCAGTGGTGGTTAACAGGTTAGAGGTCCAAACTGCAGTTTCAGTGCAGCTTGAAAAGGCTCTACACAATCCCAGCCAAGGAATAAGGGTCTTATCTAGCAAGAACTTACTGTGCTTGACCTTTCCAATGTAATTATGTAATGTGTGAAGACGCACAGTGCAGAGCCAGTGCAAGACACGCATTTGAGGTTTAAAAAGTATATAAATTTGTTTTGTTCTTTTTGTTTTTTTGGAAAATTACCAATCGTTTTGCTATAGAAAACCCTTTTTTCTTGGCTGGGATCGTGTAGAGTCCTTTGAAGCTGCATTGAAAGTGCAGTTTAGACCTTCAACCTGTTGGCTCCCATTGAAGTCCACTATGGAGAAAAAATGTTTTCCTCAAAAACCTTAATTTCTTTTCGACTGAAGAAAGAAAGTCATGAACATCTTGGATGACATGGGGGTGAGTAAATAATCAGGGAATTTTTATTCTGGAAGTGAACCAATCCTTTAAGAAAAAGGAAGTATAATATCTGGCACAAATCAAAAAGCTTATACCCTGTAATGTAATGTGTTTCAGGTGAGGCTGTTGGGAAGAGCAGCCTGGTCCCTGTGCCTTATGACTGGATTCTCAAGGATCCCAGCTCAGTGGTTGTCTACGGCCTGCCTGATGGCGTAACTCTGAGAAAGCCTTCGGAATACGACACCAAGACCTTAATGAAGATCTTAGAGCAGAGCAACCGCATCCGCTTCATAGTCAAAAGGTTTTCTTCTAGTTTATAATATAATATAATACGCCTGTGAATTCATGGGCAGAAAGCAAAGGCCTTATCACACAAGGTCTGAATCTGACTGAATGAGACTGAAAAATAAAATGGAAAAGGGCATCCCTTTGAATTGGTTTTCTTTTTTGTAAAACCTCACAGGATGAGATATAAACTCACAATTCTGAGAATATCAGTCTTTTTTTCCCATTAGAATTGGACTTTATAACTCGTAATTAACACAATTTTGAGAAAATGTCAGTTTGTATCATGCAATTCTGACATTATAACTCACAATTGTATGTTTATATCATACAATTCTTAAAAAAAAGTCAAGAATTGTGAGACGTAAAATTGCAATTGCAAGAAAAAAAGTCAGAATTGTAAGATACAAACTCTCAATTCTGACTTTTTTCTCAGAATTGTGAGTTTATATCTTACAGTTGACTTTTTTCCTCATAATTGTTTATATCTTGAAAATGATTTTTTTTCTTCTCAGAATTGTTTATATCTCTCAATTGTGACTTTTTTTCCACAGAATTGAGTTTATATCTTGCGATTGTGACTTTTTTTCCTCAGAATTGAGTTTATGTCTTTCGATTGTGACTCTTTTTCTCAGAATTGTTTATATCTTGCAATTGTGATTTTTTTTTTTTTTTCTTCTCAGAATTGCGAGTTTATATCTTGCAATTGTGACTTTTTTCTCAGATTGTGAGTTTATATCTTACAACTGTGACTTTTTTCTCAATTGTTTAAATCTAGTAATTGTAACTTTTTCTCAGAATTGCAAGTTTATATCTTGCAACTGTTAGTTTGCGAGTTCAGACTTTTTCCCTCTCAAAATTAGACTTTATACCACGCAATTGTGAGTTTATTTCACACAATTCTGTGACAAGAAGTTAGAATTGCGACATATAAACTTGCATTTGCGAGAAAAACAGTCAGAATTGGGAGTTTATTTCTCAGTTCTGAGAAAAAAGTCAGAATTGTAAGATAAAAACTTGGCTGTTTTTTTTTACCTTTTTAAATTTTTTATTCAGTGGTGGAAACAGGCTTCCATAAAAAAGTCATTTGCAAAGAAATGACTAGTTTTATCAATTTTATCATTAAAATTATATCATTATTTATCATTATTTCATGATTTTATCAGCACCCAATGAACCAAGACCAAAAATGTGTGTGTGTTTTTTTTTTAATAGAACACCAGAGGAACCCTCTCGGGATGGCAAATCCTGTCCGGAAGTCAACCATCACTCTTCGACCTCAAAGAGCGTAAGCAACCACGCCTCTGTCAAACCCTCCGTGCAGGAAGCGTCTGCTAGCAACTCCATGCTCTCCAGCTTCCTGTACGGCATGCCCATGTCCTCCCAGCCCCACCCAGACAGCAAGCTGGACCTGAAGCCCACATCACTGCACAGCATAGGTAAAGAGCGGCTGGGCATGTGGGCGTCTGCTGACGAGAAAACGGTTCAGGCCAAGGAATGTGCTGACAATGGTAAGAGCCTGTTGTCTTTCTATGTACATTAGCCTCCACTGTCTTTCTGTGGAAATTAGAGGTGCACTTATGATGCACGTTACCGCTTGTGTAGGTGCTAAACCATATGGATATGGCTCTTTTTTATGTACTTAACTCTGAGCTTATTGCTCTGACTGTGTGTGTCTCTTCCAGGCGAGCGAGTAGGGCTGGCAGCGGATCTTACCCAGAGCCCTCCCAGCATCCATGTCTCCAAGCGCCTTCTGTTCTCCATAGTGCATGAAAAATCAGGTGGGCGACAGACTGTACTCACCATTACAGCGTCTGGCCAAGGACAAGCTGGCCTTCGTTTCAGTGGGTTTTATGGTGTCCCGAGCTGTGTGTCTCATATAACTAGAACAGGATATAGACCAAAGTTAATTTCCATCATAAAATACAAAGACAAGGGATCTTCTCACACTTTAAAGGGATGGTTTACTCAAAAATGAGTTCTGGCATTATTTTTTCACCCACAAGTCGTTCCAAACCAATGTGCTGTTATATAGTGAACACAAAAGAAGAACTGTTGAAGAATCGTATCGATTTTTTCCATATAACAACTAGGGTTGTAGCTATCGATTATTTTAGTAATCGAGTATTCTACCGATTATTCCATCGATTAATCGAGTAATCGGATAAGAAGTTTTTTTTATTAAAGAGCAATACTAAGTATACAAGAGAAAATAAGATAGGTCTCTCAAAACAAACAACAAATTTGTTTTCTTTTTAGAAAAATTAAAAATGTTATTGCTGAAATTGCATACATTAATAACCATGAAAACTAAACCCATTTAATGCATTTATTTGCCAAATTACATTCAAAATGCAAATATATAAAAAAAAAAAAAAATAAATAAAATGTGCTGTCTAAAATGTAAGTCTCTTAATATTAACTTCTTGCTTATTGATGAACTATTGCATAAAATCAGTATCACATTTGTAATCATGCTGAGGCACTCTTCATTTGATATTGACTAACTTTCTGTTTGTCACAGAGAGAGAAGGAGGCAATCGACATAAATGATACTTAGTCTTTCACAAATCATAGCTAACTTAGGGACATCATGACTAACCACCATTAATTTACGGTCTTCAATATGCCCAGCGTTTATCGGTGTGTTCGTCAGTAATAATGGTCCGTGGGGAAACACAGTGTTCCGTTTGTAGTTACAGTAAATGGACTAAACGAAGCCATGATTTTTTGTATTCGAGTTACTCGAGGAATTGTTTCAGCTCTAATAACAACATTTAAACCAAAAAGGACAAAAAAAAAAAAAAAACATCCAAAAAGCATAAAAGTTGCCCAGATGACTCCTGCGCTATGTTGTCTTGTGATGCCATATGATAACTTTACACATAACAATTGAAAATATTGTCATTATCCATTTATTAGTCATTAAATATTCACCAATTTGCATACATTTCCAATACAGAAAGCTAAACTTTGGATAATGCCAGGTTTAAATATATTGTTTTGGTTTGTTGAAATATCAAAGCTAAAGGTTTTTACACAGTCAACAGGCCATTTTTTTACCTTGTTTTTAGGAATAAAATTTTATAAAGATCAGGTAAATGATTAACTTTTAGAAAAAAAAAAAAAAAACTTTAAAGATATGTATTATAAACTGAAATCTACAGACACAACTAGATAAAGTTGGTCTGGTCTGGCTGGTCTATGTGGCAATATAGTACATCGGGCAGGACATCCAAACGCTCACCTGTCATTCATCACTTGCTCTTATTTTTGGTCATACAGATAAGAGTAATACATCTTTCGAATCTGTAATGACTCTGTTTATTTGTGTGCACTCAGAATAACAACGAAACATTGTGCTTTTGTAAAATAATTAAAGCAAACAGGATCAGCTTTCTGCCTGTCTCTGTGAACTTGAGCGTGAATCTTCGAAACTTTGAAACTCTGTGTATACTTGCCTTACAGACATGAAAAATATATCTATAAAAAGTGAATTATCTACTTTCAAATAAACCAATTCAAATGGAAAACAAAAATTCTCAGATTATGTAATCCGTATGAAACATACATACATGCGCGTCCACTACTGCAGAAATGAGTCTGAATGAGTGTCACCGACTTCATCTCTTAAGCACAAACAAAGAAAGCACTAGTTTATCAATAAATTATTAAAACGTTGATGCAGTCTCCTTGCTGTTATTCCCTGACACATTCAAAATTATTATATCTGCTGGTGCGCTGTGAAAAGCTTTTTTTGTGTGAGCTTGAGCGCTTATTAGGCTATGTAGGCAATTACAGGCTCATCATTATGATTTATATGGTTTATTAATAAACTAGTGACTAATAGTCGACTAATGTTTAAAGTGAAAGATTACTAGTCGATCAGAAAAATCTTTAGTGGAGCACAGCCCTGTTAGTTTATATAAACATGGCGTGACAGTTCTTCAGAGTTTCCCTTACATTTCACTAAAAAAAAACAGCATATGGGTTTGGAATGACGCTGTAGGGTGAGTAAATAATGACAGAATTTTTAGGTGAACTATTCCTCCTAGTAATAAAACACAGCTAATATATTATTTTAAGCTCTCTGTAAAATAAATCAATTATATCTAATGGTTGTTCTTTATATATGAGTGGTATCTGATTAGATTCATCTACAGGCGGATGAGACATAAAGAGGGCTGATCTTGGCAGAGTGGGAAGTAGTAATGGGAGTTTGGCCAGGTCACCTGGGCTACCAAAGTCTGTTCCTCTCAAAAGATCAGCGGGAGATCTTCAATGACTGCAGAGAGTCAAGACCTGCCTTAATTGTCTCCTATGTTCAAAGAAAAGAGGGAAACCTCAATGTATACAAATACATTTCAGAAAATGTTAATTGAGAACACTGTTGCTTTTGCCTTAATAGGGAACATATGAAAAAAGTATTGTTTCATGATACATTTTTTTTCGTATTTCATGCACAGAAAAATGGGATTCGTTTATCAGGGAGACCGAAGATATCAACACCCTTAGAGAATGTGTTCAGATCCTCTTCAACAGCAGATATGGTGAGCTAAAGCTGTTGATAATTTGATTAAAGGCCTTGGAAATTTGTGTATCAAATATGATACAGTAGGCTTCATAGTGTTAAAATATTTTTGACCCAAAATTAATATGCAGAGAACTGTAAGCATTTTGTCTCTGTGATGCTATCAAAACAACCAGCAACATTAAAAGATTAGTTCACTTCCAGAAGAAAAAAATCCTGATAATTTACTCACCCCCATGTCATCCAAGATGTTCATGTTTTTCTTTCTTCAGTCGCAAAGAATTTAAGGTTTTTGAGGAAAATGTTTCAGTTTCTCCATATATTGGACTTCAGTAGTGGACAATGGGTTGAAGGTCCAAACTGCAGTTTCAATGCAACTTCAAAAGACGCTACATGATCCCAGCCGAGTAATAAGGGTCTTATCTAGCGAAACTATCTGTCATTTTCTAAAAAAAGTTAACATTTATATAATTTTAACCACAAATGCTCATCTTGCACTAGCTCTGCAATGCGCGTCTGCAGCTTAAAGCCTTACATAATCATGTTGGAAAGGTTGCGCGATTTTGGTTCAAAATGTAGTTTACAGCGAAAAACACTCTCTACTACAACTTCAAAATTGTCTGACATTGTTGTTTTACCTTTTTTTGTAAAGGTGTTTGCCTTTGCATATTTGCTTTGCAAACACTGGTTTGGTACTTTCACCTACGTCAAGCATGACCTTTCCAAAGTGACTATGTAATGCTAATGCAAGACAAGCATTTGTGGTTAAAAAGTATATAAATTTGTATTTTTCTTAGAAAATGACAGATCGTTTTGCTAGATAAGACCGTTAATCCTCGGCTGGGATTGTGTAGAGCCCTTTGAAGATGCATTGTAACTGCAATTTGGACCTTCAGCCTGTTGGTTCCCAATGAAGTCCACTATATAGAGACAAGTCCTGGAATGATTTTCTTAAAGCCTTCATTTCTTTTCGACTGGAGAAAGAAAGACATGACATCAGCTTTAACTCATCTCTTGGTTGGTGTTCATTTCAGCTGAAGCATTAGGCCTGGATCACATGGTTCCTGTGCCGTACCGGAAAATCGCCTGCGATCCTGAGGCGGTAGAGATCATTGGAATTCCAGACAAGATTCCCTTCAAGAGACCGTGCACTTATGGTGTGCCTAAACTCAAACGAATCCTGGAAGAAAGGCATGCTGTCCGCTTTGTTGTCAAAAGGTTTGAAACTCATCTAAACATACTTTTATTGAAGAACTATTGTTGACCTGACTAGAGGGATTTCCTTTTGTGTCAATTAAGATGAATAAAGCCGTAGTCAGAGTTAAACCAGAATCATTAAACTGAAACAGCGGCGGTGTGATTTGTAGCTCTTCCAATTTCAACATGTGACGACGGTGTCAGAGATTTAATTACTGATAACCTTTCATTTTTTTTGTCATGTAATTAACTGTGTGGCTCATTGAAAATGAATCCAGATATTGGTACTGGATACACTGAGTTTTTAATTTGCTTCATAAGAAAAAAAATGTCTAGCCATCTTTGCCATCTGGCAGAGCGGCGCTAGGCATCCAAAGTGGAGCGTCATGCTGGTTGTGGTAACCGCTGCCATACATGAGCCAGCATGGAGCCGCTGATTTGGCGTAATGAGGAAATCTCCTGCTGCTCGGTACCAGACATGCGTAGACAGCATTTCAATGTTTCAATATGTTTACAGCTCACAGGAACTCATCATTTTCTTTTTCTTTTCTCAGAATGTTTGATGAACGGATTTTTACCGGTAAGCATTTCCTTAACCTGTATCTGTCTTGTTGCACTTATTACATTGTAATAGCATTGTTATTACTTAACATTGTAGAACTGCAAAAAGTGAAAATTTCCTGTCGTTACCTTAGGGAGCTATTTCTAACTCATCTGATCCCTAACAAATTACATTTGTTGGTTTAACATTACATAGTCAGGTTTATTCGGTCATATTGAGTACTATTTCTAATTGGAATTAAAGGGGTCCTATTATGCTTTTTCACTTTTTGAATTTTAGTCAGTGTGTGGTGTGTATGTTTGGGCATAAAAAGATTTACAAAGTTACAAATCTCAATGTCCAATCCAAAGGGAGATATTTCATTTTTAAAAAATCCCTTTTCAAGAACTACAACGAACGGCTTATTTAGACTACAGCGTTTGTTTTCCATTATGTCACAATGCGGGCCATTGGAACATCAATAAAATAAATCCCGCCTATGGAAATTCAGTTGGTTGGGATGTGGGTAGGGACGAAGTGGGGGATTAGTCTAACTTTAGCGATGCAGCGCGGAGAGCCACCTCTGAGATGCTTCAACGAGCCGGTGGCCGTGTTGGAGCCGTAATGCGCCACAGCGTGTGTTTAGTGTGTGGTAAGAGATTTATTCATCATACAGTGTAAATAGCTTCATTTATAACGCAAGTGTTTTTTAAAATGCATAAACCTGCACTAGACTAAGCTAGGCTAATCAGTGATGATGTTCTTTGCTCGTTTTCTGTAGCTGCTTTTTGAATAACTAAGGAAAAGTAAGCATTATAATTAGTAACTTACAATGTTTTTATTCAATTGTTGTCATGTTAAATACAAATTAAGTCATATTAAAACATTAGGCTGCCTTTAGCCTTATGTTGGAGCTGGTTTTGGGCAATGAAACTAAATATGTAAATAATTAAATAAATTAGCACAATAATATCATGACGATAGGACCCAACACTACTGTAGCGTATTATTTACTCACCCTCCATGCATCCTAGGTGTATATGACTTCCTTCTTTCAGACAAATGCAATCGGAGTTATATTAAAAATTATCCTGGCACTCCTAAGCTTTAGAACGGCATAGACAGGTGTTTCTCTTCATCAGTCCAAAACAAGTCCAATAAAGCGCATCCATCCATAATCAAAAGTGCCTCACACGGCTCGGGGGGGTTAATAAAGGCCTCCTGTAGTGAATTGATGCGTTTTTGTAAGAAAAATAACCATATTTAAAATGTAAGCATCACTGTAATCTAGCTTGCGCTAACAGTTGTACATGGAACTTGCTGCTTTGGCAAGGGGCGTGGCAGTACTGAAACACCGTCTAAGCTGTTTGCCAATCTCAACGCAGTGGAACAGCTAACCAATCACAACACATTCCGCTTTTTCGGAAGGCGGGCCTTCATCAAACCCGGAACTAATCGAGCCATTTTGCCAGGCTAGGGATAAAGGTATTGTAATAATGTAAATTATTTGAAAAATAATGCGTTTTTTTTTTTTTTTTTCGAACCACCAAGCATGAGAGCATGTTCTAGTACGCCCACAAAACAAAATCAAGACTCAAAACTATAATAGGACCCCTTTAATTTGATGTTACAAAATAAAGCCCATTTTTATATTTAACATTTTATATTTTTAAGCTGCTGGTAAAGTAGCTAAGGAGGAGGGCAAACAGGATGGTATCGCCCCTGAGGACGGTTTCCCAGATGGCCTCAGGGTACCAAGCTCTTCTCTAGAGCTGGTCAGCAACACGCATAGTAGCAGGTAACACTTTATGTCTCCTGTCACCACAGAAGCATAATATCTGTATTTTCCAGGATAGCATGAGTTTTTTTTTTTTGTTTTGTTTTCCTGTAGCCATACATTGAATTTTCAGCTGAAAATGTGACGTGAAATAAATCTGCTAACTTTCATACTGCAAGCCTTAGTGCTCAGTTCTGCTTTATTGCTCAGATCTGATTTTTTTTTTGTTGTTGTTTGGCTGTACACATCATATTTTTTGTGGCCAAATTTGGGCAATATCAGATTGTAGTGTGGATTGGTCATAGTCTCAAACTGACCCATATGTCCAAAAGAACAATAACAAAACAATAATGAGGACAAAGATGAGGATGAGGAAAAAGTGAGCAAAAAAAAAGTTTTTCTAGTTTGCCCTAAAGTTTTGCTGTCACCATAATACTTACAGCTCACTGTCCCTCCAAATGTCAGTATCTATATTAACTGAGCGACCAAAGAACTACTGGTATGTCAGATTTTTGGAGTGACTTGTAGGTGCAAAAATGTGACAAATGTCAATCTAGAGTAATGTAAAAGTCAGTGTAAACTGAGATTGCATTGCAATAACCTGTATCTAATTTAGCGCCATATATGGAAGTGGGACATGTTAGAATTAGGGCTGAATCATATGGCCAAAATTTATATCACAATACATTAAATTTGGCTGATTTGATCTAATTCCGATATCGATATGAACAATATTTAAAAAAAAGCCTCGGAAAAACTTCTCAGAATGCCCACAACAGATGTCTGTACCTACAAATGTCTTAAAAATGAATATGCTAAGTCTGTGAAACCTCCTCCTTTAAAACTATATAATATTTTAGAAATAAAAACAGTACAGATAAATGAATGTTCACCTTTTATTTGTATTTAGCCTTCATACTAACAAGAAATGTGAAATTGGTGTCAAATAAACATTTCTCTCAAGACTCTCAAATTCACCTTTTAAAAAATATTAATATCTTTAACTTTAAACCATGTGCATTTTGGAGTATTGCATAAGAAGCAAGTGATGGAAACACCAAATTTCGGGAAAAAAAAATCCCTTAATTCACAAAACAGTTTTTACGCTCACTTGAGGTGTTTTTTGAATTATATTGGGAGAGTAATGGGAGATGGAAGCCTGTTTGCCTAATAAATTCCTCCATGATTATCAAAAAATCCGATTCCATGTTGTTTACACTATCATGAAAAAAATTAATCAGATTTGGGACACTTTTGCCTGCAGTCTGAATGAAGTCTTTGACATGGGTAAAAAACCCATTAAAGGAGAAGTCCACTTCCAGAACAAAAATTTTTAGATAATTTACTCACCCCCTTGTCATCCAAGATGTTCATGTCTTTCTTTCTTCAGTTGTAAAAAAAAATATATATATATATATATTTTTTTTTTTTTTTGAGGAAAACATTCCAGGGTTTCTCTCCATATAGTGGACTTCTGTAATGCCCCCAAGTTTGAACTTCCAAAATGTAGTTTAAATGCAGCTTCAAAGGGCTCTAAATGATCCCATCTGAGGAAGAAGGGTCTTATCTAGCGGAATGATTGTATATTTTCTAAAAAATTTTACATTTTTTATACTTTTAAACCTCAAATAGTTGTCTTGTCTAGCTCTGCGTGAACTCTGTGTATTCTGGTTCAAAACAGTTAGGGCATGCGGATCGCAGAGCTAGACAAAACATGCAATTGAGGTTAAAAAGTATATATACCTTTTTTTTTCTTTTTTTTTTTTCTTTTTTTTTAGAAAATGATCGATCATTTTGCTAATGCCCTTTGAAGCTGAATTCAAACTGCATTTTGTAAATTCAAACTTGCGAACACCATAAAAGTCCACTATATGGAGATAATTCCTGAAATGTTTTTCTCCAAAAAACACTTTACGACTGCAGAACGAAAGGCTTGAACATCTTGGATAACAACGGAGTACATTATCTGTAAATTTTTGTTCTGGATGTGAACTTCTCCTTTAATGTTCAAAAATAAACTATGTTCTCTGAATGACTAATTTGCTGTTTAAAACTCCTCATATGAGTGTCTGCATATATCATTTAGTTTAGACTAGGGCTATAATATTGATTAATCACAATTAATCGCTTCCAAAACATGATTTTTATTTTATGTATAAATATTTTACATATATTTCTTAAATATATACATGTATGTGTGTGTATTTGTATATACATTTAAATATACACAGTACACACACACACACACACACACACACACACACACACACACACACACACACACATACACATACATACATATACATACATATATATGTTAACAGTAAACATACTTTTGCTTTGGAAGTGATTAATCGTGATTAATCGATTTTTACAGCCCTAGCTTAGACAGTTTGCAAGAATGTTTAGCAAGCATGGTGTGAAAATGATGACTGCGACATGCTGGCGGAGTGAACGAGGCTTGAGAGAGTTGTGAATGAGGTCGCGGGTCCAGTCCGTGTTGCCAGATCCATTAATTATAAGCATCTTTGGACTTGTCTTTTCCACTTAATTTGGCATTTTAGTTCAGGGTTAGCGATGTCTTCATCTTATCTTATTGACGAACGATTTGAACTAATTTCGTTTTTTTTTTTTTTTTTTCAGTTTTTATTTGTTTTCATAGCATATCTGCTATGCATCGGCACCACTTAAACTGACAAAAGTCAGTTACAAGGTTATTGCTGACAGGATACCAGAATACCACAAAAAAACCCCAAAAAAACATCATGATATTATCTGTTAGAAACGCCATCAACCTTATCAAAAACAGTAGCATTTAACACTAGTACACAGATCTGTAGAACAGGGTAAAAGGTAAAGATGTAGGTAATTAGTAAAGATACATCTGTATGCCAGATGCTGAAGAAAATCTTGTTTTTGTTTCAGATCAACAAGCTCCTGTGTCAGTCCTTTGGCTGAGTGTGAAGCAGGTAGATCGCTCATCGTTTTAATTCAGCATTGGCTTCTGCCCTTTATGGTTACAAAACATATTCTAAGTGTAAAATTCCAAATAATCCAATATGCTTTATTTTTCAGGACCATCTGGGGACTGTCTGCCTTTGAAAAAGATCAAAACCGAACCCCCAGATGGTGAAATTATCCAGGTGACAGTGCCAGGTATGGTCTCCCAGCCCTCACAGTAAAGCTCACGCTGAGAGTTTTAATATTTCAGCCTGGTACCTGAAGTTTTGTTCTCTTTTTGGTGTTATTGTTAGTTAACAACAATCATCTGTGCAGAAATTTAAATCAAGTTTTGAGTTGAAAGCAGCATGAAATCCCTGTAGGTCTGCTGGATGGGAATGCATTAGCATATTTCACTTACTCACAGAGAGGACGTGTGTCTTTGATGGTTGCCTTCTGATTTAAAAATATTTGCTCTCATTTTCCACCCTGCTGTGCAGTGATCTGAGCCTTTGAGGACAGGCAGGACATTTTGCATTACATGCCACATTCACTGGCTAAACACTGTGAACTGGAGGAACGTCATATATATAAATTGCACATTTGAGCTCAAGTGCCGCATAAACAATATCAAAAAGCATTATTCTGATCAAATGTGACTTTTTACCCCCTCTTTACCTTCTGACCTTACTTAAAGACCCTGTTTATGTTATAAATATCTCTGATCTCAGTGTGCTCGCTTTACAGATGCACATTATTTTCAGTCTTTCATCAAAATGTACTTTCTCGATCTCTCAGACCACTTTTCAACACATCTACTTTCACACACACCTGTCAAACAGAGACCAGTTCCCATGCATTTTTTTTGGCATTTAACTTGGCCTGTTTTACTTGGAAATATGTTACATTATGGAAGGACTGTAAATGTTGTATCACGTTGACTTTAAAATTAAATTGGTCCCCATTTACCTTCTTAATAAATATCACTGATTTATACAAAATGTACAGTACTATGTACACTGTTTTTAGGGATTAATTGCATACAGAATAAAAGTCTGAGTTTGCCTAATATACAGGTGCATCTCAAAAAATTAGAATATTGTGAAAAAGTTCATTTTTTGTTTGTAACTTATTTCAAGAACTGAAACTTTCATATATTTTAGATTTATTACATGTAAAGTAAAACATTTCTTAATTTTTTTGTTTTCATTTTGATGATCAGAGCTTACAGCTCATGAAAGTCAAAAATCCAGTATCTCAAAATATTAGAATATTTACATTTGATCCCTACAGTATCAATTCCAAGTATCTCTTGTTCTTTAAAACCACAATAATGGGGAAGACTGCTGACATGACAATGGTCCAGAAGACAATCATTGACACCCTCCACAAAGATAGTAATTCACAGAAGGTCATTACTGAATGGGGTGGCTGTTTACAGAGTGCTGTATCAAAGCATATTAAATGCAAAGTTCACTGGAAGGAAGAAATTGGGTAGGAAAAGGTGCACAAGCAACACGGATGACCGCAAACTTACGAAAACTGTCAAGCAAAGCCGATTCAAACACTTGGGAGAGCTTCACAAGGAGTGGAATTAAGACAGAGTCAGCGCATCAAGAGTCACCACTCTCAGACGTCTTCAGGAAAAGGGCTACCAAGACGTTGTTTCTGAAACAGAAACAACGTCAGAAGCATCTTACCTGGGCTAAGGAGAAAAATGAACTGGACTTTTGCTCAGTGGTCCAAAGTCCTCTTTTCAGATAAAAATAAAATTTTGCATTTCATGTTGAAATCATGATCCCAGAGTCTGGAGGAAGACTGGAGAGGCACAGAATCCAAGCTGCTTGAAGTCCAGTGTGAAGTTTCTGAAGTCAGTGATGATTTGGGGTGCCGTGAGATCTGCTGGTGTTGGTCCACTGTGCAGTCCAAACACAATTCAGCTGTCTACCAGGAGATTTTTGGAGCACTTTATGCTTCCATCTGCTGACAAGCTTTTTGGAGATGCTGATTTTCTTTTCCAGCAGGACTTTAGCACCTGCCCACAGTGCAAAAACCACTTCCAAGTGGTTTGCTGACCATGATATTACTGTGCTTTATTGCCCAGCCAACATTCCTGACCTGAATCTCATAGAGAATCTATGGGATATTTTCAAGAGGAAAATGAGAAACAGTCGATCCAACAATATACAGACGATCTGAAGGTTCAGTAGTGCCTCAGCAGTGCCACAGGCTGATCGCTTACATGTCACACTTCACTGATGCTGTAATTTGTGCTAGGAGCAAGTCATTTGCTGTAATATGTGCTGCCAACCAAGTACTGAGTGCATAAATGAACATACTTTAAAGAACTTGAACTTTTCTGTTTTGCCAATCCGTTTTTTTTTATTGATCTTAGGAAATATTCTAACATTTTAAGAGACTGGATTTTTGACTTTCATGCGCTGTAAGCTCTAATCATCAAAATTGAAACAAAAAAACTTTAGAAAAGTTTTACTTTACATGTAATAAATCCAGACTATATGAAAGTTTCAGATTTTAAATAAATTACAAACAAAAAATGAACTTTTTCACAATATTCTAATTTTTTGAGATTGTGGTAATTATTATGTATATGTAAATACACACAAATTAATATATATATTTAAGATAAATATTATGTACTAAATATTTTTATTTATATATAATATAAATTATATAAAAATTATAATAAATACATATACTTGTGAATATTTCTTAAATATATACATGAATGTGTTTGTTTTTATAATAATTAGACACAGTACACTCACACTTTTATTTTGTAGAAATTGTTTGACAGCCCTAATTTTTTTGTAAAGAAATTTAAAATTTTGCATTGATCAAAAGTGATAGTAAAGAAATGAATAATGTTACAAAAATTATATTTAAAAAAATTCAGTTATTTTAAACTTTAAATTTATCAAAGAATTCTAAAAAAGAAAAAAATGGCTTCCACAAAAAAAAAAAAAAAAGTTATCTGATGGGTCTGAAGGATCATGCAACACTGATGACTGGAGTCATGGCTGCTGAAAAATCAGTTTTGCTTCACAAAGTATATACATTTGAAATTTATTAAAAGAGAAAACAGTTTAAATTGTAAAAAAAAATAAAAAATACTGCATTTTTGATCTAATAGATGCAGCCTTGGTTAACAAAACCACTTTTGACTTCTTTTTCTACTGGCCTCATAGTTGACGATTCATCAATACATTATATTCTAAAAAATTAAATACAATTTAAAACCAAACCCCATCATTTTATCAAAATTAAAAGCAGTTTGAAAGCCATGTCATTTTGTTTTACCTGTACTCTCTATTCTTGTCTTCCTCTCATCTTTTACATCTCAGAGTCCAGTGCTCCTACAGAAGAGCCAAGTGAGCCTCAGGCGGAGCGGGTGACCCCTGACCTCTGTCTTCCCAAGGAGCCCGTAGCAGGTAACTTCTTACTTTGTATCTGAATGCGGTTCCACATCCATCTTTTCTCTTGCCTCTGGTAGTACATAGATAATCCCAAACATATGACATATCAAAGCCTCTAAAATAACCCTCTTCAATTTCTCATCCAGTTACAAATCCCTTTGCCCGGTCTGTACCTGCCCTCCTACAAGCTTTAATGCCTGTCTCATAATCTTTATATGTACATGTGCGTGTCCATCCAACTAACTGTCAAGTCCATTCTTGTAATACATTCATTCCAGTGAGCTTATGCTCAACACGGATATTACATGCTGATTTAGCCACTGCGTTGTGTGGAGAAACCATGTCCTAATCTCTCAAAAGGAAATGTACATGAGTACGAACCTCTGTGAAGATCGAAACAGGACAGCGGCAGTTAATGTACAAAAAAAATGAAAACATTTTAACCAGTGATGATAATATAGGTTGAAATGTGGTAAGACATGAGTTTTCCATTTCTTTTTTTAACTCCAATCCTAATACCCCAGACTTACCCAAACAATAGTCTCACCTGAGTCAGATCCAGTGTGAAACCTGTTCCCAGTGCTGTGCTAGTTTACCCACAACAGTAAACCCACATCCAATAGAATTCCCTAAATAGACTCCCAGTGTTAGCGCCCCTAATATGTAGAAATATACTGTTGAGTTGATATGAACGCTCAAATGCTGTGATTTATTTAAAATTTCTTTTTTTTTAGTTATGCTGTAAAATATTTTGTCATTTTGAGCAGGTTCTTTTTCATGAATCGATCACTTTGATCACAATTTGGTCAGAAGGATTCATTAGTTAATCAGTCTGAATCACAATGAGTTTTACAAATTCTAATTCAGTAATCATGAATAATTGAAAAGGCTGTGGAAATGTCATGGAAGATTATTGGTCACAAAGTGTGCTTTCTACAAAATGTAGCCTACACTATAGTTCAAACGTTTGGGCT
The DNA here is from genome assembly GCA_036247105.1 of Cirrhinus mrigala. NCBI lineage: Eukaryota > Metazoa > Chordata > Actinopteri > Cypriniformes > Cyprinidae > Cirrhinus > Cirrhinus mrigala. The sequence continues at coordinate 11,645,783 of CM070011.1, forward strand.
CAGTAAGATTTAAGTACTTTTAGCAAGGACGCAAAGCATTTATAAAGTTACAGACTATTACTATTTCAAATAAATGCTGTTCTTTTGAATTTTATTTATTGTAGAATCTTGAAAAAATGTATCACAGTTTCCACAAAAATATTGAGCATCACAACTGTTTTAAACATTATGATAATAAGAAATGTTCAGCTTTGCCATCACATTTTAAATTGTAAACTATTTCACAGTATTGCTGTTTTTTTCTGTATTATTGATTGAATAAATGTAGCCATGGTGAGCATAAAAGACATCGTTTAAAAAGTAAATAAATAAAATAATAAAAATCTTACCAACCCCAAAACTTTGAACAGTAGTGGATTTAGTATTTTTTAAAACAATTTAATAATTGAATCTGTATTTTATATAATAATAATGATAAGGCCGTCAAATCGATTAATCGCGATTAATCGCATCCAGAATAAAAATTGGACTTTACATATATGTGTGTGCTGTGTAATTTTTTTTTAAGTATGTGTATGCAATTATACAAATATATAACTATGCACAACACACACACACACAAGTTATATAAACACAAACTTTGGATGCGATTAATCGCGATTAATCGATTTGACACCCCTAAATAATAATAATAATGATATAATTTTTCATTATACACTACCAGTCAAAAAATTTTTTAACAGTAAGATTTTTAATGTCTTTTAAAGAATCTCTTCTGCTCACCAAGCCTGCATTTTTTTGATCCAAAGTACAGCAAAAAAAAATGTGAAATATTTTTACTATTTAAAATAACAGTTTTCCATTTGAATATATTTTCAAATGTAATTTATTTCTGGGATTTCAAAGCTAAATTTTTGGTATCATTACTCCAGTCACATGTTTCTTCAGAAATCATTCTAATATTCTGATTTGCTGCTCAAAAAAAAAAAAAAAAAATAAAAATAAAATAATATATATATATATATGTTGAAAACAGAGAATATAATTTTTTCAGGTTTCTTTGATGAATAGAAAGAGAATAGAAGGATAGAAATTTTAAATATTGATAATAATAGTAATAAAAATGTTTCTTGAACAGCAAATCAGCATATTAGAATGATTTCTGGAGGATCATGTGACACTGAAGACTGGAGTAATGATGCTGAAAATTCAGGTTTAATCACAGGAATAAATTACATTTTAAAATATATTCCAATAGAAAGCAGTTATTTTAAATAGTAAAAATATTTCACATTTTTACTGTTTTTGCTGTACTCTGGATCAAAAAAATGCAGGCTTGTTGAGCAGAAAATACCTCTTTAAAAAACGTTAAAAAACTTTTGGCTGGTAGTGTATATCTGCTATATAACATAAATGTAATCTGTTATTACAGTTTCATTTATTTATTAATATTTGAATGGATTTATTTTATACTTTGCAAGACGTTTATAAATATTTGATTACTTTTTGTATATTTTCCTTTTTAAAAATAGCTTGTACATGAGTCAGGTGTAGAAACTTGTCGTGGTTGAAGCGTTCATATTAACTCACAGATTAAGCATTTGACTCATAATTAATAACACTGGATTTGTTATGTTGAAGTTTGCATTACACAAATGGTCACTGGAGTAAACCTCAGGTGAGTTGAATCATCAAAACACCTGCAAGCGTGTAGAGTTCACATCATCAAATCATACACATAATAACATTTCCCACGTGTAACACTTATGTTAATGTCGTTCTGTTTATATCTCTGCAGAAGATTTAACGCCGAAGTCTACACCGCAAGGGCTCAAGAGAGCTGTTGAAGGTAAAACTCCATTTTGAAAGACCACTCAGGTTTGTCTTCAGATATTTTAGGCTGTTGGTGTGATTGTCCTCATTTTCCCCAGAAGACATCGGAGAGATGATCCTTCAGCTGCGAAAGCAAGTCGAGAGCCTGTTCAGCTCCAAGTACAGTGAGTCATGGACTTACTCACTCTGTGATTTACAATCGACTGTGACGGCAAACTGCATATCTTCCAGTTACATTTTTTTCAACCAATCAAATTTTTCTGTGTTTAATATATACAAAGAATAAATTGCAGAATTCATAATAGATTGTCATATCGAGTCAAATCATTTCTCTTTCTCATTCTAGGCGAGGCTCTTGGTCTCCCTGAACCGGCTAAAGTGCCGTATTCCAAGTTCCAGATGTATCCGGATGACTTGTATGTCACAGGGCTGCCAGAAGGGATGACTTTTCGAAGACCCAACTGTTTTGGAGCAGCAAAACTCCGGAAGATTCTTGCCGCCAGTAGTCAGATTACATTCGTTATAAAGAGGTAAAGTCATACAGAACACATTAAAATGATGCATTTGTTCAGACTTAAAAAAAAAAAAAAAAAACAGTACAGTGTTTAAAGGGGACATCGGATGTGAGACCTCATAATTTAAAGAGCCATGCACCGAAACGAGTCGCTATGAACAGAGTTGTTTTTGACAAGGTAAAAAAAGTATTGTTTTACACGACTATTGAGAAATTTTAACCAAAGTATGTTGCAGACATTTCAGACCCTAAAGAATCATACTGACTTGTGGAAAATGGGCATTCAGTGTTCTCTTGAAAGAACAACGTGCATTTGTTTTTTTGTTTTTTGTTTTTTTACTAGGCCAGAATTGTTGACAGAACAAGTCAAACATGAAGGTGTCTCTAAGACGACCTCTGATTCAGGTGAACTTTTATTTTATTGTATTTTATTTTATTATTATTATTATTTTTTTTAATTATTTTATTATTTTATTTATATTTCATTTAATTTTATTGCATTTATTTGTTATTTTCCTTTTTATTTCTTATTTTATTTAATTTAATACAATTTTTATTTCTTTTATTTTATTTTCTTTTCTTTCATTATATATTTTGTTTTATTTCTTTTTATTATATTTCTTTTCTTTTATTTTATTCCATTTTATTTTATTTCTATTTCATTTCATTTTTATTTCTTATTATTTTTTTCATTTAATTTATTTTAATTTAATTTAATTAAATTTAATTTCATTTGTATTTTATTTATTTTATTTTATTTTATTTTATTTATTTTATTTTCATTTTTATTTAATTCAATGTAAGTTTTATTTATTTTTTCTTTTAATTTTTTCTTTTATTTTTTATTCTTTTATTTTTTTTATTTTATTTTATTCCATTCCATTTTCCTTTATTTAATTTTTTTTCACTTCTTATTTTTCTTCTTATTTTCATTTTTATTTCATTTTATTTTTTAATTTAATTTAATTTATTTTTATTTATTTTATTTTATTTCTATTTCATTTAATTTTTATTTAATTTTATTTCATCTGACCACTTTGTTTCATTTTTATATTTTATTTTATTTTATTTCATTTCATTTATTTTTATTTTATTTATTTTTTATTTTGTTATTTTATTTTATTTCCTTTTCTATTTCACTTCTTTTATTTTATTTCTATTTAAACTAATTTTTATTTCATTTTATTTTATTTTATTTTATCCTAGATGCATGGCCAGTCCATTGCAGAGTTTCTTGAGGGTTTTGTTTTGTTTTGTTTTGTTTTGTTTTGCTTTGCTTTGTTTTGCTTTGTTTTTGTTTTGTTTTGTTTTGTTTTGTTTTGTTTTGTTTTGTTTTGTTTTGTTTTGTTTTTGTTTCTTTTGTTTTAATTTAACTACCCATTTTGTATATTCATTCTGTTTTAGCCAAAATATCTCTTACTTATCTAATATAATGCTCCTTTTGATTAAACGTTCAGCAGAGACTGACTCCAAAGACCAATCAGATGACCCGGGACCTGCCTCCAAAAGACCAGGATTCTCAGGTAACGCCTTGATTAAGTTATCAGGTGTTTTACACAGTAGGTTTGTGACTTTATTACATCCTGACTAAATGAAGTGATTCAGTTGATCCATGTGCCACGTGTCTGGATGCCAGTTCATGTTCAAACCTTGATTCCTTCTAACCTTTCCCGATATGCTATCACTAAACCGTGGGCTTTTCTAACATTGTTCTGCCCGCAGACAGTTTAGAGGCCAAGCTCTCCCGTATCGACTTGGCGAACACTCTGCGAGAGCAGGTCCAAGACCTGTTCAACAGGAAATACGGCGAGGCACTGGGCATTAAGTATCCTGTGCAAGTGCCTTATAAGAGGATCAAGAGTAACCCTGGCTCAGTGATTATCGAGGGCTTGCCCCCTGGCATCCCCTTCAGAAAACCCTGTACCTTTGGCTCGCAGAATCTAGAGAGGATATTAGCCGTGGCAGACAAGATCTCTTTCAGCATTACAAGGTGAAGCGCTGCGCCAAGTTTTTGAGGAGCTTTCAAACTTTTAAATCTTTTTAAATAAGAAAAAAAAATTGGGATTAATTTGTGTAATATGTTGGGGTTTATTTCGGAAATCCCAGAGAATTACAAAAGTTTTTTTTTTATCTTTTCAGGCCTTTCCAAGGGCTTATTCCCAAGCCAGGTAAGCTGTCAAAATTTAATAGCACTGTTTTTTTTTTTAATTGTCTATATATATATATATATATATAAATACAGTGCACAGCATAAATGAGTACACCCCCTCTGAAATTTAACAAATTCAGCAATTACTCTTTACTTAGAAGACATGTTAGGGTTCTTTAAAGATATAATATTTCATCAAGTCTGCTTGATCATTTACCAAAGAAGAATGTTAGAAATTATTCAGGAAAATACAATTTTCTTATCAAAGTGATAAAATGTTGTGTTGCAAAAATGAGTACAACCTCCTGAAAGTTACTAAATAAAACTAAATAAAAATTTCTGGTGTAACTTTAAGGCAAGTTTTGATCAACAGGTAAGTAAGTCTTTAATGAAACTGTTAAAGAGAAGTAATTTCTTGACGATTAAAAGTGTTATATAGCCCACTGAATCATACTCAGACTTAATGGTGACAACAGTGAAAGCAGTCCAGAGAGAGCTGTCAGAAGATTTACTTCTTAGCATAAAAGACAATGGTAAAATAGGAATAACAAATTATTGTTTTAAGTGTGAAAATATAGCAAAAGTAACACAGAAATTCAAAAACAATGGACTTGTGACAAGACCCCTGAAATAATCAGGTCCTCACTTTAAGCTTTTATTAAGTGATGAGTGAGTTTTTGCTCGAGAAAGAGCAGGAGAAACACAGAGAAAGTGTCTCCGAGCTGGCAAAAGCTATGAAAAGAGTGACACTTTAATTCACAGAGTAAGATGCAGCCTGCACAAGTGACATGAATGGTTGTTTATCCACACCAGAACTACCTACTGTAGCCAAAGCACAATAAACTCTTTTAGCTTTTTCCAAATCCCATATTTACAAAATATAGACTTCTGGGAATCCATACTCTGGTCTCATGAGACCAAGTTAATCATTTTGGGTCTACAGCATCCGAAATGTTCTGGTGTTGCTAAAGGAGGAGTACAGGGAGAAGTGTCTGGTTCCTACAGTGACGTTTAGTGGTAGTAAAGCTCTTCTATAAGGATGTATGACTGCTGAAGGTGTGAGGGAGTTGAGCTTTATCAATGTTGTCATGAATTTACACACCACTGTGTGATGTAATACAAAACCTTGAAGCAGAAGATGCTAACTTCTCATCATTCCATGCATTGTTGGGCATTTTTCTAACATGACGATAAAGATATTTATTCTCCCAAGGTGAAAATCCTTCAGTGGACATGTATTTCACCCAATCTTAACACTCTTTAGCAGCTGTGGGGGATCCTGTAGAGGTGAGCTGAGCAAAACTTCCCCATTAAAGACCAGGGGATTTAAGCAAGTCGTCCTCCACAAGTTAAACAGGACAGATGTGAAAATTTGTCATTAACTTGTATACTCAGTGCCAAGAACGTTCAGAGCAGCGTATTTAGAGTTATGGAGGACATATTAAGTATTAGAATATTACATATTCTTGAATTAAATCTAAGGTGTACTCATTTTTGCAATCATCCATTTAAACAAAATTGGCTAAGTTACTTATTTTACAGATATTAATGGCATATATTTCTCTGTTTTTATTAAGAATATGTTTAATACATTTCAAATCTGCCTATATTTCTATGAATTATATTAGTGATCATTAAGAAAATACATCTTTTATATTTAATCAGAGGGGATGTACTCATTTATGCTGTGCACTGTATATATATATATATATATATATACGTATATATATATATATATATATATATATATATATATATATATATATATATATAATTTTTTTTTTTTGCTGAATTACTCATGGAAATAAGTTAATAGTGTCATTTTTACTTTGCCAGCACCACGGAGAATAACCATACTGAAGAAAGGTTACACCCCAATAAGTGGTAAGAATAAGGCATCACTTAGGATAGATTTACTGTTGTAGCTGTTTATTGCAATTAATTAATTATTAGTGGTTTGTCGGAATCCCTGGCTCATGCCGGACAAAACGCATGTCTCGAATTCGTCTGTCACCCTGGCGAAATTTTCGGGTATTTTGCATTTGTTGAAAAACTTTTGAGAACTAGTCCTACGTTTTCCACCCGATTGGAACCAAACCAGTGCAGGAAGATTCTTTGTAGAGTGAATATCAATAATAATAATAAAAAAGTTCAACCTTCGACTCTCTGTCACAAAGGGACATCAAAACATTTGAAAGGGACAGGGCTGCCTTTACTAAAATAGCTATAACTTTTTAACGGAATGAGATATCCGTTCCAAACTCACAACGTTTATGTAAGAGCTCAATCTGAGGTCACATGAAAAAAGTCGATGAGCTTGGCCACTTGATGGCGCTATAAGAGAAGAGAAAAAAACATAAAAACCGGGGGCGATATTGCATTTTTCAAGGGTGTAAACGATTATATTGTTGAGTTTTTCACACATATGCATGACCTTCTCATTCCAGACAACTTTGCCTCTAGAACCATTGCTGTTAATCAAATTGTTTGTTAAATGATCGAGAAAATGTAATAAACGAACTAGTCCTAGGTTTTTCGCTCAATCTGGCAAATTCTGGCAATTCTCTGGACTCTTTAGGTCAATAATTATCAAAAAAAAAGAAATTTACTCACTGGCAAACTACAATGGGGTTGTTTAAAAAAGGGGCCTGTCCAAATATACCCAAGAACCTATAAAGCCTGAATGAAAACTCAAAACTTCACAAAACCTGCTGAGCACATGTGACAGGTGATTCTAAACAAGCATGCAAAGTTTTAGGGAGATCAGACCACAGCTGGCGCTATAACAGTCATACAAAAAAAAAAAAAAGAAAATAATATTTCTATGGTAAATTACCTGCTTTTGCTTGAATCATTGATTCAAGTGGTTACAGGCTTGATAAATAATATGTAATGTTTTTTTTTTTTTTAAGCACTTGAATTTTATTATTAATTATTGCACATTATAAATACATTTTAATATTAATATTTTTATGGACACCGTGGTACTTCGTTTGTTCAGGATTCTTCAGTGTTCAGACTTTTTTCACTATTAGAAGATTAGCTATTGCTATAAAACTGTTTTATTCACTTACTTAATGCTTAAATAATATGTTGAAATTTTCTAAAATATATTATAAAATTATAAAACAGTTCATTATAAAATACAAGTAGCCAGTGTCTGCGATATCTTCTTAGAAAAATAAAGCATAATAAGTCTAGCCTTAAGCTTGAATCCATGTAAAATCAATCTACTGTGATTTTTCTAGCATAAGAAGTTATTTAATGTTAAATCTGTCAGTAAACTTGTCAAACGTCTTATCACTGTCCAACAGAAGAAGACGAGGTCAACCGGATGGGAGAGAAAGTGATATTAAGAGAACAGGTTAAAGAGCTCTTCAATAAGAAATATGGTATGTTAATTACTTATAACTGATTTAAACATATTTTTGTGGTTTTGAAAATACTCCAGTGCTTGATTTGTGAATGTCTTGTGTTCAGGTGAAGCTTTGGGTCTGGACCGCTCAGTCATCGTTCCATACAAGTTAATCCGTGCCAATCCCGGCTCGCTGGAAGTGTGTGGACTTCCGGATGATATTCCCTTCAGGAATCCTAATACTTACGACATAGTTCGGTTGGAAAAAATCCTGCAGGCACAAGATGAAATTACTTTCAATATCAAAACCCCTCTACAGTAAGTGCTGTGTCAGATATGATTATAGTAATTGTGTTGGATGAGCAATGCTTGCTGTGTTTAGTACTTGTGCATTATATATGGAAGTGTTGTTTGATCTCATTGATTTTGTCTTTGCTTAGGCCTTTTACAGAGTTATGTACTCAATCTTCTAATAAAGGTAAGAGCTTTCCTATTTTAACTTTTGAAACAAAAAGTAAATGTTTACAAATGCAAATGTATGCCCAAATATATACCTTTTCCTTTTGCAGAAGGTAAAGAAGTGTCTACGAATCGACGCAAACGCAAACGAGTACTTGACAACAGTCAAGCATCCATGCCCACTGGAGCAGACTCAACACTATCAACCAATCAGATACCTGTCATGGTAAGCAGATATATTACAGATTAGTGTTTTTCTAATTACATGTTTTTTCTTAATTCCACTTTTTCAATCCAGTTTACCTTCATAAGGTGTCAGTTCTCTGAATAAGATATTCAATTAAGGAAAAAATGTGGAGCGGGACTTGATTTTATCAAGCAGGAACTGATTTGATTTTGAAAAGTTGGCATTATGTACAGAATAGAGCAGAATAAAGTTTTTGAACAAAGATTTTTAATATTTTTTTAAAGAAGTCTCTTCTGCTCGCCAAGCCTGCGTTTATTTGATCCAAAGTACAGTAAAAACAGTAAAATTATTAAATATTTTTACTATTTAAAATAACTGTTTTCTATTTGAATATATTTTGAAATGTAATTTATTCCTGTGATTTCAAAGCTGAATTTTTAGCATCATTACCCCAGTCACATGATCCTTCAGAAATCATTATAATTTGCAGATTTGATGTTGAAAAAAAATGGTATTATTATGTTGAAAACAGCTGAGTAGAATTTTCAGTTTTCTTTGATGAATACAACGTTCAGAAGAACAGCATTTATCTGAAATAGAAATCTTTTGTAACATTATAAATGTATTTGTCATCACTTTTTATTCATTTAAAGCACCCTTGCAAAGTTTTTTACAAAAACAAAAAAACAAAAAAACAATTATACTGACTGACAAGTTTTTGAATGGTGTAGTGTATAATGTTACAAAAGCTTTTTATTTCAGATTAATGCTGGTCTTTGGATCTTTCTATTCATCAAAGAATCCTGAAAAGATGTACTCAACTGTTTTAAATATTGATAATAATAATAATAATAATAATAATAATAATAATAATAATAATAATAATAATAATAATAATAATGATGATGATGATAATAAGAATATTACTGATAATAAATGTTTCTTGAACAGCAAATCAGCATATTAGAATGATTTCTGAAGAATCATGTGACACTGAAGACTGAAGTAATGATGCTAAAAATTTAGCTTTGATCACAGAAATAAATTACAATTTAAAATATATTAAAATAGAAAACAGGTATTTTAAATAGTCCAAATATTTCAGACTTTTTTTGTTGTATTTTGGATCAAATAAATGCAGGCTTGGTGAACAGAAGAGACTTGTCAAAACATTAAAAATCTTTTGAGTGGTAGTGTAAATGCAAGTATATTACAACTAAATTGCCAGTTAGGTAGTTTAGGGTTAGTAAAAAATTTTTTAAAAGAAATGAATACTTTTATTCAGCAAAGATGCATTAAATTGATCAAACTAAATTGCACAAGATTTCCATTTCAAAAAATGCTTTTATTTATTTTTTTTAAAACTTTGTTCTATCCATTCCATTCAATTCTGAAAAAGTGTCACACTTTTCACAAAAATATTAAGCAACTGTTTTCAATATTGATAAGAAGCATATTAGAAAAATATCTGAAAGATTATGTGACACTTAAAGGAGAATAATTTACTGAAAATTTACTCACCCCTTGTCATCCAAGATGTTCATGTCTTTCTTTCTTCAGTCATAAAGAAAAAGAAAAATTCAGGAATGTTCTCCATATAGTGGACTTTTATGGTGCCCGTGAGTTTGAACTTCCAAAATGCAGTTTAAATGCAGCTTCAAAGGGATCTAAATGATCCCAGCCGAGGAAGAAGGGTCTTATCTAGCAAAACAATTGGTTATTTTCTAAAAAAACAACAATTTATTTACTTTTTAACCTCAAATGCTCATTTTGTCTAGCTCTGCATGAACTCTGTGTAATCCGGGTCAGTGCAGTTAGGGAATGTCGAAAAAAACTCTCATTTTCTCCTCCAACTTCAAAATCTCCCTATATCGCTGTTTTACCTTTTTTTGTGAAGGGTGTTTAATCTTCTTTGCACGTTCACTCTGTAAACACTGGGTTGGTACCTCTGCAGCGATGTAGGATGATTTTGAAGTTGGAGGATAAAAAAAGATGGGAGTTTTTTTAACATACCCTAACTGTCTTGAACCAGAATACATAGAGTACATGCAGAGCTAGACAAGACAAGCATTTGAGGTTAAAAAGTATATAAATTGTACAATTTTTAACAAATCGTTTCGCTAGATAAGACCCTTATTCCCCGGCTGGGATTGTTTAGAGCCCATTGAAGCTGCATTTAAACTGCATTTTGGAAGTTCAAACTCGCAGGCACCATTTAAGTCCACATTATGGAGAAAAATGCTGAAATGTTTTCCTCAAAAAACATAATTTCTTTACGACTGAGGAAAGAAAGACATGAACATCTTGGATGACAAGGGGGTGAGTACATTATCTGTAAAATTTTGTTCTGAAAGTGAACTTCTTCTTTAAGACTAAAGTAATAGTACATTCTATTGAATTTTCATGGTAAACTTTAAAATTGCTAAATGAACTACTAATAAAACTGCTATTTTTTTTTTCTTCCTTTTTTCAGCAATGGCCCATGTACATGGTGGACTATAGTGGAGTGAATGTTCAAGTTCCTGGAAAAGTCAAATACTAATGAACTTTCTGATGCTGTACGGAAGACTCGTACCATTAAGGGACCTTTTTTAAACCTGACGTTTCTGAATGCTAAATTCAGCTGTGGCAGATCCCGCGGCTCGCATATGGAGACGCCTGTGTGTTCTGGCAGGTATTAGAGAGTGTGAACTGTTGGATGCAGTTGTTTCTGAATGAAGTGCTAATGATGGAGAAACACAGCAGTAAGTCAATCTGCCAGTGCTTTATTACTTAGAGGAATAGTACTCACCCTCATGCCAGTCCACAAACGAATGCTTCTGACTATTTTGTGGAGCGCAAAAAATATGTCATGTAAAAGAAGATTTGTTTTGTTTGAGTATTTGTCAGAAACTGTTATTTAAAAGAATAGTTCACCTAAAACTGTAAATCTGCTGATGATTTACTTACCCACAGGCTATCCAAGATGTAGATGTGTTTGTTTCTTCATCAGAACAGATTTGGAGAAATTTAGTATCACTTGCTCACCAGTGGATCTTCTGTAGTGAATGGGAGTCTAAACGGCTGATAAAAGCATCACAACAATCCACAAGTAATCCACACAACTCCAGACCATCAATTACCATCTTACGAAGTGAAAAACTGCATGTTTGTAAGAAACAAAAGACGTTTGAGGCTAAAATACCAGTTCATAATTTATTATAATGCTTCTTTGTATGTTTTGGAATGTATACTGCATACTTTTCTCCTAATTCAGATGAGATCATTTTTCACTGGAGATAAAAATGTCTTAATGATGAATTTGTTACAAACACACAGATTTTTACTTTGCAAAACACTATTTGATATACTGGAGTTGTGTGGATTTCTTGTGGATTATTGTGATGTTTTTATCAGATGTTTCGACTCTCATTCTGACGGCACCCATTCACTGCAGAAGATCCGCTGGTGAGCAAGTGATGCTAAATTTCTCCAAATCTGTTCTGATGAAGAAACAAACTCATTTACATCTCAGATGTCCTGGTTTTGAGTGCATTTTCAGCAAATTTTCATTTTTGGGTGAACTATTCCTGTAAGTGTTCCACTGGAAAAGTAATAACATACAGGCTTGAAGCAACAGGAGGGTGAGTGAATAATGACAGAACTATTCCTTTAGGAGATTGTTTGTAAAAGGAGTAGCCGTTATTTGCGTATCAGATGAACTATATTGCTTTGCCACCAGGATTTGTAATAGCAGATCCTGGACACAATCATGGTTAAATAACCATCTCATAAAGAGCAGTAAGAACGGGATTTGGGATTTGCTTTTTTTCCCCAAATACGTCAAATCACTGTTGGTATACACAGCCTTGTTTGGTGCCGAGAGCTCGTACAGTATGTGCATACTGGATACGACTCCTGTAGTTATCTGGGTCTCATGCCTTGCAAATGTTTGTATTGTTATTTATTTATTTATTTAAATAAAAACTTGTATATGCAGGGAATGTAATCTACCGCATTCAGTACAGAGCATAAAGTACTGAATGACACGACTAATGATGCTGAAAACAGCTAGCTACTGTATGTATTCAGAAAGAAACATCTGCTTCAGGTTTTGGAAAGCCCTAACATGATAGCACTAACTTATATTCAACCGAGAGACTTTTTGTATTATTTTAGCTTTGTAAGTTACTCTTAAGTTCGTTCAAGTAAGGCAAAGTGAGGTATTTCCCGGAGAAAACATCATGAATGTATTGTTTGTAAAGGAAAGAATGCTATAATGTTATTATGTAATGACTGTCTCTGGAATCGCCAGTATTTATATGCTGTACCTTAATGCCATTTAGGCCTTTCAAATAAAATGTGTTGCCTTGCGTTTGTGTCATCGTGATAATGTTATACATTGAAAGCCTTGGAAATGCTATCTCAATGAGAAAGAAAAATTAACATTCAAAAACATAAAACCATCTTTAGCACCATCTGCTGGCCTAAAGGCAGTATCACACATTTTCACTGATTTTTACAGTATTTTTTTTTTTTTTTTTTTTTTTTTTACCTAATAAGAATTTTAAAAAGTACTTTTTACATAAATACTGTTGGAATGAAATGTCCAACTTTTAATATGACGTTTTTACTTTTTATATGTGCAATGTTTCTTAAGGTAACGTTAAAGCGGCTTGTCAGGTTTCGTAGAAAAGTGAAAGTTAAAACGCTCTCATTGTTGGCTAGTGGCACCTTTGCTAGAGTAGTTTTTGCAATTACCTAAATGAATTTAAATCAATTATCATTAACTAAAGACTTGAAGAGCGTTGAAGGGATAATTCACCCAAAAATGAGAATTATGTTTTCATTTAAATGCATTTAATCGACTTACTACTACTACTACTACTACTACTAGTATTATTATTGTTGCTGTTTTTAATGGAAAGCTTGACAGCTACTGAAGCGTTTACGAGAGTCGATTCAGGCTCAATCGATTCGTTTGAGTCGGATCTTCCTAATGAATTTAATCCACAAAACCTGATTCGTTCACGAATCATATTTTTCTAGTTCTCCTCAGTTATACTGTCTAACAGACAAGTGGACGAGAAAATTACCAGCGAACAAGACAAACAAGTTGTGCAAATACAATACAATTTAGCACGCATTTCTGTGTAAAGGGACTTTTAGTGTGTCATTTGTCAAGTTCGCTTTAACTACTTTCAAAATAAAAGTCATGCAGACGTTATATACTAGAGATACGTTTTAATATTTGCTACAGTAGGATTTACGGCAGACGTAAGTAAAATCCCAACAGTGCCAGAAAAATAGTACAGCAATTTGAAACATTTAAAAAACATTTAATATTATTTTAAACCTTACGGAAACAGTAAAGGCCGTGGTCCAGTCGGGGTTCTTTGTGTCCGGCTTCACAGTGTGTATCTATGGGAATCCACCACCAGCGACACAAACACACACACTGCAGGCTAGGAAGTCAGCACAGTGCTATAACACAGTGCGTACTTTTAAAAAAAACATGTCGAGTAGTGTGTTTTTATTCGCGTCCTGACAATTTAAGTCTGCTGTTTACTAAATAGTCACCGTCATATTGTATAATACTTGTTTATTAATCTGGTAGCCGTACAGTAACGCAGTGAATGGCAAAGAGAAGAGCGAGACGCGGCTAGTCTGAAGCTGCGACTCCAGCAGCCCAACAAGATGATGCGACGTCAGTGGGTTTACAGCCAATTCTGCGGCTAAATAATCGTGTAGTATTTTATTAAATACTATATTGATCGATATCTTATTGGATACGACTAGTTAGCTGGCTAGCTGGGTGTAATTTGGTTGATACTGAAAGGGTGGTGTTGTTGTTAGCTGGGCCAGATCGTTACATTGCTTTACTCCGGGTTGTTTTAAGATCACCGCCGGGCGGTTGGGATCTTTTCTAACAGACAAAATGGCAACAGGCTCCAGTTTCCATTTCGGAGGGAGTGGGTCTAGAAATGGACCCTCATTCGCATCACCGTCGTCTTCCTCGTCTGGAGTGCCAGGACAGGCTCAGCCGATGGCGGTGGTTTGGGAATGGCAGGATGATCTGGGGTACTGGAGGCCCTACACCGGACAGGTGAGCAGCTACATCGAGCAGTGTCTCCAGAGAGGAGCCGGGACCGCCAGCAACAACAACAGCATTTGTCTGGCCCAGGCAGACCCCAGCCTGTCTGCGTACATCATCGACATCCCCAACCTCAAACAGTTCAGACAGGACACTGGTGAGTGGGACCTCAGACATCTCACCACACTACTGTTATTCATAGTACTGTGGTGGTGTAGTGGTTGATGGTGTGCTGAATACGAATCATTACCATATTCATGTAGCATCTACATGAAACCTCAGACTGCTATGAGTAGTATTTTTTTGGTAGCGCTAACTGCATTCATTAAATGTTTGCTCTTTAAATGGCACGAATGTTGTCATGGTATTCTCTGAAGTTTATTGAAGTACCTTGTAGAGTCAACTTTGGTTCACAAATGTCAAATGGTAAAACTTCCTGATATTCATGATTAAAAAAAGTTATTTTGGTGTTAAAAAAAGTACACACACACACACACACACACACACACACACATATATATATATATATATATATATATATATATATATATATATATATATATTTTTTTTATTTTATATATATATATATATATTTATATTTATATTTATATATATATATATATATATATATATATATATATAAAAATTAAGTAAAATAAATAGTAAAACGGCATAATATTAGAACTGTTTCTATTTAGATATATTTTAAAATGTGATTTATTCCTGTGATGGCAAAGCTGAGTTTTCTGCAGCCATTACTTCAGTCTTAAGTGTCGCATGATCTTTCAGAAATCATTCTAATATGTTTATTTGCTCAAGAAACATTTATTATTACTATCACTGTTGAAAACTGATATCACTGTTTCCACAAAACTAAACATTTTTTATTTTTCTTTAATGACAAAGTTTGAAAAACCAAAAAAAAAAAAAAAAAAAGATTGAAATTGAAATATTTTGTAAAGTTATGAATGACTTTACTGTTACTTTTGAT
Organism: Cirrhinus mrigala; assembly: GCA_036247105.1. Classification (NCBI taxonomy): domain Eukaryota; kingdom Metazoa; phylum Chordata; class Actinopteri; order Cypriniformes; family Cyprinidae; genus Cirrhinus; species Cirrhinus mrigala. The sequence goes on from CM070011.1 coordinate 11,661,284, forward strand.
AAATGTAATGCATTTTGGCTGATATTTAAATATATTTTTTTTGTAATAGAAAATGATATTATAAATACTATTTTTCTTTAAAAGTAAATTCTTTTAAGCAATATATGCACTAAAGTTTTTGAACAGTAAGATTTTTAATGTCTTTTAAAGAAGTCTCTTATGCTCACCAGGCCTGCATTTATTTGATCCAAAGTACAACAAAAAACATAAAAATCTGAAATATTCTTACTATTTAAAATAACTGTTTTCTATTTGGATCTATTTTAAAATGTAATTAATTCCTGTGATTTCAAACCTGAATTTTTAGCATCATTACTCCAGTCAAACAGTCCTTCAGAAATCATTCTAATATGCTGATATGCTGCTCAAAAAGCATTTATTATTATTATTATTATTATTATTATTATTATTATTATTATTATTGTTAAAAACAGCTGAGTAAAATGTTTTCAGGTTTCTTTGATGAATAGAACGTTCAGAAGAACAGCATTTATCTAAAATAGAAATCTTTTGTAACATTATAAATGTCTTCATCATCACTTCTGATCAATTTAAAGCATCCTGGCTAAATAAAAATATTAATTTCTACAATTTCTTTCACAAAAAAAAAATAAATAAATAAAAAAAATAAATAAAAAATAAATAAAATAAAATAAAATAACATACTGACTCCAAGCTTTTGAATGGTATAGTGTATAATGTTACAAAAGATTTTTATTTCAGATTAATGCTGATTTTTGGATCTTTCTATTCATCAAAGAATCCTGAAAAAATTTACTCAACTATTCTAAATATTGATGATAATAATAAAAATGTTTCTTGAACAGCAGATCAGTATATTCAAATTTTTGAAGGATCTTGTGACACTGGAGACTGGCGTAATAATGCTGAAAATGTAGCTTTGATCACAGGAATAAATTGCATTTTAAAACCTATTCAAATAGAAAACAGTTATTTCAAATAGTAAAAATATTTTACAGTATTTTGCTGTATTTTGGATCAAATAAATGCATGCTTGGTGAGCGGAAGAATCTTACTGTTCAAAAACTTTTGGTACTTTTTGGTAACTGCCAGTGTATCTTAATAAAACTGCTATTTATAAAGGATTTTTTAAATCATCATTACATTTTTACATTATTAACCCATATACTGTGCTACGTGATATTACCATCTGGTACTGCCACAGTTCTGTACTGTAAGAGGGTGTTAAAAAGACACGCTTATTGCTCCATTTGGATTAAGTAAATGTGTTAGCAGTTGTCAAGGAAGTGTCTGTATAATCTACAGGGTGAAAGAAGCCTAGTGTGAATCCTGGCTGAAATTCAGTTGCTCTAAATGTATGATATTTATGCTTCATCCTTGATAACAGGTCATTAAACCCGCTGGGTAAAGCTGTGTAGTGCTGCAGTATGACACATACGCTATTAATATAAATATATAAACTAGCGTCAGGTCTGTTAACTGCAGATTAGGCTTGTTTTGGGGGATGTTTGAATGACTTTCGACACCTGTGGTCTCTGCAGAAAAGAACAGGAAAGAGGTGACAAAATCTCAGGAAATAAGCTAACAGATTCTGACAGGATGCACAGCATATTCTGTAGATGAAATAGCAGCTCTTTTCACATTTGTTTCAACAGAGATGCACTTTGTTGTGGCTGAGAAATGTGTAAATGTTTTTAGAATGATAATCATCTTGTGCCAATTACTGTGAATTTTTTTGTTTAACCTACTCTAGGAAAGATGCGTGCTGTACGGCGATCCCTGTTCCCGCAGTCCTCAGCCCTGGGCAGTGGGGTTCTTTGGGAGTGGGCCAACGATGAAGGAGGGTGGACTGCGTATGAAATCCGAACTTCCATTTTGCTGGAGCACAGCTATCAGGCGGGGCAGGCCACAGCTGACCTGAGCTCACACGGCTACAACTACATTGTGGACCTCACTGCTCTGGAGCAAGTCAACAAGGCCACAAGCTACAGACGACGCGTCAGGCGGCAAGGCAGCGTGCCGTATCCTCTCGCCTCCGGTTCGGTTATTCACACGGGCCCGGCCTGTACCTGTCACCAATGCGTGAGCAATAGCAGCACCACCGGACCCATGCTGAGCCGGTCACGGCATTCCTACACCGCGGGGCAGACCAACCGGCCCAGCCTCCAGACCCAGCATGGAAGACTTCCTGGAACCAGCTCCTCTTCAGCCTACTCTCCCTACCCCAGAAGACCCCTCTCGATGGGAAGCTTGTTATGGAACGGCCCATGGAGCACCCCACCTTCGGTGGCTCATTCTTCAGGACCACCACAGGCTTTTGGTCACCATGCAAATGGCTTGAGGTAAGACTACTAGGCTGGTTATCCCTTATTTCATATTTTCTATGTCTATAATTACCTTTGAATCCCTTCACTGTATCATGGAACCATAATAGTATTTTTTTTGTAAGAGTAAGAGACTTATTTTAGCCATGTTTTCAAGGACTTTCGACAAGCGTGGAAGTCCTCCCACAGAGAGCAGTTTAAAAATACTCAACCGGCTTTTAGTCATGATAAGGAAACAAGATGTTTGACCTGCAGGGTTTCAAATGACACCAAAGGTCTGAAGGTTTTATTACATCAGCTACTGTGCTCTTCTCCTTCCTGTTATTGTGTCTCTCCTCTTTTGTGCTTTGTAGTAGTAGACACAGTCATTCTGTGTGGCTTTATTTGTAGCATAATTTTGCAAAAATAATTTGGATAGATTCATTAGTTTAAAAACGCAGGAAAAGCTGTGGTAGCACTTTATTTTGTAGACCCCTCTGCAGGTAGTATGTACTTACTATGTAATTACTGGGTAATAACTAGGTGCTAACCCAAAACCAAGTGCCAACCTTAACCCTAATCCATTTTGAAGAGGTGATTTGCCATAAAACAAAAATTCTGTTGTCGTTTGTCATCCCCATCCCTTATAAATTTCTTTTTTTCTGTAGAATATAAAATACATTTTTAAAAAAGTTTTTGTCTATACTGTGCAAGTCAATGGTAACCAAAACTATTTGCTTACCAACATTCTTCAAAATATTATGTGTTCTGCAGAAAAAAAGAAATACAGAAATACATTCGCAATAGCAAAATTTCAGCACGTTGAATTTGTGAAAACTGAAACATGAACATGAGCGAAATCTGTGTGGGAAAATCTTCGGCCCTCACTTGATTTTGCAAACAACATTTTGCAGAGCAACAGTAAATGTGACCACAGATGATGAAAGAATTTTCATTTTTGGATGAACTATTCATTTTCTTGGGTAAATATGCCATTCATACATTTACCAGAAATGTGGTCACCTTAAAGGGTCATGAACCCCCCTGTTTCAGCACTGGTTAGTTCTCACCATAGTTTTGAAAAATGCTTCAAAAGTGGGCGTGCTGCGCTGCGGAGCGGTGGGAGAAGAGGGGAGAGAGAGTCAACTTTGGGTTCGGACAGTTTCATTTCGCTCCCATTGAGTTAACAACACAAATAAATACCCAGACATTTGCACTCTGCATCAAAAAACATATATATGAATGTGCTTTTGCACCTCTATTAACTTTTAAGGCTTATTTTGTGGCATTTATGATCCTTTTAATAGGTTGCGTTAAGTTGTAAAAACCACTATTACACTCAACTTATGAATGAATCGCGTTTGTGCCGAGCTCTACTTACAAAGCAAAAAAAAAAAAAACAAACAGTCTCCATTAACGTTTCTCTCAGTTATTGTACGCAATCTCATAGTCTGGAGCATCAGCACGCGCTGTCGTGAATAATTAGACAAAGCGTCTTCTCATAGGATAAGAACGCGCAGCCTCATGAATAATTATGAGACACCGACGCGTCATCGATGTACTATAGTCCGTTGCCACGTCACGAACTGTGACGTCAGCACAATGTAGATTTTAAACCGAGAAGATGAAAATAGAGCAAAAAAGCTCAAAATGAACCAGTTTTCTCCAACAGTTAAAATTAATGGATGCTAACATTGTCATATTTGATGTGCAACACAAACACCTCTGCTCAAATCTCAGAAAAAGTAGTCTGGGGTTTCATGAACCTTTAAGGAACATGCAATGGAAGTAATATGCATTAAAATGTGCAATGTTTTTAAAAGTAAAGCCTCAAAGTTAATAGTCCCATGGTAAAACAGCAAATTTGCGGCTAAAATAACAGCTAGAATGTTAAAATTCATATTTTAAATGTGTATTTTTACCTAAAATGTGGAATTAGCAGGAAAACCAATATGGCAGCATGCTAATTTCCTTTCTCAGTCTGGTCTGATTTTGATGCAAGAGCAGTAATGATCATCCTCCCTTTTGTCCCGATACTATAATTGGCTGTTCCTCTGTGTAATGGTGTCGTATCCTCCCCTCTGTGTGGATCTTTAGGACATGTGGAGGAGAGCAAGTCTACATTTACTGTGCTGTCTTAAAGGGGAAGACCCAGATTTATTGTTCTCTTCTGGTAAACTAGGTTGAAAGGGGAACCAGGAAATGTCTGTTTTTAGACATGCCTTTCTCACTCCTCATTCACACAGTCAACTTAAACATTCATAGCTGAGCTTGTGAGACCTTAGTTTTAATATCAAGTAGGGCTGGGTGATAAAATTTTTCATATCAGTCAATATTGATAATTATCATGACACATTTCACTTTTTTTCAAGTTTAAAAAGCAGATTTTTATTCCTAAGTGAAAGTTGTAGAAACCAGACCGTTAACTGTGGTTTTAATTAAACTCTTTATGCTCAGAAATAAAATAAAATAAATATCTTATAAAAATCTTATAATATCTTATAATAAATAAATTACTATAATATATAAATATAAATAAATGTAATTATATAATAATAAATAAATACTTCTAATAAATAAATATAGATATCTTTGATTTATTTCTTACTTTCTGCATGTTCTAATGAGTGATATTCTTTTAAATCATGAAACAGGTTTGTGTTGCCTGACTTTGTTGTGTACCTTCAGCACAGTTTGCAGTGCAGGCTGAAATATTAATGAAATTATATTTTATGTCTCTTAGAAATGCACATTTGACAGTAGCTTGAGTTGCAGATCTAAGTTTGTTCTTTATCAAAAACAGTAAAATCTGTAAAAATTGTAACAACCTCATTTTTTATAGTACAATTTAATTATTCTTATTGTTTTCTTACTAAGATTTATTAAAATAAGACCATTGGTCTTCTACAATAGCATACATTTAGTTCATGATGATAACCACAGTTAAAACTGCACATATAGCACCTCAGTACCATGGTAAAAATATAACTATGTGGTCTCTAGGTATGTGTATGAAAAACAGCAGTCTAAATACAGTTAGTATAAATGCACAAACGCTAATCACAAAAAATACTGTAATTACTCCTTTAATCCATTTAATATACTAAATGTATATTACTAAATGTATATACATTTAATATTTGTCTATATTAGTAATGGTGCAGTTAGTGTTATTACAGTGCATCCATGGTAAATTGGCTATTTGTAGATTGAAAAGCCTTCTGACTTGTGCACAGTGTTTCCTCTGTTTATCAGCGCTGTTTCATCTGGATTTAAACTAGTTAAACTGAGACTTATCAGCGAGTAAACACATCTGTTCTAGTAAGCTCTAGTAAACTTTGAGTCGAGCTGATAAATGTGACCTTGGACCACAAAACCAGTCATAAGGGTAAAGGTTTTTGAATTGAAAATTAGACATCATCTGAAAGCTGATTAAATAAGTTTCCATTGATGTATGGTTTGTTAGGATAGGAGAATATTCTGAAAATCTGCCATCTGAAGGTGCAAAAAAAAAAAAAAAATCAAAATACTGAGAAAATCACCTTTAAAGTTGTCTAAATGAAGTTCTTAGCAATGCATATTACTTATCAAAAATTAAGTTTTGATATATTTACTGTAGGAAATTTACAAAATATTGGAACATGATCATGGAGAAAAATCGATAATTTTGACCCATACAATGTGTTGTTGGCTATTGCTGCAAATATACCCGTGCTACTTCCAACTGGTTTTATGGTCCAGGGTCACAAATAGTCCATGTGGCATGCTTCAAAAGAGTAGCACCACTTTAATTTTTTCTACTTTTACTTTTACTACTTTTTTACTTTTACTTTTACTTTTACTTTTTACTTTTACTTTTACTTTTACTTTGGTGCATAAACATTATATCGACCATTCAAGGATAATTATTGTTATTGTTTTATTGCGTGTTATTGTTTATTAAGTGTTCAAAGTGCACCTCACTTAGTTATGATCATGATTACTCATGAAATAAACAATCTCAGCTGAAATCAAAACCAAAACCTTTAGCTGAATAATAAAACGCAAGCAATAAAAGATTAACATCTGGACAGGGAGTGTAAAACTTATCAGTGTTGCTTACTGAAGTTCAGATTTGCTCAGAGAGTTTTAAACAAACTCTTAAACTTAAATTGAAATTTTGGTGATTAATTCATCCCGCACAGTGTCTGCTGGTTGGATTTACACAGTGTGGAATGATGAAAATGTTCTGGCATATAGCCTCATCACACTCTACAGTGTCGTGTCATGAGATTCTCAGATTGCAGGGTGTGTCATGCAAACTTTAATTCCTGTAACTACATAGATAGAGCTAAGGAAAACTGAAAATGAAAATTGCAGAAACATCTTAAATGAAGTTTAGATGCTCATGTTTTAAATTGGCATAAATCAGTGGGAAATGTCAATTGTCAATGTGACATGTGACATTTGCATTAAAGGAGAACTCCCAGAACAGAAATTCACTGAGTACATTACTCACCCTCTTGTCATCCAAGATGTTCATGTCTTTCTTTTTTCATTCGTAAAGAAATTAGAATTTTTGAGGAAAACATTTCAGGATTTTTCTCCATATAATGGACTACTATGGTGCCCCGAGTTTGAATTTCCAAAAAGCAGTTTAAATGCAGCTTTAAACAGTCCCAAATGCAGTTGTAAATAATCCCAGCCGAGGAAGAAGGCTCTTATCTAGAGAACATTTGGTTATTTTCATAAAAAAAAAAAAAAAATTACAATTTAAATACTTTTTAACCTCAAATGCTTGTCTTGTCTTGCTCTGCCTGAACTCTGTGTATTCTGGTTCAAGACAGTTAGGGTATGTCGAAAAACTCCCATCTCATGTTCTCCCTCAACTTCAAAAATCATTTCAAAATCATCCTACATCACTACAGAAATACCGACCCAGTGTTTGCAAAGTGAACATGCAAAGAAGATTGAAACAGTGTAAAACAGTGATGTAGGACGATTTTGAAGTTGAGGGAGAACATGAGATGGGAGTTTTTTAACATACCCTAACTGTCATGAACCGGAAAAAAACAGAGTTCAGGCAGAGCAGGACAAGGAGAGCTTTTGACATTAAAAAAAGTATATAAATTGTATTTTTTTTATGAAAAAAAAAAAAAAACACGATCGTTTCACTAGATAAGACCCTTCTTCCACGGCTGGACTGCAACTGTATTTGGGATCGTTTGAAGTCGCATTTGAACTGCATTTTGAAAGGTCAAACTCTGGGCACCATAGAAGTCCACTATATGAAGAAAATTCATGAAATGTCTTCCTCAAAGAACATAATTCATTCATGACTGAAGAAAGAAGGGCATGAACATCTTGAATGACAAGGGGGTGAGTACATGATCTGTAATTTTTTATTTATTTTTTTGTTCTGGAAGTGGACTTCCTTAAGATAAAGTTCACATAATTTTCCTTATTAAAATGGTTTCTGGTTTGTTCAAGCTTTATCCTCCATATGAGTGGTCACCTCTTGAGATCACATGACTTGAACACCTACCACTATGAAAAATGGCACTGGTAAACCAAAAAATCTTGCTGAAAACATTGTATGATGCTGTATGTATGCAGACTCAGTATGCAGTCATATTAACCAGAGAAACATAAAACACACACACAGTTTTTTTTTTTTTTTTTTGCCTGCTTGAATATGTTTTTAAATATTTTAATGCTCTTATTCTCACCAAATGTGATTAATTCTATAATGGCAAAGCTGAATTTTCAGCATCATTACTCCAGTCTTCAGTGTCACGTGATCCATCAGAAATCATTCTAATATGCTGATTTTTAGGTGCATTTATTATGTTGAAAACACTTCTGCTGCTTAAAGCTGTGGAAATTGAGATGCATTTTTTTAAGATACGTTGATAAACAGAATGTTTAAAAGAAGAGCATTTGTTAGAAACTTTTTGAAATATTATACATCATTATACTCTTACTTTTGACCAATTTAATGTGTCCTTGCTGAATAAAAGTATTCATTGCTTCCAAAAAAAAAAAAAACGTACTGACCCTAAACTTTTGAATAGGTGTTGTGCATTTAAAAGGCATATCAGATCGCATAGCATGAATCACACCATGACAGCTTGAGAAAGCAGGGGAGTTTCCTTGAAAAGTATCTTGGTTTCATTATTAGGTCGTCAACAGTAATCTCAGCCAACTGAATTCTCTCTCTCTTGTATCATAAAAAAACATGACACAGCTTCCGTAGAGGGAGTTTAGGTCATTGTGAAAAGCTTTTGTTCTCATGCACTAATGTCTACATGCATTACAGTGTGTATGTTTCTGTCTCCACAGCATCCCAACCATCCCTCTGCACATGAACGGATCCAGTAGTGTGAACTCTGCACTGGCAGGTACAGCACTCACCCGTCACACATGCCACACCAGAGAAAATCCTTACACACTGATGCACAGGGCTCTCCTTCTCCTCATCCCAGAAAGCTGTTTCATGCTGCAGCATCAGCTGAACTGTTTCTTGGGAGTGTCAGTATGAACTACACAAACGTTTCCCAGAGCGGTGATAGTCACTGAAGTCACTTTGGCATTCTTCAGTGAATGTGTCAAGTCTATTCAGGCCTCAGACTTGCTGTATATTGGTTCCACCTTGATGTTTTTGTCTTACATCAGCTGCTTGTCACAAATCAGTTTATGACATTAGTGGCTTCATTGAGTCACCAGTTTGTGGGTTTTGAGTTGGTGTGTTTTAAAAGAGCTCGCCTTTCAACAAGTTTCAAGCTAATGGTGCATGTCTGGGGATGTTGGATATCTGTTGTTCTTGCAGCTGACAGCTGCTCCACCAAGATGAATGAGGCATTCGGGGAGCAGAAAGACAGATCTGGGACAAAGTGACATTTCCAATGTAATTTTCACTAGACTAAAGGTGGCGAGATTTTTGGTGGGTTTTGATTGAAGTGATCAGTGCAAACATGAGGTAATGGTAGGATTTCTTAGTGTTCATGTTCAACTCACCGCTGACCGCTTCATCTTGTAGACGTTTTGTGTAATGTAATTTCATCATAAGCACAATCCGCTGATATTTTTGCAAATTTTTTTCTTTCTGCGCTGACTTCTGCATGGGCAATGGCGTTTGTGCGAGTAGTGCGAATAGTTGAATACTCAAGCAGACTAAGGTGATCCAAACAAAATGTTTAGATGGCTGATTTGGATTTTGTGAGTTACTACATTGGTCTAACTGTTAGTTGTTTAAATATTGAATGTTAATTAGGGATGCACCAAAATTTTGGCCGGCAAAAATGACTTTGGTTTGTTTTTTGGTTGGTAAAGCAGGCAGGCTACACACTCTCTCTAGCCGTCATCTGTACCATGTGACGCTCCGCTTGATATTCCACTCTATAGATGTGTGTTCCACTCGTGTACCACTTATGCTCTCCGGAAACGCAAAGTACGCTCAAATAAATTTATATTAAATAAGGCGGGAAATTTCTATGTAGTATACTTGTTCCTGCAATAGCGCTACTGTGCTGTAACATGGCAATGCTATTTTCTCATGCACTGATCTGCTCCCTGCTATGCTCTGCTCACATGCTCTGATGACAATAGCTTTGCAGGACTAGACATTATTTGGATAATTAGTAAAAATAAACAAATAAATAAAGTTACATTTGATTCTGTTGCGCTGAACTGAATAAAAAATTATATATTTCTATTTAATATTAATATATTTTCTGTCCAATTTTATCTACTTTCAGTGAAAGTGTGGTTATTGACTTTTTTTTTTTTTTTTTTCAGTATCATTAAAATTGTTGAGTTAAATTAAGAAGTCTTAAAAAATTAATTTATACTATTTAATAAAATAATAAATAATTACTACAAAGCACTTTCGGTTTTCGCCAAGTGCCCAGAATTCGGTTTGGCCCAGAATTTTCATTTTGGTGCATCCCTAATGTTAAAGGGATAATTCACCTAAAATTATGAGCATTTACTCACCTTCACGTTGTTTCAAACTCATGAGTTCTACATAAAAACAAATGAAGATATTTTTAATTAAAACTATATTTCTGTCCATCCACTGAAAGTCAGTTCTACCAAAACTTTGATGCTGCAAAAAATTAAAAATTCAAAAAAAGAAGAAAAAAAAAAAAGTTTAATTAAAGTCTAAGAAACACAGTTGTTTTATATGATAAATAGTGGTGTCAAATTGATTAATCGCATCCAAAATAAAAGTTTGTGTTTGCATGATATATTTTTGTGCACTGTGTACATTTATTATGTATATATAAATACACAGAGTACATACACGTATATTATGCAAACAGAAACTTTTTTGAAAGTGATTAATCGTGATTAATCACAATTAATAGATTTGACAACCCTAATGATAAACGTATGAAAAAGCATAAAGAGATTTTAAAAAATCAAAATAAAACAAACTCTGAAATGGTTACTAAAAGAGGTTTGAGTTGGTTATTGTAAAAAGTAATCCCTAAATTGTAAAAAGTTTTTCTTAAATCATTCAGCCCTAAAAGGATTTCTCACACACACACACACACACACACGTGCAAAAAAGTTATTTTTAATATTATTTTAAGATTATTTTTAGTTTTCATGCACCCATGATACACCCAACAAAATCACCCCAATTCCTGTATTTTTCCATTCGCAATGTGCAGTGCAAAAATATCAAAATGTAAATTTCCCCATTATTGTACAACCCTAGTTTGGCCCCACATGAGGGTGAGTAAATGACTGAACTATTCTTTTGATATTTTGGGAAGTATTGTGCCTGTGCAAGTAAGGGATGCATAATTATTATTGATTATTTTTTCTAATCTTTATAATCAATTTGTTGGTAGATTTCCTGAACTGCTAGTTGGCTAATTGTTTTAAAGGGAACCCTGGGTATTAAGGCTTATATGACTTAATATAATGTAAATGATGTCTCTTACTGAAATATGTAGTACCCATGAAACCCATGAAAGATTTACGTTACTTAAAAAAAATCCACATCGTTATATACATATTTTGGACTATGGTGCCATTATTTTGATTACGTAGAACAGTTGTACTCAGTGATCTACTGGCACCAAGCTACGCTATTTTTACCACAATGTGGAATAAACTCGGAAAATAAAATACTGATACAATGACCACAGCTACTGAAAGAGCTTACGAGTGGCGATGGATATAAGCGTAGCCTTAAACTAAATGCTGTACCTTCAATTTTCTCCACAAAGAGTCTAAATGCACCCGCATATTGAGTGAAATCCGCACAAAGAAACTCCTTCAGTGGCTGTGGCATCATCAGCATGTCCACAGCCATCTTCCCATTCTTTTCTGTTCTAAGAAAACAGTGAAGACTTACATCGCTTCTCTTGTTGCTCTTTGACTAAAAATTACAACCAAAAGCCACGCAATGTGGCATCGTATCTGTATTTTACAGTTGTGTATTCTGATTTGTGTTGCGGTAAAAATAGCAACAGATAGTGCAGCCATTTTACATAATCAAAATAATGGTGCCCCCCATAGTCCAAAATATGTATAAAACAATGTGGATTTTTAAAATAACATAAATCTTTCATAGGTTTTCTACTACATATTTTTAGTAAGAGACATCTTTTACATTATATTAAACCAAAAGTCTTAATACCCAGAGTTCTCTTTAAGAAAGCACTATATAAACTTCAAAAAGTCTTGCTTTCTTAAAAATGTAGTGCTTATGTTGAGGTTTTTCCATTTAAAGGGGTCATCGGATGCAAAGTTTATTTTTACATGTTGTTTGAACATTAATGTGTGTTGGCAGTGTATGTACACATCTACCCTATAATGATAAAAATCCATGCAGTGGTTTTTAATTAATCTGTAAAAATAATATCCCCTTTTTCAAATCGAGCCATTCTCAGATGCCTCTCGGTGTGGCGTCACACCAACAGAGGCCGCTCCCACCATAGTTGATTGACATGAGCGTCTTACCTCAGACCCACCTAAATCAGTTGTAACAGTCCGACCTCCATTGTTTCGATGCCAGAGCAGGGATGTAAATTAGACGAGAATATCTCCGATTGAGTGATTGAGGTGTTGCTGTGTTGCTTCACTTACTTCAGAAGTGAGTATAAGGGGTTTTATTATGAATCTTTGCAATCGCCTTTCCTAATATCATGCTAGTTAGCAAGTTTAGCAGCTAAACACGGCTAAACACGGCTAAAGTAAACAGGCCCGTCACTCCACAGAGAGAAGAGAGGGGCGGGGCGAGCAGAGCTCATTAACATTTAAAGCAACCTTGACCAGAACAGGATGATTTTTGCAGAGCTGATTTTGGCAAGGTAAAAAAACGTGTTATTTACACTACCATTGAGAAATTTTAACCAAAGCATGTTATAGACTTTTCATTAAGACCCTAAAGAATCATATCAACTTGTGGAAAATGGGCATCCGATGACCCCTTTAAAGCCATACATAGGCAACCCTGTGCTGCTTTTATGTTGTTTGTGACGCATCAGGAAGCTTTTACTTTTCATGCTGGTCTGTTATTATGGTGTAATGGCTTTCAAAATCCCCTGTCCATAAATGTCTCTTAAAAGCAACATGATTTGTAGTTGCTAACTTTACATGTCAATCAGATGGTGTCTTCCTGTCAAAGTGGATCAGACTTTATGCAAGTAGTCAGATAGCCATTTTGGCTCTGCGAGACCAATGTGAGACCCGTGTTTCTTCCAAAGGTGGTTTGAATGATCGGATCACATCACATTGGATTTCATGTACTGCATTTAGCACATTTAGTCATAGATTAATATCAAGAGCAGGTGGGATTGTAGTCAGCATCTATAGTTGGACTGATATTATTTCCTCAGCAGTAAGTAGGATCCTAAACTTTTTTTGACCTCATCAGAGCATGCCTCACTTGTGGTTGGCCTCTCCACTCTTGGCTCATTACTCTTCCTTTCCTTCACTCCTCCTCCTCCTCCTCCTCCTCCTCCTCCCTTCCTCCTGCATGTCTCCACATGGCCTCCGGCCGTTCCAGGCATGGCTTCCATTTTGATGTCAGCTGCAGGACTGGGAGTTCGCTTCTTGACCGCCCCCTTCTCCCAGAGTGGCTCCAGCAGGCCCACCAAAGGCCAGCCCAGCTCCGTTAAGAGGGCAAAGAGACAGTCCAGGACAGGTAGTTAAGCACCGCCAACCAGCCCGACCGAACCTGCCCTCCGCTGGCCTGCAAACTGCTGCCGCTCCTGTCCTTTATTTAATGGCTGATTTTTCTTACCATTCTACTTTCAGTTTATATTTTCCTCAAGGGGTTTTGGTACTTCAGCCTCATTCTGACATGCTCGTTCAGGCCATTGCAAAATGTTTGTTTCGCTATTTATCGCTTGCTTCGGCTGCCATGTTTTCACCCATTTCACGTTTATGCCGTCATGGTCACGCTGTCTTGCTTCCATCCTCCCGATCACATAATGAATGCACTATTGATGGTATCTGGCTTGACACCTGCCTGTTCACCTGTGGGACACTACAGACAGATGTCTGCTGGGGGGTTTGTGGAATAACAATTGTTCATGGTCTTTTTTTTTTCTTTATCTCTAACCCTACACGACCTGTGTTAATGCCATTTATTTTAACATCTTTAATACAGGAGATGGATTTTAGGTTCAGACTGACACTCACAAGCAATGTTAGTTTACTGCTTAATATCAGCTTACTAAAACATCCTAAACACAATGTTGCAATGTTGTCTGACAACTCTAAAAACTAACACCAGGATGTGTAATCTGAACAGTGTGTGCTTTTATACGATATGTTAAAAGAATTATAAGTAACAAAAATTGACGGATTAAGAAAAGCCATATATAAAACAGATTTTTCTGTCACTTTATGAGTTCCCACAGTAATAATCTGTTACTTAGCAAGTTTTTTTATTTTTAGTAGTAGTAGTGCATTTATCAGTTTATTTATTTATTTATTTTTTTTTAATGCCATGTTCTTATTTTCATAAAAACAGTAAGTTGTTACTGGCTTTGTAACTAAATAAATATTTAGCAAATTTAATTTGCTAAGATCCACAAATTTAACTGGTAACACTTTACAGTAAGTTTTACTGAAAAAAAAGAAGTTCATTTGTTACAGTATTTGTTCATCTTTGTTAATATTATTTAATAAAATAAGTGTTAAAGGGGAAATTCACTTCACACTTTTACTTTTAGCAGTGTGTGGACAACCACACTACAATGATAAAAATCCATTCACTCCTTTTTTTTTTTTTTTTTTTTTAAATCCACAACAAACTTGAAATCTCAATTGACCCTTCGCAAAACCCCGCCCTCCTTAGTTACTGTTGCTATGTCCGACAAACAATGCCACTTTCACACTACTACACATATTCTCACACAGTGAAAAATACATCGCGGAACAAAGAGGAAACTGACAACACCAGGGGTGGCGCTAGGGGAGGACTAAGGGGGCTGAGGCCCTGAATGTTTTCAGTAAGCCCCGAATCTTTTTATTACCATGTCTTGTGCGTATCGAGAGTTTTCATGCGCATTAAAATAATTTCTATTAAACCAGCACTTAAACAGCAAAATGCAACTGCTTCAGGTATCTTACTGTAAAACTTCATAATACCGATCTCATCATCTGTCAAAATTAGGTTATTGTTACTGTAGCAACAAGTCCACCAAAAAATATTTTCTAGGAGACATGCATGCATTTAGAGCAGTTATATGCATGGTTAGCATTTCGCATGGTCAGTGGCAGACTTTAAGTGTCAGGGCAACAATTCAATAATAAATAAGTTATTATTAAATAATTTCAATCGTAGAAAAAATACTGTCTTTTTGGTCTAGTTCTAAGCAAAGCCATGTTGTGCTTCTCTGCACACTGCAGTGTTTTGTTACTGAATGAGTTTGCGTTTTTTTTTTTTTTCTTTTTTTTTTTTGTTTTTGAATCAATGACTCACTGACCCATTCATAAAAACAGTTTTTGAATAAATCAGCCATTTTGAATGAATCGATTGAATAAATGGTTCAAGTCTCTCATTTAAAAGTGTCATTCAGTTTTTTTCTGTCATTTCATATTTCTGTGTTCTAAATTTTATTTTTACAACATTAACCCCATAATATTATTTATGCAATTTGTAAGTGTAGTGTAAATGCATGCAGGAGCTCCTTAAAAATATGTGTAGGCTATAGAGCCCTGCATGATTAATTATCAAAATTAAGCCCCTTAACCTATATAACTTTTAAACATTTTATTTGAAGGACATCTGGGCTAAGCCCTGGATTCCCACTCACCCTAGAACCGCCCCTGGACAACACGTTGACAGACAAGACAGAGCAGGTTATTACTAGTATGAAACAAAGTCTCAGCTTTAAAATGTTGTAATTTTTAAAGAAATTCATGATGTCATAATGCTCAGGCCCCGCCCACTGACGGATTGTCTCGTATTAGCATGCGCAGGTGTTTTGTAGTTGAATGTAAAAGTGAACATAAGAGTCTTCATTTTCTCCCAACATCAGAGCCACTGAGCACGCAGTGGATTAGTTTTGTTTATAAGGAGAGGGGCGGAGTGAGCAGTAGCTGATTATCATTTAAAGAGACATGCACAGAAATGGGTCACTGTGAACAAAGCTGTTTTTGACAAGGTAAAAAGGGTGTTGTTTTAGACTGTCATTGAGGAATTTTAACCAAAATATGTTGCAGACATTTCATGAAAACCCTAAAGAAACATACCAACTTGTGGAAAATGGGCATCTGATGTCTCCTTTAATTGTTGATTCGTGTCAGCTCAGGTCCATTAAGTAATATTACTGGGTATAACTTTTAATGATGTATTAGAAAATGTTAAAATGAATAGTTAACAAATTGAACCTTATTGTAAAGTGTTACCAATTAACTTAATCAATTGTAAACATGAGCGTGCAAAATATTACAACATTAGAGGGGTTTTAGGTACAAAGCCACTAAAAGAACATGGTGATGGGAAGGAAAAAATTATATTTCAGTGCTTTTGGGTTTACCTGTGATGGACAGAATATGAGGTGGGAGGAAAAACTGTATTTCAGAGTTTCTTGGGGGAATGCAAAATTTCTGTGAGTGAACGCAGAAGTATTGAAGTATACTATTTTTTTCCCAATCTCACATTTTTATTTTCATCACCTTATCCCCTTAGGGACTGATGTGCAAAAAATAAAAAGTTTTTAATTGGTTTTGCTTAAACTTTTGTAGAGGAAATTTCATAAATGGTTTAGGGTGTTTACATGAGCTTGTATGTGTCAGCTTATAGTCAGTTTACGATCATGCATAAAAATGCACTCATTAAAACAAACTCTGATTCAGTCTAGAGCAAACATTATTGCCTCAGGTATTTGGTTGTTGTTCCTTGGAAATGCACTGGAAACGGATGTCATACAGATGTGCTTCCTACCAAAACACATTTCCATAATGCATTCGGTCATTTAGAAACCAAAACAAACATGGCATTCTGCATTAATAATACAATAGCAGTTTATTTTCAAATAAACATTATTTTAGGTATCTGCATAATGCACACAGTCAAAGTTTTTGAATAATTACTGAATAATAAAAACTGAATAATTATTTATATATTTAAAAAATAAATCCAAAAATTGACTTTAGAAAGCACTTAGCTAATATTGTAAAGGGAAGCTATTTGGATGTTAAATAACTAATGAATGGCTTGGAATGTGAACTTTGGGATTACGCCATATTGATTATTTAAAAATAAATAAATAAATAAAAAATAAATTAAAAAGAAGAAAATCCAACTGGCTTTTGTTGATTTGCAGTCATGTACAATGATTTGTTTGTTATAAGTGGTATTATTAGGAATGATTTATTTAATTTGGCCTAAAATCTGTGTAGTACATGAATCATTAATAACTGAACACACAGCCCGGCTGACAGACATATATGTCTCTGCAAGTCACAACACTGTAATTTAAGTTTTCAAGACATCTTTAACAAAATGTAATCATGTTCTGTCATTTGATTTTGAGTGCCATTTATTGGACTTGTGTAGGTTACGGTCTGTCTTATTTATGTTCTTAGCACCAGCTCAGAAACCAGAAGAAGTCATTAAGAAATACATGGAGGAAGTGCCTGTACCCCCAGAGGAGGTATATTTGAAGTTCGCAGTCCAGTGACACTTGTTGTACTAGCATAAATGGGTGAATTTCACAGGTCATATTTTACTCTATAATTAAATGGAATTAAATATTTTGCTTAAAGAAGATAATGCCCATTTTTGGGCAATTTTTACATTTATTTTCATGACTATTTTGAAGTTTTTCCTATGTAACAATGCACAAAGTCTTAATGGTCTTAAAATATACCATGGCCTGTACATATTTTTAAGATATTCACCCATATGTTTAAAGCTTTTTCTGGAAATATTACCCATGCCCTGCCCTTGTGAGATGTGTGAGATGTGTGGCATATGGCTGTGTGCTTTCAGGACTGCATTATCTGTATGGAGCGCCTGTCCTGCCCGTCTGGTTATGAGGTCCCAGCTGAGTGCTCTCAGCCTCAGTTCCCCGTGGGCAAACTTACAAAATGTGGTCACACTTTCCACACGCTCTGCATGCTGGCCATGTACAACAATGGAACCAAGGTGTGCAATTCGTCCAACACTTCTAACCGACATAGATTTGGGAGCTAAACACATAAAGCAGTACTTTTAGTTGTATATTATACTATTGTAAGGTAATACCAAGATTTGTTCAGATTGGTATACTGTTAATATTCAAAAATGGATATGGAATGTGAGCTTGAAGTAAATAATGACTGAATTTGACTTTTTTTGGATGAAGTATACCTTTAAAAGTATTCCAATGTACTCTACCGTCCAAAAGTGTGAGGTTGGTAAGAATTTGTAATGTTTTTGAAAGCAGCCCATTTCTGCCACTGAATACTTTCTATCTCACAATTCAGACTTTTTTTCTCTCAGAATTGTCAGAACTCGCAGTTCTGACTTTTTTCTCAGAGTTGTGAGATATAAACTCTCAATTGTGAGTTAAAAAGTAGTTTTGGGAGGAAAAAAAAAAGACTGATATCTTTTAAGAATTGCAAGTTTCTATCTTGCAATTCTGATTTAACAACTCATAATTGCGAGTTATAAATTCAAAATGGCAAAATATCTCACAATTATGACTTTTTTTTTTCTCAGAATTGCATGATATAAACTCAGAATTGTGAGAAATAAACTCAGAATTGTGTTTAAAATCTTGCAATTCTGACTTTTTTTCTCAGAATTGTGAGATATAGGCCCATCAGTGCAAGTTTCTTTCAGCTGAAACAGCTCAGACTTACATTTTAGTTTAGGACTAGGCTTAAGCCATTCTGACTTTTTTTTCCCTCTGAATTGTGAGATATAAACTCACAATTGCAAGTTATAAAGTCCAATGTAGAGGGGAAAAAGTACTGATGTGTTCAGAATTACGAGTTTGTATCTTACAATTCTGATTTAATAACTCACAATTGCGAGTTATAAAGTCAGAATTGTGTGATATAAATTAAAATTAAAGCAATTAAAAATAATTTTTCTCTTTTTTTTATATATTTTTTTTTTTTTTAGAATTGTGAGATATAAACTCACAACTGCGAGTTATAAAGTCCAGTTTTGAAGGGAAAAAAGACATGTTTTTCTTGCAAGTATGACTTTCTCCGGCAAATGTGAGTTTATAACTCGCAATTCTGACTTTTTTTGTTGTAATTCTGAATTTTTTTCAGAATTACAAGTTTATATCTCACAATTCTGACTTAACTTATACATTTATAAATTAGAAGTTATAAAGTCAGAATTGCAAGATATAAACTCGCAATGGACTTTTTTTCTCAGAATTGTCATATAAACTCAGAATTGCGATTTTAAAAACTTTTTTTCTCACAATTCTCTTTTTTTCAGAATTGTGAGATATAATCTCGCAATTGCGAGAAATAAAGTCAGAATTGCGAGTAAAAACAAATGTTGCGAACAATTGTGCTGCTTAAAATTTAGTGAAAACCATGATACAGTTTTTTAGGGCTCTTTGATGAATAGAAATTTCAAAGAACAGCATTTAAAATCTAAATCCTTTGTAACATTATAAATGTCTACATGAGTCCGTAATCAGTCCTTGTCAAATAAAAGTATTAATTTCTTTCAAAAACCAAAAAAAATCTTACTGACCACCAAACTTTTCAACATTAGTGTACTTAATCCATTTTTAGAATTAATCTAACAGTGATAATGGTTGTTTGCAATTACAACAATTTTTATTAGTTCCAAATACTTTTCAAATATTTTCACATGAATTATTCCTTTCATTTCTACTTACCACATTTTGTCACACCATAGGATGGGAGCCTGCAGTGCCCCTCATGTAAGACAATCTACGGAGAGAAGACCGGCACCCAACCAAAGGGCAAGATGGAGATTTACAGTATCCCTCAGTCTTTGCCTGGACACCCAGACTGCGGCACTATACAAATCATTTACAACATCCCGCCAGGAATACAGGTCTGACTTGGCAAGCTGACGTAGTGCTGTACCATTTATATTTATTTGCATCATGATTTAAGCACATTTTTAACAATCAACACTTTAGAAGAGGTAAATAAAGGATCTGAAAGAAGTGTTAGATGTCCATATGAACCAGCCAAATGTTTTGACTGGCATCAGCATCCAACTGCATTTGTTAGGGGCAAAACTGACTCATTCCTTTGTATGGCAATGGTTTTGTCCTTGCCTCGGCCCACACCAAGCACTCATCATCTTAATGCATTCTTTGTCTGCAGGGTCCCGAGCACCCAAACCCAGGGCAGCCGTATACGTGCAGAGGATTCCCTCGCTTCTGTTTCCTTCCTGACAATGACAAAGGAAGAAAGGTAATGGAGGGAATTGACCCAGTTCAGATAAAGATTTATGCCACGCTCATTTGTCAGAATATTGAATCACTAGACCCTTTCACACGTTAAACCTGTTAAATTACTGTTCAGTTGCTGAATCAACTGTTCCAGTACTATGTGTAATTCACACAAGCATTGGCTTTCCGTGCTACCATTCACACACTGACACCAACATGCCATAAAAATGTCATTGTGTGTGAAAATATAGTGGGCTACTAATAGTTTAAAAAATAAAGAAAGAAAGTAAATGGTCAGGGGCTAGCAATTAAGATTTGAATGCTTGGTGCATGTAATATGTTTTTGTAACTAAAGGTGCAGTCACTTAAAAAAAGGTCAATGGTCCACAGTCAATAGAGTAGTGATGCAGAAATCACCACTCACACAAAAGTCATTTTCAAACCAGGGTGTATATCAGGGGCCTTCAAAAGTAAAACAACGGCAATATTAGCATTAAAAAGTGTATAAATCACTTGTTTTTCTAAAGAAATGTTTTCTAACAGCAACACCAGCAGGTAAAGTTACAACAGGAATCCGCGTCTCTCTCCTCCCCTGAGCCCATTGAGTTTCAACAGACCCTCTAAAGCGTGCAGAGGTTTTGGTGGGGGGTAATTGAGAATGAATAGGGGAAAGTCTCGTGAGAGGAGGCAATGCCTCCATCGTCATATGATTGGATATGACTAGCTATGATCGGCTGTGACTGGTTCATGCAATAAATCCCGCCTCTTGTGTTTGTGCATGTTTTGCATTCACGAATCAGTCTGAATAAACAATATAATGGCGTTAATTCAGAGACTAATTTAAAAAGTAAGCAAACAAATCACGCACTTAGATATAACTACTTTGTTACATCAAAATAAAATGGCATGAAAACATGGTCTGTGGGAGTTTAAAGTAAGAGTAAAAAAGTAAGAACTTTAAAGTAATTTTGTCTGTGACTAATATTTACAGAGCTTTGATGCCTGATGATTTGGAAAAATTCAAAAATAGTTAACCATTAAAAAAAAAAAAAGAATAGCTGAACATAAGTTCACAAATAAAATATACTGTTTATTTTAATAAATGTAAAATGCTTAAAGGAGTCATATGATGTTGTTTTGTGTATTTGGTGTAATGCAATGTGTTTATGTGGTTTAAGGTTAAAAAAACACATTTTCCACATACTGTACATTACTGTTGCTCCGCTCTGCCCCGCCTTTCTGAAACGTGTCTATTTTTACAAAGATCATCGTTCTGAAAAGCGTGGTGTGCTCTGATTGTCCGAATACCTCAAGCATGTGACAGAAATGTTACACCCCTTTACCATATTGTGTCCCAGTGCGACAAGACAAAAACAGTAAAACCCATTATAAATGAGACATTTGTTGGATCCAGTGAGAATAATTACTGATTATGACTCATACTGTATTTTTACGTGTTGCGTTGCATAGTGCAAACATAACACCATGTCTGCATTTGTGATCACAGAAAAGACAAACAACAAGCACTACTTTATGCTGCTCAAAACTCCCATTTGAATAGTCATTAGCAAATTCTTTAAATATGAAATGTACTTGCAGGCTGTGAGTCAGAAGCGCCAGACTGTCCTTGCAACATTGGAATTGCCCCACTTCATAGAAACAGCCTTTGTGCACAGCTGTGCATTGTAGGCTACTCTCCCAGGTTCAGGAAACAGTCATCCATAAACTGCACTGCACACACTCAAATATTTGCATTGTAATGTTCTGGAACTGTGTTGTAAATATAACTTAACCACTGATTTCTAGTCGTGTACTCATTTGGAAGGCCAAACAAAGTATTTTCGCTTTCGTGACAAAACACACAGCGTCTCCACAACATGGCAGCGGCTGCAACAATACTACAGCAACAATAAAAGTTACTCTTTCTTTTTTTGCATATACGTTTGGGCGGTGTTATGCAAATCTTCCAACACAGTGACGTAGATTTGAACCCATTTGCCTGTTCCAGACTTCCATTTATCTTCAGCACACAAATGAAGATATTTTTCATATTATTTCATAATATTTGTCTCTCCATTAAAAGCAAGTGTAGGTAACATTTTCAAGCTTCAAAAAGTACATAAAGACCTCATAAAAGTCATAAAATTAATCCAAGGTGTATGAATATTAGTGATATGCTGTTTACACTAAGTGCAAATAGCTATAGATTCTGTTTACACTGTTAAAGCAGTATTTTCTCCTATTTATACTGCTTATTGCAAATAGTGGCAATTATCTGCACCTCAGTATTGTAGTACATTATAAACCAGTATGCAATAACACATTGAGTGTAAATTCTCATTTTAATTCAAATTATTAAATGGATGCCATCTTATTTGGGACAATAGAAGCCCTCTCTACACCTACCCTAACCCTACCCGATATTTTTTCAACTTTTTGATTTATTTTTTATAGAAAATAAATGCCTTTCTGATATGATATGACCTTTAAAAAGGGAGAAAAAATTTGGTAAAAGGCGGTTTCAAACTCGGGTCGGTTGCGTCAAAAATGCTTTGGCATTGGTTTACCATCTATGCCACTGGGGCTGTTGTTTAGCAGCCGTCTTTTGTAGTGTTGGTGGGTTTAGTGTAAATACCCAGATAGCACACGTCCGTCTGCAAGATGTCTGTTAAGGATCACTTGATCTGGAAAGCATCTGCTGTGTACAAACATCTGGCAGACATCTATAAGATGTCAGTTTTACATACATTCTAAATCATAAACATCTTAAAGGCATCTAATAGATGTCTGTTTGACATCTGATGGGAAACGTCCTATAGACATATTGCAGATGAGTAAACACTCTAAAAAATACGTCTTCCAGATCATCAGATAGACGTCTCTGTGATGCACGTGTGCTATCAGGGTAGCCTCTGCCAACAAGGCAGGTTATTTGCACTTAGCGTAAATAGATTTCAAAATGTTATTAATCTACACCTTTAATGGATAAACACAAGTGATGAGAAAAAATTTAAAATTTCTTAATTTGTGTTCCACAGATGAATGGAAGTCTTATGGGTTTGGGATGTCAGAATGCATATATGCTGGCCCATCTTTGTTATTTAGCCCTGTGTGTTCTCATAGTTGAGGGCTAGTTTTGTCAGTTCCTTCAGAAAATTCTCTAAAATCATCCATTGACGTCAGAGCATCCTAATCTTATACAAGGCTGAACCTTTTAAAAAATGTTTAAATTCCAGCATTTATCGATTGTCGATAACCACAGAACATAATTTCTTGTTTTTTGTAACCTTTAGCAGTGTTCATTAAAAATTGAGTTGCACAAGCGAGTGAGATTGAACAGCACATGATTTCTCTTGCAAGAAAAATAAATCACTCCATACTGCTGTGAAGTAACAAAAGAAACGCAGTACGCATTGGATCACGACCAGGTCTTGATCAGCATTTATGTTTACTGTTGATCTTTGCACAGTGCTCTACTTTGCGTCTCCCTCTCAGAGCAAACCAAAAACTGTGATTACTTTAAAACTGATGGTCCCGATTATCTCCATCCGTCTCCAGGTGTTGGAGTTGCTGAAAGTGGCGTGGACACGGCGCCTCATCTTCACCGTGGGCACTTCCAGCACCACAGGGGAGCCAGACACCGTCATATGGAACGAGATCCACCACAAGACGGAGATGATGTCCAACGTCTCCGGCCACGGCTATCCCGACCCCAACTACCTGGACAATGTGCTCTCAGAACTGGCGTCACAGGGCGTGACGGAGGACTGCCTGAAACGAGAGCCTCAGAGCCAAGGGGCTCAAGGTTCAGCCATGTGAAGCAGACCTCCCATCTACTGTAGATCTAATAAAACTTGACGAAAAGGGAAAACTAGAATTACGCTTGTCGGTTGGATGTATGCGAATGTGGTTGAACACAACTTCCCTCATCCGTTTCCACTCCTCGGAGTCTAGAATACTAACGCACATGTGGGGTCACTGGGTTCGTGGTCATCTTTACTTTCACCGTATTGTAAGGCAGCTACAGATGGTTCTGCAGGAATGGCTCGGTTTAATGTCGTAGATTGATGAGGGTGCCCGAATCTTGTGCCAGAGGGAAACTCGCTAATTTAGGCATCCATCTCAACACATGATTCATCATAGGGCTATGATGTCCTTCCTGATGTACTACATTACAATAGAGCATCTGCAACTATGATAACTGGGAATAACAGCAGTACGAAAACAGTAGAAATTGCACATCAATGCAAGTCATAAATCTTTACTAGTACTGTAAAGTGTACTGCTTCAGAAATGAAAGGCACTTTTACAGAATCTGCAGCTGGTAATTTAGGTCAATTTAGTTTTAAAGGGATAGTTCAACCAAAAATGTATAATAACCCTATGATTTACTCAACCTGAAGCCATACTAGACGTATATGACTTTCTTCTTTCAGATGAATACAGTCGGAGTTATATTAAAAAATGTTCTGGTTCTTCCAAGCTTTATAATGGCAGTGAATGGGTGTTTAGATTTTGAAGGCCAATAAAGTGCATCCATCCATTCATCATAAAAAGTACTCCACACAGCTCTGAGGGGTTAATAAAGGCCTTCTGAAGTGATTCAATGTGTTTGTGTAAGAAAAATATCCATATTTGAAACTTCATAAACCGTAATCTCTAGCTTCCACTAACTGCCGTACACGTATTTACGAGAGAGTGGCTTTCCAGCGGATGACGTAGGACGCAGGCAAATGCGATAATGAACGCAGAAGCAAAACAAAACATCGGTCACAAATGAAAGGTTTGTAAAGAAAAATTATGGAGGATTTGGATATAAGCCAATAGGAGACTCATTTTCCTTTGCTGTAAACAAAATATGGTTCTTGTGAGACTAGCATATTCTCACCGGAGCTTACGCTACACCTGCATCATCCGCTGGAACGACACACTCGTGTGAATCCGCTTACGACAGTTTAAAGATTATGGTGTATAAAGTTTCAAATATGGATATTTTTCTTACAAAAATGCATTGATTCACTTCAGAAGGCCTTTATTAACCACCTGGAGTTGTGTGGAGTATTTTTCATAATGGATGGATGCACTTTCTGGACTTCAAAATCTCAACAGCCATTCACTGCCATTATAAAGCTTGGAAGAGCCGGAACATTTTTTTTTTTGATATAACTCTGATTGTATTTGTCTGTAAAAAGAAAGTCATATACCTAGGATGACAGTAAATCATGGGATAATTTTCATTTTTGTGTGAACTAAGCCTTCAAATTGTTTTTTTTTTTTTTTGTTTTTTTTCAGGTCAGATTTGGTGATGGTGTTCACTCGCTGCTATTATGTTTTCTTTTTGTTTACAATCGTGAGGGACTTAAAGGGACAGTCCATCCAGAAATTTAAATCATGTCATCATTTACTCACTCTCATGTTTTTCCAAACTTGTATGACTTGCTTTTTACTTTGGAAGGTAAAAGAAGATATGTTGTTGTTAATCAGTAGCTTCTGTTCCTATTGACTTAGGAGACAAAAATGACAATGTAATCCAATGGGAACCAAAATGATATCTTCTTTTATATTCCACAGAAAGTCATAGAAGTTTGGAACGACTTAAGGGTGAGTCAGGATTTTCATTTTTGCATGAACTTACACTTTAATTTTCATCTCGATTCCACATAATACGTTTTCTATTGCAATGACCCCCCTTTTTTTGAATATACGTTTATGAATTTTAGTTATTTAAAAATGTAAGAGTTTTAACAGCTCGGCAACACTACATAATGTTGTTTAAAAAAATTCAGTGCTTATTTAAATGTAGTCCAGAACCTGAAAATAGGTGTAGAAATGCAATTCCACAGCATTATCATTGAGTTGCAGTATTAGATGGTGCCACAGAGACAATCAGCAGTGATTTAAGATACAGTTCATTACCACTGCGAGTCTGGAGACATTCATTCATTCATTCATTCATTCATCAGATCATATTCCACACTATGGGATATTTGGTTTTACAATGTATGCAATGGTATATATAAATATATATTCAACTTCTAATCAGCAATAAACATTACTCCATATAACAACACCTTTTTTGTTTGTTATTTAATGAGAACACTGTTATGAAACACTCAGCTCCTCCAGGCATCATCAGGCATTTGGTTGCAACAAAATATGAAATGAAAGCCACCAGTAATATCAAGAAAAAAAAAACCAATCTATTTAAGAAACCTCATTTACAATTTAAGATTTTGGTATTAGTTCAGTACATTTTCACTCCAAATTTTCATTACTGTAATGCATCCAGAAAATCTACTCTCTTGATTTTGTTGATGTTAAATTCCCATTATTCTCTAGGGTTTTATTGCAATCTCCATAAAGGCAGTACAGCGAATACCATCATATACCATAAATGTATATCGTAGTTTGAATTGCCATGAAATTATATAAGAAATTTATATTTAAAACAGAAGGGTCACTTTGTTATATCTAAAATGTACACCTGATTTTCATATTTGCAGTATCTGAATGTGACTAAAGTCTCCCAGCTGGAATGTAGCATTCTGTCAGTAGAGGACAGTGTTGCTCTGTGAGACTGCAGGACATCTGCATCACAGAGC
Source organism: Cirrhinus mrigala (assembly GCA_036247105.1). Taxonomy (NCBI): domain Eukaryota; kingdom Metazoa; phylum Chordata; class Actinopteri; order Cypriniformes; family Cyprinidae; genus Cirrhinus; species Cirrhinus mrigala. The sequence continues at coordinate 11,688,008 of CM070011.1, forward strand.
GGCTGCTCTTACGCTTTATAAAGACAAATGCTTTTCACCTGCAGAGTGAGATTCTGTTCTTCCCTTGTGAAATGAAAGCTGAAAACTGTCACAGACATGCTGGTTGCTCAGAGAAAGTCACCGTGCCACCTATCAGATCCGAACAGGTGTTTTAAATAGAAAACTTAATGACTTTCTACAACTTCTACCTTCTTAGCATCTATATCTTATTTGCTCTGCTTTTGAAGTAACTGATATGCGCCTGCAGCACAAAAATTGCGAATTTGCCAAGGGATTAATTTTACTATGTAAATGTCCAAAATGAACAGATTTTGAAAAACACGCCTGATAAATAAGCGCCCTTTGATTGTAGGTAAGAATAAATCGCTGGTAAGTGGTAATGCTGTAAGAAGATGCTTAATGCAAATGTGAAGATCAAACAAGATTAACAAGAGAATAATGCTGATGCACAGCGAACACACTGCTCCTCCAGTGTCTCAAGTGTTGATTCAAATCACAAGAATGCAACTCCTTTGAAATCTTGCGTCCTTGCTGGGAAAACCTGGGCAAGATAAGTAATCACATGACATTTATAGCATCTTATCCACCTTATTTTTCTCATAAGATCGGGTGCGGCATTTGTAAGTTGTATGGGTATATATAATATATGTATGATTTTGAGATCCATCTTTTCACACTGAGGACAACTGAGGGACTCATATGCAACTATTACAGAAGGTTCAAACGCTCATTGATGCTTCAGAAGAAAAACGATGCATTAAGAGCTGGGGGGTGAAAACTTTTGAATTTAAAGATCAAGGTAAGTGTCTTCTGGGAAACATGTAAGTATCTTTTGTAGCTTCTGAAGGTCAGTATAGAATGAAAAATGTATATATATTAAGGCAAAATAAGAAAAATGTCCACATCTTTATTCTGTTCAAACAAGGGACTCATGAACAACTATTACTAAAAACAAACAAACAAACCAAAAAAAACAGCTGTGGATCATTCAGATAAGAAAACAGTATTAAGAATCAAGCATATGTAAACTTTTGAATGGGGTCATTTTTATAAATTCAACTATTATTTTCTCTTGTGGACTATATGTAGACGTCTTTTATGTAAAATATCTTATTCAGGTCAGTACTAAATAAAAAAAGTAACATGCATTTTGTATGATCCCTCTTATTTTTGTCAAATAATTAATGTTTTGCAGATTCTGCAAGGTGTATGTAAACTTTTGACTTCAGCTGTGTATTTGCATGTTTTCTACTATTAACAAACACTGGGACTTCTCCAAAATGTCTTCATCAGTATTTTTCAGGAAAAAAAAAAAAAAATTGATTTGAGAGTGATTAAATCATTACAGAATTTTATTTTTGGATAAATTATGCCTTTATGTGTCCAAACACTTTTTTGGGCCACTGTATGACCTTTAATTCACAATAAGATATGATGTCAATCAATCAATATTCTGAGAAGATCTCCTAAAAATGTATTACCCCTGGTTCTACACTGAACAAATACTCTAAACACAACACTTCTCATGCCAACTCATTTTGGAACTGATTTACTGCTTGTTTATTGTCCTCACTTCCTCTGTATGCATGAGAAATCCTCTCTTTTGCTTATGAAAGCGCTCCCACTTTCTCCCTCCTTCTTTTTTTCTTCATAACTGGTAATGAGACCCTCTCTGACTCCATCTTATTAGGAAACATCTATGCTGTTTGTTGTGTGTAATTAAAACAAGGAGCGAAGGGTGCTGTGATGAATTTCCTCCACTGAAGTGTGTCCCACTGCATGCCCACAGGCTCATCTTCTCCTAAAATGGGCTCTTGCAGAAGTTTCTGAAAGAAATGAAAGAATATTATTCAATCATATACTTGTTTTACGGCTGGTTCTTGAGATCTCAAATTAAGAAAATAGATAAAAGTACTTAAAAGTGTAATTTCAAATTACATTTTGAATAAAAATAATGATTGTAGAGATAAGTATCGTGGTTTACTGGTGCTCTAAGGTACAGTCCTAAGGTTTTTTGGTAATTAAATAAACAAATACATGTAATTGCAACAACATTCTGAACTGTTAGATATAAACGCGCAATTGAGAGGAAATTTGTGACAAAATTATGTCAGATTTGTGACCAAAAAAATCGCAATTATCTCTTTATTCTGTGGCAGAAACAAATTGTGTTTAGGTGAAGAGGTGTCTGAATAGTGTCCATGAGATTAGGACTGTACTCAGTAGTTTTGCATTTAAAAAAGTGTTTTATTCATGTATATTGCGGGAAATGACGTGACCGATGTTCGTTCATTAACGTCAGAGAATCCTCACGCTCATTGGCCGCCGCCGCCTCTGTAGCTACGCTTGGAACGAAGCATAGAGTTGTTAATAGACGGCAGTGCAGCGTCTGTAACGCCATGTTTTATGTTTGCACTTAACGGACAACGGCGATGCAAACGCCAGGTAAAGACCTACTGGATGCCCTTTAACTGGCACATAAAGTTATTAAGTGAAATTACACAGTGATTTGAGGGAGAAATCATTCTTGCTGACCGATTCAAATGCTCAGATGAACTTGTGACATTTGATTATGATTTCCTCGTCTGCTACAGCCAGTCGTGTTATTCCTTAGGTCAATGGATAAATGCACAGATCAAAGTTAATCGACTAACAAGTGTGGCGTGTTGGTCTAGTTGTCTTGTATTTGCTCTTAATACAAGGGTTTTGAGGTTCTAATCTGCCCCAGTAGACCTTTTTTTATTTAAATGATCCAAAATAGCACAGTAGATTGGATTTTGTTTCACTTGAACGAAAAGCGACCCATGGAAAACCAATAAATTGAAGCGATAAATTGGAAATTGCCACTGTCGCTTTCCACCACAGATGCAACCACAATGAAATACTCAGCAAAACATTAAAAATGACAAACTCCAGCAACAGATCACCACACACTTTATGAATTGCAAGCTATATAAAGTGTCAGAATAAAATCGCCCTCACTGTAAACTAGCATTAAGAAGTTTGGGGTCAGATAGATAGATATTCACTAAATTCATGAATTCTTCTGCCTTTTTTTTTTTTTTTTTAATACAAGTAAAAACACTAATATTGCTAAATATTATTACAGTTCAAATAAAAATTTCTATTAGCTTATTTGGAGCTCATGAAACATCTCTTATTATTATTATTATTATAATTAATGAAAATGGTTGTGCTGCCCAATCATGTGTGCAATGACTTCTTTAGAGTTTTTATTGAGCAGAATGTTTAAAAAACAGCATTTATTTAAAATATAAATATTTTGTAATATTATAAATGTCTTTACATTTTTGCTTCTTGTTTAATGCTTCCTAGTGTTTTAATCAAAAATCTTACTGACTCCAAACTTATATAGTGTTTTTAACAAGCTTCTCATCGTTTCAACACGATGAGCTGATAGATATTCTAGTTAGATCTAATGGATCGTCTTATTTATATCTTTGATCATGACCAGACAGCAAAGATTGCATGAAATGACTGTTTCTAACAGGTTACCCTGGCCAAACATAGATCAAAATGCTGCAACATTACTTGTTTTGGTGAAATATTAATTTGTCAGTCTATGTGTTTTGAAGAGCTTGCCTAACTTGATGCATTAAACCAAGATCCCAGAGAAGGATGAGCATTAATCTGTGACACGCAGTGGTCTGAAGTCAAACTAAACTCCGGCCCATCTATCTCATGAGCTCAGTGGCAGTCTCAGCCGCTGCGCCATTAATCAGTGTGTCACGTTTCATCTGGAGGTGTTGACACTTCACTCACCCAAAGGGCTGATCACACACAGTGTGTTCACAATTCCCGCGGGCTAATTGCACATTTCGCAGTGGCCCTGGTCCTGGTGTGGGACTATGGAAATTCGCTTCCTCTCTCGCAGTCACGCCACTATTAGTTCATCATCGTCAGCTAATGAATGCAGGCTCCATTGTCTCTCAAAGTTTGATGAGATGACATGTAATTAATTGTGAGTTGTGCAGAATGCAGCTCAGGGGGGTTTTGATGTCTGGGAGTGCTGATGTTCTCGCATTGTATAATTTTCATTTTTTTTGTGAGCACTTCATTAAACCTCGCACTCAAGGATATTTCAGAATGGCTGACCTGAAAATTTATGCTGAGGCTTAAAATCAACATGAAATCAAAAATGACTAGATTTACTTGGAGGTCATACTGTGCAGGAGTCATCAGGGCATATTATTGCAAAAATGTTCCTGTTTGTAATCTTTGATCATGTTTAATAATTTGCTACACCTCTGAAATGACTTTCTTTTTCAGTGATTTCACAAGCCCACTTATTTTTGCAGTCTTCTTCTCTTTCCTGGTATGTAATGCCCACTTTTCACAATCTAATTAATTCCAGATAAAAAGTCTAATACAGTCTTTTCAAACTGAATGTCCTGTTTTTTTTTTTGTTTTTTTGTTTTTAATCAAAACACACCCACTTTTTTTTCTTTATCAAGACAGTAAATATGTTTCTATATCTAAAATGCTAAAGAATTAATAGAATTTTCTATTAATGACAGAATACTGAAAAAAATCTGTTTCAACAAAAATATTAATCAGCACAACTGTTTTTAACATTGATAATAATAAACAATTTTCTTGAGCCGGAATTCAGAATTTTAGAGACTGGAGTACTAAAGACTGAAATCTGTTTTAACCCCAACACCCCCCCCCCAAAAAATTTGTTTTTTAAATTTATTTATTATTTATTTATTTTTTTCAGTTTTCATTTGTCTGGATTCCGTTTTTTTGGTTTTCATTTTTTCTGGACTCTGTTTTAATGGTTGAATAAAAAATAAATACATCAAAAAGCATGTCTAGTTAATTGAAATCATGAAACATGCAATTTAATAACAATTTATTAAAAGTTTTTAAACAAAAAAAATTAAATTTTAAAGCCCTATGAATTTTTTTTTTTTTGTCAAATTCTCCAATGCATATTATTATAATTATTATTTTTTCTCAGAAATACTGTGTTTGTGTATTTACATTTTTGTAAAAATAATTTTATTAGTAGTAGTAGTACTGTCATTACATTAAGTAATATATTTCTGTCACAGTTTCTTCAAGTTAAACCGATCTTTTATTTTAACAAGTTGCTCTGAAGACCTTTATGACGATAGTTTTTCCTCAAAGGGAATATAATACTCACAGAAACTATTCCATAATGCATTTTGAAGTGTACTGACCTATTTATTCATCCCAACTTTGGCGAATTCCGTGACATCCTGCATTATAAATTCCATTTTTATGACTGCATGGAAATAATATTCGACATCTTTGATTGCATTCATTAGGCATATTTGTAGTGTGCCAGCCACCCAATAATAGCAATACGCTTTGTGCTTTTGGTACTTTTAATATAAAACAAAGTCTCAGCTTTCAAAATCTGTCAGTTTTATAACGAAATACAATCAATGTGTCTTGCAATAATGTGTTTTTTTTTTACTTTTTAATGTCAAACATTCGTCTTGTCTTACTTTGCCTGGACAGTTTTCTCCCGGTTTATGACAGTTAGTGTATGTCGAAAAACTCCCATCTCATTAAATTGTACTTTTTAAATGAAAATAACCGATTGTTTTGCTAGATAAGACCCTTCTTCCTCGGCTGGGATCGTTTACAACCGCATTTGAGATCATTTGAAGCTGCATTTAAACTGCATTTTGGAAGTTCAAAATCGAGGCACCATATCAGTCCATTATATGAAGAAAAATGCTAAAGTGTTTTCCTCACAAAACAATTTCTTTACGACCGAAGAAAGAAAGATGAACATCTTGGATGACAAGGGGGTGAGTACATTAGATCATACATAAAGAGTGTGAAAAACACATTATTGTAATAGACATATTGGGCCTTAATCATGAAACTTGCATAAATGTATGAGAAAATTCTGTGTAATTTGTGCATAAAACAGACCTTCCTGAAAACTGTCCTCCGGATTCACAAACGCGTCATAAACATCCGAATTTGATAGTTAAACGTGTATGTTAATGAATTCCAATCATCCGTAACTAGGTCGCTTGTGCACGCTCATTCACAATTAATTTCATTCACAGCATAATCCTATGAATTACAGCTACGCAAATTGTGTGTCCAGGAATGCAGTGGAATATTCTGGTCTATTTTCTCAGGTTTGACTCCAGTATATTGCATAAATGCAAAAACGACTAATAGGCCATATACCTAACAATAAATATATTTTTAATAACATGTGTCCACCAAGGAGTTTTTAGCCAGTTGAAAAAATGTCAGGCGCTCTTCCTAAAACGGCCAGCTGGTGGCGCATGAAAACGCTTTGGTGACAGCGTTGAGATGCTTTAGTTGCTATGATTTGGAATAGGCTATCCACGGTATTAGTAGTATCTCATTTTAAAGAATTTTACTTAATATAAAAGAAGCAGTAACCAGTAATATTTGCTTTTTCATTGTTGTAGCCAGTTGTTGTACAGGTAGGATGGTTGGTCGATATTTGTCCCACCCGTCCTCTATTTACGGCTGGGTAAATAGTGACAGTGGCCAGCACTGCATTTTAAAGTTATCAACACAGCTACAAAAAAAAAAAAAAAACACCCAAAAGAGGGCGAGGGCAAATTAACTTGTAATTATTATGGCAGTGCATCAAAATTCAGTTTCACCAGTTTGCCAAAAAGAACACAGAACATTTTTCCCACCATTTACACGTGGTAGGGAGCAGGTGTTCTTTTGTACCAACTAACATTTTGAAAATATGAACATTTTCATGAATTCGAAACTTTACGTCAGAACAGCTTTACGAAAGATTTACACAAAAATTCGTTCCGCTTGTGTTTCATGAATGAGGCCCATTGTTTGTATTTCGGGCCATTTGCATGCGCAATAGGCTAATATACTCTCAAAATATTATAACTTTAATCTGGTAATTGCTACAAATTAATTCTCGTAATTTTGACGTCATTCTTAAAATATTTTGACTTTATTCTCGAAACATTTCAACTTTATTCTTGAAACACTTTGGCTTTATTCTCGTAATTTTGACTTTATTTTCAAAATATTTTGACTTTATTCTCGAATTATTATGATTTAAATCTCGTAGTCTTACTTTTTTTTTTTTTTTAATTTAACGTGGCACTAAAACGCCGTCGTAGGTAAGCATGAGACTTTGTGTTGTATGGTCAGATAATACAAGGAAATTCGATTTAGACTGTGAGTGTTCTTGTGATGCCATCAGCCAATTATTGTTGTTGGTAATTAATAACATGACATTTGCCGCTCTTCTGATTGGCTCAAAATCTGCACTCTCTGAGCTGTATGCCTATTAGCACATTGCGTACTGAACGTGTACTTCCAGAGGAGTCTGTGCCAGCCAAGCATCTGCCATTGAGATGAATAAGAATGCTAAAATGCTATTTTATTTAGGTATTTCCAGAATTTTACCATTAAAAAACACTGGGATTGCAGAATGCTGTTAGTCTGCACTGCGTATCTATATTTGACCGTTCAGGTGGCAGTCCGCTCTCCCATTGGTATTTGCTGCAGGTGCTTATTTGCATAAGGTAAAGCTCACCTTTGTCACATCACCAGGGGTGTCTGTCAGCATGTCGCTGAAATTTGCCAACTCTTGTTGAAAATGAATGACTTTGGGTCAGTGTACAACTGCAGAACACTGTCAGTGTAAACACGGCTTTAGAGATGAATGAATATATGCACTCCTGCTTGTCATCAAAACTCAAAATTCAATGCATGTGTGCTCTAAAATAATTTGAAGCCTTTGGTGCAACGAACAGCAGTTTACAGATGTTTTAACAAGAGTTGTTGTCATTTGTATACTAACACAAATATCCTCCGGCTACAGACTGGAATGTTCTGTCGACTCACGTTTCTTCTTGCCTCAGGTTGCTGTTAACCTGATTTACACAAGTCCTGTTAGATTGAGCTAAGGGCTCTCACGGTGGGATCTTCCTATTCCTGAAGCCATCCATCAAATTGCCTATCGATCCCTGGCATTTTGGAAATTGGGCAGGATTCTGTATTCCAGACGCAGGCATTCACTTGTTTCTCTGCTTTAATGGCTAAAAGTAAGAGACTGGGATCTTTACAATGACATTGATGGAGAACAGCTGTGATCAGCGATTAGTTTCAATTGACAGAAGTGATTGGTGGCCTTCACTGAGACTAAAATGAGCCCAATTCAAAAGTCCACTGGCAGGTTCTTCTTTGATCATCATAGTGATGCATCGAAGATTATTAATGATTATAAGTATTCACATGTATATCAAGCAATGTATGTCCAATCGGAATGCACAGGTGAAAAGTGTGTGTCTGCATCTTTCAGTGGCCCTGTCCTTCGTGCCAGTGCAGTCCATTGAGTTTCTGTCGGCATGAAGATGAAACGGTAATAATGACAGCTCCCATCAATATGCTGCCCTTCAGCAAGCAGTGATGGATGAATAGCAATATTCAGTATAATTGAGAGCTGTATACCTGGTTTCTTTATGTTGTCTTTCTTTTCAACAAAATTGAATTTTTGTATTATACTGCGTTGGATAAACTTCACTATACGGACTTTTTTATTTAACTGAGCTTTAACTTGAGGGTCAAGTTTCTCAGTAGTAATTTCAATGTGGTGTGCAGTACTTTTTAACCTTCAACTATGAGCCTTTATTACACCTCCAATGTGGAAGATAAACCAAAAAAGAAGTGATAGAATATAACAACAGGTTGTAAGTTTGCTCTGTTTAATTCCCCACATCTTCACATCATAGATTCACAAGGCAGAGTTCATCACATTTGAACTTTGGAAGGCAACAAAATGCAAAACTTCTTCAAGTGAGATTGCTTTTTTTGTCTCCTGCATTTGCATGCATATGAATTTAATGCTGTGGAACAAAAGTGTGAATGTCCCTTAAGTTTTGTAAATGTAAATTAATTGACCTTCCACAGAAACCCTGACAACAAGAAGAACTTTAAAATGTTAGCTGAATATGTTTAGTAGAGAATCATTTTGTTTTTATTTGTCCTTTCTACAGCAATGTTTACAATATAAATGTACAATATAAAATTATATGCAATAATAATAATATTAATTAACAAGGGACAGGGATTAAAAATGACCCTTGGTAAACAATTTAAGTAATAATAGCCATTGCTATTTTAAAATGGACTTCTTTATTTTTTCATTTTCATATTACTGATGCAAGTCACTAGTGAACTATTACTTGATGGAATAATTATCTGTGTTAATTTTAATTAAAATGATTAAACATTACTACCACATGCTATTTGCTGATGTGCAACAGTGACAGTTCACCCAAAAATAAACATTTACTTACTCAGTTTTTCCAAACTTGTATGAGTTTCTTACATCTGTGGCTAAGGAATGTAACCTATTCCTTTAATTCTGCTTTGACTGATCTTGTTTGTATAATAGAAGTATTAAGTATTTCCAAATCTAAATGAAATCATTATTATTATTATTAATATTATTATTATTATTATTATATTTGTTGTTGTTGTCATAGTTATTATTGTCATTATTATTGCTGATAATATTTGTTGTCTCCAATGGTTTCTTGTTAATACTATTTGATTTGTATTTGTAATTTCTTGAATATGTGGATATCATTACATGTAAACTCAGAGTGAGGGTTAAAGATTTCATTTTGAAATCGCGATGAACAGTTACCATATTGAGAAAGATATTGATGTATTCTCCTGTGTTTTGCATAGATTTATGAATGATTTACCTTACAAATCTGATGAAATGGCTGATGAACCCAAACTCACAGCAGTATGCATAGATGGAGTTTGAGACAGTCTGCACATGTAAATGATAACAGTTTGTGTGAAGCAGCATTTACTGTGAATGGAGCCATTCTGACACGTAACCTACACGTATGTAAATAATTAAAGTGCATATATTAAGCCTGCACTGCACAAATTTATTGAATTGAATCATACTGTTTGTGAATTTACAATGGCATTTTGCTTTAAGATTTTTTTTTCAGTAGTCAAGTTTCCATCCAGTTTTTGTGCTGTTTTGTTATCGACAAAGAGAATATGCTTAAAAAAAAAAAACTCTCCAGCCTGTTTCCATCCAACTGCCCTTTTACCGATAGAATGGTGTGCGTAATGACGTCATCCCTAAAAATATACTGTTTCCCCCCAATACAGTAAAACTGCACATTTTAGAGTGGCCTTTTATTGTGGCCAGCCTAAGGCATACCTGTGCAATAATCATGCTGTCTAATCAGCATCTTGATATGCCACACCTGTGAGGTGGATGGATTATCTCGGCAAAGGAGAAGTGCTCACTAACACAGATTTAGACAGATTTGTGAACAATATTTAAGAGAAATAGGCCTTTTTTTGTACATAGAAAAAGTCCTGGATCTTTGAGTTCAGCTCATGAAAAATGGGGGCAAAAACAAAAGTGTTGCGTTTATAATTTTGGTCAGTGTATAAGAGCAATAAACCACTTAGGGTTGCATGTTTAGGGGTTTTCACTAATAACCTCTCATGTCTTTTACTAACCTCTCATGACTTATTGCTTTATGTAATGCTGATTTCTATTTCTGAGTAATTAGCACCCTGATGGACAACCTAGTATCACAGACTGACAGCCTTATTGAGAAAACTGCCAAATAGACTGATTACAGCACATTGAACAATCATTAAGATGTTAGTATCACAAGCGTGATGCAGTTTCAAAACACAATGTGCTGAAACGAATGGTCTGATCCGAGAGGATCACGACAGCCGTTTATCATGTCTCGAATGAGGAAAAGATCCAGCAGATTGCACTTAGTTTGTTCTCAAAATAATATGCAGTGCCACAAGCTTTCCATGCAATCATTGTAAGTGGGTTAATGAAAGGGAAAATTTCCCGTCCAGCTCGTAATCTTCAGGGCAGCGACTTAACATTTTTATGCCGTGTCCTACATGTACACTTAAGATCTGACCTCAGGCCAGAGACGGTTACTAAGCACAGTGACGCAGTCAGATTCATTTTATTCGCTCTTTGAATAGACAACAAGCACTGCGGCTCATTGCTTTAATGTGCGTCAGATGACAACCTCTCTGGGAGATGCAGAGGAAGCGTCGAGCTTCACTGAATATAGACAATAAAAAAGCCCAGCCGAAACGCTATGTAGAATGGGTGCCTAATGGATTCTGGCCAATAAGCCTTAAGATTGCAGCAACAGCCAAATATCCTTGGAGTGCCGTCCTGTGTCCTGGTGAATTCTCTTGGAAAATACTTTGTCTGTACTTTATGCTCAAAACAGCATGAATAAAATCTTAAGTGGCTCCAAACTGGGTCCACTGTCATCCTCACAATAGGACATCTGCCTGCTTTGCTCCCTGCCGCAACAAACACCCCTTATCTCGGAAAGAACTGCTTTTCAATACCCAAGTAAAGAAGAACTTCTAGTGGCTCATTCATTCCAGCTGAAATGTGGTCTTGACCTTTCTTGCAGTCCTTTTCTGGTTGCTTCATCAGCGCAGGAGAGAGATAGAGGCAAGTTTTCTCGCAGATAGTGCTTCTGCTGAGAGATGGCAAATCAACGGACGACAGTTGGGTCGTGCTTGTGCGTTTTCGAGCAAACAACTCAGCCTATTTTTCCCCCTTCCATCCGATACGAGAGCAAACGGGGTTAGAGCGGGACACGGTGCTGACACGCTTCAGTCCTGCAACCTTAAGCACTCCTCGGGGCCTGTTTTGGTTTCTCATGCTCCGACAAGATTCGTTTTTTTCTCCCTGCAAGTTCCATTTGGAAAGGGGAAAATAGTATTAATAAAATATTAGTCATTAATCAAACATGCAGGCCTCTTTGCTGGTCCCGCGTGGTTATTGGGGAGAATTTAACGCTGCGGCGGGTAGTACTGCCTTACTTTGTTCTCTACGAATGAAGGAGCTTTCAAAATTTAAACCGAGTAATTGACTTGTGCTCCCCAGACGGAGCACTACAGTAATGGATGACTGTCTACGTATCCAGAAAACACATTGCTTTGCGATGCAAAGTAGCATTTCCAGCCTTGCGACGAAGCGAGGCGTGATTTATACGTGCGTGTAAGCTATAACGGCTGGAGTATGTTGAGAAACTGGCAGATCAAATCCAATCAGGACTGAGGGGAAGGAACTCCAGGCCCTCGTTTCTTATCACGCACCTTAGCCTCTAAAAGCGCTGTTCGCGATTTGAGTGGTTCATTAACAACTTGAGGGTGAGAAACGAGTTCCACAACAGTTTTGCTCAGTCGGTTGTTAGGAGCTTATTGATTTTAGAAGCTCTTTGCTCTTTTCCGCCATATGCATTGCCTTGAATCAGCATGAGCGATGAAGGGCCCTAATTCATCATTACAAATCAAATGCTCACTCACATTTGCATACACTGCCTATACTTACCGGCACACACGCTCCCATTCGTCTCCGGCGATCTCCATGGAGACCGAGAGGGAAATGTAGTCTGCGGCCTCTTGTACGAAAAATTGCACACTCATTGGTCTTGTGAGAATTATTTACTCTCTGGCACTTATCGATAACCAGATATGAGTAGAGTTGGTGTATTTGTTTGTGGTCTTCAGTGGTCATTATTTGTGATTGTGCTGGAGAGCTGTATACCCGCTAATAAATTTCACTCTGTCTTGCGAAAACGGGTTTGAGAATAATATGAAAACTGAGAACCATTTCCTGTATTAACGTCTCAGTGTAATGAAGCTGGGCCGACGAATTTATAGCGGATCTGTGAAGATTGTCTCATCATAAACTAATAACGAAACTCCCGCCCTGGGGTATTACTGCAGATAGGCTATAAAGCTTTCCTGTGCTAAACGCATTGATGAAACAGTGAAAATTTATTTCACGCATTTACATTTAGCAGTTCGCATCCAGCTGAGCCATTTTCTAGATCTCATTAATGTAATAAGATGTTCCAGTTGACATAATTGAGTGAAACTTAAACCCTTTTTTGTCCAGAGACAATCTCCTGTAGCGCGATAACATTGTGTACCCTTAAAGTATTACATTTACATTGCATTCATGCATTTGGCAGTGTTTTTATCCAAATCCAAAGCACATTTTACCAGTATATGTATGTATTCTAGGTATCAAACCCATGACTTTCACTATTAGTGCCATGCAGCAGATAAGTATTTGATCCTGCCTGCATACTGTAAAGTAGTAATACACAGTAAACAAAAACATTGCATATTAAACTAGCATTGTTGGTTTACAAGCTCTGTTGACAGGATTTGTGGCATAATGTTGATTTCCTCAAGTAATCAACAACATCAAAAAATCTTTGTTACAGTAACATACAGTACAATGGAAATACATATGAGGTTCAAAAAGTGTTTCAAATATGAAATATGAAGCACACATTTTCACTTAGATTAATTTACTGGAAATCTGTATTTTTTGAGCCATGAATTTGTGAAAGTTAGTATTTTTGTTGTGGGACTGGTGCTGTAGGTGAATTTAATCCTTATGTCACCAATATAATGTCTGTGATAAGATTTTTCTTTGTATAAAAAAATCCTCTCATATACTTACAGTTGAGCCCAAAAGTGTACATACACCATGCAGAATCTGCAAAATGTTAATTATTTTACCAAAATAAGAGGGATCATACAAAACCCTGTTCAAAACTTTACATCCCCTTGATTTTTAATACAGTGTTGTTACCTGAATGGTCCACAGATGTGTTTTTTTGTTTAGTGATAGTTGTTCATGAGTCCCTTGTTTGTCCTGAACAGTTAAACTGCCTGCTGTTCTTCAGGAAAAATCCTTCAGGTCCCACAAAATCTTTGGTTTGTGTATTTGAACCCTTTCCAACAATGCCTGTATGATTTTGAGATCCATCTTTTCACACTGAGGACAACTGAAGAATCATGTGTATGTGAACTTTTGAACAGGGTCATTTTTAAATGTAATGTAAATGTCTTTTATGTGAAATATTTTATTCAGGTCGGTACTAAATAAAGAATAACATGCAAGAGGGATGTATGATCCCTCTTATTCTGGTAAAATAATTAACATTTTGCAGATTCTGCAAGTTGTATGTAAACTTTTGACCTCAACTGTATGTTTATTGGGCGGAGGTTATTGGGAAAAAAATAGATTCTTTTCACATCAAGATTGGTGAGTAATTGTATCACAACAGTCTCATGTTAACACATACAATACTACAGTCATGTGGTACTGCAGTCATGTGATGTGTATTTTGTAACACATTTTGAAATGTACAGTTACCGTTCAAAAGATTATGCTAAGGAAGATTTATGATGTTTTTGAACGAAGTAAAAAATGCAGTCAAATCAGTAATATTGTGAAACATTTTAAAGAACTATTTTCTCTTTGAATATATTTTAAAATGTGATTGGCAAAGCTGAAATTTCAGCATCATTACTTTAGTCTTCAGTGTCACATGATCCTTCAAAAATCATTCTAATACGCTGATTTGCTGCTCAAGAAACATTTCTGACTATCATTGTATCTATGAAATCTATGTTGAAAACAGTAGTGCTGCTTAATATTTTTATGAAAAAATGTTGTGTTGTTTGACGAACAGAAATCTCAGAAAAGCAGCATTTATTGGAAAAGTTTCATAAAAGCTGTGTAATTCTGTAGTCGGGTTGTTTCAAATACCATGCTTAGTTTAAAAAATAAATGTATAGAAATTACATTTTTGTAATTGTAAAGCAATTACAGTTTTGATGCAGTATGTTTGTTGAACATCCTTTTTTAAGATTCACATCTGTATTTTTCCCTGCCAAAAAGCCTAAATAAAGATCAGTCTGAATACTGAATACAGAATACTTTTTGTGCACAAAGAAAACAAAAATAATGAGTCGTGGTACTCTCATTAACGCACGTTGAAGACCGAGACGGAAGAGAAAAAATTGTTGAATAAAGTCATTATTTTTGTTTTCTTTGCACAAAAACTATTCTCATAGCTTCATAAAATTAACCCTCATGCAACCTTTTGGACATTTTTGTTCTTTTCAGTCTTGTTTTTTGTGATCATTTTGTCCGTGTTATTGCCAGCTGCATACATTTTGGCACAGGTGTGTGTTTTTTTTGGAATTTTACTATTTTACCTCCATTTCCTTTAGTAAATCTGTTTAGCACTAGGTACAAAAAATTGTTGCACTCTGCGCCTTTTGGACAAAAATGTCCGCATTGAAACCCATTAAAACTGCTATTTTTAATCGCAGTGCCATTTAACCGTAAAATTATGCAGTTTTTGTTAGGAGGCTTTCATTCAGTTGGCAAGGCTTTAAAATTTACTTTTTTACTATTTTTTCCTAGATGGTGCCATTTTTTTCAGGTTTGGCCTATATAGCAAATACTAACTTTATTCTTGTTTTTTGCTTCTGCATATTATAGAGCCAATTGGATAAATAATGCAGCTATAATTGTGTGGGTTTGTTGGTATGGATGTCAGAGTGTGGTTTGTATGTGTGTCATAAAAAAAAAAAAATTGTGTGTGTGCGTTCTTGTTACATTTGAGAGAGAAAAACTCTACTGCAAATCACAAACCCAACCACTGTGTGCACCAGCGGAGTTTTGCTGGCATCTTATGGGGAAAATCTGACACTGCACCAACCTCAAATGTCAACCTCAGATGTCAACCTCAAATTTGGAACACAGCTTGTTTAAATGTATGGCTTTGATTTTCTAGCAGGTTTAGAGTTCAACATGTTTCATAAAATATATATTTTATATGAAATATAAAATATGCTTTATATAAAAGCATTTTCATATATATATATATATATATATATATATATATATATATATATATATATATATATATATATATATATATATATTTATATATATATATATATATATATAACTTTTTATTACTTCGGCAGTAATCTGCCACGGGTCTTCTTTAAAATGAGACCAAACTTAAGTCTGTGCTCCCAAGCTTCAAATTTTTATGACATTTTTATTTTTTTTACATGGACATTTTTGTCCACTATGGACCTATGTGTAACTTTTTTTTTTTTTTTATTGATGCACAAGGGTTAAGGTTGAACCACTAATGTCACATGGACTATTTTAACGATGTCCATACTACCTTTCTTGGCCTTGAATGTGGTAGTACCATTGCTAGCTATACAGGGTCAGAAAGCTTTCAGATTCATCAAAAATATCCTAATTTGTGTTCTGAAAGGTCTTACGGGTTTGGAACGACATGAGGGTGAGTAATTAATGACAGAATTGTTTTGGGTGAACCATCCCGTTAATATTGGTTAGTGTTGTTTTGGTGAAGCACAGCGGTGACACTTACAAAGCAGCTTCCAAAACACAGTGTAAACCTGTGACTAGCAATGTCAGTCTTTTTAGCAGCGTCTTGCTGTCCGTGTCCATTTTCCTTTCTTTTAATATGACTGTAAAGCGAAATGCTGCATTTATATAGCTCATGAATCAACAGCTTGACTCCTGCACAGTAAAGCCACGTGTGTCCCTCTGCTGATAAGCGGAAATATGTGAAGTGTGCTGAAGCACCAGTGCCTGTCACTGTTCTGACTACTCCAGCATGTAGGCCCGGATCAAATACTTATCTGCACACTTCCTTAAGCCAGATGTGCTAACTAAATCAAACATGAAGAGAGGGAGACATGGACACTGGATAAATCTGGTCCCCTGAGTGCGTGATCCGACTGAGCATGTGTAGCAAATTCTTAGAAGCTTGTTGAACAGGTAAAGAGTGTGTCCATGTCTGCTAGCTTCCATCTGTATGCTAGTGGACTCCTAACATTTGGCAAAATAAACTTTTAGCAGATGTGCATTTTTAAAATGATTTTCTCTTCCAGGAAAACGAGCTAGACAGATTTTCATCCAAGAAAATGCTCTCTAGAATGAAAATGTCCCTTCCCTTAAATTATAAAAGCACCTAAATATAATTAAATGATAAAACCCCCTAAATATTATTCAATGATTAAAAAAAAACTAAATATTATTAAATTATTAACCCCCTAAATATGATTAAATTATGAAATAAACCCTAAATGTTACTGAATTGCAAATTCCCCTTAATATTATTAAATAATATTAAAATATAATTATAAAAAACTATGGCCAGTTAGTAATAGCAGATAACAAAAGTGTCTATAATTGCACTTTTATTTTTTTATTTTTTATGTATGTATGTATGCATGCATATGTAACTACATTTTATTCATTAAATTATTTTTACATTTTTTAATTTTAAAATGTATTTTCTATTCAAAGAAAATGAACCAGAAATATTGATAACAGACTATCATCCAAGAAAATGCTCTTTAGAATGAGAATGTCCCTTCTCCTAAATTATAAAAGCCCCTAATTATTAAAGTATTAAAAAAATATTTAATATGATTAAATAACATTAATATATAATTATAAAAAAATAGCCAATTAGTAATAGCAGGTAACAAACATGTTTATGATTGCAACTTTTTATTTAGTTAGTTAGTATGTATATGTAACCACATTAAATAATTTTTTTAACCTTTTTTTTTTTTAATTTATTTTCTATTCAAAGAAACTAACCAGAAATATTGATAACAGACTTTCATCCAAGAAAATGCTCTCTAAAATGAGAATGTCCCCTCCCCTAAATTATAAAAGCCCCTAAATATGATTAAATTATAAAAAACCCTAAATATTAATTGATGAAACCCCCTAAATAATATTCAATTATTAAAAACGTAAATATTATTAAATTTGAGCCCTCTAAATATTATTAAATGATTTAAAAACCCCTAAATGGTCTTAAATTATATATTCCTTTTAATATCATTAAATAATATTAAATTAAATTATATTATATTATTATATTATTAATTAAAATTATAAAACACTATACAAAATTAGTAATAGCAGGTAACAAGTGTTTATGATTGCATGCTTGCTTTTTATTTATTTATTTATTTATTTTAGTATGTATCTACATTCATTTATTAATTTATTTTCTAAAACTTTTTACATTTATTTTCTCTTCAAAGAAAATGAACCAGAAATATTGATAACAGACTTTCATCCAAGAAAATGCTCTCTAAAATGAGAATGTCCCTTCCCCTAAATTATAAAAGCCCCAAAATATGGTTCAATTATAAAAAAAAACTAAATATTATTCAATTATAACCCCCATAAATATAATTAAACTATTTAAAAATCCCTTAATGTTATTAAATTGCAAATTCCCCTTAATATTGTTAAATAATAGAATTTTTTTAAAAACTATGGCCAATTAGTAACAGCAGGTAATAAAAATGTCTATGATTGCTGTCTTTATTTATTTATTTATTTATTTAGTTAGTTAGTTAGTTAGTATACTACTTTCATTTATTAAATAATATTTTAATATATTTTTTAAATCATTTTCTTCAAAGAAATTGAACCAGAAATATTGATAACAGACTTTCATCCAAGAAAATATGATTAAATTATAAAACCTCCTAAATATTATTAATTGCTAAAAAAAATTTAATAATAAACTATGAACAATCCTAAATAAGATTAAATTATACAAACTAAATATTATTAAAGTACAAATTTCCCTTGTTATGAAGTTATATTAAAATATATAACTATAAAAAACTACAGCCAATTAGTAATAGCAAATAAAAAAGTGTCTATGACTCATGCACTATGCACTCATATTTTTTTAAACAAACATTCATTTATAAAATTATTGTTTAAACTTTAAAAATGTATTTTCTCTTCTTAAAAAATAACTAGACATATTCTAACAAAATAAATGCTCTCTAAAATAACAATGTCCCTTTTCCTAAATTATAAAAACCTAAACATTAAATAATTAATTTAAATGAAAATTTAAAATAAAAATACATCTGTAGCAATAGCAAGTAACGTTTATATGAATGCACTCATACCTATACATTTTTATATCTGTAAATCCATAAATTAATTAGATGATCGCTGATTAAATTAATCACACATCAAATATTTGTTGAGAAAAGATTGTATAATTATGTATTAATTATATAATTCAAAAACATTGGCCTAAATTTATGTGGCTTTTTATGTATATGTGCAGATCTGCTGTAAATAGTTGTAAATCTAAAATGATTACTAAATAGATAATTAAAAAAAAAAAAAAATCTGTTGCTTTTTAGTAACTCATTGTACCATTTTATCATGCTTAATAGGCAGGTGAACAATTCTTGACCTTCTTAACGTCAGTAGGCTGTCATTTTGCATATGCATGAGTTTTATTTCTAAGAACATTCATATCAAGAAACAGCTATACAAATGTTTATCTAACCCTCATATGGCCATCATGCATGCTTATTTAATCTGCTTTGGCTGATCCTTTCAAAACAATAGCACTTTATTCTAAGGAAACGTCTGTTTCTATTCCTGTAGGTTTTTTAATCATCAGGACGACGTGTCGTAAACAACATCTCTAAAAACGAACACAGGAGAGAACGCCGTTCAGATGAGTTGCTGTGAAACTTGGGTACGTGTTTAAAGAGATTTGACAGGTAGGAACAACCTTCCAGATATGCTCAAGTTCACTGACTGTGTGTTTGTTTTACGACACCTCAGAAAGTGGCAGTAGAGTGAAGAAAAGGCCACATTTCATCTGACAAACCCATCAAATGTTTGTAAAGGAGTTTTTTGACTGCTTATGGTTCCCACAACGGTGTTGCATAATGCAGATATGCCTATTCTTTATTGCATCTCTCATACTAACATCGCTCTGTGTCTACCTACACTTGATCCATGTGGTCTCAATTCTCCAAATGTATTGTCCTTTGCCCTGCTTCGCTGGTCTTGTCTGGTTGTTTGTTGCTTTGCGCACCA
The DNA here is from genome assembly GCA_036247105.1 of Cirrhinus mrigala. Lineage (NCBI taxonomy): Eukaryota > Metazoa > Chordata > Actinopteri > Cypriniformes > Cyprinidae > Cirrhinus > Cirrhinus mrigala. Next base: position 11,707,824 of record CM070011.1, read on the forward strand.
TCTTGTAGATTTAGATGATGGCGTGTTGCCCTACAGCAGAGCGGAGCTCGAGGACACACTCTCCATTATCAGTCATTGTAACACCTGCAGTTCATCTGCGGGGAACTATTTACAGGAGCTTTAGAACAAACGGTCCGAGATTTATCGCTCTATTGTGTACGTAGTCTGGGAGATTTCTTGTTTATTGTACCTTTGTTGTCCCTAAACCAAAAAACTGCATCTCTTTTTTTTGTCCTTGAAAACTAATTTTGTTATTAATGTCTAAAATTGATTTTAAAAACTGCGCTCTACCATTTCTTTTATGCCTTCAAACAGTCGTGTGCATAAAGAACATATTAATAGCTTTCTTTTGAGCAGGGGACTTTATTTCTGAAATTGGGTTCTTTTCACAAGCAAGATTATATTTTGATCGGCCATTGTAATTTTTAGGTCATTATGATAAGCTTATAAAAAGCCAAAGGAATCAGACGGCAAAACATCTTGCATGCCGCAATGAAGTAATTTTCTCTTTTGTGTCGCATAAGCGCGATGTTAAATGCATCGGCCAGCTGGCCATCTCACTTGGAACGTGAGGAAAGGATGTTTTACAATGGCTCGCTCTTACTTAAAAGAATAGTTCACCCCAAAGAGAAAATTTTCTCAATCTTTGGTTCCAAGCTGTAGATTAATTTGTTTCTTTGCTGGAACAGATTTAGAGAAATTTAGCATCACAACTCTTGCTCACCAATGGATCCTCTGCAGTGAATGGGTGCCATCAGAATGAGAGTCTAAACAGCTGATAAAAACATCACAGTATTCTTATAAAACTTAAAGTACATATTCTGCATGAACATATTCTACATCCCTAATCCTACCCAATACCTAAACTTAAAGGAACACTCCATTTTTTTTTTTGAAATAGGCTCATTTTCCAACTCCCCTAGAGTTATACAGATGTGTTTTACCGTTTTTGAATCCATTCAGCCGATCGCCAGGTCTGGCGGTAGCACTTTTAGCATAGCTTAGCATAAATCATTGAATCCGATTAGACCGTTAGCATCTCGCTCAAAAATGACTAAAGAGTTTTGATATTTTTCCTATTTGAAACTTGACTCTTCTGTAGTTGTCTCGTGTACTAAGACTGGCAGAAAATGAAAAGTTGCGATTTTATAGGCCGATAGGCGCAATGATATTACGCAGCGCCTGAAAGTGACCGGCACTAACAGGGCTCGAAATTGCGACCGTTTTATGCTCCCAAAATTTAATCTGTGCGACCTCAAAATATATTTGGAAGCATTTGTGCGAGTGCCAGAAATTGTTGTGGTGCGACTTGTTTTCATTTCTTTACAAAACTTTCGCTAGCCTAACTACTGCCCAGACTGCTGTGAGCTGCAGTGTCAGGTTTGCTGTTCTCTCCAACATTACATAACTAATTAAATTCGATCTTTACATTCTTAACTTTAATGCAGATTTTAGATATTAGCCGTCAATCACAATTAAAATGTCTCCACAATCTGCTTTTGAAGAAATATTCTATATTTCGTGCTACAGCTTACATTCTGTCAGACGCATGGTGCCTCCGTCTCAATATACTGTACAACGCTGCATACATTCACATCAAATGATAACTCAGCTTCAGGGTTCCACTCACGCAGGGGCGTAATTTCCACTGGGGACACACTTTTCAAAATCCCGATTGTGTCCCCCCACTTTCAAATTGTTTTGTTAAATTAATGTCTTGTATTGTGCACGCTCAGCACCGCCGAGAGTTTTGCGCCATCGTTAAAACGAAACCGAAAGTAAAACGCGCACGCGCCTTCAAAAGCAATTTTAATACCACACTTAGAGAGTGACTCCCCAATGTGCGCAAATTGGGCTACATACCTAGGCTGTAGGCTATAATAGGTTGTGTAGTTGTCTAAAGCTCTGGATCATGCTTGAAAAATTCTCTATTTGCACTTTGAATATTGAGAGACTAGCCTACTTTGATTATGGCTGCATTTATTTTTTGCACTTAATACGACTAAGAAAGAACGGTGCCGTTTATTTTTTGTTATTTATACTGTAGATTGTTTAAAAATGCAGTGGTCGCCTCTAATTGAAATGGCTCTACATGTAATAGAGAAAATAAACATCTTATTCATGTACTCATATTTTCATTCATTCTTGTCCCTTGCTTAAGGCGTAAAATAAATATTTAAAAAAAGGCTTTCAGAATCAGCCCATTTGCTTGCAAAAACATCGGCAATCAGAATCGGCCATGAAGAATCAAGATCGGTGCATTGCTAAAAAGAAATGCCAGGCCGAGTGCTGGCTGTTCTGCTCAATTGCCAGTTGTGGTGCTCCTTAATATTCATTTGGTGCTCCTAAATTTTTTTGGTGCTCCTAACTTTTTGAAGCTGGCAGAGTTGACGGCTGCGTAATATCATTGCGCCTGCTGCACCCATGGTATGGCAGCAAGGTTCCTTGATTGTTATGCTGGAATGAGAGTATAGTTCCTAGCCATATCGCCTATAAAATCACAACTTTTCATTTTCTGCCAGTCTTAGTACACGAGACAACTACAGAAGAGTCAAGTTTTAAATAGGAAAAATATCGAAACTCTTTAGTCATTTTATAGTGAGATGCTAATGGTCTAATCAGATTCAATGATTTATGCTAAGCTATGCTAAAAGTGCTACCGCCAGACCCGGTGATCGGCTGAATGGATTCAAAAACGGTAAAACACATCTGTATAACTCTAGAGGAGTTGGAAATGAAACTATTTTCAAAAAAAAGTGGAGTGTTCCTTTAACTACCACCTTGCTAACTATTAATAAGCAGCCAATTAGGAGAATGCTGAGGAAAAAGTCATAGTTTATTGCTTGTTAGTAGCGAGAATTGGACCTTAAAACAAAGTGTGACCAAATGTTTTAACTTTAAACTGTCGTTTCTAACAGTGTTAATTTTGTTGCCGAATTATTTTCAGCATCATTTTCGACAAAAGCGAGACAATAACGAAACAAAAAAAAATAGTTTCGAATGACAAAAACTATGATGAAAATCTTTTGACATTTTCATCAACCAATAAAATGAAAATTTTAGAGAGGGACAATTTGGGAAGAGATTCATTCAGAAAGAATCTGCTGCATGGTTACGAGGTTAGATGAACTGTATCGTAGCCTATTGATCTATCTGGCGGGACATAAGCTAGCATACATTTGCTGCACATCTCATAAAATGTTCAAAAATGTCAACATCTGGGAGTAAGAGAAGAAAGGCACGTGGATAAATTTGACGACACAAAAGAGAACTCAATGCAGCCCGGTTTCCTGAGCACACACACTGAAGCAGCGCCTCTCACAAAGCACACGAGTACCCTTTAGCATCTCATGAATGGAGAAATACACACAAAAATATGTCGAATTGTCCATTTTGATGAGTATTCATGTAAACACGCTCTGTTACGTCTTATGTGAACGTGGGAGAATATCGGACGTGTGTCAGTACATTGCATCTGTGAATTCGGTTTTAAAGGCACAGCAGTCTAATTTAGTTGCTATTGTCTGTTGCGTTGATGTTAATCAAGCAACAAAAGAAAGACAGAAAATCACTCACTGTTCTTGACTGAATCATTTTAGTAGCCCTAAAAAAGATTAATCTCAATTTATTTATATAAATCAATAAATCTGCTTGAAAGAATGAAGAATGTGGTATAGAAACCATTTCTCATTTTATTGAAAAGACCATGTTCTTGTTTCTTAATGTAGTGGTTTTATTTAATTTTATTAAAAAGACATGTTGAGTGTCACAGCAGTTAATTTGGGGTCTATCATGATCAAATCTTAATATCAAACCTGTACAATGATTTTGGTCATTTTAGAGAAATGCTTAATAAATCCATTACACTGTAATTAAATGCATTAGATTTTATCCGACTAAATCTACTGTAGATTTAGTCAACTAAAACCTTATGATATTTAGTCGACTAAAACTAGACTAAAATTAAAACAATTCAGATGACTAAAATATGACTTGACTAAATGGCATTTTAGTGAAAAGACTATGACTAAGACTAAATCAAAATTTGCTGTCAAAATTAACACTGTTTTCCAATTAGAATAGTCCATAAATCCATAATAACGCTTCCTCCAGTGAAAAAGTCCACCCCTGTTGTCCTCTCACATGAAAATCTACCAACATATTTGTTTAGATCTGTTTTGGACTGTTTTTGCTTGTAAACGGGCTTGATTTGTGCATATTTCTTTCAGATGGGATGACCTTTTACTGTGAGTAATATTATAGATGGAGGACGTTTTTTTTTTTTTGTTTTTTTTGTTTTTTGTTTTTTTCCAAACATGCAGCTCTTCACTTCACGTGACATTGATGGATTGGAGTCATGTGAATTACTTGTTGATTTTTGTGATGTTTTTATTAGCTGATTGGACTCTCGTTCTGATGGCACCCATTCACTGCAGAGGATCATTGGTTAGCCAGTGATGTAATGCTGTTTTAAATTCTGCAAAGACGCATTGAATTCATTATGATCCAGTGATCAAAAGTTTCAGTAAAGACTTTTACATTAGTTTAAAACAATTTTTATAGATCAAATAAAAGCTGTTCTTTTGGACTTTCTGTTTATCATAAGGATTAGTTCACTTCCAGAGTAAAAAGTTTCTGATAATTTACTCACCTCTATGTCATACAAGATATTCATGTCTTTCTTTCTTCATTCACAAAGAAATTGAAGGTTTTTGAGGGAAACATTCCAGGATTTTTTTTCTATATAGTTTGCTTCAATGGTGGCCACCGGGTTGAAGGTCCAAATTGCAGTTTCAGTGCAGCCTCAAAGGGCTCTACTCCAGCTGATGAATAAGTTTCTCATCTAGCGAAACAATCGATAATTTTCGAAATTCTAAATTTCGACCTTACGCTACCTTTTTGAACTGTAGTACAGCGATGAAGAACTAACCACACGTGAACTTTCCAACGTGATTACGTAAAGCGTCAGTCATAGATGCGCATTGCAGAGCTAGTGCAAGATGAGCATTTGTGGTTAAAATGTATATATTTTTATTAAAAAAAAAGAAAAAAAAGACTGATCGTTTCGCTACATAAGACCCTTCTTCCTTGGCTGGGATCGTGTCCTTTGAAGGTGCATTGAAACGGCAATTTGGACCTTCAACCTGCTGATCCCCACTGAAGTCCACCATATGAAGAAAAATCTTGTAATATTTTTCTCAAAAACCTTCTTTTCGACTGAAGAAAGAAAGATGTGAACATCTTGGTTGACATGGGGGTGAGTAATTTATCAGGAAATTTTTACTCTGGAAGTGAAGTAATCCTCCTTTGAGCACAGCTCAACAATGATGAAAATAACAAAAAATGTTTTTCAAGCGCTGAATCAGCATATTAGAATGATTTGTGAAACATCATATTGTAGCAAACATCATAAACATCATATATCATTATTTCATCATAATGAAATATCATTAGCTTGTTAAAGAGCTCAGTGTACTCAGAAGACACATGCAACTAGAACTGCATTTTGTTTAGCTGTGATTAAATCAGATCCTTTTGATGAGGTTGATGTCGAGCTTTGCTCCCTTTTTTACAGAGCATCCGTCGATGCAATTTGGAACATGCGGGTAATCGTCATTGACTGACTGGCTGAAATCATTAGAAATAATTAACGAAATATACGCAAGTAGGCAAGGCATCTTACCTCGCTATAATGAAAACAGTTTTGATGTATTTCAGACTGATATTATGAGACAGAAATGTTCAGGACTGAAAGTGTTTTGATTAGTTTTATTAAGCCCTGGCCTCAATCCCTCCGAAATACCTTTGCGGTTCACACTTTGAAAAAACAGTGGTCTTTGGATTAAAATGTGCAGTTATTATAGAATCAGTTCATTAAGTGTGAAATGTGAGGTCTGGAATAATCAAAAATCAATGTATGAAGCAGAAATAATGACTTATTTACATGCCACAGAGATTAGAATGACAAGGATAGTCAAGGACTGACTGACAAAGACTGTTTGAAATCAGAAGTACACTCTTAAAAACAAAGGTGCTTTGAAAGGTTCTTCATAGCGATGCCACAGAAGAACCATTTTTGCTTCCACAAAAAAACATTCAGTCAAAGGTTCTTTAAAGAACCGTCTCTTTCTTACCTTTTTATCATCTGAAGAACCTTCTTTCACCACAAAGAACCTTTTGTAAAACAGAAAGGTTCTTCAGATGTTTAAGGTTCTTTATGGAACCATTTAGACAAAAAAGGTTCTTCTATGGCATCGTGAAGCACCTTTATTTTTAAGAGCGTAGTCACGGCTGACCATATGGTACAGTGCATCTTGTCCTTGTAATCAGACATCTCTGTTGAAAGAGATTGAATCTGTTGAAAGAGAAAGAATCTAGTTGAGACTAGACAGAATTAAACACAACAGTGTTTCTAGTTTATAATATTTTGTCTTTTAATTCAAATGAACTAACTGTCAGCTGTCACTTTCTGTAACTGTCAGTCATAAAGTTTACATGCAGGAAACTATCGTAATAATGTTGTGGCTCTTTGCACAGTAGTTAAGTTTTAAAGGAAGTTTAAAGTCAAAGCACACACTGTCCTAACAGGTTCTGAGATGATGAAAGCTTAATGCCCAGGAAATACTTTAAATGTCCTAGCTGGTCACAAATGGCTTTGCTGAAATTAGGCATTTTTCACAGCATGAGTCCCATGATGTGTTCTTAACGCCTTTGAGAAAGCACTTAAACTGTGATCATTTCCAGAAATATTGCTACCATATCAAACCAACTGATACATGAGAAGACCTTCACGATCCCCAAAGTAAAAGTGTTTACCAGAGCTGGAAGAATCACTCTGCACTTTTACTCGACAAATTTCATTTTCCGTGCCAGGTTTCTCTCTGTGTACCCAGAGGAACATTTTATTGCTCAGCAGTTGCTCTTTAATGAAGTTCTCGGATATTTTTCTTTTTCTTTCTTTTTTCTTTTTTAAAGTAACAACTTTGTCTCAGATGTTTGCCCTGAAAATCCTTAGGTAAAGAAAATAATTAAAAAATCACAAATTATGTGCATGTCATAGCAGAGATAATATGGCACTGGGAGAAGTTCATGAAGAAATTCATGTGTTCATATTTAAATCTTTGATTTTGGGTGTAAACAGAATGGAGCTATGTGTACATTTTTTTTATTTTGCCTAAATATCATATTTTTTAATTTAGTACTGCCCCTCAGAGGCTACAGAAAATACTTACATGTTTCGCAGAAGACAAAATTAGTTAAACTTACCCTGATCTTCAAATTCCAAAAGTTTTCACACCCTGTCTCTTAATGCATCTTAATGCACTTTCTGGAGCATAAGTGAGCGTTTGAACCTTCTGTAATAGTTGCACATGAGTCTCTCAGTTGTCCTCAGTGTGAAAAGATGGATCTCAAAATCATACCGCCATCATACAGTCATAAAGCAGGGGTCAAATACACAAAAATGCTGAAAAAGAAGAATTTGTGGGACCTGAAGGATTTTTCTGAAGAACAGCACACAGTTTAACTCTTCAGGACAAACAAGGGACTCATGAACAACCATCACTAAACAAAAAAAACGCAGCTGTGGATCATTCAGGTAGCAAGAATCAAGGGGATGTAAACTTTTGAACCGGGTCATTTTAATAAATTCAACTAGTATTTTCTCTTGTGGACTACATGTAAACATCTTTTATGTGAAATATGTTATTTAGGTCAGTACTAAATAAACAATAACATGCATTTTGTATGATCCCTCTTATTTTGGCAAAATAATTAAGTTTGAATGATTCTGAAAGGGGGATGCAAACTTTTGAGCTCAACTGTATTAAAGTAATAATTTATCCAAAAATGAACATTTGCTGAAAATATAATCACCCTCAGGCCAATGTACATGAGTTTGTTTCTTCTTCGAAACATCAGAAGTAGTTACAGCTGACCATATGGTACAGTACATCATTTTGTCCTTGCAAATCAGACAGACAGACTCTGCTGAAAGAGATTTAATTATTCTTATGAAAGAGTCCAGTCAAAACTGTTGAGACAAGACAGAATTAAACACAACAGTGTTTATAGTTCAGTCATAATAGTCATCTTGTCCGAACATTTACACAGATTAAGCACTGTTTACAAGTGACAACTGTTCCAGAGCAGTTCTAAACAAATATGCGGGTGGATTTTGATGTGAGAGGACAAGAGGAGATGGACTTTTTCATTATTATGGACTATAGACTGGTATTTTGGCCAGAAGCGATGGTTTAAGGTAAAAACGCCTTAATGATGAATTTGTTTCTGACAAACATGCAGCTTTTCGCTTCATAAGATACTAACTAATAAACTGGAGTCATGTGAATTACTTGTGCAATAAAGTGATGTTTTTATCAGCTTTTTTTTTTTTTTTTTGGTTCTCAAAATATTATTTCCCTTGGAGAGACACCTCATTTGTGAGTTTTCGTTCACAGAGGATGTCTTCTCCCTTTCTGTCATTTTCTATTTACCCAGCTTCTTCTGTGGAGCAGATGCAATATTTATGTCAAAATATGTTGGCATGTTTTACAGTTCAAGAGCACTTGCACTGGACCAGAGAGTGCACACAGAATAAAACTATGATGAATTATGAGAGAAGCAAACTGAGACCTTCTGACATCAATAAATTGACCCTGTATGAAGATCTACCAATGGTATAAAGAACATAGGCTGCTTTTACAGTACATGTCGAATATGCACAAAAGTACAGAGAACAGCATATAGAAATGCTTGATATGTGACATGTATTAATGACACAGAGGTAGTTGAGCAAACCTTGCCATGCAATTTGAAAATGTTTGATGTAATTACTTTGGCACCTGCCTCATAGGATCCACATCGCCTAACCTGCACACGTCAGTTCATTACTCAAAGAGCCCTCAAGGACAGCATCTCTTCAATATTCAATGACTACAGTGTAATAACTTGTTTTGTTGGAAATATATGAACATGTAATGGCTCTCAGTGGATACTGTGAGAATATTATTGTAGCGAGCCAGAAATGAAGCTATTGCTGTCCAACTGAGTTTTTCTTTTTCACACCAACACAAATTATCCGAGACTGACTGCGGCGTTAAAAAATCCATATTTCACACTTTCATTAATAAATCTAAGTCTCTTCAGTAAGTCCATTTCTATGATATTATAAGCTGCACATGGACTTTTTTCTGGGTAATAGTGCCACATCCTGACTATGTTATGATTCTAGTAGACATTGTACATTTCAGAAGCGCTTCCCTACCTATATACCTCACAGCATTACACAGCACAGTGGTGGTCTAATATCAGACAACTTGAGAAATGAAAACAGTTTAACAGAATTTCAAGTGAAACTGCAATGATTTCTGTGTGATTTTAAAAAGGAAAAGTAGATGTACATACTACATTATGGCTGAGGAAATTCAAATTGAACTGACAGGTGGTACGGTTACTGATACGCTAAATGTTATATCAATTTTGGGCTACATTTGTAGCAAAATAGGCATAGGGGAAATTTCAACCCTTTTGAACTTGACAGCTGGTCTTTATAATTGTGGTTGAACATCTAACATCTTTTTTTCACATAATTATAGGGAACTTCTGTGCTTCTTGTGAAAAACGAGAAAGGGGTTAATTTTCTTCATTCAGTCATTAGCAGTACTTCAGCTTCCACTGGGAACTTTCATAACGTTATGCTTAATTTTCAGCCTTGTGCATATTTGCCCCTTTTTCATTAAACGTAGTTTAAATTACTCTTAAAGGATGTTGCATGATTGGTTTTGCATCAGACTGGTCAGGGCTATTACCTGTTGATTTGACCATCTGTCTAGTGCAATTACAAAATTACTGGCAACAGATATGCCTGTATGTTGTATGTTAAAGCAATGGCTGTGATTTTATTATTATTTTTTTTTTAATTAAATATGCTGAATTACCATTAGTTTATTTATATATATATATATATATATATATATATATACATATATATTTTAATTATCATATGCTGAGAAACATTTCAATGTTGAAAATAGTTGTGCAGCTTAATACTTTTGTGGAAACGATGATATTTATATATTGTTTCAGGATTCTTTTATTACAAAGTTATGGAAACTGAGTTTCCACCACAATATAACATATAAAAAAGTATTGTGACTTTTTATCTAACAATTCTGACTTTTGTTCTCGCAATTGCGAGTTTACACATTTCCATTTTGACTTTTTTCTTACAATTCTGCCTTTTTTCTCAAAATTGCAAAATTCTTGTAATTCTGAGTTTTTTTTTTTTTTTTTTTTTCAATTCTGACTTTTTATGTAACTGGCATTTGCAAGATATAAACTCACAATTCTGACTTTTTTCTCAGAATTGAGATATAAATCTGCAGTTGTGAGTTTTAAAGTCAGAATTGCAAGATATAAAGTCAGAATTGTGGGATATAAACACGCAGTTCTGATTTTTTTCCGCAATTCTGAGAATTGTGAATTTCTTGGAATTTTTTTTTTCCCGACAAGTGTGAGTTTATATCTCGCAATTCTTACTTTTTTTCTCAGAATTGTGAGATATAAGCTATATTATATTGCATAAGTTATATGGCAATTCTGACTTTTTTTACGCAATTGCAGGTTTATAGCTCGCAATTGTGACTTTTTGTCTCAGAATTGCATGATATAAACTCAGAATTGCGAGTTACAAAGTCAGAATTACAAGATTTAAAGTCAGAATTGTGGAATGTAAACTTGTAATTCTGACTTTATTCTCAGAATTGAGATATAAATCCGTAATTGCGAGTTTTAAAGTCAGAATTGCAAGATATAAAGTCAGAATTGTGGGATATAAACACGCAGTTCTGATTTTTTCCCGCAATTCTGAGAATTGTGAATTTCTTAGAATTGTGAGATATAAACCCATATTTGCGAGTTATAAAGGTAGAATTGTGAGATAGAAACTCGCAATTCTGACTTTAAATCTCAGAATAGTGAGATATAACCACAATTGTGAGTTTTAAAGTCAGAATTGCAAGATTTAAAGTCAGAATTGTGAGATATAAACATGCAGTTCTGAATTTTTTTTTGCATACAAGTGTGAGTTTATATCTCGCAATTCTTACTTTTTTTTCTCAGAATTGTGAGATATAAGCTATATTATATTGCATAAGTTATATCGCAATTCTGACTTTTTTCACGCAATTGCAAGTTTATAGCTCGCAGTTGTGACTTTTTGTCTCAGAATTGTGTGATATAAACTCAGAATTGCAAATTACAAAGTCAGAATTACAAGATTTAAAGTCAGAATTGCGGGATGTAAACTTGTAATTCTGACCTTTTTCCGCAATTCTGAGAATTGTGAACTTCTTAGAATTGTGAGATAGAAACTCGCAATTCTGACTTTTTCTCTCAGAATTGTGAGATATAAACCCGCAATTGTGAGTTTTAAAGTCAGATTTGCAAGATTTAAAGTCAGAATTATGAGATATAAACATGCAGTTCTGACTTTTTTTTTCTGACAAGTGTGAGTTTATATCTCACAATTCTTATTTTTTTCTCAGAATTGTGAGATGTAAGCTATATTATATCGCATAAGTTATATCGCAATTCTGACTTTTTGTCTCAGTATTGCGTGATATAAACTCAGAATTGTGAGTTAAAAAGTCAGAATTACAAGATATAAAGTCAGAATTGCGGGATGTAGACTTGTAATTCTGACTTTTTTTCTCGCAGTTAGGAGTATATATCTCGCAATTCTGATTTTTTTTTCTCTCGCAGTGGTGACTTTTTTCTTCAGAATTGCATGATATAAACTCAGAATTGCAAGATTTAAAGTAAGAATTGCAGGATGTAAACTTGCAGTCTTGACCTTTTTTTTCCCCTCACAATCGCAAGTTTATAGCTTGCAATTCTGACTTTTTTTTCTCGCAGTTCTGACTTTTTGTCCTAGAATTGCATGATATAAAGTCAGATTTGCAAGTAATAGTTATAAAGTCAGAATTGCAAGATTTATAATCAGAATTGCAGGATGTAAACTTGCGGTCCTGACTTTTTTTTTTTTTTTTCCTAATTGCAAGTTTCTAGCTTGCAATTCTGAGTTTTTTCTCGCAATTCTGACTTTTTGTCCTAGAATTGCATGATATAAAGTCAGATTGGCAAGTTATAGTTATAAAGTCAGAATTACAAGATTTATAGTTAGAATTGCAGGATGTAAACTTGCAGTCCTGATTTTTTTTTTTTCTCACAATTGCAAGTTTATAGCTTGCAATTCTGCCTTTTTTTATTCTGCCTTTTTTTCCCTCAGAATTGTGAGATATAGACCCATATTTGCGAGTTATAAAGTCAGAATTGTGAGATGGAAACTCAGAATTCTGACTTTTTTCCTCAGAATTGTAAGATATAAACTCAAGTTATTTGCGAGTTATAAAGTCCAATTCTCATGGGGAAAAAGGAGCGATATTTGCGCAATTTTGTATTATTGAGTCAGAATATTTTTTTTTTTAAATTCAGTGGCGGAAACGGGCATCCAAATGGGCTAGCTGAAAAACTTTTTTCAAATTACATTATAAATGTCTTGACTTTCACCTTAGAACAATTTAATGAATTCTTACTGAATAAAAGTATTCAGTTCTTTCAGTTAAAATGTACTGACCCCAAACTTTTGAATGGTAGTGTAATTCGAAAACATTTAGCAGACAACAGTAAATAATTTAATAGACTAAATAGCTATAGACGTCAATATGGTGCTTTATTTTCGTATCACTAAAAACAAATCTAAATTAATACAATATTTACAGCTAAATATGCAGACTTTTGAATGTCCTATGGTGTGCTGCTGCCCCACCTCACTTACATGACTGACTGAGTCCAATGCTAATTTAACTGCTGCTAATATGGTCGTGCCAACAGATTGAGGGGGCTTTGATAAATCACCTGAGGAATAAACAAGCAGAAGGTAATAGCATTTGTTGCCAACTTGCTGTCTGGTGAGATATAGGGAGAGAGAGGTCTTGAGGATTTGAGCCGAACCGAGTCACCCACATGCTTCACGTCTCGCTGGATGGACGCTCTCCAACTGAACGCCGGGCGAGGAAAGTCACTGAATCTCCAGTGACCGAGGACACATCTGTGACTGTCCGAACGCATTAAGGTTCTATGCTGAAAGTTTCTAAGGGGATGTCAAATTCTCCTGGTCTCAGCATCGTTCACACTGACAACCTGAAGACCTTGGTCTCAGGTTCTTATAATATCCAGACCTGATCTCCTCTCACTTCCTATTTTCCTGCTCCCATGTTAGTGTGTCATGTGTCCACGAACAGGCTGAGCATGTCAAAACCATGTCTTCATTAGATATACTGTCTCGTTCTTTGATTCTGCTGTTTGAGGGAGCTGTCAGCAAGCCACTTTCATCACTGTGACCCTTTATGTACCCTTACAGCACCAGACTCAAGAACAGCACCAAACCAGAAATGTTTTTATTTTCATTTTTACTCATGGTATACTCGATATAATTTATTCAAATCATATCTGAGCTTTCATTCACATGATTTCAGTGTCACCACCATTAACCACAACTCTTTCAAGGATTTTGAGTTAGAATTTGGAGAAGCCTGATTATAAACATGAAGTTTTGAAAGAGGAAATCTGTGAAAGCCTTTTTAATGATGAGTCAAAGCTTAAAAAACACATTTTATGTTGAAGAGTAAATTATGAAAATATCTTGAGCTTGCGTTAACCACAGACCTTATTTCAGGCATTTAACCAAAAAAACCCATTAAAGAAAAAACTTTTTGACTTCAGGATGATGGAACCGAGAGTGCTAAAATGCTAAATCCTTTTTCAGGTTTTGACCTACAAAAAAACATCATCCCTGCAGCACTCTATTAAGGAATGACTAACTAAAAGTAGCGAGTCTACAAACAGTACTTCAACTGTTTTCCAAATACCTTAGCTTTTCCATTAACAAAGCCACTTTTAGTAGCATGTAGCGTGACCAAGGTGCATAATGTTAAATCACATATAAACACTGATCAATAGACATATATAGAGTACATCAAATATGATAAACGGGAGCTTGAATGTGCTTGCTTAATGTAAAAACAAACCCTAATTAGTTATTTTGTGTCAGACAAGCACGGACCCATTTTATCAGTGCCACTCAGTGCTTATCTACGACGGTGTTTTAGTGGCACATAAAAAAACATGTAAAATTAGGAATAAAGTCAAAATGTTTCAAGAATAAAGTCAAAATGTTTTGAGAATAAAGTTGAAATGTTTCGAATGTAAGTCATAGAAATTGAAGTTATATTTTGAGAGTATAGACTATATTGCACATACAATTGGCCCGGATTGAGAGCACCGGGATAAGTTCCCAGGCCACTGAAATTTGGAAAAATATTGAATATTGACTTTATTCTTGAAACATTTCCTCTTTATTCTCAAAACATTTCAAATTTATTCTCGTAAATTTGAATTTATTCTTGAAAATTTTCGACTTTATTCTCAAAAAATATTTCGACTTTATTCTCGAAACATTTCGACTTTATTCTCGAAACATTTCGACTTTATTCTTGTAATTTTGAATTTATACTCTCAATACTCCGACTTTATTCTGGAAATATTTCAACTTTATTCTCAAAATATTTTGTCTTTATTCTTGAACAATGTTGACTTTATTCTCGAAAAATATTTTGACTTTATTTTTGAAACATTTCGACTTTATTGTAATTTTAAATTTATTTTTGAAATACTCTGAATTTATTCCAGAAATTCTGACTGTAATATCATAGTGTTAGATTTAATTTTTATTTTTTAACTTGCCACAAAAATGTTGTTGTAAATATCACATCTGGATATGGAAAAATATATATACCACTTGTTGCTTTGTGGCTTGTTATAAATACGTAATGGTTACCTGAAGTTGGAAACAGGAAAATACCTGTTAGGTTTCTTCAATCTTTCTGCTGGTTTCCTAAGAAAGATGGACTGAGAAGGAAGGTAGTCTGAGACTTAAAAAGAATTACAGCAAAAACCCACGCTGCTTTAAAAGGACTTACCGATCCTACTGACAGTGACAGGAGGAGTGGGCAGTCAGTCGTCTCTGAACATGAGCAGAAGTGGATGGAGGGATTAAAGCAAGATTGGATCTGCTTTTAAATGGTAATCTAAGCAAACAGATTAAAATCCAGAACCACAGACAATTGGTCGCCAGAAAACACAGGTCTACTTGATGTGGTTATCATAGTCATACACCTACAGAATTCTGGAGTAAAATCACATTACTGCTCCATGACCTCAGGGCTGCAGCCCATGTAAATCAGTTTGCAAACTCTCATTATCTCATTTCCCCCTCACTGAAAATAATGGAAATATACCAAATTCAGCTGATGGAGTTTCGACTATGACATCCATAGACATATCATCACGATGCTAATAAAAAAATGGTTCTGGCTGTTTATTTTTATCAGCATCCACAAAACAGGGAACATGCACTTTATTTTCATTTATTTATTTTGAATAGGTATTGTGCTACCATTCGTGCTACAAAAATGAATAATAACTCAAATGATAGTTGCAGGTTGAGGTGAAGTGTGCTTTTACTTTTGTAACCGATAAGACATGCAGATGACAAATCAAGAACCACATAGACAGATTCATGAAACATTCTGAAAAATAAAATGATCACAAGTTCACAAAAAAATGACAATTCTGTCAGCATCTACTTACCCTCATGTTGTTCCAAAATCTTCGAATCACAAATTAAGAACTTGCCCCCAATACACCAAACCCTCCTGCGATTATATTTCATAATGCATTTTGTTGTAAGAATTCTTGTAAGGTTGTGAAAAAAGTAACCCAGGCTCATGAAAATACGTTCCTCTATATACATTTCCTCCCACTGTAATTGCATATCTTACTGCACATTACGCAGCAGTTTCAAAGTGAAATGTTCAGAGAGTGGCACTAAAACACGCATTCAATATGTGACCGTGGCACATTTTTATTACATTAGTACAGGCATGTATTGCCGTGTTTTTATCACGATGCTTGAGGTACGTATTACGGCTTTTTAGAATTCAAATATCAGGGGAGTGTCCCTAAAGGTTAATGCTCTATCATGTTGGAAATATCCCCTACAACAAACCAACCAGTGGTCTCAAGTGCAACGGCGTGTTGCGTGAACTACTGAATTAGAAAACTCATGCATATGAAACTGTATATGTGAAGACAACATTCAAAAGTATCAGCTTTCAAATCGTGCAGGATGTTAATTAGTCTTTGTTAATCAAAACTCTGTACCTATAAATCATACTTTGTGTGAAAAGGAGTTTTACTGTCTTCAGTATTCATTTAAACTGGAAACTGCAGTGATTCATACATATATACGTTTTATCAGTTTTGCTGAAATGTACATTGGGGACATGTATTTCCAGTGAGCCTACTGCGTGTTGGGAAAAAAAAGCTTTTTATTTTCTAGAAACACTGGATATGTAAGTAGATATGCATGTTGGGATCAAAGCGATGTGGACCAGGAGGATCCGTACTACAAGAAATGTATGAAGAGTTTTTATAAAATTAAAAATAATAAAAACAAATGGCTAAAATGTTTTGCCTCTAGTTGTGAAATATGTAAATGAAAGCAATGGCCTAAAATGTTTGTTTAACTACACTGCAAAAGGGCCTCTGTAAACTGTAAATACAAACTTAGCTAACACTTTACATTAAGGAACACATACTCACTATTAAGAGTTTTCCCTAAATAAACTTCTGATTTGCTTATTGATTAGTAAGTAGTTGTTTGTAGAAGTTATGTTTAGGTATTTGGATCTTATGGTAATTGGTCATGCAGAATAAGGCATACATATGTACTTTAAGTATTAATAAACACCCAATATGCTAGTAATATACGTGCTAAAGCATTTTGCATTTATTCCAAAATAATAACAGTACACTACAATAACAATAACAGTAAGTCAGTACACTCTAAAAAATGCTGGGTTAAAAACAACCCATCTTGGGTTATGTGGCAACCCAGTAAATATTAGACAGTACACATGATGGGTTATTTTGAACCAACTGGTTGGGTTAAATGTGCTGGGTTATTTTATTTAAGTCAACTATTGTTTAAAAATTATTATATTGCTGGCTTAAAATGGACTGGAACTTAAACACGTAGAATTACTATAGAGGCAACAGCGATAATCACAATATGAACATTTATCATTAAGCAAGAACACATGGACAAAATACAAGACACATTGAATTTATTTGGGTGAATGCAGCATAGTTTACAGTATTACATACATTTAAACTCGTTAACAAGCATTTTAGACATTAACAATGTAACATTTAAAAGTGTAATTTTAATTTTAGTGTATTCATCCGTGTTCTGTAATCTTTCTTTAATTCTTTTTACCGAAATAGCACTAAGTAGATAATAATGATGTCCTTTGGCATAGTATTTTGAGTGATGATAGTAATTTAGTTTAGTTTCGTTTATAGTAGCTGTAGTTTTGTCTTTGTTTACTTAGTTAAGCATTGAACTGCTAGCAACTCTTAGCAGCCTGTTTGCAGATGAAACTGACTTGCACTTGAAGTCCTGGACAGGTCAGTAGTTTTGCCTCTATGATCCACCCGGGCGCTTCCACTCCGTTTTCGAGTCACTTGCAATGATTACTCTGATAGAAACCGCCGGAGACGCGGAGCGTGCGCAAGCCGAATCGCGTTGCCAAGACTAACCTATCCATGATTCATTAGAGATTTGTTATCGAATGGTGATCCACCAAATGTTAATTAAAACTAAAGTAACGAGCCTGGTTTGAAAATGTAAGTAGTAAGTTCAGATATTTGTGTAAAAATGTAAGGAGTAAAAGTAAAAAGTAGTCAGAAAAATAAATAGTGAAGTAAAGTAATGATACCAGAAAAATCTACTTGTATACAGTAACGAAGTATTTGTACTTAGTTACTTCCCATCTCTGTGTTCGGCCATTCCTTTTAATAGTTAACTTTAAACTATTTTTTTTACTTTAAACTAATTTTTTTGGATCATCAGTCATTAAATCTTGGTATATACTGGTCACAGGTAAATTTCACCAAAGTGATTCTAAAAACTCCCACAGATCATGTTTTCATGCCATTTTAAGTCTTATTTTGTCATAGCAAAGTGGTTATATCTAAGTTTAATTTTAAAGTCTTCCCATTAACACCATTATATTGTTCATTGTGATTTGCGAATACATATGAACACCAGAGACAGGATTTATCGCATGAACCAATCACAGCCAATCATAATCAGTCATATCCAATCATATCATGATGGAGGCCTTGCCTCCTCGCACGTGACTTTTGCACCATTCATTCTCAGTTACCCCCCATCAAACTCACTGCACGCTTTAGGGACTCCGTTAAAAGTCAATGGGCTCAGGGGAGATGAGAGAGACGTGGACTCCCGATGTAAGTTTACTTTACCTGCTAGTGTTGCTGTTGGACAATATTGTTTATTATTATTAGTTTTTTTTTTTAGAAAAACAAGTGATTTATACACTTCTTATTGTTATATTCTGTAATAATGGTGTTGTTTTATTTTTGTACTATGGATTTTTTTCGCATCCAATAATTTGAGGAGACCTTGCCTTCCTTGCCTCCTCAGAGGAAACGCCCCTGATATAATTCATAACTTTTTTTCTTAGAAATATTTTTTGTGTCTGTCCCCAGAATAGCATAGATAGGCAAGCAAGCAACCACCCACAACAGAGCATCATGATAGCAATTTTTGCATAGCCAAGTACCACTCAGATTCACGGAAGAAAGTGTTATCTAGCTATTTTTAAAGTACAGGCAACATTTGAGAGAGAGTGATGTGGTTATAACATTGCATAACACTTTCTACTGCAATTTGTCTTCATTCCTAGTTACAAGATGCCTGCATATTTCCCATAATCAGATCTGTGAATCAAATTAAGTCCCTAATCTTTTTAAATACAGGATTTGGTCTGTGTAATTGCAGGTATGTGCTCCATATGAGTGCAATCATAAATTAGGGATCTGCATAACTGCTGAGCATTATGGGTATGCGCAGTGAGGTTTAACTCAGGAGATCCGCAGAAGGAGCACTCATTGAAACAGCTGTCATGTTGATCACCCTGACCAGCCCATTAACACCTCAAGCTGTGAATGCCAATGAAATTAACTTATTGATCTTTGGTTTAATAAAGCTATTAAATGTAGACATAGAGGAACAAAAAGGCAAGGAAAATAAAGAATGTGTGTGAGAGAGAGGTATAAAGGTCTGTCCGTTTAGAAAAAAAATGTGTCCAAAGCCTTTAAATGTGTCACGGCTTATATAGACGCGCAGACAGAGAGAGGGATTTCTCTAGGTCTGACTACTTAGACAAAGACAAGCTTAAGTGGTCAAGCTTTAAACGTGTCATGGCTTTTAGAGGTTGAACTTTGCAAAGCAGCAATCTCACCGGCCACAAAGAGTAACATCCTGCTAGGATGAAAGGCTCTAGATAACATGATATACTTTGGCTGTATAAAAACGTTATTGCCCTTTCTCCTCCAAGTGCTATATATCTTTTAATCCCCTGCCACAGATAATGCTGCTATCAACATCATGAAATGCAAGGACAAATCCACCTGATTTAGAGCAAATCTGATTTTGTTTGATGTCATTTGACGCTCTACTAATGTATTGCAGAGTAAAATGACACTCATATTCGCTCGGTGGGCTGAACAACACCGTATTTTAAAACGAATTTGCTGAATGTTCCAACTTAAGCTGTGACATGCTGTTGATTTCCACAAAACAAAAAAAAAGTAGGCTCGCCGCTTAGTTGTCAAAAGTGCTTCAGTAATACATTTACAGTGGAAGTGAACAGGGAGAATGTACTGGTTAAAAGTAAAACTTTTGAAACAGTTTTGGAACGAACTCTCTAATGTGATTTATCATTCTGTAGGTAAATAGATTTAGATCCAGGTATTTCATTTTAAGCATTCTTCCAGATGTTATAAATGTAAAACATAATAGTATAATAATGTATACATTTTACGTTCATTGTTATACATTTGTATGGTAATACTTTATTTATTTTTAGGTTATAATTTATTATACTTATTATTTACATTATATTAAGGCAGAGAATGCTAAAGTATCCTTTTTAAAATACTGTATTTATTCTGTTATTTTTAATTCATATTATTATTATATTTGTGTTTTATTATTGGTTTTCTATTTTATTTTGTTATGCTGTGTTGCAGGTCAGTTTGCATGATGTAAAAATATGTGCGAAAGCCACGTAAAACCTAAATAAATATAATAATACACACTACAAAAGTGACAATAAAGACATTATATAAATTATTATATATTTAAATATTTATAATGTTGCAAAAGATCTATTCTCTGTTGAAATATCTACTGAAAGATCCAATCTTTTTCAAATAAATACTGTTCTTTTGAACTTCCTACATCAAAGAATCCTGAAAAATTTGTAGCATGGTTTCACAAAAGTAGCTGACACTGAACACCAAAGTTATGGCCTTAATGATAGGAAAAAAAAAAAAAAAAAAAAAATCAATGCAATGCGCTGCGTGTATAGATTCTGAGATTTTCGGAATTCATCATGAATCGCGATTCTCTCTGGAATCGATTCTGAGCTTAGTTTTTAACAGCAGATGGCGCTCTAATCTAGTTTTAATAGTGATGGGAAAATCAGATCATTTTACTGACTTGGATATTTGAATCTCGTTCATCAAAATGAACAATTTTTTTTTTCAAATTCCAAATTCCACAACACAAGTATGTTTACCAAGGCTAGATTATGAGAAACAGAAACGATTAATTCATGTTTCAGTTTATGCAGCCCATTAGTTTCCCTCACCTCCCGATCTGTATCGTTTGTTCTTTTGTTATGTCACATCCCCATGAATTGAAGCGATGCGGTCTGTACCATAAACAGAATTGATTAGTTCTTCTCTCAAGTCTTTTGGTTCGAGTCATTCGTTTCCAGCCCCACAGGCTATAACACTACACTGTCCCAGAAACAAAAATGATTAGTTCATCTCTCGAGTCTTCAGTTCGAGCAAAGTCCCTTTAAGGCAAGTATTTCACTCGGCGGCCATCTTTGAAACACTTCTCGGGCAGGCAAGTGTAACTTAGCTCCTATCTCTTTGAATGGGGAAACATCCAATTCTCCAAAACTGTTCACCAAGCTTAGAATTAAATTTCATATTTGAATTCACCAGTGAAATCTGACAAGAACTGCCTATAGTTCCTTATGCTCCAATAGTGTTAAAAAAAAAAAGCTTATTTTTCAGGCTAAATCAGCCAGTGCGCATGCACAGTACTGAGTGCACGTCTCAGAACGCTGACTGTTTTTATAGCAACTGGGCTTTCTAACAGCAGCTGCAGTAACACACTAACTTTGCTAATCAACGATTGGCTCTTTCATTAGGAAGGCGGGGCTTCACGGCCATAATGAGAGTTGCATCTTTCCCCATTCAAAAACTATACAAGTGACAAGTCTTGGGTATTCTGTAAAAAAGAACATGGGTACAACTTCCGGTGAAGCGGCAGTAGTAGTATACCAATGGTACTTTGTGTGGTAATTAGTTAGAGGCAAAGTGTTTTTCGGATCATTTGTAAAGATGCAAACCTTTATGAGAGATGTCGTTATGGTGCTCTGGGAAAACGTGCTGTTCGAAGCTGTGCTCCCACATCATTAGCAAGTTTGGATCGCTAAATTGTGATTGACTGTTATCTAGTGATGAGACATTTGAACCGAGGCATCAGAGCTTGTGTTAAGGGGTGTGCCAGATGAAGCCTCGATTTGAGGCTTGTGTTGTTAAGGTAGAAATCACAAAACCAGTGACAAACGAAGCCTCACTTTCTCTCCAGTCCCGTGCGCGATTCACTTTGTGTGTTGGTTCGAACCCCCAGATCTTCCTTATTAATTTATATTTTTAAATACACAGTCATACAAGTAATGCAAATTATTTCAGGAAAATTAAATATTTGCCCTATGCACTTTATGTGTACATTATTCTTCTGTTACATCATATAGATATTCGTATAGCATTTAATGCCACAGTTTAATGGGTTAGACTTATATTTGTGCACGTAACATGAGTCGATCTGTGGAATGTGTGGTGAATGTTTTGTCCTACAGTGTTTCTTTCACAGGCTTTTGGCTGCTTTATTTTTTTACTAACCACCAGATCGCGCTGTTTTTGACACACTCGAAGCTTTGAATCTTTTCCCAAAACAGTCAGAGGAAAGTGCCAGTGCTTCATGAGGCTTCATTTGCCCATCATTACGGTCAGTTGTTGAATGAATGAGTGCCACTTGTTTACTTTGAACCGGAAGACGCTCCCACTTTTGACGCAAGGCCTCATGGGGCGTAGGAAACTTGTGGATAGAGGGTATGCATGCGACGTCACCGTCAGCTCGAGTGAGGGCGGCTCCGCCCACTGAGTGGCAAAAAGACTGAGTGGCAGCGTTGGTTTCAGTGTGAACGCTGCCAAAGAACACACAAAAACCTCTAAAAAAGATTTGCGATTGGCTGTACAAAGAGACTGACAAGAAACCTGAGGTATATTTTTACAGGCTGCCAAAAGCTGCGGAAAAGAAAAGCAAATGGATCGCTGCAATTCAAAGAAACAAAAGGACTCCATGTGGCGAAACTCAAATTTGCAGTTATCGTTTCATGTTAATATGTTGAGTATTGCAGTAAAATCACACCCTATGTATTGTATTGTCATATATCAGTGTTTCCCCTGCCAGTGTTTCCCCGCCCCCCTCAAAGGTCAAGTAAACTTTTCCTATTTAGCACCAGTTCACAATAGACGTCATTTAAGGTTACCTTTCGCTATGGAACAGGTCTATACCTTGTTCTTTTATTAAACAAACGAAGTAGCCTTATGTTTTTTGTCTTATTTACACAATGGCATGTCATTTCTGTCTCTAAGGTTACGTGTGTCACGCTGTGGTGTGCGGGGAATGAGGAGGAGTGACGAGGAGATCCGGTACATACACTTTTAATGAATAATCCACATAAGGAACAGGAACGGACAGGAACAGCAGGGAATCCAACGCAAAAATGACATGAAATGACTTGAATTACACGGAGTGACATAAACAGACTTAGCATGACAATACACAATAACCAACAACCAAACGGGGGACACAACCGAAGTTAAATACACAGACCAATCAGACGAGGACAGGTTTAATTGATTAAACAGTGATGTAATAATTAAAGACAGAACAGGAAAGACCATATAAGGGCATACACAAGGGGAAACACCAGAAACAGTCCAAGGGGTGTGACAACGTGGTCACTCGTCTACAATTTCTCCTCCGCTAAAACGTGGACGGGATTGGGAGTTCATTCATAAAAACGAATTTACTCTATAGCACGGGATGCCACATAATTCTAGTGATGGGTCGTTCTTGAACGATTCGTTCATTTTGAACGAATCTTTAATGTCACTCGGGACGAACGAGTCGTCTCAGGGAGTGATTCGTTCAGTCGCGCATGCGCAACATCCTATTAGGTTCTGTACTGGAATTAGTTCATCTGTTTCGAGTCTTCGGGTTTTTGGAGTTGTTCGTTCACCTTATGGGGCTGTCACGTGATGAACGAACGACTCGAACCCGAAGACTCAAGAGATGAACTAATCAATTCTCTTTCCGGCTCAGACTGCAAGGTTAAGCGTATGGGGCTGTCATGTGATGAACGAACAACTCAAACCCCCAAAAACTGGAACCCAAGGGGAAACACTGTATATCATATTGACAACTCATCAATTAAATACTTACCATCTTAAATTCTACATAACTGGACGTTTTTATAAACAATGACAAAAACTATATAAGATTGGGCTGGACCGTATGACCACATATATATAACATTGATATAAGTGATCACCGGGGTTTAGACCAGCCTATTTTGTATTTACAAAATGTGTTCACAGGCAAATCTGCTTTGTTTATTTTCTGCTTTGTTAATTTACATCAGGCACATATAAATGTCAGGAAACAATTCCTGGCTGCATATCAATATCCATGGACCACTGGATATTTGGTAAATTGTAAGGACCATTATACTGAGCCCAGCAAAATGATTATTGTTTTGTTTTACTCGCATTTTCGCAGCTTCCCTGTTTAATCCATTCACGTGGCTGCTTCTTTTGCCACTCAGTCCGGCTGAGGGGGCGTGTTCCAGCAGAAAAGTGACATCAGTGCATACCCTCTATAGCAGGGGTGTCAAACCCTGCTCCAACCCTGCTCCAACACACATTCTATGCCACAGAATTCTAGTGATGGGTCATTCTTGAACGATTCGTTCATTTTGAGTCGTCTCAGGGAGTGATTTGTTCATTCTATGCAGTTTTCAATTAGCCCTGAAGAACTTGATTAGTTGGATCAGGTGTGTTTAATTAGGGTTGCATCTAAACTGCAGGGGTGCGGCCTTCCAGGACCAGAGTTTGACATTACCGTAATTTCGAGATGACAACATGTGACATTCTACTCGGAGCTGTTCACTTCCTCAGACTTGGAATTATGCTTTTCTATGGCAACACTATCAATGCCTAAACAGAGCCTATGTGCGTCAGGTGGTACAGCGGTCGTGTGGTACAAGTCGTAGCTCTCAGAAGACTCCCAGTTCACAAGTTGTAATTACGAGTTCTACGAGGACGTGAACACTTTTTACAAGTTGGAATCTCGCAATTACGGGAATTCCGATATGGCGTGACGTCCCAGCTTAGTATCTTGCAACAAGTACAAACATTATATATGATTAACTGCATGCTGATATTATATGTAGATTATTATGTAGGTATCTTTGCTTTATCAGAGTGATCTTTCCACATCATACGGATAAAGTTTAAAGCCTTATTACCACATTCAGTGTTCACCATCATGATAGTAATTCACAAATGTATAAATTGTGAAAATATAAAAAGCTACAATTTGACACCAGAAACACATCACTGTAAATGTGTTTGCAAGGAAGGTTGGGAATTATTACTCATTTCTGTATCCAGACACAAACGGTGCTAATATACACTCACAATGTGATATAATATTACCAAAAAAAAAAGATAATCCCCCCTTTAACTCCATACTGAAATCCTAGATGAAATGAATGAATCCCTTCTTGAGACGTTTCGTTGTTGCAGTCATATTAAAGAATAGTTCAAATTGAACAAATCGTTCATGAATGACACTAGTTTTCCATGAAGAGACTCATTTTTTCATGTCATCTTCATGAATGAAAAGTAAATCTTTAAAGTGAATTTTACTGCACAGCTGTTGAGAAATAATAATGTCTTTACAATAGTATAAGATTTTAAAAACGTATTCATGACTATGAAGGTAAGTTATTGATTATCAAGAATACCATTATGATGCCATTGAAGAGATAGCATCGCTAGCTGGCTAACATTAGCCTAAACAGTTATGAGAGTGTTTAGCTGTCAGCATTTACATGTGTCTAGGTACTTTCCTGGGATTACCAGACTCTGCATATAAACTTATATATTGTTAAATAACATGAAACTGAAAGTTAATGCCACAATCATTATTTACGGTGTTGCAAATTTATTTATTTTTTCCTCATTTTCTGATGAGAACAAGGCGGGAGAGGTTTCTGTGAGAGTCACCTATATATAGCACAGAAGTTTACGACTTTATAGTAAACATTGCAAAAATCATTGTAATAATCTGTAAAAGTATCTAACCATTCATAAAACATTGGACATTTAAATTTAGTAAATTTAGTTACATGATAATACATGTTTTTCGAGAATATCTTGAGTGTTAAGTGTTTTCTAACACCTTTGGCAAACTGTCTAAACTTCTAAACTGCCTAAAGTCTAAACTTCACTAAATTTAGTTTGAATGTTACAGCAGGGCTTTGCAGAGTCTTAGACAGAGTGCCTCTTGCTTACAAAACTTACAAAACAGTATATTTGTAGTTTTACTTGGTGGATTTATCATCATTGTGCCTCCCATGTTATGCTCCGGCAGCCCCCTGAGTGGAGGAGTTGAAACTTGCTGATCTGCAGGATAAGGGTGCAAGTCTATAAGTGATGGTGGGCTTTATTGTTGCCAGTACTCATGATCGTGTTTGCATTTGATCATGGGGAACAAAACAACACTAAAAATCCAGTTTTTTATGATGGTCACCTCCCTTCTCATTTGTTCAGCACACGTTATGGCGGTTCATTTGACTTTGCTTTTGGGAGTATTTCACACACAGTGACAGGCCACTGTAAATCGTTATCCTGATTTGATGTGACTGCCCTTGAAATAGATGCACTTTGTTTTTGCTGTGTCATGTTCTGAGTTTGATTGATGCTTCTAGTTATAGATATGGAAATAATGTGAAATTAAGTTAAGCTCTGCTTTTTATTTATATGTATTTTTGCAGTCTAGTTTGCATAAATAATAATGCCATCTCTGGAAAAAAACACCACATTTATCTCATATTCTCTCATCTTTTTTGCTGCCCAGCGGTTGCATTGGAAGGGAGCGGCACATAAACAGCATAATCATCACTGGCGGTGCGTCGGCCGTAGCTGTGCGCTGTCTAAACATTCATGTCAAAACATTACTTCCAATGATGAACGACAAGGTGACTCAGCCCCTGTCACAGAGTTGTCAATGCTGCCACACTCCCTTCCGGACATTAACAAAGCTTGCGCTCTCGCACAGAAAGTGAGCTTTTGCCAGCTCCGCATACATTTGTCAAAACAAAAACTCATATGTACTTGGCTGTGTTGAGGGAGATTCTGAATTGCATCTGTAAAGTGTCTAGGGTGCTTAGTGACAGAATACTTACCGGAGAACATGACTGCTCCTGAAGAGATCTTGAGATTCTCTTATGGAGGTAAGGATGGAAATCTCTACGTCTTTATTAATGGAAAAAGTCAACAAGGCTCAATATGGATTATGTGCACCTCAAAAACTAATCATATATATGATCCTGATGTCACTGAAATGGAGGAGTTCTGTAATACCTGGGGAAAGATATCCATTAGCATTCTTATTCATCTCAATGGCAGTTTCCTGGCTGGCGCAGAACACCCTGGATGTAAATGATTTGAAATCTAGCATCTGTATATGGCACTGTGAATGTGACTAATTATTTAGGAAAATGGCACCTTAAAAGAGAAGTTCACTTCCAGAACAAAAAATTATACATAATTTACTCGCTCCTTTGTCATCCAAGATGTTTGTCTCTTTCTTTCTTCAGTTGATAAGAAATCATGTTTCTTGAGGGAAAAAAATCAGGAATTATCTCCAGTGGTGCCCTTATTTTAGCAAAATGATGCTCGTCTTGTCTAAGTCTGCATGAACTTTTCCGGTTCAATACATTCAATACAGTTAGGGTATGTCAAAAAACTCGTTTGAAGAAGAAAACGAGATGAGAGTTTTTCGACATACCCTAACTGTATTGACCCAGATTGCTCAGACACCGCATGCGCATCACAGAGATGAGACAAGACGAGCATTTGAGGTTAAAAAGTATATCAATTTTGAAAATGACAGATCGTTTCACTAGATAAGAACCTTCTTCCTCGGCTGGGATCGTTTATAGCCCTTTGAAGCTGCATTTAAACTGGATTTGGGGGCACCATTGAAGTCCACTATATAGAGAAAATACCTGAAATGTTTTCCTCAGGAAACACAATTTCTTATTCAATGAAGAAAGAAAAACATGAACATCTCAGGTGACAAAGGGGTGAGTAAATTGTCTGTAAATGCTTGTTCTGGAAGTGGACTTCTTTAATTTAGCAAATAGAACCACAAAAACAGATGCACTGTCTCAAAATGTTGTATCCTTGTGTGTTTTACAGACAGATTGTATGTTTGTCATACAATGAAGTATTTCATTTTAATGTTGCTTTAAGTGTTATTTTGTCTGAATATGGATAATTTTCAGCAGTCATTAATTTCCTAAATAAGAAAGATGCTTTTTGCAGGCAGATGGTATAGTCATGACATCTCACTCCAAAATAAATATTTAATTGCTAATGTGGTGAAAATGAGCAGAAAGCCAGTCACTTTATTAAGTAATGAGCTGTTTCTGCACAAAAGTTTACTTTGCGACTGAGGCATCTCCTTCATTGACTTCTATTCAGACTAAACTGCCTCTGGTCTCCCTGTTAGCCGTTACGCAAACGTTTGAGCTAACCTTGAAAGCTTTCCCTGGGGGAAGGGCTTTGCCAATATCAAAACTTAGAAGGTGAAGAAATCGGATATTATATGCAGGCAATCATACTAATGAGGATCGGCCCTCTTCTCTAATTTAAAGCTGATGTTTTTCAGTGATAAAATACTTTCTTTTCCATTTAATACACAGAGACACTCATATGCAAAAATGTAAACAGTGGTGCTTTGTTTAATCACGCGTTTAAAAAATAACATACCATCTACACTAAACCCTACCCTCTTAACAAAAGCAAACGTTAAACGTAGGATTAAAAAAAAGAAAAATTTATCTTGACTTGTGTTTCATGGGGCACTTACCTGAATGCTCCGTATTGCAAGTGCCCGTGCTGTACCAGGTGGGCTACCAAGCAAGTTTACTACATACATATGGAGCTGGTTATATGGTAAAAATGTAAATGTATATTAGTTTACAAATGTATATTAGTTTACAAATCATGTTTCGAGGTCATTACATAGTATTATGCAAGGAACCGTGCAGAAATAAGTTTTAATAAACAATAATCTACCCCTGAAATCATAATACACTACCAGTCAAAAATTTTTGAACAGTACGATTTTTAATATTTTTAAAGAATACTATTCTGCTCACCAAGCCTGCATTTATTTGATTCAAAATACAGCAAAAGCAGTAATAGTGTGAAATATTTTTAATATTTAAAATAACTGTTTTCTAATTGAATATATTTTTATTTTATTCTATTTTATTATTTTCATTCATTCCTGTGATCAAATCTAAGTTTTCAGCATCATTACTCCAGTCTTTATGTGATCCTTAAGAAATCATTCTAAAATGCCAATTTGCTGTTCAAGACAATTTATTATTATTATTATTATTATTATTATTATTATTATTATTATTATTATTATTATTATTATTATTATTATTATTATTATTATTATCAATATTTAAAAACAGTATTTTTTTTTTTGGATTCTTTGATGAATAGAAAGATCCAAAGATCAGCTTTTATCTGAAATAAAAAGCTTTTGTAACATTATACACGCTTGGAGTCAGTATCATTTTTTTTTTTTTTTTTTTTTTTTAATTTAGCAAAGATGCTTAAAACTGATCAAAAGTGTTGACAGAGACATTTATAATGTTACAAAATATTTCTATTTCAGATAAATGCTGTTCTTCTGAACTTTCTATTCATCAAAGAAACCTGAGAAAATTCTGCTCATCTGTTTTCAACAAAATAATAATAACAATAATAATGTTTTTTTAAGCAGCAAATCAGAGTATTAGAATAAATTCTGAAGAATCATGTGACTGAAGTAATGATGCTAAAAATTCAACTTTGAAATCACAGGAATAAAATAATTTTTAAAATGTATTTAAATAGAAAACAGTAGTAACATTTTAGTATAAGGAACAATTCTCACTATTAACTAGTTAGCATGCCTATTATTAACATATTGGCTGTTTATTAGTATTTATTAAGCACCTATTCTGCATGACCGTATTCTGCATCCCCAATCCTACCCAATACCTGAACTTAACAACTACCTTACTAACTGTTAATAAGCAGCAAATTAGGAGTTTACTGTGGCAAAAGCTGTAGTTAATGGTTTGTTAATAGCGAGAACTGGACCTTAAAATAAAGTGTGACCAAAACAGCTATGTTAAATTAAAATTGTACTGTTTTTACTGTACTTTAGATCAAATAAATGCAGGCTTGTTGAGCAGAAGAGACATCTTTAAAAGACAATAAAATCTTACTTTTCAGAAACTGTTGGCTGGAAGTGTATGTTTGAAAATTACTAACACTTGTTGGTGTTTTACTGAAACTAGTGTGTTGGTTAAAATTAAATGTGTTCCCTAAAGTGTTACCAAAAATCTTTTCTCAAAATGATCTATGCTTCTAAATAGTGTTCATTTTCTTTTTCACTGACATCACCAATCTCTATAGTTTTCAGTGCCATCTTTCAACTACCGAAGAGTGAACCTTTCACAATCTAATCAATTCCCCAAGTTCATTTGGATAACGTACCATCCATTTTAACACTTGTCAGTTTTAGGCAAAGTTAGCATGCAATGAAAATAACAAATATTTTACACAAAAATGAAAAATTACAAACAGTCTCACAATCTGTTTGAAAACATGTCTTCTGTTCTTTGCCAACACGCAGACAGCGCTCTAAGCTTGTGTTAAGAGCATTGAACAAGTCAATCAATGTGTTATCTTCTCACTGTAACTAAAGGTCAAGGCCTCATTTGTAGAAACGTATTGCCCGTGGCCATGCTCCTGTGATCCAGATTAGCTGAAAAACACGCCATGTCCCACCTGTTGAGTTGCTAAGCTTCAGGTCTTTTCAAATTAAAGCTGTCAGATCGTTCGTTATCTGCTCATGTCACATCCACAACTTTGGCATCAAGCTGGGCATTATATTGGGTCTGTATCTTCGGGCATGCTGGGTAATTCATGTTTTGTTCTCCAGTGATAACATTAAGAGGAATGCTGCTAAGTAACAAGCGTGTACATATTGTAAAAGACAACTAAATAATTGACAGTAACATGCTATTCAGAGGAACTGTGTCTTTTTCCCCTTATCTATAATTTAGTGATCTTTAAATTATCTTTCTGCTTTTAAATTGTTTAGCCAGCTTGCTACTCTGCATTAATGGTAGGTATAGTTAATAGGGTCAGTTTCTAAAACATTCATGTAGTTCAACATTAGGGTTGGTTAATTAGCATTAAGTCAAAAAAAAAAAACCTTCGCAAACCCTTGCAACTCTCCTTTAGCAAATAATGTTTGCTAATATTGTAGCTAATATGTATAAAGCACACTATGCTTAACTCTGGGTTAACATATTTAAAAAAAAAAAAATCTGGGTTAACTTTTAACCCATAATTTGTACATTTAAAATGGGTTTAGCAGTGCCTTTAACCCTATGTTATAATACAATGCTTCAGGAAAGGGTTAGTACTGAAAAAAAATTTAATAGAGCAATTATTTAATCAGTGATATCTAAAGAACCTCATTCTTTCAGGTCCTCTGGCAGCCAAGCAACTGCCATTGAGATGAATGGCTATGCTAACAAGCTAATGTATAGCCTTCCTTCTCATTGACCTCAATGGTGTGCTCTCTTAGCTTGGATAGAAACCATTTCTTTATCTGTTTCCAAAGAATTCTTTGAAAAGTTTACTTTTCTAAGATTAAAAAACATAGCTGACATCTATGTCAAATAGCTTTGTACTTGCTTCAATATGCAGTTGCACTTTACAGAACGAAGTGCAAGTCAGCTGAAAGGCTTGTACGACAGACAACAATAGCACAAGCCATTTCAAGAAGAAAAAAAAATCACTCCAAAAAGCTTATTTTGTTGTTAATACATTACTAATTGGCAACAAAAAAAGCTTTGTGCAGGCGGTCCTATAACACAAACAAAACAGTGCAAGTTAATGGAAAACAGGCCTTGCCAAAAGTAGGAACTGTGAGGAAGTAATGTCAAAAAATGCATCTATGGGCGCCCACGCTAAAGGTTCCCATCAGAATAATCCCAATAATTGTCTGTATATTGTCCTGTAATGTGAAATCAGTATTGTAAGCTAAAATCAACATTACTAAGTTGTAAATACACAATAATACTTCTCTAACTGACTAGATTAACTCTTTCCGGCCATTAATTGATTCATTCTTTCATTCATTCATTCTTTTTTGTTTAATCGACACTGAATGTTGGTAAGTTCCAAAAAACCCCATCACAATAATTTTAACAAATAAAAAAAAAAAAAAAGTTGATTCCATCAACACCTCTAAAGTTTGCAGTCATATACTTCTTTGTGGGCTTTGCTAGACTGTTAAGTTCACGTGCTAAGTTCACATACTTGTTTCTCTGAAAAGCAATGCTACAGCAAGTGTATTTATTTTCAAAAGGTGTGTTCTGTGTCGGAATGTCTCTTTTTGTTTTGGTCTCTGTGATTCCAGCCTCTGCCAATTTGATCTATAGTATTTCAACACCTTTCAACACATTAAAATGTGGAAAAAACAACTCATCAACTTGCAATGTAAGCCTTGTTGCCTTCCATTGTTAATTGCACTGCTTATCCTCAATCTGGCAACCCGCGTGAGTGTCGAGTCTGAGGAGGAGGGGGAAAAAACCTACTTGGTCTCATGGCAAAAACGTACCTGTTTGGAGAGATGTGAAATTTGTACATTTTAACATTTTATGTTAAAGGCTAGATGGTATACAGATGTACTGTACAATAATTACTGTTTGTGCATTATTGTGAGGGGTAGGTTTAGGGTTGTGGTAGGTGTAAACGTTAATAAAAAGCAATATAATAGGTAGGACGTTTTATTTATTTGACGTTTTAAATAGAAATGCATTGATCGATCGGCCAGGAACCATGATTGGCCCAGACCGGTGACGTCAACTGATATTTGTGCCATGCCAGATGAGGCTTGCGCAGCCTGAGTGAGTGAAATGTACTTATTGGTACGTGCCCCCAGGTACGTTTTTGTCATGAGACCAGATTGGAAAAAACTTGATATTTTGAATTTGGACTGCAGTGCCCATTTCAACCACTAGCAGTCAATATACTGCACCTTTAAGCAACCTGCTTAAATAAAAGATTTGATTAGTCTAGTGATTTGAGTTTCATCTCATATGAATGTACATCATTTGAAACATAGTCTTTAAAAGTACTACTCACTTCTTCAGATGTAAAACTTTTTAATGAGGGAAAATTACTGACTGTGCCTTTGAACGGACTGACGGAATCAGCAGCAGTCGTCGGAGTCGAGGTGTGAAATTCTGAGCTTCATGTAAGTTCAGGTGCTAACGGGCAAGAATTAGTTCAGCGTGCACAGTCACTTGTGATGTGTGATGTATGATAATCAAAATGTGCTCATTAAACATGCTCATACCCATGTGTAATTTCGTTCAAACGCTGAGGCCAAAGACCATGTAGAACTGTCATGTTTTGAGGAAAGATCTCTATGGGTTAGTCAATATCTGAATATTCCCATCCGTCAGTGATGAAGGGATTTATTTTAACCAAATCAATGATAACATGAATTAAAATTTATTTCTCTTAACGATGATCCTGGCATCCAAAATGGCCTCGCGGATGAAATATGGAGTTCTTGGAAAAGCTGAACAAAGTGTCCTGGAGTCTGGCATGATAAATTTGCAGTAAGGAACATTACCCCTGCAAAACAAATTGCATTTATATCAGGAGCTGCTGCATGATGAATTAATTCAGAGCAGCTGAGAGCTAGTTGGAGTTCCAGTGGAAAGAGCTCTATATATTATCTGCCTTTACCTTTCTTGCTTTGGGTGAATGCGGGAGTGTTTAAAAGAATAGTTCACCTGAAATAAAAATTCTGACATCATTCACCTTGTTGGTATTAAAAAACCAAACCTGTTTGACTTACTTTCCTCTGTGGAGTACAGAAGGAAAAGCCAATGTTGGTTGCCATTTCCAATGCAGTTACAATATAAATGAAATATATTTGAAATGTGGTTCAAGTGTACTGCTGAACCACACACATTCTTCAAAATATCTTCTTTTTGCATGTCAACAGTTGACTTTCATGTTGCATTCTGGAAGATATGAGCCCCTATGCAGTACTAAAAAGTAAAAAAAAGAAAAAAAGAAAAAAGAATATACTGTATGGCTGTGTGTTTTGAAGAAAACACCAGAAACCAACAATAAAGGCCTTCTACTATACTGAATTTTAAGCTTGGACTTTACTGGCTCGAAAATTACTCATGGGAGCACAGTGAGTTTTGGGAGCTTCATTTCCCTTCACGGGAATAACACCATATATCTTCTAGAGATAAGAAGCTGAGATCTGGCCTGGACAGGGTTGAATGATAGAGGCAATCCCACAGATGTGTGCGTTTGATAGAGTTTGCGTCAATGTGCAGGCTCTGAAGAGAAACAAATAGTACTGAAAGCGAACAAGTTTGCCGTTATGATGCAGTTCAGCAGTTAGAGAGGAACAGCCATGTGTCCTAAAGTTGACATTAGCGATTCCTAAAAATCACCACTGTATATGTATAGTGTGTGTGTCTGTGTTCACTTGACAAAATTCTCAGAGGAATCGCCATGGACAGGAGGTTATAGACATACTGTTGTGTGGCAGCAGGTTGCATATTTTTTGGCTATGTCCACATTTTTGCAATTTTCCAAATTTCTTTTAGAAATATAACACCTGTCAAGTTTGTTTTTACGTAAACACTGTCTGATAATGAATGGTTTTTAGTTTGTGAGGCAAGCAATACATTAGGAGCATCTTTAGAAGAAAAGAAAGCAAAGTCAATATGTCAAGGGTGCTGTAAAGGATGTCACATATAACTGAGATAGATGTCATAAGAAATCATGCACCTTTAAACTTTGTAAACAGCAAGAAAAAAGAACCCTCAAATGACAAGCACTTTTTCAGAAAACTAGTCAGTCAGAAATGTTCTCTGCTTATGAATTGATTTGCATGTTTGGGTTTAGTGGTTTAGTTATGTCCTTTGGAGGATGGGTTTTGGAGAGAGAGAGAGCATGTGGCTGAAGTTTTTTTTTTTATTTTTATTTTTTAAATCGAATTCATGATATTAACACAGTATGTTGATTTTATTGTATTATTTTATTAAGAATTTATATAAAAAGAGTCAAATTATAAAAAATAATGTTATTCAAAATGTTCAGTGTTATCACATTCATTTAAAGCAGCATGGACTAAACTAAATGTCCAAATGAATGAAAATTCTGCCATCATTCAATCATTACGGTAACACTTTACAATAATTCATTGGTTAACACTAGTTAAAGGAGAACCCCACTTCCAGAACAACAATTCACAAATAATTTACTCACCCCCTTGTCATCCAAGATGTTCATGTCTTTCTGTCTTCAGTCATAAAGAAATTATGGTTTTTGAGGAAAGCATTTCAGGATTTTTCTCCATGTAGTGGACTTCATTAATTTTGAACTTCCAAAATGTAGTTTAAATGCGGCTTCAAGGGGTCTTATCTAGCGAAACGATTGTTCATTTTTTTCAGAAAATACATTTTTTTTTAATACTTTTTAAGCACAAAAGCTCGTGTAGCACAGGCTCTGGGATGCGTGTTCACGACACTATGTTTTATTGAATCACATCAAAAGGCCACGCGGAATGTAGGCGGAACTACAGACCCAGTGTTTACAAAGCGAACGTGGAAAGAATGTGCAAGTAAGTTTGTAAACAGTTTACAAACTTACTTGCACTTTCTTTGCACGTTCGCTTTTTAAACACTGTGTACTCAGTACACAGATGATGAACTTGATGAACAAGTGATTCGTTGTAGTGATGGGAAGTTCGAATCATTTTACTGACTCAGACCTTTGAGTCTCGTTCAGCAAAATGAACGAATCTTTTTCCGAGTCATTTCATTCATTTTAGCAAAATATGATTAAAATGTTACGTGGTACTTCCCTAACACATCTACTACTTACACAAACGTTGATCACACTACAAACAAGACAAAACTATAATGCTATAAGAAACAAAAAAGATTAATTCATTGTTTACCTGGGTCTTTAGTCTATGATTAGCTCACCTCACCTCTTTTCTGACAAATTTTCAGGTTCGAGTCGTTTGTTCATCAGATGACAGCCCCATAAGATGAACGAACGACTCGAAAAACCTGAAGACTCGAAATAGAACAGAAGACTTCCAGTACAGAACCTAACAGGATGTTGCACATGCGCAACTGAACGAATCACTCCCCGAGATGACTCGTTCTTCCTGAGTCACATTAAAGATTCGTTCAAAATGAAAGAATCGTTCAAGAACAACCCATTACTAATTCGAAGCATCGTGGACGCACATCCCAGGGCGTATGCTACATGAGCTTTTGTGCTTAAAAAGTATACAAATTTTTATTTTTCTAAAAAAATGACCGGTTGTTTCACTAGATAAGACCCTTCTTCCTTGGCTGGGATCGTTTAGAGCCCTTTGAAGCTGCATTTAAACTACATTTTGGAAGTTCAAAATCAGGGCACCAGTGAAGTCCATTATATGGAGAAAAATCCTGAAATGCTTTCCTCAAAAACCATAATTTCTTTACGACTGAAGACAGAAAGACATGAACATCTTGGATGACAAGGGGGTGAATAAATTATTTGTAAATTGTTGTTTTGGAAGTGGACTTCTCCTTTAACTACTTTGGTTAACATGAACTAAGAACGAACAACATTTCTAGAATTTATTAATCTTAGTTAATGGTAATTTCAACATTTACTAAAATCACAAGTTGTGTTTGTTAAGATTAGTTAATGCACTGTGAGTTAACATGAATTAACAATGAACAACTGTATTTTCTTTACCTAACTTTAACAAAAATCAAGAAATACTGTAATAAATGTGTTGTTAATTGTATGTTCATGTAAGTTAATACTTGTGGTGTCAAAATTAGTGCGTTAACACAGTCGATACATTTTTTTTTAATTTTAACACGTTAAAAATATTTATCGCAATTAATGCAGGGGCGGGGCTAGGTTTGGCCACCCCACCCACAACCACTTATTTAGACGCAGAACGTAATAACGAGCGCATCAAACGTGAGACTTTTCAGACATGTGCTCCAACGTCACCTCAGCACCAGGCGTGAGTCAAACGGTACTGGTGACGAGGAGCTTCAGTAGAACAACAGTGAACTGTGGTCAGATGAGATGTTGTCAGGCCATATGCCAGTTAAAACAAATCTTTCTGTCCTGTCAGCTGTTATATTGTGCTTTTAGCATGTGCTCTTCAAGTGCATGCACAAATATGCTGGAGCATGCTGTATTAGGCTATAGCCTATTAAAGCGCTGTATCATATTCAAACCCAAATGAAGCTACGAGTATGTAGTTAATTGTAGTTATGTCGTCAGTTAAGTCATGAAGTTATAAAAAGGTGACTAAAGCTGCCTCAAAACTGTGCATGTAGGTGTTTATTATTTAAGAGTCACATTTAAAGCAGTGTCAGATCTGCTTCAAGTTCAGCAGCGGCAGCTTTTAAAGTAACAGCAGCCAAAATATCCTAATAACCAGCTGCTGTGATGTCTGTTAATCAAAGAACAAAATTAAAAAAGAGGAAATCAGTAACTTCTGTAGCTTTATCTTTTATTTAATTTAGATTTTAGTGTTTGATTACATTTATTAAATTTGGCTATATTTTCTTGCTGAAGGGCACAGGTATGACAGTTATTATAATGAGTTCATGTGAAGATTAGGTTTACTTTAATAAAAAATCATAGAGACATCAGTTGGTATCAGTGATTCTTGCCTTCAGTCATAAAAAAAAGATGGCATTAAACAAATATCAAAAATATACTTCATATTGTTTCTACATTCATTGAAGATTGAATGTGAAATTATTGCGACATAAAAGTATAATTAAACATTTTAATGTGGGAATTTCAGAAAAAAATGTGTGATTAATTGTTGAATTTTTTTTTTAATCAATTGACACCACTGGTTAATACATTAACTAGTTAACAAATGACACCTGTGTTTAAAAAGTTACCATCATTACTTAATCATTTAATTTTTTATTTAATTAATTTATTTGGTAACACTTTACAATAAGGTTCCATTGGTTAATGTTAGTTAATGTATTAACTAACATGAACAATACATTTATTACAGTATTTATTAGTCTGTTAATGTTAGTTAATGAAAAATAATTAGTTCGTTAATTCACAGTGCGTTAACTAATGTTAACTAGCACAACTTTTGATTTTAATAATGCAGTAATGTAATTAGTAAATGTTGAAATTAACATAAACTAAATGCTGTAAAAGTATTGTTCATTCTTAATCCACGTTAACTTCATTAGATAACTAACTAATGAACTAATGAGCTTACCTGCAGGTTAAAAAGGGTATATTTAAATATTCAGAAGTTTTTTTACACAAATATGCATTCCGTTAGTTGTGCAAATTGGTATGCTTCGTCGGACCACAAAGAAATATAGAGCTGAGTATCCTCAGCATAACAGTGAAAGCTAACATCATATTTCCTGATGATATCTCCCAAGGGTAACATGTAAAGCGTAAAAAGCAATGGTCCTTGTACAGAGCCTTGTGGTACTCCATACTGCACATACACCTGGTCGGTATGATGCCTCATCGTAGATAGATAATCTTCTCCATTCCCTATTACATTCAAATGTTTTTATTCAGGTAAGGATAATTTAATAGTATGTATTTATCTGATAATAATATTATATATTACCTAAATTATTTTTTTCATTTTTGAAATGAGGTAGGGTTCAAAAATGGTCAAATGCAACTGTACGTATATAATAAACATGATTTGTACAATTTATTAGTGGAGTAGAATACTAATGCAATCTGTCTATTTTGTCCAAAGCAAAAAATCTATTTTTAAATTCTTTTTAAACATCTGTGTTGGCAAAATGTCAAGAAAATAAACTGCTCATATCCACATGTCAAAACCCTTTTCACAATTCAGTGTTTGAACATCGTGACCTGCACATGAATGCGCTGCAATTGTTTACATCTTTCCCCTGAATTGTAAATGTGTTTTAATAATTAAGAGTGGCTCTCTAGAGAGTGGATTCACATTTGCCTGCTAATTACCCATGATGCAGTTCTCAAAGTGATGTTGTGTTTCTTTAAACCTCTTTATTGTCAAAGCTAATGCATGTGCCTGTAGAATTATTATTATTTTTTTTTTTCTAGTTAATCAGACTTGCAAATGTTATGTGTATTCTACGTAAGTGTATTTGGTGGAATTGCATGTACTGTATGAGGTTTCATTCTGTTGTTCGTAAAGGTATACTGACTCGGCCATCTCTGATCACATGACTGCTCTTCTGATGCGGAACGAAATGTAACGTGTTGAAACTTTGTTGTGGCAGTTGTCATGAGAAATGTTGATTGGATTGTTTGGCTGATTTGTTTACACCCCAGAAGTGCCAATGGAAATTTTGTATCATTTTAATTAGCACTAGGAAACGAGTGAAAGAATTGGACAAGACAGGAAATACGGCGGCAGGTCTAAATAATTAGCGGTTATTAATATGCAGACTAGCAGATGCCTCTGTTACGAGTAATGGGTTTAATGTTGTGTCATGATGGTATGGAGCTGCCAAACCACTTGACAAATGCCTGTTAACAGACAATAGTGTTGTTAGCTCCAAAGGATGAGTTTTTTATCTCTCGTGCTAATGAACTTCTAAGTAATGACCTGCCAGTAAATAAGTTAATTGCAGCTTTGATAAAGGAAACATGTCAGCTCTCCTTATGGAGCGTTAGTCCTTTTGAACAGAGCTGAATGTCTGGAGATATTAGTGTGACTTTGGATTGATTGATGGTGTACATGGATAATAATTAGGGACCAAGCAATGAACTTAAGCACCGATTATGTTTGTTACTGTTCTTCTCGTTCTGCTTCTGGCTGGGATTCCGTTGAAACCTATAGAACTGTGTGGTTAAAAATTTATAGCACACTGAATGTGAAGGGTCTGGGGTGAGGTGCAACTAACAATTTAGTATTTGACTTTTTTTTTTTTTCTATTAAAAATGTTGACCCCCTTAGAAATGGGCCACAGCAAGCTCAAATAACACAAACTAGTGTGTTATTAATGTGTTATTAATTATTTATCTTTTATCTATATTCTTTTTTCTTCTACAAATTTAAATTGATCTTGAGGCCAACCATAACAAAAGTTGCTGGGAGAATGTTTGATTTTCTAAACCAGTGGTTCCAAACTGGTGGTTTGTGACCTGAAAATATATTGCAGGTCTGTTCTGAAAGGGTCAGCAGGGAAAAAACTATGCTAGAAAAAAGAAACTTAAACTTAAAAAGATGAAAAAATGATGCATTCATGCTGAAAAATAGAAACATTGCATTGCCAAGTCAGAAAGATAGTGGCT
This sequence comes from Cirrhinus mrigala, assembly GCA_036247105.1. Classification (NCBI taxonomy): domain Eukaryota; kingdom Metazoa; phylum Chordata; class Actinopteri; order Cypriniformes; family Cyprinidae; genus Cirrhinus; species Cirrhinus mrigala. The sequence continues at coordinate 11,747,919 of CM070011.1, forward strand.
TACTGTTGCTATACAATACCAGTTTAGCCATATTTAACAAAATTAATTTTGAATTTTATTGTAAACAGTTTTTTTTTTTTTTTTTTTTGCAGATCTTCCTCTAAAGTTTATACAGCCCTCTAAAATTTCATGATGAGGTATTTTTCAGACCAAACTGATCAGAATAATCAGACTCTCAGATTGTTCACCAGTATTGCTTCTTTCAAGAAGAGTATGTTCAGTCAAAAGTAGTTTTACTTTATATAATAAATATACTTAGAAATATGCTTAGAGAAGAAAATCAAAAGCTTCAAAAAAATTTTAAAAGATTTGTAAAATGCATGTGGTAAACATTTTTGAAAAGTCGATGTTATCTAAATTGTCCTAAAGGTTTAAATTCTGATTTAGCTAACTCTCTCTTAAGCTGATGTCAGAAGGAGTTTGGTTATATCCTTTCATAAACTGGTTGTGGATGCATCTTTGCATTTTTTAACACCCTGAGCACCCATCAAAATAAGCTGTAATGAGTAATGAAAAACTATTTGTGCTAGAAAGATGGTTAAAAAAAAAAAAGAATTTTATTTGCTCATGTTAAAAATACATCGAAAGTATTTAGACCCATATGGCTGAAAAGTAAGGCTAGATATAAGGCTAGAAATATTAACAAAGTTAACCTTAAATATTGCATATAATCTTCCTGCTGTAATTATTACTTGCCAATCCATGCTTATTATATTATTCCAATTTAAATTTCATGTTAATACTAATATCCTATAGATTTAAACCTAGCCACAACAGTTTCATCACTTTTTTCATTGCTTTGAAATAATAACTACAATAATACATTAACAAGAATTCTTGATGTTTTATTATTACTGCAGGTTGTTTGGCTATTTTTATTAAAGGTCGCCTTCCTTTCAGGTCATTAGCCATCAAATGCTCAGTAAACACTGCAGGTCTCATGAAGGTCGCAGACATGGTGCAGCTTTAATTTGGTTAATTTAATTGAGCTGAGTGCACACAGGGCTCTCATATGTTATATTATTTTCATATATGAAGTTCATTTCGTTTTGAACATTACCAGAGGTGGTCTTGTCTAGGTGGGTGATTTATTTACTTAGAAATTAAGTAAATAAAGTCTTTATTTTCACAAGATTCTCCCATTCAGACTAATTAGCAGATCTGTTGTGAAAATCACTTGTTTTATTGCTGAAGAGAAAAGTTGAGCTAAATATTTTTTTCGTCTATAACTTTCAAATGTTGAGCTAACTGATAAACTGATAAACTGAACAATTTCCAAACAAACAAACAAACACTTTCTTACATGGGCTGAAGAACATATTGTGGGCAAATTACAAAGATTCTTAGGTAAATCAGATGCTGAACATGGCTTTACTAGTCATGTTTGATAAATCATTAAAGGAAAATAACATTTTTTTCTTCTTATGTATCTCAATGTTATATTAATGATGTTTTGAGACTTCATAGATCACTGTGAAGCAGATAATAATTCATTGTTAACAAACAGCGAACAGCATGGAAAAAGTGGAGGATATAACATGCTTTGTCTCATATTTCTCTCTCAGCAGATACTATGAAGAAAAATGGCTGAGCTTGCTTTTTTAACCATGTGTGTTTTTTCCATTCTTTCTAAAAAGTGCAGTAAATGATTGATAATTGCAAGACTTGGTCAGTAATAAAAATGAAAGAAAAGGAAAGGAAAAAAAAATCATCTACTCTCATGGTTTCAGATGCTGGCTTATCATTGTATCATGTTGTATAACTAGAATATTAATTTACACCAGATCAGTGTTGGTGAAGATACTTTAAAACTGCGGCTTGTCATAATTTCCAGTAGGTAAAGTATAGACAAGCTGCTCTTTTGAAAAAGTAGTTTATTACACTACATACATAAGTAGCTACTTATGGAGTAGCCAATATATTTTTAAGTAATAATGCTATATTTAATCATTTTTATCAAATAACGGTTTATGGCTCAAAAAATGTGAGATTTTGGATCAATAAACACAGCCAGTCAGAGTGACAGGATCGAACTTGAACAGAAACCAAGATTAAAAGACAGAGCACAAATCAGAGAGAGTGGGTTGTTACTTTGCTATCAAAGAATGAATTAGAATGAATTAGACTTTTCAAAATGATGAAACTGAGGACCATTTTTGATTAACTTATTTACTAGAGTGAATCAGATATTTCAACACTTCATAAGAAGGAAACCATTTAGGATGAACAAGTTCAATAGAATAACTCAGACTTTACTGCACTAAGAAAGTGAAGACCAATAAGGATGAACTGGTTCGCTAAAATGAACCAGTTCATCCTTAACAGTCTTTACTTTCATAGTGCTGTAAAGTCTGAGTTATTCTGTTGAACTTATTCATGTGTTCATGTGATTCTTATGAAGTGTTGAAATATCTGATTCACTCTAGTGACTAGGTTCAGACTATTGTGTAGACCGTTAGGGTGAACCGGTTCGCTAGAATGAATCAGACTTCACAGCGCTACGAAAGTGAAGACCGTTAAGGATAAACCAGTTCACTAGAATGAATCAGACTTTACAGCGCTACAAAAGTAAAGACCGTTAAGGTTGAACCCAGGGCCTAAAATTAACACTCGCCAACGCCGATTTTTGCTTGCATTTGGCGCTTGGCGAGTGTTAATTTTAGGTCCTGGGTTCAATATGCAATACGTAATCGTGTCAGTCGCCAGTTGTGCTGGCAATGCAACAGGCAGTTTTTTTTTAAGAGATTCGCTGTTTCTGACGTAAGCGAATATAATAATCTATTCCGAAGACAAAATCATCCTAGCTGGTTAGTTGTTTTGTCATAAGCAACAAGAGCGAATCAAAAAATAGGATACAAACAGGCTGATAAGGTCAGAGCAGTGTGATGGCTAGCTTGTCCATAGACAAGGTTTTAAAAACTTTACCTGGGAAGATATTGCTGCTTTATTTCGGAAGATTAACTTTTCCCTTCTTTATTCCTTAAAACCTGAGAATGTGGCAAGTGGCGACACATACCTGGGATTACGCTGGAACGGAACGGAAACATGATGAGCAAACATCATAAACGTCATGACGGCTCTCTGTGTTTTAGCAAGAGGTGGTGTTTCAGTGGCGATGGATAAAAGAGAGACTGGCTTGTATTTGATACTGTATGCCTGTTTCACACATACTCCATTTGCCGTGCATATTCGGTTCATACTCCACACAGTTGTGGTCCGGCAGCGCGTTCCAGGCGTGTTGCGTCTGCTGCAGTACAGCGATTGTTTCCGTACCGAGTCTATTTTGCTGTGCTGGATGCGCTGAATTAAAGTGACAACTCATTGTTTGCGCTATATGAACATGGATTGACTCAAAAATGTGATAATTACACCATAAATGCATATAATTAAAGTAACTGCCTGTTTTTGCAAAAATAATTTCATGGCCGGTAAGGAAAATTTTTGGCTGGTAAATTTTCTCATGTCACTGGCCATTGGCAGGTGTGGCAAAATGTTTTAGGCCATGGCTGAGCCAGTTCACCAAAATTAATCAGACTTTACAGCGCTATGAAAGTGAAGACTGTTAAGGATGAACCAGTTCACTAGAATGAATCAGCCTTTACAGCGCTACGAAAGTGAAGACCGTTAAGCTAGAATGAATCAGACTTTACAGTGCTACGAAAGTGAAGACCGTTAAGGATGAACTGGTTCACTAGAATGAATCAGCCTTTACAGCGCTACGAAAGTGAAGACCGTTAAGCTAGAATGAATCAGACTTTACAGTGCTACGAAAGTGAAGGCCGTTAAGAATGAACCGGTGCGCCAGAATGAATCAGACTTTACAGCGCTACGAAAGTGAAGACCGTTAAGGATGAACCGGTTCACTAGGATGAATCAGACTTTACAGCGCTACGAAAGTGAAGACCGTTAAGGATGAACCGGTTCGCTAGAATGATTTAGACTTTACAGCGCTACGAAAGTGAAGACCGTTAAGAATGAACCGGTGCGCCAGAATGAATCAGACTTTACAGCGCTACGAAAGTGAAGACTGTTAAGGATGAACCGGTTCGCTAGAATGAATCAGCCTTTACAGCGCTACGAAAGTGAAGACCGTTAAGCTAGAATGAATCAGACTTTACAGTGCTACGAAAGTGAAGACCGTTAAGAATGAACTGGTTCACTAGAATGAATCAGCCTTTACAGCGCTACGAAAGTGAAGACCGTTAAGCTAGAATGAATCAGACTTTACAGTGCTACGAAAGTGAAGACCGTTAAGAATGAACCGGTGCGCCAGAATGAATCAGACTTTACAGCGCTACGAAAGTGAAGACCGTTAAGAATGAACTGGTGCGCCAGAATGAATCAGACTTTACAGCGCTACGAAAGTGAAGACCGTTAAGGATGAACCGGTTCGCTAGAATGATTTAGACTTTACAGCGCTACGAAAGTGAAGACCGTTAAGAATGAACCGGTGCGCCAGAATGAATCAGACTTTACAGCGCTACGAAAGTGAAGACTGTTAAGGATGAACCGGTTCGCTAGAATGATTTAGACTTTACAGCGCTACGAAAGTGAAGACCGTTAAGAATGAACTGGTGCGCCAGAATGAATCAGACTTTACAGCGCTACGAAAGTGAAGACCGTTAAGGATGAACCGGTTCGCTAGAATGATTTAGACTTTACAGCGCTACGAAAGTGAAGACCGTTAAGAATGAACCGGTGCGCCAGAATGAATCAGACTTTACAGCGCTACGAAAGTGAAGACCGTTAAGGATGAACCGGTTCGCTAGAATGATTTAGACTTTACAGCGCTACGAAAGTGAAGACCGTTAAGAATGAACCGGTGCGCCAGAATGAATCAGACTTTACAGCGCTACGAAAGTGAAGACCGTTAAGCTAGAATGAATCAGACTTTACAGTGCTACGAAAGTGAAGACCGTTAAGAATGAACTGGTTCACTAGAATGAATCAGCCTTTACAGCGCTACGAAAGTGAAGACCGTTAAGCTAGAATGAATCAGACTTTACAGTGCTACGAAAGTGAAGACCGTTAAGAATGAACCGGTGCGCCAGAATGAATCAGACTTTACAGCGCTACGAAAGTGAAGACCGTTAAGCTAGAATGAATCAGACTTTACAGTGCTACGAAAGTGAAGACCGTTAAGGATGAACCGGTTTGCTAGAATGATTTAGACTTTACAGCACTACGAAAGTGAAGACCGTTAAGGATGAACCGGTTCGCTAGAATGAATCAGACTTCACAGCGCTACGAAAGTGAAGACTGGTTCAGATGAGCCAATTCACTAGAATGAATCAGACTTTACAGTGCTACAAATCTAAGGACCATTTAATGAACTGATTCAGTGAAATAAATCAGACTTTTCAACTCTAAATAAGAGTGACAATATCATGGATGAACAAGTTCACCACAACGAATCTGATTTTACAGCACTATAAAAGTGAGGACCAAACTGATTCATTAAGAATCTGCCTTTCTAGCAAGTAAGTTACTGAACTACTCTCACACTAATAAAAATGTAAATTAGTTAAGAGTATCACTATGTTTAGATACTCCTCAATACAGTTGAATGACCAGTGTGCATACACAATTGTACAAGAATTAATAGTATGCTTTTATTCAGATTTTGATGACCATATTCTGTCAGCAACAACATGTTTCACCTGAGGTGCCTCATGAAAATATACGATCTGTAGGCCCTTTGCACATGCACATTTTTATGAGACAAATCTCCTGTACGTTTATTCAATAGGGCTTAAAATAGCAGTTGAAAATGCTGATGTGTATATCCATGTACCTGAGGGAAATGTCAAAAAGTTTCCTCTGCCAATGAAGCATTTGTCCTTCAGGAGAAACTAGGACTGCAAATCGTGTCAAACACTGGAAGACGCTGTGGTGTTATGTGCCTGCCGACAGTTTCAGAGATACACAGTTCAACATTGTTTTGTGCAGTGATGTCTCTATATTTGACACCTGGGATAAGAGCCCAGTCTATGCGACACTCTCTTCTGTAGCACGTTTATCCGTCCTACTTTTGCTAGATTGTCCGTGGGCGCTTAAACTGAGCTAATACTCCAACCTTTAACCTAGCCTTAATTCCAGAGCTCTAGCTCAAGACTAACTTAAATTCAATGGCAAATTAACTGATGCCACTAATATCGAGAAGTACTCGGTATCTGTATATTTGAGATGAGTGTCCAAATCCAAGCTGAGATTTTATATCAGGTCTTTTTACAAGTTTTATTGATAGGGAGAAATAGGATTAGGGCAGAATTTTAAATGTGTTGAGTATGCATGATAACTACTAGGCCATGGCTCCCTCATGTATTTATAATTGTCCATGAATGTTACATTGGTTTTTCTGCAACATGCCATCCATATTTTAAATTATAACATCTAGGCTATCAGTGGAATAGGCAGTAATATCATTGACGTAAAGAGACAGTTCACCCAGTTTTTTTCCCCCAACTGTTCTTGTCAAAACAATAAAAGCCAGTGGGGTCTAAGTTGGCTGTTAAAATATTGTAGCAGTTTGGAAATGAAATGTTCAGCACTCACCGGTGTTAATGTAACAGTTATGTTAACATATCTCCTACACTAAATCCTTCGCAAAAATGCTGGGTTAAAACAACCCAACTTGGATTATTTGACAACGCAGCGCTGGGTAAATATTGGACAGAACACATTCTGGGTTATTTTGACCCATCTGGTTGCCTGTACCCATGCTGGGTTGTTTTAAGTCAGCTACTGTTTAAACAATTATATTGCTGGCTAAAATGAAAATTGAATTGAATTTGAATTGAACAAATTGAATTTATTTAGGCGAATACAGCATAGTTTGCAATATTACACACATTTAAACTCATTTTACACACATTTTAGAAACAAAAAAACTAACTTTTAATTTAAAGGCATAATATTGTGTAATGAACTGTGTAACTGCGTCGCCTGCCAATGGCATTATACACCCTTTGTTATGCATTTACAGTGTACAGCTTATGTTTTATTATTATGCATTATAACAGAACTTTCAACACACTCAAATGTATCTAGTATGATAAAACAGCGTTGCTTTTTCCTACATACATGAAAGTGGTCGACTGTGGTATAATAAAAGCTCTGCCGCTTTCAAGCCATGTATCACTCTCGTCCTTCATTAGCAATCGCTTCAGCATCCTCGATTCACTTCCCCACCCTGCTTCATACTACAGTGACCTTAATAAGTCTTTTGTCTGAGTCCCAACTAATTGCATCAACTGTGGGGATGAAGACAACAACTCCCATGATTCCACATTCAATCACGGCATCATCAGACTACGCCTTTGTTTCTTTGTTTGTTTCGAATATGTGCCCTCTAGCGGTGAAAACTTTTTGTGCCTTTAAGTGTATTCAGCCTTTCTCTGTAATCGCTTTTAACTGAAATAGTGCTAATTTTCTTGCTGGTGTGTTGCTCAAAGGCATCATGCAAAAAAACTGCTGCTGATGCAGCTGACTGACTTCTCGTCCTTGTATATTGCATAAAATAATAACATTTACAGCACAGTAAAGACTTTATAAATGAAATAAAATGTATACAGATCTTTATTTCGCTGAAGAAGTGCACCAAATCTGTGGTGCTGAGAACCGCTCTCTTCTGTAGAGATGCTCTGATTGTAACTCAACCTCTGGGTTGTTACATCAGAGACAGGCTTAACCCAGCAGGTGGGTAGAAAAAAATAACCCCGCATTAAAAATGACCCAGCAGCTTAGTTACAGTAAAAACCCAGCACCTAGGTAAAAAGTATTACAAATAACACAATAAAATGACCCAACAGGCTGAACCTAGCATTTGGGTTTAAAAAAATGACCCAGCATTTTTTAGAGTGTACCCTAAACCTAATCTTGCTTAGGCAACTATGGTGTTTTAGCTTCCTTCTAAGAGTTTTGAGTGTTTATACCCAAGTGCTCAGAATTGCCAATCCTGTCTCACGACTAATTTGTACGTATTTTACAAGGTGGCTAATTCGTATGAATTCATATGACCTCACTCGTACGGTTTGTCTAGACCCCAGTGATGGGTGCGTTGGGAGTGGATTTAGGGGTAGGTGATTCTTACGAATTCATACAGATCGGGGAACTCATAAAATACGTATGATTGAGCTAAAATCATAAGAATTCTATTACGAGTAAGGTTGTGCAAATTCCTATGAATTCACCATGGGTTGGGTTGGAATTGCATGTGCATGTGCAATGGAGTTGCATGTGACCTCAAACTCAATCTGACCTAATGACATCATTATCACATGGCACAGCTGATTGGTTCTTTCCTGTATCAGTAGCCAATGAGCTCACTGCGCAACATTCAAATATATGACTAGTGCTAGCTGTAAGCAGTTTTGCAGCATACTTCAGCTTATATGCTTACATGTTAAATGTGCAGCAGCAATATATCTTACATGCTCACAGCAGCATGTTGTGGATGTATTGGCAGTAGCAAGCCTCGGTACTTGCTCTGCCGCAGCAGCGTAACAGATCTATTACATTTTCATGTACATTACCATGCCAGTCCCTCCAAGAGTTGTCAGGACAGAAGTATTATTTTAATATATTATCGTAATTAGAAACACACTGGTTTGTAGTCCAAGTTTTACAGTTCCCTGTATGTTGTTATTCTTTATATTATTTCCCTATAGCGGCTAATAAATCGGAAATCTTATCCATTGGTGGATAGAGCTTTTTATAATTAAGACATGAAAATGAATTAGTTCACAAATTATGCACTGGCATTTTACTGGCTGTATTGTACATTTCAGCTGCAAAAAGCAGTGAATGACGGCTCTCTTTGTTTTAGCAAGAGTTGTATGTAGAGGTATATTTTGCAGAAATATAGGCAGAGTCACGAATTTCCAATGAGCCTGGGTTGTTACTGACACATTGTGGCAAAAAAGTCTTCATCAGGGTATGGAAGAATATCACAAACATGAGGGTGAGTAAATGATGACAGCTCCCAACAACATGAGCTGCCCCATTAATGTGAGAAGAGTGTTATACTGTCAGTTTAAATGTTATAACCAATATTTCATAATAATATTAAACTGACCGCAGACTTTATAAATATGACAGTTGATGCTGTTTCTCAGAATGGCTGTGGTTTGGTTTTCATAAGCTGTCTGTCTGTCATCTGGCTGATGTTTTACTGTCAAGGGCCTGTTAATTTGTTTAGTGATCAGATCATGCAAATTTGTGTGTGATAACACAATTGTTTAAAAAAAAAAAAAAAAAAAAGGTCTAGTTTAGAGTCTCATATCAGATCTTGAAATGAACCCCCCTACCGTATTGTTTTATGCTGTAGACTTGTTAATAACTTGTTGATTTAATTCAAGGTGGTTTTCTCATAAATCAAAATTGTTTTATTATCAAATGTGGACTGTCTAGGTTTCACAGTCATATAAAGTAGCTAAGGAGTCAATGCTGAACAGAATGGATCTGGATAACAGCTTTGCACATGGCCAGTGTGCAGATGAGCAAAGGGTCAGGGCAGTTCTAAGGTGTGGAGCATTTAATGGGAGGACCTCAAGTTTAAAGCCATGTACCTTCTCTTAGATGAGGGTAGGAGAGCGAATCGAATGCAGTATAATAACTCCCAATGCCAATGCATGGCTGCTTTGATTGATGAGGCAAAGCAGGACCTTGATGGGTGAGGCAGAGTAAGCTGTAAATCTGCGTGCTATGTTTTCCATTCGGAGAAATACTGCCCTGTTATTTCCATATGTGACCCCCTGTGATCGAGAGGCATCTGCTGAAGCGCTGCGCTTTCGTTTGGTCGTGTTCACCCTTTGGTGCTGTCTATGAGCTGAGCTCTTCAAAGGAATAATTCACCTAAAATGAAAATTCTGTCATCATTTACCTACCTTCATGTTGCTCTGATTTTTTTTTTTTTTTTTTGTGGAGTACTAAATGTGAATTCTGAAGAATATTCTGGTCATTTTTGTAAGTATAATTACAGTGAATCACTCAGACTGCTTCTAAGAACTGGATGAAGCGAGTTGTTGAAAAGAGCCAATTTAAAAGAACAATTTTTTCACAATGTACTGTAGACATCGCCACTTTTCTCATGAATGTGCTAATTTTCATAATAGAGTAAACTATTCATATAACGATTGGTTGGCTGTACATTATTACATGGCTTACATTATTATGTGGAAAAGTGGAAAAGTGGCTTGTACGTGTATTTTCATATGTTTTATGAGGCTCAAAGGTGTCATGAATGCAATCAAATTCATAAATTCATGTTGAGATTAATGTTTTAAATATAACATTTTGAATACAGAAATATTATATTATTTAAATAAATGAATAGATACTTTAAAAATGAAGCTAAATCGCAAGTTACTGATTTAATCACTGATTTAATCATATTAATTTGATTCGTTCAACAGCCTATTCACTCAGGAATAAAGCAAGTGAATGTCTTTATGAATGGGAAATTTAGTCATTGACTCACTAGATTTGTGTAAAAATGCATGTTAATTCATAAACGAAACACTGCTGTGTTTGAATGGAGATATGCAGCGGCTCAGTTGTGATTAGTTTCAGACTATTTTTGTTGACAAAAGAGCAAAATCAGGCAATAGTGTTATAGTGAGACAATGTAAGTCACTTAATGTTAACTTCTTGTTTATTTAACTGTTGTATTAAATCAATATCTTACTTGCAAACAATCATTAATAGCTGTCACTCATCTTAGTTCATCGCGATCTCACAAAGTTCCATTATAATCAACGATGCTCTCTACACTGCACAATAAATCTCTTATTTAAACTCTCAACACTTCAGTTATGAAAGGATCCGCGAAATATGTCTGTAATACATCACTCAATGTTGCGAAAACATGTAGAAACCTTTGAAGCTCCCCTCAGCGCAAACACAAATATGCTGATTGGGTCAGTCGCACATGGTGCTCCTAAATACTTATTCATGGTCGCACGCAGTAGTTTGGTCGCACTTTAGAGCTCTGTTAGGTGTGCTCAGTTTTATCCAAAACTGTTTTATCTAAATATGGCACCATTTTATTACTTTTGTTGTTGTAAATTTTGCAACAGCTTGGAAATGAAATGTCCGTGAGTGGCGTTAAAAGATTAATACAATACTCTATCGCATTTGAAAATAATGTACCCTACTCTAAACCTAACTGATAGTTTTAACCCTTTAACTGATATCTCTACCGTACAGTTGAGATAACTTTGATAGGTAATAAATCCATCAAAAGGAAGAGATGCGAGAGCCATCTTTTCACAGCTATATTTTTCATTAGCTCCTTTTAGGGGTGAAAGTTAAAGGGTTAACAAAAGCAAAAATGAAGTAAAAACACATTTGGCGTTGTGACTTGCTTCTACAAGTCTTTGAACTTTTTTATTGTGACTCATTTCACAAGACTCATACAGAGTGCTACCAGGTGAGCTACCGAGCAATTCTACCATTAGCTATTTAGCTATTCTAACTTACACTGATATGAAAAGAATGCAGAATGATATGAGACATGAAAGTGGCACCGGTATGTTCCAACAGACAACGGTGAAAAATACAGTGTAATGGTAAATATCCCAAAATATTTGACTCTCACATTGAGTGGTGCGATTTACCAACCAGCATCAGGTACTGCAGAAAGCCGTGTATTAAAGAGAAATAAACACCTCTGAGACCCTGATGGCTTTATTGAGGTGTTTGAGAGGTGGGGTCTGAAAACAGTCTGCCAACAGCTGGCAATTGCGCTGTCAGGCGGCCTCATGCTCTGTGACATCCTCCAAGCTTTCATTTGGCTCCTTGTCAAAATCGAGTAGTGTCACGGCCCCAGCAGCCAGTCAGGCTCTTGGGGAGAGCTGAATGAAATTTGGCTCAAGTGGGTCTTCTGCATCTTCAGAGGGAATTTCAGATGAGCTCGGAAAATGGATGGAATCTGCTTTTTCTGGCTCTTGCTGTCTGGCTGTTTTCTCGCTTACTCACATATAAGCATAAACAAAGTCTCATCTAGTGGACTGCCCATTGGTAACTAGCACATTTTGACAGCAAAATTTGAACTGTCTAAAGAGTATCATTTCTAATAAACTCTAATAGGATGGCAGAGGCATAGCCGGGTCATTACTGAATGATAGAATGAGGGTAGGCCATTCTACAGAAAAATATAATCATTGTGTTTGTGCTATGTCCTGCACTATAATCTTTGTCCTCACTCAGAAAGACAGCTGAACTCAAGAGCATCAGAGTATTATTAAAATATGCTCCACTTTAGGGCTTTCTTTTCTTTCGTTAAAATGGAAAAAACATTTTTTCCTCAGATATTAAAAACAGTCTGCAAACAGTCTAAAAACAGTCTACAGTCTGAAAAAATAGCTCTTTTAGCAAAGAGAATGTATTACATGTATTACAGTAAACATGTACTCTAGATGTTCTTCATGCTAGTCATATTTTAAAATGTATGGATGCTTTAGATCACATAATATCAAACCCAGTTGCCACTTTTAAAGAAACACACCACCAACACTCTTCTGAACTAAGTTTTGTGGTGAATTAAGATAAGCATGGTGATTAAGACGATGGAAGTCAAAGGTTACCAAAACTGATTGGTTGTCAACATTTTTCAAAATGTCTTTTGTGTTCTGCATGAGAAAAAAGTTATATGAAAAGATTTAGAACATTTGGAAAGACACACGGGTGAGTAAATAATGACAGTGTTCCTTTAAGTGTACACAATTTGTGATCACAGAAGCTGTGATTAATTGGTGTCCAGACAGAAACATTACAGCAATCATGCTTTCAGAGGCAGAACAGCAAAGTCACATGTCTCCATGAAATTTATGGCAACATTTGACCTTTGTTTTGACAGAATTGCTTTGAATTATTTTCAAATACTGCTGTAACATCTGAGAAGGCCACGGGTGATAAAAGCTGGCAATTTATCATGCTCCAATCAATGTCAAGCATGTAACAACTGAGTTTTTCAGTTAATTTCATAAAGTTTGTAATACAGTATTACAGCCAGAAGTGGTGAGGCTTTGTCAGTTCTCAAATTCAGATGACAGTTTGTCTTAAAGTGATAGTTTACCAAAAATGAAAATTCTGTTATAAATTTTTCACCGTCATGTCGTTCCAAACCTGTAAGATCTTCGTTCATCTTCGGAACTCAAATTAAGATATATTTGTTGAAATCTGAGAGCTTTCTGGCCCTGCATAGACAGCAACACAACTGACAGAGGTTCAGCTTTAATTTTATGAAGCTACGAGTTTACTTTTTGTGCGCAAAGAAAACAAAAATAACAGCCTTTTTTACAAGATGTAAAATAAGTCGCTGATGTCCCCAGAGTGTGTACTGTATGTGAAGTTTTAGCTTAAAATACCCCTCAGAAAGTTTTAGCATGTAAGCCAAAATGTGCCTTTTTTGTGTTTGTTCCTTTAAATGCAAATAAGCTGGTGCTCCCAGCCCCCTTTTCAGAAGAAGGCGGAGCTCCAAGAGCCCGCAAAAACAAAACAAGGCAATCTCACGCAATGAAAATGTCAGAAACTTTCAATAGCGTTGTTCAGCCTTATATGTTCGAACTGGATTAAAAGTCAGTCATCTGATTGTACTGTGCATAATAAATGCGTGTAAACATAGCTGGTCCAATGGGGCTGTCCTAGCTATCACAAATTTTAGAAGTCCCATTTTTGATTATTAGCTGGACAAATTCAAGCGATCGACTTCACATTGCTTTCATATGCAATTTTTAACTAGCACATTTCCATTTACAATCATTCTGGTAGCATGTGAAGGCAGCATCAGTGAAAACAGGCAGAGATAATGGTAGCTTAAGCAACATTAGCCTTACAAAGTGCCAAGAAGTATGGAAGCATATGGGTAACAAAATTACTTTCGAAATGTAATATGTAAAATGTATTTCTGTATTTAAATTTACATTTTCCCATACTACATGTGCAACATTTAGTGAAAAATAAAAATGTAATTATATCATTTACACTTGTCATGTCCTACACTAGATTTAATATGTAAATTAACTAATGCTTTATAAGTTGCTTTAAAATTAAGATGAAAATGTTTGATCAGATAAGTTTAACATGTCCAAACAAAAACTGTACCAAAATTATCATTTAAATGCTATTTTTCCTAAATGCATTTAGACTTATGGATAAGACACTTGGGACTGCAATTGTGGTAATGCATTTTCATTTTAATTTTGCAACTTATAAAGTGGTAAAATATGTTTTTAATTTACATATTAAATTGAGTGAAGGAAATGGTAAGTCTAAATTACATAGTTGAATTTTCATTTTGCATTTAATGTTGCACATATGTATAGGAAAATGTACATTTAAATCCAGAAACACATTGCCATTTTACATACTGCATTGCCGTTTTGCATATTACATTTCAAAATGAATTTTGCTACCCATATGCTTCCATAAAAAAAGGTCTTTCAGAAAGGCAATTTGAAAAACAAACGCGTGATACTTACTTTGTCTGGAGCTGACGTTCGTGCGCTGTATTGATCCCTAAACAAATACGTGACTGCACTGATTTTTTCCGGGACATTTCCTTCGATAATGAAATTTAACCACAGTTTCCTCAGCAGCTCAGATGGAGGGAGTCTATGGAGACTCCAGTATTCATTGGTGCATCCCAAAACACAACACTTGTAATGCCTCTTTGGTGCTGATATTGTATTTCTCCAGCAGCTACAGCAATAAAACATTAATGGTGGCCTGCTGCTTCTCACTCAGGGCTGTGTCTATGCTAATAGGGCAGAGATCGTCACAAATGGGCTGGGATGACGTGTTCATAGGGAAACATCTGGAATCGCTTGTTCAGAGAGATTGTTTATTATTATTTAGGATTATCAAAAAAAAGTAGGTGGATTTTCACCATTATAGGCTGGTTGTTTTCACATTTGGTACTATTTTAACATTTTTCTTACTACCTTTCTGGGCCTCAAATGTGTCAATTGTGTTGCTGTCTATGCAGGGTCAGAAAGCTCTTGGATTTCATCAAAAATATCTTAATTTGCATTCTGAAGATGATCAAAGGTCTTGCGGGTTTGGAACGACATGTGGCTGAGTAATTAATGACCGAATTTTCATTTTTGGGTGAACTAACCCTTTAATATACAACACTTTTAAAGGAAGAATTGCTGGGTGAGGTGAACTGAGGTAAGGACAACAAAAACAGGCCATAACATTCTACTTTCACCATTTTATAGCAAAGGCATAAATCACTGTGAAAGACAGACCTATAAAAATGCACACATAAAAGAGGATAACATTTGGTAACTTGCCTTTTACAAAGAAGTGACGTCCCACAAAATCTAAATAAAACTCGGAGTAGTCCATCTGTTTGCTTGGTGGGAAGTGGACACATGTTGGAGAACAAAACTGCAAGTATGAGATAATACAGACTGTAATCAAAATCATAAATATCAGAGAGTCAGTGATTTGATGTGATGAATTTCCCTCTATAGATGACTTATTTATCAAGCTCAGGCTTTGTAAATGTCCGTCATCAGTCACTAAGCAATCTGATATCTATCACTGCGGCAGAGAGGATGGTGGACAGACTGTTTCCTCATACAAGCTTCAATGGATGTCCTGAAAATACTGAAAAATCTTTTTATGTTGGTATATTCTGATTCTTTTTCAAGGAATACATACATTATTCATTCATACTAAAACCATAAAACAAAAATGAAAGCACTAACAGTGTGCTGTAGACAAACTGTAAACCCTCAACTATTCAAAATGGATGTTTCTCATTAATAATTTATTTAAATACGTCCCTTTTCTTTCTTATTTATATGGATTGGGAGGGTGAGAGTGAGTGTTGGGGTTTTTCAATTAACATTTATAGTAATTATACTTGGTTAATTGTATATTTTTATGATTCGGTCCTACCCATAAAGTGCACAATATTTGGATTTTAATTAAAACATTATTTAGTGTGTTTATTAAGCAGTTTTCTTCATGGGAGTCATTAGCGGTTTCTCATAATGTAGGTGGTTTACAGTTTCACCATCCTTGTGGGCACATTTGTTCATGTGGATTTTTGTTTCAGTCCTGAGTTAAGCCCTGCAGTGTTTATTAATGGACTAATGATGGTAATGAGCAGCTGTAGACGTAATGCTGCAGGACCATAGAGAGTTGTTGATGAGGTCCAGTCTGGTGCTGCCACAGATCTCCTGAGGAACAATGGGTTTGAGCTGCCATTGTTAAAGTGCTGTATTAGCTTGTGCTCTGGAGTCGTGTTAATGGCAAGGGAGGCAGATGAATGTAAATTCGGACTGAACGCTTGTGTGACTCAGGACGCTTTCCCATAAGCTCACTCTGAGCAATTAAATTTTAGTTCAAGTCTGTAACATCTACTGATTGTTTTTGCTTTTGCTGAAAAATTGACCCCTTCTGTCGAAGGTTTCCACTATGCAGAAAACAGACGGAATCACAAAATCCAGTCATAAAAAATTTATTTACAGTACAGTGCAGAATGTCACAGACTAAAGTAGGGCTGTACACCTACATAAGTCATGACATAGACTATAGTGTCTATGAATGTTAAACTGCACAAGACTGCTGTCTTTTAATGTCTACTTTTTTCTTCCATTTTTTTCAATTTTTAGAGTAATCTCTGTTGTGCAATACCAAAAAATAAAAGGAATTGTTACATTTTCATTTGATTACATTTTAAAAGATTAATAAATGTTAATGTTTTATGTTTTATTCCTTAATTTTAATACCTCCTTTTTTGTTTAATTTGTATTAAATCATAGATCCTGAAAAATTAAAACAGACAACACTGAATTTCTGAGAATGTAAAACATTTCCTATGGCCCTATTAAAAATAATAATAACATTATAAGTTGCATTGAATAGACATGCTTTTTGATTATTAAAATGTAATTAAACAATCAAAACAGAATCCAGAAAAAATATTAATACATAACATACAATTTGGAACAGAAATACGTTGGATTTCTTAGAGCTCTAACAGTATAATTTTTCTTAAACTTTTTAAAAAATGTTTGTTAAATTGTATAGTTTAAATAATTTCAATTAGTTAGACATTGAAACAGAATCTAGAAAAACTAATTGGTGGACAAAAATCCAGGAAAAAGGAAACAGAATCTGACCAAAAGAAAATCAAACTATAGGGTTTTACAAAGATTAAAAGAGTAGTTCACTTACAGAATAAAAAAAAAAAATCCTTAAACTTTACTTACCCCAATGTTCTCCAAGATGTTCATTTCCTTCTTTCTTCAGTTGCAAAGAAATCATTTTTATTTATTTTTTTTTTTTTTTGGAAAATATTCCAAGATTTTTCTCCATATAGTGGACTTCAGTGTTAACCAATGGGTTGAAGGTCCAAATTGCAGTTTCAGAGCAGCTTCAAAGGGCTCTACACTATCCCAGTCAGGGAATAAGGGTCTTATGTAGCAAAATAATCAGTTTTTTAAGAATTAACATTTATATACTTTTTAACCACAAATGCTCATCTTGCACCAGCCTGACTTCACACCTTACACAGTTATGTTGGAAAGGTCATGCGTGACGTAGGTATTTACAAAGCAAATGTGCAAATAAGGTCCAAGGGCCTTTACAAAAAAGGTAAATCAATGATGATTTTTCACCCTACCCTACCTTTTTGAACTTAAGTACACAGACAAAGAACTAGCTATGCATGACTTTTCCAACGTGAAAGAAAATAACCAGTCTTTTTGCAAGATAACACCCTTATTCCTCGGCTGGGATCATGTAGAGGCCTTTGAGCTGCCTTGAAACTGCAATTTTGACCTTCAAACCAATGGCCACCATTGAAGTCCACTATATGGAGAAAAATCTTAGAATTTTTTCCCAAAAACCTTAATTTCTTTTTTCTTTTAGTTTCTTGTTTAACAGCAATAATGTCATATTTTGTCAGTTGGACCAATGAGTAGAAGCTCATTGGTCACTGAGGAAACAAGAGCTCAGGCCCACCGACTGAACAAGTTGCATGTTCTTTTTTCATCAGTAGGACCATTAGCGCAGCAGGGAGTTTGCTGTGGCTTTTACAGCAACCTGCTGAGAGACATGGCTGCGCACACGTCTCCCTCCTATTTTCCAATGACTGTACATACAGCTTATGACTGACAAATGAATAGCGGGCCACCAGCTATAAATAACTTTTTTTGTATATTGCTTGGTAAGGTCAGTTGCTTATTTCAGAGGGAAAACCGGAAGGAAATACGCAAATGTGTTTTTTCTCTATATCTATTTAGCCCAGTGTCATTTTAGTATTAGTTTGTATTTTTACTTTAAATTAGCTTTTATTTTTGTGTCTTCAGTTTACATTGTAATTTTAGTTACATTTTTAGTTATTTAGCTTTTCTGTTGTGCTTTTGTCAGTTTATATATATATATATATATATATATATATATATATATATATACAGTGCCTTGCGAAAGTATTCATACCCCTTCATTTTTTTAACGTTTTATATTGCTGCCTTATTTTAAACTGCTTTAAATTACTTATTTTCATCATTTCATTTGATCTACACTCCATACACCGTTATAACAAAGCAAAAACAGTATTGTCACAACTTTGTAAATTTATATATATATATATATATATATATATATATATATATATATATATATATATATATATACAGGGGTTGGACAATGAAACTGAAACACCTGGTTTTAGATCACAATTAGTATGATATTGGGCCTCCTTTTGCAGCTAATACAACATCATTTCATCGTAGGATGAGCCAGAGGGATTTTGAGCCATTTTCCTCTTGCAGAACAGTGGCCAGGTCACTATGTGATGCTGATGTGGGAAAACGTTTCCTGACTCGCTCCTCCAAAACACCCCAAAGTGGCTCAATAATATTCAGATCTGGTGACTATGCAGGCCATGGGAGATGTTCAACTTAATTTTCATGTTCATTAAACCAGTCTGTCACCAGTCTTGCTGTGTGTATTGGTGCATTATTATCCTGATACAGAGCACTACCTTCAAGGTACAATGTTTGAACCATTGGGTGCACATAATGAAACTTTACACTCTGCTCTAACTGGTGTAATGTACAATAAGTGAAGATTGGGCACCAGACAGCGCAAATATAGCCATGAAACCTCCAATACTATATTGCCGAGTGTTTCAGTTTCATTGTCCAACCCCTGTATATATATATATATATATATATAAAAAAAATAAATAAATACTGAGATAGTGATGCAACAAGTTTCGCACATCTGCATTTGCCAATTATCTGCCATTCTTCTCCTCACCTCTTTACCTCTCAAGCTCTGTCAGCTTGGATGGGGCAGACGCACATTTTTCAGGTTTCTCCAAAAATGTTTGATTGGGTTCAAGCCCAGGTTGTGGCTGGGCCACTTGAGGACATTCACAGAGTTGTTTATAAGCCACTCTTGCTGTCTGCATAGGCTCATTGTCCTGCTGGAAGTTGAAGCTTCTGCCCAGTCTGAGGTTCTGAATGCTCTGAACTGGGTTTTCATTAAGGCTATCTCAATATTTTGGTGCACTGACCTTTCCTTCTGCTTTAATGAGTCTCTGGAAATCAGCGCCACAACAAGAGTCTACTAGCAGCACACTTTACTTTTGGGATAGTACTCTTCAGGTGATGAGCAGTGCCTGGTTTCCTTCAAACATGATGATGGAATTGAGGTTCATCAGACGAGAGAATCTTGTTTCTCACAGTCTGAGGGTCCTTTAGGTGATTTTTTGCAAATTCCAAGTGTGTTTTCATGTGTCTTTACTGAGGAGAGGATTGAGTCTTTCCACACCACCATAATACCCAGATTGGTGAAGTGTTTTAGTGATGTTTGTCCTTCTGTAGATTTCTTTAATTTTAGTTATCAATAATAATCCTGATAGCCTAAATATACTGTATCCACTCGCTAACCCAACAAAGTAAAAAAAAGTGTTTTTATTACACGGACATACACATTCAGCTCATGGATATCTAGTTTACCTACATTTCAAACAAAACTGAATATCCATCAAATATTTAATACAATTAACCTTTCAAACTTAGGAATATAATTATTTCCTCTAAAGTGCTCATAGTATCAACAGGAAAAAACATTTAAATAGTTTCGTAAACATCAACAAAAATGTGTGCACCCTGATTCCCACAGGCTTCATTCAGGCAGTCTCATTGAAGCAAGTACTTTTGAGCTTTGTGAGCTATATCAGATGGACATCGGGGTTCATTTATTAAACATGGGCACATGAACAGAATGGTTTGAAAACCATTTTAATGTAATTTGTCGCAGCAATTTAATGGGACAATTTAAAGTAATAATGGTTCGAAATTCTGCATTTTTCATAAAAAAGACCCAATGAATTTCTGCCGGTGAGACACAGTAGGCTATAAGTAGTCATTTGGCTTTCATTTTTATCCAGTGCCTCACAGCACATTTATTATGTGAACCTTACCTCCATTTAAGCTGGGGTTAAGTGCCTTGCTCAAGGGCACAATGGTTTTAGCTCCTTGTGGAGCTTCAACCAACAACCTTCGATTACTAGCCCAGAGCTTTAGCTACTCTGACGCACAATGTTGTTCTTTCTGCTACTGAAAGAAATTTCACATTATGGTGTATGTGAGTCTGCATCATGTCCATAGGCCATTCCTGAATGTGGAATCAACTGAAGTAGCTGGATCCTACATAATGCCACCACCAAACAATGCATCTGTGATAGCGTTTTTCCAATTTGTGTGAGAATGTCATCAACCGTGCTTAAGAACAGAGCAGTGATTGATATGGAGATGTATGCGGCTCATGTCGAGTGCCTGGGTTCGCACGAATGTAAGAATGTGCTACACTCTTCCATGCAGTGCGAGACCACAGGCATTTAAAGGGGCTATTAATCTTCACTATGCGCTCAACCTTGTACTGAACGTTGCATAAATAAGCCAAAGTGAAGGTCAATATAAGACAAAGGTGGCTTGAAATCCTGCCCCAAATTCTGTTGAACACCTTTGAGACTTTCATTTGTTCAATAGATGTGTTTACAGCATTCAGCCGGACAAGTAATCAAAATACAAGAAAACATCAATAACAACCCAGGAAAGCCAATCTCTCACACACTCAAAACCTCAGCGTCGGCAGGATTTCAGCAGGGTTTCTCTTTGGTGAGCTTTAACAAGTAGTTACAAGCATCATCTAAAATGTATTAATGATACAATACATTTCTTCAAAAAAACAAAACAGAAGAAAAAACGTAAACAAGTAAGTAAGCAAGCAAAAACCTTTTAAAATATTTTTGTCATTTTTTTAACATTAGTTAATGTATTAATTAACATGAGTGAACAGTGAACAATAGATTTAAATAAACTATTTATTAATTTTTGTTAATGTTAGTTAATAAAAGTACAGCTGTTCATTGTTTATTCATGTTAGTGCATTAACTAATGTTGACAAACAACTTGTGATTTTTAATAATGCATTAGTAAATGCTGAAATGAACATTAACTAAGATTAATAAATGCTGTAGAAGTATTGTTTATTCTTAGTTCATGTTAACTGATGTTAACTAATGAAACTTATTGTAATGTGTCTATTTATTTAAAACTCAAGAGACGCAAATATTGATACTGATGGTAAACATAATTTATGTGTGCATTTATGTAAATAAATTAGGAATTTATTGAATGATTTATTGATATTCCAGAGGTGACTCTGGAATAACTTTATCTAGTCAGAATTGGAATTATATACAATTCTTCAAAATTTGATTCACTACTATTCTACTTCAGCAGGTCCGAATTTATAGGAAGCATCCGGTTTGCTTCATCGTGTCAAATGCAACTCAATTTAGAAATTAAATATGTAACAAAATTCTGTTTTTTTATTTATTTATTATTTATTTTTTTATTAAGTGACACAATAGCACTACTATTACTACCACTATAGCATTACTATGGTTTTATTGTGTTGAGAAGCATTCCCAGCAAATAGGAGGTGGAAATTTGGATATATCCATGTCAGAGCAATACTTTTCATCTCTCTGCACTTACACTACTCCCACATATCTTGGACTCCACTGTGAAGTGTACTGAAAATGCGTATTTACACTCTACAGCATTCTTTTGACCTGTGATGTACTAGGAGCATGCTAGAAGGCATGAAATTTAGATTCATGTCAGAGATATATTACCTGAAAATACATCTTTAGAGACTGCAGTTGCTTTGCCCTTTCCAGTAAGCCGGAGGGATGTTGTCTTTTTTCCATCATTTAAAAAAACAGGACAGTTACTTGGAGGATTGATAAATTCAAACCACTAGCCATCTTAACTTTGTAACATTTGTCATGCCAATTTTGAATAGATTCCTGCCAAAATTGTTATGGTACATTTCATTGTGTGAAATTCTGTATGTAGCTTTAACCCTTATTTGTTTTATTTTGTAACCTTATTTTATTTTTTGCAGTCACACATTTATTAGCACTCAGGTCACGTTTTCAAAACTTTTCACTTTTTAAAAAGTTCTTTTTATCAACTTTCAACTTGGCACAGCAGTACATTTTTGTTTTTGTTTTTTTCATCTGAAATGCTCCAAAACGAAGTAATTCTTACAAAACACTAGCAAAGGTTGTTAACACTTTGACTAACAAAACAATAATGTAAAAATACAAATAACTGGTTACACAATGTTTCTTTTGTAAAGTTTCTGCTTTTCTATTATTTAGAAATCATTGCCGTATGTTACACAGTCCATATATACGTTACAGTCCCTTTTGTATAGAAGGTAAAGAAAATTTAAAGACTAACTCCTGTGGCGGCATTCAGCTACGTCTAATTGTTTGGTAGTAATTGGTAGTACTTTATTTTTAAAATTTGGAATATATATGAATATGGTATTTATGGTATCAATACGGTACAGTTTTGAAAATGTACACTGCCACTCAAAAGTTTGGGATCAGTAAGATTTGAAATGTTTTGTGAAGAACTGTCTTCTGCTCATCAGGGCTGCGTTTATTTGATCAAAAGAATTCTGTAATATTGTGAAATATTTTTACAATTTAAAATAACAGTTTTCTATTTTAATATACTTAAAAATGTAATGATTCAGTGTCACATGATCCTTCAGAAATCATTCTAATATGATGATTTATTATGAATGCTGAAAACAGTTGTGGTGCCGAACATTTTTTTTGGAACCTGTAATACTTTTTCTTCTTCTTAATTCTTCTTAATTTTTAGGTGAATTAAAAAAAAAAAAAAAAAGGACAGAGTTTATTTAAAATAGAAATTTGAAAGAAATTAACACTTATATTCAGAAAGGATGTTAAATTGATAGAAAGTGATCGTAAATACTTAATATTAGAAAAAAAATATATATATTAGAATTCTAAAAAATGTATCACAGGTTCCAAAAACATTAAGCAGCACAACTGTTTCCAATATTGATAATAAATCAGCATATTTGAATGATTTTCTGAATGATTGCGTGACAGAGTAAAGATGCTGAAAATTCAGCTTTGCAGCACGGAAGTAAATTATATTTTGAAATATATTAAAATAGAAAACTGATATTTTATATTGCAATAACATTTCACAATTTTACAATTTCTTTCTGTATTTTTGTTTAAATAAATGAAGCCTTGATGAGCATAAGAAACTTCTTTAAAAACATAAATCTTACTGATCCCATAAATCTTGACTGATCCTTTTGAACGGTAGTGTATACAAACATGCACAAATTGCTATTTGTTTCTGACTTTTATTATTTTTTAATTTTGTATGTAAACAATGCCACGATAGGTCCCTGAGGTCTACAATTTAGAAATCTTTCTGCATTCATCTCTCATGGCGCTTGTGAGTTTTACTGAAATAAATGTTTGACAGTTTAGATGTTAGGTATTTTTCTGCAGTGAAATGATTCGTATTTTCTCCCATTTGTACAGCTCGTACGCAATGTGTGACAATTAACGTCAGAATTACTGCAAAGTATTTTGCCTCTGTGGCGTTGGCAGTCTCATAGTACAAGCTGTCATGCACTAGAGGTTTGTGCCCCATCCCTCGCACTAATTACCGAGGTTGGAGCGAGAGCTAACTTGATCGAATCCATTTAGCTTGGCATCTACAGGCCAAAATGGTTAATCATCTCATGTCATCCAGCTAATGCCCCTGAGGTATTCAAAAACATGAAACACTCAGGAGGGCTGAGCGCACTCAAAGCAGCACATCTAAAATGACTGTACTGCATTGATGAATAATACATTCACTGAGCTGTGCAATCCTGCGTATTACGGCCCGAATGAAACAATGAGATCTCTGATATACACTTGCAGTCATCCTGCTAGAATAGGGAGCTGAGATGATTATTGGATGTGGGGTCTGCAGGGATTACGCACAGCATGTGTGTTGTCATGAAAATGAACATACTCTTGACAGCGTATTTCAGCCGCTTAAAGTCCAGCGCTACCCTGCTGTTGCTTAATTCTCCGTTTCATATGAACTATGGGGAACAGAAGCTAATCACGTTCTGTGTTTCTGATCATATTGCGTTATGTTTCTTTGTGGAAGAGTTAGATTCAAACTCACAAACACTTTAACTCAAACATGTTACTTTCTCAGAACTGACTGACTGATGAATATTGTGCTAAAAACTGTCTGAAATTGGCCATTTGAGTCTGGAAGGCTTTACAAAACTTTTGGTCAGGTCAGTCTTCCTGGAAACATTTTTAAAGTACTGGGTTGTTATAGTGAGTGCTTCTGAGAAAGAAATAACCACCGAATTTATCAAAGTTTAAAAGGTTTATTGCTTTTTTTTTTTTTTTATGTTTTTGTTTTCTGAGCTTCGCAACCATTCAAAAGTTTGGAGTTTTTGGTAAGACTTTACAACAAGGTTCATTATTGAACACGAACTAATAATGAGCAATACTTCTACAGTATTTATTAATCTTAGTTAATGTTTAATTAAATTTCAGCATTTCCTAATGCATTATTAAAATCACAAGCTGAATTTGTTAACATTAGTTAATGCACTGTGAACTAACATGAACAATTAATGTCTATTTTTATTAATTAACATTAACAAAGGTCAATAAATAGTGTAATAAATGTATTGTTCATTGTTCGTTCATGTTAGTTATTACATTAACTAATGTTAACAAATGCCACCTTATTGTAAGGTGTTACTGATTTTTTTTTCTTTTTTCTATTTTTAATTTAGCAAGGATGCATTAAATTGATTGCAAGTAAAGACAGTAAAGACCTTTATAAGTTAAAAAAAAAATTAATAATTTAATAAAGTTTTTATTTAATTTTATTTCATTAATCCTGAAAAAGTGCACTCTAAAAATGCTGGCTTAAAAACAACTCAATTTGGGTTATTTGGCAGCCCAGCCCTGGGTAAATATTGGACAGAACACATGCTGCATTATTTTGACCCAGTTGGTTGGGTTAAATGTTTTTACCCAACATGCTGGGTTGTTTTATTTAAGTCAACTGTTTTTTAAAAATTAATACATAACCGACTTAAAATTAAAAATCACACACAGAATTACTTGAGGAAACAGCAATATTCAAAAGATGAACATTTATTATTAAGCAAGAACACATGGACAAAAATACTGGACAAACTGAATTTATTTAACTGTTCTATGCAATCACTTTTCAACAAAATAGCACTAATTCTTGTGCCGGTGTGTCGCTAAAGTTTGAGCCAGTGATGGGCTGCTGTTCACCGGGTGAACTGCGAACCTCAGACCGCCGCCTCCCGTTTTACTCGTAGCTGAAAGATGCCATGACTGACTCCAAAACCTGCCTATAAACAAACAGTACTGAGATTAGAAAACATATTTTAATATCAAACTAAATTAAACCCAGTACAATAACAAATAAAATCCATTTATTTTACGCAAGGCAAAAGGTGTTTCCATCCTGCGAAACAACCGTGCCTGACGCAGCTGACTGACATCTCGTCCTTATGTTGCATTGCGTAAAAAACAATACAATTTACAACACAGTAAAAACTTTTTAAATGAAATTAAATGTATATAAACCTTTATTTTGCTGAAGAAGTGCACCAGATCGGCGCATAAAAAGAAATTTTGATCACATCGACTTGGCCAATCATCTGCTCTGATATGAAGCATTTTTATGTGGTTATCGGTTTTGGTTATTTTCAAACCCTATTTTCCAATAAAATTATTTAAAAGCATTTAGAAATGAAGTTTTTGTCAGAGCCCTTGTTATTCTTAATTTTGACATTAATTTTAATTTTTACCCCCGACATATATCGGTTCAAAATATCGGTCTACTTGATCTGTAATAATCCGCATTGGCCCTGAAATGTACATATCAGCCAACCCCTAGTTAAGGTGCTATATAGCACTACTGCCACAGAAAGAACCTATTAAGCCCCTGGATATTTCTTTAAAGATTCTCTAACTCTCTTAGTTTAATTGGAGAAAGGATTAAAAACGACATTAAAATAATGATAATAAAAA
The DNA here is from genome assembly GCA_036247105.1 of Cirrhinus mrigala. Taxonomy (NCBI): domain Eukaryota; kingdom Metazoa; phylum Chordata; class Actinopteri; order Cypriniformes; family Cyprinidae; genus Cirrhinus; species Cirrhinus mrigala. Next base: position 11,774,398 of record CM070011.1, read on the forward strand.
AAAGATAACATGGTTCTTTTTGCCCCCCCTATAAGAAAATATTCCAGGCCACCAAATGAGACTTTTTGACCTCAGAAAAGGATAAGAGTGATTCAAAACAGCTTTTGCCATTGTAGGAAATTCCCATTCATAGCAAACATATGAGAGTGGAGTAACATATCTAAAATCTAAGGATTCTGATTGGTCAGCCAACACATTCCGAGGTATGTTATTCCCTGATAACAACCGGTAAAAACGAATAACACAGGCTTATCCAGTGCTATTCACTGTTGGTGCTATTCACTTGCTAAGAACATTTTTTGCTTGGTGGGATCTTTGTGTTAGGTCAGCTAATAAAATATTGAAACTCAAATCAATATTCTGTGTACAATTATTTAGTTTAAGTCATTCTGGTATCACAGACTTTCTCTCTCTTGTTTCATACAACCCAGCTGCTGCCATTTCACAATGATTGTAATGGATTGCAAGATAACTAAACAAACTGGTAAGATTTTAAAACAGTTTCATCTTAAATCAATGTCTTTTATTGCCATAGTTATTGACATTTGAACTTGCCACTTGCTAGTAACTGCTTTCATTCCCGGAAGCTGTGCATTTAAATATTTCAACTCAAATCAGTATTTCTTATCTAATTATTTAGTTTTGTGTCTGTTTAATAAGCAGATAATGTATAGATCCATTACTTTTCTTTTTAGGAGCACTTGTCCCCCTAACTTAACAAATTTAGGAGCACAGTCAAAATTTTAAGAGCACCTTCTAAAAAAAAAAAAAACTTCCCATTATGAGGTAATATTTAACTCCTTAAAGTGATTTACAGGGGAATTTTGTTTTTACCTTTGCAATGGCATTTTTCTAACTTTATTAAAAGTATGTCATCAAGTATAACATTTTTTTACATTTCTAATTAAAACAACAGAATAAGAACAAGTAGAATAAGAATAAGTTACAAATCAAATGAGATTAGTATTAACAAAATTAATTTGTACTTCAGAGATGGCATAGAGGAACACAAAAGTGGCTTGTAGTAGGTGTATTTTCATGTTTAATGAGGCTCAGAGGTGGCATGAGTGAAATCAAATGCATGTTGAGATTAATGTTTTAAATATACAATTTTGAATACAGAAATATTAAATGATTTAAATAACTGAAAAGATACTTTAAAAAAGAAACTAAAACTGCCAGCCGATGGCGGCAAGTCACTGATTTAATCACTGAATCATATCATTAATTTGATTCGTTCGAATGGCTGATTCGTTCAGGAATAAAGCAAGTGTCTTTATGAATGGGAAATTGAATCATTGACTCACTAGATTCGTTTAAAAACGCACGTTCATTCATAGGAAATACCACTGTGTTTGAATGGAGATGAACAGTGGCTCAGTTGTGACTTGTTTCAGACTATTTTTAACGACAAAATTTTTTACATTTTTTTACATTTTTTGAAGCTCCCTTCAGCACAAACACAAATATACTGATCAGGTCAGACACACATGGTGCTCCTGAATATTTTTCATAGTCACACGCAGTAGTTTTCAGTCACAAATGCGACTGAAATGGTTGCACTGTAGAGCCCTGTGTTGTATAAGACTAAAGGGCTTTATTTTCCCTTACATGTTATATACCACAATATAGCCTATGATTACGAGCCAATGAACCACTTTTAGTGCTATACAAATTCTGCTGTGGTTTGACTGATATGAATGCAGCATGGGGTTGAAGACATCTAAACAAACCAAAAACAGGACAGATGTCACAAGATGCCACCTTAAAGGAGAACTCCACTTCCAGAACAACAGTTCACAAATAATTTATTCACCCCCTTGTCATCCAAGATGTTCATGTCTTTCTGTCTTCAGTTGTGAAGAAATTATGGTTTTTGAGAAAAGTATTTCAGGATTTTTCTCCAAATAATGGACTTCATTGGTGCCCCGATTTTGAACTTCCAAAATGTAGTTTAAAATGCAGCTTCAAAGTGCTCTAAACGATCCCAGCCAAGGAAGAAGGGTCTTATCTAGATAAACTATCGGCCATTTTTTTGAAAAATAAATATTTGTGTACTTTTTAAGCACAAAAGCTTGTGTAGCACAGGCTCTGGGATGCGCGTTCACAATGCTACGTACTATTGAATCACGTCGAAAGGTCACACGGAATGTAAGCATAACTACAGACCCAGTGTTTACAAAGCGAACGTTCAAAGACTAAGAAAGTGCAAGTAAGTCAAACGCTGTTTACAAACAAAAAGGTACAACGACGTTGGATGATTCTGAAGTTGTAGGAGACAATAAGATGGCGTTTTTTACCATACTCTACCTTTTTGAGCTGGAGTACACAGACGATGAACTTGGACGTGATTCGTAGTAGTGATGGAAGCTCATTTTACCAACTCGAACCTTTGAGTCTCGTTCAGCAAAATGAACAAATCTTTTTTCGAGTCATTTCATTCATTTTAGCAAAATATAATTAAAATGTTACGTTACTTCCTTAACACATCTACTGCTTACACAAATGTTGATCACACTACAAACAAGACAAAAGTATAATGCTATAAGAAACAGAAAAGATTAATTCATTGTTTACCTGGGTCTTTAGTCTATGATTAGCTCACCTCACCTCTTATCTGACAAGTTTTCGGGTTTCATTTGTTCATCATGTGACAGCCCCATAAGATGAACGAACGACTCGAAAAACCCGAAGACTTGAAACAGGTGAACTAATTCCAGTACAGAACCTAATAGGATGTTGCGCATGCGCGACTGAATGAATCACTCATTCTTCCAGAGTCACATCCTTCAAGAACGCGCATCCCAGAACCTGCGCTACACAGCTTTTGTGCTTAAAAAGTATACAGATTTTTATTTTTCTGAAAAAATGACAGATCGTTTCACTAGATAAGACCCTTCTTCCTTGGCTGGGATCGTTTAGAGCCCTTTGAAGCTGCATTTAAACTACATTTTGGAAGTTCAAATTCGGGGCACCAGTGAAGTCCATTATATGGAGAAAAATCCTGAAATGCTTTCCTCATAATTTCTATACGACTTAAGACAGAAAGGCATGAACATCTTGGATGACAAGGGGGTGAGTAAATAATTTGTAAATTGTTGTTCTGGAAGTGGACTTCTCCTTTTAAAAAAAAAAAAAAAAAAATTAGGATACCTAGTCATAGCAGCATAACGTTTCGGAACCGAAATGTCCGGACCAAAATAGCCAAGAGAATGGAAGTGTAAACACACCTAACCTAAAGTTGCTGTGTGAGACACTACAAGCACACTAACTTGTCTGCGAAGATGCCAGGTTTCCTGCTCATGGGAAAAGAGACATTTTATTCTTTAAGTGTCTGTTGTGACAGCTTACAAGCTGTAATTGACAAAACAGCTTTGCTCTGTTACGTTTGATTTTCCTTAAAATGAAACTCCTGAAGGGAATCCTACAGAACAAACAGTGACTGTGTGACAGCAGAAAACTTGTTTTTGTTTAAGTCTGCGTGTCAAGAGACTCAAAAGTATTCACCATTATTATTTCGTAAACTTTTCTGCTTTCATTACCAGGGGGCCAAACGAAGACTCCAGAAACACTAATGGGAAAGGTAAATATTTTATATCCCACAGCAGTGTTCGAATTACTAGAGAATTGCTAAAGCGGGGCTGAAACCTTCCAGTCAGAGCTACTTACAAAGCTTTCCGCCATGCAGTTCAGTACAGATCAGATTACAGGGCAAATAAATAAGTAAATTCAGTCTAATGGGATTGTTTCCCACCATAGTAAACCTAAAGCCCTAATATCTGATGTGTTGCTAACTGTAACTACCTGAATTGAAGGCAAAATATACTGAGAGAGTATAAGTACATTTTAGAACTAATACTAAAGATAAAATATGATCATTATACAATAAACAGTACTTGGCAAAACCTGACATGCTTGAAGAGCTGTGAATCAGTTTCGCTATCATTCGAACTCTGTCCAGCAGTGACCTGAACTGCAATAGATTTTAAATTTGAGTAGTGGTGGATGAGTAGATATTCATTTACCTTGACGACATGACAGGACTTGACAAATGCCATTCTAGATTTTATGTGAATGCAACTGTATTTAGCATGCTGACAAATGTATTCTTCTATTGTATGTAGACACTAACAGAACACGAAATACAAGGGAAGGGGTGTCTGCAGGATTTCATCTGAGGGTTCACACAGAGGGGAAATTTCCTTGAAAAAAACAATAAAACGTTAAATAATTCAGTATATGTTCATATTAAAAATTCAACTTAGAGAGAAGCTTTAATTTTCTTGAGTATGTCTAGCATTCATGTAACTGTTATGCATTTCTGTAAGACTTAAAAGCGTGGTAGGCGATTTCTGAGAAATGTTGTTGATATTTGAAATCAGCAAGAGCTGAATTTTCTCAAAGTTATCTCTAAAAAGCCTATTGTTTTGTTTTGTTTGTAGATGAATGCCCACTTCATTCCGTTCTATTTGTTATCTGTGTTTCTTAAAGGAACAGTTCACCAACTACCCCCCCCCCCCCCCCCCCCCCCAAAAAAAAAAAAAAAAAATTGTCAGACAGCTTATTCTCAGGCTAAGATTCAGATGAGTTTCTTCATCAGAACAGATTTGGAGAAATTTAGCATTACAGTACATCGCTTGCTTACCAATAGATCATCTGCAGTGAATGGGTGCCGTCAGAATGAGTGTTGATTATCCTAACCCACATCTTGATAGCTCCACCCCCAAATTCACAAATATGCTATGCAACACATGCAACTCCCCCATTAAGACTGGGCACGCCCCTTACTGATGATTGGTGCTCGGTCTGATTCCACTTCTAATAATGTTTCTCAGAAATCGCTTACTGCACCTTTAAGACATCAAGGCACATCAAATGAGAGCAACAGTACGCCTGAGCAGAATGAAGATGCTTCTAGACACTTTTTAAAACAGAAATGGTCAAAAATATCCATTCAGCACATGTTCACCTAGCAAAACAACTGGAAAACAGCATGCAAAAAAACACTTTTGATATAAATGGCTGCTTTTTCATATTATGACATAGCAGTAGCTGAATTTTCTCAATGTTACCTCTGAAAATTAGCCTTTTGTTTCATTTGCTTGTAGGTGAATATCCACTTCAGTGCAATTTGTTCTCTGTGCTCTTAAAGGAACAGTCCACCCAAAAAAAAAAAAAAAAAAAAAAAATTGTCCGACAGCTTACTCTCAGGCTATCTAGACTGTAGATGAGGTTGTTTCATCATCAGAACAGATTTGGAGAAATTTAGCATTACAGTACATCTCTTGCTTACCAATGGATCCTCTGCAGTGAATGGGTGCTGTCAGAATGAGAGTTCAAAACAGCTGATAATCCTACTTCACATCTTGATAGCTCCGCCCCCAAATTCACAAATATGCTATGCAGCACCTCCATCACGACTGGACACGCCCTTTACTGGTGATTGGTGCTCAGCCCGATTCCAATTTTAACAACATTTCTCAGAAATGAGCAACAGTACACCTGAACAGAATAAAGATGCTTCTAAATACTTTTTAAAGTATTGGACAGACATCCATTTAACGCATGTTCACCTAGGTAAACAACTGAAAAACAGCATGCAATAAAAACACTTTTGTTATGAATGGCTGCTTTTTATGACATAGCAGGAGCAGAATTTTCTCAAAGTTACCTCTGAAAATTACCCTTTTGTTTCATTTGTTTGTAGGTAAATATCCTGAAGATCCTCTGCAGTGAATGGGTGCTGTCAGAATGAGAATCCAAAACAGCTGATAAAGTTGATTATCCTACCCCACATATTGATAGCTAACCCCCAAAATCACAAATATGCTATGCTACACAGGCAACTCCCCTATCACGACTGGATATGCCCCTTAGTGGTGGTTGGTGCTCGGTCCGATCTACTTTTAACAATGTTTTTTAGAAATTGCTTATTGCACCTTTAAGATTTTTCACAGCAAATGAGAGAAACAGCACACCTGAGCAGAATGAAGATGCTTCTAAACACTTTTTAAAACAGAAACGGTCAAAAACATCTATCCAGCGCATATTCGCATAGAAAAATAACTAAAAAAAACAGCATGCAACAAAAACACTTTTGGTATGAATGGACGCTTATTCATATTATGACGTAGCAGGAGCTGAATTTTTTCAATGTTTCCTCTGAAAATTAGCCTGTTGTTTCATTTGTTTGTACACTAGGTGAATATTCACTTCATTCAGTTTTATTTGTTCTCTGTGTTCTTAAAGGAACAGTTCACCCCAAAAGTGAATATTGTCTAACAGCTTACTCTCTTGGCCATCTAAGATCTAGATGAGTTTGTTTGCTTGCATTACTTGCTTACCAATGGATCCTCTGCAGTGAATGGGTGCCATCAGATTGAGAGTTCAGAACTGTTGAGTTGATTTAGCTGGAAAAAGTTGGGTTAGAGTTAAAATGTCTTTGATCGAAAAAACATGGTATTAATTGATGGACTGGTGGTTTGTGGATTACTTGTGGATTACTGTGATTATTTTATCAGCTGTTTAACTCTCATTCTAACAGCACCCATCCAATGCAGAGGATCCAATTTCTCCAGAACTGTTCAGAAGAAAATTTCTTTCAGTAGGCGACACTGGCTGTTTTACTGACTGTGAAACCGATAAGTGCAAATCAATTCAGACGGGTTTACAAACCTGTTTGTCCAGTTCACTCAAAAGAAAGAACCAACAGAAAATATTAATTCTCAAATGATTGGCATTGCTGGTAGATTGTGATAGATTGCTGATTATCTTCCCTCAGCACAGACTTCCTCTGCCCACTTAATCATATAGCCAACCAAGATGTGTTTTAGAAATGCTGTACTGTAAATCTGACAAGACCAGCTAATCATTAAGGGTTGAGTATGACAGAGAGAACCGGCTGTAATGCAGAGGAAAGAAAACTTGAGTGGCAAGTAAGAGCATTGCAAACATGTATGGCACGCAAGTGCAAATTGGCATCGTGAAACTTCCCGTTGTTGTGCCAAACTCATAAATTCTCACACACATGCTACACCAGGCTCTACATGAAGTCTGCGAGATGCAACTGAGAGATTAATTAGCCTTTTTCTTTACATTATTCAGTAGTGTGGCAGTAGCTCAGCTGCCTGCTAGTTTAGTTTTTACAGTAACAAGCTACTTTTTCCAACAAATGCTGTGCAGCATGACAAAACATGACAGTTTTTCTGTATGTCACACCGAGCTTAGTATATACTTTGCATTTGAGTCAGCTGAGGGTGATAAACACTGTCCTAAAATGTCCTTACTCTCACAATCTCACAATTTGTGATTACTTTTTTTGCCTTTTTTTCTCAGAATTGTGTGATACACACTCACAAATCTTTTTTTTCTTGCAATTGTGAGTTCACTTCTCGCAAATTGCATTTGAGTAATTCTGAGAAAAAAAGTTGCAATTCTGAGATGAAAACTTGTAACTGCGAGATACAAACTCACATTTGCAAGAAAAAAAGTCAGAATTGCTAGTTTTTACCTCGCAATTCTGGCTTTATTTCTGGGAATTGTGAGTTTATATCCCACTATTCTGACTTTGTAACTCACAATTGTGAGTTTATATCACACAATTCTGAGAAAAAAGTCAGAATTGCGAGATGTAAATTCGCAATTAAAAAAAGAGAATTGCAAGAAAAAAGTCAGAATTGTCAGTTTGTATTTATGCAATTCTGAAGGAAAAAAAAAGAAGAATTCTGAAATGTAAACTTACAATTACGAGATAAAAAATCAGAATTGCAAGAAAAAAAATCAGAATTTCAGGTTTGTATTTATGCTGGTCATAATTCCGAGATGTAAACTCGCAATTACGAGTTAAAAAAAAAAAAAAATCTGAATTGTGATTAAAAAAAAAGTCAGAATTGCTAGTTTTTAATCTCGCAATTTTGGCTTTAATTCTCGCATTTGTAAGTTTATATCATGCAATTCTGAGAAAAAAAAAAAAGAGTCAGAATTGTGAGATGTAAACTTGCCATTGCGAGGAAAAAAAGTCTGAATTTTGCGAATTGGTATTTACGCAATTCTGAGAAAAAAGTCAGAATTCCAAGATGTAAACTTGCAAGCTTGTAAACTTCTGAGCTATTCTGACTTTATAACCTGCAAGTTGTGAGTTTATATCACGCAATTCTGAGGAAAAAAATATATAAATCAAAATTTCGAGAAAAAAGGCAGAATTCTGAGATTAAAAACTCGCAATTACCTTTTTTTAATTTTTTTTTTTTATTCAGTGGCGGAAACGGGCTTCCAAAATTGTGAGCATCTAAGACTTTTTTCAAAACAAAAAAAAAAATCTTACTGACCCCAAACCTTTGAAAGGGATAGTTCACACAAAAATGTTGATGGAGTTATATTAAAAATTATCCTGGCACTTCCAAGCTTTAGAATGGCATGAGCGGAGTTATATTTAATTTTTAATATAACTCTGATTGGATTCGTCTGAAAGAAGGAACTTATATATACCTAGGATGCGAGGGTGAGTAAATAATGGGCTAATTTTCATTTTTTGGGTGAAATATCGCTTTAAGGGTTGTGTAGTTTTTTTTTTCCCTCTGTTTAAAAAAAAACGGTCTGTCTTCCTGTGAGGTGCAATTGAGTGAAATTTTAATCTAGTCCAAAAGAAAGTATTCTTGTAGTAATATAATGTGTTTCTCACTTTTTTGAAAGTCAAGTTTTAAAGCCTCAGCTACATTACAGCAGCTGCTAACAGAATAAGTCATCTTTCAGTTTGAGGATTCAACAGCTCATCAGTATGAGCTTCTCCTCTTCTCTGAGGGGCATCCCGCTCCCTTTCTCTTCTTATTTCCCACTGTGAAAACAGGTCAATAAATGTCCAAAGTGACAAAGCTCACTTCCCTCCTAAGTCCTTCCATCCCCCTTCTAGTTGCCTGGCTTTCATGACCCTGGTGCGAGCTAATGAGTCATGGTAATGAAAGCAGACAGGGTGCAGAAGCGTTAGCCTACCACTAATAAAGACTGACGGCACGGCTCCACACTCATTCCCTTCAAAACCTCTTCTCCATTCCCACACTCACCCTCTTATTTTCTCCATGCTGTGGGGCTGAGAGAGAAGATGCAACACTGCACTTTTGAGATGCACCCCGAGGATGCGCTTGGTTAATCCGAAAGACAACAAGATAGTGATGTAGCGTTGATTTCACAGATTCTTTACACAGCGGTGCATGTCTAGCAGCTGGTAATCGTGACAAAGAAGTCAAAAGATCTTCTAGATCAGATATATATGTTGTCACAGCTGTGGATGTTTGTTTGTATGAGCTCTGTTGAAGTTACAGGGACTTTCACTGAGAGAGGTGATTTTCCTCTCACGTTACACTGCTGCAGACACAATCATCGCTACACACAGAGGTCTCTCAGATGTTCAGGTCTAAAGTTTTACGCCCCTGGGTGGTACCTCATACATTTGCTTACATTTATTTTGAGGGATTGTTGCAGAGAAATCCCAAACACAACCTTTTTCAGAGGCTTTTTTTCAGAGTTAGTTACAGTAAGTTGGAAAAAACAAATAGTAACTGGATATTTTTTAGCTGTACAGTACATATTACGTGAGTGAGGAATCTAACAGATTCCATATTTTATCATTTTTTTCATCCTTTTTTTTTTTTTTCTAGTGATTTAGACAGAACAATAGCCAAGCCTTAAATGAATAGTTCACCCCACATATGAGTGTTTACTGTAAATTTACTCACCCTAGTGACATCCAAGATGTAGATGAATTTGTTTCTAAATCAGAATAGATTTTTAAAAATTTAGCATCTCATCACTTGCTCACCATTGGATCCTCTGCAGTAAATGGGTGCCGTCAGAATGAGAGTTCAAACGGCTGATTAAAAACATCACAATAATCCACAAGTAATCTATAATATATAGTAATCATGTCAAAACACTGTCATAAAAATTTGAAGCTTGGGAGCACAGACTTAAGTTTGGTCTCATTCTAAAGAAGACCCATGACAGATTATTGTTGAAGTAGAAAAAGCTTAAAAAGTGAAACCAAAAAAAGTTATAGAGGTTTAAGTTAATGAAAATGCTTTATGAATAATATTTTGTATAAAATATATATTTTATGAAACATGTTGAACTCTAAACTTGCTAGAAAATCAAAGCAATAAATCTAAACAATTTGTGTTTCAAATTCGAAGTTGATATCTCAAAAAATGAGCTTTCAGTAAGATTTTGTTAGGGCGCAGTACCAGATTTTCCTCATTAGGTGCCAGCAAAACTGCACTGGTGCACACAGTGGTTGGATTTGTGATTTGCAGTATTTTTTCTCTCTCATATATTACACACACACACACACACACACACACACACACAATTTTTTATGGTTAGATGTGTAATTTGCAGTATTTTTTCTCTCTCAAATATTACAAGCACACACACTATTTTTTTATGACATGCATACAAACCACACAAACCAACACACCCACACAGTTATAGCTGCATTATTTATCCAATTTGCTCTATAATATGCAGAAGCAGAAAGCAGGAATAAAGTGAGTGTTTGCTTTATTGGCCAAATCTGAAAAAAAATGTCACCATCTGGTAAAAAAAAACAATTAAAAATTTCATTTTGAAGCCTTGCCAACAGAATGAAAGTCTATTAATAAGAATTGCATCATTTCAGAGTTAAATGGCACTGTGATTAAAAATAATGTGTTTTAAATAATGTTTTAATGTGTTTCAGTGGGGACATTTTTGTCCTTAAGGTCCTGAGAGGAACTATTTTTTGTACCTAGTGCAAAATAGATTTATTAAAGGAAATAGGAAAATTCCAATAAAAATACACAATACACCAAAATTTATGCAGCTGGCAATAACACAGGCAAAATGATTGTAAAGGACAAAAATGTCCAAAAGGTCGCACAAGGGTTAAAAACGTTATTTTCAATGTGATTTCATGAGAATTCCTATGTATTTTACATTTACATTTACTTACATTTACAGGCACTAATATGTACAATACAGTTGTATTTTCAGCATTTTAACATACAATACTGATGTATTGACAACACCTAAAACGTAATTTATTTACGTAGAAACAACTTTACAGGCGTACAAACGAATCCTTATAAATACTAATATAGCGGCATTAAGTTTTATTGTCTTATCAATAGTATTATGTTTTCAATTGCATTGTTAAATGAAGCTCTAAATTACTTAATAGGAAATGATAACATTTTGTTCTGTGTGATTTCTGTTAAGCAGGACTACACTTTAAACCCTTAGGGCCAGTTTTACTAAACAGGGAAAAAGCAATTCCAAAACAGTGCCAATGGGAGGGGAGATTTCTGCAGGTGATTTACTAACAATGTGCAAATTAAAGAACACTGACATAACATCTCATTTACATATCAACCAATGCATTATACCAAGCGCAGCACAAATTAGTGTAGTTGCTTTATTCAGCGATCTTCATCTTTATCCTGAGCAGCAACTGTTACCATAACAACCCGCACTGACATTTGTCACAAATTCAAAAGTTGCTGCTTCAAGAAATGTTTACGACAGGATAATCAAACGCCCATTGGCTCTTGCCTTTTTCTTCACAGATTGCGACATGCTGCGTTTGAACGAGCTGAACACCTTCTTCGCTCTCTTTGAAGTGCAAAACAGCACCACCGCACAAAAGACCCCACCCCCTCCTGGTGACCAGGTGATGACTCTGTCCCCAGACAGTGTGAGGAGATCCCTCAGCAGGATCAACGCACGCAAAGCTCCGGGTCCTGACAACATTCCTGGTCGCGTACTGAGGGACTGTGCAGTGGAACTCACTGATGTCTTCACAGACATCTTCAATATTTCTCTCAACCAGGCCGTCGTCCCGACTTGTTTCAAAGCCACCACCATCATTCCGGTCCCAAAAAAGTCATCTCCCTCCTGCTTTAATGACTACCGTCCTGTTGCACTTACTCCCATCCTCATGAAGTGCTTTGAACGGCTAGTCATGCAACACATCAAGTCTGTCCTGCCCCCCTCCCTGGACCCGTTTCAGTTCGCGTATCGGCCCAACCGCTCGACTGATGACGCCATCTCCACTGCACTCTACTCAACACTCACACATCTGGACAAAAAAGACTCATACGTCCGAATGCTGTTCATAGACTTCAGTTCAGCATTTAACACCATAATCCCCCAACAGCTCACACAAAAACTGGTCCAGCTGGGGCTCAACACCTCACTGTGTAACTGGCTGTTGGACTTCCTCACCGGAAGACCACAAGCAGTACGGGTCGGCAGTAACACTTCCAGCACCATCATTCTTAACACGGGGGCCCCTCAGGGATGTGTGCTGAGCCCCCTCCTCTTCACTCTGCTGACCCACGACTGCACACCATCACACAACTCCAACCTCTTCATCAAGTTTGCGGACGACACGACTGTGGTGGGTCTCATTAGCAAAAGGGATGAGGCCGACTACAGAAGCGAGGTGAGCCGCCTGGCCGTGTGGTGCAGAGACAACAATCTCTCTCTGAACGTGGAGAAAACGAAGGAGATTGTTGTTGATTTCAGGAGAGCGCACACTCAGCATGCTCCTCTGACCATCAACGGTGCGTCTGTGGAGAGAGTGAGTAGCACCAAGTTCCTGGGTGTGCACATCACTGAGGATCTCTCCTGGACGAACAACACCACTGCACTGGCTAAGAAATCACAGCAGCGTCTCTACTTCCTCCGCAAACTGAGAAGAGCAAGAGCACCGGCCCCCATCATGTACACCTTCTACAGAGGCACCATCGAGAGCATCCTGACGAGCTGCATCACTGTGTGGTTTGGAGCCTGCAATGCCTCCTGCCAAAAAACTCTCCAACGCATAGTGAAAGCAGCTGAGAGGATCATTGGTGTCCCTCTTCCCTCCCTCCAGGACATTTACAGCACCCGTCTCACCAAAAAAGCCCTCTGTATAGCAGCTGATCCCTCCCACCCTATGCAAAGCTTCTTCAGCCTGCTGCCATCAGGGAGGAGACTGCGGAGTCTCCAGGCCAGGACCAGCAGACTGAAGGACAGCTTCTTCCATCAGGCTGTCAGGAAGCTAAACTCTCTCCCGGCTCTGCCTCCACTCCCCTCTTCTGCCCCACAGACTTCCTGTACTGTGACACCCATCAGGCCGTCAGGAAGCTAAACTCTCTCCCAGCTCTGCCCCCACTCCCCTCTCCTGCCCCACGATATTCCTGAACTGGGACACACACACACACACACACACACACACACACACACACACTCACAAACACTCACGAACTTACACTTACACTCACACACACACACACCCCCCACCGACCGGCACCAGTCACTTTGTGTAGTATTGGTGCTCTGCTAACTACCTCATACTACTCAATTACTACCCCCAGACTACCTCTAAAGACTGTCACTTTATGTCACTTTATTACTTAAGCTCTTTTTGCACGATATTTCTATATATTCTATATATTATATGTATAATCGTATTTATTTGCATCTTTAAAATTGTACTTTTTGTATTTAATGTTACGTGTATGCACCTAGGGTCTGAGAGTAACGCAATTTCAATTCTCTGTATGTCTGGCACATATGGCAAAATTGACAATAAAGTTGACTTTGACTTTGACTTTGACTTTGGTTTCTGGTGAGGTGTGTTTGAATGAGAAATGCGCGCCTTCACGTAGTGGATCGAGATAAATCTGGATATTATGTTCACAACTTAAATCCTGCTCTGCACCTCACGCACACCTACTATATTCCACTAGAGAGAACTGCGGCTGCAACTCATCATCATTTTGGATTACTTTTGGGGCTGCTTTTCACATTTTTGCAATAAATAAATGATTGTGATTGCACTTATCTGTCTGTCACATTGCTTTTTACTGTGTAGAGATAGTTATGGTTAGGTTTAGAGGTAGGAGTAGGATTAGCGACTAAAAAAATATCTTTTTAATGCTATATTGTTACTAAAATGGTCATTTCCCTGCATATTTCAGTCAATTATGTTTTATATCTTTTTATATTCACTATAAAATGGGTAGGTTTAGGCTTGGGGGTAGGTTAAGGGGTCTAAAAATCTAAATCTCTTATCAATAAAATGATAAAAATGCATTGATACAAATATCTTAATGATATAAAAGATTTTAGCTAAAAATATGTGGCTGTTTTTACATTTTTAACATTAAAATACATCCAAATTACACATTTCAGCATCAATAAAAACATGAAAATGTACATTTTGTTCTTGTAAATGTTACATGCACTCTAAAAAATGCTGGGTTAAAAACAACAATATTTGTCAACCCAGTGCTGGGAAAATATTGGACAGAACACATGCTGGGTTATTTTGACCTAAATGTTTTTACCAAACATGCTGGGTTATTTTATTTAAGTCAATGTTGTTTAAAAATTATTACATTGCTGGCTTAAAATGGACTGGAACTTATAAAAACAAACAAACAAACAAACACCGAATTACTAGAGGCAACAGCAAGAATCAAAAGATGATCATTTATTATTAAGCAAGAACACATAGCCAAAATACAAGACAAACTGAATTTATTTGGGTGAATACAGCATAGTTTTATATAATTACAATATTACATACATTTAAACTTGTTTTACAAGGATTTTAGACATAAAAAAGGTAAAATTTAAAAGTAGCATTTTAATTTTAGTGTTTTCAAATGTTCTCTTTAATCGCTTTTTACCGAAATAACGTTAATTCTCATGCCGGTGTGTAGCTTAAATCTGAGCCGGTGAAGGGCTGCTGTTTGTCGGGGGAAATATGAATGTCAGACCGCGGCCTCGTGTTTCACTCGTAGCTGAAAGATTCCCATAACGAACAGTACTTACATTAGAGAACCTATTTTAACATCAAAGTAAATTACACTCAGTACTACAACGAATAAAATCCATTTATTTTATGCAAGGCAAAAGTCGTTTCTATCATGCAAAAAAAAACAAACAAAAGAAATTTAATTTAAAAAATTAAATAAAATGTGTACAAACTTTTATTTAGCTCAAGAAGTGCACCAAATCAGCATCACTGAGAACCGCTCTCTCCTAGAGGACTCAAAAAGCCCGCGCCCTGACTGTAACTCGGCAGTTGGTTGTATTGTCAGAGATAGGCTTAACTCAGGCTTAACTTAACTAGAAAAAACGTAACCCAGCATCTGCGTAAAAAATGTTAAAAATAACCCAATAAAATGACTCAACAAATTGAACCCAGCATTTAGGATAAAAAATAACCCAGCACCTGGGTAAAAATATTAAAAACAACCCAATACAATGACCGAAAGGGCTGAACCCAGCATTTGGGTTAAAAAATAACCCAGCATTTTTTAGAGTGTACTAATACCTATGTATAAACAATGAGATCAGGCTGACAATTTTTAACAAGTAAGGTATCTGGTCTACTGTGTTTCCTTACTTTAGAAACCTTCCAGCAAAGGATGCTAATAGGGATTAAAAGAAGAGAAGAGAAGTTTTAAGTGAAGAAAGAGAAGAGAGAAGTTTTAACGTGTTCCTGTGAAAACAGACCGGTGAGGATTTAGGGAGAGAAATGAGAGCTTCCAAGTGTAGTCCAGTGGAATAATTCATGGGATATTGTTCATTGCGAAAGGCTGCAGATTCTGTTGTATTTTTCACATTGCGAGAGCAGAATAAAAAACAAAAGCCAAGAACCTGCAATACAAAGCTCTGTAGGACTAAAGGGCTTATTAGTGTCACATTAGACATTTATGAGCTACAATATTTTGATGATGCATACGGATGATGGAGCATGACGGAAAAATGTTAAGCGTGTCCATCAAACTGACAGCTATTGTTTTGTATTGAACTGGTCTGAATCATCAAAACCACATTATTAGTTTAAACCTGAATCGATTGTAGTGACTTCAGCAAAAATACTACTTTTTGTAGCTTGTTGTCTAACTAGCAACTTTCTTTAAAAATGGCTTTAATCTTAGCTTTGCAATTTTTTTCTGTAGAATAGTCTGTAGCTTAGCTAGCTTATTTTATTACTTTATTAGTTTATTTATTTATTTTGTAACTTGTTAATGCCAGATGTAAAGGAGGCCTTGAATAATTGCTTAAATTAGTGTGTTTCATAAAAAAGAAGAAATATCTTTACAGGATCATATGCTTTTCCAACATCAAAGCTGCTTTCATGTACATACTATGTACAACTTGTAGTACAATAACTAATACTAGTTACTAGGGGAAGGTAAAAACTCCGAACCTACTCATAAACCTAGCCCTACCCCATGTAGTTACCTTATACTACCAGTACTTTCTTAGGTAAGTACACTGTAAGTGCACATACTGTGAAATAAAGTGCAACTGTTAATTGTGTAATTAAGATAAAAGATGTTTCAATGGTTACCTTTAAATCTATACAAAGGTAGAGTCTGTGGCCAGCCTTGCCTTTGTTGAGAAGTATATTGCTCAGTTTACTGCAATTCAGCGTTTCTTGAGAGAGAAAAATAAATACATTCACTTTAAAAAAAATTCCCTCTTTCTGAAAGTCTTTTATTTGTACGCTTGGGTCAACTTCATCATTAGCCCTACAGTTTAAATGAAACACATTTGAGAACAGAAACACTCAGCAGAACAAAAGACCAAAGTCACAGAGGATAATGCATAGTGGGGTATCCATCAAAAGCAATGACAGCACTGCTTACACAACCAAAAACTCCACAAAGTAGGGGTTAAAATTGCACCTGCAGATTGTCTGGGCAAAGTTAACTATTATGTGATATTTAACATCACCTATGAAGATCAAACATGAGGTCGTCCTCCTCTGAAAGGAATAGTTCAGCCAAAAATGAAAATGGTCATCATTTACTTACCCTGACTTCAAACCTCTTCTGCAGAACACAAAAAAAGATACACATTCTGAAGAATGGAAAAATTTAAATTTTTCATCTCTTGAATGCTCATCATACTTTTCTAATTTCATGTTTTGAATGTTTAAAAAGCCCAAGTCCTCATATCCTGACATTTCGACTGCAATAATTTTTGTTATTCTCTTGGATATTCTGGCTCTGAATTCTCTTGGCTTGTTCTCGGCTGTTGGACTGTGTTTTTCCCATGTTGGTTGTGACTTCTGCCTGACTATGGCATTGGTTTTTGGATTTCAATATTAAAGGGATATTTAGCCCAGAAAGCGTGAGTTCTGTCATCATTTACTCACTCTTATGTCCTTCCAGATTTTGGTCTGTTCCTTGCACAAAGCTAGCATACTACTTCAGAAGATTTGGAATATAGCTGAAATAGTCATATGGACTACTTTTATGGTACTTTCATGATGCTTTTTATCATTTTTTGGAGTTTGACAGTCCCAGTTACTAGCTACTCTAATTGTACAGAAAAGGTCAACCTGGATGTTTTGCTATCTAAAAGTCCTTTTGGCTTCCAGGGGAGAAAAGAAAGTAGGCTTTGAAAGACACATCTGACCTCATTCCACCACAGTGATAAAAGACTGACGTACTATAGAAAAATGGTACAGTTGTTTGTTTTTCAAAGAACTTAAGATCATGATATCAGAGTGAATAATTCAAGGCATTTTTGTTTCAATTCACAGCTTGATATGGAGCGCTGTGGGGATAAACGATCTGTGTCAGGCCTGCTGGGGTCCATATGGTCCATCACCAAGGTTCTCACACTACATCACACCCATGAGATAGATGAACACAGGCTGTCTGTTTACCAGTCATCCTTCAGAAAAAATGATGAGGGCCAGCAGAACAGGTACCCAAGGCTGTGCCCCTTCAAATGTTTATTGTCTGTTACAGTATCGCTATGCTCAACTATATTTCATGATTTTTATGTGTCACGTTACCATGGTGGAAAAGGACATTTGTTGTACTGCAGAGCCTGGTGACTGGGAGATTTAAAAGGGTGTCATTCAAGGTTGGGAGTTGACAGAGTCACTGAAGCACTGAGCAATAGAGATAACTGCTTCTGACTGAAGCCTGAGCAGGACGGATGTGGCTTGTTTCACATTTAACCATTTGTCTCCCTGAGGTATTTGGTTCACGAAGAAGAAATTCAAAAGGGTCTGTTTTATGAAAGAGATAGAAAATTCTGTCATTAATTACTCACCCCCATGTCGTTCCAAACCCATAAGACCTTTGTTCATCTTCGGAACACAAATTGAGATATTTTTAATAAAATTTGAATGCTTTCTGACCCTGCTTAGACAGCAACGCAAATGACACATTCAAGACCACTGAAAGGTAGTAAGGACATCAGTGTGACATCAGTGCTTCAACCGTAATGTTATGAAGCTATGAGAATTCTTCTTGTGCTCAAAGAAAACAAAAATAATGACTTTATTCAACAGTTTCTCCTCTTCCATGTCAGTCTTTGACGAACATTCACGAGAGTACAACACGTGTCAAAGGCTGACAGAAGAGAAGAAAATTGTTGAATAAAGTCATTGTTTTTGTTTTCTTTGCACACACAAAGTATCCTCGTAACTTAATGAAATTACGGTTGAACCACTGATGTCACATGGACTATTTTAACAATGTCCTTACTACCTTTCTGAGCATTGAATGGAGTAGTTACGTTGCTGTCTATGCAGAGTCAGAAAGCTCTTAAATCTTAATTTGCGTTCCGAAGGTGAATAAAGGTCTTATGGATTTGGAACGACATGAGGTAATTAATAATAGAATTTTTCAAATAATTTTTGGATGAACTATCCCTTTAAAATGGAATTGTCTCATTAAATGATTTGACGATTCAGATTAATTAATTACATAATATGCTGAATATAAAAATGAATTAAAATCATCATATATCCCTGCTACAAAAACTGCCTAGGGTGCAGTTACTTTTAAAAGTAATGATTACAATATTGTGTTACTCCCTAAAAAGTAACTAATTAAGCACTAGTTAGTTTTTATGGAAAGTAATGTGTTACAATACTTTTGCATTACTTTTTCTCATCTGGGCTGGGCTTGCTTGTTTTCATATATGTATTAAACAGTGGTTTACTGAACAAGTTCTCCTTCTTTAAATAAATTCAGTTATAATTAACTTTTTTTTCTTTTTGTAAAGTTTAGTTTTTTGAAGTTACAATTAACAACAGAGCCCAAACTTAAATTTAATTACTACTGTATTTATTTTTAAATATAATAATCAACACTCAAAAAAAAAAAAAAAAAAAAAAAAGTATGCAAGCATGTAAATTGCATATAATGCAGTTTTTAAATTAACTTATGCATTCTAAAATTTCTATTTGCTTTTGAAATATATTAAGTTACACAGTGGCTATCATAACTTATTAACTTGTCATAATTGAAACATATATTAAATAAGTAAGAATTCACTAACACGTAAAGTAAAATATAGTGAGTATATAGTCTATTATTTCGCGAAATGCTCTTCTCTAGACTTCATCTCTCTAGTGAACTAATGAGCTGTGGACGATGACTTGCCTGAGGTAAATGAAATGCTTTGTGACATTTTGTTTAGAAGCTGTTTTGTTGATGTCTTTCTGTAGTTGAAACACTGATTGAGTGATTTATATATATATAGTAGAATAGAAGAAAGTTCAACACTCTTCTGCAATAAAAAAAAGAGAAATTAACAGAAATGTTATGTTTATCTAAAGTCATTTTTGTTTATTAGTATGCTTGAATTGAATCATCAAAGATCAGCAGCAAATTTCACTGGGATTTCACTCTTTTTATTAATTTTGAGGAGTACTGAATCTGTTTTTGTGCAAATGAGATGAATAATGTAATATAATAATGTAATGTAATGTAATAATGTAATGCGCAAGCGCGGATCTCTCCACTTGCACGCGGATTTCCTTTGCTCTCGCCCAAAACCGGACGTGTGCTCTCAGATTCACGCTGCTCTCGCCCAAAGAGAGTGTGCGCACTGAAAACTTGTCTCTCCTCTCTCTCAAACTGTGTCCTCTTGCACTCGCAAATCTCTCCGTACCCATGCGCAAGAAATAAATTCTGTTCGCACCTGGATTAAATGTTTTCAAAAGTTATCAACCAATCAGATTTTTCTACGACTGACAGATAAAAATACTACATGAAATCTTATTGGCTATTGGGAAATGAACCTAGAATTCTTTTGACAATCAAAGATGGATCTGTAATTTTTTTTACAATTTAATAATATTTAGTCAAATTAATCAATTGTATATTAGAAATAGCTAGGAATCGGGTGGTTCGATGATTTGTAAATAACCTAGTTTGTTTGGTCAAACCCCTCTGAGTGTTTTATCAAAACAAACAAAAAAGTATGATTCTTAAAGTTCATGTGGTCATATGTGTACTTGGGTTAAATATATATATATATATATATGTATAAAATACTTTCCATCAAATACTTTTACTTCAGACTCACTAAATTCCAGCCGCTGCCCAATCAGAAGTACCAGTACTTACATAGAAACCTATATAAAGTGTTAAAATATCAAGAGAGTTTTTTTTGCATCCATGCTGGATGTATAGGTCCGGGTCGCTAAAGGCCTGAATATGTAATAATAATTGGCGAAACAGTCATGCATTTAAGGGTTAACAAGTTAACATGCAGTACATTTTATATCGTTCATTCCTTCAAGTATCACAGTACATTTTGATCTATATATTTTAGTGTGTCAACAGTCAGTGCCATTTTTAGAGTGTTAACTGTGTTTATATGGAGGTAAGGGCTATGAATACACAAAACCTTATTTTATGTCTTATTTTCATATAATTGGACATAACACATAATCTTTTACCTACTGCTACTACTAATAATAATACTTTTGTTTGTGTGATTGTCCAGGGTGGATTTGTAAACCCTGGTCTATTATGTATTTACATACACTGTAAAAATAATAATTTCAAAGAGTTGTTTCAACTTAATATAATTTGTTATCCTCCTGACTTAAATTTGTCAATTTAAGTGACAGCTGAAAGATTTTAGTTGACTAAACTAAAAAATATAAGTCAGCGGGGGAAAAAAATATTTTAAGTTGAAACAACTATTTTTTTTTTTACAGTGTAGAAAACACACACGCACACACACACACACACACACACACATGAAAAAACAGTGCAGATGGATGCAAGAACGTGTCCTGTGTGAGCAGTCTCTAAAATCGACAGCCCTAGGAAAAAATACATTTTTTATGCGTCTCTACCCACAGTATAAAAGTAAATGTATGACCTCCCAGGAAGCACAAAGTCAAATCTGTATATCTCTCATTTCCAAAGAGATAAGACCTTTAAAATGCAATTTTAATGTCATTTAAGGCAGTTTCAATACTTCAGTTGTTAATATACAGTCAGAACAAGGTTATAAGCACAAAGGTTTCTATAGATGTTTTCAGTATATCAGAGGTCATGAATTACTAACATCTGCTTACTGAACATGAAGAAGAATCTATTTTTTATGTCAACCAGCTATAACTTTTATTACCCTTTTATGACATTTATAATGTTGGAGTCGTAAAATTGCTGTCTTGGCACTAACCAAAGGCAGTATTTTTTCTATTATGTAAGGGATTGTTAATTCTCAAATATTCGCCCAAAAAGTGAAAGCAGAAGAGAGAATGACTCGAGTTTCTTGCAGCGTATTTATCAGCTGTGATTGATGTTGTTCATTGAAGAAAGCTAAGGAGAAAAACTCGCTATGGTTACAAGGGGAATTAAGTATTGAAGGCTCTCTCGTGTTAATCCATGAACACATGCTGTGTCTGTGAAGCAGCGAGTGTCATGCTGGTTAGAAAACAACATGTATAATGAATATATATCCCTTGTTTTAGCAAAGAATCCTTCTTCTTACCTAGCTGAGAAGACGCCCTAAGAAAATGTTGAAAGTGTCAGATTCTTGCTAGATTCATATTCTCATATTCAGCCTACTGGATAGTGTTTTAACAGTGGTTCCACAAGTAGTTGGATACTTAAGAAAAAAAAAAAAAAAACTAAAAAAGAGGGATGTACAATTAAATATTAAGATTTGAATGAATTAATACATTAATGAAACTTTATTAACTTTTACTTTAAAGGAAAAATCGCCCATTGCCTTTGCAAAAATGCAAGAAAGTTAGTTCAGAGAAAAGCTTTTTCATCATTTATTTGCAGATACAACTTACTTTGGATTTTTTGTTCTCTAATGCAGTGATATTCATTCATTATTAAGAGTGGTTTATGTATCTTTTGGGGCTACTTCAAGGTCAAACATCTTTCAAATTTCTTTGAAAGATGTTAAGTCTTACTTTTTTTTTTTTTTATAAACTTCCTATACAAATAAGCCCCAGTCCTTATAAAGCATCTGAAGTTGCACTTATCCCAGTGTGACAATAACTAACCAACCTGTGCCGCAGAGTGTTTGAGTGTTTGTCTAATTTGTAGCGCATAGACCTTGAAATGACTTAGTATTTGTTAATTTCTTTTTCCAGAAAGTGAGACACAGTCGTCTTGGGTTTTGGACTTGGCTTCCCTCCAGCTGTGTGTCCTTCCCCTGCCATCCTTACTGGAGCTCAGGCTGCACTGGCAGGCTGGGGAATGCTTTGAATGTTAATGAAATATGTCATCGTGAGTTGTCTTAGTAATTAATTGTTCACATCACATATTTGAAAGGCCACCAGGAAGCAGTCCCAGTAGCACTGCGGCGCATTGCCTGTCTCAGAATAGAGCTCCACTTTGAGGCGGGAATCAGGTGCAACTATTGAAGCCTAAATACCCTGGTAAAAAAACCAGCATATGGTGGTAGGTATGTTTTGATGCTGGGATGCTGGTTAGGTAGGTTTTGATGCTGGTCCTTTGCTGGTTCATGCTGGTCCTTGACCAGCAACATGACCAGCAAAAACCAGCAAAGGACCAGCTTAAACCAGCATCAAAACCTACCTAACCAGCATTCCAGCATGAAAACATACCTACCAGCATATGCTGTTTTTTTCACCAGGGTAGTAATATAAGCAGCCTTTGCTGTGTGAACATATAACAATAAGCCCAGGTGGTATTTGAAAAAACTCAGCAGAGGTTAGCACACTTTTATTTTCTGTTACTATGCCATAACCACTACCAAACCCCTTCAGTCCTAACCCTAGGGTGAACACCTGGCAACAGGGCTGTTGCGGGACATAGATGTGGTTTTGCGGGACAATGCGGGAGACGTGTGAGACTGATACATTTTCTACCATTATGCTATGTAAATACTGATCATATCCGTTGTCATATGCGCTAATCTGTGTTTCTGAGCGCGCACATGCACGCGAGAGAAAGCGCGTCTTTTTAATGAGAGTAAAGAGAATCCACCTGCGAGAGAAGAGATTTGTGCTTGCGCATTTCGATGTGCACCGCATTACAATAATGAGTCCTAGACATGTGTCATTATATAACGCCATAGAAACCGCCTCAAACAAACTAATAAAATAAGAAGGAAGTCGCATCTGAGAAAGCTGCATCAATTTTTTTAACTGGTTAAAATAAATAGAGAATATCGTGTTTTCCCGTGTGCGCCCGACCACTTCCGTCGGTGGTTCTAGATCACGTGATGAAGTCCGCAAATCCTCTGTGGAGAAAATGCCGCAAAAAGATAATTAAAAAGCTTTTTTAAAAAAGGCAAAAGAACGCATGAATGTTTTCTTAATATGGTCGTTAAAAACCAACAGACTGATGAAAATGCGGGACATTTTTTCAATATGCGACGTGCGGGAAAAGGGGTGAAAATGCTGTTCAGTACAACGCAAAGCGGGACAGGTGGTCACCCTACCTAACCCTAACTTCTGTCTTCCATTTTCTGTAATATAACCAGGGCTGGAAATGGACGCGGGGGGACGGAGAGTGGGGAGTGAAATTCGAGGGGGGACGGCATTTCAGTTCCAACTAGTTGGGTTTATTTAGAAATTAAAGTGATTTCTCAATTTTAAACATTCAAAAGACTTCGAAAGCGATCCCAGTTCTGCACGTAAAAGTTTAGCGCAATGTAGACTAAAAAACAGCAGAATATTGGTCTGTGTTGCCATTATACAGGCAGATTGCAGCTAATAGAAATGCTTCTCTATCGGTGCGCGTCCTACTTCTCACAGCACAGATCGTGAAAGCAGACTGCAGTTTTTGTAATTCATTATAACAAACAAATTGTAGAGACGATGTAAATAATAAATTCTGAATGCAGTGTAGAGAGCTTCATTACTTAAAATTGAATTGTTGTTGCTGATTTCATTTGACTGGTAACGTATTCTTCCTGATTGTATCATATAATTTAAATTAAATTTATTGTTTAATTCAAATTTTTGGAAAAAAAAATCTGATTTTTTTATTGTCACAAAAGAAACATACATTTGATAAAGTTAGAAAAATATCGCTTTATAATTGGAAGGTTAATTTCTGTCATTTCTGTAATTATAAAGGATTTTATAACTAAATACAACTGAAAGGACATCTAAAATTACCATTATTACAACCCCCCCACCCCCCAGCTAGAGTCCCCCCCAGTGAATTTTGGCCTTTACCACCACTGAATATAACCATAGCATGTAATGATTATGTATATAAATACTAGGACTGGAAAAAAAATACTGATTTCTTGATTTTAATCGATTCTTATTTTTATGAAACAATATTGATTCTTAAATCCCATGAATCGATTAGTCTAGCCTGCTCTCAGTTAATAGAATATTAGAGCGCACGGAATATTGGAGCGCACCTCCCATTCAGTAAATCTTTAGAAGCATTGTGCTTTGGTATTTCTGATATGAAACAAAGCCTCAGATTTCAAATTCACGTAACGTCACATTTACATCAGAAAAAAAATGAACTCTAGACAGGAGCTAAATATGTGCACCATATAACATATTCATTATAATTTTACTGTTCTATAATGTTTAATAAATCTGTCAAGTTTTAATGACAGCTGCCATTTAAATGTTTATATTTCAAAAAATAAAAATAAATAAATAAATAAATAAATAAATAATAATAATAATAATAATAATAATAATAATAATGATTTGACTAGAAATATGTAAATGATGTAATTGTAACTTTATTATTATAAAACTTAATTGTTATTTAAGTGTTTGTATACAAATCAGTTAATTTTAACCTTCAATTTTATTGTATTGTAGTACCAACTGATTCTCATGTATATTATACAGGCTAAATTGAGAGATTTATATTTGGCATGTACTGTACCTGATATATATCCAAAATAATCTGTCTGTCTGTCTGTCTATCCCTCTATCTATCCAAGCAAATAGTTTCAAATGAAGCACAACAGAATCATTTCGTGTCTCTGAGCAACAACGTTTTGATTTTGCATTTTCAGTAGAATCCTTAAGTGAATCATTCAATGACTTACTCATAAAGAGAGTCACTAGTTTCCTAAATTAATCATGTTTTAAATTAATTTGAATCACTGAATCACTAAAAAATCCCCACCTCTAATGCACACAATGCCAGTATTTATTTATTTAGTCAAAACGAAGTAAAACAGTCACAATAAATCATTTACAGACAGACATAATAATACTTTTACACAAAAGGGACAGTTCAGCCAAAAACCATTTGTCATTATGTACTCCCTCTCATGGTGTTTCAAATCTTTATGACTCTCTTTCTTCTGTGAAACATAGTTTCTCTTTCAGATAGATTTGTATCCTCTTTAGTTGATTGGAACTTCTTAATTATTGTCCTGATGGTGGAAAAGGGGATATTCAATGCTTTACCTCTTTCTTACAGCCACTTTCTATTTTGTGAAGCTCAACAATCTGCATGTCAGAACTATATTACATTCCTCATATATATATATTGTTTGTTTTACTTAAATGAAAGGTTAGAATTTTGTGTATTTTTTGAATGAATGAATAAATAAATAAATAAATAAATAAACAGTGTAGATTTATTTTCTCAGCCACCTTTGCTGAAATTGACCAAGGGTGCCAATATTTGTGGAGGGCACTTTAATTGTTTTGTAGGTTTAACATAGCAAAACCAAAGTCTTTCCATGTATGTATACCCCTGGTTGGGAAACTTTCATCTTTCCATTTCATTGGTATTGTACATCTCTAAAATAACAAAAGGTACAGTATGGTACAAAAAGGACAGTACTTTTTGTTAGTGAAACAAACCAAAACAACAGTAAAAGCAGCTTGTTCTTTTCTAAAATCTAATTTTAAAGTTCAGGAACAACTTAAAACTTACAATCAAATAAAAAGCTTGCTCTTATCAAGTTATTGGCCTCAGGAAAGACCGTATCCTATGAACATGAACTAGAATGACTTGAGTTCATAATGTGGAGGAGACAGCAGTTAAGTAGTAGAGCTCCTAAGTATGATGGAAACATTATTTAAGAGCGGTAACTACCTCTATCATTACTGGTACGGGCAGAACCATTCAGTCTTTGAATAGTCCTAATGCAAGGGCAGCAATATCAATTTGTGACTGTACATGCACTTTAGGTTTAAAGACAATCAATAGCACTCCATGATAACACAATTACAAGACTGTGGCTGAGATGAAGGAGCCAACCAGTTTAGAACCCTCTGCGAGGTAATACTGAATCAATACATTTTCATTCTCAGATGAAAACTGTGCTGTGGTAGATAGCTAAATTCAATGCTTTGTGATGACTGCTGCATCAAATTTTGATAGTATTAAAATCAACTTCAAAAGACAGTTTTAAAACATGCATATATAAATTGTAAGTAACTTCACACAATAAATATTAAATACTGTTTAAAAATAGTACATTGCAATACATTTTGCATATACAGTATTGTAATACAAGCATTTTACATTCTAAATAAGAATTCAGCACATCTCTTTATGTCACAACCTTTTTATTTTAGTTAGAAGTGAAGAGAGACTTCAAACACTCAATTATGCACTATGAAATGAAGTATTTATGGGGCATAAAACAGTACAGCATATGTTCTGTACGTGTTTCTGCACTTAAGATGCCATGCCACCACATATCCAAAAAAAAAGACTTCACACTATTTTAAATTTCATTTCGAAAAATTACTTTAATTTTTATACTGTGTGCAGCCATTGTGTGCTGTCAGGTTACAATGTCAGATTTCAGCCCATTTTCCTGGATACTCTTGACATGCGTATATTAAACATCTAAGGCTGAAAGCAATCTTTGCTGAGAGTGAATATAAAAACCCGTTCAAGGGAAAAGCAGCTTTATTCTCTTTCTTCTACTGTATGTAAATGTCATCCGTTAGCAATGATGGATGTGCATCCAATATTAAGCCAAATGGATGAAGAAAACATGAAAACATCAATTAAAAATTATATTTGAATTAATTATATTATATGGTAATTAACTGATAAATCTTTGTTGATAAATAATCATATCTATCTATTGATATATATATTAATTAGGGGGCTGGCAAATGATTCATATTAATTGGCATACAAAAGATAAGAGTTTGCCTAATATATGTGAAATTTAAGAAATATTTACAAGTATATGTATTTATTATAATTTTATTATAATTTTTATAGAATTTATATTATATATAAATAAAATATTTTGTACATAAATAACATATTTGTTTTAAATATATACATGAATGTGCTTGTATTTATATATACATAATTACACACAGTACACACACATATTAGGCAAACTCAAACTTTTATTTTGCATTGCATTATTTTAGCTGTTATCATAGACAAAAATGTGAATTTAGAAGTCAATATATTATCTCTGAATATTGATATAATTTTCTCAAATAAATAAATAATAAATAAATAACTTTGAGAAACTGAGTTCATTTCCATTTTCTTTCTATGTGAAAATAAGAATAGAAATAAACACTAGAGCTGAATTTATAATCTCTGAATAATAGGAATCCAAGCTTTACGCTTGTCATCAAAATCGTTCGTTCATAAAATATGTAAGGATGTGGTTTCCAGTATTCTGATGACAAAATAATAACACTGTCATTTTTAGCCACCCGACATCATTTTCAAGCTGTGACAAGTCAGTGTGCTGTGGCATTAACAAATGTTTTGCGTTTCTTGTTGTAACTTATACATGGACCCTGATTATACACTTTTAATGACCTGGAACATTTTAATGACAGACTTTCTGCAAACTTTGAAGATGATGAGATTTTCTCAAATGTTTTGTTTAGTTAATGCTGTGCTAATATTGTTTATTGTTTGAGGCTATTGTATGTAGCAGCGCACAGTGTTGAGGCACAGACACGTTGTACTGTATATACAGAATGCTGGTGGAAGCTGTTTGTTGATGATCTGGAGCAATTTTCCTGTTCCTTTAATAATAATGTAGGATTTGATTTGGACTGCGGTGGTAATTTTTGTATCACTGGGCAGAGGGAATTATATAGGAGAACAAGCGTGCCAGAGTGGCTTTGTATTGTAGATTTTCCCTCATTTGATCCACTATTGTCCTCCAGCTAAATCCTTGCTGCTGAATGAATGGCAGTAATTACAGTTGTCCTAACATTTTCCTTTTTATAATAGTGTTGTTACATTACACTGGAAGTGATGGTGAATGAACAGCTCAAACTCTCAACGTCTTGACATTTTGGATCCAATGACCTATATGTCTAAATAACAGTGAATGGATTTTCCTTTATTTCGAAAAATTAAAGTGGGAAAAAGTTGTCCTGAAACAGCCTTCTCCTATGGGGACAAATTTTGAAGCGTAATTCTTCAAAAGCATATTTAAAAGGGGTCATATATCATAAGGAATCAAATTATCCTTGATCTTTTGAGATAAAAGAGCCTACATGTACTGTGAAAACATACTATAACTTTCAGACGTCAAAAGTTCCCAGTCCAAAAAGACCTTTTATTGAAACAACGCTGCAAAAATGACTCACTCTTGCTTTCTAACTTTTGCAGCTTTCTGTCATAGTGAGGATTGATTATTTTATTCCTAAACAAAAGAATTAATGATTTATGAATAAGAGTAAAACATTCAAGTCTGTCATTTTCCCATATTATTCAGCACAACCCTTTTCAACCATGATAATAAGAAGGAATGTTTCATCAGCAGCAAATCAGCATATTAGAATGATTTCTGAAGGATCATGACAAACCAAAGACTGGTGTGATTGAGTACACGAATAAACAGCATTTTAAAATATATTTAAATAGAAAACACTTCAGTAGTAATAACAATGTAACATATTGCTGTTTTTACAGTATTTTTGATTAAAGAAAAGCATTAAAGACTGTTTTCAAGAACATGAAAAATCCTCAAACCCTTGAACGACAGTGTAATTTAAGAGGATAATAGACATATCCTCATATCCACAGATAATGAATTAAATTAAAGTAAATTAAATTTGACATAATTAACAAACTGTCTAATTGATTTATAATTGTATGGGTCTGGAAACTAAATTAGTTTTGTAAATTACATTTTAATTAAATGTAAAACTTTTTTTGTTGTTCAAAGATCAAATTAAAGATGTCCTGGACTCTTTTTACATTGTCTTAATCATTTATTTGTACTACATAAAATGCCTTAAATTTTAAATTATGACAATCATATAAATCTGAATTATTGGTTTTAAATCTAAAAAGTGAAATAGAGTGCATGTAATATTTATTTTGATAAAATAAGTTTAGATTTTCAAGCATTATGACTGTTATTTCATTAAATTAAATATACTGTAATTTGAGATATGAAAATGACAGAAGAGAAACTTTCATTTCAAATTATTTAAAAGTAAATATAAAATTAAAATTTAAAATTAGTTTCAATTTTCAAACATTGTGACTGTCATATTTCAATAAATAAAAAGGAATAATTTCCACAATATATTAAAAAAGAGAGATTTTTTTCTGTAATGCATCTAAAATTTAATTTAATTTAATTTACAAGCAAAGTAACTGATTATAAAGGTTGGAGAAAAGGTGGAAAATAGGTCTGGAAACTAAATTTAATATATTTTGGTGCAAAATTATTGGTGGTAAAATAAAATTAAGAAAATATTACAATCACAAAAGTGCTTTTACAGTTCAGTTCAGCTTTATTTGTCAGACTAATTATAACACATCATTATAACACACATACTAACAATACCTATCAACAACAACTATTTATAAAAGACGGTTATACCAGTGGTATGGCATAACATTCAGCCTAGGATTTGACAGCAGTATTATAATAGCAGTCTGGGAACCATCCAGTCAACAGATAAATTCAAACATCAGATTTCTCAATAGAGCATGAAAAGGACAAAAAACACTTGTCACATCTAAGTAACCTGTGATTGACTACTGATGTTCCAGTCTAGGAGAAAATTTGGAAGCATCAGATACAACACCAGTATAGACTGAGCTGTTACAATGTTGATACAATGTAAGTAAAGGGATAAATTAGTCCACTTGAGTGCATATAAATTCTGCTGGTTCTGCTGTAGAAACACCTACACAGCATCGTGGTCATCTCCTGACTGCAGCTTCAATTATGGATCCAACATCCCTGGTTGTCATGGTCACACAACAGCCTGTGCAGGGCCATCACGGATGTAGAAACGGCAGATTTTGCACGTTCGCTCCACAGCCATGAGTTTATCAGACAATTTATAGCTTCGCAACACATATCGTCAGCCCTGAGCGAGCATCTGTATTACCTGATCCGAAGCTCTGGTGTCATTTACATGCATTCAACACTCATCCTGATAGTACATTCATCTCTCTCAATGAGATTAGCTAACCTTTTCTACTTTTCCAAGAAAGCCTACGGAGTAGCATTGAGGGTGACATAACCTTCAGAATACAATCCCTGCCTGCAGGCTTTGCTATGTCATGTTTCATTATTGGCATTTCCCATCTCTACCCACTGGCTTAGGGCTAATCTCAGCTATTCTAAATCAACTATTTTGAGAAACGTATTTTGTTATTTCTGTCTCGTGTTGGGTTCGACACTGAATGTCAGGCATCTGGAGGAGGGTTGGCCTTGGGCGCTGATTGAATTTTCAGATTTGATGGATATATGATTCTAAGCCTCTGAGGTCTTGTGTATTAGACAGGTGTTCTGCAAATGCAGTGGTGTAACTGACAATTCAAAGCCTCAGCTTTGCTGTAGGTAGAGCGACCAAAAGATTTTGCCCCGCTGCCAGAATAACTTGGATTCCAGTGGAGAGCTTCACAGAGCAGTTTCTTTCACAGTTGGAAAGGAGCCACACACTTTCTCACCTGGCGTTTCGCTTTATTGCTGTCGTGAAATTTTTAGACGCAGACCAACATAACCAACAAGTTTGCTGGAAATGGCTAAAATGAGATTGCAAATAAAACATTAAAGCAACAGTTCACCCGAAAATCAACATTGCTGTCATTATTTACTCACCCTCATGTTGTGACAAATCTGTTGGCTGTTTCTCCAGGCACTTTTGTGTAACTGCCATTAATTTCTATTAGAATTTTTATTTATTCTATTTATTTTATTTATTTTTATTTATTTAATTCAATTTAATTTAAACTTTTTTTGTTGTTATTTGAAGATCAAATGAAAGATGTCCTGGACTCCTTTTAAACATCTTTTATCGTTTGTTTTTACTAAATAAAATGCCTATTATGTCTTTGATCCAGACTTTAAATTTTACACTGACAACCATTTAAATAAGAATTATTAGTTTTCAATCTATAATGATCTACATGAAAAGTTAAATAAATATAATATAACATGTAATATTTATTTTGATAAAAAATTTTGATTTTCAAACATTATGACAAAATTTTCATTAAATAAAAAGCAGTAATTTCCTCATAATAAAATAATAATAATAAGAGAGAGAGAGAATTTTTCTCTGAGGCATCTAAAAATATTTTTGGATATTATTAGAAGAAATAATTTTAAATATAGCTGCAAGCAGCAATTACCAGAATTCCCTGTGTTACTTTTTTTTTTTTTAAATTTTATGTTTTTTGTTGTTGAAATAACTCTTTCTTAATTTTTTCTTAGCAGTTTTGTACATTAGGGTTGTATGTTACCTCTAATGTTGTTAAATTAATGTTTATTCCATTATTTCAGTTTCATGTGTGTTACCATGGTGGTGTTTAGCATTTGTGTGAATGACACTGTGCACCTTCTATACAGTTAATATTTAAAAGCTGCTTGTGATGGGCTTTGGTTCATCATGTGACTTTCTCATCACCACCTGCTTTTGGTGGTTGTCAGTGTATTACAAAGGTACAAAACAGATTTCAGTACTTCAGTAGGTTGGTACGTTCACATTATATCAGTTAATGAAATTACAGTATTTACCTGTAAATTTAAGTGAAAACTGTAAAACATAAAACGTTGCTACAGTATTTTTTACGGTAAAATTTCGGCAAACACAGCTGCCGGTTTTCTTCCGTAGATTTTACGGAGTTTTTTTTTACAGTGTAGGCAAGCAAGACAGCAAGCATCAGAGCAATGTCGACTATGGAATAACTGATATCTATATTGTCGGCATGGCCCAAGGAATATTTTGAGACATTTTGAGATTTCATAACAATAGGCTAATGCAATCAAACGTTATTAGCATTTTTGGAAATTTCATAATTAATGGTTAAAGGTTTACAACTCTTGACGGATAGATGGCGCTGTTACCAAATTGATGTGCCGTGGTCAGTATGAGGTGACTATAAGACATACAAAGATTGGTGTAAATATGTCAAAGCTTTGCAGAGATACAGCCTTAGATGCAGTTTGGTTGATGCATTAAACGAAAACCATTTTGTATTTCAACACAAAATCCATAACTTTTTGCCAGCATAGTTTGAAGAGGATCCAAGTCAAATTTGGTGAAAATCAGACCAATGGTCTAGGAGGAGTTTGTAAAAAAGTAAGTTTTCAACATGCATCAAAATACTGGACAGGAAGTTCAGCCAATTTTGGCATAATTGGTATCAGTGCTCTCGGCATGACCCAAAGAATATATTGAGACCAGTTTTATTACAATAGCCCAATTTATTCAAACGTTATTAGCATTTTTGGTAATTTATTTAAAACTTTTGGCCAGAAGAGGGCTCTGCCCCCAAACTTTTTGAGTACCGTCCGGGCATAGTGCCAAAAACACATACGTCAATGCACCTTTGCACCTTCAGAGCTTGGCCCCTAATAATTTAGAAAATGCAGCTCATATCCTCATATCCTTATAAAGTTCATAATCACCATGTCTGTTAAACTCTTCATTGTTTAAAAAAAAAAACAAACAAAAAAAAAAAACACTGAATTGCCAAAAGTAGTCCTTTTGACTCAATTTACTTTGTTTTCTTTTTGAACAACATGAGGGGACCTAAATGATGACAGGATTTTTATTAAACTATTCTTTAAGAAATTGATTAGTCTTCCACACCAACATTGCAGAATGTCATGTTTATTAATGTGAACATTCTCACTCAAAGTTTGTTTTTCATTTCCTTCTGCTTTTAAAATTGTCTTTTTTTTAACTGAACTAAAAACTTGTCATAGAACTTACGCAGAATAATTTCACTCATGACTCATGATTTGAGTTTGAAGTATGAGTGTGTATGAATCCTCACACTTGATGTTCAGAGCCACACATCCATATTTAGATGTTAGAAATGTTACTTACATGTCAGTGTATAAAGTTTCCTTTTAGCACATTCAAATAAAGGAAGTTGTTTGAAAACTTTTCAAGAAAGAACATGTCAGACTTAAGAAAAAAAGTAAAAAGTGAAGTATAACAAACTTTCCTCTTGATTTGCAAGTTTTGCTTTTACAACTTGCATAAGAGCACAGAGGCCCACATTCGATCTTACAGCAAACTTGAGCAGGAACCGACAGACTATGTCTGAACAGCAGTTTGATAAGAAAAACGGTGTTGAAAAAATGTAAAACACAACATGGATAATTAGTGGTATACATAAAAAATGTATTCGGTTTCAGTCATTCATTTTCGGAATTCAAGTCATGTTAATACTGTTGCATATTGATGGCCCATGCAGTTCACAGTAATTTTTCCTTTAACCTTGTAAGACTGGGGTGAGCTTGCTCTGCAGCCTCTGTCATGGCGAGGTCTCTGTTCACTATGGGCAGCAGTGACAGAGCCAACTTGGTTCGACAGTTTCCTGCTCTCTCTCTCTCTCTCTCTCTCTCTGAAGTCTTCTTCTTTGAAGAGCTCCATGAGCACCTCTTTGATCTGTTTCACACCCTTTCTGTCATTCTTTACACTGGCAGACAAGATACTACAAGTGTCCACACACACTTTCCAAACAAATTAAGTGATAAAGCCATAAATACAGCTTGACTGAATGATCTCAAAATTCCTTTATGTTGCTGAAGGAATATTCCAGATTTCGTACAAGTTGATTAGCACAAAAATAAAGAATATTTAAAGATGTGTTAATATTTAAAAGCAGACTTACTTTATTTATTTATTTGTTTGTTTGGTCAGAAGCAGTGGTGGATGAAGGTCACAAGCCAAGTACTAAGTATCATTAATGATAAAATATTGCTCCATTAATAGTGCAAAAGTATTGAGTAAACATACAGAAGTTCTTGATTTTTAATATACTTTGTATAGTATTGATCGATGAACCACGTTTATTATGTATTCTAACCAGCACTATGGTCAGGCTAAACGGTAGACTTCATACTAAAATATACTTGTGAACAAAATCAAAAGGTTTGTTGGAAAGTTCATGTTAACAAATCAGACAAAGCTCAGTTGCATTTCCAGAAACAATATTTTTAAATGTAGTGGAGTATGATATTATGCTTTGTCATGTCATGAAGTAAAAGTTTCCCCAAATAAAAATATCCTAATATACAGAATATTTTTTTTTTTTTTTTTGGTGTTTTTTCTTTTTTTCTTTGAAAGGACAGTGGAGATACGACAGGAAGTGAGTGGGAGAAAGAGAGAGAGGGTGAGATCAGGAAAGGTCCATGAGGCGGGATTCGAACTTGGGACACCTGAGGTGCAATTGCACCATGTTTTGGCACACTGCTCACAGGGCTTTCGGCGCCGACTACTTATGCCTTTTTGTTCCTGTCCAACACTGGTCAACAGTCTAATTATATAATGCCTGTTCACAAGTTTCAGAGGGGCGCTACTGTAAAAAAGAACGTGGGTACAACTTCCGGTGAGGCGGTGGACATAGTATACCAATGGTATTTTGTGTGCTAATTATCGAAGAGGCTAAGTGTTTTTTGGACCATTGTTTTCTTTGGAAAGTTACACACCTTTATGAGAGATGTCATTATGGTTCTTAGGGACAACATATGCTGTTCGAATTTGTGTTCCCACATCGTTAGATTAACCAGGCGAGGAAACAAGACTAGGATAAACTAACTAGAAACACGACTGAATTAGACTCAGGATAAACGAAGTGGCTCTGTAAAGTTGCTAACACTAGGTGAGGGCTAAAGGCAATGCAATATTCGGCCCAGAATAGTGGGAAGGGCCTCGTATTTATATTGTTCATGATTGGCTGCAGCTGTGTGCGTGGTGAGTGAGGTGGAGCATGGGAAATGTAGTCCAGGATAAAGCGCAACAGTCTGTGTAATGTGAAATGGCAAGGCGACCTCTGGTGGCGAGCTTTCCTTATAAAAATGTTTAAGCTTAATAACAACTTCTAATTTAAGTGAACTAAAAACAATCTTCACATAAACCCATTATTTACCTGTGCCCTTTAGCAAGTAGGAAAATTGAATACAGAAATTTCCTCTTCTTCCTCTTTTTTTTTTTTTTTTTGATTAACAGACATCAGAGCAGATGGGTTATTAGGTCATTTGGCTGCTGTTGCTTTAAGGGCTGCCGCTACTGACACGGATCTGACACGCATACTCGTAGTTTAATTCGCACTTTAATATGAAATGATGCAGGCTACAGCATACGCCTCCGTACTTAAGTGTGCAATTGTAAAGCACTACGAGCACAGTATAACGGCTGGTGGGACAGGTAAATTCGTTTTTGACATATGGCCTGACAACAACTCATCTGACCACAGTTCATGAATGTTCTACTGAAGTTCCCTCGTCACCTTTTCCGCGCTCGTTTGACTAGCAACTGGCATTGAGGAGAAGCTGAAGTGCGTATCTGAAAAATTTCCAGTTTGGTGTGGTTGATATGTGTATTTTCTAATTCTTATAGTTTTCTCCAAGCTCTTAAAGGCCTACTTGTACAGGTAAAATAAAGTTATGTGTATAGTTTTTAATAAAACATTCTTTTAAATGATCTGTTTGAGCATAGAACCATGTTTGAACTATCGTAAGTGTTATACTTTGATAAATTGACACATATACCACAAACCTGTGAACAGCACTGAAGTGACAATGATTTTACGTTTCGTTCTTGTTAAATAAAATCGGTAATCCAAAATGTGTGTAATTTCACCTCACACCTCTGAGTGTGTATCTCGTCCTTGATAAACACTTTCCTCAGTGTTGAACACAGCCACATCTGACACTCACAATCTTGATGAAAAGTCTCATTAGTAGACTGAGGGAGCGTGAGCGGAAGAGTGATGTTCCAGCGTTCTGCACTCGGAGGGTTCAATTAAAGAAAGAGAAAAACAATACTCACAATTCATGGCTGACAACTTTACCTGTCTTAATAAGCTTCTGCCAATTAGAGTCAATATCTGATTTAAGTGCAGTATATGTAATGTTTCAAAGAGCTTATTGATCCATTTGTGATATCAGATTTGGGAAAATCACAAAAGATCCCTTTAATGTCTCAGTTGTTTCTCACTGACCTCAATGCACATATCGCCGCCTTGGAATTAGAAGGTTCTATCTGACTTTTTTGTCAGAATTGAGTTATTCACATATTCTTAATCTTTGACTATTTATTTACATTATGTGTTTCTTTTGTAAGCTATGCACATTTTGGGCTTTTGTTTTAGAAAACAAAAAGGGTTCTACAGATCTACAGAAATCTATGGAACGTAAAAACTTTGAAGCTCAATATCTCAAAACTGCTCAGAATGCAGATAGAACCTTATAATTTCAAGGCGGCAATATATCAATATGTTTTCCTGACAGCTAAAGGTCTGTACTATTGAATCAATAAAAAAAATTAAAATGTTTGAACTATCCTTTTACAAGGCAAAAAGCCCATTACCACCACAACTTTTTATCTCACAATTGCAAATTTACATCTTACAATTTGGACTTTTGACATCTCACAATTCTGAAAAAAATGAAATCAGATTTGCGTGATATACACTTACAATTGCGAGTTCTAAAGTCATAATTGGGAGATAGAAACTTGCGAATCTGACTTTTATCCTCAGAATTGCATGGCATAAACTTACAACTGCAAGTTATAAAGTTAGAATTGCAAGAAATAAAGTCGCAAATTTGGCATGGACTTTTTTCTCAGAATTGCGTGACATAACTACTATTTGCAATTGTGAGTTATAAAGTCAGAACTGCGAGACATAAACCCACAATTCTGAGAAATTAACAATTCAAAGAAATAAAATTTTGAGAAATAAAGTCAAAATTGCGAGATGTAGACTTACAAATCTGATATTTTCTCTCATAGTACATGTAATGTTTTCATAATTGCAAGTTTATATCTCACAATTGTGACTTTATAACACACAATTGCGAGTTATTAAATCAGTATTGTGAGATATAAACTCAGAATTCTAGAACATATCAGTTTTTTTCTGGAGTTTATATTTCTCACAAGTCAGAATTGTGTGAAAAAAGTTAGTAAACGTTATAAACTCACAATTGTGAGAAAAATGTCAGAATTGTGAGATACAAACTTACATTTGTAAGGAAAAAAAGTCAGAAATTTTTCTCACAGAGTAAGTTTATTGCACAAAAAAAAAAAAAAAACAGAACTGAGTTATATCTCGAAATTTTGACTTTATTACTCGCAATTGCAAGTTCATTAAAAAAAAAAAAAAAAAGCCAGAATTTGTATCACGCACTTCTGAGAAAAAAGGCAGAATTGTAAGATAAAAAGTCACAAAAACCTTTTTTTTTTTTTTTTTTTTTTGTGGCGGAAACATATTAAAGCCTTTTCTGTTATATCCCTTTTATTCATTTGCATGTAAAACATGTAACAAACCACTGACAGTGAAATAGACCTGATTATGAAATATAAGGATTATTTGAAGTTTGTGAAAAGATAATCTTAGAAAGACAAAAAAAAAAACAATCATGGTTTAATCTGTGTTCTTTTGGAATTAGGCTTAAGAACACAGACACACACAACGCCGCGTTCTAAAATCTCAAATGCACTTCAGGTTAAATCCCCCAGAACAGTCCTCAATTTTCTGGCTAGTTATTTCATATCTCTGTGGTACAGGTAACATTTATTTTTCTGTCAAGGTTGAGTGTATTTGAATTCACCTCTCTCCTCTGTTTTCTTTCATGCTGTTTTTCCTTCTGTTGTTTCACGGCCCATTATTATAGGTGGAAATTGGCCAGCTCTGAGATTGTTTACACTTTTGTCGACTTCACCAGATGATGCATAACTGCACGAAGCAAATAAACAAATATTTGTCCAGGATGTTGACATTATCCTCATCTCTTGTGCTTTATGCAAGCATTTAGACCTGAGCAGAGGAACTGTGCTAATTTTTATTTTGCGTCAGCTTGATAAAGGTCTCTTGTCAGATATAATTGTACCTTTGGGATGCAGTACCCAAATGTGTGCTGTGAACCATTAGCTGTAATGAAATTCAAGAATTCAAATTTAAAGAGGTCTCAGACAATCTCAACATACACCCAACTGCGTAAACAAGAACTTTTGGAGGATTTCAGGCATGCGTTTTTGGTAGAAGGCTCATTGTGACACAAAAAGTGTTCTCTCTGTTAAGGATTCTTTGATAAATGTGCTCTTACACCACAGGGGCATCCAATTAATTCCCTTAATGACATCAGACAGTAATAATGGCAGTAGAGCCTGAAACATAGAAAGTAATTTTGGCCCTTATTAGGGCTAATGGTTTAACCTTAGCCATGCGTGCTAGTTAATTACCAAAGGGAACACTAACAATAAATAGGAGGCAGTCAAGCCACACACTCACAGAATTTATGGGATACTTAGGGATTTTACTTAAACCTAAACAAGTAAAAGTGCATCTGACTTTGGTAATTGTGTTAAATATTTTACCATTACCAGTGTAAGAGTGCTGTCTCTTCACAATAAAAAAGTCTTCAGTTTTGGCCAATAGGTGTTTTGTACATATCTCTAATAACTACGGACAAACAGGAGTGAGTGTAATGAAGCTATAACAAAGGCACTTAAAACTTTTAAAAAGACTAGCTCAAAAAAATCTAACCTTCATGTCTTGCTACAGTGGTCTCAGGAAGAATCGTATTTATCAAAATGAAGACAAAAGGTATTTGGATACATAAGACACCTATAAACTAAATATGCGTAATATGCCTTTAATTCATTCATGAAAACAGAATGAATAAATTAATGGACGGAAAAAAGAAAGGATTGGATGAATGAATGAATGAAGACGCAATTCTGGCTTTTTTTCTCAGAATTGTGCGATGACGATTGCGAGAAATAAAATGTGTGAAATGTAAAATACATAACTCAGTTTCGAGTTTATATCTCATAATTTTGAGAAAAAAAAGTCAGAATTGCAAGTTTGTATCACACAATTCTGTAAAAAAAAAAAAAAAAAAAAAAATTCAGAATTGTGAGATGTAAACTCGCATTTATGAGAAAAAAGTCAGAATTGTGAGATAAGTTGTAATTTTTTTTTTTTTTTAGGAACAGACGTCCTAAAGCATAAAGAAAAAAAAGGCTTGAGTCTAGTATTCTTAAGCTCTTATTCTTTTTTTTTCCTTTCTTTTTTATGTTGGTCTATAACTCATTTGTTGTTCATGTTTTGCCAGTGGGAAGACTTTTCTTTTTCTGCAGCCTCAGTTAACCAACGTAATAAAAGGTCAATAAATAAATAAATAAAACTTATATTAGTCCCCACCATGGATGTCTATAATACCAAGAGAGAGAGATCTCCATTAGCATTAATCTCAGTGAAAGTTGTTTGATTTACAAAGGACCCTACTGGAAATATGCAAACTGGCATTTTTACTTGTGGCTAATCAGTTCTGGACAAAACTGGTTTTGAAGCCGTTTGTGCATTAGATGGAGGTATTTCAGTAGGGTTGGGTATCGTTAGAATATTATGAATTCCGATTCGATTCTGCTTATCAATTCTGATTCTTTTTGATTCCCAGTTTTGATTCCAATGTGAATAAATAATGATATCAAGCATATTTATTCTGTTTCTCTTTTTTTTGCTAAACATTTAGTTGCAGCTGAATACCATGAACAAAAATCAACAGGCTATATTAAAACAAGATTCACTTAAGAGCTGTTTGCAAAATAGAGGTGCGTGATTCTGGATAAATTGGGTTGTTGTTGTTGTTTTTTTAAATGAAAGTTGTGGTTCTCTTACGATTCTGAAGAAAAAAAGCATTAGACAACTAAACAAAATCACATGTAGGCCTAATTTATAAGTAAATGATTCAGTGATTCGCTCAAGATTTATTTTGTTCATTACTGGATGAATCAGTGTTTTTGAATGAACGATCAAAGACAAATACATTATTAACAGCCCCCTTTCGCCATCTACTGGCATAACAACGTAATCGATAAATCTTTAATATTATTTGGAATGTCAAATCAACTTTCAAAAGGATGATTTACTCTATTTTGATCTCTACCGTACATATCAGAGTTTATATCCAGACTAGGAACTTTTATCCCAGTACTTCTGTGATTATTTGAATGGTTGTAACACAGAAATAATGAACTGTGTGGTTGAAAAGACTGTGAAACTGTTTCATTCATATACATGACAATGGCTCTCTTTAGGTCAGTGGCAGCACGAACGCAGATTTGAATGTTCAAATCACACTGGCGGTACGTTGCATGGAAAAAAGGTTGAGGAATCAAACAGATGAATCACTGTAATTTAGGAAGAGAATCACGTTGGTATTTAAATCGTGTTTGTGATCTTTAACGATATGTTGAATTAAAATGCTTTGTCATATTGGTGGTGACTCATCTTTTGCAACATGTTTAGCTTATCACAGATATTACAGACTACTTTGCTTTTTCGACTTATGAAAAAAAAAAAAAAAAAAAAGAATAAAAATAACCGCATATGGGAATCGATAGGCGGAATACAAGAAGTATCCGATTCCTGACCTTAAGTATACGATTCTGGAATCGGAATCGATTTTCGATTGATATTTAAGTGATTCTTTCTGCAGGTTACAGAGGTGAAGACAAGTGAAGTTAGTCAATGAAACATTCATGCAACCAATTTGTTTAAAAATGCTGAATCATTCAGAAATGATTCACTGAAAAATGTTTTCTTTCAAAATTGCAAAATATTTCTGAAGCAATTTAAAATAAAGTTTTAATTGATGTTGGATGTTTTTGTTTTTAGATTGCATTTAATAAAAATAAATTGATGTTACATTAATGTCATTATTGGACATATTTTCCATTATACTATTACATTGTGTGTTTTGTTTTTCATATTAAGAAGAATGAATCCACTGCTTTTATATTAGAGATATTATTGCAGAGAATAAGGCTGTATATTAGCCAAGGCTAAATTGATTGTTTCTCTATCTCCAATGCAACATTATCACAGACTCACAATCCCTAAAGCACATCAGTTAATGCTCTGAAGCCAGGCTGACTGCGCCAGAGACTCGACTGACTCCAATGTAACATTATAAACAGAGGAGCGTTATCTGGCATGGAACGTAATGCAATTGCAGAGCTGAGGAAATACGTCAGATTTATTTTCAGTGTAGAAGGAGGCGACTGAGTGATCTTTGATTTATGTTAAGTTTGAATCACAAACCTCAATGGGTCTGAGTAATGCATTTGTCACTCATTCAGAAACACTTGGTGCAATTCTTTACAGTGCAAATACAATCAAAATTTTCATGGACAGTTCATCGCAGGTCTATCTGAAGACAAAACTGGAGCAATAACATCATCAGGTCTGTTGAGAAAGCCTGAAGAGAGCCTGCCTCATACAGCAGATTTACCTAAGACATTTTGATTTTGCATGGACTTTAACTTTGATTTAGTGAGTAATGTAGAAATCCTATCAGAGCAGGGCTTCTTATTCCACTTTCTCGGCAGAATTGCAGTGTCAGACATATTTCTTTTCGCCGGTGCTTTACACAAGTGTTATATATTCTGTATCTGTGTCACATCAATGAATCTTTGCATCTACATTTCATGGTAATGCATGTATATT
This sequence comes from Cirrhinus mrigala, assembly GCA_036247105.1. Taxonomy (NCBI): domain Eukaryota; kingdom Metazoa; phylum Chordata; class Actinopteri; order Cypriniformes; family Cyprinidae; genus Cirrhinus; species Cirrhinus mrigala. The sequence goes on from CM070011.1 coordinate 11,816,577, forward strand.
TACACACATAGCATACATGATGTATGTGGCCAGATCACATCTCAGAGTTTTTCTCTTAGGAACTAAGACATAAATAAAATATACATATGGCTTTCGTTAAAAGATAACACGAAATGCATAGAACTCATTCTCAGTACATTTTCATGTCCTCAGTATGTATATTATAAAATATTATATATTTATATATATATATATATATATATATCCCTCTACGGTACGCAATATGATATCAATGAGGAAAAAATTATTTGTGATGTTTTTCCTGCTTAAAATTGTACACTATGACAATATCAATAAACATTTTTCTATTTTTTTTATTTATTTATTTATTTTTAAAAGTTTGTTGCCTCAAGGCAACATTGTACCACAATGGAAAAAATTAAATGTTTGATATTTTCATGCAGAAAAAATAAATAAATTAAAAATTATCATAACCTTATGCTAATATGCACCTCATCCTTACAAGCATGCACATACAGTACACACACAAGCACATGCATATAAAATCTCCATCCTCACTAATGACTCCTCACTGCTTGTGAAAGCTGAAGAAGCACTTCCTCTCAGAATATATGCAGATATTGTATATGAATTACAATTCTTCTAAATACATTGCAATATCATGCAAAAATGCAAAAACATTTAGATAATTCTAACTTTTATCCTTGCAAATATCATATACATATATTCTATCCTATAAGCCTGGTATGGTCATACGTGATTCTATTATGTTACAATGTTGCCTTGAGGCAAAATGCAGTTTTTTGTAATTTCCTATGATATATTTGATTAGATATTTTGTAAAGTTTTTGAAAAGACTTCTTTACTAACCAGTGAAGGTGGCTCAGATTTCATTTATTAGTATTTGACTTCTTCTTTACTGAGATAGCAGTGATCAATTAAATGGGTTTCACATTTTATTTAAAAAAACAAAAACAAAAATAGGCAACCTATAGGCAACACGGTACCATAGAGGGATATATATATATATATATATATATATATATATATATATATATATATACATATATACATATATACAGTCATGGCCAAATATATCAGCACCCTTGCAATTCTGTCAGAAAACCCTGGTGAAAACAGCATATGGTAGGTATGTTTTGATGCTGGGGTGCTGGTTAGGTCTGTTTTGATGCTGTTTTAAGCTGGTCCTTTGCTGGTTTATACAGGTCCTTAACTGGTAATGTTGCTGGTCAAGGACCAGCATAAACCAGCAAAGGACCAACACTTCTCTCAGAAATTGCAAATGTTTTGGTATTCACGTGCTTATTGTTTTTGTTTGCACTTGCACTGTCAGAATTGTAAGAAATAATTGCTTTTCAAGCATGTGATGCTCCTGTAATTTGTATTTAGGCACATCTGTGGCAAGTAACAGGTGTGGGCAATATAGTAATCACACTTGCAACCCGTTAAAATGGAGAAAAGTTGACTCAACCTTTGTGTTGTGTGTCACACTGAGCATGGAGAAAAGAAAGAAGTGTAAAGAGTTGTCTGTGGATTTGAGAGAAAAAAAAAGTAAAAAGGAAGGATTGTTCAAATGGTGGATAAAGAACCCTGATTAACCCAGATTAACAAATTAAAGCTGATCTGCAGACACAGGGTACAACAGTGTCAGCTTGCACTATTCATCGCCATCTAAATGAAAAGGGATGCTATGGTAGGAGACCCAGAACCCAGGACACCACTGACACAAAGGCATAAAAAAGCAAGACTGGAGTTTGCCAAAACTTATGTGACAAAACCACAATCCTTCTAGGAAAATGTACTGTGGACAGATAAGACAAAAGTAGAGCTTTTTGGCACTGTTTACAGAAAAAGAAATGAGGCCTTCAAAGAAAAGAACACAGTCCCTACAGTCAAACATGGTGGTGCTTCTGGCACTGGATGCCTTGATTGTGTGAACGGTATCATGAAATCTGATGATTACCAAAGAATTTTGGGGCGCAAAGTAGTGGCCAGTGTCAGAAAGCTGCGTCTCCACCAGAGGTCATGGGTCTTCCAGCAATGACCCAAAACACACTTCAAAAAGCACTCAGAAATGGTTACAAACAAAGCGCTGGAGAGTTCTGAAATGGCCAGCAATGAGTCCAGATCTGAATCTCATAGAACACCTGTGAAGAGATCTCAAAACAGCAGTTGGGAGAAGGCATCCTTCAAATCTGAATGATCTGGAGCTGTTTGCAAAAGAAGAGTGTTCCAAAATTCCAGTAGAGAGGTGTAAGAAACTCATTCATGGTTATAGGAAGCGCTTGATTTCAGTTATTTTTCCAAAGGGGGTGCTACCAAATATTAAGTTAATGGTGCCAATAATTTTGTCCAGTGCATTTTTTGGGTTCTGTGTGGAATTGTATCAGATTTGACTTTTCTTTGCTGTTTTTTTTGTGTGTGTGTGTGTGTGTTGTTCCAAAGATAAACATGTACCAAAGTACCAAATGAGTACCAAAACATTTGCAACTGCAAAGAAGGGTTGCATTTTCTGACAGAATTGCAAGGGTGCCGATATTTTTGGCCATGACTATATATATATATATATATATATATATATATATTCAATAAAATATCTATTAATGGTATTTTCTGTAAATGTTTAACTATTTCAATAAAGAACTACTTCCATTGATTAAAACCCAAGCATTTTCATTTATTATTATTATTATTATAGCTTTTTTTTTTAGCTACAGGTAGAGGATCACATAACAGGAATAACCTAGACATCATTCCGTGGCTGTTGTCTTGCACTCCCAGAACTGTCAAGATAATATAACTAGACATGTTTGTTATTGTGACAAACCGTAATATGATTTGACAGAATCCCGTAGGCTGGTTTCATGAGCACATATAGGACTGCCCTTCAAATCTGATCGCTTACATTTCTCTATTGTCCTTCATTTGTTTTCCAAATATAAGACTGTGGGAGTTTACTGACTGAAATGTGTGTATCCCTGCTCTCATGGAATGTGACACGCGGCTGAAACTGTAAGATTGGTGCTTGAAACTTATAAATAGACTTCACTGGATTAGTCTGTTTAATATTCAGCAGTGCGTAGACTAAATGTACATCACTTTGAATCCAGATGACATGGTTCTGGGAGCTTCCATCAAAGCACAGCACCTGATCTTTCCGGTTCAGCTCTCCTTTTTATGACATTCCCAACGGATTCTATTTCACTTATACCAGGTTCTGGTTAGTTAGACAAATTATTGCATTACTTGAGCTATTCTCTTATTACACTGAAATTGAGGCAATTACTGGAGTTCTGGCACAGGTTAGAGACATTTTAAATTTCTGTAACGAGGCCCACTGAATGTATCTCTGCACTGTGCGCTTTTTAGTGTAAAAATATGCTATATAAAAATAAGCTGTTCTCTTTAAAAGTTATCTGCATGATTTATTAGTTTGGCAAGATAACAGACAGTCCCAGTTCCTTCATTTTGTCTTTACAGATTGCATCTAAAATCTAGGAAGGGAATAATCATTAAGAACAAACACTGTCAACATGTGCTAAAACTAAAATGATCTCATAAATATGAGAAAACACAAGTTAAAAAATTAATTTGATAAAACAGATCAAAGCTTTCGAACTGTGATATTGGGATGACACTGGTTTATTGGAAAATATTTGCTTTGCAAATTACAGTTTGGTTGTAGAGGGTTCACTGCAGACGTCACTGTTGCTGTTTAATAAATCTGGGCATATACTTTTTGTCTGCAGTTTTGGTCTTGACAAATGTTTTAGTAAGTTCATTCATTAGTAACAGACCATTGGAAGGGAAAATGACAACAACATCTCTTTAATTCAGCTGTTTCCTACATGGCTAGGAGATTAAATGGAGCAGATTCTTGGCTTAAGAAAAATACCCCAGTATTTTTGTGTGTCTCAACAGTCACACGTTGTGCTCAGAATTTGCCAAAATACCAAAATCTGTAATTAAACATCAAAGATTTAATACTCAAACATTTCTCATCAGATCTTTCCAAGACAAAATTACACTTGCATGTGGCAGGGAGTCGGCAGCATCCAAAAAACCTTAAGACTGGAATTTACTACACAACTTTTACCCAGATTTTTGCCCCAATTTGCAGTCTAGATGTGTTGACACTAGTTAGAGTCAGAGTCAGTCTGCCAATTCTGGGCAGAAGGAGTTGACAGATTTCACAGAAACCAATGGGCACGGACTCTGATTTATAGCGTCAAACCTTGATTCCATCCAGATGAAGGATGTCAGACATGTTGAATATTTTGTAAAGTATGACGTGCCTAAAGGTAGGCATGCTGACTTTGTAAATGGTTAATGAGAAAAACTGGGCATCGTACATTAAAAACTTTCTGGTTTTTACAAAACACAACAAGCTCACTCAGAATCATAAACCTCATTAGTGGGAGAAGCATTTCAAATAAAAACAATATGTAATCTAAAACAGGATCAAAATATCAAAAGTTTTTTTTTTTTGGCCTTTTTGTGCTTTTTAGTTGATAGGACAGTGGAGATTGATAGGAAAGTGTCGGCTGGAGAACTCAGGTCGGCCGGAGGTGCAGTTGGACTATATGTTAGTGCGTGGCTATAGGCACTGACAATATCAAACATTTTTGATATCCTCTGGCTGAATGGAATCATAGTCTAAAGCCAAAAAAATCTAAGTCTGTGCCCATCATACACTGTGCCATTTTTTATTAAAGGGCATCTGCTATGCCCCTTTTTACAAGTTATAAAGTCTCAGGTGTTCCCAGAATGTGTCTGAAGTTTCAGCTCAAAATACCCCACATATAATTTATTATATCATTTTGAAAATGTCTATTTTAAGTGTAAGCAGAAACGCTGTTTTCGTGCACGTCTCTTTAAATGCAAATAATCTGCTGCTCCTCGCCCCCTTCTACAGATACTCAGGTACTCTTTGCCAAAAAAAACAAAAAAACATCTGTTTGGTTTTGATTATCATGTCTATTGCATTGAAATCATGTGTTTTAAAGCCATATCAGTTTAAACTTCTTATATATGGTTTTCTGGGTGCATACATCCAAAGCACAGAAAGCGGCTGTCACACAACATGTGAGTACTAAACTAAGTTCTCTTTCTTGTCTTATTATGCCTAAACTGTCAAATACACATAAGTTTATGTTAAAAACACACATAACTTATAAAAACACAGTTGGTTATGTTTCTGTAAACAGCTGAGAAAGAAATCACATATTTATATTAGATCAGTGTATGAAATGTCAGTCAGCAGCAGTGGGTGTGGCCTGTAAAATGTGATTTTTTCATTTTACGGATTCTGCAAATGGCATGCTTATGATTAATATATATATATATATTTTTTATAATATATATTATAGGAGCGGATGGATTTTTATCTTTGGGTGATTGTGTGCACACACATTTATGTTCAAACAACATTAAAAGTGAATTTAGCATTTTAGGTACCCTATAAATCTGTTATGTATAATCAGCTTCGACTGCTTAAAATCTGCAAGCTTTCAGCAACTAGTCTTGACTCTTTCAGAAATACAAAATGGAGACAAAACCTAGGTAAAAGCTGACTTAATGAGTCTCACTTCCAAGTTCGGTTGCAATGTATACCAAGACTACACCAGTGACTTGTTTATACATAACATTTCATGAATGTAGAGTATTTGCAACAACTACAGTCAGCTCCTTTACATCTATGTGTATGTTCTTATCTTTCATGTGTCTCCTAGCAGCGAGGCACATGTTTCTGTATGCATTTGTGTTTGAAATTTGAAAGTCTGGTAGTGTGTGATCTTCTGTCGTTTAGTGTATGATGCCTAGTATTTCTCTGTAACCATTTTCAAAGTCAGTAAGTGTGTGATGCTTAGTGATTTAAAATCTGTTCAAACTTTAAAAGTGTGGTTCATTCCAGCCTTTACATTGCATTCATGATATATGCTTAATCAGTTCATGCATTTCTAGGAAATCAAGTCTGTGATCTTGGTGCCATGCTCTACTGTTTGAACTACACAAACATTGCTCAATTATCTAAGCTCCTTCATCCACATTAATTTCATACATCTATACTCATATTTTCAACATTTTGTCCATTTGCAGTTTTTATGGAATATTAGAAGAAGATGCAGTCACATTTACCACTGTTCTGCAGAATTTCACAGGGGGAAAAGAAAGCAGCGGGTTCCTAATGTGACAAAATAACACGAATGAAATACAGGAATAATGACAACAAAAGAAACATCCAAAGCTATTATGCCAGCTAAGCAAATAACTGCTTTCCTTTATATTTTTTTTAAGGATCATATTGCAAAATAGTATTTATAATAATTGAAACTTTGTAGTGTTATACAAAACTGGCTAAGTAGACACCACCAGAATGAGCACCTGACGTGCACTGGGAACAGAATCGTCCCATATTTAAGGTATCAAAGAAGCGTTCCGTGTGAAAGCTATACAGAATGCAGTTTATCCCGTAATCACAGACATGCCGTATGATGCCACCTGTACCATACAAATAACAAATGAATCATTTTGTTTCCAAATCATTGTTTGAATTGCAAATGTAGTCGCTTGAGGAAGGCTTTATGACCTTGCAGGATACTCTGTCAGCTTGTCTATCCTGCTTCAGTGAGCAGGATTCGCACTAATGGCAATTCTCTTTACCGTCCATGTTTTGATTTTGGCAAATCAGTTTGGGAGAATGCAAAAAAAGTGATTATTGATCGTAAGCACAACATCCAGCTAGGCAAGAAAACGTAATCTACCTTAGGGAGGTGTCTTATCACTATTGTAAGTTAATATTGTTAAATAGAGAAATTACACATTTTTAAACTTTTAAATTCTAGTGTATTATTAAACTCGGAGCTCGTTATTGAAGAACAAATTCAAGCACCAAAAGCAAACCACACTCTATAAGTTCTCTTTAACTGAAAAATGTTAGTTTTGAAAATGTGAAATTTGCGGGTATTTTGGATTTTTGGGAAAAAATACTTTTGCAAACTTGTCGGTTTTTTGCCCAATCGAAACCAAACCAGTGCAGAAAGATTCTCTGGAGAGTAAGTATCAATAATTATCCAAAAAAAAAAAAGTTCGAAAGGGCCATGGCCACTTTTATAAAATATCTTTGCCAAACTCAAAACACTTATGTAAGAACTCAATTTGAGGTCACAGGAAAAAAATCATGGAGCTTGGCGCTATAAGAGGGGGAAAAATGGCTTTACCTATGCAAGCATTTGTCCCATTAACATGAAAATCGATGAGCACAGTCTTGTTCCAGAGTGCCACAAGTGTCTATAGGGCAGAGGTCACGTTAACAGAAAATTCCAGTTAACTGACGACTCCAGGGGGCTGACCGACGGCGGCGGAGCAGGTGGTGGTGGAGCCCGAGACGGAGAGCTGACGAGCCAGAGCGAAGCGGAGGATTTGGAGGGCCAAGGCAGAGCAGGTGGCTTTGGCAAACGAGGCGTAGGCGGAGATCCTGATGGCCGTGGCGGAGCTGGAGCAACAGAGGACTGAGGTGGAGCTGGAGCCCAACAGGAGTGGAGTCCCGAAGTGGAGGTAGGGGGACGACTGACCAAGGCAGAGCCGGAGGGACGAGGGAGCCCAGTGAAGCTGGTCAACTGATGGGCTCCGGTGGACACAAGGGAGCTGGAAGCCATGGTGGAGGCACTGGGTCACAGGACTGAGGCGGAATCTGGGCCTTGGAGGCTGGAGGCGGAGTTAAGGGATCCTCCAGACTCGATGCCAATGGAGCTGGAGATGGACAGACCAGCGGCGAGCCCATGGCACAGACAGTGGGCTGAGGGTGAGCAGAGGGGATGACAGGATCCAGCAGAATGAGCATTGAGTCAGGGAACAGGTCAATGAGACGTGGCGGGAGAGGGAGGTTGGGTGGTATTTCTTCCTAGTTCAATAGTTCAGATGATGGAAGAAGGATTGGTAACTCACAAACAAAGTCAACTGAATCTCCAGAGTCCAGCGTTTGCTCACCCCCAGCAGCAGTGCAGTGGGCAGGGCTTCCTTCCGCGCCCTCACGCCCCATTGTGATCTCCTCCTCGACGGGTTTCATTGCTGGCTCATGCACCTGATCAGACGTGTCGGGATCTAGCTCCAGGGTGATCCTCGGCTCAGTCGCTCTCCTTTGCGATGGCTCATGTGTCGCGGCGGGCTTTGGCTCTCCTTCTGCAGTGGGCTCGGGCACCCCTGCGTAGCGGGTTGATGGTGGGCTGGGCTCTGGGTCCTGAGTGGGGCCGGTGTCGTCGTCCGTATAGTCCACGGTTAATGATGACTCGCAGGATACCAGCACCCACTCAATGAAGGCAGCAAGGCTCTCTCGAGGACCCTCCCTGGACAACTGCGCTCATGTGGTGGTGTTCAGTCCAGCAAAATAGAAAGAGCAGAGGCAGTTGTCCAGGTAGTGTGTGTAGTTGGCCAGAAACACAAAATCCTCGAGAGAGCAGTCAAGTTCAGTCATTATAAAGGACAAAAAAAATGTAAAAAAATAACTCACTGATCAAAACGAAAAACAAAATGCGGGGTAAACGCGCCGCTGACTTTTCTATTGGTCCGGTCTTCTGTCACAACTACATGTGAAGTATAAGCACGAAGACGAAGGTCAATGGTATCAAAAGTCTTTAATATATTCCAAATGGGTAAATCCACAAGCAGGGCAGGAACACATGTACACATAGACGAGACTGGACGACAAACAGTGAACTGAAACCAACTTATAAAGACAGGTAATTACAATGAACTTAATTAAGCCACAGGTGACACAAGGTTAACTAATACATGACATAATGAGGGCAGGAACAGGAAAACCATATATGAGCACATGAGGGAAAAAACAATACAAATAGTCCGGGGGTGTGACAACTCCATTGACTGTTGTATTTACCACTTTTGAAAAGTCATTTATATTAAAATGACTTTCCCTGTAAAATTTAGCTGAACAATGTAAATGTGATTGCAAATCAATCACCTTTGTTTCAAGTAAACAACCTATAATAGAGTTACCACAGGACAGTCCCCCATGGAACGACCCAGGGTTAAGCACAACTGTAACAGCTGTGAGAAACAAACCAGCAACCTTTTGATTACAAGCCCTGAACTTTAACCAGCATGTCACCAACCACCCCTGACACACCAAAAGGTGAAGTGTGCAGGTCAATTCTGCACCACTATAGTGATACCAAGCCAATTTGTTAAAATTGTTATTAAAGGCAAAACAGATGTCCAGAACACTCCCCTGTCTGCAACAGGTGGGTCAAACATATATGCCACCTTCAAACGCTTCTTCGTTACTGAGGATGTCTTATTTCTGAAAAGCATTAAAATTGACTTTTATTCCTTGTGAGGCGTAATCATTGTAATTTCTTTTTAACTTGAAATGAGAACATCTTACGACCTCCAGAGAACTTTTTTTTTCCGGGGAAAACAATCTACAAATGACTTCCTTATGACTTTGCATTTTAAGCTGTCAGTAGAGAAAGTATTCTTTCCAAAAATTACACACATATAACCTTTAAATAAAACAAAGTGAAAACTTCATTAAGTCTCTTGAGCTGTAAAACAGCAACCTCTAAGCAATAAGACTTTCTTCTGGGAGTAAACTTGAACTGTTAATCAAATTTCTTAATCAAAGTTCTCGTGAAGGCCTGTGGGAGAGTTTTCTTGAGTAGCGGCTTGACAGAAAATCTGCTTCACATATTCAACTTCCATTTAGCAGACACTTCACTATCAAAGCCAGCACATTTTTAAGCCCCGGTTACCTGCCAGCTCAAGGGCGCTGTGGAGAGCGTGACCATGATCTCAGTATCGCTCCAGTTTCCAGGAAAGCCCTACTTGGGACCGAACCTTTTTCTCTATTAGCAACCCGGGATCAAAAGGCTACCAGCACATATGGAACAGGCGCATGGAGCGTGTAACCGTTTAACTTTGATTATCAATCAGCCTGTCACTATGAAATATGAATGATAAAGACTCAATCAGTCTCCCACACTGCATCTGCAGGGAGTCTTATCAAGGAGGCGCAGACCCCGCTGTTAGACACCAGCTGAAATTTATGCATTTAATGTCGGGCAGTGAATGAGGAGAAATAGCGATGGGTGATTACAGAATGTGCCGCGTGTGTTTGTTTAATGGCTGAAATCATAATTAATGCTTTAATGAAGCATCTATCATGCATGTGTCATGCTGGAGCTGTCGGAGAGAGCTGTTATTTCCTGATATTTGTTTGTGTTGTGCAGGATCACTAGAGGGGGTAGTTTGGCTCCACTCGTGTTTCGGGTCTAAGTGTGTGACGGGCTCTGATTCAGTCAGAGATGAATCTCCAAATAATCAAGGGACCCAGCAGTGAGCGCCTTGAGGTTTAAATCATACGGGAAGCCTTGTCTGCGTGTGCTGTCAAGGGTTCCAAGGTCTAAAGTAACCATTCAACTACAAAAAAGGAGATAGATTTGGTAGAAATAGTATAGAATAGTTTTTTTTTTTTTTTAAAGTGATATTTTGTCATCATTTACCAGCGTTCTGGCCCTTTGGTGAAACACTAAAGCAGATGGCAACGATCAAACTGCTCTTTCAATACCCTTTTCCCAAGCTATAAGCACGTAATGAGGCTGACCAATGAAACTGATTGTGGGGTTCGATAGTTTTTTTATACTGCCAAGCTCCAAAAAAATCCACTATGAAATAATTATAAAGATCCATTAAGAATTTTATGCTAACTCTGCAGGGAAGGAAACAGACAACTTGATTTCAAGAGGAGATATCGTGACACTCAATATGGTGGCTGTCCCGCTGGAGTCATTCACACAGAAAGTGTTTTTGCATCAAAAAACACAAGAAACTAGCAGTGGAATGGGGAAAAAAAGTCTTGAGACAAGTGTTTTTTTTATTTTTTTTTTATTTACTTTTTTTAAATTTGAGCACCGTTGTGCGAGACATTAGCGCAATGGTCAACAATGTCCATCTAGAGCATGTTCTCATAGTAAAAAAACAATAAAAAATGATTGCAGTGGAAAACAAAAAAAGCATTCTGTGTAACCATTGAAACATAAAACATGAATGCGCATTGACTGGACCGGCCTGAAAAATAATTTTAGCCTAATTTTAGCTAAAGAAGCAATTATCTTGTTGCACTGGAATATGGCGTTGAAACCTAATCTTGACAAACGATTTTGGAGATTTTGTTCTTTCCCCATGTAAGGACATTGGATGGACATTTGTTTGCGTGATTGATATCGTTGGCTTGTCACATGACTCATTTGTTTGAATATACTCCACTGCAAATTAGATTTCAGATCTACTGCAGAGGGGAAAATTATCATTCAGCCTAATGCCTTCTTTTGTGTTCAACATTAAAAAGAAAATAATAATATGGGATCAGCATGGAGTGACTAAATGATAACTTTAATGTGATTAACAGTTGAAAATATTAGAAATTTAGAAAAGTAATCAAAAGTTACACTACTTGTTACATTTTAAATAGAGTAACTTGTAATCTGTTACATTTCCAAAGTAACCTTCCCAACACTGCTGATTTTATAAAATGTGTACAGCATAGTAAATAATCCTAAGAATTCATTTTTTGCTTGTGAGTTTTTGTATTATGCATTTTACATTTTGAGCTCATTACATTTCATTCATAATGTGTTTGTATGGTCTAAAGTGAATCGCATAATTAGCATCCCGGGTGTTTAAAATCACAGTTTGTCAAAGACAGTCATGTTATATTCGTCAGTCATAGTTCTGCATTATATTCTGAAAATAGCTAAGAATATGTCCCATCTTAAAATATACCACTGCTGCTTGTTCAAGACCGAACAGGAATGACAAATGGTATGTAGCCAGACCCACCGATTCCGAGGTCTCATGAAATGATACAGTTCATATACCACTCTAATGCATGATAAAAAGGTCTGCTTTTAGGCTGAAACCAAATTTTAGGCAAGATATTATTGTGCATGTACTAGCTGTCCTTTAATCGCTTGAACTTAAACATTTCACGTAGTTGCACTTCAGATGGATAAATATTAATGTAAGTAACATTATCTGTTATTTATAAAACATGATCCTTTGCTTTTAGCAATGCTCTCTCAGTAATTTCCAGGCTTAGCAAAGTAGTCAGTCATGTAGACCTTTCCAGGGATTTTTCCGTTAGGTACATTGTAGAGCTAAAAGTATTTCTTTTTTTTTTTTTTTTTTTTTTTTAAGATAATACGTTCCAATCATATATTATTATGATACAGTTTTTGGGACTCGAACATGCAAATCTTTTAAAAGCAGGTCTTCATTTTTTGTGTGCGTGTCCTTGCCTCGTGTGTTGAAGTAGAATTGGACGTTATTATCTAAAGTTTCAGTAGCAGTGCTTGAAAGAACTCTTCTGGGTTGTACATAATGATGCTATTGTAGATTACTAGTGCTTTCACAGGCCTCTCAGCGGGTGTCGGGAAATGGGGATTATTATGGACAAAACAGTAGAAATTGCCTTGTCCTTTATCAAGTCCATGGGGGAACACAATGAAGGAAATCAACCCACGATTCTCTTTGAGCAAAATGCGCATTATTTCAGACGCAGATGCAAGATCAGTCAGTACGACAGGCAGATGCAACAGCGCATACAAGTGATGTTTTCGGTTTCATGTGCTTATTCATCTCTAAACACTGAAAAACTCACTTGTATGTTGTTTAACTAGTCTACTGGGCTGATTAATAACTCAGTGCCAGAAAACGACATATTTGCATTGGCAAACAAGAACAAGTTATTTTTCATGAATGTTCAAAGAGGGTTTAACCTTTTAAAATGCTAATAACATTTATTTTTGTTGTTCACAGCACATCTGAATAGATAGATCAAATATTTCCAGTATTTTAACAGAACAGAGACCCAAGAGTTCAGTTTGAACATGATTATTGCCAATCTGAGCTGCTGCTAAAGATCCACATGCATGAAGAATATTATAAATCAGTAGCACTATCATTTGAAATTATAATTTTGGAATATCCAGATCTGTAGCTGTGCACCCCTAATCTACATAAGCCCTCAATTCAGCACATTTCAGTGCAAGTGAAAACTGGTCTTTTGAATTTATCCGATTAGATTTATGATACAAAGTCATTTGAGACAGTATGTTTATGCCAATTATCATATTTTATTTATAATGGTGTGTGTTTCTTCATGTCAGCATGCACATATGCTGTCTTTATTGATGCTATATATAAATTCGTTTAGAGAACACAGCATGTTTTATAAGTTTTTCCCCACTTACAGACATAAACACAAATGAAAAAATGTAATTTACAATATATATTCTAAAACAGTATACATCTGAATACAGAACGATACAAAGCAATAAGTGACCCTGGACCACAAAACCAGTCATAAGGGTCAGTTTTTTGAAGATGTATATCATCTTAAAGTTGAATAAAAAAGCGTTCCACTGATGTATGGTTTGTTATGATAGGGCAATATTCGGCCGAGATACAACTATTTGAATATCTGGAATCTGAGAGTGGAAAAAAATCAAAATATTGAGAAAAACCCCTTTAAAGTTGTCCAAATGAAGACCTTAGAAATGCATATTACTAATCAAAAATTATGTTTTGATATATTTACAATAGGAAATTTGAAAAATATCTTCATGGAACATGATTTTTTATTTAATATCCTAATGATTTTTGGCATAAAAGAAAAATCAGTAATTTTGACCCACACAATGTATTTTTGGCTATTGCTACAAATATACCCGTGCTACATAAGACTGGTTTTGTGGTCCAGGGTCACATATATAAACTACAGTTATACATAGTTCTCTTATCAAGGCATCATATTTGCACTTATTTGATTATAAATACAGTACAGTATTTTAAAATAATAAAATATATAATAATAATATTAAATATTTAATAAAAGTATACAATATTTAATACAATATATTTAATAAAACAGAATAAAATAATAGTATTTAATATTTTTGTGGAAAACCTGCTACTTTTTTCCATGATTGTTTGATAAATTGTTTCTTTAAAACAAGTACACCTTTTATTATCTAATGCAATAACATTCATGCATTTTATGATGTCTAGAGAGTTACTGTATGAGGCCTGTATGGAGCCTCTTTCTATTTTCATAATGGAAGTTATAAGCTAGAGACATTAATCTTCAGCTTTAGAGCTCCAGCTCTTTTATATTCTTTGTAACAAACAACCAGAAACCTATTACAGTAAATTTGATATAAGTTACTGTACATAATATGGAAAAGAAAAGCACAGACAATACTTAGCCAAAAAAAGAAACTAGCTATTTATCTGTCTGTGTAGGGTTTGCTTGTATGATACAGTTAGTTGTTAGTTGAATGCACAAAAGGTATTTCCTGATGTGATCTTGATTGTGAACCTCATGCCACAAACAATTTAAAGGGGTGATATTATGCTTTTTCACTTTTTGAACTTTAGTCAGTGTGTGGTGTGTATCTTTGGGCATAAAAAATATCTACAAAGTTACAAATCTCAACGTCCACTCCAAAGGGAGATATTTCGTTTTTAAAAAAATCCCTTTTCAAGAACTACAACGAATGGCTCCTTTGGACTACAACGTTTGTTTTCCACATGCAAATGCGGTCCATTAGAATATCATTAAAATAAACTCTGCCTACGGAAATTCGAATTGTTGGGGGATGTGTAGGGACGAGGTGGGGGATTAGCCTAACTTTAGCGATGCAGCGCGATCCGCTTCAACAAGCCGCAGCGCTGCGGGTATAAACACAAGCATTGCCTAGAGTGGCCGCTTCAGAGCAGTAACGCGCCGTAGACGTGTGCAGTACAGGGGGTCGACACATGCTGAAGCCGCGATCTACAGACGTGTGCAGTGTGTGGTAAGACATTTATTCATCATACAGTGTAGATAGCTTCACTTACAACGCAAGTGTGTTTTTTAAAATGCATAAACTTGCACTAGAATAGGCTAGGCTAATCAGTGATGATGTTCTTTGATAGTGTTAGGCTGCTTTTAGCCTTATGCTGGAACTGGTTTCGGGCAATGAAACTAAGTATGTTGATAATTAAATAAATTAGCACAATAATATAATGTATTGGCGATCTCACAGGCTGAGGATAGGACCCAACACTACTGTAGTGTATTATTTACTCATCCTCCATGCAACCTAGGCGTATATGACTTCCTTCTTTCAGACATATCTGAGTCATATTAAAATTTAGCCTGGCATTCCCAAGCTTTAGAATGGCATAGACGGGTGTTTCTCTTCATCAGTCCAATACAAGTCCAATAATGTGCATCCATCCATAATAAAAAGTGCCTCACATGGCTCCAGGGGGTTAAGAAGGCTTGCTGTAGCGAATTGATGCATTTTTGTAAGAAAAATATCCATATTTAAAACGTAAGAATCACTTTAATCTAGCTTGGGTTAACAGTTGTGACGGAACTTGCTTCTTTGACAAGGGGCGTGCCAGTACTGAAATACTGTCTAAGCTGTTCGCTAATCTCAACGCAGTGGGACAGCTAACCAATCATAACACATTTTGTTTTTTGGAAGGCGGGCCTTCATTAAACCCGGAACTAATTGAGCCATTTGTGCCAGCCTGGGAGAAATGTATTGTAATAATATAAATTATGTCAAAAATAATGCGTTTTTCGAACCACCAAGCATGAAAGCATGTTCTAGTACACCCCCAAAACAAAATCAAGACTTTGTAAAAGAGCATAATAGGACCCCTATAAAAAAATTCAAAAAGTAATGAAAAAAAGGAGAAATAATATTATTTGTGATAAAGAGCAGAGAAAATGATTCAATACTGTATGTAGGTGCATTGGACAGACATACTTTTGTTATACTTTTATTTAGTCACTGAATTTGACATTATAAATCAAGCTCTCAAGGATGCCGTGCAGAAAAATCTTGCTTAAGGTGCTTTTCACACAGTACACCATGAGACAGAATTGCAGAAGTCTTACTAGGATCCTGTCCACAACTTCAGAATGTTTTCATAATGGAGGAGTATTGAGCTTACAGCTTAAATCTCAACCTAATGGACTGGCTGGATCCAGTGCAACACATATCAGCCTGGCAGTCAGTAGACACAGCTCTGTAATAAAATTAGTCCCCATCTATCAAGTTCTCCATCCAGAGAAGAAATCATTTACATCACATTTATCTTTTAGTGTTGAACTGTCCATGTATTCATCCCTTGTGCAACTTTAGAAATAATAACAGATAAATAACAGAACTGCATTCTGGGTCACACTAATTACATTTCACAGCTATGCTGTAGAAAATGTTGCAGAAGACGTCTGAGAGATTACTAAACCAGACGAGATTTTCTGAGATGGAATTTCGGGGAAATTACCCAATTACCCAAAGAGGTTTTTGTTGTATTATCAAAATGTCTACAGTTAATCTAGTCGTTGTGATAGAAACTGAACACAGACTTGGTAGAAGATGGGAGAACCTTCTAACAGCTTTGTCTTCTCATCATTTGCCCTTCAAGACTTCATAAATTGTGAATAATTTATTGCTATTGTGTAAATAATATGTAATCATGTAATAAAAAGTAACTGTAGACTAATTTAATTACACATACCTAATTTTTGGAATCTACATAATCCAGTTTACATGTAATCTGTTACTACCCAGCCCTGGTTATTTCAGTGTGTTATTTCAGTAAATTCAGTTAAATTCATTAAATAATTTCTTGAATACAGATCTATATTTAACATATTGTCATTACACACGCACGTTGCTGCATCTTCTTCAGCTAAAATTACTTAGCTGATAAGTGTTGGTAATTACTTACCCATTATGTGAATTCTTTTTGATTAGAAGTGTTGCTTAATGAGATACTCTTCACTTGCACATTTCATGAGCCTTCAGCACACAATAGGGCTCTTTATGAAGCTTAAAAAGAGTCAAACCTTCCTTTTTCTCTTGCTGTACTGTAGGTTAATATCAGTGATGGGATAACGTTATAAATGAATGACGTTACTAACGGCATTTCTTTTTCCAGTAACGAGTAATCAAATGAATTACTGTTTCCCTGTGCAACGTCATTACCGTTACTGACAATAAAATGCGCCGTTACTATAATTATCACATTGTGTTCTTCTTCTGAGGTAAATTCTGGCTTATTCCTTTCAGCATGTCTTCTTCTAGAAACAAAAAGTTGGCGAGATGAACTTGATTAATGTTCACGTTTGTTTATGGAGGTGATGTGGGCATTTACCTGCATGTCCGCGCGTCTCATATGGATGTTTACAATTTAAAAAGCAGAGCCGCTTGTGGGCGTGATTACATAATAAATAATACGTTTAGACGAGAAAAACTGGAGCTCACATTGGTTTGATGTAATTTACTTCATTTAAAAGTAGACATTTCAAGCTTTCTACACATATATATATATGTCAGTTAAGCGCATATTTGCGGAGATTCAGAATGTTTTATTTACATGACCGACATGACGAGGTGACGGAGACCGAGACGGCAGAGAGTGCACCCTGTTTATTTTCTTTATTTTACAAAAGCACATTGTTTTATGTTATGACTATACACAAATAAAAGTAGACCCTTTGCAGTTTCAAAATGACGGGAGTATTTTTAGTTCTTTTCGCGGTCATGAAGAAAAAGTTAGACAGACAGGATCTTTGACCCCCGAAGGTTTAACAGTGTTGACGTTGGTTGTAGCGACCCCAAAAACGTGATATTTAGCGCCTGAAAGGTGTCTCTCACAGCAACATTAAAATAGTGCAAATTAGTGTACTGTTTTATTCATTTACCATATTTAATGTTGGGGGCATCCAAGTTATTTGACATATTTCAACTTTTTTTTTTTTAAAAAAGTAATGTAATAGTTACTTTCCCTGGTAATTAGTTACTTATAATGATGTAACTCAGTTATAATTTGTGATAAGTTACTAGTAACTGTAACTAATTACTTTTTAAGTAAAATGCCTAACACAGGTTATTATGCTAGCAATCCACCTTTTTCGTCCTGTAAGAGCAGGATGTTTTGCAAATTGGTGTGTCTTATCATAGTATTTTAATGTATTATCTTAATTATGAACACACTGATTTGTAAAAGTGCTGGTTGCAAATTCTCTTGTTATAACAAGTAGTGCAGATATCATGTAAATATGAGATTCATTGTCCAGTAAGCTTCACTGATTATAAAGGAAGTTTTTTTTTGCAGAAGAAGTCTGTGAGAAAATAAAATGTGGTGACACACTTAAGATCTGTTTTGAAAGTGGACTAACAAGTAAACATAATTTTTCATTGATGAACTGCAGTGGGTTGCAGCTTTTAGAGATTATAAAGGAAACACTCTTTGTATGCTTTCTATACATAATCATTCATAAGTTATCATTTGATAGAAGTTGTGTTTTTCACACGCTGCATAGTTTCAGGAGAGATGTGTATTTAAATGTGGGATTTATTATCAAAATAACAATGATTAACATAGTCATAACCAATATAGCAATGGATAGGACAAAAAATAATAACTGAAAATATGATTTTTTCAAAGTAGCGAATAAGTAGTGAAGTAGCAAAGTAAGAAATAAGTAGTAAAGTTGCAAAATATGTTGTAAAAATAGATTGAGTAAATTTTAAAGTAATTTCAGTCTTTCATGCTTTTAAAATTTCATATATAATGTATTAATTTTTGTTTCTTTATAATTATTTGTGAAATATACTAGCAATTTCTGAGATCACCAATTTTTTTTTTCCTCCAGTGTATGTCAAAATTGATGTGCAGTGTAAATGCAGACTAATAGATTAATAGAAAAATGTTGTTGATTTTATTATTGTGACAACTTTGACAAAATGTCAGCAACACTTCCAAGCCCTCAAAATATTTATTATATTAATATATATTAAAATGCTGTTGCAATTATTTGTGAAAGTAATGACTTAAGAATCTTCTAACCTGTTCTTTGCTATTCTAGTTATGGTTATGCTCAGTTCTAAAGCATATTCGCTAATTTCATATGAATACATATGAAGAGTTCAGATGCAAAACCAGATAAAGCCATCTCGGTCAAAAATGAGATTATCACGTTTAATGTTCTGGACATGTTCGGGGAAATATAACTCTATATTGTTTCAGTTTATCCACTCTTCTATTGCCCTTTGCCTTTCTTTTGAACAAAAGTGAATTTGTTGCGCCAGTATAACTCGGAGGGAGTGCTCCGGGTAATTGGATTTGTAATTGTTCTTGTGACTATCATCACACAGCATGTATAGTACCAGCCATCATTATTTCTCCTGTTCATATGGAGAGCCCTTGTGTCCTGTTGTTACATGTGTGTTGATATAAAAGGTCTCATGTTGCTCTCCACATCCTCCAAAAATACACCCTGATGACAAACTTAGGGTGCTGGCAGATGTTGGCATAGACAAGCCACAGGGTTTTCACAAAGTGACACTCCCTACGGGTCTGCACCTCTCACCTGTGTGCACTGAAATTCAGACGTGCCCTCTATCTGCACTTTGCAAGTGTCCCTGAATTCAAATGTGGGTCTGCTTACACATTATGCACTCCAGATGAACCAGGTACAAGCCACAATTCATTACCAGGAATGGCATAAAAGAACATGATGCAATTAGTGCTCTAGTGCTGTTGTCCTATATAGGACTCTTTTTCTCGTAAACATGCTAATACAAATATCTTGGAACATACTGTACAAGAGACTCATTATTCTGTGCTCTGTGGTGAAGGTTGTGTAATTATACTGTAATAAAACATAGTGCCCATTACTATTTATTTAAGAACATAAAAAAATTTAGTGTAAGTCAAGAAGAATTGCTTATTTAGCATCATGCTGCATGTTTTCATTGCAGGACTGCTGTAATTTATTGTTGGGCCAAAATAAATAAATAAATAAAATAAAACATTGAAACTGTGGCTTATGATGCAACAAACTGCAGTCATGTTACTCTTTTTTATAAAATAGTTAATTAAGTTGCTAATGGCATTTAGGCTAGCTAAGGTTTTTATATGTTGACCATAGGGCTGAGGGTAATGACAGAAAGGTAGACTGACCAATATTGTGCAAACATTGTGCATAATCATGTGAGGACAGTAGAAAGTGTGTCAACAGGAAACTAAGCCAAAACACAGACATTTAATTCATTTTTTTGACTAAATAATTTGAAGAAAAAGATCTTAATTAGCATTAAACCTGAACACTAAATCCAACCACAAAAATATTATAAACACCCTAATTTACATAACTAAAAGTTACTACAGTACATTTCATTATATTGTTTCATTATGTTATGTTATGTTTCATTATGTTGTTATTTTATGTTATGTTTCATGTTATGTTATGTTATTGTTATGTTGTTTCATTGTTATGTTTCATTGTTGTTATGTCATGTTATGTTGTGTTGTGTTGTGTTATATGTAATCTTACGTTACACTATGTTAATTTACATTACGTTACGTTATATGTCATGTCATGTTAATTTGTTTCATTACGAAGGAAAAGGAAGGAAAGGACGTGACGTGTGGCCAAGTATGGTGACCCATACTCGGAATTTGTGCTCTGCATTTAACCCATCCAAGTGCACACACAGAGTAGTGAGTAGTGAACAAACACGCACACACACACTGTGAGCACATACCCGGAGCAGTGGGCAGCCATATTGTTATTGCTGCCGAGTAGGTATTGAGGGTGGAGAGAGCGCTGGTTATTCACGGCCACGGCTGCCCCATAAGGTTCTGTTTTGTTCTGTTATGTTCTGTTCTGTTCTGTTCTGTTATGTTATGTTATGTTATGTTATGTTATGTTATGTTATGTTATGTTGTTATGATATGTGATGTTGTTTCCCTGTTATGTTATGTTTTGTAATGTTTCATTGTTATGTTATGTTATGTTTTGCTTCATGTGTTATGTTGTTTTGTTATGTTTCGTTTTGGTTCATTATGTTATGTTATGTTTCATTATGACATGTTATGTTTCATTATGTTATGTTATGTTTTGTTATGTTTCATTATGTTATGTTGTTATGTTATGTTTTGTTGTTTCATTGTTATGTTATGTTATGTTTCATGTGTTATGTTGTATTATGTTTTGTTGTTTCATTGTTATGTTACGTTATGTTTCATTTCTTATGTTGTTATGTTATGTTTTGTTATGTTTTGGTTCATTATGTTATGTTATGTTGTATCGTTATGTTTTATGTTGTGTTGTTTCATGTTTCATTATGTTATGCTATGTTTTATGTTATGTTACATTTTATTATGTTATGTCGTTTCATTATGTTATGTTTCATGTTATATTGTTTTATGTTTCATCATGTTATATTATGTTGTTTCTGTATGTTGTTATGTTACGTTTCATATGTTATGTTTCATTATGTTATGTTGTTATGTTATGTTATATGTTTATGTTATGTTGTGTTTCATTATGTTGTTATGTTATGTTATGTTTATAAAAGATGACCTTTTTTGAACTTTTTAATGACACATATGAAGCAGAGAACATTTTAACATGTTTTTCACACTTATGATTAAAAAGTAGGGTATTACTGGAAAAGCTACACCATTTTAAAAACCTGTAAATAAGCATAGTTACAGTAGTTTCTCTACAACACAAGTTACTAATAACAAGTAGCTAACTAACTACACTGACGTGATTGTAGGGGGCAATATATATATATATATATATATATATATATATATATATATATATATATATATATATATATATATATATATTGCCCCCTACATATATACATATATATAAACCAATATATAATCTGAGATAAATTTATTTCACACAGAGACAACAAAAATAAAAATTAGAGTGGTAATATCATGAATTTATACTAAGTGCAAGTAATAAAACTAACACACACACACAAATCCTAATTCATAAGTGAATTAAAAACATATTGTAAAACAGCAGTAGATAACTAAATATTTATTTTTCTCCAAAAATGATGATTGCATGCTGGGACTTTTGGGAACACTATTGAGTGAAAAATTAAATTAATTAGTTAATCGTTTTTATGCGTTCATTGAAATTAACCATCTGAACAGTTTTCTAAAATTATTGGGCCTCCAGGGCTGCTTGGAAGAGTAGGTTTTGTTATATTATCACCTTAACTCACTTGGGCTGCGGGTTATGTCACGCTAAGCTGCTACTTTTCTCATTACTGCAAAAGCTACAATATTTTGAAAACTGTTGAAATACTGTCACAGATTTAGCTATATTAATAGCATCACTGCTTTTAATTAGTTACTCCTCAACACTTCTCATGATAAGTGTAACTTTATTTTATTGACTGGACAGTTGGACAGTCCTGTGTGTAGAAATGTGTTGAGTCAGTTCTGTACGTCTCAGATAAGAATAGGCGATTATGCTAAAAAAAAAAAAAAAAAAAGGCCACAGATATGAACAAGATTATGGCAAGATTAGTCTGACAGTTTCATAGCTGCTGAGAGACTGGTCTAGACCCGTATGTGAAAAACCTCCCTCAGAACTAATTAATTGCTGATTTATATGCTGCTAAGTGATGGCTAAGTGTGAGCCACAACTCACAATTAATTAAAAGGCGGAAAGATGACTTTGCCTTTAAAACTGCCCCGCTGTTTTGGCATATTAATGTACAATAAATGTCATTTTTTTATGTGGCTCTGACACAGCGATTCTGCTATTAAAAATGAAAAGACTAGGAGGATCACTGTAGTCTTCAGTGAATCAGTGGACTTATGCTTCTCTAGAGGAAGAAGCTCCAGGAATGTGTAAAGTTTAATGAGAGAGAGAATGAACCAACGTTTGTCTGACAAATGTTTAGTGGAATCAACAGGGCATTGAAAACATGTTATGCTTACAATACACACTTGTAAATGGAAACACATAACAAATACATAACAGAATTGTTTGCTAACTCTTTTGCAAATTGTGCATGTGATGTATTGATTAGGTCTGTAGTACATTATTTATTATGCGGCGATTAGAATATAATTAAATAAAATCCTGCTTACGGAAATTCGAATTGTTGGGGGGTGGTTAGGGATGAAGTTGGGGGATTAGCCTAACTTTAGCGATGCAGCGCGGAGAACCGCTTCAACGAGCCGCAGCGTGGCGGGTATAAACACAACGATTGACTAGAGTGGCCTCTTCAGAGCAGTAAAGTCCCTTTCACACGGGATGCGGTAGTCACGAGTGTCTAGGTAATTTTCAATGTGAGACATGCGGAAAGCGGCAAACGCGCCAAAGATTTTTATGCTCTTAAAGTGCCCCTATTATGGATTATAAAAGGTTCATATTTTGGTTTTGTGAGTCTCCAACAACAAGTTGACATGTATGCAAGGTCAAAAAACACTTTTATTGTCTTATAATATGCATTTATTTTCACCTTATTTGCTCAACGACTCCCAAACGGTTTGTTAAAGAAACGTATTGATAAAGCACTGCAGCTAGTACACCAACGTGTTGTTCTATTTTTTGTCAGAACTTCAAGTAAATAACAATGACAAACATTCACTTTTCATCGACACATTTCTAGACAATAGCGAGTGAACAGATAAAGCTGTCAGCCGGTTAGCCAGAGACCTACGAGCTGCGTGGAGCAAACACAACACACACACAACTAAATACGTATTTTGCATGATAAAGAGTAACATTACATGAGAGCAACGAAATGATTACTCCAATTTCAGAATAAAAATGTCCTGATAATTTACTCACTCTTATGTCATCCAATATGTTACACAACATAACTCACAACTACGTATTTTGAACAATCGCTAGAAAATACAACCATCAATTAATAATCACACTTACAGTTAGAGTTTCGGAGGAGCAACCTGGTCCAAATAAACTGGGCACTGATCCATCTTTTAAGAGCAAGCCTTTGCTCTTAAATACTCTTAGGATACAGCGTCTTCTCGACATGACGTAAACCACATGGAAATTTTACTGTGTTTGTGGGCAGGCAAGTTGTTCGTGACGTAGAACGTGGGCGGACATTATGCAAATGTGTTACTTTGTGACATGTGGCCGTAACAGAAAAAGATTCGAATTCCTGACAACTCATTCAGGCAATTGTGAGCTGACTCTTTTTTTTTGATAGACAATAACTTTATTTATCGTGCACTGTCAGCTTCACAACTTTGCAGATAATTTATGTTCACATACAGCTACATGACACACTGCATGAAAGGTCATATTTGAAAAGGCATAATAGGAGCATTTTAACGGGAAAAAAATAATAATGACAATAATTAATGACAGGATGACACAAACAAAAATTTCCATTATGTTTTATTTCGTTTTTAGTAAATACAAATGTGACCTTGACAATTGTAACTATGGCAACATCCGCCCTGAGACTGCGTCACGAACACCGCCTCAGTGGCACAAAACGCTTCCATTACAAGAGAAGGCAGCAGCTGCGCAGTGATTTTACCACTTGCTGTGTCCCGTGTGAAAGGGCTTTAATGCGCCACAGACATGGGCTGTGTGTGGTAAGAGATCTATTCATCGTACAGTGTTGATAGCTTTACTTATAACGCGAGTGTTTTTTTTTTTTAAAATGCATAAACTTTCACTAGAATAGGCTAGGCTAATCAGTGATGATGTTCTTTGATAATGTTAGGCCGCTTTTAGCCTTATGCTGGAGCTGGTTTCGGGTAACGAAACTAAGTATGTAAATAATTAAATAAATTAGCACGATAATATCATGTATTGGCAATCTCACAGGATGAAAATAGGACCCAACACTACTGTAGCGTATTATTTACTCACCCTCCATGCATCCTAGGTGTATATGCCTTCATTCTTTCAGACGAATGCAATCAGAGTCATATTAAAATTTATCCTGGCTCCCAAGCTTTAGAATGGCATAGACAGGTGTTTCTCTTCATCAGTCCAAAACAAGTCCAATAATGTGCATCCATCCATAATAAAAAGTGCCTCACATGGCTCAGGGAGGTTAACAAAGTCCTCCTGTTGTGAATCGATGCTTTTTTGTAAGAAAAATATCCATATTTAAAACATAAGAATCACTTTAATCTAGTTTACTCTGACAGTACACGGAATTTACTTCTTTGACAAGGGGCGTGGCAGTACTGAAACACCATCTCAGCTGTTCGCCAATCGCAATGCAGTGGGACAGCTAACCAATCACAACACATTTTGTTTTTTGGAAGGCGGGCCTTCATTAAACCCGGAACTAATCGAGCTATTTGTGCCAGGCTGGGAGAAATGTATTGTAATAATATAAATTATGTCAAAAATAATGCGTTTTTTGAACCACCAAGCATGAAAGCATGTTCTAGTACACCCCCAAAACAAAATCAAGATTTTTTAAAAGAACATAATAGGACCCCTTTAATATAAATCAGAATTGCAGGTGTATTGTCAAGAACAGGGACATATTTGTCACATATTTGAGCTTTGATATGTGGTTTCACTATTGACAGCAATCTGTGGAAAAGTGGCACATGGATGCTTGAGAATTCCAGTGCCAGATTGCCACTCATTAAATCACATACAAACAAAATTCTACCCAAATATTGGACATTCAAAATTGGCCATTGGAAAAGTGGTCGTGGCACGTCTTCAACGTCCTTACCATAAACAAAGCTGCTGTAATCAGGATGATTTTCATGACCAGATACTGTATCACCGCCAAATGTGCAGAGCTTCAATTGCAGGCTTGGGAGGCGATATAAAAGGAGGCATAAAAGTTTTAGTTGGATGGATCAGTGCATTATAAACCATTGCAAATAAAAAGGATCTGCAGTTTGTTCCCTCAGTGCAATTTCTGTCTAATATCCTGTCATTGGCCTTCAGTGCACATTGGCTTCTCTCCTCAGCATGTCTGGGAACTATATTATGATTTCATTTCATACATATGACTGCAGTATGATGCTGTTTACTTCTATAAATGTTTTAGGGTTAACATATGTTGCTTTAGAACTGAAACTGGAGTCTTCTTATCAAGTTTTGTCATAAAACTGACTGAAGCCTTCTTGATTTCTGAGTGGTATGGTAAAATTGTGTTGGTGCTTAAATGATTGATCTGAAGACATCATGTACTGTTAAAATTTGAACAGGTTAGTTGCAATGGTCAGAATTTTGCTTTAATTATAACTGGAATTAAGGCTCCATGCAGTGTCGTGTAGTACCTTATATAATTTACATCAGTTCTTAGTTTAAAGATTTAAAGTCTCACACAGTTCCATCACTAATAAATTAAACTGGATCGAAATGTAAACAGTCACGCTTTATTTTAAGGTCCAATTCTCGCTATTAACAAGCCATTAACTACGACTTTTGCCTAAGTAAACTCCTAATTTGCTGCTTATTAATAGTTATTAAGGTAGTTGTTAAGTTCAGGTACTGGGTAGGATTAGCAATGTGGTACATGGTCATGCAGAATAGGTGCTTTATAAGTACTAATAAACAACCAATATGTTAATATTAGGCATGCTAATAAGTAACTAGTTAATAGTCAGAATTGTTTCCTATACTAATGTGTTACAGTGTAAACAGACCCATAGCTTTAGCTACTGTTTTGGTAGCAATTTTGAAAATTACTGTAAATATGCAACAAATAATTGGATGATTGATGGATCACATACAGTAGTAATATGTTTTAATGTAAAACAGAAGCGCACCAAGTTGTATTTAATGTGTATCTGTAGTGTATTTGAAATCTTAATAGTAAATATATTTTTTTAAAATAAATATTTATACCATACGTGATTGGCTGCAGCTGTATGAATCCTAAGCGCAATGAATGATGGGAAATGTAGTCCGGGGTGTGGTGCAACAGTCTGTGTAATGTGAAATGGCAAGGCGACCGCTTTGGGCAAGCGGACTGGAGATCAGGAGCAGATTCATGACGAATTATATTGAAAAGTAATTGTTTCATTACATTTCAATAATGTTTTGCCATGAAGAAGTAAACTTATTTTTTGTGTCGACTACTAAAGCATATTTACTTGATTATAATTATAACTGTAGAGTTTTATTTGATGTTACATTTAAATGTACATACAGATATCCTTCAGGTCTTTGGTTTTTCAGCATTTTTATGTATGTGAACCCTTTCCAACAATGACTGCATGATTCTGAGATCCGTCTTTTCACACTGAGGACAACAGAGGGACTCATATGCAACTATTACAGAAGGTTCAAACACTCACTGATGCTTCAGAAGGAAACACAATGCATTAAGAGCTGGGGGGTGAAAACTTTTTGAATTTGAAGATCAGGGTAAATTTAACTTATTTTGTCGTCTGGGAAGCATGTAAGTATCTTCTGTAGCATCTAAAGGGCAGTACTAAATGGAAAAAAAAAAACAAAAAAAACCCCAAAAACTATGATATTTAGGCAAAATAAGAAAAATGAACACATCTTCATTTTGTTCTTACCCCTGGCTGTTAATGCATCATTTTTTCTCCTGGAGCATCAGTGAGCATTTAAAGCTTCTGTAATAGTTGCATATGAGTCCCTCAGTTGTCCTCAGTGTGAAAAGATGGATCTCGAAATTTAAAGAATTTGTAGGACCTGAAGAATTTTTCTGGAGAACAGCAGCCAGTTTAAGTGTTCAGGACAAACTAGGACTCATGAACAACTATGACTAAACAAAAAAACAAAACAAAACAGTTGTGGACTATTCAGGTTACAACATAGTATTAAGAATCAAGTGTATACAAACTTCTGAACAGGGTAATTTTTATAAATTCAACTATTATTTTCTTGTGTGCACTATATGTAAACGTCTTTTATGTGAAATATCTTATTCAGGTCAGTACTAAATAAAAAATAACATGCATTTTGTATGATCCCTCTTATTTTGCTAAAATAATTAACATTTTGCAGATTCCGCAAGGTGTATGTAAACTTTTGACCTCAACTGTATATATATATTCTGAAATTAAAGTTCATTTATTATGAAATTTATTATATAAATGAAAGATATGTAGTTTACGTAAAACATGTTTACAGTGATTCATCTACCAGGGTATTTTCAATTTCTTCCACATTACTTAAAAGAATACCATTGTACATGTTCAAAAAATCATGGTATTGCCATATTACATGAAATAAACAAGCAACAAAAAAAAAAATACATGTTCAGAAGAAACTATGGTCAATTCTGGAACTGTTTTAGTGGATAATGTTCAAGTGTGGACATGAAGAGCATGTTTCTGAGCTCCTCTGAGGTGATGTCTGTGCTGGCACATTGTGTGTATTCAGGGGGTTTGAGTGCGTAACTCTCTCAGCCTCTCCCAGAACCATGCGAGAATGCGCTGAGGGATCAATTAGTTGTCATAAATGAGAAGAAGATAACCCACACTTATTTGCATTGGAGCTTTCATCAGGACCCCAACTCCCATCAAACTCTCCAGCCTCCCTGTGGGGGAGCCTGGATCAGCTGGGAGTGGCAGTAGCATGTAGGCCAGATATCAAAGAAACCTTAGAAGCTGTGAAACCCTCAGCCAGAACACCAGGCTGCCCGCTCCATGTCAGCTCTTAGCATGTTACATGGGGCGGCTCAGGTGAAAGTAATAGAGACTGGTTCCAGATGTCGATGGGGAGGAGAACAAAAAAGGATGGAATTCATTTGTCTCGCTGTGCTGAGGAAGAGAGCTTTGACGATTGCAGAAACCCATTGGATTTCTTGCATAAATTGGCCGTAAAATATGATTGGATCTTCGGCGGAGTCAAAACAATAGACAAACACAGTCAGTTTTGATGACTGTATGGAACACAGCATGTAAACACTCATAGCGGATGATGGAAAAAGTATGCAAACCCTTGAGTTTAATAACTTGTTTACCCTCTTTTGACAGCAGTAACATCCACTGAACGTTTCCTGTAATTGTAGATCTGACCTGCACAATGGGTAAAAGGAAGTTTGCACCATTCTGCTTTAAACTGTTTCTGTGCAGCAATATTTTGGATCTCTAGTGTCATCTCAATCATGCTGAGGTCAAGCCTCTGCTGCAAAGTCATATTTTCTTCTGTTGGAGCCATTATGTTGTTGATTTACTCTTGTGCTTTGGGTCTTTGTGCTATTGTATCACTCAAGTTTGTTGAGCTTCATTTGCCAACAGATGGCCTTATTCTCCAGCAAAATGTCCTAAAAAATAAAAAACCTGGGCATTCATTTTTTCTGTGATAGCAAGCTGTTTAGGGCCTGAGGCTGTAAAGCCACAAACCATGAAACCCTCCACCATACTGTATTGTGGGGATGAGATTTTAATGTGGTTTTTCAAAACAACTCATCTTTGGTTTAATCTTTTTGCTGAATATTTTGCCATATTTATGAGCTGACGTTCTTATTGTTGTTTTCCCCTTTCGGTTTTATCTTTCCACAGAATATTTGCAATATTTTGAGATGTTTTTACTCCCTGACTTGTGTTTTTCAAAATAACTCTTCTTTGGTTTAATCTTTCCACAGACTATTTAGCTATATTTTGAGTTGCCATTTTTGTTGTTTTAATCTTCAAGCAACTCATCTTTGGTTTCTTCTTTCCACTGAATATCTTTCACCAACTTTGGTGTCATCTCATTTAATTTATAAATCATTTTTCTTCTGAGGACTAAATTCCTACCAGTATTTCTAGCAATCTTACCCTTACAAAAAAGAAGTTTATTCAAGTGTGCTATTCGTATACCTTTTTTAAACTATAAATAGGAAAGTGTACTTTCAGTATGCTTTTATGTACTTCTCAGAGATGTGCTTTATATACTTCTCAGAAATATACTTAAAATGACATTTAAGTATACTTGATTTATACTTAGAAAAAGTGTAAGTATATTTGAGCTATACTTGTGCTCCTAGAATCCATGTTTTCATTGTTATACGCTGGGGCGCTATTGTAAAATTGTGTAACATTATGGAATAAAATGTCGAACCATGAAGAGGTAATAATGACTGTCAAGCTTTGGGGTGTTGATCAATTCCATCTAAGTTTTGATTATCATGAAGTTATTTTCTTTTTTCTTTTTTTAGCTTTTTGTTCAAAATGTTTGTTTGTTTGTTTATTTATTTATTTATTTATTTATTTATTTATTTATTTATTTATTTATTTATTTATTTATTTATTATTTATGAAACTTACCCACATTCAAGTTTTTATAAAAAAGAATGCATGAAGCTAGAATAAAATGTTTTTGTTTACCAGCAGATACCCTGTTCTTTCTTTTGATGTTTTATATGTTCAGATATTCATTTAACAAAATATATACAAATTAATACCTAAATAGGGACATCGTAGTATACTTAAAGTATGATGTAAAGTTCACTTTAAGAAAACTTACAAGCATACTTGCAGTATAAAACTATTAAACTAGAAGTTTACTGAGATTATACACTGTCAGAAAAAAAGGTACAGTTCTGTCGCTGGGGCGGTACCCTAAGGTACAAAGTAAAAAGGTACAAATATGTACTTTTAAAGTACTAAAATGCACCTTTAAGGTACCAATGTGTATCTTTAAGGTACCAAAATGTACTTTCAAAGTACTAAAATGTACCTTTAAGGTACTAATGTGTACTGTTTAGGGGTAGGTAAGGTACAAAGAGGTACCTTTTCACCTTTGTACCTTAGGGTACCGCCCCAGCGACAGAACTGTACCTTTTTTTTCTGAGAGTGTACTTCAAAGTGTACTAAAATGCATAAAAAAGTGTTTAATTAGTAAACTGTCAGTATACTTGCAGTACAAGCTAAAAACACAGATATAAACTAGTTGTGTACTCAAAGTTTACTTCTGTTATACCTAAGTATACTTAAAATTATACTTTTATATACTAGAAAGCGGGCCAGTATAGTCCCAAGGAGTATTGAAATAGTACACATAAAAGTATACTACTAGTACATTGATATTGTATACTTACTACATAAAGTATACTTAAACTTTACTTAAGTATACTTAAAATAAACTTGAAGTATACTTCTTTCTGGTAAGGGTAGTTTAGACTAAAATATTAAAGGCAATACAAGTTTCAGGTTTTCATTCTTAAACTAAAAGTATGTATTGGCTCTATGTTAGTAGTGACCCTTTAACCCTATAAAGCCTACTGTATTATATTTAATACATTAGTTTCTAAGGACTCTAAATCACCAACATAATCAAAACTATGTTGTACCAAACTGACTACATGACTTCTGTTGACTTCTGGTTGAGAGTTCATACTTTATTAGCAAGTAAAAGGCCTTTTAGTATAATTTAAAAATACCCCCTGTGGTTTTTGCTGTAAAATATTTACTGATTTTTATAAAGTAAAGGCATTAACTTGTATATTGTTATTAATATTTCAAGATTAACATTTACTGGACTAAAGAAACCTAAGTTTACTTGCATTTAAATTTTGTGGTGTCAAAATTAGCGCGTTAACGCAGGCTAATAATGTTTTCATTTTAACGCGTTAAAAATATTTAACGCAATTAACGCTAGAGGGCTAGATTTGGCCACACCACCCACAACCACTAAAGAACTGTTTTTATTTAGACGCAGAACGTAATAACGAGCACACTTTTAGACACGGGCTGCAGCGTCACCTCATTGCCAGGCACGAGTCAAACGAGCGCGGAAACGGTACCGGTGACAAGGAGCTTTAGTAGAACATAAGTTGATGAGATGTTGTCTGGTCATATGTCAGTAAAAACGAATCTTCCTGTCCTGTCAGCCGTTATATTGTGCTCATAGCACAGATATGCCGGCGTGCGCTGTATTAGGCTATAGTCTATTAAAGCGCTGTATCATATTCAAACCCAAATGAAACTACGAGTATGTAGTTAGTTGTAATCATGTCGTCAGTTAAGGCATTAAGTTACAAAAAAGGCGACTATAGCTGCCTCAAAACTGTGCATGTAAGTGTTTATTTTTTAAGAGTCACATTAAAGCAGTGTCAGATCTGCTTTGAGTTCAGCAGCGGCAGCTTCTGAAAAAAAAAAAAAAAAAACAGCAGCTAAAATGTCCCAATAACCAGTTGCTGTGATGTCTGTTAATTAAAGAACAAAATTAAAAAAGAGGAAATCAATAACTTCTGTAGTTTTAAGCTTTATCTTTTATTTAATTTACATTTTAGTGTTTGATAACTTTATTAAATTTGGCTATATGTTCTGTGACAGTTATTATAATGGGTGTGCACGTTCTACCGTGCGGGACTGAATACCACCATCAAGGCGCAGCTGTCCGGGGATGGTCCTCGAGAGAGCATTGCCGATTACATCGTGTGGGTGCTGGTGTCCAGCAGATCTTCGTTGACCACGGAGTATGACACCAGCCCCACTCAAGACCCAGAACCCAGCCAACCATCACCCCGACACGCGGAGTTTGAGCCCGAGCCCACCGCGGATGACGAGCCAGAGCCACGAGCGACAGAGCAAAGGATCGCCACAGAGCCAGAGCCCAACACGTCCGACCAGGTGCGAGAGCCGGCTACAACTACCGCAACGGTGGAGTGCTGTGTGGAGCAAGAGAGGGCTATGGAGAGCCCTGCCCACTGCACCACCGCTGGGGGTGAGCTTGAACTGAACTCTGGGGACTTGATTGACTTCTTTACTGAAGTTCTGGACACTAACTCTGGAGATTTAATAGACTTTTCTACGGAAATACCTACCTGTCATGATCTACCTGTCGGTATGGAATTCCCACCCACCCCCCCTCTTCTGTCTGTCTGGTCACCGCTGTCCCCTGACAGCCCCTCTGCTCACCCTCAGCCCACTACCTGTGCAGTGGGCTCGCCGCGGGTCTGCCAGCTTCCATCGGCGTCAGGGCTGGAGGATCCCTCAGCTCCGCCTCCAGCCTCAGAGTCCAGAACTCCGCCTCGGCCCTCCGACCCTGCGGCTCCACCACGGCTCTCAGCTCCCTCGTCTCCACCGTCGCCCGTCGGCCCACCAGCTCCACCGGGCTCCCTCGTCCCTCCGGCTCCGCCTTGGTCGGTCGTCGTCCCTCCATCGCCTTGGGACTCCACTCCTCCGGCTTTGCCTCGTCGCTCCATCCCACCGGCTCCGTTGGGCTCCTCCCTCCCTCCGGCTCCCCCTCAGTCCTCTGTCGCTCCGGCTCCGCCGCGGACCTCCGGAGCTCCGCCTCCGCCTCAGTCGCCAGAGCCTTGGGCTCCGCCTTGGCCCTCCGGATCCTCGGTGTCGCCCTGGATCTTTGGCTCTCCGTCTCCGCCTCGGGCTCCACCTCCACCTGCTCCGCCGCCGTCGGTCGGCCCCCTGGAGTCGTCAGCCCTTCCTCCACCATGGCTCCTCCCTCCGTCGGCTCCACCGTGGGCTTACATCATGGCTGCGGTCTGGGTCTCTACTGGCTCCTCCTGCTCCGGGTCCCTCCTGTTTCCTCCCTGGCTCCTCCCACCTTCGTCGCCCCCTTGGACTCTGATCACTCTGTTTTTTGTCCCCCTCCCGGGGTTCCGTCCTCCGCCGAAGCCTCCTCCCACATGGACTCTGTTTTTCTGCTGTTTTTTTGCCCCTCTTGTCTGTTTTGTTTTTTGTTTTCTACGGCGCGAGGTCGCGCCTATTCGGAGGGGGGCGTAATGTCACAGTTCTGTCTGTTTGTATATTTGGTTTCTCCCATTGTCTCCCCCTGTCATCCTGTTAACTTTGGTTTTGCCCTCGTTATTCTGTCATCCCCTTCACCTGTCCTTGTAATGGGTTTATGTGAAGATTGTTTTAAGTTCACATAAATTACAAGTAATCCACAAGTAATCCACATGGCTTCAATAAATGTTTAATTGAAAGCTCTCAATTATACTGTAATGTTGAATGGCTATAGTCAATGTTTAAATATAAAAAAAAAAAAAACCATAGACATCAGTTGGTATCAGTGATACTTGCCTTCAGCCATAAAAAATGTGAAATTGCAATATAAAGGTATAATAAAAAATTTTCATGTTAGGTGGGATTAATCACAATTAATTTCAGAAAAAAATATGCGATAAATGAGTTTTTTTTTTTTTTTTTTTTTTTATCAATTGACACCACTAATTTAAATATGATTGCTAAGACATAGCAATATTGAGAGACATAACTGATATTCATAGATATTTTAGGTAGTAGAACAAGATACTGTTTAGTTACCAACATTGTTTAACATTTATTTTTTGTGTTCTGCAAAAGAAGAAAAAAATCATATGGGTTTGGAATGGCATAATTTCCCCCATGAATGGATTAATGAGTTTTAATGACCTGCAAAATCAAGTGATGTTCAGCAGGTATAAATTCTTCTCTCATGACAGCATCTCTAAAATCACAGTAAGCAAATCAAGCACCAGTTCATTGACAGGACTCTGTCAGTGTGCTGTTTTGCAGGCATTACTGGAGTCAGTGTCAGGCATCAGTATGGGCATCAGAGGATTACACCACAGTGCTTCACTGCATTTTAAAGAAATGCCCCGGCTTTACAGACACTATTGATTCTGGGTAAAGAAGGATTAAGACAAACATGTTGCAGTTGATTTGATATTGCACTCCAGAACTTTTTGAGGCCACCTCTAAGGTTTCTTAAGGTTTTAGGAGTTTACATGGCATAGTATAACCAAGTATTATTTACTCTAATCTTGGTGACCTGACTGCATAATAGCTGTTTCATGTGTTTGTTATTACATGGTTATAAGATTCTAGTTTAGGCTGTACAAAAGCAATTAAAGGAATAGTTGATGATAAAAAAAAAAATTCTCACCCTTAGGCCATCCAAGATGGATTTCTTTTTTCCCCTCCCCAGAATAGATTTGGAGAAATTTGGAGAGACCAGTGGATCCCCTGCAATAAATGGGTGCCATCAGAATGAATACAGCTGATAAAAACATTACAATAATCCACAAGTAATCCACATGGCTTCAATCCATCAATTACCATTTTATGAAGCTAAGAGCTGTGTGTTTGTAAGAAACAAATCCATCATTAAGGCAATTTAATTTTAAACTATCACTTCTGGCCAAAATATCCAACAACTTCCTCCAGTGAAAAAGTTCATCCCTGTTGTTCCCTCACATCAAAATTAGAACTGTTTGGATGGTTTTCGCTTGTCAACTGTGCATTGATCTGTACATATTTCTATCCTGATTTAGATGAGATGTCTCTTTTACTGGAGAAAGCAATATTATGGATAGAGGACTAACATTTCAACTAGCCGGAATCAACGGTTTGAAGTTAAAGATGTTTTAAAATGGATTTGTTTATTGCAAACTGCAGATGATCCATTGGTGACTGCCTGACGTAACGCTAAATTTTTCCAAATGTGACCCTGGATCACAAAACCAGTCATTAGTAGCACGGGCATATTTGTAGCAATAGCCAACAATACATTGTAAGGGTCAAAATTATCGATTTTTCTTTTATGCCATCATTAGGATATTAAGATCATGTTCCATGAAGATATTTTGTAAATTTCCTACCGTAAATATCAAAACTTAATTTTTAATTAGTAATATGCATTGCTAAAAACTTAAAAAACTTTAAAGGCGATTTTCTCAATATTTAGTTTTTTTGCACCCTCAGATTCCAGATTTTGAAATAGTTGTATCTCGGCCAAATATTGTCCTATCCTAACAAACCATACATCAGTGGGAAGCTTATATTTATTTAGCTTTTAGATTATGTATAAATCATTTTTAAAAATCTACCTTTTGACTGGTTTTGTGGTCCTGTGCCAATGAAGAAACAATTTGTAGGAGTAAATTTGTAGGAAATTTTATTTTTGGTTGAACTATTTCTTTAAACTAGGAGATGATTCAATAGTTTATTTTAACTAATGATATCATAGTGTTTGGTTCAATGTATATTCAGACTAATGAATCGTTAAGTTTGAAATCAGTATGATCAAATTTTTACCTTTTACAAAGAATTAAAAATTTTGATTCAAAATACGACAAAACTCATAAATCACACCTGAACTTGTTCAAATTGTAATTGTTATTGATTTACCTCTGTAAACTTTTTTAGTAAAACTTTTCAATAAAATTGTAATAAAAAAGGAAGATGTACAGAAAGCAAAATCTTAATAGGTCAATATAACCCTTCTTATTAAACTATATATTACTGTGTTTTGATAGTGACAAATTTGGGGAAAGGACAAATACCCCAAACTTTTTGAAAATACAATATGAGAATTAACTGCACAATTACTAGAAATGTGTCCCATGGATTTTATACAATTTACATACTGTGCATACAAAAATTGTGGAAATAGACCTTTTTTAAAGAAAACAAAAAAAACAAAAACACGTGGCCCATTTACAGTATGAATACTGTACATGAATACAGTACTGCATACTTTTTGCAGTCGTGGCCTAATGGTTAGGGAGCTGGGCTTGTAACCGAAAGGTTGCGGGTTCAAGTCCCAGGTCCAGCAGGGATTGAAGGTGGGGAGAGTGAATAACCAGCGCTCTCTCCACCCTCAATACCACGACTGAGGTGAGACCGTTGAGCAAGGCACCAAACCCCCAACTGCTCCCCAGGCGCCGCAGCGATAGCAATATGGCTGCCCACTGCTTTGGGTGTGTGTTCACGGTGTCTGTGTACGTGTCTGTTCACTACTTACTACTGTGTGTGTGTGTGCACTTGGATGGGTTAAATGCAGAGCACAAATTCCGAGTATGGGTCACCATACTTGGCCACACGTCATGTCCTTTCCTTTCCTTTTTTGTGCTATCTTTTGAAATTACTCACTGTCCATTTGAATGCTTTTAAGAAGCAGATTTTTGAGAGTCAAGCACTAAAATATGTAAGCAGAGAAATTGTTAAAACTGGCATGTTTAATGAACAACCATCATTTTTCATACCTACAAACATTACAATGGATATTCTGCCCAAGATGTCAAACTGACATTATCAGAAGAAATTCCATTTCAAAGCAGAAGCAAATGTTACAATTTTGATTAAAGATTGTCAAGACAAACATTTTTTTTTTCAGTGGATTAACTTGCATTAATTGCTCACCTCAAGACTAGAAAAATGTGCTAGCAAAGTAAATAGTCAATTCTGATTTCATGAGGACTTAAAAAGCAAACAAAAAAAGTGCAGCGCAGAACGCCTACTACACCATCTTGCCTTTAAATACAAAAATGCCATGCCAACCTGTTACTGTAAACATAGACACTGCGTGCCCTGCATTTGTGGTCTTCTGATTGGTCCACTGTTTTGTAACTGACATTGATGAGCGGCACTGCGTGTAAAAGTGTAAATTCGTGTTAACTTGACACAGCATCTTAAACACGCCACTCACGTGCGAGACGCTGCAAAAGATGCAAGCGCAGCGTCATACGTGTCCGTATAGTGCGTTTCATTTCATTTAATTTAATTTTGTTTAATTTAATTTAATTTCATTTCATTTTAAAGGCCCAATCAGAGCAAATGATGTCTGGATAATCAAACAAACTTAAGTTACTTCTTTCCAGTAGCTACGTTTTCATCCTTAAATATAATATTAAAGAAATTGGCCTTAAAAATAGCAGGTTCTATAGGGTTTACAAAACAGGTAAGTGTGTTCTAAAGTGTGTTTTTCAGAGTAAAACTGAAAATATGAAGATTCTTAATTTTATTGACAATTCTCTTGCTTATACAAAGGTCTCATAATGGCAGCTTGTCCTAAAATACTGTCTGCATGTTATCTGTCTAGGAGGGATAATGTATTTCTGTTGATTTGCAGTGTGTGTAGTATCATAACTCTTAGCTGTGTGTTTTCTTTGCCACAGTTGTCAGTCTCCATTACTTGCTCTGTGACCCAACACTACGTTCTGTGATCCTAAAATTGATTTTAGCTCAGATCCCATTTTCTCACTTTATCTGTTCAGAATATTAAAATATGAGCAGTCCTTTGTGCTTTAGAGAAAAGCTAAATTTTCATCGTTGGGTTAAATGGCGGAGCGGTCTTGCGATATAAATGTTACCATATATCACACTTCAATCCTCAGTTTCTCAATTTCTTCATTTTACCTGAATTCCTGCACAAATCAAATAAAAACACACTAAAATAAATGTTACTTTCCACAATAAAAGTAAATTTTTGTGTCCCAAGGCTTTGTTTTATTAACGCATTAAAGGGACAGCATTAAAGGTTGTGAAATAATCGAATACAAATTGAGGCTTGCATGAAAAGTAGGATGTAAACACTTCAAACGTCTCGATTGTTTGGTAATTCTAATTGTTAGTCTGAGAAGTAAGTATGCATATGCATCTGGATATGTGTCCTGCATTTAAACAGCCTTCAACAGGCAGTTGTTTTTTGTCATGTTATTTCTGAAGGACAATGTTTGGGAAAAAAGCAGCTGTTGTCTCTAAATAAGATTCAGTAATTCACAGTGCCTCCAAATAAGACAGACCTCAGTCATGGAGCTAAGTAAAGGATGCAGGCAAGTGTCCTAGATAAATGTGAAAATCATGCTGCAGCGAGCATTTTAATGAGCCTTTTGTATTATTGAACATCTCAGAGTGATTTGACAAGGGCCTAATTGCTCACTGCACATGTTCATTAATTAGTTACACGACACTGAGCCCACACAGCACACATATAGTCAACATGTCAATAAAAGCTTTGAATGCTTATTACATAAATCATGTTTGCTGGACAAACAGATAGCCCTGCTTATATATGCTTTCAGCTCAGGTCATGTTATTATGCCTGGATGCTCAAACAAACAAACACAACAGTGCTAATTGAGCAACAAATTGCTTTCTTATAGTTATCTCTGCATATTATGTTAGGAGAAAGTGTTTTAACATTGAAAACAGGATAATATTTTAAAGCTTTCTCAAGTTGTTTGCTATATGTCGAGGTATGTTCATATTATAAGGTTCCAGAGAATACTTGGAAAGATTTTAATAGCGTAAATATATAAGGGTTTCATTTGAATACGAATTCAGGGAAGTTTCTCTATAATTGGCAGTAGACTTATTATAAGCTGTGAAAGACTAACAAACTCAGGTGTCTCATTAAAATAAGACTGCTTGGTGAGGCCTTTTCCCTACACGTTTTTTTTTTTTTTTTGTGAAAAATTGTTACTAATATAATATAATATAATATAATATAATATAATATAATATAAAGTTATGAGTTTAGTTAATGCATTAGGTATCATATTTAAAAATATGGTATCATATTTAAAAATATATATATATATATATTAGGACATTCATGCATTAACATGCATAGAATGCATAGAACTAAATAAATATATATTTTGTGTAAGTTTAGTTAATTCATTAGGTAAAACAAAATACATTTGAACAATAGCATGTTTATAAATTAGTAAATAAATAAATAAAATATATAATAAAATAAAATAAATATACATAGTATGGTTAGTTAACATATTAGATAGCATGAAATATTTTATGTATTTTATATATAAGTTTAGTTCATGACATAGGTGCATTGTAAACATTGTATTACACTTGACTAATATAATATAATATAATACAATAAAATATAATATAATATAATTAGGGATGTCAGTTTAACGTGGAAAAATAACACGATTAAAGTATTTTAACGCGGTTAATGTGCTGGCCCCGCCCCCATACCTGTTATCTTATTATTACACTATATTTCGTATAGTTGACTGTTGACAAATATAATGCTTGGCAACAACTCCACAAATGCAGTTACGCCCTAAAATTCAAGATATTGGTACCAAAAAAAAAAAAAAAGTTTTCTCATATATATATATATATATATATATATATATATATATATATATATATATATATACACACACACACACACACACACACACACACACACACACACACACATATATATATATATATATATATATATATATATATATATATATATATATATATATATATATATAGAATGGATAAAATTAAATGGATAGTTCACCAATAAATAAATAAATTCTGTCATCATTTACTCACCCATGTGGTTTCAAACTTTTCTTTTGTGGAACATGAAAGAAGGTATTTTGAAGACTGCTGGTAACGAAGCTGTTTTGGTTACCAATGACTTACATTGTATGAACAAAGAATACTGAGATGTTTCTCCAATTATCTTATTTTCCATAGTTTACGTTAGGCCGTTGCAGCCTAAATGTTTATGTGTAATAAATTATATTTTGAATCAAATAAAAGAAATTAAATTAAACTAATTATTTCTTGCTGATGCTACTTTTTGTAATGTCTGTTTGATACTTTACACAACAATGACTTTAAAATATCTTTTGGAAGTAATTTCTCAGCCAATGTGTGAATAATTTGTGATTAATTTGATTAATCGAAACGTCATGCAATTAATTAGATAAAAAAAATTTAATCTACAGATATAATATAATATAATATAATATAATATCATAATCTTTTAATTTTAATGCTTTAGGTAGCATGAACTATGGTGAATTTATAAATTATCATTAACTGTAATGTAAAAATAGCTGTTCATTGTTAGTTTATGACATTAGTGTATTAACTACTGTTATACTGAAACTGAAAATGGATATAATATGTGTGTGAGGAACAAAAAGTGTCTGCTCTATCATGACCAGAAGCAGGTCTCAAATAGAGACATTTTGAGGGAAAGCTTTCTGTTAATTTCCACTCTGACAGAATTGTTTGTCACAAAATTGTCACTATACCATAACAGTCACGACCAAAACATGTCATCATTATTTCGGTAGTGACAAAAGGGGACACATAATCCTTTATTTGGGGAAAATAAAAAAAAAATGTTAGTACAGTTTTGAACATTTTTAGTATTTCGGCATGTTTTAGTAGTGTTTATGTATGCGGGTTATTTCTGATGTGATGTGGTTGCTACCAAAACATTACTGTCACAATTAAAAATGTGTTGTCACAACCGAAACATGGGATGTTTTGTAAAAAAAAAAAATAAAGTATACTGAATTATCAGCTAAGATGTTATTATAGTGTTTGGTTCAATGTATGTTCAAACTCCTTAAGTTTGAAATCAGTATAATCAACTTTTTGCCTTTCTACCTGAAAATTTTAATTTATAATACAACAAATCTCATACATCACCCTTGAAATATTGTTACAATTGCAATTTTTAATGATTTACCTCTGAAAACTTATTATTAATATAAAAATATATATACACTGACCAAAATTATAAACGCAACACTTTTGTTTTTGCCCCCATTTTTCATGAGCTGAACTCAAAAATCTAAAACTTTTTCTTTGTACACAAAATACCTATTTCTCTCAAATATTCTTCACAAATCTGTCTAAATCTGTGTTAGTGAGCACTTCTCCTTTGCCGAGATAATCCATCCACCTCACAGGTGTGGCATATCAAGATGCTGATTAGACAGCATGATTATTGCACAGGTGTGCCTTAGGCTGGCCACAATAAAAGGCCACTCTAAAATGTGCAGTTTTATCACACAGCTCGTCGTCCTCATCGGGCTCTCAACCTGACTGCAGTTCGTCATCGTAACCAACTTGAGTGGGCAAATGCTCACATTCGATGGAATCTGGCACTTTGGAGAGGTGTTCTCTTCATGGATGAATCCCGGTTTTCACTGTACAAGGCAGATGGCAGACAGCGTGTATGGCGTCGTGTGGGTGAGCGGTTTGCTGATGTCAACGTTGTGGATCGAGTGGCCCAAGGTGGCGGTGGGATTATGGTTTTATGGTGTTATGGACAACGAACACAGGTGCATTTTATTGATGGCATTTTGAATGCACAGAGATACTGTGTGGAGTTCCTGAGGCCCATTGTTGTGCCATTCATCCACAACCGTCACCTCATGCTGCAGCATGATAATGCATGGCCCCATGTTGCAAGGATCTGTACACAATTCCTAAAAGCTGAAAACATCCCAGTTCTTGCATGGCCAGCATACTCACCGGACATGTCACCCATTGAGCATGTTTGGGATGCTCTGGATCGGCGTATACGACAGCGTGTTCCAGTTCCTGCCAATATCCAGCAACTTCGCACAGCCATTGAAGAGGAGTGGACCAACATTCCTCAGGCCACAATCGACAACCTGATCAACTCTATGCGAAGGAGATGTGTTGCACTGCGTGAGGCAAATGGTGGTCACACCAGATACTGACTGGTTTTCGGACCCCCAATATACAGTAAAACTGCACATTTTAGAGTGGCCTTTTATTGTGGCCAGCCTAAGGCACACCTGTGTAATAATCATACTGTCTAATCAACATCTTGATATGCCACACCTGTGAGGTGGATGGATTATCTTGGCAAAGGAGAAGTGCTCACTAACACAGATTTAGACAGATTTGTGAACAATATTTGAGAGAAATAGGCCTTTTGTGTACATAGAAAAAGTCTTAGAGTTCAGCTCATGAAAAATGGGGGCAAAAACAAAATTGTTGCATTTATAATTTTGGTCAGTGTATTTACAAGGAAGATATCACTATAACACTTCTATTCTCTTATACAGTGCCAAATTTGGAGAGAGGACACATATTCCAAAACTTTCTGAAAATATAATATGAGAATTAACTGCACAATTACTAGAAATGTGTACCTTGGATATTATGCAACTTGCATACATACAAAATTTGTGGAAAATGATTTTTTTTTTCAAGATGTTTCCAACTCTGACTTTGAACCAGTTCTGTAGAATGGCCCATGTGAACCTGCATAGTTCATTTACACGTTTTTTCACAAGCATCAACAGCTGAGAGAGACTCCGGATCATTTACACCTTCAAATTGAGAATCAACCTGAAATATGTCTGAAATGGGTTGGAATGAAGCGCAGAGAAGAAGGAGGGGCTGCAGTAAGACGTCCTCTCTTGAACGCCAACAAATGAGTGTCCCGGGGCAGAGCTTTCTTAGAGACAATGCAATCGACTGCGGATTTAGCAAAGAAGAATGTGATTGCCCCGGGGACCTGTGCAGCTTTTTAAACCATAAAGCGGCAAGGTTGTTGAAGAGAAAGCTCGGTAGATCATCTTCTAAAGACTGGGAGAGGAAAGCGCTGGTGCAGAACCGTGCAGTGGATGGGGCGATGGAATAGACAGGCCGAATTACAGAGTGTTAAATGACCTCCAC
Organism: Cirrhinus mrigala; assembly: GCA_036247105.1. Lineage (NCBI taxonomy): Eukaryota > Metazoa > Chordata > Actinopteri > Cypriniformes > Cyprinidae > Cirrhinus > Cirrhinus mrigala. The sequence goes on from CM070011.1 coordinate 11,859,549, forward strand.
TTCGGAGCGGATGGGGAGAGCTGGATAAAAGCGAGATACAAACAATGAGATTCCAACACATGAATGCTAAAAAGGTCTCTGAGCTCAGTTTGTGCACCTTAACATTTCACGCTGACAGTCAGCAAATATGAAAACAAATATCAGGACTTGAAGTCAGCTTAAATGCGGCTTATAACTTCTTCGATTTAGTAGACAAAATTCTTTGACTTCACTTAATTTGCATATAAATCTCTCTGAAGAGATCTTTCCCACAATCCACAACCTTTGAATGAGGTGGCGAGATCTCTGAGCTTTTCATTTGGTTTTCAATCATTTCAATTCTTACCTCCTCTTATTTTCCATCTCCGTTTCAAATGCCTATTAAGTATTTGCATTTGCACTTTTTCAGACCTGTTTTGGAGCATTCCTACTTTGCAGGACATCTTCATGTCCCTCAACATATCTTAATATTTTGGATAAGATATTAAACTCGTGAATCGGAAATGATACTCATTTTCCTAATATTATGACTAAGTAAATATAGGGTCAGTTTTACATAATTCCACTGCATTTGCTTGAGCACAGCCATTTTTGTTCTCAAGTGCTACCCTAACTTCTAACATAAAAATGGAAAGTTTAGAAACTTTTCTTTGTCAAACTGAAGTACAAACACTAGCAGGTTTTTTTCAACTGATGTGATGCATTTTGTAATATTTTGTAGTAGTATTTGGTTTGTCTCACTCTAAAATGTGTCATCCTGTTTTATGAAATTACAAAAATCAGTATGACAGTTTCAAAATTACAAATGATTTATTTGACACTCCTATGTAATCTAACCTTCAATTTCTCATTAAAGCAGTGACTGATTGGTCTATATTTCCCTCATTTTAGACATGATGGAAACATTACCTTGCTATTCACTCTTGAAAATAAAGGTTCTTTATTGGCATTGTTCAATTAAGAACCTTTCTATTTCGTAACACTGATTCTCTCTTTTAACTAGTTGCTTATTAGCATGCTAGCATATTTGCTGTTTATTAGTACTTATAAAGCACATATTAATGCCTTATTCTGCATGACCATATTTTAGATCCCTTAATCCAACCCCATAACTAAACTTAACATCTGTCTTACTAACTATTAATAGACCAATCTGGAGTAGAGTTACATCACTTGCAGCTTTGTGTGCAAAAAAAAAAAAAAAAAAAAAAAAAAACAACTGGTAACAAGTGGAGTGAAACGGGTAAAATCTATGGAATAAGAGAGAAAAAAAAAAAACTATTTTGTGCCTTTTGATGCCAGAATGCAAATAATCTTTATAGAATATTGTCATCAAAGACGCCATTTGAAGTTAAGCGCAGGCATTTAAACAGACAGACTAATAGATGAAAACCGCTATGATTACTCTAATTTTAAAACATAAATTTGATGTGAACAATATTTCTACATAATATTCACACATGCTGTGCATGACATAATATTTAAACCTATTATTATTAACATTTTACATAACATTTACTTATTTTATCTCACAATTCTGACCTTTTTCTTGCAAATGCAAGTTTATATCTGCTAGTTCAGACTTCTTTATAATGATTTAACTCAACAATATTGAGTTAAGCCAGAGCCGAGAGGAGAAGAGAGAATGGCGAGTTGTTTTTTCTTATCAAAATTGCGAGATTTAATCTCAGAATTCAGTGTCAAAGTCAGAATTTTGAAATTTAAACTCAAATTTACCTTTTTTTATTCTTTTATTCCATGGACTGCTACTTGAAAACCGTCATTTTCTACAACCAGATAAGCTCCACCCACAAAAAAACATCATCACTGTTTGCAAACACTGAATTGGTCTATAAAGCAGAAAATTAGGAGTTTGTTTAGGAAAACTCATAGTTAATAGTGAATATGCACTCTTAAAAATAAAGGTGCTTCACGAAGCCATAGAAGAACCTTTTTTTGTTTAAATGGTTCTACAAAGAACCTTTAACATCTGAAGAACCTTTCTGTTTCACCAAAGGTTCTTTGTGGCAAAAGAAGGTTCTTTAGATTATATAAAGGGAAAAAAGAGATGGTTCTTTAAAGAGCCTTTTACTGAATGGTTCTTTGTGGAACCAAAAATGGTTCTTCTATGTCATTGCTGTGAAGAACCTTTTAAAGCACCTATATTTTTAAGAGTGTGTGTTTGCTATTCTAAAGTGTTACCAAACTTATTTTTACATCTGTTCACTGAAAAAAAAAAAAATGCTTCTTCTATGGCATCGAAAGGGTTCCCCTTTCTGGAATCTTTATTTTTAAGAGCCTGCTTGGTTTCTCCAATAAATGAATGTAATCATGCTGCAGTTATACTTGAAAATAATGACAAGTTGTGCATATACTAAATAACCACTATGTTCTTGTGTGTTCCTTATTTAAAATGACACTTTTCTAATCTTATTTATGAAAGTATGTTTACATCTGGTTACTTTCCTGATAGCACATGTACATCACAGAGATGTCTATTTGACGCCTACATTTACACCTGAAATTTTTTTAGATTGCAATACGTATAGGACGTTTCATATCAGATGTCAAATAGATGTCTATTAGATGTCTTTAAGATGTTTATGGTTTAGAATGCATGTGAAACTGACATCTTACAGATGTCTGTCAAATGTTTGTACACAACAGATGCTTTCCAGATCAAGTGAACTTTAACAGACATCTTGCAGACGTACATGTGCTATCTGTATTCATGCTTTTTCTCTGATCAGATAGCTATCAAGACGAATTTAAAACCGATCGCTCAAATCACTTCAGGAGGTGGTCTGGGAAGCATTCCAGATGAAACCAGACAAGTGTAACCTCTATAATAAGAACCCCGGACAAGTTTTACCCCTCCCAAAATGTTAAAATAATAAATGTGTGAGGGTGTTATAGGCTATATAACATGTTACAGTCAGATATGACAACAGTAATGCAACACACATCACCGCAGATGAGTAGCTAAGTACCTGTTCAGCAAGCTGACATGCAAACTGCCGCAAAAGAAACTGAAAGTAAGTCACAGAAATTCAATACACAATCATCTTTATTAGAATTGGAAAGACTAACTTATCTTTTCTGTGCTAATACCACTCTTTCTCCTGTTGTGATCTTTGATCTTGAAATTATCTGATGATGAATAGAATGCAGTGCATATCTGCTGCTTTTGTTGACATGAACTTCGTAAATTTGCATACAGGGGGAACTGAAGATTGGATTTACTGTATAACCATTTGCAGAGACACATTTATGTGCCTAAATGTAAATGGAACCATTTTAACAAATCAGATGGCTATCCAATCAGAGAAAATCCATGAAGTGACCAGGTATAAACAGTATATACTCTAAATTATTCTTTTTTAAATGGTGAGGTGATGTTGTGCTAGCAGTTAGCAGATGTGCTGTAGACCCCTTTAACATGGTGGCCATGCTGAAGATGTGGGATTGATTCTGGCTAAAAAATAAAATAGGCCTAGAAAATAAAAATTAAACAAGATGCTGAGGGGATGTGAAACACCAGCTATGGCAGTCTATGTGTGCTATCACATGGGGGGACAATTATGTTCATAGCAGAATGCTAATGGGTTTGCTAATTGTACTCAGGGGCTACATGCAGTGCACAGTTTAACTGACTTATTTTCGAGGTAATTGGTGAATCTTACCATACACTGGATTGGGTAATCAGTGGACAATAGAACACCTGAGCCTTGCTCTCTGCCAGTAGCCACTGTTTTGCAAAGCAAAATGGATTACTAAAGTACTGTAGATTTGTACAGTTTCCAAATGCTACTGTGATTACAAACTAAGATTTCATATGGCTCATGGCACAAATGCAAATCAATCAGTTTGCAAGTTCCAACCAAATTTAGTTAAAGTCAATGTAAAGTGTCATTTGCAACACATTTTATCATTTTGTGAATGAAACATGAGGAACAATGTGTGGAAATTCTAGTAGGACTTAAGTAGATCTTTATATGTAATTTCATAATTAGTTCTGAGGCACGTCTGTTGAAAGGACTACAGAGAACAGCCTCTAGTCACAAAATGTCCTGTCTATGTTTTATCAGAATATGTGGAAGGCTCAATCAATGCAGACCTTATATTCTGAAACAGCAACAGTAAATGCCTTACTAAGGTATGTTTCTGATTCAAATCATAATTTAAGAGCAAAATTGAATCTGAAGACAATGCAGTAATGTAGTAAAAGCTTAAGAAAAAGCCCTTATTTTGCTAACAACCTGTCATTATTGAATGATCACATCTGCCAAACCAGTTTTAACCTACACAATCAAATTCAAAATACTCCCAATCACATGGCAGGAAAGACCTCTCAGCCAATCAGATTCAAGGACCAGAAGTAACAGTTGTTTTTAATATATTTGAAGTACACATTTGATTGCAAATAAGCACACTTCTTTTTCACATGAGTTAAACGATTAGTTCACTACCAGAATTACAATTTCCTTATAACTCACCCGGTGTCATCCAAGATGTTCAAGTCTTTCTGTCTTCAGTCACAAAGAAATTAGGTTTTCTGTGGAAAACATTCCAGGATTTTTCTCCATATAATGGACTTAAATGATGGCCAATGGGTTGAAAGTCCAAATTGCAGTTTCAGTGCAGCTTCAAAAGCTTCTGCACGATTTCAACCGAGGAATAAGGGTCTTATCTAGTAAAACGATCAATCATGTTCTTAAAAAAATACAAATTTATATACTTTTTAACCACAAATGCTTGTCTTGCACTAGCTCTGTGATGCGCACCTATGATTTTACGCATTATGTAATCACATTAGAAATGTCTTGCGGTTAGTTGTGTACTCTGGTTCAAAAAGGTAGGGTAGGGCGAAAAACATTTTCTCATTTTCTCCCCCAACTTCAGACTCATCTGACATTGTTGTTTTACCTTTTTTTGTAAAGGCCGTTTGACTTTCTTTGTACGTTCGCTTTGTAAACATTGGGTCTGTACTTCCGCCTACATCATAGGCATAGATCATAGAGGGGAAAGGACCTCCCCACATCTGAGGGTTGTCCCGCTAAAAATATCATTACAAGCGACTCTGTGTAGTGTAAATAATATAATGGACAAATACCTAAAATCATTGTGTAATTAGTATAGAAATGCAAAAAAGCATTTTAAGTTCAGAAATGTTTTGAGTCCTCCCTCCCTTGCCTCACAGTGGTTTGGTCCATTGTCTGCTTTCCCCCTTTACCGATACACACACGAGTCCGGTGGGAGAGAGTGCAGTAGTTATGTGTAAGTAACTTAGGCTTTCAAGGCTATTTTATTCACTTTAAACATCTGGTGAAGTGATTCTTTCTAATTAATACAGATGATGCTGGATCATTAATAAATTAGACATGACAAAAAAATGATGATATCCAATGTATCTTCTATGAGCAATTTTAAGGATATCAAGCTTAGCTGGTTTAATACAGTAGCTTGTCACCCACTACAACTAACACAGCAATAAGCCTGTGAACTGATATTAGGCTAATATTGTAGACCTACCGATGTGTTGGGTTTTGCTCAATATGATGTTAAGTGGCAGATCAGTGGGCTTGCTGCGGTTAAATATCTAAATAAGAGACCTCCTCCTCAATTCAGTTAATATAATATGACCGCGTGGTAAACCTATGAACCGAACTCGGTCTCCATACTATGTACCAACACATTCTCACTCCAAACTTGTCACATACTGACGCTTGGTCAGGACTACTTGGCATCACATTTTGATACACAGGGTACACCTTTAGCGTACATTGATTTAAATAAGAAACCCTTGGCGCTGACACCCTTATCGTCATGATTAAATTATATATTGGGTAATAATATTGCCATTATTGCATATATGTTGGGGTGTGATGTTTTAATATAAAGAGTCACAAGTTTTATTTCCATTTCATTATTTACACGTTTACAAGCACGTAACCCAACCCCTGCCCTTAAACCTACTATTTGTCAATAAAACACAAGATATAACCGGCAGATAATCATAATTTTTTCAAAAAATATTAAAATTCCAAGTCTTCCGAGGCAAAATGATTGATCTGTGAGATGAATAGATGTGATCCGTCTCTGTCCACCATAAAGCTCAGTCTGTATGTGCATAAATAAATTCAAAAAATGCCGTCTGCCAGAGGAAGCGTTATGTTATGGTTAGTTTAGGGTAAGGGTGGGTTTAGGTGCTCCAATTAAATTATACATTTATATAAAATTATTTATATTTTTTGCAAATGCATGCAAACCATTAAATAAAGGCAAACAACTGAAATCAATGGAGGACCCAGCACGTCCAAAAGTGATGCTAAAGGGGTTCGTTGAGTGTCAAAAAGCGACGCCAAAGGGTCCTGACCAAGAGTCAATATGTGTTGCATGTGCACATGCTGTGTACACATATATATCCTTAAGTACAATTTTGGCTGTATTATTTGTGTCCCCTTCAAAAATTGCTCTTGAGAAATTTTGTTTATTGTCCCCTACTGTTACATGAAATTTACGCCCTTGACCGTGACCTTTTCAACGTGACTACATAATACAGGAACTCGAGCTAGTGCAAGACAAGCTTTTTTGGTTAAAAGTATACATTTTTGTTTTTTTTAAGGAAATGACTGATCATTTCACTAGATAAGACCCTTATTCCTCGCCTGGGATCATGTAGAGCCCTTTGAAGCTGCATTGAAACTGCAATTTGCAGTCCACTATATGGAGAAAAATCCTGAAATGTTTTCTTTAAAAACCTTAAGTGATTATGAGGTAATCACCTTACCTTAAAGTGGTAGTGATTAACTCAATACTAATCACGTAGTTAACTGCAGTCAAGTCATCTAAAACAGCAGTGTGTGCCCTGCTGTAAAGACTGACTCAGACTAGTATGCATTTTAAAGCTGGTTTAGGCTTGTTTAGCTGGTTGACCAGCACCATCCATCCTGCAAAAAATGCACAGCCTGGTTATTCTGCAGACATTATTTAATCAAGGTAGTCTTATTGGTGAAATTGCTTTAAACAAAAAGCCTGGTAAAGGTTCCTTGTTGTGCTCCTGCATCTGAAACATAACGTATGCTGGTTTCAACAGGGTAAGACCATACTTTTTCCATGGATAGTATTGTAATCCCTGGTGTATTCGTTTACGATATGAGAAAATTTGTTTAACTGCGACTAGCAAATTCTCCTTTTGCTCGTATTCCTCTTTGACCCAGGGCCAATTACTTGAGTAATGAACCTATAGAAGCTCTAATGCATTAACCAAGATTGTGATTCATATGCAGAAAGAGAGGGTATATTTTAAGTAAGTCATTACCCTGGTGACGCACAAGCAAATTTCAGTCAATGACATAAAATATAAATCACATGGGTGGAGAAAGGAGGGGGGAAATGACAGTTTCATTACACAAACATCTCATCAGAACATATCAAACCAATCCCAGTCTAAAGACCTGTCAGGTCTATGATTACATGCTTTTACCATTTTATATTGTCTTCTTAATCAAAACCACCGGATTTATTTTATGAAATACAAATTATGCTATAGCTTCATGATGACTGTGCCTTGAAAACTATTTTAACATTACACTCAAGCAATATTTGATATTGAATTGCATCACGAACAAAAAGCTAGACATAGCCTGGGTGGAAGAAAAAATTTTTTTTACTTTGGAACACTGATGTTTATTGAACCATTGATGAAATATAATAATATCACACTATGAGATTTAATCTGGTATGGCAAATGTTTTTCAAAGCTCATATAGCTTAATAACCTGTTTTCCATCAAATGATGCATGCAAAGATCTGTAATTCACAGAAATTTGCTATTGATTATTATGCCAACTGCAGACTCAAATGGATTTTGATAATTATATATTATAATAAATTGAGCACATGCCGTCTATTTTATATTTCTTTACCAATCACTGTTTTTTCTTCATGATATATGTATATGATGATGTATATTTGTATGCAGCAATGTGGCAAATGCTTTGGTTGTATTTGTTTAGCACCTTTAGTAGCTATTCAACTATTATGTTTTGTTTAAAAAACATAAATGAATAAATATTGTGTCAAAATGTGGTGACTGTAAACCAGAATAATTTTTCATTATCAGTTTCATGTATCTGAAATATAAGCAATACCGCTTCCAGCACCAGAATTCTCTACTTTTCTTAGGTAACTGACTGCAGAGATGTGCTCATCTTGAGCTTCATTCTGTGTTCCCTGTCAAAAACAGGTACAGTGTAACAGGGTCGTAGGTCACTCAACAATACCTGCTTTACTCCCTCAACAGGTCTTGCAGATGGTGGGTGGTTTGGGATATAGACAGGATGGAAATGTGTTTAGTTGTAGTGCTTTGTGAATGTGTGTGTGCAAGGTTCAGCAAAAAAAAACAATTCTTTGTTTCCATGGTATCCATAGGATTTTTTTCTTCAATTATTGCTAGGGGCATTGATAAGGTCAGTCAGTCATGGTTTTGGCAGAAGGTTTTATATCTTTTAAGGACTTTTTCTACTGTATCTAAGTAACCCACTGTGGCATTTACTGCTTTTTAGCCTTAAACCTTTTTTTGAAACATTCACTCCATATACATTGCCATTTCTTTGTTTTAAATGAATCTCACAGAAGCATTAGAAGCCTTTACCGTAATTCCGAGATGACAACACGTGACATTTTACTTGTAGCTTTCCATGTTGTTGGACTCAGAGGTAGTGCCTAACCACCAGAATGAGCCTGGCGGCGGTCACATGGTACATCTGTCACAGGTCCAAGTCGTAACTCTCAGAATATTACGAGTTTACAAGTTGTAATGTTCAAGAGCACGTGAGGACTTTGGCGTTGATAGTGTTGCCATAGAAACTCATAATTCATATAGAGTAGAATGTCACGTGTTTTCATGTCAGAATTATGAGATGGCGTGAATGCAGCATTAGTCAAAAAGATAATCCCGAACATCAGCATGACGTAATTGGTCACGAGACACTCAAGCACCAATGGCATTTCACAAACAAGGCTGACGTAACGCTTCTTCTGGTGTCATTTTTTAAAATTTACGCACAAACAGACTGAGCTTTACGGCGAATGGAGAAGGCGATCGCGTCTATTCCTCTCTCGAATCAATCACTTTGCCTCGGAAGACTGGGATTATTAATACTTTTTTAATAAATTTTGACTGTAGCTGTATCTGCCTGTTATATTTTGTGTTTTATTGACAAATGGTAGGTTTAGGGGCAGGGGTTGGGTTATGTGCTCGTAAATGTGTAAATAAAACTGTTGTGATTGTTTACATTGAAAAATCACACCCCAGCATATATGCAATAACAATGAAGGACCCTGCATGTCGAAAAGTGACGCTAAAGGGGTACCCTGTCGACAATTTACACCAAAGGGTCCTGACCGAGCGTCAATATGTGACGAGTTGGGAGTCAGAATTTGTTGCGATATAACCACTAACCACAAATTAAGACATAAAAGGGAAAATTAGCGCAAGAGCAATTGCAAAAACGCTGATTAGAGGGGAAATTTTTGCGGGTGATTTACTAACAATGCGCAAATTAAAAAACACAGAAGCAGCATCTCATTTACATATCGACCAACACCAGGGCTTGAAGTGGAAAAAAAGAAGTGCCGGTACTCCACCGCCCCACTATTTGGCATGTTATCCGTACGCTGAAATTGACTTTGGCGTGCATATGATATGCATGTGTTTGTCGTGCATATAATACGTTGTTTTCGTGTGCATATTATACGCATCTACCCCATGCACTTTCATGAGATCGGGTGAAAACCCCTGAGGTAGACCAACTCCGCTTGCATCCTGGTAGTGTGATTTATATAGTGCCATTTCCAATCGCCCAGACGCTGACGCTTTGAGTCTGAGTACCGGCAACATGTCAGTGTGTACCGGCACTTCTGACATGTTGCCGGTACACACGAAAAATACAGAAGTGCTGGTACTGCATACCGGTGCGTACCGGCCCACTTCAAGCACTGACCAACACAATACACCAAGCGCAGCACAAATCAGCGTAGTTGCAAATAAAGAATAAAGAAATAAAGAAGCCACAGTATGTTAAAAAGAACCAGAGGCCAAAAAATGAAGGTTTGCTATAAGTTTCAATAGACCTGGAATTGTGTGACTCCTAGGGGAGAGTTTCAAGACGTCTTTTATTTCCTTAAGCAAATTAAAAATAACATGGTTTGGTAAACAATATGTTCGGATAATGTGTTTTTTTGCCATTCCAAATAAATTAATACGTGTGGAAAAAATCCTTTCCCTCTCTGGTCTCTGTGGTGCCTCCTCCTAGCAACAATAATTGCGGCCATTTCAAGCACAAAATAGTTTTAAGACATGTTTATTGGGGTGTTAAATAATGGCCAAATGCTAGTAATTTGACGAGCACAAATGCTAGTAAAATGCGTTCTTCTTTTGATTCTTTTGAATACTCTCCTCCCATAAATTTTGTGTCTGGAAAGGGAAATGTATGCATATTCAATAAGGTCAGGCACAAAAATAACTCTGTCCATGACTTTTCAGGCTAATTCTTCACTGCGCGTCTTTTAGTAAAACCTGACCATACAATTTTAACGCCAAAAGACGGTTTGTGCTGGCATAAGCTGTTAGTAAACCTGGCCCTTAAAATGGCATGAAAACTGATATATGGGAGTTTATAGTGAGTAATCAGCTTGGTGAAATAATTCCCGAGTTTTGATTCCTGATGATCCGATAAAATAGTTAAAAGTTAATTATTAAAACGAACAGCTGAACATAAGTTCTTAAATAAAATATGCTGTTTAAATTGTTACTGCACTGAGTTATTATTTTTGAATGAATGTAAAATGCTTAAAAACACTAACTTGAGATTTATGCTTAGCTTTAATAAACAGAATACTGACTACATTGTTAATGTAAAAATAAAAAAAATAAAAAAATAATAAAAAGTTGGGTTTTTTTTTTCTTTCTCTTTTTCTGATAGTGTAAGTAATTTATATTTAACCAAGCAAATGTGACTGGGACATGAATTTACATTTGATTACAGAAAAGAAAAAAACTTTGAGGCCTTCTTATTTGAACTTAAATTGTCGGATATGAATTGAAATTGTAAACATCTGACATGTTGGCATGAATAGGAATCGATCTTAATTTTAGCAAATTGTTGTAGACTCATTATTTTGATTAGTCATCAAATCTGCACTGTAAGCAAGCAAATCAGGTTTTTTATTCCCTGTCAATATTTAGTATGTCTATTGAGCACAGAGTACAAACATAATTAGGTTCTGTGTTAATATGCTAAAAATAAATTAGTTTGAGAACAACTTAAATCTATATTAAGGTTATGAGGCAGATGCGTCACGTGTGAAAGTGATTAGAGAGGGAAAAGGTCAGCTGTGTGCTGTTAAACACTAATTAATGAATTATTGTTTTAGATTTATGGCCAATTATGATGGTGAGGCTCCGACATTATTACATTTGGCTGTTTACATAAGAAGAGTCCTCTGTAAGGAAGACAGAATGTGCATTGAACCTTAAGCCCTAAACAAACTTCCTACAAACTTGCTTGTCCTTATTATGGTTTGTGTCAACTGCAAGTGTTTGTTTTGCCATATTAAGCAGCATGTATAATTAGACATGTTTAGAGTTACGTGAGTGGAAATATTCTCCAGAATGGATGACAGTGTAATCAAAGTGTTGGCAAGCTTCAGTGACCATGCTTCTTTCGATGTATGTCAGAATCATGTTACATGCCACTGAAACTGTCAATGCAATGTGCAAATTAACTCTTGCAAACACAAATATGGAATGATTTCTGAAGAATCATGTGACATACAAACTGGAGTAATGGTTGCTGAAAATTCTGCACAATGATAAAATATTATATATACTGACTTATAAACTTATAAATGCAAAACTTTTGATTTTGCCCCCATTTTTCATGAGCTGAACTCAAAAATCTAAGACTTTTTCTATGTACACAAAAGGCCTATTTCTCTCAAATATTGTTCACAAATCTGTCTAAATCTGTGTTAGTGAGCACTTCTCCTTTGCCGAGATAATCCATCCACCTCACAGGTGTGGCATATCAAGATGCTGATTAGACAGCATGATTATTGCACAGGTGTGCCTTAGGCTGGCCACAATAAATGCAGTTTTATTGCACAGCACAATGCCACAGATGTCGCAAGTTTTGAGGGAGCGTTCAATTGGCATGCTGACTGCAGGAATGTCCACCAGAGCTGTTGCCCGTAAATTGAATGTTCATTTCTCTAACATAAGCCGTCTCCAAAGGTGTTTCAGAGAATTTGGCAGTACATCCAACTGGCCTCACAAACGCAAACCACGTGTAACCACACCAGCCCAGGACCTCCACATCCAGCATCTTCACCTCCAAGATCGTCTGAGACCAGCCACCCGGACAGCTGCTGCAACAATCAGTTTGCATAACCAAAGAATTTCTGCACGAACTGTCAGAAACCGTCTCAGGGAAGCTCATCTGCATGCTCGTCGTCCTCATCGGGGTCTCGCAACCGACTTGAGTGGGCAAACGCTCACATTCGATGGCGTCTGGCACTTTGGAGAGGTGTTTTCTTCACGGATAATTCCTGGTTTTCACTGTACAGGGCAAATGGCAGACAGCGTGTACGGCGTCGTGTGGGTGAGCGGTTTGCTGATGTCAACATAGTGGATCGAGTGGCCCACGGTGGCAGTGGGGTTATGGAATGGGCAGGCATATGTTATGGACAACGAACACAGGTGCATTTTGGCATTTTGAATGCACAGATTCATCCACGACCATCAGCTCATGTTGCAGCATGATAATGCACGGCCCCATGTTGCAAGGATCTGTACACAATTCCTGGAAGCTGAAAACATCCCAGTTCTTGCATGGCCAGCATACTCACCGGACATGCCACCCATTAAGCATGTTTGGGATGCTCTGGATCGGCGTATACGACAGCGTGTTCCAGTTCCTGCCAATATCCAGCAACTTCGCACAGCCATTGAAGAGGAGTGGACCAACATTCCTCAGGCCACAATCAACAACCTGATCAACTCTATGCGAAGGAGATGTGTTGCACTGCGTGAGGCAAATGGTGGTCACACCAGAAACTGACTGGTTTTCGGACCCCCCGGACCCCCCCCAATACAGTAAAACTGCACATTTTAGAGTGGCCTTTTATTGTGGCCAGCCTAAGGCACACCTGTGCAATAATCATGCTGTCTAATCAGCATCTTGATATGCCACACCTGTGAGGTGGATGGATTATCTCGGCAAAAGAGAAGTGCGTACTAACACAGGTTTAGACAGATTTGTGAACAATATTTAAGAGAAATAGGCCTTTTGTGTACATAAAGTCTTACATCTTTGAGTTCAGCTCATGAAAAATGGGGGCAAAAACAAAAGTGTTGCGTTTATAATTTTGGTCAGTGTATTTTAAAACCAACTAAAATAAAAAAACAGTTTTTTTTTGTTGTTGTTTAATTGTATTATTATTTTAAAATATCACAGTTTTTTATTTGCATAAATGCAGCCTTTGTGAGCTTAAGACGCTCTCTTAAAAATAAAGGTGCCTTAAAAGGTTCTTCACGGCGATGCAATAGAAGAACCATTTTTTGTTCCACAAAGAACCATTCAGTCAAATGTTTTTTAAAGAATAATCTCTTTCTTACCTTTTTATAAACCTTTTCATAAACTTTTTATTTACCTTTTTATATAAATCTTCAGATGTTACAGGTTCTTTATGGAACCTTTTAGACAAAAAAGTGTTTTTTCTATGGCATCATGAAGCACCATTATTTTTAAGAGTGCAGGTCACGTGTTTTCATATGTACAGGGTGAAATCTCAATTCAAATATGAATGGCATAATACTATAATTTTTTACTATTGTATGCCTGCACACACTTTTTGAAATACATATAATTGGTCTCCATTTTCCTCTTTGTCATTTTTAGTTGAAACCTAACATTCAGTGGACATAATTACTGTTACATCCCCATTGAACTCTCATTTGGTTTCTCCCAGTGTCTCCCCCTGTCATCCTGTTTACTTTGGTTTTGCCCTCGTTATTGTCATCCCATTCACCTGTCCTTGTAATTAGTCACCCTTTAAAAGCCTGTTTGTATCCTGAGTTTTCTGTCGGTCTTTAATGTTGTTTGAGGTTTCTACGTGTGTGGATTTTCCTGCCTGTTCCTGCTTGTACTACCAAAGGATTATAGTAAATCATTTCGCTTGTTATCTCGTCTCTCGTCTCGTTCCATCCAGCACGCAGCTACTAACCGTTACAGAAAGACCGACCTACAACAGTTTTTTTCCGGCATTATTCCCCTGCGTTTATTTTCTCGTCTTGTTTCTCAGTGTTTTCCTTTTTGATTTTCTAGTATGGACCCTACTGTTCTCCTCATCCTCCTGAAGCAGGGGGAACGCTCTCTTGAGGACCACACCCGAGACTACATCTTCCTCGCGGAACACTCCCACTTTCCGGATAGCAGCCTTTGCACTTTCTACCGTGCAGGACTGAACACCACCGCAAAGGGGCTGCTATCCGGGGAGGGTCCTCGAGAGAGCCTGCCGGACTACATCGAGTGGGTGCTGGCGTCCTGTGGATCGTCATGGACTATTGACTTCGTCAAGGAGGACGTCAGCCCCACTCCAGACCCAGAACCCAGCCAACCCTCACCCCGACATGCGGAGCATGAGCCCGAGCCCACCGCGGATGACGAGCCAGAGCCACGAGCAACCGAGCAAAGGATCACTCAAGAGCCAGAGCCCAACACGTCCGACCAGGTGCGAGAGCCGGCTACGACTACCGCTACGGTGGAGTGCTGCGTGGAGCAAGAGAGGGCTATGGAGAGCCCTGCCCACTGCACCACCGCTGGGGGTGAGCTTGAACTGAACTCTGGGGACTTGATGGACTTCTTTACGGAAGTTCTGGAAACTCACTCTGGGGATTTAATAGACTTTTCTACGGAAATACCTACCTGTCATGATCTACCTGTCGGTATGGAATTCCCACCCACCCCCCCTCTTCTGTCTGTCTGGTCACCGCTGTCCCCTGACAGCCCCTCTGCTCACCCTCAGCCCACCACCTGTGCAGTGGGCTCGCCGCGGGTCTGCCAGCTTCCATCGGCGTCATGGCTGGAGGATCCCTCAGCTCCGCCTCCAGCCTCAGAGTCCAGAACTCCGCCTCGGCCCTCCGACCCTGCGGCTCCACCACGGCTCTCAGCTCCCTCATCTCCACCGTCGCCCGTCGGCCCACCAGCTCCACCGGGCTCCCTCGTCCCTCCGGCTCCGCCTTGGTCGGTCGTCGTCCCGCCATCGCCTCAGGACTCCACTCCTCCGGCTTTGCCTCGTCGCTCCGTCCCGCCGGCTCCGTTGGGCTCCTCCCTCCCTCCGGCTCCACCTCAGTCCTCTGTCGCTCCGGCTCCGCTGCGGACCTCCGGATCTCCGCTTCCGCCTCGGTCGCCAGAGCCTTGGGCTCCGCCTTGGCCCTCCGGATCCTCGGTGTCGCCCTGGATCTTTGGCTCTCCGTCTCCGCCTCGGGCTCCACCTCCACCTGCTCCGCCGCCGTCGGTCGGCCCCCTGGAGTTGTCAGCCCTTCCTCCACCATGGCTCCTCCCTCCGTCGGCTCCACCGTGGGCTTACATCATGGCTGCGGTCTGGGTCTCTACCGGCTTCTCCTGCTTCGGGTCCCTCCTGTTTCTTCCCTGGCTCCTCCCACCTTCGTCGCCCCCATGGACTCTAAGGACTCTGTTTTTTGTTTTCCGTCCTCCGCCGAAGCCTCCCCCCACATGGACTCTGTTTTGCTGCAGTTTTTTCGCCCCTCTTGTTTATTTTGTTTTTTGTTTTCTACGGCGCGAGGTCGCGCCTATTCGGAGGGGGGAGTAATGTTACATCCCCATTGAACTCTCATTTGGTTTCTCCCAGTGTCTCCCCCTGTCATCCTGTTTACTTTGGTTTTGCCCTCGTTATTGTCATCCCATTCACCTGTCCTTGTAATTAGTCACCCTTTAAAAGCCTGTTTGTATCCTGAGTTTTCTGTCGGTCTTTAATGTTGTTTGAGGTTTCTACGTGTGTGGATTTTCCTGCCTGTTCCTGCTTGTACTACCAAAGGATTATAGTAAATCATTTCGCTTGTTATCTCGTCTCTCGTCTCGTTCCATCCAGCACGCAGCTACTAACCGTTACAATTACATTTGTTTATTTCTCTGTTCCAGCTGCCACATCGGTGACTATATATTGTGCCATCATTATCATTTCTTTTTTTTCAAATTTGGGTGATGATTGTGCTGTTTCCTACAATGAAAAGCCAAAATGGCATTTGATATATCGTCTGTTGTCCCTGATGCAGTGAGCTGTGAGTCCAGATGACACAATTGGGTACCTAGTACTGTACCGATGCCTGCCAAGCAGTGCATGCATTGTTAATTACAGAAAGCGAGTTTTGTCATAGATCGTTGCAACAAATCAGCACTGGCTTGTTTTCATTTTTTTTCTGTAACTGATTGTGTTAGAGAATGTGTTAAATCCTGATGCGTAATTCACTCGTTATTAAGGTGTCTTTTGAAATTTCATAATCCTTTGCTCGAAGCAGAGTGTCTCGAGGGAAAAAAATCAAAGAAGAAATAAAATCATCAAACACGCCTTCGCAGTATGTATGTGCACACAGCGTGATAAGTGCTTTGATGTTTTCACCTGAGGTGTATTCACTGCCCCCATATTGTTGTTCTGAAGCATACTTCTTGTTCTGGCCAACATCAATATCAGCAGACACTGACTCTGAGCAAATGAGAGCTTATTGCAAGTTTATTCAGGTTTTCCTTTTCTTAAAATGTACTCACCCTTGTGTGTTTCTAAACAGTTTGTCACAACAGGCGTTAAGCTTCAAATGACAAAAATGTATAGTCTGTATTATTTAAATTACTTGTGTATGCTGTACAAAGCCATATGTAATAGCTTCATGTGAAGAACAGATGGAAGCTATTTCATTTTACGAGATATGAAAAGAGTAGTTCAGCTAAAAACTAAAATTTCCAGAAAATGTACTCTCCTTAATGCTGTCCAAGATCAAGATGAGTTTGTTTTTACAGTGGATCCTCTGCAGTGAATGGGTGCCGTCAGAATGAGAGTCAAAAAAGCTGATAAAAACATCACAAAAATCCACAAGTAATCGACACAATTACAGTTTATCAATAACATCTTGTGAAGAGAAAAACTGCATGATTGTAAGATTCAGAGCTTTCATTATGATGTTGTTTCTGATTGAATTATGAGTTCTTGAATAATTCTTTCTTCAGTGGAAAAAAAAATGTCTTCAAGCAAAAACAAGTCCAAAACAGTTCTAAAATATGTTGGTGGATTTTGATGTGAGAGAGCAAGAAGGAGTGGACTTTCACTGGAGGAAACGTTATCATGGATTATGGACTTTTCTTACAAACGCACAGCTTTTTAATTAACAAGACATTAACTGACAGACTGTTGATTGTGCGTTTTTTCTGATGGCATCCATTCACTGCAGAGGATACATTGGTGAGCAAGTGATGTAATGCTGAAATTCTCCAAATCTGTTCTGATAAATAAACACACTCATCTACATCTTGGATGGCCTTAGGGTAAGTACATTTTTAGCACATTTTAATTTTTGGGTGAACAATTACTTCAGTATTTTGTAACAAACAATACACTGAAAAATAGTAACTGTATTTATTTAAATCAAAAATATTTAAAACTGCTGAATTGAATTGAAGTACATTTATTTATACTACCAAAACAACTTCACATGGGTTAAATCAGTAATATACACAAATACAATACCTTGCAAAAGCATTCATACCCCTTTATAACATTTTGTTATGTTGCTGCCTTATGTTAAATTTGCTTCCAATTACTTTTTTCGCCCACATCAGTCTACACTATATACACCATAATGGTAAAAAAACAGGTTTTAAACATCTTTGCATATTTATTAAAAATAAAAAATTTAAATGATTCCATTGCATAAGTATTCATATCTTAGTCTGGGACAGTTGAAATTAAGCTCAGGAGCATTCATATTGCTTGTAGATGTTACTACAAATTTATTTGAATGGATATGATTTGGAAAGACACAGACCTTAATAAAAGGTCTAACAGCTGAAAATGCATATCAGAGCAAAAACCAAGCCCTGAGGTAAAAAAATAAAAAATAAAAAAAATCCACCTATAGAGCTCAGAAACAGGATTGCATCAAGCCATCTGGGGAAGAGTTCAGAAAAAATCTGCTGCATTGAAGTTCATAGAAGAATGCAGTTTCCGTTATCCTTAATGAAAGAGGTTTGAAACAACCAGGACTCTTCCTAGAGTGAAGACACATGAAAACACACTTGAAATTTTGTAAAAAAGCACCCAAAGGACCCTCAGACTGTGAGAAACAAGATTCTCTGGACTAATGAACCTCAATTCCAAGCATCATGTTTGCAGGAAACCAAGCAATGCTCACCTGCACAGTACAATCCCAAAAGTAAAGTATGCTGGCAGCAGCCTCATGCTGTGGGGCTGATTTTCAGTGGTAGGGACTGAGGAACTCGTCAGAGTAGAAGGAAAGCTCAGTGCACCAGAATATATAGATAGCCTTAAAGAAAACCCAGTCGAGAGCATTCAGAACCTCAGACTGGGCAAAAGGTTCACCTGCCACAGGACAATGATCCTAAGCACACAGCAAGAGTGGCTTATAGACACCTCTGTGAATGTTCTTGAGTGGCCCAGCCAGAGCCTGGGCTTGAACCCAATCAAACATTTTTGGAGAATTCTGAAAATATGCATCTACCCCCATCCAACCTGACAGAGCTTGAGAGGTGAAGAGGTGAGGAGAAGAGTGGGAGATAATTGCCAAATGCAGATTTGCAAAGCTTGTTGCAACATGAGCAACTTGAGGCTGTAAATGTGCTTCAAGGTATGAATACTTATGCAATGGACTTATTTCAGTTTTTTTTTTTATTTTTAATACATTTATGAAGTTGTGACAATTCGGTTTTTGCTTTATTATTATGGTGTATGGAGTGTAGATGGATGTGAAAAAAAAAAATTAAAGCAGGCAGATTTAACATAAGGCAGCAACATAAAACATGAAAAAAATGAAGGGGTATGAATACTTTCGCAAGGCACTGTATATCTTCAGTGTAACAATTGTAGGTTATCACATTTTGTAGTGTACTGAACAGTTAAACACTTTTAATAAAGCACTTTGTGGTTCTGTATTCTACTTGTGAAAGTGCTGTTTATTTCTTTTAGTGTGTATTTTAAATAAAAAAAAAAAAGCTAAAAAAAATTTGTCACTGGGGAAGAAGTTCCCCAAAAGGTACACCTTATTTACCCCTAAAGTGTACATATTAGTACGTAAACCGCCCCGGAGTCAACTTTTGCACCTTTTTTTCCTGAGAATGTAGCCAACAGCTTAATAGCTATTTTCAGGTGTTATTAGAGGGAGGGACATTAGCATTCTAGAGAGAATTTGATTGGATAAAAATCTGTCTAGTGCAGCATGTTACTATTCAAAACTTTGAAGTCAGATAATTTGTTTGAATGTATTATAAAGATGTTTCTTATGCTTACCAAATCTGTATGTTGTACTGCTAAATAATTTTGTGGAAACCATGACACTACTGTAACAATGTAAAAGTCTTTAATTCCTTTCAATCAATCAATCAATCAATCAATCAATCAACCTTTAGACATTTTGTTGACTATAAGTAACTACACAACTAACTCTTATTAGAGTAGAGTATTAGTAGACTGTTAGGTTATGGCTAGTAGAATATGTTGACATACTTACAAAGTTACTTACAGTCAATAGAAAGTCTAATGGGTTGGGAAAAAGTAGACTTTTTTTTTTTTTTTATCTCTGGTATTGAAACAAAATGTTCCCAAATGTCATAAAGTCTGTATACTGAATATTTTCCCTGCAACTTGCAGTTTAAATATAGAAAACTTTCTTTCTCTGATAAGAAAATGTTGATATTCTGTTTATTACAAGCAAAACTTGTAGTAGCTTCAAAACACAGAAAGCCCTCATTTTAAACAGTGGTTACAATAATTATCTCATTGCTTGGCTTTGGAAAAACTCACATAATTGTTATGGGAAAACCTGAAAAGTTTTTCAAAGTATGGGATCCCTTTATAAGATTTTTGAAAGAAGCTGATCCACATCTATGTAATGTATTTTTTTTTTTTAACAGTGTTGAAAAAAAGAAAGTCTAAAAGTGTTAGCAGATGGTCTAGTAGGCAGACTTGTATTTTACAAGTAGTTGCAAAGTTACTTGATAATGTGATAATGATAATGATGATAATAGGTCTTTAATATGCACATCTGGTTAAAGTGACTTTTGTCAACTTTTAGCATTATATCAGCATATAAAGTGTCAAAGATAATCTAGCTAACAGCCCAAAAACTTCTAGCATATGAAGTCTCAAAATAGTCTCAAAAACTTCTGTCAGATGGGAACAGCACATTTTAAAATGCATCTCTTTGAGTTGAAGTTTAACCCATGTCAATAGCCTTTTATCAGAATCTCCTGTAGTATTAGATTCACAGCAGTGTTAGAGGGCACGTCTCACTCTTTCTTATCTGCTGTAGATTTTGTTCCCAGTGTCTGCGGGCAAGAGCCGAGGGGGTCTGCGCTGTATATATATCGTGCGCCATCTCCATATAGCAGCGCTGTGATCTGAGTATTATTGCCTGCAAGGAGGGGATATTACATCCCTGCTGCCTGGGTGGGAGATCAGGGGATGCCATCAGTGAAACAGCAGGGACTCGCTCTGTCTATCACAGACACAGAGAAGTCAGAGCTATTAGATTAGCAGCCATGTACATCTGCAGCAGGGAATAAAGCAGTGTACAATGTCAAACTCTAGCACAGCTTGACAGAGTGACAGAGACTAAATAACAAGTATTACATTGTTACAGGGGAAGACATTCAGCTTTGAAGAACTGTTTTAGGGTTTTATTGTGACCAGGGGGTGTCAGGAAGCCAGAATAATTGTAAGAGTTGTTGCACATTTATTCAGCAAAAGGAGTCAGGCCTAAAGCTTTTTATATAGTTCCTTCTAAAGCTGAACTGAACAAAACTTTTGTTTAGGAAGTTTTGTTCCTACCAAAATTAAAATAAAAATTCAAATGCTTGAAAAGATCAAATAATAAATCAAACTCAGCTGCTCAATTGATCAAATAATAAATCAAACTATCAAAACTGTTTCTCAAATCAGAAAGCAATTGTTAATAAATTGGTATGTACACTAATGTTAGTTAAGACACATTCTTTACATTATGAAGAGCTTTAATTGTGAAAATTAGACTATATGTAAACAAGTAATCAAGACATGCATGTTGTTTTGAAAAATACATATTTTAAGATCTTTAAATTCCAAAGATAAAAAAGGAAAGAATTATAAAGTTTGTGTGCTGTGTATTATCCAGAGTTTAGATTCTGTAAGACTTTTTATGTCTCTTATGCTTACCAAGCCACAAAAATTTACATAAAAATACAGTAAAAATAATATTATATTGGTAACACTTTACAGTAAGGTTCATTAGTTAACGTTAGTTAACTACATTAGTTAAAATGAACTAACAATGAACAATACTACCGCATTTATTAATCTTAATGTTAATTTCAGCATTTACTAATGCATTATTAAAATTACAAGTTGTATTTGTTAACATTAATGCACTGTGAACTAACATGAACAAAAAATGAACAACTGTTTTTTTTTTTTTGTTTTTTTTTTTTTTTTTAACTAACATTAACAAAGATTAATAAATAATGTAATAAATGCATTGTTTATTGTTCATTCCTGGACCATTCCAGGACTGAGTTTGGGCACGTAAAGTGTTACCATTATGTTAAATATTATTAAAGGAGAAGTCCACTTCCAGAACAAAAATTTACAGATAATGTACTCACCCCCTTGTCATCCAAGATGTTCATGTCTTTCTTTCTTCAGTCGTAAAGACATATTTTTTTGAAGAAAACATTTCAGGATTTTTCTCTATATAATGGACTGCTTCAGTGCCCCGAGTTTGAACTTCCAAAATGCAGTTTAAATGCAGCTTCAAATGATCCCAAATGCGATTGTAAACGATCGCAGCTGAGGAAGAAGGGTCTTATCTAGCGAAATGGTTGGTTATTTTAATTAAAAAAAAATAAAAATACAATTTGAATACTTTTTAATCTCAAATGCTCGTCTTGTCTTGCTCTCCCTGTACTCTGTGTATTCTGGCTCAAGACAGTTTGCTGAAAAACTCCAATTGTATTTTCTCCTTCAACTTCAAAAATCATTTCAAAATCATACCTACATCGCTGCAGAAGTTCCAACCCAGTCTTTGCAATGTGAACATGCAAAGAAGATCAAATACCTTTAACAAAAAAAGGTAAAACAGTGATATAGAACGATTTTGAAGTTGAGGGAGAACATGAGATGGGAGTTTTTCGACATACCCTAACTGTCATGAACCGGAAAAAAACAGAGTTCAGGCAGATTAAGACAAGGCGAGCGTTTGACGTTAAAAAGTATTTAAATTGTATTATTTTTATGAAAATAACCGATTATTTCGCTAGATAAGACCCATCTCCGTGGCTGTGATCGTTTAAAGCCACATTTAAACTGCATTTTGGAAATTCAAACTCAGGGCACCATAGCAATCCATTATACGGAGAAAAATCCTGAAATGTTTTCCTCAAAAAACATAATTTCTTTACGACTGAAGAAAGAAAGACATGAACATCTTGGATGACAAGGGGGTGAGTATCTGTAAATTTTTGTTCTGGAAGTGGACTTCACCTTTAATTATTAATATTAACAATATTAATTTTAAATAACAACAATATTGTGACATTTTATTAGAATTTAAAATACCTGTTGACTATTTTAATATTTAAAATTTAATTGTAAAAAGCTAAAGCAACCACTGCTTAAGTAACAACTTAAGAAACTACTTAAGCAACCACTTAAGAAACATTTATTTTATTATAAACATTGAAAACTTATGAAAATGCTTTACATTTTTATGGAAACCATGATGTGTTGAATGTAGAACCATGAACCAAATACTGATACATATTTTCATCATACATATTTTTTTTTCATGTTGTTGTTGTTCTTAAATTAATAGAAAATTGCAAAGAACAGCATTGATTTGAAAAAGAAATCTTTTGTAACATTATAAATGTATTTACTCTCACTTTCGACTACATTTAGTGCATTCTTGCTGAAAAAAAGTCTTAATTTATCTCAAAACACTGTTGAATATAAAACAATACTCACTCCAACCATTAAACAGTAGTGTAGATTACAATCAATCAATTGTAGATCATTAGCAAAACTGTCTGTTATATGATTGAATTGTGCTTGCACATTACTGATTTAACCATGTGTATTACTAATATTACATTTATTGAAAATTACAATTATCCTTGTGTCCTTTCTTTCTATAAAAAGTCCATACTCAAATTCACAAAACATGTTATGCAAAGTGTATTACTTACCAAGTTTAACTGTGCAAAAGAATGATGTCTGAGGACATATTTTGCGAATGAATTGTATAACTCAACTCAAGTCTTCAAGTTTCATGCTTTTGTGGAAGTGTCAATTGCTGTGTGCAATACAACAAACAAATATGTGTGTTGTTGACTGGGTGTAGTTACATCCTTCCTTTGTGACAGAGATACTTCCAAAAATTTGCAGCTGGTTATTTCCTCTTGTGACAGCTATTTTAGTTGGAGACATTGAGGTTATAAAGCACAAGAGGATTTTGAACCATTCATCACGGCTTTTGATGGTGACAGATTTCTCATTGTGATCAGCATTTTTTAAAGGTTTGTTTGCTTCAGAAGTGGCACAATCAATGCTTGTGAGCTTTGGAATGTCATATGTTATTCTTTTCTCCAAGGAAAGTAGATGACTAGCATAATCATACCATTCTTTGGGTAGAACATGCATTTTAACATTATCTAAATAAATTGCTTGCTTAGAAGTAATTTTAATAAATATGTAAATGCATTACTGGGAATCTAGGGAGCTGTGGTGCTCCTTGGGCAAGAGGGATAGCTCTCAAAATTTGTCAGGCCTTTTTTTTTTTTTTTTTTTTGCGAGCCAGCATTAAAATAAATTAAAGTAATGGCTCCCTGCAAATGCCAGCTCCATTAGCGGCAAGTTGAAGCGGGAGAGGGGTATGAGCTATGAAACCTTCTTGGAAAGGTGTTTAATGTTTGTCACCGCTAATGGGCTGCTGGTCATAATAGGGTGGGGCTAATTATCAGACCATTATCACCTCACCTGAATCTCAGCACAAATTCACTTCCTTACGGAGGAGAACAAGGCATAATAGTCAAAATAATAACAATGAGTCGCTATTACAGTGCCACTGGGTTTGTGTTAAATGGAGATTCTATGGCACTGAACACAAGCCAAAACAATCCCTCAGTGCTAGTAGGAAAGAGGCAATTGCTGAAAGCAATGCATGACAAATGTTAGGAACTGCTGCGTACTGGATATTAACACAGTACCATTTTTGCACAAAAATACATTTCCTATAAATCAATCATCATAAATGCCAGAAACTGTGTTAGTTCAATGGAACTAACGACCATAGTTAACTAGTAACAATGCTTTTGAGAAACGGTTATAGCATAAATGACTCACTCAGACAACTAAATCGGATATTCAGATATTCAGTAAGATGTAAATAAAATATTGTGAAATGTCAGCAGAATTTCTTGTTTTAGGACACTTAATTGCATGATAATTGCAGTTAAATGAAAATGTATTATAATTTATAATACAAGCAGTTAGCTGATCTTTAACTGTTAACGAAGTCCACTTCCAAAACAGTGATTCACATATAATGTACTCACCCCCTTGTCATCCAAGATGTTCATGTCTTTCTTTCTTCAGTCGTAAAGAAATTATGTTTTTTGAGGAAAACATTTCAGCATTTTTCCCCATATAATGGACTGATATGGTGCCCCGAGTTTGAACTTCCAAAATGCAGTTTAAATGCGGCTTCAAACGATCCTAAATGCGATTGTAAGCAGTGTTGGGGAAAGTTACTTTTAAAAGTAATGCATTACAATTTTGTGTTACTCCCTGAAAAAGCAACTAATTGCGTTACTTAGTTACTTTTTATGGAAAGTAATGTGTTATGTTACTTTTGCGTTACTTTAAATCTGGGCAGGGCTTGCTTCTTTGTTTTTAATATAAAACAATTCTAATGTAAAAGCCATTTTACACCAAAAGTGAAATGAATTCACCTCAGGCTAAGAAAAGTACATTTATGCAGGAGATCACTCTTCAGCTATAAAAAAAAAAAAAAAATTAAGCACAAATGTTAGTTTATCTAAAGTAATTTTTGCTTATTAGTATGGCTGAATTGCATCATCGAAGGTCAGCAGCAAAGACACTGGTTAATAAAATGGGATTAAATACATAAAGGATATTTGTTTTATTTAACATATTTAATTATTGCAGGGTTGCGTCATATTTTGAGTTTGCATTTCGCTGTTTTTATTAATTTTGAGGAATACTGGATCTGTTTTTTTGTGAGTGAGATGAATTAATGCATGTTCACATTTAGTCTAGGATACAGTATCATGTTTATCATGTTTACTCCCAATTTCCTGACAGGAGACTTTTTTCTTAGAAATTTAAAAGTAATGTGTTACTTTACTAGTTACTTGAAAAAAGTAATATTATTACGTAACTCACGTTACTTGTAATACGTTACCCCCAACACTGGTTGTAAACGATCCCAGCCAAGAAAGAAGAGTCTTATCTAGCGAAACGATCAGTTATTTTAATAAACATAATACAATTTATGTACTTTTTAATGCCAAACGCTCATCTTGTCTTACTCTGCCTGGACTGTTTTTTTCCCGGTTCATGACAGGTAGGGTATGTCGAAAACCTTCGATCTCATCTTCTCCCTCAACTTCAAAATTGTTCTATATCACTGTTTTACCTTTTTTGTTAACAGTGTTTGATCTTCTTTGCATTAATTCACTTTGCAAAGACTGGGTCGGTAATTAATGACAGAATTTTCATTTTTGGGTGAACTATTCCTTTAAGTAACTTAGTTAACATTTAACAGGCCTATAACCTACTTTGGGCTCATGATTAACTAGTTTAGGGGTTGACTGAGTTAAACTAAACTGCTTATCTAATTTCTGATTTCCACAGATTGCTGGCTATAGTGATTTTCTTTGATACGACACTTGAAACAATAGCATTTCGACCATTATCCACAAGATGACAAGTAGTAAATGAGGACAGGACCATTCATTTGGACTGAATATTTAAGAGTGAACAAATGGTGTAAAAGACAAATGAGGAAAATGCAGACCTTAAAGAATATCTCCTTTGTGACCAAAAGAAATCCCACTGGCAAAACATCTAAATTAAGAGCAGGACGGCACCAATCCAATCTGTTACCGGTTATTTATTTTTCCTTTTATCAAAAGCTTTTGTATTATGCATAGACTCCCTCAGGAATTGGACCAATTCAAGACGAAGACAAAAGCTTGTATTGTGCCCTGAAAGAACAATAAGGGTTTTCACCTTTAGACAAGAATATGTATCAACTCTCTTGCTCTGTTTATCAATCCAATTAAAGTAATGACCATGAGAATGAGAGAGCCAAATCTCCACAGCACAGACTGTTTTCAATCACACTCAAACAAGCCTGTCATATTAGTTTTTTTGTAGCCCTGCCATTGAAAATCTCTTTGGACATGTGACACCATTTCTTTATTGTCTCTAGTAGGTCAGTGGATTCTTCTCTGGACACTTAAGGATTAGTTGCTTCTGAATCTGACACAAGCTGCCACTGCAATGGGGGCAAATCACACATGGATTGCTTTAGTATTTCTGACAATTATTTTATAATCTCTCTCCTCCTATTCATCACATCCTTGGAGGAAATTGCTATTTCTTCTCTGGCCAGTGAGGGTTGGATAAGGGACATAGATTTTTTCGTCCTTCAACATTTATCCATAACAACTTCAGTCATCTAAATGTAAGATGTTTATGAGCTGAGTTTTTCTACTTGTCTTTCCCTGCCTCACATTTAAAAATACATCTGATCATCTGCAGTTTTCTTATATTTATGTAGGATATTGTACAGTTAGCCAGCAATTACAGCACAATAATACCAAGGTTAACAGATACACAACCTCACTGGCTGGCTGTGCATTATACAGCTTATTAGATGCCTGCTTATTTAAATATTTCAATTTGTTTAGAAAGTTGAAATTATGTGAGAAGAAAAGACTGCAAAGGAATGTTAGGGACATAAGACTATACAGCAACTGATTGTACAGTTCAGGGGTCATTTTACAAGAATATTTAAACACAGGATGCCACAACTTCCCAGTAAGAATAAAGCATTCTGGAGAGCTGTGCACTGATTGTGGCTCCAGACAGACTGTCAGTTTGTGCATTAGTTGTGAGGATAATTCAGTGACTCTTTCTGCAGGTTACACTGTTATGCCAGTAGGTCATAATAAATGATTAGTCACTGAATAATTTGTTCAACCAGTGTATCCAAAAACACTGGTTTATTCAGGAACAAAACAGGTGATTCTTGGACACAGTTTACTAATTCATTCCCTGTTTTTGTTTAAGTCATGGGCATAATTTACTAATTTGTTTAACTAAATCAAAATGAGGTAACAAATAAGTACAACAAGACTGATGATTTACTCATTTGTTCTGTCAATTTAGTAAATCGTGGGCGTGATTTAAATATATTGAGGAAACAAATTAGAAAAAGTGTCCATTATTTACTAAAACAAGAAAAATAATTAGTAAATTGTCCCCATAAATTAACAAGTTGTGGGAATTAGTTCTTAATTAATTGCCACTGTATATAATTATATATAGTGTCACGTGGGAAAATTTGCGGTCTCACTTTATAGGTGGCCTGAACTACTATGTACTTTCATCAAAAAATAAGTATAATGTACTTATTTTGTTCACATGGCATTGCAAAACACTTTTGCTGCTACTGAGATGAGATACGGGTAAGGTTAGGGACAGTTTTAGTGGTATGGGTAGATTTAAGTGTGGGTTAAGGTGTAAGGGATGGGTCAACAGTGTAATTATAAGTGTAGTTACAGAAATTAATTACAAATGTAATTACATGCAGGTACTTTTTAAAAAATATACAGTTGCAATCAAAATTATTTAACCCCCTTGACCTGCAAGACATTTTGCTGCAGAGAACAATTGTTTTTGTGAAAACAGTTTAACAAAGGCATCAATAAACTATTAGAGAAAGTTTATTAATACACATTTGAGTAATTCTGAAAACGCAAGTTGATGAATACTGAAAAAATAAAATAAAAATCTAATTGGCTCTAAACGTTCATGTTCAAAATGACTCAACCCCCAAAAGTAAAATTTGGTGCACAATCTTTTATTCTTTAAAATTACCAATAAAAGCTGCTTGGAAGTGCTTAGAAGCTTCTGTCACCTCTCTACTGCAATCTTGGCCCGTTCTTTGCCTGAAAAAGCTTTCAAATCCCTGATAATATTTGGTTTTTACATTGCCACTGCTTTCAAGTTTGACCATGAAGATGGTGATCCTCTGCTTATAAGCTTAGCCTTTTTTTGCACCAGACATACCGTTAATGCTTGGGTACAAAAAGTGCCAGTTTGGTCACATCACTCTATAAAACATTCTTGTAAACTTCCACAGGTCTACCGAATGAATTTTAACATGTTCAAGTCAGCCTTTTTGTTCTTCTTGGTCAAAAGTGGTATTCGGCAAAATGCCTCAACATGAAGGCCATCCTTGTCTTATGTTCTTCTTATACACTGAATTGAAATTTTTTTTTTTTCTCCTTTCGTCTGGTAATCTTGCAAGTCTTTGGCTGTACATTGCAGGTTTTTCTCAGTTGCTCTGATCAAACATTTTATGATATTGTGCTTTTTTTGTTCAATACCCTCAAAGATTTTCTAGTACAACACACTTTAAACCAGTGGTGCCCGAACTCTGTCCTGGAGGGCCAGTGTCCTGCAGAGTTTAGCTCCAACCCCAATTAGACACACCTAAACCAGCTAATCAAGCTATTACCAGGCAAACTAGAAACTTCCCGGCAGGTGTGTTGAAGCAAGTGGGAGCTAAACTCTGCAGGACACTGGCCCTCGAAGACCGAGTTTGGGCACCCCTGCTTTAAACTAAGGAATAAGGCTGCCAGCTGTGCCTCTAGGTACTTTTAATGTCTTGGAAAACTTCATGTAGCCTTAGACTTTCTAATATAATAAAAATATTTCTTCTCTATAGCTTTTGTTAGAGGTCTGTTAACCATATTTGCTACTCAACTTCAGCACATGCGTGGCTAAATGTATGTATGTGTAACAGCCCAAGCTAATTCTGTTTTTTAGAGTTTGAATAATTAGGGGTTGGATAATTATGATATAGCTGTATTAAAAAATCCTATAACTCAAAAACATTACATTGTATATTGACATGATCACTTTTATTATGCCAGTAAACTCTTCTAGGTGCAATTTTTATGAAGTCTTGGATCTTCAGAAAAGCTTGTATTTGTAAAGTACTGCAGTCTCTGGGGGGTTGAATAATTTTGATTGCAGCTGTAAGTACAATGTAAAAACATGTATGTACTCAATAAGTACATTGTAATGATTAATTTAAATGTAGGTACATAATAGTTAAAGCCACCCAATATGAAGTTGGGACTGTTTTTGCAAACCCATTTGACAGATTACATCAAAAGAGTGAAGCATTCATGAATCTGACACTGGTTTTGATTCCAAACAGCTGATAAAAAAACACACAGAATGTTTGATGAAATATTATCAGGGAAAATGATTCGGTATGCGGTCATCTCCAAGGATTCATCAGTAATATTTTACTGGAGCTCAGATGTATTTCACAGCGGTAAAAGGTGTTTAGGGATGCCCGTGATATTGTCTGTTGTCTAAGGTTTAGAGCATTGAGCTGCTCCAAAAATCCCATTTTCAAATATGACGCGATAGACACGAGTAAACAGGAAATCAGTTTGTTCCTTTGGGCTCTGCACTCACTTCACCTCACCAGTGGGTCATGCTTTACAACTGAACCTGGCATGCTCAGCACTCACTCTCAGCACTATATCTTCTGCCCTCTATCAGAGTTGCCAATATGGCCACAGTCCAGCCTGCAATCTACAGAACAGTCATCCACATATCCAGATGTGAAATGAGGGTAATTAGGAGGATGCTTGTGTGCTTTCATGGACTAAGTGGATCTCATGAAAATGTAACATCCAGTGGTAAGCGCGACTGCAATATTAGGTCATTCTCCTTGGTTGGCATTGTCAAAATCCATGGGATGGATAGTGGTCTATAATGTATTTTTCTTTGCCACAGCAGAGGGATTATATTAGCCCTTTTTAAATCAGGCGGGATAGAGACACTGATAAGTGAGGAATGGATGATAGAAGAACAGGTATTGGAGAAGGCCAGAGGAATTGTGCTGGAGGACAGATGATGTGATGGTTTTGGGTTGGCAGACCGTTGCAGGATGGATGGTCAAAGGTTCAGTACTTGCTCATTAGAGATGGTCGCAGAGGAGTTTAGGGTTGTCTGTGAATGATTTACTGAGGTCTTGGGTGAACTGATGTCAGAGACATCAGAGACAATCTTGCTTCACAAGATTTTTGCAATATTTTTCTTGGGTATATTTCCCTATATAGCCTACTGTATCATGTTTACAGTACCAACCTACTACATGCCTCCTGTTGTCTTATTGATAGTTTATACATTTGTAGCAAGTAAAAAGTGGTTTAAGTGTCTTTTTGCTGTGAAATCTTTATTGTTTTTGTAAAGTAAACATAAGAATAGCTTTATATTCCAAAATGAACACCTACTGGACTGAAGCAACATAGGTTTACATGATTAGCTATCAATTCATGGAAAAATCATGTTAAAATCTGAAAATAAAAATTGAAACATTAGGCTTCTGAGGACCATTTATTTGTACATCTCTCATTCATAATTGTATGGTATTGCATTGAATTACACATTATACCTTTATTAAGACCTCTATCAATTCTGACTTTTTTGGCAATATTGCAAGTTTATATGTCATGATTCAGATTTTTTTAAACAGAATAAAGTCAGAATTTTGAGATATAAACTCTTAGTTTATATCTCAATTGTGACTATACAACACACAGTTGCAAGTTATTAAATCAGAATTGTGAGATATTCTCACAAACTCAAAATTCTGAGATCATATTAGTCTTTTTTCCCCTTAGAATTCTACTTTATAACTCACAATTGTGAGTTTATATCTCACAATTCTGAGAAAAAGACAGAATTGCAAGAAAAAAAAGTTAGAATTGCAAGATATAAACTTGCATTTCCGTGGAAAAAAGAATTGTGATGCAAACAAAAAATCAGTATTGCAAGTTTTTATCTTGCAATTTTAACATTATTTCTTGCATTTGCGAGCATATATCCTGCTATTCTGATTTTATAACTAACAATTGAGAGTTTAAATCTCAGGTTTAAATTCTGAGGGGAAAAAAATCCGAATTACAAGATGTAAACTTGCAATTGCAAGACAAAAAGTTGGAATTGTGAGATAAAAAGTGACAATTACCTTCTTTATTTTTTATTCAGCCGCGGAAACATATTTTTTTGGCCATATAAATATCAACAACTGCCCCATGTTTCATATTTTTATTTTTATAGTTTGGGCTGATAAATAAAAGTGAGGTGTTTTTTTTTTTCCTTCTCAAGTATGAGCTCCATATTCTCCTATATCATAAGCCTAATGTATTAAATCTGATACTTAACAAAAACACTTTACTTTAATAAACTGTTCCATTTCCATTAGATTTTTCCATTATTTTATGCCAGGGTCTATAAGGTTAAAAAATAAATACAGTTACTTATAATTAGCCTCATACTGTGCAGAATAGTGAGCACTTTTAATTTGTATCTAATAGTGCCTGATGACTGCAAAAACTAAGCAGTATATTCAGGCAGCGAGTAGTTTGTGAAAAACAATGTTCTCATACAAGGGCACTGGATTTATTTTCAGACCAAACTGTCAGTACACACAACTAAAATCAGCACCATCACAGTCTGACCAATGTTCTGCCAGAGTTAGTGTCTGCAGTTTCACTCAGCAAACTTTCTGATGACCATCCAGCTAAAAACACCCGAAAAAGTTAATGTCAAGCTATTTTAGTCCATGCAGTATGATATACAGTAAAAACAACTAATTCTGGACAGCACAATTCAGGTATATTTTACGTTGTAATATATACATAGACAGCAACCACTAGAATAGATGCTCCTTAGCCTATGTAAAGTGCAAATAGCGGCAGATACTGTTTGCACCTCAGTGTATAGTAGTAGCCTAACTTATCAAACAGTATGCAATTATAACAACACAGTAGATGTATACATTATAGGCTATTTATTAAATTAAAAAAATGAATTCTGCCTTTTTGGGACCTACTTGTTCTTATCTCTACAGCTCACCCCTACATCTACTCCTAACCTTAACCACATTAAATCTGCTGATCAGTAAGCATGTCCTTGATGGTCCAAGAAGGGAGCCATGGTTTTGAGTTTTTTACAAAATGTGCTGCACATGTTGCGGTCGATGTGCCAGCCCATCTGATCAACGCAAGGACACTGCATCCAATTTAAATTGTAGACCTATTAAATACCGGTTAAACACTTTATTCCCACTATTAAATACCCGTTAGCTACATTATTTCCACTTTTTGGATATTCTCTTCAAATTGCTATTCAAAACGAATGCCTCTTCAAGCTGATATGCGATAGGCAAGGGGGGAAGAATCAGACTGGAAAGGCGCATTTGAACTTGGTTGCATCAAAAGCTAAATCCACTGTCCTTACGGTCCACACCATTGTACCAGCTTGGTTTCTTTTGTTATTCTGTCTGGCTTAACCAGAAAGTGGTGGATGGATAGTGTAAATAGCTTGTGCCAACAAACTAGTCACACTTAGTCTAAATAAACACGGTGTATATGAATATGTTTGGACAAAAACTTTTGTGCTTTTTGCACAATATTTATATTACTTAGTGCAAGTGGCAGATATTTGCACCTCAGTATTGTAGAACATTATAAAACAGTATGCAATAATAACATACTGGAGTGTAAATTATCATTTTTATTAGAATTATTAAATAGATGCCACCTAGGGACAATAAAGCCCTCCCTACACCTACCCTAACCCTAACCAATAAACACTTGCGAGACACTTTGTTTTCCATTTTTTAATTATTTTCTTTATTTCAATGAAAATAAATACATTTCCAATGTGATTTTTGATGTGAAAAGGGAGAAGAACAAGTTTGACAAAAGGCGGATTCGAACTTGGGTCGATCGTGTCAAAAAGCCTTACACTTAGTGTAAATAGTGCATAAATGTAGTAGTAATGATAGATTATGTGTGTCCAAAATTTAACTGATACTGTAGTAACAGTATCTTGTAGAATTTACTGGACTAGTTCCATTGCTCTAATACAAGTATAATATTTACTGGTATGTTGTCGCAAAACTATTGTGAAAGAAATGATTACATCAGATTCAACTATAATTGCTAAAGAAAACTTCCAGCCATTTGAAGATTCAATATTTCTGAATGTGTACTTAAATAAAAAGCATTTGTTTTAGATTCTGTCAGTATGATGGTATTGTACGTTTCAGTGTCTGTCCAAATATACTAAATTCTGTACACTTTGAAATACATGTGTATTTTTTAGCACCTCTTGTTAGAAAAGAAAATAATGAGTAACAAAGATGAATTATTGATGTTGCAGCTGTTCTCTTGCGGTCTCCT
Source organism: Cirrhinus mrigala (assembly GCA_036247105.1). Classification (NCBI taxonomy): domain Eukaryota; kingdom Metazoa; phylum Chordata; class Actinopteri; order Cypriniformes; family Cyprinidae; genus Cirrhinus; species Cirrhinus mrigala. The sequence goes on from CM070011.1 coordinate 11,893,397, forward strand.
CATTAACAGCACCATCATCGGGGTGTTTTGCGAGATGTGTTGAGCTTAGACGACAATTAAACTCTGCCATTTAAAGACTACAAATGATTTTGCTTTTGTTAAAGAATTCCATCAGGATCTAATCTATATAAATGAACAATTAGGAGGGCCTATCCATAATTTATTGATAAATGAATGCCCGATTATGGATTTTACACATACTACTGCTCTTGAATGTGTAACTGTTTTGTTAATGTCAATGTCAATTATTGTCACAAGTTAAATCATTACATTTGGGATCCCTAGTTTTTACATAACACATGCTATATGGAGAGGATCTCTGTAGGCCAGAGATGGGGACAAATGAGAGGCAGAATGCAGACTTTTAGTTGAGTGAATGTTGAAGGCGATGTTGAAGTAAACTGTTCTACTGGGAGGATTGTGTGCAGATGTTGAAATCATTACATAGAGTGAGTGGGTTGCTGTGTTTGGGGACGAGGCAGAAGGATGTTTAAAGTCTGTCAAAAAATTTGCTCAGGGGACCAGGGAGAAAATATACAGACAATATATGTAAGAATCTGAGAGATAAAATCAGTAAGAAATATATATATATATAAAAATATGTCTTGACAGAAAGCTTGGAAAATGATGAGAGGAAAATATTCAGTGATGAAGACACTTATCCCTGCATGACCAGACTATGCAATAAACAGTTCTGATTTTGTAGAGTAGTCTCGTGTCTAGACAGAGTTTTATTGCAGTAAATAAGCATTTTAAATAGCTGAGGTTTATATGTGTAGTCTGGAAGGGATAGTTCACCCAAAAATCAAAATTCTGTCATCGTTTACTCACTTCCAAACCTGTCTGTAGAACATAAATACATTTGACTTTATTTCTTCTGTAAAACATAAATACATTTTAAACTATGTCGTAAGGTTTTTTTTTTTTTTTTTAATGGGATCTCATTGACTATTTGTAGTGGAAATCAGAATATATTTCTTCATTATATCTCATCTAAAGAAATTATCCTTTAAGTACCAAAATGGAGGCAAGTTTTTTAGTAAAGCGTTCCTCTGAGTATACAGAGGCATGATGAAAACATTCATGTGCATATGTGATTGTGCAAACGACGTGCTCTTTTATGCATTACCATATGACAAAGCAATTAAAACTATAAAATATATATATTATAAAAACACATTTGTAAGATTTTTTATTGAACGTTTCTATTAACATAGTTATTGACATTGTTTTCTCTCAGAACAGTTTTGGGGTTAAATAATCACATTTTTGCCATATTTGGCATACACTCTTAAAAATATAGGTGATTCACGATGCCAAAGAAGAACCTTTTTTGTTTAAATGGTTCCATAAGGAAAATGTAACATCTGAAGAACCTTTCTGTTTCACAAAAGGTTATTTGTGGCGAAAAAGGTTCTTCAGATTATAAAAAGGAAAGAAAGAGATGGTTATTTAAAGACCCTTTGATTGAATGGTTCTTTGTGGAACCAAAAATATTTATTCTATGGCATCGCTGTGAAGACCCATTTAAAGCACCTTTATTTTATTAAAGAGTGTATTAAAGCAACAAGTCCCACAAAGTTGCAGATTACAGTGGTTTTAGAACTGCTATGGGAAGTTGTTAGGCTTGATGTAAGGCAGAAAACCTACAACCCCCTTAGCTGTTCTTAAATCACTGTACATCATAGGGCTTATTGATTTTCATAAAAAAAATATATTACACATATTCCTGGCAAAGTTTCATAAAATTAGCACACCACAACAAACATGTAATCTTTTATTGATAACAAATCCACAAAGCAGTGTAGTTCTTCAGTAATGTTTAACAGAATAGCAGAATGGTGCAGAAACACTGATGTAAGGAGGTCAAAAGTATTTATTGACTATTTTACAGCTCAGAATATGGATTAGTCAATCATAATCAAGGAGCAGAACTGTCCATTATAGTGATTTTTACATTTTGTTTTATATATATATATAAAATTTTTTATCTATTTTATTATCAACCCAGGCTCATGAAAATACATGCTTTTGCAATATCATAATTACGTACCTTACTGCATATTTTGTGGAAGTTTCAAAGTGAAATGTCCAGCGAGTGGCACTAAAACACACGTTTAATACATAACAATGGCACATTTTTAGTACTTTGGTACAAGCACGTAATGCTGCATTTTTATTGTGCTGCTTGAGGTACGTATTGCGGCTGTTCAGAATTCAAATATGCGGGGAGTGTCGCCAAAGGTTAATGCTGTATTGTGTTGGAAATATCTCCTACACCAAACCCAACCCTAAACATAACCGATAGTTGTTAAATGCAAGCGTGATAGAAAAACGCATTTGTTGATGCTGCCGTGCTATTTTAACTTTCTTAGCGGATTTGAGCTGTTTTGTCGAATCATAGTTTTACAGAGTTCTTCATCTCTCAATTGCAATGTCGTATCGCATGAGCTAAATTAGAAAACTCATGCATATGAAGCTATATACAGGTATGTGTTTACAGCGTTCAAAAGTATCATTTTTCAAATCGTGCAGGATGTTAAAATTATTTTAATGTCATAACATAATATACTGCAAGTAATTATGTGAAAATTAGGCTTTATTAATCAAAACTCTGCTGTAAATCAAACTTTGTGTGAAAAGGAATATAAGTTGTCTTACTTGCTCTAGTGTTCATTTCAACTGGAAACTGCAGTGATTCGTACATGTAGATATGTTTTTCCAGTTTTGCAGAAATGTATATAAAGGCACGTATTTCCAGTGAGCCTATAATTCCTTGAATTAGATTTCATTTTCAGTACATTTCCGATGTAATATACATCATATATTTTGTTGTCTATATATTTTCTTTTAAGACAAGCCTTCAGTTAAAAATATAGATCTGTATATGTAATTCACAGAATTGTGCAATTCAGATAAATCTGTATTTGCAACTTTTAAAGTATCTGAAAAAAGGTATTTGACAGGGATTTCATTATTTTATGTTTAATTGTTATGTTATCTGTCATTATTGAACTTAATTCTCAAATTGCTTCAATTTTGTATTTAACATTCATGAAAAGTTGACAGTTGAGATAAGTTGAATATATATCGATATATGTAACAGTCTTAAAAACAAAGGTTCCAAAAGGGTTTTTCACAACAATGCCATCAGTGAACAGTTAAAGGGACTATTGTGAAAAACAAGGACGTAGGTTTGATTTTGACATCGGTGGGCACATTAAGAACATAGTTGCTATAGTAATGAGTGCACCTTTTACATGCATCTGACTGACAGATAAACCACACTCTCTTATTTCAATGTGGATGTTAATTTGATTTGTAAATTTGTTAACAGCTTAAGAGATTTAATATTTTAGGAGCAGCCAAATTTACTTTTTTTTTTTTTTTTAGCACTTAATCAGAGCAATAGGAATGGATTGTTTAGGGGGGTATGAGATCTGGGTTCTCCAGAGCAGAGAACGAGATTTGAGTCAAGACACTTGAAAAAAGAGATGCTTGATCTCAATTACTATTTTTCTGGTTAAATAAAGGTTAAAATAATAAGGAACCATTTATTTATTTATTTATTTTGTAAAGAAAACTTTATTTATCTAAACAACCTTTTCTCCACTATGAAGTACCTTTGTGCAATGGAAAAGTTCCATGAATATTAAAGGTTGACCATCAGTGGTGAATCATGATGAATCTAGCCTGAAATTACCTTTGTGTGCAAGCATGTTAATTGTAATATAGCAGGTTTAGCAGTATTTTTGGGAGTCAACCACTCTCATTAAGAGATCAAGAGACATCCTTAGGCTGAAAAATTGTATGTTTTTCCCAGCCCCCCACCAAAGTGCACAGGATGTTTTTTTGCATTGCTGCTGGTGTAATAATAAGTTATGAGACATTTCATTAATTACTATGTAATGATGTATGATCTGGTTTTAATTCCCATGCGATTTGTTGTGTGTTCATGTTTTAATATCTGCTGCATGGAGGGATGTTTCACTGCATGTCAGTGCAGTCAATGGAGGGCAGTGAGTTTATGAGAATCTGGATTTATCTGCTTTTACGTGTTTTTATGGACTGCTTGTTTGCTGATTTCATTGGTTTTGCAACCTGTCCAAGGACTACAGGACAAATGTAGCTGTTTGGCTGCTGCCTATAGTAATATAGATAAATGAGCATTGATGTTGTCAAGTCACATCTTAAGAGAGTTTGAGACAGACTGAGCTCAGCAGTTCTGTGCTGCATTTATTTCATTCTGTCAGGCAGAAAAGAAAAGAGACAATAAAACTGTTGGAAAACTGGATAATTGGCTCACATGAAAATGCACTGTGTGATCTAATTTTCTCAGAGAAGTTTCTCTCAGAAAAGGAGAGAGAAATGTTTCATGTCCCAAGGCGACGCTTCCTTGTTCTTATATGATCAGCATATTTTTATTTTATATGCTAGCATATGGTAAATCTATGGAAGCCTGTTTCCAGCACTGAATAAAACACTTTAAAAAGGTTATTGTGACTTGTTACCTCACAATTCTGACTTTTTTTCTCAGAATTGTGAGATATAAACTCACAATTGCGAGTTATAAAGTCAGAATTGTGTGTTATAAACTGGCAATTGTGAGTTATTAAGTCAGAATTGTGAGATATAAAACCGGAATTCTGTGAACCTATCAGTCTTTTGTTTCTCCTCAGAACTTGACTTTATAACTCGCAAATGCGAGTTTGTATCTCATAATTTGGAGAAAAAGAAGTCAGAATTGCGATACAAAGTTGCAATTGCGAGAAAAAAAACTGAATTGTGAGTTTATATCCCACAATTCTGACTATTTCTCGCAATTGCGAGTTTATATCTTGCAATTCAGACTTTTTTTCTCGCAATTGTGAGTTTATATCTTACAATTCTGACTATTTCTCGCAATTGCATGTTTATATCTCGCAATTCTGACTATTTCTCGCAATTGCGAGTTTATATCTCGCAATTCTGTCTTTTTTTCTCGCAATTGCGAGTTTATATCCCGCAATTCTGACTGTATTTCTTGCAATTGCGAGTTATATCCCGCAATTCTGACTATTTCTCGCAATTGCATGTTTATATCTCGCAATTCTGACTATTTCTCGCAATTGCGAGTTTATATCTCGCAATTCTGTCTTTTTTTCTCGCAATTGCGAGTTTATATCCCGCAATTCTGACTGTATTTCTTGCAATTGCGAGTTTATATCCCGCAATTCTGACTGTATTTCTTGCAATTGCGAGTTATATCCCGCAATTCTGACTATTTCTCGCAATTGCATGTTTATATCTCGCAATTCTGACTATTTCTCGCAATTGCGAGTTTATATCTCGCAATTCTGTCTTTTTTTCTCGCAATTGCGAGTTTATATCCCGCAATTCTGACTGTATTTCTTGCAATTGCGAGTTTATATCCCGCAATTCTGACTGTATTTCTTGCAATTGCGAGTTATATCCCGCAATTCTGACTATTTCTCGCAATTGCATGTTTATATCTCGCAATTCTGACTATTTTCTCGCAATTGCGAGTTTATATCTCGCAATTCTGTCTGTTTTTCTCGCAATTGCGAGTTTATATCCCGCAATTCTGACTGTATTTCTTGCAATTGCGAGTTTTTATCCCGCAATTCTGACTTTATTTCTCGCAATTGCGAGTTTATATCTCGCAATTCTGACATTTTTCTCACAATTGCGAGTTTATATCTCGCAATTCTGTCTTTTTTTCTCGCAATTGCGAGTTTATATCCCGCAATTCTGACTGTATTTCTTGCAATTGCGAGTTTTTATCCCGCAATTCTGACTTTATTTCTCGCAATTGCGAGTTTATATCCCGCAATTCTAACTTTATTTATCGCAATTGCGAGTTTATATCCCTCAATTCTGACTTTATTTCTCGCAATTGCGAGTTTATATCCCGCAATTCTGACTTCTTTTTTCGCAATTGCGAGTTTATAGCCCGCAATTCTGACTATTTCTTGCAATTGCGAGTTTATATCCCGCAATTCTGACTTTTTTTCTCGCAATTGCGAGTTTATTTCTCGCAATTCTGACTTTTTTTCTCGCAATTCTGACTTTATATCTAGCAATTCTGATTTTATAACTCGCAATTCTGACTTTTTTTCTCGCAATTGCGAGTTTATATCTCGCAATTCTGACTTTATATCAAGCAATTCTGATTTTATAACTCGCAATTGTGCGTTCATATCTCACAGTTCTGAGAAAAAAGTCAGAATTGCAAGATAAAAAAGTCGCAATTACCGTTTTTATATTTCATTTAGTGGCAGAAATGGGCTTCCATATAAATCAGCTGGAAAAAAGGCTGTACCAAAATCTAAATGAAAGACCTTAAAATGTTGCCTTATTTGACTATATCTGGACGTAGGACATTATACTAAAATCTGGACCTTAATACAAAAACTCACTGATAAGCAACTGCAAGACAACTGTCTTCAACTGGTAGTGTTTAATGTCTGTAGTCTCACAACGTAGTCTTGTGTCTTGTCGTTATACTTTTTTGGAAGAAGGAAAAAAGATGTACAAACAGTTTTCACTCAAAAATGATTAATAAGTTCCTATCCTGGATAACCTGCAATGTGATCTAGACTAGACATTATTTCAGCTTTCAAAGGTTTGTTTTACCACTAATAAATTTTGTAATGTTTGACTCTCCTTTTTATGAAACTACTGCCATGTTTGTTAATTCAGTCCTGCAGTTGCATCCCCATTTAAAAGACAGATAGATTTATTAGTTTAATAAGCATGAAACAAGTTGCAGCTGTACATATCCGTGTGAATGCAGCATATGGAAATGTAATGGTTGGAAATAAGGTGTCAAAACAGCTTCATACCTTGAAACAGGCTGCAATGTAACAGGCTTTACCGCATCTTGAATGGTTTTAAATAGCATTCTACGTTTATGCAGTTTGACCTCATGTTAATTGAGAGTTAACACTGAATAGTTATAGGAGAGAGCAGGGATAATTATTCATTAATAACCTAATGTACAATGCACAATATTATACATTATCAGGTATGTGCATAAAATACCTGATTTAAAATAAAATAAATCAAGCTGCTTTGCTTCAGTGGAAATGAAGTGACCAGTTTAAAACATACACTTTCCTTAATACAAATAAAAAACAACATTTTGTTAATTTAATTTGTCATCTTTTGAATTAAATAAAATTAAATTGAGTTAATTGATTCATAGATTTATGGGATAAAGAAAGGGTAAATAAGACCACACATATATATTATATTATATTATGTTGAAAATGGCTCAATGTTTCTTGTCTCTTCACATTCTGTAATGAATTACATCAGTCATGTAAATTATAGCCTATATTTTACATTCAAACTGTGAAAAAACTGAGCAGTTTGCACCATTGAACATTACTGTCTGTCGTTTAACATTTCTACCATAAAGCAGTTGTCAAATATTAAATATTTACCTCTTACCTCTTGCACTCTTTAACTGTTTTTTTTTTTTTTTTTTTTTTTCTGTGAAGCCCATCTTTCTGGTTTTGATTGGCCATCTCAATTATTTTGACATTGACGAGTGCTGTTAGACCACTGAGGCAAACCAACCTAAAACTGTGGACGAATACGCACTTTAAACTGAAGCTGAACTACCAACTAAAATGACGGATGATGAATTCATATCTCTTTGAATCCACAACCCGAGGCACAGGTCAAACTTAACATATGAGAGATTAAGTGAGATAAGTGTCTAAGGGGAGAAAAAGAAAGAAATTGACCCCAAAAGAAAGGCAGGCGTTTGTGACCTTCTTATAAGTGAGGAAGAGGCGAGACAGAGAGGAGCTGCAATAAAAAAAGATGATGCCTTGAAGTGCTCCAGTGAAGAGGGTAATAAGCAGGAAAAACCTCTCGTCACATGATCACAGCCATCAGAGAGGTACAAGGAGAACAAAGATTGAGCCAAATGGAGAAAGAAAGAAAAAAAAAAAAAGAAAAAATCTGATTCAAGGACAGTCATAAGCTTGCTAAAACTTGTGAAGTGTCTTTCTAGTTCAACAACGAGTCATTTCCATAAAACTGTTCCCATTTTCTCTGTTGAACTATGGAATTTGACCTATTCACAGGGTGAATTGATTCCCAGAAGACACATTTATTGCACAGATGTTGCTGTATCATAGCTTAGCATAAATTTACTGGACTTTCCTCAGTTATTTTTAAGTAGGCAATCTTTTAATTGGCATAACTTTGCCCAAGATATTTCTCCTTAAATCTTTAAAAGTGTATGAAATGGGTAAAAATGTGTAGCCCAAATAATCTGGCCTTGGAAGAATTTGATGAGAAATATGATGCTAGGTGATCATTTAATTGGCTAGTGGCTAATCAGTTAGTTCCAGTTATTGGGCCTTGGTGCTCACAATAGGTATGGGGGTTAAAATCCAGCCTCTACTTTTGCTGTCAATAAAATCAAACATTGTAGGCAAAACTTACACCCAAGTGAAATGTATGGAAGCCCCTTCCGCCACTAAATTACAAAAAAAATAAATAAATAAATAAATAAATAAATTAATTAATTAATTAATTGTGACTTATCTTACAATTCTGGCTTTTTTTTCTTGCAATTGCATGATACAATTCTAATTCACGCAAATCCAAGAAAAAAGTCAGAATTCTGAGAAATAAACTTGCAATTGCGAGTTATAAAGTCAGAGTTGTGAGATATAAAGTCATGGTTCTAAGAAATTAAGTCAGAATTCGGTATTAAACTTGCAATTGTGAATAATAAAGTGAGAATTGCGTGATATAAACTCGTAATTGCAAGTTATAAAGTCAGAGTTGTGAGATATAAACTCGCATTTATAAAAATAAAGTCAGAAATGTGTTAGAAACTTGCAATTCTAAAAAATGAAGTCAGAATTGCATGATAAACAATTGCAAGTAATAAAATCAGAATTGTGTGATTAAAAACTCGCATTTGCAAATAATGAAGTCAGAATTGCGAGATACAAACTTGCATTTATAAAAATGAAGTCAGAATTGCGTGATAAACTAGCAGTTCTAAGAAATTAAGTCAGAATTGCGTGATAAACTTGCAGTTGCAAGTAATAAAATCCGAATTGTGTGGAATAAACTTGCATTTGCGAGTAATAAAGTCAGAATTGCGAGATATAAACTCACAATTCTCTGAAATTAAGTCAGAATTGCATGATAAACTTGCAATTGTGAGTAATAAAATCAGAATTGCGGGATATAAACCTGGATGTGTGAGTAATAGTCAATTGCATGATATAAACTTGCATTTGCGAGTAATAAAGTCAGAGTTGTGAGTTATATACTTGCAGTTCTAAGAAATGAAGTCAGAATTGCGTGATAAACTTGCAATTGCAAGTAATAAAATCAGAATTGTGTGGTATAAACTTGCATTTGCAAGTAATAAAGTCAGAGTTGTGAGTTATATACTTGCAGTTCTAAGAAATGAAGTCAAAATTGCGTGATAAACTTGCAGTTGCAAGTAATAAAATCTGAATTGTGTGGTATAAACTTGCATTTGCGAGTAATAAAGTCAAAATTGCAAGATATAAACTCACAGTTCTAGGAAATTAAGTCAGCATTGCATTATTAACTTGCAATTGCAAGTAATGAAATCAGAATTGTGTGATTTAAACTCGCATTTGTGAGTAACAGTCAGTTGTGTGATATAAACTCACATTTGCAAGTATTAAAGTCAGAATTGCGAGTAATAAAGTCAGAATTGCCTGATATAAACTAGCAGTTCTACGGTTCACATGTTCTGCATATGCCTCGCTAAATATGAAGCTGATTTACTCGAAATGCCTTCAAAGCAGATACTAAAGATGATCATAACTAATGTCTATCACATGTGGATTGATATGTAAAAGTGTTTTTTATTTTTTTTAAATTACAAAAATAGAATAAAACGTCAACGATAAAAACAGCTAGCTCATTTAACTGATCACCTTAAAAGTTCATCTATATTGCCGGAAACAGGCATCCATAGAAATGGCTTATTGACCAAGAAGAAAAATTGCAAGACGATACTTATTTTCTCCATTTGGGAATTGATTAGATTGTGGAAAGTGTTGTTTGCCAATTGCTGTGTTCATTTCATTTCATTTGAGTGACAGGCTGCTGGAGGTAAGAAACTCGTCTGGTCACTGGACAGCTTTATTGAATCATTATGTAAAAAATTGTCAATTTTGATTTAACAATGACTATAGGCTGAAACTAAGACCTCAGGGATTTCTTTCCAGAGACAAATCACCTAGTTTGTGATATTATCTTTACCGTTGCTCCATTTCTTAAAAGATTACGCCGGTGCTTCTGAGGCACTAGAGTTGTGTTTTAGGACAATAGTCTTTATGTGATTAGATTAACCATGATTCTTCTTAATGGCTTGGCTGGCAAATATCCCAACTCTCTTTTCTACATCAAAAAGCTAATGCACCTGTTGCACTTAATGTCGCTCCTAATGCACATTTATCAAGTCGCTATACAGAATGGAATATACCATACCTGTGCCGTGAATAGAACTTACGTATGTGATATTTTGAGAGGATTTATTTTACTTTTTTTGTTTTTTGCAATCTGTATGGTGAATGAATTACTATGGATTCAGCAAATACAACAGCACTCAAACTGAGTAAAACAAAATGTTTTGTGATCTTAGCGTACATACAGAAACACAGAAAATCAATGATAATTCAATGAATATAATGTTTGTTTGCTTTTTTTTCCCACATTTCAGCTGTTACATGACAGTAACCTCATTAACCATTTTATTCCTAACAAAACTTTTCTGTAATTTCTGATTTGTAACTTGTCCTGTTTGTAATTCAGTTCAAAAGTGATTTAATTTGTAGTACATTGTGTTTTGTTGTGATTGATTGTTTACTTATAGCACTCATAAAAATGTGTTTATTCATCACATTTAGCAGTGAAACAATTCCAACTGCAGCTCTTTCGGTGTTTCAGATAAATTGAAAAACTATTTGTGTAGAAGAGCATGTAATGACTGTTCATAATGGGATTTTTGGCTGGACTGGACACAATATCTCCTTGTGCTTGTGTTTACCAATATAAAGTGCTTATTTTTGATCTAGCAGCTAATTAATAAAGTAAATTTTTGGACGAACTGTCCCTTTAATTTATTGCTTCCAAATTAGTTGCAATTTTAATTACGCAATACGCATTTTTAAATGATGATAAAAGTATGCAACTGTGTGTGACCTAATTATGGACATAAAACAGTTTCATCAGGAAGTTCAAAAGGGCATTTTTATTTAATGCATCATATCATATTTTAGGGATGGAGAGATGCAGAGAGAAAAATGAGGAGAAGGGAGAGAGATACATTGGGGTTTACAAAAATTGTATCTGGGCCAAGCATGGGGCCGGTGTGATGAATTCTGCATAAATTGCACACCCTTTGAGCAATTCCCCATATTCTCTACCGGATAAGTTCACAATGTCATAATTCATCTCTAATCTAATGAGCTTCAACACTAGCAAAGCACAAATCAAATTTGGTTAGTGAAGGGAAGCTCTGAAATTTCATTCCAATGAACCTCTCCTGCCATTTTGACATATACAGGAAGGAGCTAATGCGATTTACTGCGGACACCACATGAATTATCTCCAATAATTTGAATTAAATGTGCCAGGTCTTGTGCTACTCTTTTTAGCTAATTAAAGTTCAGAGATGAAAAAAGATAACACCTTTTCGTAAGGTCACAAGAAGGTTGCCTTTTATATTGTTTCTTAAAGAAATGCAAAAAAAAAAAAAAAGTGCACATATAGAAGAACCGTGGATAACACAGAATGATTCTTCATTCAGGAAGCAAAGCAGACAGCTACTGTAATTTACACACCAATTATACATCTGGTACAAGATCGTAGACAGCAGGCTAATATTCTCTAACCGGTACTTTAAAAGCATAACTATGTTTTCCTGCCCTGCGGTGTCACAGTGTTATATTTGAGAGGAATATACATAATGCTTTAAAAACTGAAGTTAAGTGATCTCAGGTGTGGTTCCGGAGACAGATCAGACAGACTATTTTTTATGTTAAATAAATAATACCTCTCACATACACAACAAGCAAATTTTCCTTTTATATTGGTTTGCCTTTGTAAGAATTGTTAAATAAAGTTGTTATTTTTGTTTTCTCATAGCATGGGAGTCATTCCACGAAACCGGTACGATGTGGACATTTTTAGATTTTTTACCAAAATGTATTACTTTTCTGAACATGCCACAACATTAATGACATATTTAACTTCCAGAAAAACATATTTTCCCATCTCAGGCATCAAATCCCTATTATTATTGGTCATTATTTTAAAATATGGGCATTATTAGTCTTCAACCCCTGTTATGGACACTATGGGAGCTCTCTGAATATGATTACAAAATGTGTTTGTAATGAAATCAACATTTTCCTATTAATCAGATGTCCCTCACACTAATTCAGTATTTGCAAATATAAAAGTTACATAAAATCTCACACTTTTGCTATACTAAAGCCTGAAATGGAACTTTTTGTGACAGCAACCTCATCATTTCTGATGAAAGAAGTGACTTAACTTCAGAATTTAAACTAAAGTCAGTATTCTTATGATTGCTCTGAACATATCAGACTGTGTTCAACAAACATTAAATTACTTTTTCATAAACTTAAAATATAATTAATAAAAATGTAGGTGTGACGGGGTTGAGACTAGGGTAACGGGGTTGAAGAGACAAATACATCTTAAATAGTTGTTTTTTACACCTTTAACATGGACATTACTACATTCAACATATGTATGTGGTATAGGACTCTTGATCAAATATAATAGTTCATTTAAATTACTGGATAACTTCATCTCACAACCCCGTTATGATCAAATAAGTAACAGGATTGAGTGTGACGGGGTTGTGATTTTTTGCTCTAAATGTAGTGAATAACGAGAGCACATGACATGCACGATATTAAGAAAACATTAGGAAAAGATCATTTTCACAAGTAATAGTTTTCTATCTTTATTTGATGTAACAGGGTTGAGTCGTTAAAGGAACACTCCACTTTTTTTGAAAATAGGTTCATTTTCCAACTCCCCTAGAGTTATACAGATGTGTTTTACCGTTTTTAAATCCATTTAGCCGATCTCCGGGTCTGGCGGTAGCACTTTTAGCATAGCTTAGCATAAATCATTGAATCCGATTAGACCGTTAGTATCTCGCTCAAAAATGACTAAAGAGTTTTGATATTTTTCCTATTTGAAACTTGACTCTTCTGTAGTTGCATCATGTACTAAGACTGGCGGAAAATGAAAAGTTGCGATTTTATAGGCCGATATGGCTAGGAACTATACTCTCATTCCGGTGTAATAATCAAGGAACTTTGCTGCCGTGCCATGGGTGCAGCAAGCGCAATGATATTACGCAGCCGTCAACTCTGCCAGCTGCAACTCTGCATCTACACAAACTTAGTGCCGGTCATTTTCAGGTGCTGCGTAATATCATTGCGCCTGCTGCACCCATGGTACGGCAGCAAAATTCTTTGATTCTTTTATGCCTGTGTCTGCTCACAATGCTGTTCAGAAGACTTATATGATGTCACTTCCTGTTAATGATGTCACATAAGGATCAGTTCATTATTTTTATGGGGGGAGAATGATTTGTGTAACGGGGTTGAGGGGTTACTGAGGTACGGAACAAAATATGATTTTAATGAATAATCATGAATTTACTTAGAAAAAAACATTACCAGCAAAAAAGCACAGATAGATATTTATGAGAAAGGCAAAATGTATGGACCTTTTTCTAATTTTATTATTTATATCCCAAGTACACTTTCATAGAAGGCCATGAGGGACATGACAAAATAGGTAGTGTCAACAGAAAAAAAAAAAACAAGATCATTTCTAATATAAAGATAAAATGTATGTCATGTTTTTAAACCGTATTAAGGAAGACATTTCAATTAATACAGAAAGCTTTTAAAAATAGATTTTGGTGACCCAATAGATAAAATACGCTTAAAAAGGTCAGAGGGACTCAAATCGTACCGGTTGCATGGAATGACTCATGGACTATTTCAACGATGTTCTTACAACCTTTCTGGGCCTGGGAATGTTTCAGTTTCATTTCTGTCTATAAGGTCATAAAGCTCTTGGATTTTATCAAAAATATCTTAATTTGTGTTCAAAAGATGAATGAAGGTCTTAAGGGTTTGGGGCGAGGTTTGGTGAGCAATTAATAACAGAACATAACTATCCCTTTTAAAGTTTTTGCTGTATCACCCACTCAAATTTCTCATGCAAATCACCTTGCTAGAAGAAAAAAGATCACAAACTTTCGCTCCAAAAGTGCAGTTCTACATTGGCTCACTTGCCTCCAGAGGGTGTGATATCTAAATGCTTTAAAAGAAGACCGTCTGAACACGGCAGAGATACTTCTTCAGAGAAAGAACTGGAGCCTCAACGAATTACATCAGGACTCTCTTTCAAACGGGCAGGACGTGCAAGCATTAAACTTAGTCTTCTTAATTGACACATTATCGTCTACCTCTTTTCACAAAGATCTCAGAACTAAGAAACTGATGTTTCCTTCATGCTCCAGATCTGATGAGTATCAAATACTGACTCAACTTCATGCTTTTATCCTTCACTTTGCTTCAGCTTTAACCCTCTTCCTCTACCAGAACATCTGTGTATGTATGTTTGTGTGTGTGTGTGTGTGTTTTGGACTAGTTTAAGTGTTTAGTGTAGTAAATACAGTCTTGTGTGCATCACACTTGAGGTTGTTCATTGTTTTGCTCTTAACTGGAGTCCCTAATCATGCTGTTTACAGATACACATGTTGCATTAATATTAGGCCTAGAGAGTAATATTCTACCATAGTATGTAGATGTTCTCGCTAAACATTCGCTGATGAGTGTTGTGGGTTCATCCCACAAACCGGTTATTTGTTTCTAATACTTTTATTGATTATAATTTTTGAATACATATTTTCCCTTTGGGCTAATTTGATACGCAGATCATCGTTTTGCTCATCGTTTTGCTCATCGTTTTGCTCATCGTTTAACTGCCGATGTAACAGTTATCACTGATACTGGATACAATTGAAGGGCAGTACCACAGGGGATGAAATAGAGTTCAAAAAATAAAAAGACAGAATTACTTGTTGGATGAGCCAATACGCAGCTTAAATCATGTTTCATATGCTAGTGTCCCCATAAAGAGCTGGAGCACTCAGAATCAGCTGAAGAAATTGAATTGCTTTGCTATTATCATAATGCCGCTATTACATTTGGAAAAGGAACAGTTTCTTCAGTGCAGACTTTGGGATCTCATTTCAAAGCCCAGGCCTATTAAATCTGATTAAGAGGGATTTATCTAATGCTGTCTGATTTAGAAGCTCCTCAAATCTATGGACTCAGATCTATGTCATGTAACAGTTGTGATGAGTCTGAACAATTTAGGAAAAAACAATCTGCAAAGTGACCTGAGACAAAAAGAAAATTCATTCACATTATTTGTTACTTGCCATTGCCTCTTTATATATCAATGTATCATAATATTGTAATATATTTCAGAATTACATATACTGTACTATATGTATACTATATATATATATGAAGTGCCATCTGAAATTTTCACCTAAAATGAGCATTTTTATCAGGCTCCTATGTTTAGTTTCTTTTCTATGCAATAAAAGTGAAATAACTGAACATAAATACAGGAACCTGATAAAAATGCTAATTTTAGATGAAAATTTCAGATGGCACTTAGAGGCTTTTGTATCTGAACCAAATGTCTCCACAAGGATAGTAAAACCTGAAATTTTTGACATTATGGGGACCGCCCGCCAATGTTAAAATAAAATGATTAAAAATAGTAAATGATGTTTATCTGAAAATGTAACGATGCAAAAAGGTTTTAGGTTTAGGGTTAGGGTTGGGTGAGGGGATAAACAGTATTGTTTGGTCAGTATAAAAACTATGGAAGTCTATGGAAAGTCCCCACAATTCACAAAAACAAACATGTGTGTGTATTTTTGAATGTACCGTAGCTTGCTTTGGATAAAGTGTTTTCTGAATGCAAAAACGTAAAAGTCCATTTGAATTGCTTCTCAGTGTGCTATAAGTAATACATTTCTGCTTGACTGACGGTTTAAACGGCAAGGTAATTAGCGTATCATAATTGGTATGGCAGTGTTTGCAAATCCATGCTGAGAAATAGCGATTCAGTATCCATTATGAGATCTTCTACAAGTTAAATTAAACATTTCAAATTAAACAGCTACAAACCACTGTTGCACCTGCGGACAGGCGCAGGAATTAGTTTTGGGAGGAAGGGGGCATTTGACGTTTTTCTCATGAAAAACCATCCTGAGAATCGTTCAGTGTAATTATTTGCATGTTTTTCTGCGAGTTACTTTATCACTTTAAATTATTTCATTATATTATGCAAAATAGAAGTTTATTCATTTTAAGTGTTTATAACAATAATATATGTATATTTGTAATATATATTACAAGAGCCACATCTTGACCAAAACAAAAGTTCTTTCTAGTCCTCAAATCTGATTGGCTGATAAGAAGGTGATACTACAGTGATAATCAGTGTTGGGGGTAACACATTAAAAGTAGTCAGATTACTTTTTTCAAGTAACTAGCAACGTTACGCATTCCTTTTTAATTTGCAAGAAAATATCTTACAAATAAGTAATGCCAGTTACTTTGTGTTCCCATTTATTGACTGACTAGTCTCCTGTCTCCATGTTGAGAGAAATCAGTAGTACAGAGGCATTGTGTGCACTGTGTGTACATAATGTTACTGTAGTTTTAGACATCTCACTTGCCAAAAAAAAAAAAAAAAACAGATACAGTTTTCATCAAAATAAATTAAAAACAGTGAAATGCAAACTCTGAATATGATGCAATAATTAAATGTTAAATAACACAAATATCATTGTATTTGTATTTTATGTATTTAATCCCATTTTATTAACCAATGTCTTTGCTGCTGACCTTTGATGATCCAGTTAATAAACCATACTAATCAGAAAAATGACTTCATTGTTTTTTATTGCTGAAGAGTGTTGAACTTTCTTGTCCTGCGTTCTACTGTACCAGACGTGAATTTACTTTTCCTTCAGCCTGAGGCTTATTCATTTAACTTTGGTGTGAATAGGCTTTTACATTTGCTAAAAATAGAACTTTTTATATTAAAAACAAACAAGCAAGCCCTGTCCAGATTTTAAAAGTAATGCAAAAGTAATGTAACGCATTACTTTCCATAAAAAGTAACTAAATAATGTAATTAGTTACTTTTTTTTAAGAAGTAACGCAATATTGTAATGCCTTACTTTTAAAAGTAACTTTCCCCAACATTGGTGATAACAGAACTCCAACAGGTGTTTCACCGTTTGTATCATGCTTGGGTTTTTTCCTCACAGCGAGTGTCATGGCAGAAGGCTAAATCCAGTATAATTTTAAAAATAATACAGTTTTTTTTTAGGTGAGAGTGATATAAAGATAACATTTATTTTATAATTTGCATCAGTGGCTGTTCAGCACTCATTGACCCGCCAAGAGCAGCCTCACATCAGCCAGATCTTATGGAATTTGCTGCTGGCTCTGATGCCTCTATCGTGGTTAAACATGAGATATAATTCGTTTTGGGTAAATCTAACGGACAGTCTTTGGTCTCATTAGTCAAATAGTTTTGGCTAAGGGCAAAATCTTATCACGTAATATTTTGTGTAACTTCAATGCTGTATATCGGAATGCTGTCTTTGTACTTTTGACTGACTTGCCTAGCAACTTTTATGATTGCTGTTGTTGTTTATTAAATATTATTATTCAATAAATAATATTTTTAAAGAACAATAGTATTTAGTAATAGTATTTACTATTGGGAAATGGTGTGTGTATTCATGATGGTGATTTTAACTACATTATTCCACCATTAGATGATGACAAGGGACTGTTTTTAAGAGCGAGTCAGCAGTAAAGACTTTTATATTGAAAGAAGCTTAAACAGTATTGTAAACACGGAAGTTATTTTTACTTTTAACAACATCTTGTAAGACGTAGCCAACAAGTCTCAGATAAGCCTGCCTATACAGTGAATTACAATATGACAGCTTCGATGAGGTGAATCTCCCTCGTATGTAGCCATGCTCTGCATCCATTGCTGAGGGGAAACTGTTACACCTTCTGTGTGACTCAGAGCTTTCATCTCACACATGCCTGTCAGTGCACTCTTGACGGCAGGATTGAGATTACACGGATTTTAACCTCTCATCTCTAGCTTTCTCCTCTCTCTCTCCCTTCATAACCCAGGAGTCATGCATGGCTAACTTCTGCCAATGGTGCCTGACTCTTTCCAGAAAAAAAAAATTAGAGCTTGTGAGTTGCTTCTGAATGAAAATCTGTGGGTTTTGTACATTTGTACACTTGTACCAAAAACTCCATATGCATCTAATGATTTTGAAAACCATTTTGTAGGTTGCAATGCATTTTAGTCCTGTGATGTGGATTATTGTGATGTTTTTATCAGCTGTTTGGACTGCAGAGGATCCATCAGTGAGCTTAATTGTAATGCTTAATTTTTCTAAATCTGTTTTGATGAAGAAACAAACTCATCTGTATCTTGGATGGCCTGAGCCTGAGTAAATTTTCTGCAAATGTATATTTTTTTGGGTGAACTATTCTTTTAAGAAATAGCATATGAATGATCACATATGAAGTTGCAGCAGTGACCACTAGATGTTGTGTGCTACAATATTTTTCCCACAGTAAAGGGGGTTTTAAGCAGTCCTCTTATAGGTTATAGGTTATTTTAAGGGTAATATGTTAAAACGCTAAACTACTTTCAGCTCAGTGTCATCTCTTCTGAGCTAAATATATAACTGGCCATTGTGATTACTTTCTAAATGGTGGGCGCAATGACATTTTCCTGCACTCTTCTGAAATCCTTCAAAATCGTCCTGTCAGAAATGCATTAAAACCGAGATGATTCAAGAAGCATCAAGAGTCACTTCGGCATGTACAATTTACCATTGAGCATCACTTCAGACTTAATTTGCATAGAGACAGCTAACATGGTCATACTAAGAGGCTTTTTCTTCTTCTTCTTCTTTTCAGTCCCCTCACCAGCTCTCGGTTAATGGGCTGCTGTTTGAAGGAATTTCAAATTAACTACTTAAGTTCTGGTATTTTGCATATTCAAACTTATTTTGGAGTCCTAAATGTAATGTTATTTTTATATGCAATTGCATTTTATTCTGCTGTTATCGGTTTGCTGGAGAGATAGTCTTATTATTCTCTAAGTGTTACTGGATGAGCCTGTGTGACTTGCATTAAGATGATGAATAAATAGGATATGATGATATAAACTCTTAACAATAAAGGTTCTAAAAGAGCGGTTTGCAGCGATGCCATGTTAATCTTAAGAGTTTATCCAGGTGTAAGCAATGATTTTTTTTCCTCATAACCTAGATTCACGAAACGATAATTGCAGTGGGCAGGTAGCATGTGCTGAATTTGAGTGCTTAATTAGCAAGTGAATGACTCAAGCAACATCTGAGAGAGGTGTTACAGCACAGCATCATCACAGGTTTAACAGAGCTGATGGATTGTAACTTGATTTGTTGATAGCCTCTTTTTGACAGTAATTCTCAAGAAGAAGTCGCCAGATTAGCTGTCACTTTTCTCAACAGCTGCATTTTAGGCTTTCATAACATATTGCTGCACACAGAAATGTCAGATTTATTTTAGTCCCATTAATGTTGCCATGTGATTTGAATTCATGTTAGTTTGGGAAGGTTTTGAAAACATTCATACCATAAAATAGGGTTAAATTTAATGACTAATAAAAATGTAGTGTAACCACAAATAAAAGATAATAATATTATATATTGACTGCAACTCTATAAATATGACTTGCCAAAACCTTAACGACTTTTCATAATTCACAATGGTCATTAGGTTTTTGGGAAGTCACAACACATTATATTTTACAACCTGAATTAACCTTGCCTGTTCATAAAAATTGCAAATAATCTGATATTATTAAAGACCGGAGGTCTGCAAAGATTCTCTCTACAGTATGATACAATTTCTTGTATTATTATTATTTTTTTTTTTTTTCCAGCATGTTTCTGCATGTTGGTTGCACCGCATAATTTTTTTTCTGATTTTAATAAGCTGATTTTAATAAGCATTCTTGTAGAACTTTAATAATAATAATAATAATAATAATAATAATAAAGACTCATTAATATAATAAAAATTCACTGCCACACTACTTTCTGTATTATGATGTTATATTTTTTTTATTTTAATTATTTTACTTTTTATTCATTATTTTTATATATTGATTGATATCATGTGCCCCCAACATCAGAATTTATATTATTATAAATTATAATGTAGTCCGATACTTTCATGCGTACATTTTTAATGTATTAATGTAATGATTATTAATGTATACATTTAATGTGCCCCCAACATAAGAATGAATATTTTTTATAAATTATATCAATTATAATCCTTAAATCATATAAATGAAAAAAAATGCTTCTCATAGATGTGTATTCAAATACTTTCATCCATGCATTTTAATGTCTTGATTATTAACGTATAAATTATATGTGCCTGCAACATAAGAATTTATATTGTTATAAATTATATAAATTAAAATCCTTAAAGCATATAACTTAAAAAAATGCCTATAATAGAAGATGTGTATTAAATACTTTAATGTATGTATTTTAATGTATTAATATATAAATGTATAAATTCTATGTGCCCCCAATAAGAATTTATATTTTTAAAAATTATATCAATTATAATCCTTAATTATATAAATGAAAAAAAAAAAAATGTGGAAAGTATTCATCATTTGTAAATGTTTATAAACATTTACTTTTTTTTTTTAGTATCTTTATTACCTCTTACCCAACCTTAAACCTACTCATACCACCAAACCTGTCCCTAATCCTACCCGTATCACACCTCAACAGCAAGGTGTTGTGCATTTTAATCATTGTATAACATCTGTTAAAATCATTTGTAGATTTTCAAGATGATCATATGAATTAGAAGTTTAATGACATTTGTAAGCATTTTCATTTACATGAAATTAGGTAATATTTAGTACATTTATTAGTAAACATTAACAAGCACATATGAACATAATGATCCATTAAGCATTACATAATGTTTGTTAATGATTTTTTTAATGAAAGTTATTATAAAGTGTTACCCCCTCTATGTGCCCCAACACAAGAATTATATTTTTTATAAATTATTTAAATTATATTCCTTAAATTATATAAATAATAAAGAAATGCCCATTACAGAAGATGTGTATTCAGATACTTTAATGCACGCATTTTATAAATGATGTAAATTTATAGTCCTTAAATTATATAAATGATAAAATCATGCATGCATTTTAAATGTATTTTTAAATAAATGAATAGAGCCAGACAAACAAATGAGCATTATGCCACAGATGTATCATAAGGCGATGATGATTTTTAATGCCAAAAAAAAAAAATTCTGTCAGCTGTTGAATACACCGCCAGTGTTAAATTTAAATGCTGTTTGAACAAGCTACAAGAGTGACGCTTTGATGGTGCAAGATAAAAATCATTTCGTTTCCCTGTGAAAGTGTGTTGCATCTGAGCTGTTTAGACCCTGAGCGTTTGAAGGGCCTATTCTTGTTAGCATGGAAAACATTCAGCGCAGACATATAGGCTACTATTTTATCTAACAATGATTGTCAGGAAGCATTAAGCTCATTGTAAGCTCCATCCATGTGGCTGCTACAGCATGTCTTTGCATTCTGAGAACCAGAGCTGCCTTCTCAAAGCTTCCCCAGTCTGCCTGTGGGCTTTCATTGAATTTACTGACTCTTCCACTTCATCAAGCGCTTTTAGACCTCTTGATCTTGACACTTCAGCTCGTCTGAACTTTTTAATACAGGAGAGTAGCCCAGTGTATTGCTGTTTCACATATACATGATGTGTGTAATGCGGTCAGAGTGTGGCCAGTAAGTGGATGAGATCTTTTCTTTGTGCTGCGGGCCATGCAAAGAACGTAAGGTGCATTCCTCCGGGAGGATGCGAGTACACTTGTACAGTCAAGAGCGAAGCGGAGGAGGACTTCGCCCCATCCTGTTTGGCGGTTTCTCACACTCAACTTGACATTGACACTTCAGTTGCGGACACCCAATCAGCGGTTCATTCAGGCTAGCGTGGTTTCGCGCCTATGTGTTCGGCCAACACAAGTACGTATCGGAGAAGATTTACGGCCAACGCTTGGTCATCCGCCTTGACCGCCGCAAAGCTCCAAAATAAAACAATCAACAGTGCGTTAATAATCGCGGGCGAACACACAGATGGATCAAGAGTTCAGTTCAGAGAACAATTATGAGGAAATGGACCCCAGCTGCAGAGCGAATGAGGTTTGGATGAGCGCAGAGCTCTTGAGTATGAAAGAGCACAAATGGCTGGAGTGACATTGCCAAGGTCACAGGCAGTAGTGCCAGGAAGTCCAGCTCTTTAATCATGAGATTCTCTAACGTCTGGCCCGGGGCCTGAGCTCAGCCTCCCTCCTCGGTGCATTCGAAAGGGTCCTTGAAGCGATGGATTTTGGCTCTTTCCGCACATAGATGTATGCCAGTATCGTAAAAACGCCTCTGCGTATACGGTGCTTTACAACGTCCTGTCAGACGAAGACAAATGTTCTGTCCGCTGTGCTCTGTGTTATCAAATCATCAGAATATGAAAAGCATCTGTACTTGGTCCTGTCTCTAGGCAGTCTCTCTGGTTTACTAATGTAAATGTGTTGAGGCTTATACTGCTATTGAATCACAGTGCTCTCCCAGCACTTACAGGTATTTTTATAATCCTTACATAATGTACAGTATCCTCAGGCGGAGGTATATTCAAGAACACCTAGTTATGCAGAGACATGCTGCATATTTGTACATTTGAAAGCCAAAAAGCCGTAGTGAAATGCTATTTTTATAGCATATTCAAGCAGTTTGTTCAGTAGTTCAAGGCAGGGGTGAGATAGAGGAAGCTGGGTAATGAACTGTGCGTAATAAGAATAAATAACGGTAAAGGACAACTGATCAACCTACCAAATGAACGGTACACACAAAAAGATATTTTTCATTAAATTAAAGTTAATGGGGGTTCAAATTATGCTTTCAAAAAAAGTCATATGGGTTTGGAAAAATTTCAATATTTTCATTTTGTGCTAAAGTATCTTTTTAAATGTCTTTTAATGTGTGATTTGTTACATTAAAAAAAAACAAAAAAAAAAACATTAATGCCAAGCCTGGTGTGAAGTAACGGTGGAAGTTTGTCAGTAAATAAAAACGTATAATATGTATGTAATATGTAGCTACACTATAAATAAATTTTGAGGGATAAAAAATTATCAAAATTACTGAATGAGTAGGGTAAAACACACCTTAAGAAAACATGTGTTGTTCACTGCGCCTAAAATGTATAATTGCAAAAATACATAAATAAATATATATATATATATATATATATATATATATATATATATTTATTTATGTATTTTTATATATATATATATATATTATATATTATATTAATATATATTATACCCCTTAAAGGCACCCCTTTAAGGAGCAACAGATTTTGTGAGACAATAAATCATGCAAGTTGTTTATTTTGTTTTAAATTTTATAAATATATGAGGTGGCAAGGGGAGCCTTTTACCCCACATACGGGGTAAAGGGCTGACCATTATGGGGCAAAAGGCATATAGTATTGAAGTTAATACTTGTTCAATACAACGACTTTAGCAAAGTTTGTACTATTTTCTGCTTATTTTGAAAAATAAAAGAATTAATTATTGTTCAATAAATATGTTGTCATTAAAATATGTTAATGTAAAAAATATATTTTAAAGTAGAGAAACAAAATCTTTTTTTTTTTTTTTTTTAAAAGTAAAGATTGTGAAAGCATTAAAGGAGATCCCATAGTAATTTTATATAGATCTACAGTAGTAACAACAAATGATATTGTATTATATGATATGATTAATATCATGTTTTTAAATATGATGGTTTCATTCTAAACATGGTGATTATGTCTAAGATGGACACCCAACATCTAACCATGTCATGTTAACAAATGAAAAAGTCAGCAATCTATTAAGTATCATGTTAACAGATTCACTCCACGTTTTTGTACTAAGGACAAGCTTAAACCAGCATCAAAACTTACCTAACCAGCATCCCAGCATCAAAACAAACCTACCAGCAAATGCTGTTTTTTTTTGTTGTTTGTTTGTTTATTTGTTTGTTTGTTTTTTGTTTTTTAATATTCGAATATTCGTTTTTTATGAGCCCAAATATTCGAATCCAATAGTTTTGGAAAATGCCCATCCCTAGAATTAGCCACCTTGTAAAAATACGTAATTGGTTGTGAGATGTATCGTTAGATATATATTATATATATATATACACTACTTACTTGTTTAGAAAACAAATATTTTGGATATAAAATTCAAAGATTTTTTTATTTTTTTTTCACTGTGTTGTTGTAAAATTATTACTTTGCTTATGAAAATGAAGCTGAAACAAACTAAAATATTAATATTTAAACTTTATAAACCTAAACGAAAATTAGAAATTGCTTTGGCAGCTAACTGAAATAAAATAAGTTGAAATACTAAAATGACTAAAACGGAAGCTGAAATTAAAGCTAAATTTAATTATAAAAAATAAACTAATAAACACATGACAAATTAACTAAAACAAACTGAAATTAAAATGTAAGCTAATTCAAATGATTACCTTAAACATCAGACTCATGCATGCCAAAGAACAGTCTTTGAAGGGATAGTCCACCTAAAAATAAAAATGAATTAATTAATCCTCATGTCATTCCAAACCTGTAAGACCTTTTGTTCATCTTCGGAAAACAAATTAAGATATTAAGATATTTTTGATGAAATCCAAGAGCTTTCTGACCTTACATAGACAGCAATGCAACGGACACATTCAAGGCCCGGAAAGTTAGTAAGGACATCGTTATAATAGTTAAAATATGACATCGGTTGTTAATTTTATGAAGCTATGAGAATATTTCTTGTGTGCAAATAAAACAAAAATAGCGAACAATTTCTCCTCTTCCCTGTCAGTCTTTAACATGCAGTTGTGTTGCTGTCTATGAAGGGTCAGAAAGCTCTCTCATTTAATCAAAAATATCTTACTTTGTGTTTCGAAGATTAACAAAGGTCTTGGAACAACATGAGGGTGAGCAGAATTTTCATTTTTGCGTGAACTATCCCTTTAAAGGCCCCCCCCCCCTCCTTTTTTGTCATTTTTATATTGCTTTTTGTCCTTTTTGGAGCTTGGCAGCCTGACGACTGTATGTTATTGTAGTTTGGATTAAAGCAGTGTGAACATTCTGCTAAACATCTCATTTATTATTCCACAGAAAACAGTAAACTATCCAGTTTTTGAGCAATGCAAGAGTTAGTAAGTGATGACTACATTATACTTTTAGCACTCACCGTGTATCTCTTATTTCTCATATAGTTTAGTAAAGACAACCCAAAGCAGCAACTCAGAGAAAGGAAAACAATGCCGTGGTGCTGCTAATGATTTATTTATCCTAGCCAATGGCTTACCCGACTGCTGCCTTTCTCCCAGATGTTTCCTGCCCACTCATTACCCTTCATTCTTGGCAAGAGAAGAGACTGTCAGCTTTCTGCAACCACAACAGCTTGTTCCTCAGACAAGCTTTATTCCACTGATGCAGGATTATGTTCTTCCAAGTCAATCCTTAAAGTTTCTTCTTGTAAGAGGCCCTGCCAAACTGAGCTCAGATCAGTGTGCAAGTGTGATTCCTACCAACATCCCACATGTTCTCCAAGACCTGCTCAGGCTCAAGGACATCAGCCATCTTGATCCATCATTTATACATTGGCCCACCGGCTCTTGTCTTTTCCTCACTATCCAGAGATTGCTTACTGTCACTAAGAATGACAGAGCACAGCCCATTTGTAGAGATACAGATGAGCAATCTTTTGCGTTGAGATCCAAACGCCAGGGTCGCCACCTCGTAATTATATAATTTAATTAATGAGCACACCCCCAGGGTAGGTTTGTCTTTTGGAGTGAGCTTCATCCTTCATTTCAACCTCTCAATGTCAGATATGCAGATTTTAGGGGAATTGCTCTCTCATCACTTTAGCACACAGTTTCAGTTCCTTGCAAACGGTTTCTGCAAAAAGGTCTTCTCATAGTCATATCCTCAGTCATTAGACCAATAGTCGTGCTTGCAAAGGGAAACATCCAACCCAGGCTCATTGGAAAAACATGCCTATGGCAGATTATTACATTGCTTCTTTCATGTTTCACAACAATTTCAAAGTGAACTGCCCAGTGAGTGGCACTAAAAGCCTGTTCAGTTTTATCCAAAACAGATGAATATGAATCTGGCAGTGTTTATAACGCAGCAGTTCGGAAATGAAGTGTCCAATGAGTGGTGCTAAAAGGTCAATGTTCTACTAAGTTTTTATATCGCGTCATTTTGATTTTATAGAACATTAAAAACATCCTGGCGTCGTGATACATTTTGATGCAATAAAATGAAACATACTTCAGAACATTTCACTTGATTACACATGTAGTCAGGAATCTAACTACTATAATGTGCACAAGTCACAGTAACACAACAACTAGCGGAAGTAGGCTAATAAAAGAAAGACTTACTCCTTCGGTGGATCTCGCAGTGCATCGCATCGCGCTCTTCCTCTGTGGGAAATATAAATCCTACTCCTCACAGCTCCTCTTCTTCCAGAAACAAGATGCAAGTAGCCGAGATAAACAAAGAAGCCAAGTCTCGCTGCTTTGTTTACGTTGATGTGGGCGGTACGCCGTGTGCGCCTCACGTGGCTGATTATAATATCAAAAGTGAAAGTAGCTTGTGGGCGTGATCAAATTAAAAATAATTAGGTCTGACGAGAAAGACTAGACATGGCGTTGGTTTTATACAGATTACTTTAACACATGATATTTGTTTTCAGTAAAACTTACTTCATTTAAAAGTAGACATGTCAAGTTTTCTATAGATATATCTCTCATGTCTCTGTGTCGAGTATTCGCTGAGTTTCAGTTTATTTTAGTGACACATTTCTTAATGACGATCAGAGAGACCAACGCGGCAGACTGCACACCCTGGTTGCTTTCTTTATTTCACAAAACTACAGAGTGTTGTTGTGATTATGAGTGTATACAAATAAAAGTAGACCCTTTACAGATTCGATTGATGTATTACTCTTATCTGTACGTTATCAGAAAAACTGCCAC
The DNA here is from genome assembly GCA_036247105.1 of Cirrhinus mrigala. Taxonomy (NCBI): domain Eukaryota; kingdom Metazoa; phylum Chordata; class Actinopteri; order Cypriniformes; family Cyprinidae; genus Cirrhinus; species Cirrhinus mrigala. The sequence continues at coordinate 11,920,754 of CM070011.1, forward strand.
AACCGCGCTGGCGTGTTTTTTGACCCCAGAGGGTTAAAAATAGCATACCGCCTACAGTAAACTTTACCAGTAGTGTTAACAAAAGCAAATGTGAGATGAAAAATGCATTTGCTAAAGCAGCCGTGCCATTTTTACTCATTTCTACAAGTCTTTGAGGTGTTTTATCATGTCTTATGTTTCAGTGCTTCACATTGTAACTGCAATATTGTACCAGGTGAGCTACTGAGCAAGTTTACAACGTCAGAAAAGCTAAATCTTATGTAATACAGACATCAAAGTGTATTAGTTTACAAATCAAGCATTGTAGTGAAAATGTTTTGAAGTTGTATTATGCAATTAATGGCGTGAAAACTGATTTACTATTTAATAATCTGCCCCATTATCATAATTTCTGTGAAAAAAAAAAAAAAAATGTTGGTATGTTTTCTAGTGAATGTTGGAAACATATCTGTTGCTACTGCTCATACATACAAAAACCACCAGAACAGTGTTATATATTTTGTTAACTTGTGTACTTACATTATCCCAAATGTTTCCAAGAATGTTTAAATCCAGAGAAATAAAGAAAAACGGATCATGTCCTGCTAATGACGTCATACACCTTCGATTTTATGGTTTTATTTTGTAGAAATCATGGAAACTTTGATATGTTATGCATTTTATTAGACAGGTGACGAATGCACAGAGTAGCATTTTAACAGAACTTTCAAAACACTCAAATGTATCTAGTATGAAAAACAGTGCTGTTTTACCTCGCATACGCATGACCCGAAGGAGTGGAAGCGGTTGACTGTGGCATAATAAAAGCTCAGCTGCTTTCGAGCCTTGTATCGCACTCGTCCTTCATTAGCAATCACTCCAGCGGCCTCGTTTCGCTTCCACGACTTTTAGCCCCACCCTGCTCCATACTACAGTGACCTTAACAGGTCTTTAATACATTAGCTCATCCATGGACATGATTTCTGCCTGAGTCCTGACGGATTTCATCGGCTATAGTGATGAAGACCAGTGTTTGAATTGAGGGGGGGCTGGGAGGGTCCTGGACCTCCCATAAGCATTATGGGAGCCCCCTTAACTCCCAAAAAATATACTTGGGGGGTCCCCTAGTTTTTCAATAAAACTATAATTCTTCAAACATGAAACTAGTGAAAATGAAAAATAAATGAAAAGATTTGATTGCTGTATTAAATTTACACCTGCTCACGTCACATCATATTTTATTTTTGCTCGTTTTTACAGTGTTGCTCATTACAACCAAACTCTGTTGAGTTTAGAATGCAGTGGCTAATCAGAGGGGTTCAGAATAGTCAGCTAAAACCCGAGTCTTGTTCAGACTGAATCTCACGAATTCCCTAATCAAAAGCAATAAAGTGCAGATGTACGTACGATGTAAGTAAGAGATTAATTTATCATACAGTGTATGGACAGCTTAATTTATGATAAGAGGAGTTATGAGTGCTTAAACAATAGCTAGACTAACTGTGCTCATTTAAGAGCGCATTCTTTCACTGCGTGATTCAGTCTAATAAAATGCATTTAGAATGTTCCCAAAATTCAAGGTATGCGGCAGAAAATGTATATTCATATCATTTCATATAGTTAATCAGTATCACACGAAAGTGCCATTTTTTCGTAAAAATCACTAATGTGATATTGATTTCATACAACTAAACTAAAAGTTTAGTTGTAAACTAAAAGTTAAATTTAACGTTCTGTTTTAGACACCATATTGCCTATTTTTGCTTTGTTTCACCAACAAAAATGGTTCCAAACACAGCAGCAGCACTGTTTTACATCATGACTTATTCATTAATAGTGACTTGATGATTTTATTTGTTTGGTAACAGTCTAAAATATCTTAATATTTTAACTGATGGGGGGGTGGGGGTTGGTGATGGTGGGGACCCACCAACCACCCCCCACCCCCCAAGGGCTTTGACACAATTCAAACACTGATGAAGACTACAACTCCCATGATTCCATACACAATCATGGCATCAACTACGCCTTTGGTTATTTGTGTGTATTTAATAAGCACCCTCCAAAGTTTACATATTGTGCCTTTAAAGGGGACATGGGATACAAAATTCAATTTTGGTGTTTGCATATAAATGTGTCTTAGCAGTGTGTGGACACAACCCTTCCCAACACTACTATGATAAAAATCCATTCACCCCTAAAAACCTAAACAGTCTTAATTATCAAGCTGTTTTGATTTTCTGAGCAGTATGATGTCATATTGCTCAGGCCTCACCCACATCTTCAGTATTAGCATAATTGCCCCTTCGCAAATGGCTTGATTTACAGGCGATCTGACCAATCATAACGCTGAATCCACCACTCTATCCGACTTACTTAAAACATTGTGTTTATTGACGTCTTCCCACAGTTTAAATAAAATAAGTAAACAATGCAGGCGTTTTGTAGTTGGATGTAAAAGTGAACATAAGAGTCTTCATTTTCTCCCGACATCAGAGCCACTGAGGACGCAGTGGATTAATTTTGTTTTTGATGGTAATGCAGCAATTGGAAAATGGAAGAGAGGGTTGGGTGAGCAGTAGCTCATTATCATTTAAAGAGACATGCACCAAAACTGCTCGCTGTGAACGGAGCTGTTTTTGACAAGGTAAAAAGGAATTTTAACCAAAATATGTTACACATATTTCATAAAGACCCTAAAGAATCATAATAATTTGTGAAAAATACCATGTCCCCTTTAAAAGATAGCTAATGGACCCTATAGCATTGTGGTGACTTTTGCTTAAAAAAAATGTAAAATCCAGTTGTTTTCAGAGCTGAAATTCCATTGAGCCAATTCACGTATGAAATTTGGTCATCCCATCTTGGTTAAACTACTGGTGTCAACAGTGTTTGATTCCTGTGTAATCTGTACAACTGTTTCTCAGTTCCACTGGATTCCTTAGGTTCAAGTATGTTCGACACATTCAAATTGTATTTTCAAACACTGTTTGTATAACATTAAAGATAGCACAACATAAAACCGTCTTCATTATGCAATTACCCACCTTGCTTCTTCTGTGTCTGACAGTTTTAAAAAAGCCATTAAATCAGTTGCAAATAATTACATTTTTACTCTGTTCTCCAGGATCTTCTGTTTTTATGTTTTCATACTACTGGGTTTCTAAGCTACTGTACATTTTTTATGAGAACCGCATTTATTCTGATTGGATAATATTCTGGCATCTATATCTCAGAAGTGCTGTTGAATGTTTGTAGGTAATATGAAATATGACAACAAAAGATCAGCCCTGAAAACACTGGAAGTGAAGAAAGCACTCCCAATAACTCCAGTGTTAATTGTGTTATAAAATCTTGTGCAGTGTTTACAACACCTTGTGCTTTTGTGGTTGATTCGATTTTACAGATAACCAGCATTTTTACAATTCCCTTTGATTCAATTAGTTTGAAGTAAGAAATAAATTCTAGTTCTAGAAATAAATAAAGTCCTTTAGCCAGATGTTTAAAAGTCAATTCAACGACTGGCAATAAAACCAACTTGCCTATGTTTAATTATGCAGCTCCATAGATTGATGTGGTGTCTCTTTAGGTTATAAAAGCATCCTCTGCTCCACTTTAAACATAATCTATTGTCAAAAGTCATTTTAAATGCAACACAACAGGGACCTGATTACAGTAATTGCTTTGGTAATACGAGAAGCTACAGATTGAATGGTTTTGTTCCAGTCTGTTGCAAGTCTCAGAGGACAGCATGGAAGACATTACCTGTCTGGCATCTCAGTAGTATCTTAAGTATAAGACTTTAAATCAAATCATTTAATGATAACCATTGCCACAGAGTATGTGATAATGCACTTCCTGGAACTTAAAGCATTGGTGATAATCCAATAATTAGTGATTGGATAGATCACATAGACCATTGTCAGTCCATTATTCTTCACAACAGTTCATTTGTCCTAACCAATCAGAGATGTCTACGTAAATGGACTGTAATAATGACATTAAAAGAAGAGTTCAGTCTGCAACGCATATTTATTTCCATTATTATAGTTATATCTATGTTAATCTATGGACAGTTGGCTTAACTTACACTCAGTTATTTTGCGATGTGTAAAGCAGGTTATTTCATGGTTAGCCAAGCGTAGTGATTGCCAACACTATAGTTTTGCACGTCTTTTTCAGTTTGCATTATACAGTTGACCTCAGATATGATGAAGATTATGGGAAAAATGTTTACTTATACTTTTTGTGTGTACGTATGCATACTTCATGCATTCAAGGACAAAGAAATACTGCACCAACAGTGTTCTGGTCTTTAACAAAGAGTCAGCAAATTTAGTTATGAATATGATTTTAGTGCTGCTCGGTAGAGGGTTCTTGGAGAGGCAATTTCTATGGTGCGCTGGCACTGGAGATTAATTTTCTATGTGAATTTATTGAGAATTAGCCCAGCATGAAAATGTTCTCGACAGTATGGTTGCAAGCCACCTAATCTCTCCCAACACTGGGGAAAAACTAATAGAAACAGCCAGTCAACCCTGCAGAGATGAGTTGCTTTCAAGTCTTTCTCTTTGGTGATGAAAACAAAACAGAGAATCAGCCTTTAATGGATGGAATTGCTCTGTAGGAATTTGGGAGTTAATATTCTTTTCATGCTCTGCATACTTTTCCACTCACTGCTGGTTTGTTCAGAATGAAAGAGGTGAAGCTGCACAGTTTGTCTTTTGGTATTCAAATGAGGTGGATCATTCTGTAAAAAAATGGCACATTTCATTTTGCTAATATTTCTGCTATCTTTTCATGCTGAAGAATAGTAGACAGATGTCCTACAGGGACCTCAAAAGTTGATTAAAAGGAAGTTGATATAACTCTCACCCAATTTTGACAATTAGTATATTGTAGGGGAGAGCATGGATAATTAACACTCTTTTCTTTGCTCAGAGATATAAAATATTAGGTTTATATGTGGTTTAAAGGCTTAAATGGATTGAAATTCAGCCTCACACGTGTCAGTCACTACCTGTGTCAATTAAATTGAGGTGCAGTGTAATCACGTTGGATACTGTTAAGCTTGAAGTATGCAAACCTCAGAATTACTTATAATACTTATAGGCTTATATTCGTAATTATGAGTTTGAAGTTATTTTAACTTATTTTTTAATTAAAAATGTTTAACATGTTTATTCATGATTCTGCAAAGAAATCACCGCCAGTCAGCACCAATAGTCTTGTATGCAGTGTGCCGACATATAGTGCTTTTGTACTACAGTGTCATCTCTGTACTGTCCTATAATAATAAAAAAAAAAAAAAAAAACTTAAAAAAAGAAGTCACCACCAATCAGAGAAATGAAAAAGAACTCGCCCACTCCCATGAAGCACTGTGAATGACATGATAATTAGTCTCCCTATGCTCTCAAACTACTTTAAAGGCAAAATATGTAATTTTCGCAGATAGAGAGTGCATATTCAAAACAAACAGTGAAACAAAGGCATAGTTTGATGCCGCTGTGATTGAGTGTGGAATCATGGGAGTTGTCGCCTTCATCCCCACAGCCGATGCAATCTGACGGGACTCATCAAAATCACGTTCATGGATGAGCTAATGTATTAAAGATTTATTATCATCACTGTAGTATGAAGAAGGGTTGGCCTGAAAGCTGTGGAAGTGAAGTGAAGCTGCTGGAGCGATTGCTAATGAGAGATGATCACACACGGCTTAAAAGCAGCGGAGCTTTTATTATGCCACAGTCAACCTCTTCCACTTCTTCCGGTCATGCGTATGTGGGGTAAAACACCGCTGAGTGTGTTGAAAGTTCTGCTTTAATGCTACTCTGTGTGTTCATCACCTGTCTAATACAACGTATAACAAAATAAAGTGTCTTTAGTGTTTCATGTTTTCTACAAAATAAAACCATTAACTGAAGGTGTTTGATGTCATTGGCAGGTGACTTTGAAGTGAATTTAAAAACTTATGTATAACCTTTATACTTAAACCTATAAAGCTTGATATGAAACTTCTGAAAAATCTGATATTTATATGGTTAAAAAGTAAGTTGATAGCATGTAATGCAAGGGTGTACATTTGCACTACAATGATTTACTAAAAATGAAAAAGTTTTGTATTTGTATTTTTAAAAGGTTTCTGTAAAATCTGCAAAACGACTAAAAATGTTGTATTATGTATGTCAGTCCAGTAGTTGGCGATTCACTTTGTAAAGAAACTACATTTACGCACCACTAAGCACTATGCTTTGTTTACAAGGAGATGATAGCAGTATCATGATTTAAAAATGTACACTTTGAAAGTAAAGTTTTCAAAAGTTTGCATTCAAAGCCCCCAAAACACTGCAGCCATATAAATGCAGCCAAAATGTGTAAAAGGTTTTTCATTTTAGTTAAAAACAGTGTTGTGTAAACTCCCCTAAATTAAAGAAATCTTTATAACAGTATACAAACCACCAGTGTTGGGAAGGTTACTTTGGAAATGTAACGGGTTACAGATTACAAGTTATCCTGTTTAAAATGCAATAAGTAGTGTAACTATTACGATTACTTTATTAAAGTGATGCAGCTAATTACATTTGATTACTTTTTGATTCTATCAAATGTTTTCAACTGTTAAAGTTCACATTCAGAATTAAAATTTCCTGATATTTTACTCACCCCCATATCATCCAAGATGTTCATGTCTTTCTTTTTTTCTTTTTCCTTAATGAAACATTCCAGGAATTTTCTCCATATAGTGGACTTCAATGGTGGCCAAATGGCTAAAGGTCCAAACTGCAGTTTCAATGCAGCTTCAAAGAGCTCTAAACAATCCCAGACGAGAAATAAGAGTGTTATCTAGCTAAATGAACTGTCATTTTCTTTAAAAAAAATCTTTGTCTTTGATATTTTTTTTAAACTACAAATGCTCCTCTTGCCCTAGCTCTGCGATGCACATGTGTGTCTACACACATTGCGTAGTCGTGTAATCGTAATCTCATTTTCTACGCCACTTTACTGTTTGTGGTCCAGTCTTCTGTCACAACACGTGAGGCGGAAGGCGCAACACAACGATAAGATGCAATGTAAAGTCTTTAATATAATCCACACAGGTAAATCCACAAAAGGGGGACAGGAACACATGTATTCACTGACGAGACCGGACAATTAACACTGAACTGAGACCAACTTATAAAGACAGGTGATTACAAAGAACTAAATAGGACACAGGTGAAACGAGTTAACTAATCAGGACACAGTGAGGGCAGGGAGAACCAAATATGGGCACAAGAGGGAGAAACCAACATAAAATAGTCCAGGAGTATGACACATGTAACTATTTACTGCCAAACACTGCAAACTACTTACATAAAATATACATAAATATCAGTTATTATTACTCTGTATCACCCAATAATGTCTTAGTAAGATCATATTTAAATGCTCAGTATTATGATCAAAGCTCTGTAGTTTCCAATTGTGAGACAACACTTTAATGCAAAGATGACTAAAGGATGTGCGAATAAAAATTAATCAAAAACATATCGTATTATATTCTGACAAGTTGCTTCAGCCCAGTAAGTGTTCATCGTTAAATATTTCTAAAAGGCCTTTTACTTACAGAAAAACTATAAATCAGTCAGACAACAGAAGGCATGTAGTGGATTGTGTACAACAGGTTTTTCAGTGTTGATCATGTTGATAATTCAGAGGAAATGGTAACATTTTAGAATAGGATACACTTATTCACTATTAACTACGACTTTTTCCTCAATAAATTCCTAATTCGTGGATTATTAATAGTTAGTAAGGTAGTTGTTAATTTTGGGTATTGGGTAGGATTAGGGATGTAGAATAAGATCATGTAGAATAAGGCATTAATATGTGCTTAATTAGTACTAATAAATGGCTAATATTCTAGTAATAAGCATGCCAATAAGCAACTAGTTAAGAAACTGTGAGTGTTAACGAAGAAATTTACTTATCAAATATGATACAGTAGGCTTTATAGGGTTGATAATGTGCACAGTTTACAGTCTGACTGTGTTTAATTAGGACAGCAAAATGTAAACAAAAAGCAGATGTGAACCCCTGCCCCCCATACACCCTCTAACCCCAAAATCACAACACAAACATTTGCTGATTCAGAAACGACAAACTGTCTGCACTTCAGCTGCATGTAATCAAGAGATGTTTGCGTTCTACAACTCCTGCATTCGCAATTATATAAAATAGGGAGAAAAAAATGACAAGTGGATGCCTTGGTAAATTAAGACTAAGCAATGCTTAATCATAAGCATGTTAATGTTCATCTGAACATTCCTGTCTATCACTATCAGCAATGGGGCTCTTCAGAGTGTCAGATCTTAAGTACTGTAGCTTTAACTCCTATCTGTCATCATACTAAATTAGTCAATGCTTTTTCTCTATGCTTGGAGACACAGCTGCATTTGAGAGGTTACTGGTGCCAGTGCTGGCCACCTGCTCGGACTGTGAAAGTAAGTGCTGCTTAGAGCCAATCAGACATGATACAGCAGTTATAGAGAAAGGCAATACAGAATGTAAAGGATCATTTCGTGACTTTAATACCGGACTTTAATCTTGCTGTAATAAGAGCTGCCTTAACACTGGCCATTAGTGCCTCTTTGTGCTGATCCATGACCAGCTTCCCGCGCCTAAACACTGGCCGTATTCATTAGGAATCTGACCGCGCAACTGGCCTCAGATCAGAATCGAAGTGCATCGTTCTCTCTCTCAAAAAAAAGCTATTAGGAAGACTACTGCAGAGAGAGGGGCGACTGAGAATCCGTCAAGCGGGCTGGATCACTACTGCTCATTCAGCTGAACAGTTGCCATAGATACAGAGTGGTGATGATGTGTCGCTCCTGTGATTTGTCTGTTGTTTTGGATGGCAGTGTCACTGCTGTTTGAAATAGATGAACCGTTTAGAGTTAGTGCTTCTGTGTGATCCCTGACATGTTGTAATTGCAACCGATGGTCATGGCCATGGTTGAAAATAATAATTACAGTAGCCTAAATTGGGAAGTCTTGTAGAGTGACTTAAATGTCATGAGTGCAGTCTGAGTCATTATCTAGATTTGTACTGAAGGAAAGTCTATCAGATGTTCCAAGATTGAGATGTATTTCACTGAATGTAAAGACATCAATGACTAAACATTCATGTTTAGTCAAAAAAAAAAGTTACTCTTCTCCAACAAATACAGCACACTTTTTTAGTCAAAGATTTTACAAATACCAAAAATAGTGGTAAGACTTTATTTTAATGTGTTGTAATTACGGTACATGTATTTAGCATAGTAATAACAGCAAATTAAATGTGATTTCACAAAACTAATGCTAAAACCTAACCCTAAACCTACAGAAAGTAACTTTTTAAAAATGTTTAAATATTGCTCAGTACTCCTTTGTGTAACTACACTGTAAAAATGGCACATTAACATAAAACATAACCTTAAAAATGAATACTGTATGCACTGTATGTCTTTCTTAAAACACATCTAGACATATTCTAAAACATGTAAAAGATAAAAAGATAAAAAAAAAAATAAATAAACATTGAAAATATTTATGAGCAGAACAGTTTTCATATTTGACAAATTAAATCAATTTACTTTGATTTACTTTTCAAAACATTTTAATTGCTCCCTCAAATGACACAATAAATAAACGCTTCCTTTTTAATTTAGCATGTTTTTGGGTAGCAGAGATGGGAAGTAACTAAGTACAAATACTTCGTTACTGTACTTAAGTAGATTTTTCTGGCATCAGTACTTTACTTCAATATTTATTTTTCTGACTACTTTTTACTTTTACTCCTTACATTTTTACACAAATATCTGTACTTTCTACTCCCTACATTTTCAAACCAGGCTTGTTACTTCAGTTTTAATCTGCATTTGGTGGATCACCATTCGATTACAAATCTCTAAATCATGAATCGGTTAGTCTGTACTGGCAACTCGATTCGGCTCGTGTGCGTGCACCGCATCTCAGCAAGTCCGGCAGGGATTGAAGGTGGGGGGAGTGAATAACCAGCACTCTCTCCACCCTCAATACCACGACTGAGGTGAGTCCCTTGAGCAAGGCACCGATCTCCCAACTGCTCCCCGGGCGCCGCAGCGATAGCAATATGGCTGCCCACTGCTCCGGGTGTGTGTTCACGGTGTGTGTGTGTGCGTGTTTGATCACTTCTCACTACTGTGTGTGTGCACTTGGATGGGTTAAATGCAGAGCACAAATTCCGAGTATGGGTCACCGTACTTGGCCACACGTCACGTCACGTCCTTTCCTTTTCCTTTCCTTTTTCAAGACAGTGCAGACAGTTCTGTTCATAACAGTAGATGGCTGATGGGAAAAGGGACAGGTACAAGAAAATTAGTGGGAAAAAAAGTAAACACTAAGTGAGATGCAAAGAGATATCATGGAAAATAAAGAGACTGAAAAGGAAAATGGAAATGAAGGTGCAGTTCAAGAGAAAACCTTTAATTATTTTGTTTAATTATTAGGTTTTATTAGGTTTTAAACTTTTTTTTTAAATGTGATGGCCATACAAAAAATAGGGTTGTCCGTGGTTTCAGAATTTGTTGTGGGTGAATGGGATGGCCTGGATGAGTGTGAGATTTCACCGGCCTGAAATTTTGTCCCAGTCCTGCTCTGTTCTACATGGTGGTTGTTCAGCCTTGATACATTCATTAGCTAACAATATTTTAAATGGAAATTATTTTGTATTAATGTGTCAATATGACTTGAGGTCCAATTGCCAGCATGACACTAAAACAGGCAGTACTAATGGGTACTATTCAAGTACATGTCAGAGCTCGCTCATACTTCTTTACTTTAATCAGAGTAAAAAAGTGTAGTCAGTACTTCTACTTTTACCAGAGTATTTTTAAACATGAGTATCTGTACTTCTACTTGAGTGAATGATGTGTGTACTTTTGCCATCTCAGCTGGTTAGCAAACCATGAACAATGAACAGTGCAATTTTCCATAAAAAAAACTAATAGAAATATAAAAAATAATGGTAAGACATTATTTCAGTGTGTTGTAATTACATGTATTTAGTATAGTAATAACAGTAAATGTATGCATAATTACTTGAAAATATTGCTAAACCCTAAACCTATAGTAACTAACTTTTATTTATTTATTTGTTTATTTTTTAAATACTGCTTAGTGCTCCTTTGTGTAATTACATTGTGAAAATGGCACATTAACATAAAGAGTAACATTAAAAATTAATACTGTATATACTGTATGCCTTTCTTAAAACACATCTAGACATTAACAAATATTCTAAAACAAATGTAAAAGAAAAAAAAAAAACATTAAAAATAATTACGAGCAGAACAGTTCTCATATTTAACAAATTAAACCAATTTACTTTTCAAAACAACATTTTAATTGCTCTCTCAAAATACAAAATAAATAAACACTTTTTTTTTTTTTTTTTAAATTAGCATATTTGTGGCTAGCAGCAGCAAACAATGAACAGTGCAGATTTCCATTTAGAAATAATACTATAAATAATCATATAAAATAATAATATAAAAATTAATGGTAAGACTTTATTTCAATGTCACGATTACATGTTATATGTATTTAGCATAGTAATAACAGTTATTTAATGTGTAATTACATGAAACTAATAGTAAACCCTAAATCTATAGTAAGTACATTTTTTTATGTATTTATTTTATTTATTTTTTAATTAGTGTAAAAATACATCTAAACATTAGCAAATGCTCTAAAACCAATATATATATATATATATATATATATATATATATATATATATATATATATATATATATATATATATATATAAAACAATGCATTAAAAATATTTATGAACAGAACAGTGCTCAAATGTAACAAATTAAATTAATTTACCTAAATCAAATCAAATCTAGTTGTTTTTTTTTTAATCAAAACAACATTTTAATTGCTCCCTCAAATTACATGATAAATAAAGACTTTTCTTTAATTTTGCATATTTGTGGCTAACAGCAGCAAACCATGAACAATGAACAGTGCAGATTTCCATTAAAAAGTAATACAAATATAAAAAATAATGCTAAAACTTTCTCAATGTGCTGTACGTTACATGTATTTAGTATAGTGATAACAGTAAATTTATGTGTAATTACTTGAAAATAATGTTAAGCCCTAAACCTATAGCAAGTAACTTTTATTTTTTTAATTTTAAATATTGCTCATTACTATTCTGTGTAATTACACTGTAACAATGGCACATTAAAATAAAGTGTAAATAAAATAATTCATACTGTATGTACTGTATGCCTATTTAACAATTAAATCAATTTACTTTTCAAATCAACATTTTAATTACTCCCTCAATTTACACAATAAAAAAAAAAAAAAAAAAAACTAAAGCATATTTGTAGCTAACAGCAAACCATGAACAATGAACAGAGCAGTTTATCATTTAAAATAATACAAATATAAAAAATAATGTTAAGACTTTATTTCAGTGTGTTCGTATTTATGGTACATACATTTAGTTTAATAATAACAGTAAGTTTATGCATAATTACTTGAAAATAATGCTAAACCCTAAGCCTAAACCTATAGTTTAACTTTCATTTATTTATTTATTTATTTATTACATATTGCTCAGTACTCTTTTGTGTAATTACACTGTAACAGTGGCACAATAAAATAAAGTGTAACCAAAATAATTAATGCTGTATGCACTGTACATTTAATACATTTAAACATTTACAAATATTCTATTTCTTTCATTGTTTAATTTATTTATTTTTTTTATCTATTTATAGTTGTTTTCTGCAAATATGCAATAAATTAATGCCAAGTTCAAGGGTTCGTTAGCAGACCTGACTAGAGCAAACACTTTTCACAGCCATATAAATAGCATGCGATCACATAGGAGACACAGTGGAAACCACATTACATGTTTTGTGCAAAAAAATAAATATATAAAATCAATTCTTAAGTCATGGTCCCTGCAGCCATAGCAGAAAGCAGTTAAAGTCGTGTTTAAAGATTTTTAAACTGTGACGAAGCATCATGTTATAAGAAAATGTCTATTCATCACATGCAACCTTGTAAGCATTTACTTAATGGATTGGCCATAGCTGCTTCAGTTACTTTCATCTGCAACACCTCTTTGGATTTTAAGAGGAAAAACTAAAAAATAATTTTTCTCCAAGCATGTCATTCCAATTTTTTTACTGGAGAGGATTTACAGGTTGAAGCTCAAGCAGTGCTGAAAGCTCAGGTGATGATAGAGTTTGTACTTCTGCAAACCTTCTGCAGTTCTAGCAGTGCACTAGTCAGGGTTGCCAAATCCACAGTTTTCCCACATAATACTACTTATAATACTTATAAACTACTTATAATATGAGCGTATGTACTTTTTTGATTTCTTTTTTCTTTTTTAACCACAACACGAAAAATAAAAAAGAATGGTTGTTGTAATTATCAAATTTTAAGTTCAATAGCAAAATTAAAATCACACGAAATGCTATACACAAAATCTACTTATTTAGTAGAACATTTCCTTTTTTCATTCAACATTCAAAAATATGTACAAATTAAAATTGAATTTACAAGCTTTCTTTTTTGCCACATTAAAAATAATGTTTCTTTTAAATTCTGGTCTGTTGTTCATGCAAAGTCATGGAAAACTGAGAAAGCTATATGTCCACCTAGAATTTTCTAGGTCTCTCCCCATGGGATGTTTAGAAAGTAACATTTCGAAAGTTTTCTCCTGACTGTTTGCCAGTGGCTCCATATCAGAACAGGCTTAACCCCAAGCCTCCAAGCTATGAGAGTGTGGACAGGGGAGAGAGGATAATGAGAAAGAGAGGCGAGGGACGGTTTATGAGACAGCATAATGGCCACTGGCTACAGTTTACTCACTCAAACCTGGAGACTTACAGACAGATCCAGATTTCCAAAGTAAGCCGAGCCAAGCGTTTTATTGCACTGCATTAGATTTCCCCATCCCGTGCTCCATTCTAAACCATCATCACAAAACAATTGCAAGTTGTTTTGCTGATTAGTAATGATTGAAGTCATGTAACTGTAATGGCCTGGGAGCCCAGCTGGGCTAGAAATTAAGCTTGGCTGCCTTAAAGCTTTGTGAAATGCTTTAGTTGTTTTTTTTAATTAACAAAAATTGCAATTTTGCATTTTGAATCAGGCACTGGATAAAAGATAGTCATCATTGTTCTTTGTGTAACCCATTACTTAGAGATATGGCATGAATAAATCAGAATAAACAGATAAGTAGAAATAAAATGCTCCATTTATTAACAATAAAATAAGCATAAAAAGGGAAATTGACTAAAACACCAAAGTTTTTTTTTTTTTTTTCTAATCAAAACAATAAGCATTCTCATAGCTCTCCAAAATAAATAAATAAATAAATACATAAAATAAAATAAAATAAAATAAAATAAAATAAAATAAAATAAAATAAAATAAAATAACTTCTTCAGACTCTCTTTCATTAGCATCTGGTGGCCTTGATCAACCTTCAGGTGGATTTTGGTCATGTCTATGCTAATGGGGATTTTTAATGTTGTGTGTTGTTTGTGTCTGTGTGTGCATGCATATGTGTGTGTGTGTGTGTGTGTGTGTGTGTGTGTGTGTGTGTGTGTGTGTGTGTTTGCACCAAAGGTTAGCTAGCAGTTTTTTTTGTTTTTTGTTTTTTTAAATCAAAGACATTAAGTATTCTCGTAGCTCTCCAAAAAAATTACATCAAATTATACAAATTAATAGAATATTTATTGTTCAGACTTTCCATAAATGTATCATAAAGGGGAAATTAACACAACTGGGTGAGGGACAAATAATAATAATAATACTAATACTACTACTACTAATAATAATAATAATAATACTGTACAATAAAAGATCAATAAGACAACAACAACAACAATAATAATAATAAGATACTAGACAATAAAGATTAATAGCTATTCCTTATTTATTTATTTATTTATTTATTATTATTAATAATTGCATATATTCTTTCTAATATAAGGTGCAGAAAAGGTTGCCTGATATTGGAGAATTACCTACATATCATTTCACACTAAAAAAAAAACAAAAAAAAAAAACATTTAGGGTGTAATGTTGTTTTTGTTTGATCTCAGATGTATCAATCTCTGTAAAATATTTATCATGTTCATCCCCAATGTGTTTTAAAGGTACTATTTAATAATATGAAAGGGTTAGGATATAAATAAAGCCTAACAATTTTCATTTGACAAATGAAACAGTTTGGTGAAAACCACCATCACAAATTGTTGTCAGGAACTGTGTCAAGTCTTCATATCAGGATTCATAACTGTGTTCTGTGCTTCATTCAACTCCTGTTTCACAGAAACTAAGAGAAATGATGCAACTCTTGTGGAAAAGAATGAAGGATCAATACTTCAAATGAAAGAGAAACGTTTCTGTACCTGCCATCTGGCTGATGTTGATACGAGTCAAGCTACGTTATCTAGGGTGTTTGTTGTTTGCATTCATCACAGCCAGTGAACTCAGTTCAGTATTCATCAAGCTCATAATTTTCAGTTAACACTGAAAGATGGCTCTGAAACGTAAACAAATATGTTCTGTCATATATGAGCCTCAACTTGAGTGTCAAAAAAATCATCATGAAAGATGTCCGTACGACTCGTGTGCTTCAATCCAAGTCTTCTGAAGCCGTAGGCTTTGTTTGAGAATCCCGACAAAGCTATCATAGGACTTAAAAAAAAAAAACAGCATATGGGTCTAGAACAACATAATGGCGTGCAAGTAATGCCAAAATCCTCATTTTTGAAAATACGTCTTTAGGATAATGACAAACTTGCATGTTGTAAGAGTGCGGAGCAAAACGTAAGGGGTGAAACGTTCAGAAATCAATAATAATCAAAGTAAACATCTGCCATGTTTTCAATGGGACATTGCAAAACGCAGGCAAAAATCGAGTCTTACAGGGCAACTGATGGTCTAACGATGAGTAGTAAAGGTTCTCTGCTGAACTCTTTATTTATTGATCATGAATAAGAATAAAGTGTCTCAAATTAAATTTTAACCATAGAGGTCTGTCGAACAGGCCAGAGTGGCAGGAGATAGTTTTTACCATCTTAGAGAAAGTGACTGTCAGAACAAAATGTCAAATGGGTCGATGCTGTTTCCATTTGGTCAGTAAACAAGCCCTGTAACACTTTAAATAGAAGTGATTCAACATTTCACCAACAGCAGCGCTGAGAATGGCAGGGTGAAGAAAAGCTAACCTTTCATATGGAAGCTAGTTCTACTATAATCGGTTTCATTTCATTGTATCACTGAAACATGTAACCATCAACCCACTTTGGGCATAAAATTACAGTGCACTCCGTTTAACAAATGCTCTTCAAATATTAAATTGCCTGATGGTGCCGCTGGCCATTATGTTGCATCTATTTATTCTAGCATGATCTGAAGGAAGAGAAAGAACTGCTGGCAGTCACCATCACTTTGCACTTGGACAAGAATAGTATGTCATCATTTCAACCACCACTGGACATTTATTTTTATGGATGTCACTGCATGAATGCACTTAAAAACCATCAGAGCAGCATATAACTAAAGAAGTGCTACCGATAAAAGATTTCTGCTCTTATTTATAGAATGTTCCAAAGTCCTCTGTGTCCCAAATTCATTCAATTAAACTACTAGAGCATGCTGATCAAGAAGTCGCTTTTCACAAGCAAGAGAAAAAGTTCGGAAACAAACTGGTATATATGGAATATATAAATGAAATATGTTCACTCAAATGGATATTTGGTAGGGTTTTTATTTAGGCAGCAGCTATTCGCACTAAGTGCAAATAGCCATAGAGGGTATTCACACCATAAGTGCCAATAGCAATAGATGCTATTTACACTAAGTGAAAATAGCATATTTTCTTAGCTATAGATGCCATTTAAGTGCAAGTAGCTATAGATTCTATTTACACTATGTTAAAACAGCAGGAATTTCTGCTATTAATAGTACTTATTGCAAATAGTGGCTCGCGGCAATTACTACATATTTTACGAGGTGGCTAATTCGTACAAATTCGTACAACCTACTCGTACAAATTGATCATATGCAAGGATTACTTCCTTGTTTTAGACAAGCCAGCTTAGTCATTTCTGGTCAACTGTAGTGTGTCATAATAGTAGTGTCCTTTGCTCGTTTTCTATACATAATCCATTCACAATTCGAAGAAAAGTTTCGTTTGTCTAAGAGGACCGAACGTTCATGTATACCGCTTCAAGAATGACAAACGCGAGTGTAAAAAATTATGCGAGTAAATTGGCTAAATATGCGCGAGTCATTTGATATGATTGACAATAACCGAACAAAACACCTGACAAGCCGATGTCAAAAACAGAGCTGTGCATTAAATGATTCAGACTAAATGCAGAGTAACAAAACTACAGCAGTAAGTTTGTGTTGGTTGAATATAGGCTGTTTAATAGCTTTTACAGTTCAAGATAAAACTGTTATTAAATGTACGGTACTGTGCAAAAGTAATAGGCCACTAGTATTTTCACCAACAAAAAAATGGTTTTAAGTCAGTTGCTGTAGTGTGTCAATAGGAAATATCAGTTTACATTTCTAAACATTCATTTTGCCATTAATTGTAATAATCCAGTGAGATTTTTGTTTGCACAAGCAGTCTGACAACAGCCAGTGCTCCACACAGAGATCTGATCTCATCATCATCCAGTCTGTCTGGAATGACATGAAGAAACAGAACAAACTGAGACAGACTAAATCCAGAAGAACTGTGGCAACGTCTCCAAGATGCTTCAAGAAACCTACGTGCCAAGCTACCTGAAAACTCATGCGCAAATGTACCTAGGGCAAAAGCTGTTTTAAATGCAAATATGGTTTACCAAATGTTGATTTAATTTAGTTAATAGAAATTAATTGATAAATAAAATCTATTTATGGCATTATTTTTGACAGCATCCTTATTTTACAGCATTTTTACACTAGTGCCTAAAACATTTAACAGTACTTTGCAGGTAGGTTTCTTGAAGCATCTTGGAGACGCTGCCAAGGTTTCTGGATTTAGTCTCAGTTTGTTCTGTTTCTTCATGTAATTCCAGACAGACTGGATGATGGTGAGATCAGATCTCTGTGTGGAGCACTGGCTGTTGTCAGACTCCTTGTGCAAACAAAAATCTGACTTAATTATTATTACAATTAATGGCAAAATGAATGTTTGGAAATGTAAACTGATATTTCCTACTGACACACTACAGCAAAAGATAGAAATAACTGACTTAAAACCGTTTTTTGTTGGTGAAAATACTAGTGGCCTAAGACTTTTGCACAGTACTGTATGTAAAAAGAAGTAGTTATTAAATAAATATAAAATATTTCAAATTCATATTGATTTATATTGAATGCATCATTTAATTCTTATATGATTAATATTTAACTTATTTAATTTGAAGTAAACTATATATAAGTATTTAAATAATTGGTAACACTTTACAATAAGGTGTCATTTGTTAACATTAGTTACTAACTTGAACAAACTATGAACAAAACATTTATTACACTATTTATTCATATTTGTTAATGTTAGTTAATAAAAATACAGTTGTTCATTGTTAATTCATGTTAGTTCACAGTGCATTAACTAATGTTAACAAACACAACTGATTTTAATAATGCATTAGTAAATGCTGAAATTCACATCAACTAAGATTAGTAAATGGTGTAGAAGTATTGTTCATTCTTAGTTCATGTTAACTAAAGTAGTTAACTAATGTTAACTAATGAACCTTATTGTAAAGTGTTACCAAATAATTTAAATGATATGTTTTTAAAGTAATCATTATTTACGATGTTGCAATGATTATTTTTCTCAGTTTCTGATAAGAACGAGGCAGGAGAGAAGTCTCAAGTGTCTCCACCTATATATAGCACATACAAAATGAGCTACACCAGAAATTTACGAGCTGGCTTATCATTATGCGGAAGTTCTAAAGAACGCTCCGTGCATATGGTCAATTCATACGATTTTACGTAAGAATACGTAAGAATTGGTCGTAAGATAGCATTGGTATAAAATAAATACGTATTGAGTGTAAACTATATTTTTAATTCAAGTTGTTAAATGGATGACACCTTATTGGGACAATAAATCCCTCTGCACATCTACCCTAACCCTACCCGTTACTTTATTTTCAACTTTTTGATTGTTTTCTTAATTTTATTGAAAATAAATGCCTTGTGATACAAGATTTGAAAAGGGAGAAGAAAAAGAGTTTGGCGAAAGGCAGATTCCAACTAAAACAACTACTGCACACACTTTACCATCCACGCCACTGGAACTGGTGCTTGACAGTCATCTTTTGTAGTTTTGACTACCTCAATCACACGTTGAGTTAGTGTAAATAGCTTCTGCCAACAAGGCAGGATATTTGCACTCAGTGTAAATAGATACTCTGTTTTATTTAAGTATGTATTTATGGTAACACTTTAGTATAGGGAACTTACTAGCATGCCTATTATTAACATATTGGCTGTCTATTAGTACTCAAAATGCATGCATGACCATATTGTACATCCCTAATCCTACCCAATACCTGAATTTAACCACTACCTTACTAACTATTAATAAGCAGCAGATTAGGAGTTTACTG
Organism: Cirrhinus mrigala; assembly: GCA_036247105.1. NCBI lineage: Eukaryota > Metazoa > Chordata > Actinopteri > Cypriniformes > Cyprinidae > Cirrhinus > Cirrhinus mrigala. Next base: position 11,940,413 of record CM070011.1, read on the forward strand.
AACCAAAAGCCGTAGTTAATGCTTTGTTAATAGCGAGAACTGGACCTTAAAATAAAGTGTGACCATATATAGTCAATTATATATATATATATATATATATATATAAACATTTCCACAATTATTAAAATAATTAAACAAATAAATAAAAACTGCCCTTTTGTGATGGTGGGGACAACTTGCCCCAATCTATAACACAGTTCAAATTTCAGTTAAAATTTACCATCTTTTTATAGTTGACTCTTGTCTAAATGTATGTCAGTGCGATTTTACTGTGTTGAATTTCTTTACCTAACAGTTGGGGCAAGAAAACAAAAATTGTTTGGAGGACCATGTTCATAGAAATTATCTAAATCCAGTAAGCAAGACAGTGAAATATGGCATTTTTGACAAAAAGTGGCAATGTTTCAGTCAAAGACCTTCCTCAGGCACACACACACACATATACGTGCAAAGGCAACAGCTCAGTAAGTACAGTTCCAAATATGTTTCAATAAAGCAGTGGATGTGCATACTTTGATCTTTTTTTTTTATTTTTGACAAACTGACTATTGTACAGTATTGTGACAGTTACACAATATTGTAAGGATTATTATTATGAAATTTCAGTAACACTTTACAGTAAGGTGTCATTTGTTAACATTAGTTAATGTATTAACTAACATGAACGAACAATGAACAATATATTTATTACACTATTTATGAATCTTTGCTAATGTTAGTTAATAAAAATACAGTTGTTCATTGTTGTTATTGTAAAACAGAGAAACAGCTATATCATTATAGAAAAAAATGAGGAATCAATTTTTTATTGGTCATTTGGACATGTATATAAGACATGTATTTTTCTAAAGCTAACACTGAAACATTTGCCCACAAATTCCCAAGAAGTATTATTTTATTTTGTTATAGATTTATTTTTTTTTTTTTTCTGTTTTGTTTTCTGCCTATACACAGAAATGGATTGAATGAGTTATCTTGAATGCATGAACGAATAAACAAATACACGAATAAACTAATACATGAATAAACAAATACAGAAATGAATGAATGAAAGAAAGAATGAATGAATGAAAGTGAAGGCATAGACAGCACATTTCTGTTAGGGAAAGTCAGCTGAGGTTAGAAAATTAGAAAAAAACTAAAGCAAACAATTACATTTCAGCCGAAAGCTGATAAGAGTAACACAGCTATATTTTAAGAATGGAAAGAAACTGGAGCTGGAAACTGAACTCCTCAGGGACCTGCTTTATTCATGTTTTTTAAAGCGGAAAATATGAAAATAAAAGGATTTTGTGCATAAGCAACAAATGTAGTGGTGTCACATGAAAAGCAAAATATTTTCACTTCATATTAATTTGTATCTTCTAACCCCAGTGAAACAATATGCAATTTTGAGACTAAAAGCCATTTAGGTAAACATGTGATTTACTGTTTCAATAAAACTCACACATAGGGTGAATATTGCTTTCAGTGCTTTAAAAGTGAAGCTCTTTACCTGACTTACTAAAAATAACATCCTTTTGGATTTATGGTCAGCAAGCAACTTAATTTTATTATATAAATATTGTAAATATTTTACCAAGAGATAGAATTTGCTGCCTCACATTCTGTTCTGATGCCTAACAAGATTAAAAAAAAAAAAAAAATTCAATTGTGTGAAATCAATGAAATAAAATGTTCATGTCTTGGAGATACGTGAGCAGATAATGCTAGTGCGCTCTAAGAAAAGTCTATAAATATAAGATACAATGTACTGTTTTCGTATTAACTTTTCACATGTGTTTTACCTGTATTCTGAATCACGTATTGCATTGTGTTGTGTTTTAGGGTTAATGGAAATGTCTGTAATCTTAAACAAGTTAACGTTTGATGCCATCCAAGATGTAGGTGAGTTTGTTTCATCTGAATACATTTGGAGAAATTTAGCATTACATCACTTACTCAGTGAATCCTTTGCAGTGAATGGGTGTCATCAGAATGAGAGTCTTAACAGCTGATAAAAACATAATTTGAATGACCTGAGAGTGAATAAATGATCATTTTTGGTTGAACCCTTGGCTGTCCCAGCAGAAAATGACCACTACCGTTTTCATTTTTCTAAAAGATTTGGACTTGATTGAAGTCCTGATGAACAATCATATCCATGTGATATAAAATTATGTGTTTGAAATGTGCGACCTGATAAATCCTAATGACCTGCAGTGATTAAATAAAGAGAGAGTGATAGAAATGATGATGGATGGGTTAGTGGGTGCGTGGGATGTGTCTTTACACCAAACATCAAAGCGGGGCTGCCGACTTACTAATAGATCAAGCAGGGATTCTTTGGAATCATTAGCGTCAAGTCACCGAAATGCAGAACTGATACTCACAACAGCAGTAGGCTTAATTAATACAATTGTTGTTTATGAAAGAGGCCATTTTAAAGCATTAAAGCTAATCGTGCATGCTGTTAGCATAATGAAAACCAATGGAGGCCAAACCTATGCCAACAGAAATATTTTTCTAAATACGCACAGACATGTGATATTGATTTACATAGTTCCTTATGCTGCAGAAAAGTCGATGTGTTATTTCTGTCCACTCATTTACTAATCGATCATCTGGAGGCTGTTGTTGAGTAAAGCAAAGTTAAGGCAATCATGTTTTTACATTTGGTGCTTAGAGAGTATTACAGTGTGAATATTATTATTAATAGGCAAAACATTCACTTAGGATGTGTTGTCTGTTCATTATTTAGAAATCAATTTAGATAAAAACGTCTGATAAATGAATAAATGCAACTGTAAATAGACCATTGAAAGCTGCTTAGCTGCAGTACAAAAATAGATGTTTCAATACATTATCTCAATGATAGTGGAGCTTGGTGGCAAGATCTCTATTCATTTGATGCTTAATATACCATGGGGTGTTAAATAATTCAAATGAAAACCACTGTCCATGTTTAACTCGTAAGACTTAACCAAGAGATTCACAGTATCGGGGTATCCTGCAGAGTTTAGCTCCAACCTGCTCAACCACCTACCTTTAGTTTTTTAAGAAACCTTGAAGACCTTGATTAGCGGGTTCAGGTGTGTTTAATTAAAGTTGGTGCTAAACTCAGCAGGGCTTTGGCCTTCCAGGAACTGAGGAACTGAGACATCCCTGCTGTAAATGGTAAAAAGGAGGAATAATTCATATATATTGATCCAAAACACATTTATCATTATTATTATCCATCCGTTTTCGAAACCACTTTCCTGTGAAGGGTTGGGCTATAGGCAGGGAAACACTCTGGAAGGACAGCCAGTCCATCGCCATATCATTATTTTTCTTATTATTAATGTTGTTGGTGTTGTATTTATTGTACAAATATGACAGCAGTGGTTGGACAAAATAATGTGATCACCTAGGATAAAAGCAGGCAGTATTTTTATATTAAGGTGTTTTCCCACCATTTGCCTATTAATAGCATCTTAGTATAGATTAACACAACTTTTGAATAGTCTATAGTAGGGCTGGGCGATAATTCTGTAACGATAATTATCACGATATAATTTTCCTCGATACAACGATAAAAAGAGTTCGATAAATGTTCGATATAATTTTTATGTGCCAAAAGTGGAACGAAACAGCATGACTCATTTGAATCACGCCACACAGACCATTTATCCGCTCAGACCAAAGTTCAAACTGCCGCACTGTGCGAGCTCAGTAGAGAAGATGACGTTATACATTTGAACTAATTGCGCCTACATTTGAAATAACGAACTTGAGCGCGCAAAAGACGCGATATGTGAACGGCTCCGTTACGCGAGCACTAAACAGCGCTGTGAGATCCAGTGTGAAACACTTGAATTCAGCGATGAACACAAATGACTCTGTGATTCAAACTAGTTTAAAGCTGTGTGCAACGAGACAGTCAGAAGGCTTTTCAATCTACACATCGCCATCATTTACCATGGATTTACTGTAGTAACACTCACTGCACCATGGTATTGTGGCAGCCATGTGGGATATTCACACTGAATTTTATTACAGGAGTAATGGTATATAATTATAGTATGTGTGTATTTGTTGATTAAGCTATAGCATGTGTGCATTTATACTGAATGTTTTTAGACTACCGTTTTTCATACAAATAGGCTATCTATAAAACCATGTAGTTATATTTTTACCATGGTATTGAGGTACCATTATGTGTGATTTTAACTGTTTATCATGATTTAAAATGTATGCTTGCTACTATGGGATACCAATGCTTAATCAAAAAAAAAAACATTTACAGATGTTACTGATTGATAATGAACAAAAATTTACCTCTGCATCCTCAAGCTACTATCAAATGTACATTTCTAAGAGACAAAAAAAGTGATATTATTATTATCATTATCAGACAACCCAAACCTGTTTCTTGATTTGAAACAATATAACTCGTTAGAACATGCAGAAATTAATTTTTCTGTTTAGATATTTATTTTGTTAAGGAAAATTAATGGTCTGGTTTCTACAACTTTCACTTTGGAAAAATCTGACTTTAAACTTGAAAGAAATAAAGATTTGACATTTATCGTGATAATTAGCGATATCGACTGATATGAAAAAAAAATTATTGTGATAATTCTTTTGCCCATATCATCCAGCCCTAGTCTACAGTGAAACACCTGCCGGTTACTTCAGCGAGGTTGGAGGAGGGAATCTGTTTCTCACTCTTCTCTCCAAAACTGGTGTCATTTGTCTGGCCAGGGCAGATGTTGAAGTTCATTTGGTGCTCCAGCTGTCCAGGTTTTATGATCATTACGATCATCTTTTTTACATTTTTTGCACTCGTGCCTGAAAATTATGTTTTAGTAATTGCATCTTTCATGGAAGTTTGTGTGTGATTGGTTTTTAACAAAACAAGGTGAATATTGAGGTTTGCTGTCACTTTGCAGCATAAGGTCTGTGTTGTTTGGACACAGTCCTTTTTAGTGTTTAGTGTTTGTTCACTTTCAGTTTTTACCCACTATTCTTTTTCGCTGAAGTCTTGCCATGCTTTGTGTTTGCAGACATAATCGTAAAGACTGTCATTCTTAAAAACAAACAAACAATTGGGCTGTTAAGGTTACAGATGCTGCTGCTAAATGGGCTCCCATGAGTAGTCTTTTTTTTGAAGTCTGACAAGTCACCCATTTCACAGACCATTTCTAATAACCATTGGTCAACACAACCTGATCAGCTATAGAAACGCGCTACATCCGGTAAGTGAAGCTCCATCTCAATCGGGAGCAGTTAAACAATCGTAATGACAGGATGTTTTGGGCATAAAATTGGCCTTAAAATCGTCTAGTGTGCTGCCTGCTTTAGTCACTTTCTTCTTGCTGTATAATAGTTAAACTGATAAAAATATTATTTTTCTCATTTATTTAATTTATTTTTACATTTCACGGTCACCAATAAGCACAAATCAGTATAATGTTGACTCATACACATGGTTTGTCGAATTGTACCGATTTATTATAGGCTATTTATTGTAAAAGTTAATATCAAAGACTTAGATATGCACTCTGTCTCGACATTATAAAAATTGTTAAAAACAAACAAACAAACAAACAAAAAAAACTATTGTAACTGAAATTCCTAATAGTAATTCCAATAATTCCAAATTGCAACAATAATGTTACAGTGGTTGGGTAAGTAAAAACAAACAACACTCTTAAAAATAAAGGTTCTAAAATGGTGTTTTTGCAGTGATGCCATAGAAGAACCATTTTTGGTTCCCCAAAGAACCTTTCAGTGAATAGTTCCTCGAAGAACCATTTTGAAGAACATTTTAAAAATCTAAAGAACCTTTTTTGACTATAAAGAAACTTTTCTGTGTTTGAAAGGTTCCGTTAATGTTCAAAGTTCTTCATAGAACCATTGATGCCAATAAAGAACCTTTGTTTTTAAAAGTGAAGTTGATTAAAACACTTAAAATCAGAAAAGAACTTAAAATCATTTGTAACCTGGCTGCCTTAAAATGCTGTGTTAAATAAGCTAAAAAACATATGTTGTCATACACATATATTGAAGTTCCTTAAACCTAGAATTAATAGTTGGGGTAGCAAAGGTGAAGCTGAAAAACTTTTTAGTTTTTAGTTTTTAGTTAGCCCAACATGACAAGAAAGCTGTGTTAACCTAAATGCAAGTTGAAACAACAAAATTAGTGAGACCAACATGACAAGAAAGTTGTGCTAACCTAAATCCAAGTTGAAGCAACAAAAAAATTTGTGAGACCAACAAATGTTTCGTTGTTTAAAAGAGAACTCCACTTCCAGAAAAACAATTTACAAATAATTTACTCACCCCCTTGTCATCCAAGATGTTCATCTCTTTCTGTCTTCAGTTGTAAAGAAATTATGGTTTTTGAGGAAAGCATTTCAGAATTTTTCTCCATATAATGGAATTCATTGGTGCCCCGATTTTGAACTTCCAAAATGCAGTTTAAATGCAGCTTCAGAGGGCTCTAAATTTACGAAAAATTTAAATTTGTATACTTTTTAAGCACAAAAGCTTGTGTAGCACAGGCTCTGGGATGCACGTCCACGGTGCTACAAATTAGTAATGGGTCGTTCTTGAACGAATTTTTAATGCGACTCGGGAAGAACGAGTCATCTCGGGGAGTGATTCGTTCAGTCGCGCATGCGTAACATCCTATTAGGTTCTGTACTGGAATTAGTTCACCTGTTTCAAGTCTTCGGGTTTTTCGAGTCGTTCGTTCATCTTATGGGGCTATCACATGATGAACGAATGACTCGAACCCGAAAACTTGTCAGAAAAGAGGTGAGGTTGAGCTGATCATAGACTAAAGACCCAGGTAAACAATGAATTAATCTTTTCTGTTTCTTATAGCATTATAGTTTTGTCTTGTTTGTAGTGTGATCAACGTTTGTGTAAGCAGTAGATGTGTTAGGGAAGTAACACATAACATTTTAAATATATTTGGCTAAAATGAATGAAATTACTCAAAAAAAGATTCGTTCATTTTGCTGAATGAGACTCAAAGGTCCGAGTTGGTAAAATGATTCGAACTTCCCATTACTACTAATAATCACGTCTAAGTTCATCGTCTGTGTACTGAGTATGGTGAAAAACTCCATCTTATTTTCTCCTACAACTTGAGAGGAGGACAACGTTGTAACTTTTTTTGTACAACAGCGTTTACAAACTTACTTGCACTTTCTTAGTCTTTGCGCATTGCTTTGTAAACACCGTATTCTTCTTTGTAAATATCATTTCTCCACGACTGAAGACAGAAAGACATGAACATCTTGGATAAATAGTAAAAAATAATTTGGGTGAGTAAATTATTTGTGAATTGTTGTTCTGGAAGTGGAGTTCTCCTTTAAACTAACCATTTTGTTGAATAAATGTAAAATTATAAGTTGTGCAAACTGATTAAAAATAGGCTAAACTAAGCATCTTGTTGAATCAACTTATCTTTTTAAGGCAGCCAGTTTACTTTTTCAAGAATAATTCAGCTTACTTGTAATGTTAAATTCATTCAACTGGCTGAACTATGTTATTTTCCCACACAACTAAGTTTAAATTTATGTTTTTTTTTTTGTTTTTGTTTTTTTTAATTACCACCATTCTAAATCCAAACAGTTGTTCGTTCCTCTCCGTCTCGCGCTGTTTGAACAGTCTCTCTCTAATGCAGCACAAGCCTCAAATAATACATACCAAACTGTATATTTATCATTCTACATATAAGTTCAGCTCAGTACTGCATAGGAGAATATAATGTTTATATCGAAAATACTGTGGAACCGTGTGTATTTTGAGGCTTCAGAGTGCCGCAAAACTCATACATATAACTAACTAGAAAATACGACGCTTTAAACCACACTTGTACTCTTCTTAGACAACATATGTAAATGTACATATATTAAACCATTAAATACAAATATTTACTTCACAAATTTGTTGATTGAGAACACAAACTCTGTGGAGAAGCTTACCATGATAGCTGATGAACATCATCTTTGTTCTTCTGCAATGGTCTTCACGAGATCTTGCGATAAGTGATGTAAAGAACGTGATTTCTAGTATAGTAAGTGACAACTTAGATATTCGAGTTGAATCAACTTAAAATTTTAAGGCAGCTGGGTTACTTACCCATCTGTTAAGTTTAGCAAACACAAATATCTAAGTTGATACTTAGCACAACTTAACATTTCAAGTTAAATAAACTTATTTTAGTTGACTGAACTTAAAACTTTAAGGCAGCAGGGTAACAAATTATTTTAAGCTGACTCAACAAATTGTGTTTTTTATTTTTTACAGTGTAGTACAAATTCTTACGACCTCACTCATACACTTTTTTGTACAATTTGTCTAGATCTCAGTGATGGGTTGGTTTTTGGGTGGGGTTAGGGGTAGGTCATTCGTACGAATTCAAACAAATTGGGGAATTCGTAAAATACGTACGATTAAGCAAAAGTCATATGAATTTGTATGAGTGAGGTCGTACAAATTTGTACAAATTAGCCACCCTATAAAATATGAACAAAATGCTGTGAGATCGGATTGTCGAGATCTCATGACAGAACACAAACTGGCTGAACGACACTTTAATTTAAGCTGAACATCTCACATAGAGTTCACTAAACCCCAGCTAACTTGTTTGTTGTGTTTTCAGATCATCGTCAGCGTTTACGTAAGGTTGCCAGTTTGCCAAAAATAAGCAAAACACTGGATAGAAAATGAATCCTTTTATTAGCTGAGAAGCTCTGATATGAACCCTTAATATCTGGCAACCGCACACATGAAAGCTCCTGTAGTAGAGGCGTGTACAGCAGTCCGCAGTAATATTTTGCCTCATCAATGAAAATGAAGAGATTTTGGTGGCTTGGTTTAACTGAAAGAGGAAGACAGTACAAGACATATCAAACAGTCCCACCCCTTTTTTTTAAAAATATCCAATAGTGTTTTGTTTATATCACAACTTGGGCCGGAGCCATTGAGCTCAGTAAAACCGCATTTGAACGAGTGACTGATTTCAGCCACAGCTTTAGCATCTATTTATAGGCTAGTGTTGGGGGCGGGACACTTCGGATTCTAGAGAGCATTTGATTGGACAGAAAGTTTGATGACAAGCTGAAGTGCGGGGTGATTGTCATCAAAATCGTTGATCCACACTGGTGGAAGTTAGAGACTGTACGTTTTGAATGCTTATATCTTGTAAATGTGAGTTTTGTCATTGTTTTTAAACACACTAGCTTAACCTAAGTCTAACATATTCATACTAAAAGCCAAAAAACTCAATTTTGATTTTTTGGGCACTTTAACAAAATTAACACTACAAACTAGTGAATATAGACAATGAAAAGATAAATAAAAGATAACCACAACATTTGCTTTTTCACTGTAGTCTGTAGTCTGCTGTTTCTTCTGTCGAACATAAAAGATATTTTGATATTTTGTCCATACAATGGAAGTTAGTGTTCACCAAATATCTTGGTTTGATTGCACAAAATGTCGTCTTTTGTGTTTCACAGAATAAAGCAAATCATACACATTTTGTGTGAACTATCCCTTTAACCTTTTAACTGTCACTCCCATTTTTGAACACAGACATAAAAATGCACTATCCAGACTTAAATTTTTATAATTCATGAATGAAAACATTTTGTAATATGATTTTGACATACATTTTCTGTGGTAATGCAATGTCTGATTTTAAAATGCCTTTCAAAGGATGAATTTTGAGATTTTAAGTTTTGAACTGATATATAATTTCTTAGGATTTCTAAAGCGTGAAAGGGAAAAAGGAAATGAAGAAAGTCTTTTGTGACAAAGGTCAGAACTCATGTTATGATGTAGATTTTTTTAAGTTGCACTCTTGACATATATTACTTTTCCTACATAATTTGTAACACAAATTTAGGAGTCTTAGACCTTTCCAACGATGTATAGTTTGTCATGATTAGATTAGGATTTATTTGTAATATGGTGAAGTAAACTTCCCAGAGTGGATGGTGACAGTTAAAGGGTTAACTCATAAAAATATCTCTTGCTTGCTTAGGGACTCTGTATGTGCTTGAGTATCAGTATGATTTCAGCTATTGCAGCCGCTGCATCAAAAGTTGGCGGAATCTACAAAAATCATGCCAACTATATGGTATATAAATAGGATCCACTGACTGAGTTATGCAAATTATTTTTGGAAGCTGCTGAGTGAGAGCAAATGCTGTGCCTTATGCACATATGGGAAACTAATATTATTCAAGAACAAAAACGGAATTCCCTCGGTCCCGAGGCCATCATAGCCTACATAGAAGACAAAGGGATTTGATGTGGGCTAAGCATATGCATAAAACATAACTAAAGTGTGTACATATTTTGTGACCTAAAACGTTAAGTTAACTAAAACAGTGTTTGCTATCTTGCAGAATTCATGCGTCTGCAAAAGAGCCTTTAGTCAAATAATCCTTTCAGTGTTTAATATTTTATTTTGATTGGGAATTGTGAACCATTTTTTGACTGCTTATGCAACAATTCAGTTTAGAAATCTCAGTTAGTGTATGATTCAACAACTTCTTATCCACAACTGTTGCTTGCGATTATTAATACATGTTTAAATGATGATCAGCAGGTCACCGGATAGACTATTTCATTCATTTCTCCACAGCAAATCTCTTGATTGATTGTGTCTTAAACATTCTCAGCACAGATGAAAGAAATGAAGAGAAAAGATGATGTTTTAAAATATTGATCGGATGTGATTTATGAACCTCACACAGCATGTGAAGGAGGTAAAAAAAAAAAAAAAAAAAAAAAAAAAAACTTGCACTAAACAAATATGATGCACTTTGGTGTGTGAAAAAAGGAGAGAAAAAAACAAACAGGAAAGTTTAATAAATCACATATAATAAATATATATTTGAAAGAAGGCTGAAAACAAGACTGCATTTATTTAATCAGTTATGCAGTAAAATTGTAAAATATTACAATTACAGTAACTGTTTTGTCTTTTGAAATGTATTTTATTCTTGTGATGGAAAGCTTAAATTTTCAAAACCCATTACTCTGGTCTTCGGTGTCACATGATCATTCTAATTTGCCAGTGCGTGTGTGTGTGTGTGTGTGTGTTCAGTGGCACTGGGCCTCTTTATGTGTTGCTGCTAGAACGAATGCTGACAGTTTGGCACCTTTTTTGCTTGGTTCATTAATATATTACACCATAATGTAATGTCTCTGAGAGCAAAGAGGGCTGTCTTCTTTTTTTAGACTGCGTTTGTAAACCATAAGAGACCAGCAGCATGTTACCACCAACTAATTATTTCAAGTTTCAGAAGCAACGTCCATCATTTCCCTTTGCTTTTTGATGTGGCAGTAGATGAAGGATGCCCATGTCAGGGTGTAACCTTAGATCTAAATGGCTAGGAAGGACGAAGGTATAACAAAGTTAATATCTGAGATATGAATCAATGTAAGTACTCTAAAATCCGGTCCTAGGGCCATTACCCAGAGGTTCCAGTGTGTATTACAAGGGGACCGTGCTATACAGGAAGATTATCCGAGTAACCAATATCCTTGTGTGCAGTCTCACATCGTAAACAAAGCCATCAGCGGTGCATTAAACAAAACATCACGGGACACCGGGGCCAGAACCACTTTGAAACAACAAATGGTTAAAATGAAGAATTTTAATATGTTTTCCGCAACATAAACTGTGGAGTTAATGTCTGAGCATACATTTAGCATGCTACTCTCAGCGGAAGAAAATGAGAATCGTTTTATTACAGCGGCTGTATTACGCACTGTCAAATAGCATTCTATTTTTTTTTTTCTTTTATGGTCTGCAGCTTACATATGAAATTGTGATGTGCATTACATTATTTGTATTATGCATAAGCACAAATCTTATGCAAACAGCAGAAGTGAAATGCTCTAGCCATTAAAGCATGTGTTTATTTATTACGCCATTAACAATTTCAAATGAACACAAATAAGAGCAGCTGTCAGGGTGCGTGTTCCCTACAGTCTGTGAAAATATATTTAAAAGGATGAAAGAGATGTACAAAAGTATTAAAATCACGACAATGGTGTTTATTTAGCACTGTCCTGCCGTGTGAAACTGACAAGCTGTTAGGATGTAGCAACACGACCCTAATAATGCAGCCCGCCAGGAGATGTCACTGTCGTGTGACACCTCAAGCAACGTCAACTTCGTGAAATACAGTTACTTGTGAGATTTTCATTTGTGTATTGCACACTTCTGGATGATATAGTGTTGATTAGGATGTCTTGTTTTAAAATGTCTTTTATAACATCTTTGTTTTTATCTCAATCAAAGAAGGCATTTTATTTTGTGCTTATACTAACTTTGATAATAAATGCATTTATGTGTTTATGCTTATATATAAATCATATTTGGGATGAGAAAGTATAATTCAACATTTAGAATTCTTGTTAAATTTGATATGGCCAGCTTTTCATTTACATGTCTAAAAAACTATAAATATGACTGACCGGTCAAAAATTGCACAAACTGGAACAATATATAGACCTACATTTGCCACAACTGTGATGGTGACAAATATACACTGCCTATAATGTTGCTAGTTATTTGATTGTTTTATGTATTTTTATATCACTCTCAAATTAATTTTGCTTTTTTTGGAATTTAATTAAAAAATCTGCTATAAAGTTTTCAGAAAAATCAATTAAAATGTTTAAGATTTGATTAACAAAATGTAAAATGTAGCTATGTTTTTCATTAATGCTACAATCATAATTTACAGTTGTAGATTTTATAAACTACTGTTATTTATAGCAAACAGATATGCAAATATTAGTCTTTATTAAAGTGTACGACACATAACGCAACAAAACATCGAGTTACTTTATAACAAAATGTGTTTCCCCCCCTAAAAATCAAATGAGAAAATGCCTTTGAGAAAAATTGGCATCACAAAACACAGTAGTGGGAATTTGGAGCTGAACTGTGTGTTGATTATCATCTTAATCCTTCTTTTGATCTTAGGGTGAAATGTGACCCTGTCATGTTTTAGTGAGATGCACCCGTTTATGACGGACGCTGGAAACGTCAGAGCGGTCTGATTGTAAAGACTCCGGTGTCACGTGACCGCCGTGAACCGAAGAGATTTGGAGGGTTCACGGATTCACCCTACTTCAACTGCAAGTCCAGCGGAACGCAACGCGTACTTCACGCCATTCACAGACCGTTTGTCGAAGCGCAAAGTTAGGTTGTGTGACCTATAAGGAGGAGTGGTTTTGAATAAATCTTGTTTTGACGAAGCTCAACAGTGAAGCCGAATCTCTACAGACTCTTGTTTTACAGACCGGAGCGCTGCGTTGTCAAGAATATAACGTTTATTTTTTTCCGCAAGTCTTTGGAGTTTAAAAGAAATGGGTGCGATACGCTTCGTACAGTACATGTAAAAGCGTGATAGTTTACCAGGAAAGGTAGTCCAGGACTTCCGTTCCTTCTGAGAAGAATTTCAAGTCATCTTTCGGACTTCATTCAAGACGAAGACACTTTTTCATCTGAGCGGACAAGCAAACGTTTCTTTCCATGCATCAATGGGCCACGATCTAGTTTAACATCGCAGAACTTCGGGTCGGCTATACATCGAAGAACCGGATCTCATCCATAAAATACAAATTGACAAATGTCAAGGTTACTATAGCGGAAATCCGAAAACACTATAATTAAACAAACACGCCGCGTATCAGCTGTTTGTTTTCGATACCTCTAATCTGAGATGCTTTGTAGATTATTAAACTAACAAAGCTCGTGGACGACATTGGTATTGTGCTCTGTTCCGATACCATTGCTGGCGTTTCATGCTTTCACGGGATTATAGTTTGAATCAAAATCTCTGGATGGACGCAAACGACTGTATTCCATGTCGTGTGGATTACTGAGAGAGAGATACGCGTGGGAATCGAGACACCTGAGCCGGATACCTGTAACTTTTCTCTCTCGAAAGCTCTTCATTGCGCTTTCGGTCGCTGGTTGACACGGTCTTTTTGATTTAACTCTTACCTGGTTTGGTATAATGGACGTGATAGCTCTAGATAAAGTTCACCAGCATCACAATCCAACAGATTCTCGCTGGGAATTCGTCGCTGGACTGTAGACGTCTGTCGGGAGATATTTTGGAGGAGCGCTGTTGTTTATCTTCACAAACGGGATTTATTCGTGGGAACTACGATGTCCGTTATACGCTCTTGGATGGAAACTCTGTTGCTGTGCATGTTCATTTCAGAAGGTATGTCCGCTTATGCACGCTTGTTTTTTATTTATTTATTTATTTTTTCATACCATGCTGTTGGGAATGACTGCAGCGGGTTTTAGCCTATATGTTTGGATGCTGGGCTGCAGTGGATTTTAGAAGTCTTAATTGGTAATTCAACACGCATACACTAAAGCGCAGAGCTGAAAATCAACCGATTCAGACGCTTGAAGTTCTAGTTTTCTTGCTGTCTCCAGCCTTGGTGGGCAACAGAGGTGCCAAATGCGCTTTTTTGACTTCATATACAATGCTTTCTGTTTTTAAACACAGCATACACTTATAATTCAAGCATAGCAACTGCCCGCAAGGTGGGAGCACGACTAAAGCTTGAGGCCAACCGTGACAAAAGATGCCCACTTTATAAAACAACGTGAAATGCAATTCTGAGCTCGCTGTGCCAGAATGACGTTATTTTTTTCCCCCGTGTTGAGCTAAAATAAAGGACCAAATTAGGGGAGTTGGTGGTCTACCCCTATATTTAAGATTAAGTCAAAACAAAATGTGTCTTGAAAAGTACACAGGCTACATAAACAGCAATTCCTCGTATAATACAAGCACCGTTTGAAGGTATCTTCAAAGATTTTGGGAATCTTAGAAGTTGAGACACAAGTTAGACACATTGTGTGTTTTTATTAGGCGCGAAAAAGACGAAAGAGTAGCCAGAAGATGTTCCTATAGCAACAGTGATATATATATAAATTCAGTATCAGTAGTTCAGTTCAGTATCTTAATTTCAGATTTGCTCCCTTTTTGTCTTCTGAAGAACATGATAAAATAACTTCGTATATCTGCTTATCTCATTGCCAGTCTGCATTTATATAAATACGTTTGTGTCTTTTTAATTTTTTTTTTTGATCAGCTATCACAGCTGTCTCTCATCGTTTCATTAAAAGCTCTGACTAGTTTGTATCTCATCAAGATTAATCTCATTTGAAACACAAAACAGTCATACATAGGCTGTTTCAGAGTCAGAACCTTATTATAGCAATATAGTGTGCCTAAGATTATTACATTGACAGTCATCAGTACAGAGGAGATATGCCTTTGAAATATTCCTTTGAGGTTTGATCCCTTCCCTTATTTTCCTTTCATGAAACCATAGAACAAAGGCAACATCATTTGGGAGTCATCAAAGTCCTGAGGGTTCATAATGTGACTTGACTGTAATCTATCATGGTATTTGACAGAAGCTTGGATATGAGGAATACCAGAAAGGGAGTTGCGTTTATAGAAATGTTTTGACTTTTAAGCCACGGAAATTGTGAGTTCATTTAAATTTGATCAACCTGTTTAGATTTCACCGTTTCATGATTCACATAGAAGGCAGGAGCGATGGAAGGTCAGATGTGCTCATAATGTCATGTGTCAGGCACTGTCCAATACAATTGCGCATGTTTTGACAACAATGCCACTCAGTCATGCGCTTCCATTTGTAATCCAGACAGCCTTCATCTGCGGTTGATACTGATGTAGTTGGGCAATAAATTGGGCCAGCACAAGTGTGTCTCTTTCGCTTCCAGTTACAGAAGTGACAGACAGGAACCAGGTATAAAGATCAAGGCTTAGCAAAACATCAACAAACCTGAGACGTGCCGTGAGCTCTCTAGGAATGTCTTGTTTGTTGATCCACAGTGTTGCACCTGTGCGGAGAGCCCCGCTTTGGTTTCAGAGCTGCTTCCTTGTGAAACCAAATCATCTGGAAAGAAATCGCTTTGTTTTGTACTCTTGTTTTATTTATTAGGCCTGGGAAGTGGCATTGGTGGAGCATCGGTGCCTTGATTGTTAGACCCCTCATCCTTACGACATGATAACCAGAATTATTCTTGACAACACTGCTAAATGAATTCTGATTTAGATATGACTCTTCTTTCATGGTCTTAAAAGGTTTGAATGAGTTGTGTCTGGTCATAAATGCTGCTTTTAATCAGGACCAAACTTTAAGGGATCGTTAATGCACAAATCAAAATTCTGCAGTCTTTACAATTTTTTTTTTTTGACTTGGCCTACTTTCTTCTGAAAATACTTGTCTTTTTGTGACAAAACAGTTCTTCAAAATATCATCTTTTGAGTTTGACAATCAGAAAGTTGGAAAGACGTAATTTTTGACGGAATTTCATTTTTGGATGAACTGTTCCTTTACGTTCCTTTTAGATACAGTGTTGGTAGCCCTCAGTGGACTTCATTCTTAATAATGGTTCTAAAGGTTCTAAAAGAGTGTTTTTGCAGTGATGCCATAGAAGAACCATTTTCGATTCCCCAAAGAACCTTTCAGTGAACAGTTCCTAAAAGAAGCATATTGAAGAACATTCTAAAAATCTAAAGAACCTTTTTTCACTAAAATAACCTTTTCTGCATTTGAAAGGTTCCACGGACAGTCAAGGTTCTTCATAGAACCAGTGATTTCAATAAAGAACCTTTATTTTTAAGAGTGTAACAGGCCACAGTAGACGCTAAACCCTGGTAGATAATTGTTTCTTTAAATAGTTGTATATGTTTTATTAGACAGAAACTCTTAGGTATTTTCGCGGCCCATTTCTTGTTTGGTGGGTTTAAAAGGTTTAGATATGTACTGGCACCTTTTGCCAGTTTTTGGCAAACCGCACTGTTCGAACACTGCTTTAGGCAAGCAAGGAGAGCGCTCATTTGTTCTCATTTGGCCCTGCTTTTTTATCTACCGCTTCATATGAAGTCCTTGACAAACTTGACAGAATTTGCACAGGTTCACCTGGAACTAATGAGATTTCTTAATGGGATTTAGGTTTGTCTGACATTTGTAAACTCAACCAGCCTAATTACCAACCGAGTAAGGTCTGTTTGAACCTGAATGAACATCAAAAAAGAAAAGTTTTAAATTGCAGCAGGATGTTCTTGCGGAATATTTTATTTCGTCATTCCTGGGTAAAAGAAAATGTCATTTCATCATCTCCTGGCTTACACATGCACTTGCACATGCTATAATCTACAGCACGGCACGTCAAATCATTGATTAATGCAGTAATGGCATTAGCGGGCACCAACAGCGACACTGCAAACGTCGTTGCGGTAAAAGACAGCTTCGTGAAGTGGTGGTTCGTACAGATACGGCATGACTGAAGACCCCCCACGTCGGCCCTGAAGGCACAATGGCCTTTCTTCTGAAAGCACGCAACTTGTTTATATTCACTGCACATTGCCCTTTAAAAGAAAGATCTCCTCCAATCGTGAGCGCCGTGATCAACAACCGCACCAGGATGGCAACATCCCTTAAAATGTTCTTTTATTTCTTCAGAAGGGAAGGCCTAATAGCATGAGATGGCTGTACTTTGCCATCGTTAAAACATCCTCTTTGAGTTTGAAGTTGACCCTTTGTCATGCGAGATAAATTGCCTCTCCCCAGGCAACCCGCCTGACCCATCTGTCAACCAATCAGGAAAAGAGACACTGCTTGTATCCTCCAGACTCTTTAGTTTGGTACCTACTGTGTCCATTCATCACTTACACCCTTCATTGTCATCATATACAGTCATCATAAAGAGATTGCTCTGAGAATCACGAGCAGGAACGTCTCCCAGACAGCAGGGATGAGGAAAAATCACAAGCGGACAGCGTTTGCGGCATCTTGTTTTTTGGAACGGCTGGCTGTATCGTGTTCTTGCTTTAATAAGACTGCGGCTATGATTAAAGGGCTGACTCAGGAGACTGTAACCTGTATTTCCTACTCTTGTTTCTAGCCCGTCGTTTTATGCCTGCCAGCTGCACAGGATTAGTGTCTTGACAAAAGGAATGCTTATTAATAAGAAAATTGTCTGTAGCTGCAGGAAAATTAAGTAGATGTGAGATGCATATTTTGTTAGTCTGAAAAAGCTCTGTGAGGCTATTAATTAGTCGGCTAGGACAGAAACAAATAGATTAGCTGGGAAAATGCCTCTTGCCTTTTCGAGTAGAATTATCATTATTGCAACCACTTTCAAAGGCTTAGGCTGTGACGGTAGAAATGTGCCAGCCGGAACAGATTCAGCTTTACTGTTTATAACGTGATAGATGTGCTTTTGCTTGGCTATCGGTGGGCTGGACTGCTTTACGTTCTTTGCGTATGAGAGCAGAATAAAAAAAAAAAAAGAAGGGGGGAGTAATTCAAAAATACATACTACTAACCCAAAACAAGCCTGGAGGAGGAAGGGCATATGAAAGCATATTTTTAGGCACAGTGTAAAGTTCAGTTGTTTACAACATGATTTTCATCACAACATTTGCAACTTGCTGCATTATTAAATAACATGTTGATTAAAAAAAATTTGAAATGTATTGTGAAATATTATTACAATTTAAAATAACTGTTTTCTATTTGAATATATTTGATATATTCTAATATATGTAATTTATTCCTGTTTTTTTTTTTCTCAGCAGCCATTACTCCATTCTTCAGAGCCACATAATCTTTCACAAATCATTCTGCTGATTTGCTGCTAAAGTTTTTGTTTATCTTTCAGGAAGTTAAAAAGGAACCACATTTATTTGAAATCTAAATCTTTTGTAAAATTACAAGTGTCTTTACTATAGAAGCCAGTTTCCGCCACTGAATAATAAAAAAAAAATAATAGTAAAAAAGGGTTATTGTGACTTTTATCTCACAGTTCTGAATTTCTTTTACTCTGAATTGCGTGATAGAGACTTGCAATTTTGACTTTTTTCCTCAGAATTACATGATACAAACTTGCAATTCTGACTTTTTTTCAGAGATGTGCGATGTAAAATCGAAATTGCGTGTTTTAAAGTGAGAAATGCAAAATATAAACTTGCAGTTCTGAGAAAATAATCACAATTGCAAGATATAAAGGAAAAAGACAGTTGCGCTTATCTCATTTCTGACTCATTTCTGAGTTTATTTCTCAAAATTGCGAGTTTATATCTCAGAACTCTGAGAAAGAAAGTCAGAATTGTGAGATATAAACAATTTTGAGCAAAAAAATCAGAATTGAGTTTATATCTTGCAATTCTCACTTTATTTCTCAAAATTTTGACTATTTCTCAGAATTGCTCATTATTTCTCAGAATTTATTTCTCATTTATTTCTCAGAATTGTGAGTTTATACCTTTTGAGAAATATACATTTTGAGAAATGAAGTCAGAATTGCGACATATAAACTCAATTCTGATTTATTTATTTTTGCTCAGAATTGTTTGTCGCATTTTTGACTATTTCTCAAAATTTTGCCTTTATTTCTCAGAATTGTGAGTTTATATTGCAACTTTGAGGGGAAAAAAAGTACAGGTGCACAGTATCTTGTATTTTTCCCTTCGCAATTGCGAGTTTACATCTTAAAATTCTGACTTTTTTTCTGAGAAATAAATTAGCAATTCTGAGAAATAAAGTCAGAATTCCAAGATATAAACTCAATTCTGATGTTTTTTGCTCAGAATTGTTTATATCTCCCAATTCTGACTTTATTACTCAAAATTGCTAATTTATTTCTCAGAATTGCGAGTTCATATATCACAACAAAAAAAGTCAGAGCTGCAAGATGTAAACACAATTCTGAGCAAAAAAAAAAAAATAAAAAATCAGAATTTAGTTTATATCTTGGAATTCTGACTTTATTTCTCAGAATTGCTAATTTATTTCTCAGAAAAAAAGTCAGAATTTTGAGATGTAAACTCGCAATTGCGAAGGGAAAAATACAAGATACTGTGCACCTGTACTTGGATGATAAAATATGATTGCTGCCCTTCAGTCTAAATCAGTTCTGCTGTAATGCAAAAATAGTTGCTTTTTATCCTGTCAGTGGCTAAATATATTAATTAATGTCTTTTGACACTGTTAACACTGTTAAATGGCTAAAACTTGTTAAACCAGTTGTCAAGGTTGTAAATAGCTTTGTGAAGTCCAAACGTTGTCAGCATCCACTGGACATTTTGCCTCTACATGGGAGACTGTGATCTGTGATCACTGCAGTGGAAGCTGAAGAAATATGGCCAGATTTTTGCCCTCCAGCATTTCTTGGCTCCTCACGTGGTCCTGTGTGCCTCCCTCCCGTCCTCTCTTCCTCCATATTCGCCGCTGCCTCCCTCCCTACCTCCCTGCCTCCATATCTCATGTGCGACAAATCTGCAGAAGTTGCTCGTACTCCCAGTGCCCAAGCCAGCTAGATGTCCCCTCAGCCTTTAAGCTTTGCTTCCTTTCTTTTTTTCATACTTCAGTTGTGAATATTTTTTTTTTTTTTTTTTTTTTTCCCTTCCACACTGCTGTAGGCCTTTGTTTGGCATGAGGATTTCACAACACAAAGTAAGCCCAGTTAGTAAGATTAGAATGGCAAATTGGTTAGGCCTACAGTCCAGATATTGAAATCAGCAGACTGATGTGGGTGGTAAAAGCCTGCTTCATCATTACTTTTCGTAAATGTACGACACCTGTGGCAGGAGAGGTGATGACGGCGACGAGGGCTGACTGGGTCAGCGTAGTCTCAGCGTGACTCATTAGTCTTTCTGCTGGGCACTTGTGCTGCTGCTTGGCTGCCTTTAAAATTCCTCAAGCTTACACCAGTGACAGTAGCACACTAACCTCAAACTGTGAGTGCAGAGCCACACTGAGGGGGAAATGTGTGTGGGTTGACTGAATGACTGTGTCACTCTGTAATATTATGCAACAGTTGTAATAAAGTATTAAAAGGGGTCATAATCTGCACTTTTTTAAGCCTACCATCTATATGTGTCTGCTGAATATTCAGCATTCAAAGTTTGTCTTTCCCTACTAAAACAGCTTTTACTCTTCTGGGAGGGCATGCAGTTAGTTGGAACATGGCTGTGGGGATTTGCTCCCATTGAGACACAAGCATCAGTGAGGTCAGACGCTGATTTTGGTGGATGGAGTAATTCATCCCAAAGGTGTGCAGGCCTGGGATTTGTGCAGTCAAGTCCTTCCACAGCATACTCCGTAAATCTCTCTTTATGCACCTCGCTTTGTGCACTGCAGCATTGTTGGCAGGTTGGAACAGAAGAGATTCGACACATTCTACTAGTCAAAGCAGTATGTCAACTAAATAGTATGTTCTGTAAAATAAATGATAAATCCTTGGCTGACTTACTGCTTCTGCTAGGTGTTGTAGGTCACTTGAAAATTCTTATGTTCATATTGTATTCACACATGCATGCTTATAGAATGCTTACATTACTTTATTGATGGTTGAGAGGTATTAAATGCAGTACACTTTGTAATTTTGGACACAATCACTGAAGGTTTTGCTTTTATGCACCGGTTAGTAAGCAGGTGTAGTCAAAATAGCCTGTTAGACTTGTTTAAGGGGGTGTCCACATACAGTTGAGGTCAAAAGTTTACATACAGCTTGCAGAATCCGCAAAATGTTGATTATTTGATCAAAATGAAATGAATCATACAAAATGTATGTTTTATTTAGTACTGACCTGAATAAGATATTTCACATGAAAGATGTATACATATAGTCTGCAAGAGAAAATAATTTATAAAAATAACCGCCTTAAAAAGTTTAAGTACGCTTGATTCTTGATATTGTGTTACCTGAATGATCCACAGCTGTGTTTTTTGTTTAAACTGCCCTCTGCTCTTAAGAAAAATCCTTTAGGTCCCATAATTTTTTTTTTTTTTTTTTTTTTTTTTTAAGCATTTTTGTGTATTTGAACCTTTTCCAACAATTACTGTATGATTTGAGATTCATCTTTCACACTGAGGACGACTGAGAGACTCATATGCAACTATTTCAGAAGGTTCAAATGCTCACTGATGCTCCAGAAGGAAAAAAAACGATGCTGGGGGGTGAAAACTTTTGAAATTTGTAGATCAGGGTAAATGTAACTTATTTTATCTTTTGGGAAACATGCAAGTATCTTGCACAGCCACTGAAGGGCAGTATTAAATAAAAAAAAAAAATAATAATGAAATTTAGGCAAAATAAGAAAAATGTACACATCTTCAGTCTGTTCAAAAGTTTACACCCCCGGCTCTTAATGCATCATTTTTCCTTCTGGAGCATCAGTAAGCATTTGAGTCTTCTCTAATAGTTGCATATGAGTTCATCAGTTGTCAAGTGTGTAATGTTAGTCAGGTTTCTTGCACAAAATTACTTTAAATTGAACACTACTCTGTAGTAGTTAATTGAATTTAATTAATTAACTACTAAATTAAAACTAGTAAATCAAAATTAGATCTGAAATGAGGAGGCAAAGTTGTTTTCCTTTTTTGTTTAATCAATTCATGTTCCAGTCACATTTTCTTGATTAAATAAACATTACTTACACTATTTACACTATTTATTTTTACATTAACAGTGTAAGCAGTATTCTGTTTATTAAAGCTAAGTGTGAATCTCATCAGGTTAGTGTTAAGTGTTTTACATTTATTCCAAAATAATAACTCGAGGCAGTAACAACTTAAACAATATTTGTATTTTATTTGTAAACGTATGTTCAGTTGTACTTTTTAACAATTAACTTTAACTATTTTTGAATTTTTGGGATCATCAGTCATCAAAGCTCGGTAAATGTTGGTCACAGGCACAGAAATTTACTTAACATTTCACCCAAGCTGGTTACTCCCAGAGATCATGTTTTCATGCCATTTTAAATCTTATTTTGATGTTACAAAGTAATTACATCTGAGTGTGTAAGTTGTTTACTTTAAATTAGTCTTCCCTTTAATGCCATTATATTGTTTATTCAGACTGATTCATGAATGTGGAATGCACATGAACGCACGAGGCGGGATTTATTGCATGAACCAATCACATTCGAACATAACCAGTCGTATCCAATCATATCGCGATGGAGGCATTGCTTCCTCTCATGTGACTTTCCCCCATTCATTCTCAATTACCCCCCACCAAACCCACTGCATGCTTTAGGGGGTCTGTTAAAACTCAACGGGCTCAGGGGAGGCAAGAGAGACATGGACTGCCGCTGTAACTTGGACAATGTTTCTTTAGAAAAGCAAGTAATTTATACACTTTTTAATGCTATATTTTTCTACTTTGAAATTTTTTTCTCATCCAGTATTCTGAGGAGGCACTGCCTCCTCCGATAACGCTTTGATAACCATGTACAGGCGAACTATACTTCACACTGTGGTTCATGAGGGCAGGTGATGAGCCAAAAGAGAGAGAACACAAAATAGCATTCTTTTATTTTTATTTCCATAGACATTGCGATAATATTGTTATCATTAATCCATTTGGCTACCATAATCGTGTAGTGATGATCTGATATTGTGGAAACCCCAGCGATGTTGCTGTAAATACATTGATATGGTTGGTAATGTCAATTTTCTTATGGTTGTGACATCTTAAGCTTAGACTATTTCTGAGTGACCCGATTTTGCTGCTTGGTTTTCTTTAATATTCTTGATAGACTGTCAAGGAGCTTTGCATTTTGAATGTACATTTAAAGGAGCAGGGAAATACTTCCATGATGTGTCACCTTTAAAGTAAGAGCGTATTTATATTTCTAGGCGTAAACTAAAAGTGTGCTGTACTGTTTTTGGCCCAGACAGGTTGATTGAGTTGAGAGAATGGGCCATTATTCCTTTCAGGCCCTGGGGGAACTAAAACTGAGGAATGAATAAAGTTTACTGGCCGTTTTATATAAAGTGTTATAAGACATTATAAGCTTTTCACAGGACATGCAATTGCACAATATTGCCGGATCCTTCCACAGCTGTGAAACCACATCTTTACTCCTGAAACACCTCACAGCTGTCTGCCAGAGATCTGAATTAAAGATTACACGGACAGCTCAGTCCGCGTGTGATCATACACTAACTTTGCTTATTAAGGCAATAAACTCCTTTCCCTTCTCTGTTTTTCTTTGTAGCCCTTGGTTATTTGGTTAAAAAAAAAAAGGTGAATTATGATGTGTAAAAAATGAATGGGTTGCACTGCCGAAAGAATGACACTTCTGTTCATGACAGTCAAAGGAAAGGTTCAAGAATAACATTTTTGCATACCCAGAACTCCGTAAATAACTTGCAGACTGGTTCCAAGCTGCTTATCACATCAAAAATATATCTACCGAGTCAATTTGAAGTTGACTCTGAAGTTCCCACATGCTTGCAAGAATAATCGTGGTTGTGGGTGACGTGTTATATCTCGTAGCCATCATTCTGGATAGATGATGGCGACATTTAAAGTCTTAACTATGAGAAAGAGGGATCCGCTGTCTTGTTGGTCTGATCAGAGTATCTTTGTACCTGCAGAAGTCACTGAAAATCAACAGCGTTCAAAGTAGTGTCAGCGATAAAACAGCTTTAAAAATTTTACAGTATAGTATTTTTGTGTCTAGAGGAGTAATAGAGAGATCAAACCTGTCTGTGCTCATTCTGTCTATGACTTTATTTATCGTTTTGAAGACTGTAGAAGCCTTCTCTCAGTACAGCAGTGATAGTCTTCCCTGGAGACCTCAGTGGTGCCTTAACATGGTTCTCATCTCTGTGATGGTCATGTAAAAATGTGACCCTGGTGTTTTATCACCTCCCAAAAAGATGTAGAACATGTTTGCTCTTGATACACCTCTGCAGTTGGCTTGTACTGCAAAGCTAGCATTGCGACTGGGAGTTTTTTCACTTTCAGCCATCATATGTTGAAGTGTTGGAGTGTCACTGACAGCCGTATGTTTCTTCCTGTCCTTCCAAGCTCTGCTGGAAAACCTGGCAAAACTGCCAGTCTGCTAGGCGCTGGGATCAGTAAACAGACAATCATGTTTCCAAACTACTTTGATGTGATGCCTGGCAAAACCTGGCAAATGCTGACGAATGCTGACATGTTCATGAATAGGAACCAGGTTTTCAGTCTAGATTGTTTATTATGACAGTTTTATTAACCTTACAAGGATAATTTAGCCAAAATGAATAATTTACTGTCATGTTGTTCCAAACCTGTTTAAATTTTTCAACTGTTTTTGTCCACACAGTGACAGTTAACAAGGTAAATCATATTAGCAGTGTGTTAAACATTACAACAGTTTTATTAATCTTACAAGGATAGTTTCAACCTGATCTCATGACGAAAATGTACCTGTGTGGAAACTTTTTCGCGAGACGCAAAATGTGTACTGTCATGTATGTTTTGTGACGCATTCAATGTGAAATGTCCACTGAGTGGCGCTAAAAGAGTGTGTGTTTGTTTTTTTCCTGGAACAGATGAATGTACATACGGTACGTTTTCTGTGATGGTTGATTTTATACGCGCCACCGCAGTTCTGACTCGAAATGTCCATTGAGTGGCGCTATAACTCTAATGCTTTGTGACATTTTAAAATAATATATATCTGCACTACACCTTAATCTACTCGGTAGTATAAACAAAGGCGAATGTGACGTAAATATGCAATCGCAAGCATGCCGTTTTAGCTTGTTTTTTGATCTCTCATCTCATTGCGAGTCACGTTTTTCACTGGATTCTCATTTTGAGTCCAGTTGGCTGAGCTACCGAGCAAGCTTGTTACATCCGGCAAGCGAAACATATGGAAGCTGTAATCATAACTGTGTACAAAAACGATTACAAGCTCGCTGTTTTACCGCCTGTAATGTTCATTTCTGTTGGAAATTGCAGTGATATGTACTTATCGGTGCGTATTTTGCATCTTGCAAAAAAGTTCCCACGGGTACATTTTCGTCATGAGATCAGGTAGGATAATTTACCCAAAATTAATGATTTACTCTTATGTTGTTCCAAACCTGTATGAATTTTTCAACTGTTTTTGACCATATAGTAAGAGTAAACAAGCTATAACATGCTAGCAGTGTGCTGAACATGCTCAATTACAACCGTTTTATTAACCCTACAATGGTACTTTTCCCAAAAGGGATAATTTACTCTCATGTTGCTCCAAACCTGTATGAATTTTTTAACTGTTTTTGTCCAAGCAGTTACAGTCAACAAGCTAAAACATGCTAGCAGTGTGCTAAACATGTCCATTAGAGTAGCTTAAATAACTTTACAAGGATAGTTTTACCCCAAAATAATTTCTCATGTAATTTTTGAAAAAATGTTAGCAATGTCCCAGATAGCAAGAACTTTTGGGCCAAATGTGGGCAATAGCTGGCACATATGGCTTAGATATGGCATGGCTGAACAGATATGGGCCAGATTGTTACCATATATGTTTTGCCATACGTTCAGAATTTGCGGGAAATTATTGCTTGGTTCACAGCTTCTTTTGAGGTATATGGTACAGATAACAACAAACACATTAGAACCAAGTAAGGTTTAGCTGTGGCTGACATTGGTAAACATCGACTTCTGGCTAACATTTGGATTACACTTGGGAAAACACATCAAGTTTGGCTGATGTCCGGCAGGCCACACCTCGGTTGCTACGACGACCGCGTCAATATAACCGAAAGGCGGCAATTCCCTCACGGATTTTCCGTCACACAAGTGCTTCAGGTAAGTGATATTTTGGCATTTTAAAGTAATTTTATTTAAATATTCATGATTATGTGTCAGCATTTAGTTATTAGATGTTTAGTTATTTGTTTCATTGAGAAAAGCGTCGAGTTAGATCATTTTTCTTTGTTGAATGTGGTGTTTGCGTAGTCCTCCGACCGATTCCAATAATCACGCAATCCGGGTTAATGCAAAATCACTTATTTTAGATAGAGATTGATTTATGAAAACGTTTATAAAGCATTTTTCACGTTTTCAGTGTTTTTCACTGCTCTGTGGTGTGGTAAAACATACAGGCTGTCTTGACGTAAAAGATACACATTACAAGGATAATTTACTCACATGTTGTTCCAAACCTGTATGAATTTTACTGTTTTTGTCAATATGATGACCGTCAAAAGCTGGAAACATGTAGCAATGTATTAAACATGCTACTAATGTCTGGAACATGCTAGCATAAAATATTAGCAACTTCTAAAACCATACTGAAACATAGCAACTTGTGAATACATGCAAACAACACTGTTAACACTTTATAATATAGTGACAATTTTTAGCAAAACATTAAAACATGCTAGTAACGTGTAGAAATATAGCTTTAAAACCTTTGAAATTGAAGTTTTGAAAACAACTTCAAACTTACTGGCCGGGCTTTCCAAAAACAACATTTTTTTTGGGGAATCTAATTTACTCTCACGTCATTCCAAACCTGTGTGACTTTGATTCAACTGTTGAAACACATCTATTTGTCCATATAATGACTTTCTTTGACGTTTTTCTTATCTCGGTTTAATGATCCAACGAACAATGAAAGACTGAAGTTTTGGAAGACTCAACAATGCAATTCTGTTTGGTGCCTCTAGTAATGTAGAAATGACACACTTCACCTTGAACGTTCAGATAGGTCTTGTCATTTTCTGTATTAATAACTAACTTGTTGCCTGCAGTGTTGCAATACCCAGTAGGAAGCCCAGGAAAAGATAGGAGAATACCTTGCAGAAAAATAGCTTTCCGGGCATTATAAGCTGTTTTTATTGTTGACTAAAGACGTGGCACCAGTGAGATTGTGACACCTCCTCTGGTAGAAATGGATTAACCCCAGACAAGCATGTTGCAGGATGAGGGATGAGAACACCAAATCCCTGAAATAAGCACTGGGACCCATGGGAAATCAAACTCTATAGCGAGCGTGAAAGCAACATGCGTACAACTCGGAAACGCACTGCATCACGCATCATGCTCTTTATATCTCATGTTCCCAACTGATGTCAAAACCCAGAATCCTCTCAAAGCGCACCGTCTCAAACAAACGCACATACACACACTTCGCCCATTTATCTTTCCGTTTTTCTTTTTCTCTTACGCACACAAGACAGCCGTGAAGAAGAAGTACTTCTCACGGACTTAAAAGAAGTTTAGCAAAGTTTATTTTTGTCTTTATGCATTAGGCAAACATTTCACTTAGCCTAAATGCATTGAATTGTGTGATATGACTAGATTTTGACACTGAAATATGAAGGGAAAAAAAAAAAAGAAAAGAAAAAAAAGTGTTCCTAGAATTGCAATGTGCCAATTACAGTGAAACATGAGATATATAAAATAATATAATAAAATATGAATCGTCCTCATATTACAGTATTTAAAAAAAAAAACCTTGGTACATTTACTGCACTAGAGTTTTCATAGCACTTACATATTATTGCTCTTTTGTTGAATTTGATTGCTTCTATTGTCCTTATTTGTAAGGCGCTTTGGATAAAAGTGTCTGCTAAATGACTAAATGTAATGTATGAAATTCAAAATATAGGCAGAACACCTGTGGAAAAATCAATATGAAAATTAAAAATTCCTTCATATTAAACAAAGTACACTGCGCCCTGTTTTACAGATTTTTCTTAGAGTTGGAGTAATGGTCTGTTGCTACA
This sequence comes from Cirrhinus mrigala, assembly GCA_036247105.1. Classification (NCBI taxonomy): domain Eukaryota; kingdom Metazoa; phylum Chordata; class Actinopteri; order Cypriniformes; family Cyprinidae; genus Cirrhinus; species Cirrhinus mrigala. Next base: position 11,968,994 of record CM070011.1, read on the forward strand.
GATTTATTTTTTGAAAACAAAATATGTGTTTTATATTATACAGCTTTTAAGTCCTTCAAAAGAAAAAAAAAGGAAAGAAAATACACTACCAGTCAAAAGTTTTTGAACAGTAAGATTTTTAATGTTGTTTTAAAGAAGTCTCTTCTGCTCACCAAGCCTGCATTTATTTGATCCCAAATACAGCACGAGCCGTAATATTGTGAAATATTTTTTACTATTTAAAATAACTATTTTCTATTTGAATATATTTTAAAAAGTAATTTATCCTTATGATCAAATCTAATTTTTCAGCATCATTACTCCAGTCTTCAGTGTCACATGATCCTTCAGAAATCATTCTAATATACTGATTTGCTGAAAGAAAGAAATTATAGGAAAATAAAATATAGAGATTAAAACTGATATTTAGCAAGGATGCTTTAAAGGGGTCATCGGATGCCCATTTTCCACAAGTTGATATGATTCTTTAGAGTCTTAATGAAAAGTCTATAATATACTTTAGTTAAAAATTCTCAGTGGTAGTGTAAAACAACACCCTTTTTTACCTTGCCAAAATCAGCTCTGCAAAAATCATCTCATTCTGGTCGAGGCTGCTTTAAATGCAGGCTGCTCTCTTCTCTCTATTGAGGGAGGAGCCTGTTTACTTTAGCCGCGTTTAGCCGCTAAACTTGCTAACTAGCACATTATTAGGAAAGGTGATCGCAAAGATTCATTAAAAAACCCTTATACTCACTTCTGCTGTAAGTGAAGTTGGATTACGAATGATTCGCGTGAACATAGACGGATAGATCGGGAGGCGCATTCGCTTCACAAACGTAATCTAACGCATCTTCAGGGGCTCAGATGTCGGTAGTAAATGACGACCACTATGTTCATTATTACATCCAGCAACACAACACCTCAATCGCTCAATCTGAGATATTCTTGTCTAACTTACATCCTTGCTCATGTCAAACAACTATCATGGGAGCGGCCTCTGTGGGTGTGATGCCACAACGACAGGCATCTGAGAATGACTCGATTTGAAAAAGGGGATATTATTTTTGCAGATTAATTAAAAACCACTGCATGAATTTTTATCATTATAGGGTAGATGTGTACATACACTGCCAACACACATTAATGTTCAAACAACATGTAAAAGTGAACTTAGCATCCGATGACCCCGTTAAATTGACCAAAAGTGATGATAAAAACATTTATAATGTTGCAAAGGATTTCTATTTCAGATAAATGCTGTTCTTCTGAACTTTGTTCATCAAAGAAAACTGATAAAATTCTACTCAGATGTTTTTAACATGATAATAAAAATAAACGTTTTTAAACAGCAAATTAGAATGATTTCTGAAATCATAAGAATAAATTACATTTTAAAATATATTTAAAATACAAAACGGTTATTTTAAATAGTAAAAATGTTTCAGTTTGACTGTTTTTGCTGTACTCTGGATCAAGTAAATGCAGGCTTGGTGAGCAGAAGGGACTTCTTTATAAAACATGGAAAAAAAATAAAAAAATCTTGTTCAAAAACTTTTGACTGGAATACGTATTCCAAAATTTAAAAGAGTGCCTTGCCTGAAACTGTAGGTGGATTGTAAACTTATTACAAACACTGTTGAGTTGCTGGCTATGTTGAGCATTCCAATGGGTTCCATCTCTACTACAGTACTGCCATAGAAGGCAGTATAGGCAGAAATTTCACTATGTTTTGGACCAGACCTGTTCTCAGCCCACAGGCATTTACCTTTTGTTTACACATTCATGACTTTTTTTCTTTCTTCCAAGGGCAAGAGATCTATAACTATTAACAGTTTCTCTGAAGCACCACAGTGTAGTATGAGTCAAAATGAGATTTGTATAATGGTCTGTGAAATGTTTAAAGAGCCTGTGATGAACAAAGCAAAAATCACATCTCCAGGTTATTTCTCCCTACAAGCCCCTTCAGATGTGGCTAATGACTCAGGAAACATTACTGCATAGATTAAGTTGAGCTTGACAGTTCTGGCCGAAGGGCTTTGTTTTACTTTATCTCTATTTTTAGGTTGTGTTTTATGAAGATTATTTGTTCATTTGCCAATTTGGACAAGATTACGCTTTAAAATCTTGAAATAAAATTTCTGTAATCATTTAAGCACTACTTATTGTATTTATTTTGTTTGCTGTTGGACCCAAAAGGTTTTTTTTGTCCTTAAGAGTTGACGTTGTGTACAAATACCTGTGTATAAACCGGGCTGGTTATCCGCACGCTGATCTGAAGCCGTCCTCCATGTGCAAAACAGCAGCCTAACAGATATTGCTGTCTGCCTCTCTAGATATTGCCTTGATAAAAAACACTATGGTATTTATGAATACGCAGACTTATCGCACGTTTCTTTTTCCAGGCCTTCCGTGCCCTCGAAAATAAATGTTATTTTCAGCAGTGGTCCATCATAATTTTGTCATAAAAGAAACTGTGATCAGATAAGCATGGGAGCGTTTCTCATTGTGCACCTGCAGAGCAGAGCTGCAATTTAATTTGTTAAGTAACAATGGTTGCACCTGGGGCACATTCTCCAATATTTAAGGAAGCCTTTCAATGGGATTTCATCATTTTGGAGCAACAATTTCTAAACGAGATCGAGCTGAAATAGTCATCAGAGAGTATATAACATGGTGCACCTTGACGTTAGATACAGTTAAAGTTAGCATCTGCTCAGACAAAATCTGCCATTAGAAAGGTTATAGTCCTGGATGCTGATTGGTCAGTATAGCGTTCCAGCTATACTAAAATGCATCATATAGTAACAGCTCATGTAAAACACCTGTTAACCTAGATACTGTGTGTATTAGTGAATAACTCCCATAGAAACCAAATATAAACCTATTAGCATTTACACATCTTCCATGATGGGCATGCTTTTTATTTTATTTTATTTTATTTTATTTTATTTTATTTATTTTATTTTATTTATTTTATTTTATTTTATTTTATTTTATTTTATTTTATTTTATTTTATTTTATTTTATTTTATTTTATTTTATCCCAGTATCACAATGAATGAATGAATGAATGAATGAATGAATGAATGAATAAATTCAATTCTAATAGTACTACAAATTGATAATGAATAAAAAATATTTAGATTAAAATGTACTTCTGAAAAATTATTTGAAATTATCTTTAAGCTATTTAGACTTACTTTGAAGTTTATTAAGTATATTTATTTATTTATTGAAAATTGTATAAAGTTCATCACAAATAAAATCAAGTAATTTCTAAGAGTTGAGATTTTTAATTTGTGGCTTTGACACTCTAATTTTTTATAAACCTATTTCTTTATACAATAATATTGAAATGAAATTTGAGCCCTACCATAAACCTACCAGCATTTATGTGTCAGTGATGATAATTGGGACAATGACTTTTTTTTTTAAATAGGTTTAAACTAATTTAAAAAAAAAAAAAAAATTTAAAAATACATTAATTTTAAAATGCATATATTTGTTTCATTTTTTTTTGTGAGATTGTGAGAGTGATACAACTTGACTTTTATTTATTTATTTATTTATTTATATATAGTATAGTATAAAGTTTATCACAAATATAATCAAGTCATTTCTAAGAGCTGAGCTTTTTCCTTTTCTCCTTATGTTTCATTAACCCATTTCTTTATACAATAATATTTAAATGAAATTTGAGCCCTTAATATTTTTATTATGCAGTGACCTTTTGATTCTTGCTGTAGTCTGATTATAATCACAGCTAAATGGATTGCAGGTGCTCCACTGCACATAATGACTACATTCGATATACACCTCAGCCTCTTATGCCTTAATGCTAAATTAGAAAGTTTGACATATAAATATTTTATATTGTATCCTCATATTTGTACAAGTATCATAGCAGTAATATTAACCAGTTTCTGTCCTTTTTGAAAAAAGGCTTTTTCATGCGCATTTTTTTTTTTTTTTCTCAATTCACACCACACACAAGCCGTGTTTGCAGATTGTCAGACTCTTCATTGTTGCATATCTAATGTGACACGGGGCACTGTCATCAGCTGCGCCAAATGCTCAGGTGTAGAGTGCTTCCATGTTGAGCAGATGGGTGACTTTAAATGTATGATTTTTCTTTTTCTAATTGCAGTTGTATTTGCTGCTGTTAATTGCTCATGAAAATGTATAATCTGAATCTTGAATGCAATTTGCAGTCGACAGCACTCTCCATTGAGATGCTAATGACAGCCCTTCTCCATGAACCTAATCTTTTGTCGTTTACAAAATTGTTTTTCTTGTCACATAAGGAGTCCACTTCTTCCTCTGTTCTTTTCTCAGCAGGATAAGGAGTCTATCAATCAGTTTACTTAAGGTAAATGAGTATCTGCTTGCTATTAGAATTTATTACAAGTTTATATTCCTTGGTGGCTTGGTTTGTACTTTAAACAAATGCTACTAATCATTTAGATCTGTGTTTCTGAAAACACTCAAAGATTAGTCAGAAATGCGTAAGAGAATTAAGGTTGAAAACTGTACGAAAAATTAAGAGTGGGGTAGGAGCACACTTTGGCCACGGTTTACAGCTAAATTTTGCATATGACAACCCCATACTGACCTTGTGCATGCTCAAAATGGTCATCTTGTGCTTTGTTCACACACATTATCAACTTCTTCTCACCCCTGAAAACTGGCAGTTTAAGAAAACAGTTATTACTCTTTTATGTTCTTTGGAATAACATGCACCAATGAATCATTCAATTCAAGATCAGGATAAATTAATCATGTGTTTTTTTTGTTTTTTTGTTTTTTTTCACAAATTGTAATTTTAATGGTAAAAGTACTATAGTAAACCTGGTAATTTGGTTCTTTTATATATGGAAACTGTAATTGTAGTAGATCCAACCTAAGCCATTTCTAAGTCATAACATTACACATAAAAAAAAAAAAAAATCATGTAGTTCAGTAAAAACTAAACTAATACTCCCAAAATTGACGCTTGGTTTGGAATCAGTAAGATTTTTAATGTTTTTTTAGATGTTATGCTGATCAAGGCTGTATTTATTTAAACAAAAATATAGAAAAAAACAGTAATATTGTGCAATAATATTGCAATTTTTAATGTTGGTTTCCTATTTTAATTTACTTTAAAATATAATTTATTTCTGTGTCACAGCTCTGAAATTTTATTAGCCGTTACTCCAGTCTTTTGTGTCACGTGGGTCAATATCACCCTAGAGTGCCACTCTCAAAATACTCACAAATTTTAGTCTTAAAAAGGTTCTTCACAGCGATGCCATAGAAGAACCATTTTTGGTTCCACAAAGAACCGTTCAGTCAAAGATTCTTTAAAGAACTCTTTCTCTTTCTTACCTTTTTATAATCTGAAGAACCTTCCTTCGCCGCAAAGAACCTTCAGATGTTTAAGGTTCTTTATGGAACCATTTAGACAAAAAAGGTTCTTCTATGGCATCATAAAGCACCTTTATTTTTAGTTTGATAATTGCTTTTATATTATAACCTAAAACCTGGATCTTGGGAAAAATATAATGGGCCTTTGGTTTGTCCACTGTTTTTTTTTTTTTTTTTTTTTTTTTCCCCCCCTTGGGGTCCAAAAAATCCTCAGACCGATAAATGGCATCAGATATCAGATGAATATCTTTCTTTCTTTTTTTCCATTATAAACTGCCATTGGAAAAGAGCTACATGAATATTCTTCAAAAACTGTTGTACTGTCCGTTTAAGAATACAAATGGGATAATTTTGATATCTGGTTGACTTTAATTACTGATTAAGGTGCAGTGTTGATAGGATAAGCGTTATCAGTATTCTCTGGGCTCGGAGCCTCTCTTTCTCGCTCTCTCTCTCTCTTTCTTTCTGTTTTTTCTTTGCATGAGAGGCCACTCACAACTGATCCTCTGTTTGCTGCCGCACAATAGGTACCAGCGTTTTTGGAGACAGTACAAGCCTCTTTCCCTTCTCTCCCAACCTTCACCCTGCAGTCAGCGTTTGTCCTAGATTTATTGTGTGTTCTCTCTCAATGTGTGCCCTCCTCTCTCGTGCTCTGTCTTTTTCATCCTGAGCTTTCCACTGAAATCTTTTCTTCAGTGTCATTCTGATTTCCAAACGGAGGGGAGCTACAATACTAAACTAAGCTGAGGAAGTTGCCCGTTTTACATTTAAATTATTCCCATTTGTGCAGCCACATGCCTGAAGCTAGACTGCCACCTGTCACACAAATGTCTTCTGCCATTTTGAATACTTGACCAGAATTGTATTTTCTTCAGATGTTTGTGCAAATGTGTAGCTTTGGCTGTGATCTTGTGCTACCAGTGAGAATGAGATAAAATGGAAAAGAGTTACAGCAAAACTGCTGACTGTCTGAAGCCCAGTGCATCCAAATTTGCTGTCTGAGATGAAATTCGGAAATCCTTCTGCTTCAGTGATTGTATTAATACATTACATGAAGAATACATTTTGTCCATTAAATCAAAGTGTTTTGCATCTTAACAAGGATGTCAAACCATGACAGAATCGATCGCCTAGTCAAAGCTGTCAGTCGTGACCCGAGTCCTGTGATGTTTATCTTACAGTCTGACAAAAGACCCTTAATGTTGTGCAGTTTGCCTTGGTTTTACACAAAGTCTCTCCCTGGGCTTGTATCATACAATCTGACAGGCAACAATCATGGCAACGAGCACAGAAAAATGGCATAGTGTGCACTGGGCTTTACAGTATATGGGAACTTTCCGTATCATTATTGGATCTCAAAGAAGCCTTTTCACAACAATCAACCGCTGACAAGTCTGATTATGAGTCATTCTGTAGATACATCTCATAAAATGGCAGAGCAAGAGAGTCAAATGCCAATTGAAGAGCCAGGCACAAAAATAGCAGAACTATGACCCGAGACCTCAGCTGTCCTTGGTCACCCGGGTATTGAGGTCACTTCATTATCTGTCCTTTCCAGTGTAGCAGCTTTTTACAACCCAATTTATGCCATTTGTTCAGTTTGCTTTACTGTTATATGATTGCATAAGTCATTATGAAAGGAATCAGAAGAAGGATCTTTTTCATTTCACGTGTTTAGATCTCACCCCATCTAATTTGGTCTGCAGAGAACCGGTTTGTTATTGGTTGAGGTTTAACTGTCAATGGTAAAAGACGACGAGTTCTTACAGTGTTTAGTATACTAGAATGAAATACAGTGTTTGTAGACTCTCATTAAATAGTTTTTTTTTCCCCCTCAAGTCGGGATTAAAAAAGAAGAAAAAGAGAAAGTTTTCAAAAGAACATCTTTTTCTTAAACATAAAATGATAGGCTTCGCTGTCTGATTGTGTAATAACATAATATTTCACTGGTAAATTTTAACAAGAAATGTGTATATACTGTATATTGACTTTTAAATAGCCAAGTGAGTATATGAGATGTTAGTTTATTCAGATTTAAGCATTGTAGAATTGGACTGTATGTAGCTAATATCATAATGTTGTTGTTTAATAGTTGAAACATCCCACTAAATTCATTAAACATCTTAGATTTTAGAATTTTAAACATCTTCGATTTTAGAATTTAGGACAAATATGAGGCTATACCAACCCAATGTTATTTACTGCACAGTGATTTTTATAAATTCTGTTTTACTATAGCCTTGTGTGCAGCGCGCCGACATAAAACGTTGTTGCGCTATGGCGTCCCAAGTTTGAATCCCATCTTGAGGACCTTTCCAAATCCTGAAATTTTTTAAACATTATTTTTAATTTTCAATTTAAAATAATTAAATTTAAAATAAACATTCAATCTTTTCTGTAATAAATATGTTTTTAACTTGTTTATCTTGTAATATTTAAAACATAGAAATGTGTTCTGAAAGGAATAGTTCACCCAAAAATGAAAATTCTGTCATTAATTACTCACCCCCATGTCGTTCCAAACCCGTAAGACCTTCGATTGTCTTTGCAATACAAATTAAGAGATTTTTGATGAAATCCGAGAGCTTTCTGACCCTGAATAGAAAGCAACTATACTACCACGTTCAAGGCCCAGAACTGTAAAGGACAGTAAATATAGTCCATGTGACACCAGTGCACTGTAAAAAAACAAAAAACACAATTTGTTGAATCAGCTTAAAATAATTTGTTACCCTGCTGCCTTAAAATTTTAAGTTCAGTCAACTCAAGTAAGTTTATTCAACTTTATATGTTAAGTTGTACTTACTGAAAACTTAGATATTTGTGTTTAAGTTGAATCAACTTGAATATCTGAGTTGTCACTTAGTATAACTTAACATTTCAAGTTGAATAAACTTTTTTTTGAGTTGACTAAACTTAAAATTACACAGAACAATTACAGAAGAATAAAATAAAGCATATTTTGTTACCATTTGAAACTTGGTAGAGTTTACCATCACCGTTATCGTCAGAGCGCACTTCCACAGTACATTAAGCACCATTCAAACCAGTTTAAATTTTGCTAATGATATTCTTTCGTTTTATCCCTGCGATGAAAACATCACATCATTATTAACAGTGTCATCTATCAAACGGTGTCATCTCGAGGACTAAAGGTGAATTGCATGCATTTAGTCATCAGATATTTACATATTTAAACTTAAATTTAAAATTAATCAGAAAACAGAAATTCTTTTATATTTTATGAGTTTTTTTCTCTTGTTTTAATGTTCATAATTAATAGATTGAGGAATACTAAGAAAGCTGATGTCAAACTTTAAAAAATTTAGGAGGGAGAGAGTAGTAAATGATGTCCTGGGTCGCTAAAGACCCGAGGTATGCCTTTAAGGGTTAACGATGTCACTGTGACCTTTTTGGGCCTGGGAAGGTTTCAGTTGTGTTGCTGTCTATGCGGGGTTAGAAAGCTCTTGGATTTCATCAAAAATATCTTAATTTGTGTTCTGAAGATGAACAAAGATCTTACGGGTTTGGAACGTCATGAGAGTGAGTAATTAATGACAGAATTTAAATTTTTGGGTGAACTATCCCTTTAAGAATGTTTTGGGAATCTGTCCCTCTTCAGGTAGAAAAGGTTACTGGTTATGATTCATGATCTGGGAAATTACCATTTTCCAGTTGCGCCCTTGAGAAAGGCCTCTAGGTTGCTCTAGGGTTTCTGTCACTGTAAGAAATGTACTGTCACCTTGTATAAGAGAGCATCTGCTTAATGACAGATTTGATACATGTCCCTTCCCATTAAGGGAAGCAGGATTATATCATTTAGACCATCCGGTCCTGTCAGGTGGCATCGCACGTTGAGATTCCGTTAATTTATTTTCTATGTCCCTAGACGTAGCTCTATTGTAAATAACATTGTAAGCGCATTGTCTAACCAGCCCACCACTGGGCATTCCATTGACCCGCTCACTGTGCATATGTTCCCCATGCAGCAGAAATTAGTCAGGGAACTGTAGCTGGATTTGTTCTAGCAAGACGGAAGAGTGCTCCCATAAATACCAGTGTACCACCCAAGGGTGAGTGTTAATGGACCGCAGTTAACAAGGTTTCGCCAACACCATTTCTTCGCTTTTGTAAGGAAAGATCACTGGACCCTGCCCACATTGAAAGCTCTCCATTTATCTATGGAGGCCAGACTTCATGCTCTGGAAAGGACCATATAATATGCCCTTCTCACAACCTTAGCCCTATTACTTTAGCCGATATAACCGAATTATATAATAGCAGCCGAATATGTTGAACATAAATATGACTTTCACCCAGAACATATACTTAAGGTGGATGTGTGTAGTTTTTTAGATGCTAAAATGTTTTCTTCTATCCCAGTGTGATGTACGGAGACGTACAAGTAAGCTATTCAAATAAATGGATTCCTCTGAAAAGTGTAAACATCGGCTCTGTGGCTTTCACAGTATTACTCTACTTGAGCTGCTGGAAATGTCAGCTTAATATCAACCAGTGGCCTGAGTTTGGGGTTGAACTACCTGTTTGGATACTCATCATTAAGTACGTTTACAAGCACTTTAAAGTTTGATATCAGTCAGTCTAAAACATTTATTCGTCTTTTTAAAATGTCATGTAAATACCTTGGGTAACTCTTTGTTGTAAAGCAACTGTATGTAAGATTTTTGGCTTCAGTTTCTTTTCCATGATCTCCCCCAAATATGTGTGTGTGTGTGTGTGTGTGTGTTTTTTTTTTTTTTTTTTTGGTGAGCGGTACGAAATTGAGCTAAAAGGGTGAATTGCTGTACAGCAGCAACAAATTCACATCCACAACTTTCCACTGTATTTATGACAGTCATATATTTACAGGGGGCACCAAAATCACAAAATACACGAAACTGGAAACAGCTGCTTTATTGTGACTCAGGCTTTTTGATCCCTTCACAAGTGGACAACGCTAAATACAGGTATAAACAAAGTCTTGAAACGTTTTGAGCTTGTCCACTTTTGACCACTTTTAGAGGTAGACGTAAACGTTCAAACAGCTTATTTCCCAATATTTGATCGAAAGATCAGAAAAAGCCCATACAGTACATATACCCATAGCCCCTCACAGAAATTAGGAAAGGGGTCAGAAGAGGTAGATTAAAACACCAGGTGTAAACAAGAAATGTCTTTTGTCTACTTGTGATCCCATCAACCAAAACGCATCTTAATACCAGATGTAAAGAGAGCATTAGTTACACATTATATGTACCTTTTATAATAATAACAGAAAATATTGCATACATGCAGCTAACCTTTTAGGAAACACATGCAGTTAACTAATGTACACTTATTTTTGTAATTAAACTGTAACAGCGTCACCTTAAAAATGAAGTGTAATGACTAGGAATGTAACGATATTATGAATATTGTGATATGGCGATAGCAAAACTGTCTCGACACAATCGTGGTCACATGACGATATGAAACGATCTGTTTCGTTCTGGGCAAAAAATGTACTTTTTAAAATATATTTAAACTTCTCATTCTAACAGAAAAAAAATCCATTATGCTTTGGCACAGTATCTGTCAAATGAACTCAAAACCGAAAGCACAATATGCCTAATTCATCAAGTCTGTTTTCACTCAATTTGCGGTGCGTTTTAAAACGAAGCGTACACTTTGTTTAGGTGATCAGTTTCGTGATCTCTGTGCCTCAGAACAGCTCCGTTCACGGTCAATGCAGTGAACACATTTATTTCATGTGCTGTGAGTTTAGCGTGCATTTGGGAATGCAATAGCCACCATTTATCCTTTATTTTACAGCATTTCACAAAATTTGTAGTCAGATGCGTTTTTGTCGTCCTGTTTTCACTGAAGCTGGACTTTTCCGTCAAAATGGGCACTTTCAAATGCTTTTCGAGCAACTTTTCGAGCTCTGTGAAGCTTTGAACCTTTTGTGAATCATTTGTTTTGAAATTGTGGTTCAGAGCGTTTATCAAATGGCCAAAGTCATGTGATTTCAGTAAACGAGGCTTTATTACATCATAACTGTTTCGAAATGTTGTGAAATTTAAATGGTTTGGGGGTGGGGGGTGATCTCTGTAAACCCCGTGAATCATGCGAGTTCACCCGCCCCCTTAGCGGTGAAACACTGAACCAGCGTCTATGCTTTTTACCCAATCTCAGATCAGTTTCATCAACTTGTAGACATCTTTAATGAGACTTTTATGTAATTAAAAGAATGAGAAGTAGTTAATGGTCTCTTACTGGCCTCTGTATGCAATCTCTCTGTAAAACAAACAAGCCCTGCAAATTAATATACAATGTTTTAAAAACCACATATTATACAGACACTTCATATTTAATGGTGTTTTTTATTATTTTTATTGCATTTAATGTATTATTCTTTCAGTAAAAAATTGCAATGGGTTTTTAAAAGCTGTTTTTATGCTTTTACACTCTTTCTGTTGCATTTACACACTTTTGACCAGCAGGCGTTTCTAGCGTGTGGTAGGGCTGTCAAAATGGCTGAAAAACTAATTTCGAATTTTGTATTTGAATATCATCAAAATTCAAATTTAAAAGGAATAATTTCAGTTAGGGGAAAAAAGACTTTTGGCTTCTCTCCCGAGGCTACAGAAGGGCACATCGAGCAAAATATTGCTAATCTACGGTTCTTTCAAAGCTATATATATATATATATATATATATATATATATATATTATATATATATATATATATATATATATATATATATATATATATATATATATATATTTAAGTTGCTTAATTAGAAACAAAACAGCATCATGTATACATAGTATAATACAAAGCACGGAAAACCAACCACAAAGAGTAACATTACTTTTTTCATTTAAAAACATGAGATGCAGTGGAATGGGGAGAGACCCGTCCTGCCATAAAGTTTTGAGACATGTTTTTTCAAAGTTGAACTTACAATAACTTTAAATGGCTTTCTAAACATCCGACTCTGTTGTGCGAGATGCGAAATATGCATTCTGTGGGAACGGCTTGGTTTCAGTTTTGATGTAAACAACATCATTTCCACATTGATGTTCTCTTTTTTTTTTCCACAGTATTTTGAATAAACAGTGTATCCAGTGGGTTCAACTGGATAGGCTAAAAAAAAAAAAACATTAGAATGCGATGACACCTACCTGCATCGTCATCGCATCTCATGCACCACTGATAAGGCTGCCTGATGCACACCGAAGATTCGAATGTGACATTTTGCATTCGAATGTGGATTTTTATTTTAAATTCAACGAATATTCGAACTTAGAATTTTTTTTGACAGCCCTAGCATGTGGTGTTTCGAATGCTTTTGAAGTGAATCATTTTCTGAGGCATTTGGTTCAATTGATTCGAATCTTTGAAAAGTTTTGAAAAGTTTCTCCCATCTCTACTCTACTGCTGTTTTAAAAGCTTAAAAGTGCGGTATGAATTACTGACAGCTAGCGGTTTACAGTACCCTGCATGTTGAAAAACGATGCTAAAGGGGTGAACCCAAGTGTTACAAAGTGACCCCAAGGGGTCCTGTCTAAACAAGTGCTAGTTGGTCTTTGGCTGTATTCTTTGCAGTGTGTTCCAGTGCAAGTTTTTGGCTTAGATTCAGGCGATATGAGGCGCCACCACAGTTGGCTTTTGTCACTTTGAATTCTTTGATGTCAGTTTTGTTCAGCATTTTTAGTCCAACTGAAATCATACCAGTCAGGTTTTTGCAGAGTCAGACTTAACAGACCTAGTTAACGATCATGGCTCAGCTTCGTCCAGCATTGTGCTCTTGCTCCAAATGACAGAGGTGACACCCAGTATGTATTTAATCCTTCAGATTCGATTACAGATTGTGTCATGTATACTCAGACTGGCAGAGGAACACTAGCTCTACTGCACAAAAACATTCTGTAGACAAACTTGCTCACAGCAGCTTTAAATATTACTCCAGGGTAATTGACATCTTATATCAAGCCTCATAAACTAGCAGCATGTGGGCCAAATTCAACCCGTCAATCATTGGTGTCTGCCTTCTGATCAAGATGAAATATCTGTGCTGCCTTATTAGAGCACTCGATGCATAAATGTCAGCACTTCAGCAGCACTCAGTCTTCTACATTAGAGCTCAGCGATACATATTGGAGTGCAATGCGTATGCTTAAACTTTTTCTGGCAATAGTTCAACACAGACTCGCCTGTTTTCAAATGAAAGGGTAAAAGAAAGCATTTTTGTTTGTTCAGACTGTAGTTTTTATTTTATTTTATTATTATTTATTTTTTTTTTTTAAATGAAGTTCGTTATAGATTTTCTTATGTAGGTTGATCTTGCCAAAAAAACTTTCCCTAACTTGTCATGTTTATGGTATTATGATGTGGTAATGTAAAGATGTGGTAAATGTGGAATTGATATTATGGCTGTCACTAACGATCAGTAGTCGGTGGATTATTCTGACAATTAATCGAATAATCGGAATGTGTGTGTGTGTGTGTTAAAATTAGGGCTGTCAGTCAATTACAATTTTTAATGTAATTAATTACATGATGTTTTGATTAATTCATCTAATTAATCGCAAAATAAATTTGACTGTAAAAGTACCCACAAAAGTTTTTCAGGTTCGTTTGTGTTAAATGAGAAAGTATCAAGTAGACATTGCAAATTGTAGCTTTTGGAAAAAAAATAGTTGATTTGATTCAACAGAATTTATTACACATAAACAACTGCAACAGTCTAATGTTAACTATAGAACATAGAAGATAATTTGAGAAACATCTCTGTATTTGTTATTCTTATGATGAAAGTCATTGGTAACCAATGTTCCACAAAAGAAAGGTTAAAAATGACCTTTCGAGGGCGAGTAAATGATGACAGAATATTTTTTTTTTGTAGTGTACTATCCCTTTAATTTTTTTATTTTTATTCTTCTTATTATTTTTGTTAATGAAATGATACTTTAAATAAGAAACTAAATCTGCCAGCAGGTGGCGGTAAATGTCTTTGAGTCATTCATTTATTCATTGGATTCATTCAAACGGGTGATTCATTCAGGAATGATGTAAATGGCTCTTTATGAATGGGCTTTTGAATCACTGATTCACACGATTCGTTCAAAATGCAGAGTCTTTCAGAAACTAAACACTGCTGTGTTGCTCGGAGCTATGGCTTCAAAGGTAATATGTTCTCTATAAGATTGAGCAAATCACACAGCTTGTGATAGATTGGGACAAAATCATCACTCTTGTTGTTGCTGCCTGTGTAATATGTGTGATAAATATAAATATGAGACAAAACACATACGGGGCATTTTTTTTCACCAATATCTTGAATTTTAGGGCATAACTGCATTTGTGGAGTTGTTGCCCAACAATCAACTATATGAAATATAAGATGATGTACAGGTCTGGGGACAAGGCCAATGCGTTAACTGTGTTAAAATATTTTAATTACGCTATTTTTTTTTATTTATTTATTTTTTTAATTTAATGCGTTAAACTGTCAGCCCTACCTAAAATACATAATGTATTATAAACAATAGAGCTAATGTACATTATGTATTATATGAAATGCCTGCAGAGGGCACCATTGGCTCCAATTTACTGTGCGATCTAATCCTTGAACAACATTTAATTTAAATGTCCATTTAATCTTTAATATTTGGCCATTTCTTTTTACGACAGAAATGTTACAACCACTGTAATCTCTTGAATATGTGAACGTGTAAACTCAAAATCAGGGTTTAAACTTTTATTTTGAAATTGTGATAGATATTGATGTATTCTGTTTGCGTAAATTTATAAATTATTTACCTGACAACTCCAATGAAATTTCGCATGTTGCGTTCACAGATGAATGTAGGGGTGTAATGATTCACTCGTTTTCTCGATGCATCCAAACCTGACGATGCATAAGCATCGATCTTGAAACATGAATTTTTGAATCGTGAATCATTGATTTCGGCCAGTAATCAATTTAAAATACCAGTAATCGAATAAATCGCGATTTCTATAGCGATTCATTGCTTTAATATATATATATATATATATATATATATATATATATATATATATATATATATATATATATATATATATATATATATATATATATATATATATATATATATATATATATATATATGCACATTAAATTACTATAAGCACGAATAAGTTTAAATGCTGTAACATTTTATTATATGAAAATAAGATAAAGAAGCTCACATCATGCAAAGGTGTGATGTAAATGTTACCCTATACATTCACAGAATATTTTTTTTTTTTTGTTAAATCTTGGCTTAGTGAAAATAAATATGCTAAAATGAATTTGAAATAAACTTATTTTATGCTAAGTATACTACAAATAAATGTTTTGTTTTTAATAAAAAATACCTTGCAATTGTACTTTTAGTAGCCTATACTAAACTGGTGTAAAGTGTGTTAAATTGGAAGTATAGTGTCAAAGTCCAAATAAAGATGAACTGAAGTATATTTGATTGTGCTAAAGTAGAACTATTGCAAGTATATTTCAGGTACATTTTAAATATCTTACATTTAAAGACTTTATTATTCAAAGATCATATAATCCTCAGCAATAGTGACATTAAAACACATTTTAGGCTTAATATTAAGAAATGTGCATTGTGCACAAGTAGTACTCCAAATAAAGTTTCATTATAATTTTTATATCAATAAGTCTCGAGGGATATATCAGTAAATATGTTAAGAGATTTGAACTATATTTAGTTTGAAATAAATGTATTTTAAATATATTACTTTTCACTAGGGTAAATTTCTACATATGCTATATGTCATGCCATAGCATCATTAAACTAACATCTAACAGTAGACAAAATAGTTGTTTTTTTTTTTTTTGTTTTTTTTTGCCCTTTAACTCCATAAAGGCTGCAGTGTAATTTGCCCCTGACTAAGCATATAAAGAAATTAGGGGAAGCTTGTAAATAATCCTGTTAATACACTTAAAGAATGCAGAATCGAATCGCATCGAATTTTATTGTGAATCATCTCAAATCAAATCATTCTGAATTTGCAAAATCATTCTTGAATTGAATCGAAAACCTGTGAATCGTGAATCAAATCAATTGACAGCTTACCCAAAGATCCACAGCCCCAGATGAATGTTATAATTAACCCAAACTCAGAACAATATGCAGAATTTGAGATGCTCCACACATGTAAACGATAACAGTTTGTGCGGAGCAGCATTTACTGTGAACGGAGACGCTCTGACACACATTTATGCAACCTGCAAATATTTTTTATTTAATAAAATCACAGCATTTGTGAGTTCACAATAGCATTATACTTTATTATGATTTCTAAATAGGTTTATTAAATCATGCAGCTTTTGAAAACGGTCTATTAATGCATCCGTGGAATGCGCCACTTTTGATATTCTAGCGAGTAATCGAATTGAATTGAGGATTCGTGACAGCATTAATTAATATGAAAATAAATACATATATATATATTATATTATATTATAATTTTTTTTTTTTTTTTTTTTTATAGCTTTAATTTTTCACACGAACAAGTAATTATCCCAGATCTGATAATTACTCATGAAGAGCTCGGGCCTTTATGCTTAAATAAAAAAGGAATAATAGATTAATAGAATAACAGATGCTATAGTACAACTTGGAAATAGGGCAAAGAATATGTTTTGCTTTTGTATGTTGCCTGAAAAACACAAATTGCAAGAGCTACAAAGTGTGATGAAACATTACCACCTTTAGAAACCCAGTTCACTTCAACCTGATTTCACAGAAGCTCTTGGTATTCAAGTGTACTCCTCTCACACTATAAAAAGTAGCTAGATCTGGCTTCTCCAGCTCAGAAATGTCATGTAGAATCAGAGGGTTGGTGCTTGTGCTGTGTGGAGCTGTCTGCTGATACAAGCCTAGGTAGAAATATCCGTTGATTCCTCCAGGGGCTTTACAGCTCATGTAACACACAGGAAGAATACTACGCAAAATTCCTACGCCTTTTCTTGGACGTCTGATGGAAACCAAAAATAGTGATTTGTTATTGGTAGAGTTTGGGTCGTTTGGCAGATTTTTATTAAAGTGTGAGTGATGTCACCCCAGTGTTGCTTCTTGTGACAGATGATTGAGAAGAATGTGCTTCCGACCAAACAGTTATTTGTCTCTTGTGAAAGTTGTCAGTCAAAAACCTGAAGCTGTCCAGGTTCTTCAGGGATTTGACTCACTGAAGCTTATGTTGACTACATGGGTTTTCTTGGTATTACAACTTTTAAAGGGGTCATCGGATGCCCATTTTTCCACAAGTTGATATGATTCTTTAGGGTCTTAATGAAAAGTCTATAATGTACTCAAATATTCTCAATGGTTGTGTAAAACAACACCTTTTTTACCTTGCCAAAATAAGCTCTGCAAAAATCATCCTGTTCTGGTCGAGGCTGCTTTAAATGTTAATGAGCTCTGTTCGCCCCGCCCCTCTCTTCTCTTTGTGGAGTGACAAGCCTGTTTACTTTAGCCGCGTTTAGCCGCTAAACTTGCTAACTAGCACATTATTAGGAAAGGCGATCGCAAAGATTCATAAAAAAACCCTCATACATACTTCTGCTGTAAGTGAAGCTGGATCACGGATGATTTTGAGCGGACATAGACGCATTTATGTAGATTGGGAGGCGCATTCCCTTCACAAACAAACTTAATCCACTCCATCTTCACCGGCTCAGATGTCGGGGGTAAATGACGACCACTATGTTCATTATTACATTCAGCAACACAACACCTCAATCGCCCAATCGGAGATATTCTTGTCTAACTTACATCCTTGCTCCGGCATCGAAACAATGGAGGTCGGACTGTTACAGCTGATTTAAGGCGGGTCTGAGGCAAGACACTCATGTCAATCAACTATCATGGGAGCGGCCTCAACGACAGGCATCTGAGAATGGCTCGATTTGGAAAAAGGGGATATTATTTTTACACTTAAACCACTGCATGGATTTTTATCATTATAGGGTAGATGTGTACATACGCTGCCAACACAACATGTAAAAACAACATGTAAAAGTGAACTTTGCATCCGATGACCCCTTTAAATATATTTCTCGGGTATTTATTTATCACCTTAGCACTTAAAAATAAGACTATAAATAAGCATATAAGCCCAAAAACTTGTACCTACATGAGACTAATTGCATTGTGTTTGTCCAGCATCCAATAAAAAGCTTTTTAGAGTGGTTCAGCATTTGTTTTTGTTTTTTTATTTATTGAAAATATGTCTAACCCCGTGAAACCAATGCTAAAAGACTTCTGTGACAAACATTGAAATATTTAGGCTGCAGATGTGGCTGTTTGTCATAACTTATTTTAATACCTGTCCAACAGTGACTATTGTTGGTATTAGCTTTCCTTCAGAGCTGTCATTGTCTACATTTATATCCATCTTTGTAATGCAATTAAGTTCATGTAAACAGAATACTGCAATCATATTAATGTGATCATGCTCATAATTCGAATAACATAATTCAAATGAATTACTCAGGAGACTATCAGGAGTCTCTGCTCACATCCGCATCGAGAACATTACAGTGTGTTTATTGATGGACGGAAACAATGGCAAACCATGCATTTGAAGCATGTAAAAATGGCAGCAACAAACAGGCCCACTGGATTTTAATTATTTTTAGTTTAAATTTAAATATAAATGTTTATTTTTATTAGTTTTTTATTATCATTTTGATGTATTGTTTTTTTTTTTTTTTAATTATTTAATAAAGTATTGTTTTATATTTTTGCATTTTTATTTTATTTTTTTATTTGGATGATTTTTTTTTTAATAAATTACTAAGAATATATTTTATTTTGTTTTGTTTGTTGTATTGTTATTGTTATTGTTATTGTTTTTGTTTTGTTTTGCTTTGTTGCTTTCTTTTGTTTATTTTTGTTTTGCTTTGCTTTTGTATTTTATTTTATTTTTTGTTAATGTGTCTTGTTTGGATGTTTAGTTTTTTTTGTTTATTTGTTTTGCTTTTTCTTTTTGTATTTTTGTTTTTGCATTTTTAATTTGGTTTTGTTTGTTTTGCATTTTAACTTTTGTGTTTTGATGTTTTTTTTTTTTTTTTTTAAACATTCCTAAGGAGAGGAGATTATTTTATTTTATTTTATTTTATTTTATTTTATTTTATTTTATTTTATTTTATTTTATTTTATTTTATTTTATTTTATTTATTTTTGTTGTTGTTTTGTTTGTTTTTTGTTTTGCTTTGTTGCATGCTTTGCTTTTGCTTTTTATTTTATTTTGTTTTTATTATTAATTTTTTTTTATTAGATTTTTAGTTTTTTTTATATTTTGATGCATTGTTTTTAACATTACTAAGGAAGGATTTTGTTTGCTTTGCTTTGTTTTCTTTGCTTTTGTATTGTATTTTATATAGTTTGTTTGTTTTGTTTGTGTTTTGCATTTTTGTATTTTGGGTTTAGTTTTTGTATTTTTTTGTATTTATTTATTTTTTTTTGCTATTTTGATGTTTTGTTTGTTTTTAATAAATTACTAAGTAGAGGAGATTTTATGTTTTTTGTTTGCTACGTTGTTTTTGTTTTTCTTTGTTGCTTTACTTTGTTTTGTTTTGTTTTTTTTTTGGTTGCTGCTGTATTTTGTTTTTTGTATTAGTCGGGAGACTATCAGAAATCTATATGCTCACATCTGCATAATGAACGGTAGGGTATGTTTATTGATGGTCAGAAACAGACAAATGTGCATTTGAAGAATGTAAAAACAGCAGCAACAGAGGCCTGCTGCATTCAAATTTATTTTATTTCTCATCCTTTTTTTTTCTCTCCACTTCAGGGTCCGATGCATTAATGCAAGGAATTTAACATCTTCCACTCGTCCAGTCAGTTAATAAATTTTGCAATGTTAGATATGCATCAGTCATGTGCACATAGCAGTTTTTCCCATGGCTGCTTTAGATGCTAAGTGAGTCACAACATGCTTTGATTTAATGTCTACATGTTTTAAGATTTAAAGCTGGATGCAGATTGGTCTACATCTTCCTCTCTTACCTGAGGTACTCTGAGGCATATTATTTCTACTGTTTATAATGCTGACTCACTCGCAGACACTGTCGGACATGATATTTTGCAATGTGTGGCAGTGGCCCCTCTTTCATTGTTTGCATTTTAAAGAGCTCCAGATCCCATTGGATCATGGGTAAATATAACAATAGAGAAGCATTGTTCCTTCGCACCAAAGATGTTCCAACCTCTGTCATACTGGTTCATGAAGTATAAGAGAGAGATTTTTTTCAAACCCCTTTGAGCTGATATGAACAGCACCTCTGCAGTTTTGTGTTCTTTATGTCTGTGTCAATATTCCTTCGCTTTTGTTTGATAGTACAGGGGGGCGGAATATATCGAGACTCAACGCAATTCAGTATTCAAACCTGCTCATAAAAAACACATCCCAAAAAAATGTGTGAGTCTTCTTTTGAGCAGGAGTTCTTCTGCTGTTGAAGGGCATTGGATAAAAGGTCTGGTGAACACACATTGATTAGACCATTTTGATGAGTCGCCCCTTCAGGTTTAATACCCCTGTCTCACCTCCCTCTATTAGATCTCATCATATTTAACGGCAGGTGGTCCATATGTCTCTCAGCACTGCAGGCTGTTGCTGTGTCAGTGCCAGTGTCAATGATGAGGGCCGCAAACCCATTAGCCTGTCATTGACTGCGCCGTTTAGTCAAGGGGAGCGATTGGGGACTACATGTATCTATCCATGCATGATGTAATGATCTCGCTTGGAGCCTGTGCCAGAAGTATGTCCTTTGCTCGGGATTTAGTTTCTGTTGGTGACACTTTTGGCAGTTCTTGGTGCGTAACCACTATAGACGGCTCCCCTGACACTGTATTCAGTGGTTTTAGCCAAAAGTCAATGAAATGCATAAAAGTATTAGATGATTGTTTTGACAATTATCCTACCAGCTTTTAACTACTCCTGTGCAGTTGTACCCTGTTTTTCTAGACTTCAGATTAGTCCAATGTCCAGACCCAGAGAGTAGATTGTGCAAATATTGAAGAGCTTCACCATTAGCTCAGTTTCCTCATCTTTTGCACCATAGACGTCACACTCCAGGGATCTGCAGTGAGGATTTGGGAGGCACTGTGCCCCAGGCATCAGGAATTAGTCACCTCTTATCTTCAGTGAGCAGCTATATTTCCCTCTAATCTTATCTCGCAGTCAGTGTTTTTTAAAGACGGGCTCTGGTGTGAATCCCCATGCCTTCAGGAACCTGCTGAACACTGCATTGCACCTGCCGCTGGCAGCAATTTGTATCTTGGATCTAGATAAAGACATAAGGTGACACAGCTTCCTGGAAAACTGAATAGTTGTTCTCCTTTAAAGACTTTAATTACTCTGGGGCTGTGTACCAATTAGCACACTCTCTGTAATAAATAGTAAGTGTGATTAAAATTATTAGGTCCATATCATAGAACAGAGGTGTCCAGACATGTTCCTGGAGGGCCATTGTTTTGCAGAGTTTAGCTCTAATCCCAATTAAACACACCTGAACCAGCTAAACTAGAAACTTCTACACTCTTAAAAAATGCTGGTTTAAAAACAACCCAACTTGGGTTATTTGGCAGCCCATCACTGGGTAAATATTGGACAAAACACATGCTGAGTTATTTTGACCCAGCTGGTTGCGTTAAATGTTTTTTTTTTATCAAACATGCTGGGTTATTTTATTTAAGTCAGTTATTGCTTAATAATTATTGTATTGCTGGTTTATAGTGGATTTCTAAAAACACACAGAATTACTAGAGGCAACAGTGATAATCAAAAGATGAACATTTATTATTAAAGCGGTCCTATTATGCTCTTTTAGAAAGTCTTGATTTTGTTTTGGGGGTGTGCTAGAATATGCTTTCAGGCTTGGTGGTTCGAAAAACACATTATTTTTCACATAATCCACATTATTACAATACATTTCTCCCAGCCTGGCACAAATGGCTCGATTAGTTCCGGGTTTATTGAAGGCCCGCCTTCCGAAAAATGAGATGTGTTGTGATTGGCAATTGGCAATTGGCCGTTTATATTATGGATGGATGCACTTTATTGGACTTGTTTTGGACTGATGAAGAGAAACACCGATCTATGCCATTCTAAAGCTTGGGAGTGCCAGGATAAATTTTAATGTGGCTCTGATTGCATTCGTTTGAAAGAAGGAAGTCATGTACATCTAGGATGCATGGAGGGTGAGTACATAATACACTACAGTAGTGTTGGGTCCTATCGTCAGTCCTATGTGCTAATTTATTTAATTATTTACATACTTAATTACATTGCCTGAAACCAGCTCCAACATAAGGCTAAAAGCAGCCTAACATTATCAAAGAACATCATCACTGATTAGCCTAGCCTAGTCTAGTGCAAGTTTATGCATTTTAAAGAACACTTGCGTTATATCGTTATATTACGTCCTGACATCTCGTCCTTATGTTGCGTTGCATAAAAACAATTCATTTTACAGCACAGTAAAAAGTTTATAAACGAAATAAAATGTATACAAACCTTTATTTCGCCGAATAAGTGCAAATTGGTGGCATTCAGAGCCACTCTTTCCTGTAGAGGACTCAAAAAGCCTGTGCTCTGACTGACTGTAACTCAGCAGCTGGGTTGTTTCGTCAGAGACGGGCTTAACTCAGTTAGCGGTTGGGTAGAAAAAAATAACCCAGCGTTAAAAATAGAAACTTAGTTACAGAAAACTACCCAGCACCTGGGTAAAAAGTATTAAAAAATAACCCAATTAAATGACCCAATAAGTTGAACCCAGCATTTGGGTTAATAAAAAAAAAAAAGCCAGCATCTGGGTAAAAATATTAAAAACAACCCAATAAAATGACCCAATGAGCTAAACCCAGAATTTGGGGTTAAAAAAAATAACCCAGCATTTTTTAGAGTGTAGGCAAGTGTATTGGAACTAAGGCTACCTCTACATTAATCTGGATACTTTTTAAAACATCTACACTAGTTTTCAAAGGTTTCTCATCCACACTGAAAGGTTGGAAAATGTTAAATTCGCCTTACTGCGCATGTGTAAAACCACATAAACCTCACTGAGATGATACAGACGGAACAGACATATTAAGTTTTCACACGAGTCTTCTAGCAGGATCATTTTATTTCCGAAAATATCCCACCATCTGACGCGTCCAGGTTGCACTCACTCACTATTATATGTTTGATCTGAAATGCAACTGCCCTCATATTTTCCCACAGGACAGCAATTGTGCGTAAATGTCCTGTCATCTTTGCAGGACTGTGATATAAAGAGTGTGCAAAGTAACATATCTTTAGAAACAGTGTGAAAATAGCACATAACAGGCACAATACATAAACATAGATATCTACTGGTACAACATGAGTCCCATAACTAAAAATGCTTCATCGTTTTCAAAAGCCTCCATTATGACAATCCACACAACAACACAAAAACTTTCAAATTTATCTACTTTGGAGAGCGTTTTTAAAAACCTCTGTTTTCCTTTACAAAAATGCTGTCTTAGTGTGGATGGAAGACCAAAATGAGAAAAAGATAAAAAGATGTGTTTTTATGGACAAGGTCTAAAGTCTGCAGGGCAATGGGCCTCCAAAAGCAGGATTGGAAACCCCTATCATAGAACACTGAAAATAGACCAAGAAAGGTTCCCAAAGGTGTATTAGTTCTGATGTATTTTTGAAATCTTTATCTGTTTGTTTGTTTGTTTGTTCTTTTTGTATTTGAAGACTTTATTTAATAACTAATTTGATAAGAAAGAAAAAAAGCTTTGTTAAAATAATTAAACTCTTGAAAAGACTAGTTTGAAACTTTTGTTATTATTGCTGAGAACAAAATACCTCACTGCTGCTTATTTTATTTTATTTTTGTTTATTTATTTATTTATTTATTTATTTTTTATTTTTTGTCCACCAAAATCATGTGGTACAAGGAAAAAAAAGTTTATTAAAAGGTTATTAAAAACAAAACAAAAAAAAAAACCTGTAATGCAACTACCACTGGAAACTATTTTTGGATTAATAAGTACTGATATTTGTAAAATGCATTTGAACTTTTATACTACATAAATTAAAAAAAAAAAAAAAAAAAGTTGTTTACTTGATTGCCGTTGCACTCAGTTGTGTTCAAAGTGTAAGAAAAATGCTTTCGCTTGCTGGTTACACCACTTGACATTTTTTAGAGTCAAACAAGAGTGTTTTACCCTAGATTTTAAAAGGTTTTCTCTTCCTTTTCGTTGTGGTAAATGAAGCCGTACCTGCAGTTTTGTACAACACCACCATTTTGTAGATGTACTTTCCTATCACCAGCATTGTGTATACTTTTAGGAAACAAAATCAAATCAAAATCAGAGTTGATGAAATTTCTGTCATTAATTACTCACCCTTATGTCATTCCAAACCCATAAAACCTTTGTTCATCTTTGGAACACAAATTAAGCTACGCATCATGGTACTCAGGTGAACGCACATCAAAGACTGACATGTAAGAGAAGAAATTGTTATAAGAAGTCATTATTTTTGTTTTCTTTGCGCAGAAAAAGTATTCTCGTAGCTTCGTAAAACTGTGGTTGAGCCACTGATGTCACATGGTCCACTGAAGTGCTTTGAAACATGCTGCATTATTCTATGTGTTGACATAATTTCAACTGAAACAGGAAGACAGGGCGGGACATATTAAGCAGTCCCGTCCCCTTTTTGAAATAGCCAATAGCATTTTGTTATGAAGCTATGAAAATACTGAACGAAGGTCTTACAGGTTTGAAATGACATGAAGGTGAGTAATTAATGACAAAAACGAACCCTTTAAGCTGTAGTGTGCAAGTCAAATTTCAATAAAGTTCTGTTTAAAGCCACAATGATCTTCACAATGTCAGTAGATCCAACTACAATGTAACAACATGCATTGTGAGAGATGCATACACAAGTATTGTTTTCGAACATTTTGAACACATACAAAGCAGTCTATCAAGTTGGATAGATGAAAGTAGCATGGGGAAACGGAGTACGCTTTCAAACAAATCGCAGAGTAATCCATTGAGATTCCACCTCAGTTTGCCCCAGCAAAGGGATTACATGTCTACCTAGGATCAAAGCTGGGCTTTCTTTAATGTGCTCCGAGGCACACAGCTCATACTCCACTCTTCTTCTGTCTCCATTTAGTCATTGACCTTGAATTTGTGCAATTAACTGAAAAGATCTTTCTTTTTAGATATGAGCTTTCGTTTTTGAGTTCCTGAGGGTTTATAGACTGGTTTAAAGAGGGAAGAAGATGTTTTCTCTAAAGGTGTTGTCTATTCAGCTTACTGGAGTTGTAATCTGCTTTGTAATGTTTACACAGGCCTCTCCAAAGTTATTCGATCTCTTTCTAGGAACACCCAATTTCCTGTGGCACTGGTGGAAATCCCTTTATGTTGAGTCTCCTGATCAGTACACTATCTGATTTGTTCTGTAGAATGGCAAATGTCCTCGTGTCATTGCTTTCCTGTAAAGCAACTGTTATGAGCTAATCCAGTCAAAGCGTCGTTGTGAATATACACCTTTTGTTATACCGTTATTGAAAAAAAAATCTTTTTTTTTTCCATTATCTGAATGTTTTAACACAAGAAAAAATTCTATCTCATGCTTCCAGAGAGTATCTTTTTTAAAAATGTAAGAACACGTCTGTGTTGTAGTCAGCTCTCTTTGCCCACACGAGGACCCCTCCTCTGTAATTAAGCCTGACTGATAAAGGACCCGGATTTGCTGACAGGGGGATGTGGAGTGCTGGCTCAGCGCTGGATGCCCCGTACCAGCCCAGGGTCATCAGTGCGGTGTGTATTTGTGACAGGAAAGAACTATTATGCACCCATGTTGTGGCCCCCTATTGCTACTACAAGAATAACAATATACAAACATATGCATTAAATGCATATACATGCCTGATTAGTAAACTGTAATTTTACTGTACCTAGTAGTACAGAATCATCTATCTTTGTCTAATTAAAATAACATTCAGTTCTTTAAAGAGAGTTCACCCTCAAATAGATTACTTTTACAGTCTCTTTATGAAGCAGTGTTAATTTTGACAGCAAATTTTGATTGTTTTAGTTTGAATAAAATTCCATTTAGTTTGTCATATTTTAGTCATCTGAATCGTTTTAGTTTTAGTCTAGCTTTAGTCGACTACAGTAAATATATCTACAGTAGATTTAGTCAGCTAAAATCTAATGGGTTTATAGTTACAGTGTAATGCATTTATTAAGCATTTTTCTAAAATTTCCAAACTCATTATATAGGTTTGATATTATGGTTTAATCATGATAGACACCGATTTAACTGCGGTAAGACACAACATGCCTTTATATTAAAATTAAATAATCACTTCCAGTAAGAAACAAGAACATGGTCTTCTTTTCAATAAAACACCAATGGTTATATAGGCTAATTATACATTCTTTATAACAAGTTGTTTACCACATTCTTCATTCTTTCAAGCAGACATTTTTATTTCTACAAATAAATTTAGATTAGTCTTTATTAGGGCTACTAAAGTGATTCAGTGAGTGATTTTATGTCTTTCCTTTGCTGCTTGATTAACGTCAATAACTCGGACAATAGCAACTAAATTAGGCTGCTGTTCCTTTAAAACCGAATGCACGGATTCAGTGTACACATCCAATATTTTCCCAACTGTTTACGTTCACATAAGACGTAACAGACTGTGTTTATGTGAATACTCATCAAAATAGACAATTCAACATAATTTTGTGTGTATTTCTCCATTCGTGAAATGCGAAAGAGTACTCGTGCTGTGTGAGAGGCGCTGCTTCGGTGTCTGTGCTCAGAAAACAGGACCGAATTGAGTTCTCTTTTGCATTTATCCATATGTCCATATGCTCTTCTCTTACTCCCAGATATTGATTTTTTTTTTCTTTTTTTTTTTTTTTTTTTTTTACATTTTATGAGTCGTGCAGCAAGTGTATGTTAGCTTATGTCCCACCGGATGGATCAGTTGGCTATGATACAGTTCATACTGTATGTACGCATTGAACCTCCGAACCATGCAGCAGGTTCGTTCTGAATGAATCTCTTCCCAAATTGTCCCTCCCTAACATTTTAATCTCATTTTTATTCGTTGACGAAAATGTCAGTAGATTTTCAGCATAGTTTTTGTCATTCAAAACGTTTTAATTCAGTATTGTCTCGTTTTTGTCGGTAAAAAAAAAAAGTTGTTGACGAAAATTATTCGTTAATTAACAGTGTTATGAAGTATGAATGTTTTGGTGGAATGGACTTGGAGTGTAGAGACCGAAAGCTCTCAGGTGAAAATCTGGGAGGGAATGCTAGTAACAATTTCAGTCCCCACTGATGTCCATTGTATTTTTTTCCATACAGTGGAAGTCAGTGGGAACCAAAGCTGTTTATTTTACTAACTTTCTTCAAAATATCTTCATTTTTGTTTTACAGAAGAAAGCCGTAAAGGTTTGGAGTGACGTGATTGTGAGAAAATTATTGACTTGATTAATTTTCATTTTTTGGGGACAATTATTTATTTATTTATTTTTTATTTTTTTTAAGGGTAAGTGTTTAATTTAAAAGAGTTAGTTCACCCAAAAATGAAAATTCTATCATTAATTACACACTCATGTTGTTCCAAACCTGTAAGACCTCCTTTCGTCTTAAAACACAAATTATGATATTTTTGATGAAAGCAACAATGCAACTGACACGTTCAAGGCCCTGAAAGGTAGTAAGGACATTGTTAAAATAGTCTGTGACATCAATGGTTCAACCGTAATTTTACGAATCTACGCAAATACTTTTTGTTCGCAAATAAAACAAAAATAATGTCTTTATTTAACTATTTTTTTTCTCTTCTGTGTCAGTCTCCGATGCGCTTTCACGAGAATACCGTGACACTTGAACCACAGATGTCACATGAACTATTTTATTGATTTCCAAACTACCTTTCTGTGGCTTGAACGTGGTAGTTGCATTGCTCTTTATGCAGGGTCAGAAAGCTCTGTTTTTTATCAAAAATATCTTGTTTCGAAGATGAATGAAGATCTTACAGGTTTGAAACAACATGAGGGTGAGCAATTAATGACAGAGTTTTTCTATTTTTTGGTAAACTATCCCTTTAATAATAATTTAAACAAACAAACAAAAAAAGCTTTAAATAAAATGTATAATTTATGTATAATACCTTTTAAGACGCAATACAAAATATCTATAATAAAAAGAATATGAATATATATATATATTTTTTTTTTTTTTTGCTTGAGGCAAATTTGCATTGAGAAATTTGTCTTAAAAGAAGATATTTTTTCTAGTTGCACTGGATTTGATTAGTCTGTTTATACATAAACTACCTAAATTTATTTTATTTCCAATTTTCTAAAAGCCATTGAGAACAGATGAAGATATATTTTCCCTCATCTTATTTATTAATGCTACAGTTTTAGACCACTTAAAGGCTGCAGTTTGTCTTTATTTATTACGTTATTTATTAATGTACCCTTTAAGTCTCTGCTGATGCATCAAGACTATGAAAGGAGGATGCAGTAGAGGGTCAGTTTACACATAGTAAACAATGACATTGCAGTTGTAACGGATCCATCGAACAGTATCTCGCCTCATTAACAGCAACAGCAAGTACATAAAGCTCCCATGCATTCTGTATACTCCCTGTTCTCTGTGCGTGCGTGTGTGTGTGTGTGGTTGCACTTTCTGTTCATTGAACATTCTGTTTCTGTATGCTAATAGCATGCAGTTTGTTGGATGAAAATGTTTGTCCTCCAGAGACTTGGTCAAAATGAGCATCATGTACAGGAATGTGTTTCTTCTGTTATGCTCAACATCCATGGTTGGTCTTTTAGTAAATGTAATTGAAAATGTTACCGGCTTCAAAGGGTTTTTCTTTAAAAGATACCCCTCTTTGATGAGCACCTGTGATAGAACCATCAGGACAAGAGTTGAAAGCAAACAGACAAATCTAAGCTTATTTCATTTTTCTCTTCGCCAAGCATCTGGCTCCTCATTGCGTGTATGTTGTTTACAGAACGCTGTATCACATCCTGCAAGTCTGTTATTTGTTTACAGAAGCATTATTTTCTATCCTTTTTCCTCTAATAAACAGTGATGTGTGCAAACAGAGGTCCACAACAAAGCTTCACAATTAAATTGACCCGCCGCGGTTCACCTGCGTTGGCAATAATGCTACCTAAACACATTTATGCAACAAAATAAATTAGCAAGTGTTTGGGATATTGCTAAAAAGAACAGTGGTTATTATGCTGTCGAGTGGTGGCACTGAATCTCGGTAGATTGATTTGGGTTCGGTCCCGTTTTTGAGTTATTACAAATATTGGACACTGTAACTAAATCAGAGCTGCTTATTTTATAGTTGTTTTTACACACAAACATCCCTAAATGTATCCTTTCAGTTGTTGTTAAATAAAATAAACTGTTAAACAATGACACTGATGTGATTTTAGCCTTATTTATGTTCCAAATCATAATCTAAAAAATCATCTTGTTTTTTGGGATGTTGGAAACGCGCATCAACAGCAGCTCAGACAGGCTGTAAAGGGCAATGGGTAATGATCTGATCTGCTTTTCTGGCAATAAACCAACCTATATTCAAAGATGTAGTCTCAGAGACATACCCACATACGCTTGCTCTCTCAGGCTTTCATTTGGCTTCATACCGTAGGCTGAAACAGAATATATGAACATACAGCTAAATCGTCTGTGGATAAGGCCAGGCAAGCACACTGTATCCATTAGGGCTGTTCTCCTGGAGATCTCATTCTCAAAAGTGGTGATTACCAACCACTCAGCGAAAGCAGTCTAGATCCTCCCAGACTTCAATGATAGAAAACAGTCATAAAGTAGCTATATATATCCTCCAGGAGAGATTGTCTCTAAAGGTATAATACAGACTTTACTGTGTATACTGTAATACTTTATGCTCTTTGAATTTGACATGTTGCTAACTATTTTAAAACTATAGCTTGACATGCTACTCATAATTATATATTTTTTTAAAGGCAAAGAAAAAGAAAAAAGAATTTGCTACATCTAATTGGATACAAAAAGCTATATTCATATTTTTAATTGTAATTGTGATGACCCTGGGTCCTCCGCTGATCCTACTGGGGCAGAGTGTGGAAGTTTTTTCTTCCCCATGTTTATATATAATTAGTTAGATTATATAAATATGTGTGTTGTTTGGGGTTCTCTCAGGAGCGTCTCTTGCTCATACTGACTCTTCAACATTTTTTCTTTTGCATTTCTACTATTATGTAGTTAAAGTTTCTTTATTTTCTTAATTATCCCTAGACTAATGTATATAATTATCCCTGGCTTTCATTGAATTAGTTACATTAAATAAAACAATGTACATTGATACTTTGCTGTCTGATCCCTCTTATGTTGCGGCTTGAAATGAATGGGTCACAACATAAAATTGGGGGCTCGTCCGGGATATGAGAAAGATTTATTTTAAAAAATATGTATATTTGAATTTCTGATAATATTTCAGCTATTATATTATATTTATAATCAAGAATATAATTTAGGGTGACCAGTATCAGTATTAATAAATTAAAACATGTTTTACATGCATAGCATAGAACTACCTATTACAGAATTAAACCAGTGGGTTAAACAGCAGTATTTAACAAAATATTTACTTTGCTACAAGAATATATAAAATGTTTTGCAACAAATTCCAGAAAAAGTATTTACTTACTAAAAATTCTGCCTTGTTTAAATGTTGTATATAAACAAATGAATAATACTCCTAAAAATAATTGTTTATAAATGCTTGAAAAGACTCTGGATGTTTCACATTAACTGGATCAATCAGTTTTCCATTCATTAAAATTAGCCATCAGGACAAACAAACTAAAATCAATCTGACTTTCTGGGTTCTCTTGTGTAGCTTGGCAATATAATGCTTTGCTTTGCAATATAATGTGACATTAAAACAGCATTTTGCCATGTTGCACAGCTACTTAACGAAGAAAAAAAGCTTAAAACGGATGTATTTTCACACGCATCTATATAATTTTTAATTGTTTAGTAGTTCACAAGTATATAAATTAATTTTGACCTGAAACAATTTTATTGCCTTTTTTAAACAAAAGTAGGTTAATTCCTGTACTCTTTGCTGTTTTAATTGTAATTCTAAAGGTTATTTTCTGCTCTGCGTTATAGCTCGCAATTTATAGGTGGTTCTTTGCCACCTGGCTCAAACTTTTCCAAATAATACCTCTTTCTACCTTGTAAACCCAAAGCATAACTGTATATCTGAAGGAGGTTAAAATCTTCAGATAAAGCAGAAGCTTGCCATTTAAAGTATGGTATCTGAGCCCATAGAAGAACCCTTAAGTGCAGCGGTTGAAAACAAATCTGATGTCAATATATTTTGGGCATCACTCAACATAAAACCTCTCAGAGTATAGCGTGTGTGTGGCTGTAAAAGCCTTTTCATTCAATGCTTTTTGAGTGGGCTCCAAGATTAGAGGACTATCTCAGTCTATTGCTTTTTTCCCTCTTTGCCTCTAGCTACGGTAATGGGCTAGCAAAAACGACGTTGACATTCTTGCAACTTTAAGCTCCTACAGCGCTTCTTTTGATATGTACTTTTTTTTTATTTTACCGTTTTCTACCCGTCGGATGGTACTTGTAGAAAACAACAAAGGTGAAGAGAGTAAATCCGCAGGGCGCCTTCTGATCAGAACAGAGACATGTTTTTTTTTTTTTTTTAAACTGCTCTCTTAATGTTATCTGTGGAAAAATGAAATTGTGTTGTTCTTGGGAATGGAGATTTTCAGAAGGGTCATGTCTTCTGTTCACCCTGTGAGCTTACATATTAATATGAAAATAAACATTATTGTCAATCTTTTTGGCATCCCTTCAATCAGCTTGTATGTAAGCCACTTTTTCTTAAGACTCTTTCTTACATGACATCTTATTGTTACAAGCTATAAATCAATATTTCAGAGAAGACATGCACAGGGAATGTTACCGCTGCCAAATAAGGGACCAGTAATTTGTTCTGAAGGGTTCAAATACTTTTTCCTGAATGCACTATGAAGGTTTAAATACTGTGTTCACTAAAGATATTGTGTATTATATTTTTTGTGACAGTCTAGTATTTGTGATAATGGATCATATCATATTTTATGCCCAATGCATGTGAAAATCCATTATAAAGGGTTCACATACTTTTTCTTCCTGCAGCTGTGTACATTTCTGCTTGATATTCAGTGTTTTTTTTTAACCGTGGATTAAAAAGGGGAACTATGTTGAATGAAATGTCAATCCGTATCTAATATGAATAAAAAAAACAGAGACAAATAGGCGAAAAGGTGGCTGAACTCTCAAGGGCACAAAAAAAAAAAGCAATTTATCATTTCTGTGAAAGGATTGTGGATGGATGGTGAATGCTACAGCGCTTGTCATAAATAAATATTTATCTGCATTCCCCGTGGCCTCGTCTTTCAGGCCTGAGCTCAACACATATGGGAGCTGTTGAAACTTTTGATACGTATCTGTCTCTTGGTTTATTACCTGGTAACAGTTTTATGGAGTCTTGGCCACATCTTCCCATAACAATTACAGAGTTGTCATTCACGCCATGATCTTCAACGGCTGAGTGACACGCCACATTAAGAATTATGCGATCCTGCATTTTTATTTATTCGCTGTTTGTTTGGTCTTCAGTATAAGCAGCAAAAGAATGCAATTACTCATCAAACTAATTTAGAAAAAGCTGCTGAACATACAGACTGAGGCATGCAGGCTTTTGCTTAATGTTGAAATTGAAATCAATCTCAAGGGGCTTTTTATGCAAATGCTGTTGGCCAGTGACTGACGCCTCCTGTTTTGCAGTTCATAACGTAAAATTTAATTGTGGGTGTCTTTTTATTATTAAAAAAGTTTTGAGGAACTGTCACCATATCCCAGTTTAATATGCAGGTAGCTATAATTGTGCGACGATTTGTAGGTTTAGGGTTTGAGAACAGTTTTTCAACTAAAAACAAAAATTGAATGCGTTTTATCCATTTGTTTACTCGACAATGGCATTTTGGGGGCCTGAAAACTTCTGAAAATGGGTTTCAAAATGCAGGTTTTTTGAAAACTATAACATTTATAGTGTCCGTTTAAAAGTAAAAAACATATTTGTGCAAACGGTGACGTCATGTGCATGCTTATTACGTGTTCAGTTAATAGGTATGTGTACAGCCTTGCTACTGCCAGGCCACCTACTACTGGCATGCATAATACAATTAATGTTTGTCATTAGTCATTTTTGTGGATTTTGCAGAAACTTTTTAAGAGACCAGCGATTCGTTTTCAAGGGTTCAAATACTTTTTCCACACTTCACCGTGAAGGATTACATGCTGTGCTCAGTAAAGACATTGTGTGTTATTTTTTTTGTGACAGTCTATTATTTGTGACAATAGATCAGATCATACTTTATGAATAATGCGATTGGAAATCCATTATAAAGGGTTCATATACTTTTTCTTTTTGCAGCTGTGTACAATTCTGCTTTATATTCAGTTTTTTTTTTTTTGTTTTTTTTTTTTCATTCTACGTAGAATGAAATGTCAGTCCGTATCTAATATGAATAAGTTTAGTGTTTCTTTACAAAGTGATGTTGCTACCTACTGGCCTGGCATGCACAATAGAGCATTTTTAGTTGTTTTTTGGGTTTGTGTGAACAGGGATAATTTAAAAAAACATCACCTGTATGCTAGGGCTGGGCGATATGGCAAAAAATTTAAAATCTTTTTTTTTTTTTTTTTTTTTTTTTGGCCAATTCCCAATTTTGTTGTTTTGTTTTTTAACTAGTCAACTTGAAAATGTAACTACAGCATTGTTCAAGTAACTTTTTCTTTATTAACCATCTAGTTAAAGAAAATTCTATTCCAAGTGCACCACGCATGACGTTGTCAACATCTGTGCCCGTGTCGCATCTATGCCAACACAAAAGCGCATTCTGCGATATGAGCGGTTAAATACGTGCACCGACATGCGGTTGGATCGTTCTTTTCTCTTTACTCTTATCATTGGCATATTGTCAATGTCTAATTCTAACGTTCAAAATCACGATTCCTTGACTTCTGAAATATAAAATCGTGATTTGAGTTTGAATTAATAAAATCTGACAAATTGCCCAGTCCTACTGTACACAAAACTTTTCCTACTTTTTAGTGTATTGTTGTGTAAATGTACCCTTATTCTGTTGAAATGTAACACTTTCAAGATATTATTAGCTAATATACATTAGCTCGACTACTGGTGTGATGTAGGGGTGGGACTATCTGTTTGACTGACCAATGGCAGATGGGGGCCAGTTTGACAACAGACATTATTTTATAAATCTGTTTAATGTCACAAACGGTGTTTCCATTACCAAAAACTCCAATATATCACAAAAAGTGTTTTTTTTTACGCTCACATGAGGTGGTTTTTCAGGCAATTCCAAAAAGGAATATTTTGCAAAACTGCGATAGAAACTGCTTTTTCGCATTTACAGGTCACCTTGCGTACATGAGTCACATGATCGTTCCTTGATGTACTATAACGTCAAAAAAAACACCTCATATATGGCCGCTTACACAAGCATTGACTACACAATGCGTGAAAAAAGCTTGGATAACCCAAGTGTATTTACACTACACAAGTCTGCTGAGCTGATCGCGACCACTCTAATCAGTGCTTGTTTATACCAGGTGCACCACGGCTTGTTTCAATTTCTGTAGCGTCCCAGAAGTGGCTCTTTGCGCTGGTTCTGTAAAGATAGATGCCTATGTCTCCTACGATTAAAATGAATGGCTAGTGCTAACGTAAACCTACCAGCATCCATCGTTGGATTCAGTAAAATCCTGTTCAGCATGGGATGTTTGTGCCTGCACCATAGTTATTGGAAACCTTGTCTCCACTGCTCCCATCAAAGTGATGCAGCTAAATTACATTCTTCTCCACACTATTTATTGCTGCAGTTTTCACTGTAAAGTTAAGTGTTGCTCACAGCATTTGTGACAGATGTGCGGTGGACACTGCAAAGATTGCAAGGCTATCATTTTCAGCCTCCTTTGTGTACATTTTTTCCATATCTCTGTGTTTTGAAAATGAGCTTCTGTGCTTCTAAATCTAAAGGAGAAATTCTGAGGGAAATGGCCCTCAACTCACAATCACTTCTCATTTTCTTTACACGAAAGAAATGAAATGTAGCCTCATACAAATGAGATGAAACAGTGCTTGTTTCAGGTATCTCTTTACAAGCAATGACCACTGAGCACAATGCAAGCTAACAATAGAGGAATATGTTCAAAGGAAAGGGCTATTTCTGTTTAGCAATGCCTTTGGAACACTGATTGGAAAATATATTTTTATAAAAAAAGACGAAGAGAAAAAAAAAAGAAGCTATGGCCGAATTTCAGAGCTCAATGCTCAAGATCAGGCATTTTATTAAATATAAGGGCCTACTTGATTATTTGTAAAATGACAAGATGGTAAACAGGATGTCTAGCAGGAGCTGTTCTATAGTTCTATTTTTTCCCCCTCATCACAAGTTATTGATTATTGATTTTTCTTTTATGCCAAAAATCATTAGGATATTAAGTAAAGATCATGTTCTGTGAAGATATTTTGTACATTTTCTACCGTAAATATATCAAAACTTAATATTTCATTAGTAATATGCATTGCTAAGAACCTCATTTGGACAACTTTAAAGGCAATTTTCTCAGTGTTTAGATTTTTTTGCACCCTCAGATTCCAGATTTTCAAATAGTTGTATCTCGCCAAACATTGTTCTATCATAATAAACATTACATCAATGGAAAGCTACAAACCTCAATTTAAAAAAAAAAAAAAAAAATTGACCCTTATGACTGGTTTTGTGGTCCAGGGTCACATATTACATCATTACACCTACGTAACTCCACAGAACTAGCACAAAGTGATATATTTCTGTAATAGGTCATAAGGGAAGCCTAAAATATATATTTTGCTATACCTATATATGATGTTTTGGTAAGAAAAATATCTCTTTCAATAAAATAAACTAAACTAAACTAAACTAAAATAAAATAAAATAAAATAAAATAAAACCTTCTTTTTAATTGAATATTTCTTAAAAAATTGGCCGTTTTTGATCTTACCGAGCCAATGTACTGAAAGTAATACTATCATGACATAAACTAAAAATAAACAGAGTTTAATATTTTATCCAGTGTATTAAGACATTACACGAAAATGCCTTATATTATTATAGCTATATTTTAGGTCATTGAAAGTTTACAGTCTGCATTACCACTAATGCAAGATCACAGGAACCACGTACAGCTTTTAAGAGACCCAACTTGATTTCATTTCACTTTCCAACCTTCATATTGGTTCCTTACACTGATAATCGATTCATCTCAGAGATACTAAATCAAGTGAAAGTTACCCAGCTAAAGCAATCTCCATCCTGCCATATCACTGGCGGTGTAGCCCTTCCTGCCACCGCCCATCCTCTGAGAAAACACGTCCTCACTCCAAACCAGGATGACATCAGACAGATTGAATTGCATGAAAGCGTTTAACTCCCTGAGAAAATGTATACCTCCCTCGGTGGGAGATTCTTTCTCTACTCCACAGTCTTACTCATTTAATTTCCCTCAGCCTGATGCAGACTGTATTACAACATTGATCAAAGAGCAGATAACACTGCACACTGCTAATGGCCTCCTCTTTCTGATCCCAATTCTCCTGACTGCTGAGAGTCGCTGTTGCCCTAAAGTGCTGTGTATGTCCCCAAAACCCAGTTAGCTCAAGTACCATATCCTCAATAATTATAGTGCATTTTTTTTCCACATAGAAAGCCTTTTTTTTTACCACTAGTTTGTGAGATGGCTGCTGGTGCAAAACTCCCTGGCATCATTCTAAGATGTTCTGGGTTGTTGCCAGGCTGTTGTGATTGTTGATAGTGCAGTGCTATGTGTTTTCCAGGGTGTTTGTGTGGTTGCTAATTGGTTACTGATGGGGTGTTTACACAAAATAGTTTTGGCCGTTCATTTACACAGCAGCGTTTTTGGGACTTGAAAGCGCTAAACTTTTAAAAACTGTGGAAATTATAGTTCAACCAAAAATTAAAGTTCTGTCATCTTTTACTCACCCTTGTGTTTTTCCAAACCTCTATGAATGTCCTTCTTCCAATGAACGCATGAGAAGAATGTTGGTAACCAAATAGTTGCTGGTAGACACTGACTTCCGTAGCTTTTTTCCCCCTACTATAAAAGTCAATGGATAGCAGCAACTGTTTGGTTACCAACATTGGTTACCAAATATCTTTGTTTGCATTCAACAGAAGAAAAAAGGCTTAGAAGAACTTGAGGGTGAGTTAATGATGACAGAGTTTCTAATATTGGGTAAACTATCCCTTTAACAAAGATCAACAAATATTGTAACAAATTAATGATTTGTTGAAGTAATGTTAACTAATGGGACCTTATTGCAAAAGTGTTTATATATTTGGCCAGACTCCAGTTTATTTGTTAATGTTGTTTAACAAGCCTTAAATAGTTGGGTCATGTCAGTTCATAGTTTATTATATAATGTTATTAGATCAAACTTTTAAATGCAAATGTTGAAATATAAGAAAAATAAATGCTAAAGTAATATTGTTCATTTTTAGTTTGTTAATTTTGCAGTATTTTCAGTAGATTGTCAAATTTGTTCCATTTCTAGTTTCACTGAATCTTTATCTTGCCATTTACAGTATTAGTTTTCAGCATTAAAAATGTCAGTGTCACAATTATGTGGACAGGTTTTATAAAGTGCCAATGGGAACTTTATATCCATTTTCTTACAAATAAACCCACATTTCGGTGATCTCATGTCAAAACCAGGATTATGACTATGCACGATCCTCATAATATCATACTTTTGTTTGCTGACCCTTGGCAGAGTATTATCCAGCTGTTTTATTATATGCCCATTTGAGCAATCCGGCTGTTTTATTAAGCCCCGAGAGAGGCATATCCATCCTCTTTCACAAGAAAGGGATTACTCCATGGATGATTTGGGCCTGTATCCAGATGACTGTCATATCTTGTCATATGTTGGTAAAACAATAGAAAAGCAGCATCTGCTCCCTTTTTGTCCTGGGTTTAACGATTTGAGCTTTTTAGTTAGTCTCAATGTGAGGTATGCTGCTCCAACCAGTCCTTGACCCTGTTTTTTTTTTGTTTTTTTTTTTTATAGAGTTCCACATTGTACCTCATTCTGGCCAAGAACCACATTTTGTTTTTTGTTTTTTTTTATGTAGAAATAGACAGAAGGGCAAGTATTTGTGTTACCTCAACTGTAGTATGCATGTTTGTTTTGTGTTACTTATACGGCATGGAGCACTGTTTGCTCTTCCAGTTGCACCGTATTTCATGCAGCTTACCATTATAACACCAAAACAGATTTAGCTGTCATATTTTCCCTAAAGCCCCCACTGTTTTTTTTTTTTTTTTTTAATTTCCGCAAAACAGTAGCTTATTTCACTAATTTGTTTAGGACTTGTAGTTTCAGTTAAAAAGTTAAAAGGCATTGAGCTTGACTTTACCGGTCCTGTCTTCCAATCCTCTCTTTCCTTTAGTAAACACACTGAGTAATAAAAAAAAAAAAAGAAGGAACTGTTCCTTTTCCAGGATACTGTCCAGGAAGTTTTTCAGGCCTGTAGACACAATTTTGGATTTGGACTATTTTCTCGATTGCGGTTACACTCTTATGTGACGTTGCTGCTATGTGGTCATGAAAACTTTTGCAAAAAGTTGAAACGTTTGCACGTGTTTTTAAGCATTGCGGTTTAAAAACAAGTGATTTTCAGCTGTTGAAGCACAATCAGCAGTGAAAGAGAGCTCAGTTTGCTATATGCGTGTGCTGTCTGAGCAAACAATTTATTTTTGCTGCTTTATAGGCCTTGAACGGTTAAATACAAACAGTTGTGTCAAAATGCCCGTCTTTGTGAGTCTCCCCGTAAGCACAGTAATTTAGGTCTTAAGTGAAAGCAAACAGCTGAGAACGCAAACACGTGTAACAGTATATTGGATCCAGGCAGCTCTTAAAGTGACAGTAGGCTAATATAACTGTCATACATGTTGATCAAACAAAAGAGAAAAAATCTCTCACTGCTCTTGACTAAATCACTTTTGTAACTTTTAATAAGAAAAAATATATCATTTACACAGTGAAGAATAAGCCTTGTTTCTATATATTTTGATTACTTTATACAATATATGTAACATTTTTTTTTTTATTAGTTTTACTGTAGTAATTAATTAGGGTAATATTCGTTTTTTTGTGATATTGACACTGGTGAGAAGAATTATGAAATTTCTATGGTATAAAGCAATTTGATACCATAAAAACCTTTATTAAAGCAAAAATAACTATATAGATATACATGTATCATTACTGTGAAATAAAATTTCTCGTATGTTTTTTTTTTTTTTTTGTTAACAATTATTTTTATTGAATAGTCATTTCAGAATGGTACGAAATACAAAATTCCTCATATAGTGATAAGATTGTGGTCATATCACCCACCCCTAACATACATTAAGAAAAATGATGAGAGAGGGGAAAAAAATAGCAGTTGAAAGTGGGAGGAGTTTCATTTGTCCTAGTACCATATGCAAAATTAACTGCTTGTATTTAATTATTTATTGTAATACCATTAAATAGTCAAGTAAATTAATAAATAAATGCAGAAAAAATATATTTAGAATTTATCTAAATATATTTTATAAAAAATATTGTAAATCAGTAATATTGTGAAAGATTATTAAATTTAAAAATAACTGTTTTCCAATTTAATGTATTTTAAAATGTACCTTATTAATGTGTTTGTTAAGCTGAATTTGAACTGATTTGAACTGATACATTTATTTTGAAGGATTCTTTAATGAAAAGTAAAAAATAACAGCATTTATTTGATGATGTTGTTTTATATATATATATATATATATATTTATATACCCCCACACGGGGTAAAAGACCCACCAGCATGGGGTAAAAGGTAAATAGCACACAGTAATGATACAAATGCATTAACTAAAATAATGTTTTTTTTTTTTTTTTTTTTTTTTTTTTAATAATATAACAATCACTTTAGCAAAGTCTGTACTATTTTCTGCTTATTTTCAGAAATAAAATAATATTTTTTTTTTGTTCAATAAATGTACTGTCATTAAAATATATTAATATAAAACGTATTTTAAAATACAGAAACAAAATCATTTCAAAATGTAAAGATTCTGAAAGCATCGAAGGAGATCCCATAATTTAATATAGGTTTACAGTAGTAACAACAAATGATATTTTATTATATGATATGATTAATAGCATGTTGAATAGCATTTAAATATGATGGTTTCATTCTAAACATGGTGATTATTTCTAAGATGGACACCCAACATAATATATGGTATTTACCATCTGAATCTAACCATGTCATGTCAACAAATGGAAAAGTCAGCCTTCTATCAATTATCATGTTAATTACTGTGCGCCTATAGCCCTAACAGCAGAGGTATGAATACTTTCGCAAGGCACTGTATATCATGGTCCATGTCACACATATTTAGGAATGGGAATGTTAACGGATAGCTTTCTGTAAATTTATTAGACTTTCTTGGGTTCACCCACTCAGATTTAGAACCAGAGCTATCCATTTTATAAATACAATTTTCATGTTTATCATGAATTCTTCATTAACTCACAAAAAAAGCTATATTTCAAATAGTAATATTTACATGTCATATCATAGCTAAGGGGAAGATAAACAAAAGTCTAGAAGTCTGTGCTCTATTTTTCAAATTAGATTCATTAGATTAAATTACTCCACCTGCATATAAAAGACATTAACACACATACAGGCTGTGTGCTATTATATAACTCTACTAGACAGCTTGTGTTAATTGGCCCCGTTAGCTACAGCAGTTCACATGAAGTAGAGAGATGGGATGGTGGGATATTCATCCATCACGCAGCCTGGCAAGTTAGGGAGAGATCTATAGATGAGGCTTCATCAGCCCGGAGAGACTGATGGGGCAATATAGAAAAGTGATGTGGAAAGTCAAGGCTGATTTGTAAGACTGTATGACAGTGGTTCTCAACCTTTCCCTCCACTCTTAGTCTCACAAGCAGCATATCATTTCAACATACAGATGACATCATCGCTACAACCAACCAGCCATCATTTTAGGCTGTTTTATGAATTATTATTTTAGAATACACACTTTAACATTTAACATTTTAGTTAATTTTAATGTGAAAATGTAATGTTAAATTTAAGTTTAAATTTAAAACCAGTTACAATAAAAAAAATAAATAAATAAAGTTATATATGTGTATATATATACAACAATAATATTTATTGTTTGTTTTGATTGTTTTTGTTTTACATTTCATTATTTGTTTTACAGCTTTCATTTTTAGCGCAGGGACAGTTAAAAACCCCAAAATATTATTATTATTATTACTATTATTATTATTATTATTATTATTATTATTATTATTATTATTATTATTATTATTATTATTATTATTAATTTATGTATTTATTTATTTTAGTTTATTATTTGTTTGTTTGTTTTACAAGCTTTCATTTTAGTGCAGGGGCAGTTAAAGACCCACAGCAACTATTATTATTATTGTTGTTGTTATTATTTATTTATTTATTTATTTTAGTTTAGTGTTTGTTTGTTTTACAAGCTTTCATTTTAGTGCAGGGGCAGTTAAAGACCCACAACAACTATTATTATTATTATTTATTTATTTATTTATTTATTTATTTTAGTTAGTGTTTGTTTGTTTTACAAGCTTTCATTTTAGTGCAGGGGCAGTTAAAGACCCACAACAACTGTTATTATTATTATTGTATTGTATTGTATTGTATTGTATTGTATTGTATTGTATTGTATTGTATTGTATTGTATTGTATTGTATTGTATTTATTTATTTATTTATTTATTTATTTATTTATTTTAGTTTAGTTTAGTGTTTGTTTGTTTTACAAGCTTTCATTTTAGTGCAGGGGCAGTTAAAGACCCACAACAACTGTTATTATTATTATTGTATGTATGTATGTATGTATGTATGTATGTATGTATGTATGTATGTATGTATGTATGTATGTATGTATGTATGTATGTATGTATGTATTCATTCATTCATTCATTCATTCATTCATTCATTCATTCATTCATTCATTCATTCATTCATTCATTCATTCATTTTAGTTTAGTGTTTTTTTGTTTTACAAGCTTTCATTTTAGTGCAGGGGCAGTTAAAGACCCACAACAACTGTTATTATTATTATTGTATGTATGTATGTATGTATGTATGTATGTATGTATGTATGTATGTATGTATGTATGTATGTATGTATGTATGTATGTATGTATGTATGTATGTATGTATGTATGTATTCATTCATTCATTCATTCATTCATTCATTCATTCATTCATTCAT
This sequence comes from Cirrhinus mrigala, assembly GCA_036247105.1. Taxonomy (NCBI): domain Eukaryota; kingdom Metazoa; phylum Chordata; class Actinopteri; order Cypriniformes; family Cyprinidae; genus Cirrhinus; species Cirrhinus mrigala. The sequence continues at coordinate 12,011,939 of CM070011.1, forward strand.
TCATTCATTCATTCATTCTAGTTTAGTGTTTTTTTGTTTTACAAGCTTTCATTTTAGTGCAGGGACAGTTAAAGACCAACAACAACTATTATTTATTTATTTATTTATTTATTTATTTATTTATTTATTTTAGTTTAGTTTAGTGTTTGTTTGTTTTACAAGCTTTCATTTTAGTGCAGGGACAGTTAAAGACCCACAACAACTATTATTTATTTATTTATTTATTTATTTATTTATTTATTTATTTATTTATTTATTTATTTTAGTTTAGTGTTTGTTTGTTTTACAAGCTTTCATTTTAGTGCAGGGGCAGTTAAAGACCCGCAACAACTGTTATTATTATTATTGTATTGTATGTATGTATTTATTTATTTATTTTTTTTTTTATTTATTTATTTTAGTTTAGTGTTTTTTTGTTTTACAAGCTTTCATTTTAGTGCAGGGACAGTTAAAGACCAACAACAACTATTATTTATTTATTTATTTATTTATTTATTTATTTATTTATTTATTTATTTATTTTAGTTTAGTTTAGTTTAGTTTAGTTTAGTTTAGTGTTTGTTTGTTTTACAAGCTTTCATTTTAGTGCAGGGGCAGTTAAAGACCCACAGCAACTATTATTATTATTGTTGTTGTTATTATTTATTTATTTATTTATTTATTTATTTATTTATTTTAGTTTAGTGTTTGTTTGTTTTACAAGCTTTCATTTTAGTGCAGGGACAGTTAAAGACCAACAACAACTATTATTATTATTTATTTATTTATTTATTTTTATTTATTTATTTATTTATTTATTTTAGTTTAGTTTAGTGTTTGTTTGTTTTACAAGCTTTCATTTTAGTGCAGGGACAGTTAAAGACCCACAACAACTATTATTTATTTATTTATTTATTTATTTATTTATTTATTTATTTATTTATTTATTTATTTATTTAGTTTAGTTTAGTGTTTGTTTGTTTTACAAGCTTTCATTTTAGTGCAGGGACAGTTAAAGACCCACAACAACTATTATTATTATTTATTTATTTATTTATTTATTTATTTTAGTTTAGTGTTTGTTTGTTTTACAAGCTTTCATTTTAGTGCAGGGACAGTTAAAGACCCAAAACAATTTTCAAATTCTGAAAAAAAACTAACTAGCCAACAAACTACTTTCACTACTACTACTAATACTACTACTAAAACATTTTATTTTAGATTTTTTTTTTTTTTTATTTATTTATTGTTCTGCAAACTTTTCTTTTTAGTGCAGGGACAGTTAAAGACCCCAAATTTTGCAAATTTAAAGTCAAGTCAAGTCAAGTCAAGTCAAGTATTCATTCATTCGCCCACTCTATTTTTTGTGGACACACAACAGCATCACACAGCAGTATGAAATGAGTTAATGCGATCACCAGAAAATGACTGTTTTATGTGATGACATGTATTAGCTGAATCGTGACTTCAGTCTTTTTTATTTGTTTAATCAGAGATAAACCTGAATGTTATTTTTAAGAAGTGGATGTCTCAGTGCTAACCCAGTGCTTTTAATGCAGATAGAAGACCCACTTGTGTGTGTAATTTCAGTGTGAGTAAGACTGACTCATCACTTTACTGGCCTCACTGTGCTGTGGTTAAACTACAGCGTAATTACTTCACATGCTCTGACACCATACTGTCAGACCCGAGCTACTGGTATTCCGGAGATTTTAAGAGTACTTTTTACCACGCTTCTCTCTCTCTCTCTCCTCTTGACAGAAACCTTGAGAGACCTATATTCGGCAGATTTATTGTGCCAGCGGGAATACCATGTCAATATCAAATTACATATTGGCACATATTACATATTATCTCTGTCCTCCAGAGCCCTGTAGCTTCCTGCCTGATTTACAGCTGTTGATTGGTTAACAGTCCACATCGCTGATTTACGGCCACCCCATACCACACCTTAGAGATGCCACTGACTGCACCAGCTGTCCTGCTGTACTACATAGAAACCTAGAGCACTAAAGTCTGCACGTAAACCAACGGAGAACCCAGAAAACCTGTATGCAGTTCAGTTTCACTTGTCCTATAGGGTCTATAGGACAAAATGGATAGATGGATGGTTTGGATAGATTAATGGATCTGAAATGTAAGGCCCTATGAATTCAGTTTTATTTTTTCCCAAATTCAGTTTTTTTTGTTTGTTTTTTTTTCTGTTTACTCTAAGGGTTAAATTTAAAATGTTAAACAAAAAGCATGTCTAAGTAATTGAAATCATAAAACGTACACAATTTAACAGCAATTTATTAAAAGTTTAACACAAATTAAATTAAGGCCCTGTTTTTTTTTTTTCTTCACAAATGTAATTTCACTTTTACCAAATTGTGCTTCATATTACATTACATTTACATTTTCTGGATTTAATTTTAATGGTTTCATTTTATATATATACATATAATATATTTAAAGGAATATTTACCAGAATTTATTTGCCAGAAAAATTTAAAAACAGTGTTGTGGAAAAAAAAAAAAAAAAAAAAAAAAAAAAAAATATATATATATATATATATATATGGGTTAATATGGGGTAATTATTTTTCAGGGGCACTTGAACTCCTACTTAAAAAAAAAAAAAAAAAAAAAAAAAAAAAAAAAAAAAAAAATTCAGAATTTCTGACAGAAATTAACCTTCCTATTATGAGGTGATTTTGACTCCTTAAAGGGTTTATAAAGGGTTTGTAATGCCATTTTTCTAACTTTAATAAATGTATGTCATCTTTTGGGCAAATAAAAAGATTTATAAACTTTTATTCAAAAGTAGTTAAACTATAAATTCATTTAAAATGGGGGAAAAAAAAAAAATCGTCACCAGTCAAATGAAATCAGCATCAACAATTCATCTTTGCATAGCACAGAAGAGCACAAATGTGGCTTTAAGGAATAGATTTTTTTGACAAGACTCAGAGGTGGTATTAATGCATTTCATGATAACAGTGTCATGAGATTAATGTTTTAAATATAAAGTTTTGAATTTAGAAATTTAAATGATTTAAATGACATAAACGAAACACCGACATGTTTTCTCGGAGATGCGCTGCGGCTCAGCTATGACTTTGTTTGGAACTATTTTCATTGACGAGCAGAAGACAACAGTGTTCCTAAAATGTAAGTCACTTAATATTAACTTTGGTATAAAATCAAAGATGTATAAAACTGTCGTATTAATTCAATTTCACATTTGCAAACTGATCTCACAAACTTCCATTTTCCACCCCGCCCCCCATGTCCAGCCCTGATTATATTTTGAAGGCGTTATGCTACTATACTTTATATAGATTGTATTTAAATTACTTCTTTCACTTTTGATTTTTACTGAGTGTGCATTTAGACAAACTTTTGTTTAGACAAAATGTGTTTTAAAATATTACTTTTACACAATTTTACCCCAGCTGTTTGTTTACTCTGAATCTGTTGAACATTTCATGCACTGGTGAACAAATGGTGACTAGTTATAGCACCTAAAAAATGCAGCAACATTTTTTGATACTGAAAGTAGTTCATGAGCATGCAATTTCTTCAGCATTGCACACTTGTTTGTACTTGCTTACTTCAAAAATACAAATTCTGTCATTAATTACTCACCCTCATGTCATTCCAAACCCGTAAGACCTTCGTTCATCTCAACACAAATTAAGATATTTTTGATGAAATCCAAGAGCTTTCTGACCCTGCATAGACAACAATGTGACTGACATGTTCAAGGCCCAGAAAAATAGTAAGGACATTGATAAAATAGTCCATGTAACATCAGTGGTTCAACCATAATTTTATGAAGTTTTGAAAATGCTGTATGCAAAGAAAACAAAAATGACATCTTTGTATAACAATTTCTTCTCTTCCGTGTCAGTCTTCGATGCACGTTCATGAGAGTACCATGACGCACGTCTTAATTTGTGTTCTGGAGATGAACGAAGGTCTTACAGGTTTAGAACAACAAATTTTATTTTTGGGTGAACTATCCCTTTAATTCCTTTTTCGTTGTGAACTTTTTAGTGTTTTCTCTTTAAAGGAGAATCTGTTCATGGTGTTTGCAGTAGTCTTGCAGTGATCTTGCCTGGGGCTCTACAAAACCTGTGCTCTTACCTCTGCCATATACTTCAAATCAATAGCAGAGACGCTGTGCAAAAGTCATTGATTTCTATTAGACTCGTGCTTCCTTGATATATTTCTTATGATAAGTGGTTTTTATGATATTGAATGTGTCAATGAATCATATGATTTCTACTTACCCTTACAGAGAAGTACTGTGCTGGTACACTGGAAGGGTTTTGAAATACCATGGTACTTTGATGTATACCATGGTACCTAAAGATTACCATACTGATAAACCATGATACATGTCTAAAAAAAAAACAGTAACAAGTTGCAGAAATGTTTATAGGTTTACATCACGCGTGCTGTAACTTCTTCCATCATCAGTGCCGGCCTGTAGGTTTGCGGGGCCCTAGGCAAGATAATGAAAATGGGCCCCACTAGTGTAAAAAATTGTCACAGAAATGTGACTAGTGAAGATAAAGCTCATGAAATGACTGTTTCAATATTTAAGCGTGAATGTGTATTAATTGTAACACATTCAACAAACATATGTTAAAAAAAAAATAATAAATAAAAAATATGTGAGCAAATCAAATAAAAAAAAAAGGAGTGCGAGTGAGTAAAGTATACACAAAAGCTAAACAGAATAAACAGAACATAAACAAAATAAACATAGGCCTTAATATTCATAAATGATAAAAAATGCAGGCTATTCTGCTTGTTTTTAAGGATTGATTGATGATCACATGAAAAAAAAAAAAATCATTATTGAATTACATTGGATCCAAGTCTGTAATTATTTAACGTAACATGCTAAATGTGGCTCAATATTTCCTTATGACAAGTCTGTCTGTGATCATGGGCATCACTGCATGTAGGAAAAAAATTAAAAAAAACTACAGCAATAAATATTATGTATATAGCAGTCAAAAAATCATTTTTTCCAGCCCCGGAAAGATATTGTTTGGATTCCATTTTTACCACAACTTCACTTTAATCTCTCTGTCATTCTTTCATGTCAAATTTAAAAATAGCATTAATATGTAACAAGACTTCATTTCGAGAGACTATTCTGAGAGGCAATATTAAGTGATTTCCGAAATCTAAACTGTAACAAGAAAATCTGAACTGTAACAAAGGTTTTCTGACACTATTTACCATTAATTTATGTTTTTTAATATTATTTTATAATTTATAATATTTATAATAATTTTTAAATTATAAAGAACACTGAGTTTGTTGTGCCTGTGTGTAGGACTGCACAATTTGGCCAACACGTTGTTTTTATCAATATGACTAATTCTGATTATTGTTATTACTAAATAAAAACATTAAACAAAACGATAATTATTGTTACTGATTATCAATATATTTTACAGAAAACTGCAGCATGACCCGTTAACATACAGGAGGCCTAACTATAAGAATTTGTTATAAAATTATGATTTAAAATCTTTGACCAAAAAAAATGTTATGCATTCACTGAGAGAGAGAGAGGGAAAACAAACTCCTACACTGGAGAAAAAACTTACAGAGAAGTATTATTATTCCTATTTTTACCCAAAATAAGGTGTTAAGTAATGTATGTAATACATGTAATAGAATGTTTAATTCATACAGGAAATCCCTATAATATGGACAAAGGTATACGCTTTCACGTAGCTGAATAAAACTCAGATAGAGACATTTTAACTCATGAAACATGAAGACATATCTGTACGATTGCGACTAAATGGATTATCTCTGTTCTTCAAGCCATATCAGGCATTTTTATATGAATATGCAATGCAATGCTAATCAACAGTCTTTATCACTTTATAGAATACTATACAGGGCTCAACGCTAAGGATTTTTTCTACTGGTCCGGTCAGGCCAGTGGTTAAAATTTTTACTTGCCCGGACAAAATTTTCACTAGCCCTACCACAAAAAAAAATAATTAGTTGCTGTTATTATTGTTTTTGACTCATGTTATTTTTTATTTTAATTAATAAGCTTATATGACACAAAAAGTTTACCTACCAAATAAAATTGTACAATTCTCGATTCCAATTTTGATACCACACCTAAACCTAGTAGCCTAACTAAAGTTCAAATATTATTTGCTTGTTCAAAAATTATTTTATTATTATTAATATTTTATTACAAATATGAAGCTGCTTTAGGGAAAAATAGCAGACAGACTGAAAGAACGCAAAGTCTTTTTGTCAGCAGGTGGCGCTTTTGGAATAAGAGTGCTATATTACGTTTCTATGGTTACCGCTGTAAACAAAGGAGCGCAGAGTTTATGAACGCTACTTTAAATACGTCATACATGGGCAAATGAAAAGAAAATGCAATGTGAACTTTTATTAAAACAGTCAGTTCCCCTCAAAGATACATTCACATAAACCACAGTTTTAATATTTAGGATAATATTTCCAATATTTCGCGCATTGCGAACCATGATCTTGCTATACCTGCTACACTATTTTTTCCTCTATGCGTTCGTCTTCAGCGTCTCTGGCCTCTGCTAACGGATTAAATGTAGTTCGTGTGCAAGCCCGGAACAGAGAACGGTTGAAATATGTCCGGTCGATCGGTGCATCTGTACTCCTCTGTATAAATTAAGTATGGATTGATCATTGTTAAAGCTACAAAGCTAATTGTCAAGACGAGTATTTTGACATACTTTTGTAGGCTATTTGTCCGTCAAAGACGCGTCTCTCTGTGATTGCTTAAAATTTTAAATTAACATGATGAAAAAAAAAAAGCAAATGATAAACTTTCGTGACGCCGCCGCAGTGGCCCGATCGGGCCAGTGACAGATTCGTTAACTATCCCGAGCGTCTTTCACGCTGGCCCTGGGCCATCAGGCACTCCTTATTGTCGAGCCCTGCTATATAAAATAATGATTTTACCTCATTCTGTGATGTGAAACCACGTCAGATCAAAAAAGGAAGTTATTTCAAAAACTTGACTGATGTTATTAAATGAATCTCAATAGACAGGTTTGTAAACAGACTCAAACCCATTCAAAATCCATGCATGCATTCTACTGAGGTAAATTTGAACGCACAGATTGAATTTTTTTATTTTATTTTTTTTCCCCCTCATACGGCTTTAAGTTGCGCTGCGCACTCAGATCGGTGGATGACATTAAAGTACCGCAAGAGCAAGTTGAAAGCATCCAAAAAGCAGCTGTCTGTGCTCTATAGTTCGAACGCACCTAAAAATCCAATTGACAACCTCGCAGCCGTGGGGCCCTCCCCTTAAGGTGGGCCCTAGGCGACCGCCTGTATCGCCTGTTGGACGGGCCGGCACTGGCCATCATAATCATTCTTATATTTTCAATTACTTAAAATATCTTTACAACTGACTCTCACAGCAACAGCAAGAAAGAAACAGCTGTTGTTTATGCTATTTTTTTTAATAACAGTGCTTGCAAGTAGGTATCTTTGACACCACGCTAATCACATGTGAAGTTAAAGTTGAAGGGCTAGTGTGAACGCAAAAGCAGTAATGGAACAGAATGAATAATTCAGCTCCATCCAACACGTTTCACATGTTCTTTTTTTTTTTCTCTCTCTCTTATGACATCTCAGAAGGCAGATGAGGATGAGGAGGCGGCGCTCGGGATATTGGAGTAGGATAATTATGGCAGAGCAATACAATTGTAGTGGCTAATGACGGCGCTAAGCTGATGTACAGCACAGCAGGTTATTGTCACTCGGTGGACCCTCCCTGTAGCACACAGGCCTGGAGTTATGAGGAGTTATGAGAGACGCCGGATAGGAGACATAAGAGAAACTTAAATCACTCTCAAGGCTCCTCGTGGCAATTTAACAATCTGCCCACATCCTGTAGTAATTTTGCTGTGCTTGTTCGGGCCTTTTGATATCTCATGGCTCATTAGCTCAGTGGGTTTCACTAAGTTTTAAACTATTTTTATGAGGCTCTTCTCCAAAAAACTGCGAGGGAAAAGATGAGGCCTGTGAGAAACTAATGTGAGACATATTTTTCTGGAAATGTGCAGTTGAGACAAAACAATACAAGTAACAATAGCTCCCACCACCACTGGAAGAAAGAAAGTAATCATTAATGTCAACAAAACTGCCTGAACAAGAACAAAAACCATATACTGTGTGTGTAAAAAAAAAAAAAAAAGATATTGTGTGCTAAAATTATAAAAAATGACACTGCAGCAACACTATATAGTACCTTCTGAAATAGTCTGGAGATGCTGAAATGATCAGTTAAAACCATCTTATTACACGGCTCTCAGGAATACTCGCTTCTGATTGGTCAGCCGTGCCATCCTGTGGTTAAATATATTTGTGTAATGGCTCCCCAAAGTATATAATTGACTGTTGCCCTGGCAACCAGTCTGCTACATGGTGCTAGTTTCATGTCTTTCATTTCACATGATAGAATAATTTCAGCTTGACTCAATATTTTATGTATTCGTTTGACCAATAGTTGTGTAATAAGAAGAATATTGTAAACATCATTATCTATCTATCTATCTATCTATCTATATATCTATCTATCTATCTATCTATCTATCTCAAATATGGGGATCCAAATTCTGTCTGTCTTTATTTATACATTTGCTAAATAATCATAAGTCTGTTTTTGGCTTGCTTTGCTGTTATGGGGAATGGATATTAATTACAATAAATTATTAATTAACATTAATATTAAAATAAAGCAGATTAGCATAAGCATAAATTCATTCATTCATTTTCATTCATTTTCTTTCTTTTTCTTTCTTTCTTTCTTTCACAGAAAACCTTTATTTATATTTTTATTAATTTGTATATATTTTTTTTATCCTTTCATAAGGGAGTATAGTGTTGATTAATTAAAAAGTAAATTATTTAATAATTTTAAATAATTTTTTAATTATTTTAATAATTACTTATAATTATCACTTAATAATAGTTAAAATAATAAGTACAATTAAAATAAAAAAAAATCAACAGTGTAGCATAAGGCATGCATGCATAAATAAATAAATAAATAAATAAATAAATAAATAAATAAATAAATAAATATTTCATGCCTTATTACAAAATAATAAATACATGTAATAATGGTAACTGCAAGTTGTCAGCAGAGTGGTGATTTAATAATTACTTGTAATTAATTATAGTTTAATAATTAATAAAAAAATAAGAAGTTTAAAAGTTATAGAAGGTAAAACAAGTAAAATTAAAATGAAATATCTTAGCACTTACTTACACACACACACACACACACACACACACACACACACACAATTTCATGCCTTCTAATTATTACAAAATATGAAATATTATGCATGTAATTTATAATAGTAACTGCAAGTCGTTGCCATAGTGGCAATATGCAAATCTCATCCACCAGAGTCTGTGAAAAGTATCCTTTGAAACCGTTTACATCCTTCCACATTTTCAGCATTCAAATGACCATATGTCCAGTGTCAAAAGTCATCTAACCCCTAGAATCATGCCCATGGTTTCACTTGAGCCCTGTGCATCATTAATTCAGAGGTAAGCTGAGCCACCCTGGAGATATGTGAATGGCTGCTTCACTAGCAGTAATTAAAGTCTAGGATGGGCTGAGCAGCAGTCAATGCCCTCGAGCTTATTCTGTGTGACTCCCATTTCAGTCTCCCGCCCCCTGCCTTCCTCACGCACACTTCCAGAAGCTTTCTTATTTTGATTGTTGAATTTCCCCTACGCTGAAATGCCAAATGCAAGCCACACTTACTTATTAAATACTGTAAATAGTCACAACTTAAAAATGTTGTGTCATCTTAAAGTGACAGTTCATCTCAAAATTATCTACTCTCCTTCATGGTATGCCAAACGTGACTTTCTTCCATTTGAAAAGAAAAGGGCAGACTTTGCGAAGAATATCCAGGCTGGCCTTGTTTTAATATAATGAATGGGGACCAGTGCTGTGAAGTTCTAAAATGCAATAAAACACTAAAATATTGTGATAGAAGCCATACTGTAGCTTTGTGTGAGAAACAGACTAAAATTTATCTAAAAAGTTATTTAAACTAATTTGAGTCTTGATATCCAACCTTCTGCAATGGCATTAATCCAAAAAAAAAAAAAAAACTTTTATATTCTTCCAAAAAAAAAAAAGTTTCTTGAGTGGGGAAAAAAAAAAAATTGAAGGATCATATCACATTGCCGTCACATGAAGGAATGACATTTTAAAAGATATTAAAATTAAAAACTACATTTTTTATATATGTGTATATGTGTATATATATATATATATATATATATACACACAAACACATTCATGTATAATTTTTACATTATTTATATTATATATAAATAAAATTATTTTGTACATAACATATTTCACTTAAATATATACATTAATTTGTATTTATATATGCATAATAATTACACAGTACACACATTTATTAGGCAAACTCAAACTTTTTTTGTATGCAATTAAACACGATTAATCGTTTGACAGCCCTATTGCGACTTCTCACAATTCTGGCTTTTTTCTAGCAATTGCGAGTTTACATTTTGCAATTCTAAGCTCAAACTGAATGCAAATTTATTATGAGTTATAAAGTCAGAATTATGATATAAACCAGAATTGCATGTTATTAACTCAAAACTGTGAGTTATTCTCATAATGGTTTTTTTTTTTTTTTTTTTTTTTTGAGTTTATATCTTGCAGTTGTGACTCTTTTTTTCCCCTCAGAATTGCAAAGTTATTTAGCAATTCTGACTTTATAACATGCAATTTCAAGTTATGTCAGATTTGTGAGATATAAACATCAGTATTTTTTTCCCCCTTAAAAACTGGACATAATTATTCGCATTTATAATTCGCAGTTGCGAGTTTAGATCTCACAATTGTAAGAAAAATCTGAATTGTGAGATACAAACTCACATTTGTAAGGGAAAAAAAGTCAGAATTGCGAGTTTGTATCATGCAGTTCTGAGAAAAGTCAGAATTGTGAGAGAAAGTTACAATAACTGCTTCCATAGAAAACTTAAACTGTTAATTTAAACTGTGATAATATTTCACGTTAAATTCTCGAGCATAAGAGACTTTCAAAAACATTACCAACCCTACATTTTTGAACAGTAGCCTACATTATTCACAAGTTCTCCTTTTGTGTTCCACAGACAAAAGAAAGTCATAAAAGTTTGGAATGACATGAAGGGAAGTAAATGATGACAGAATTTACATTTTTGGATAAATTATCCCTTTAAGCATGGACAGACGGGAGGATCTCTCTTCTGTTGCCTGTTCATTTCCCCTCCCGTTCACTTGAAACTGAATATGAAGGAGGAATGATGAAGTGCAAATGGCTTCAGAAATATGGATATGTATGTTCATACTCTGAATATTTCAAAGGCTTCCCTATATTGTCTCCGGAGACCCATTAAAGCAAAAGCAAGGAACTTTAAAAGAATACATCAATTGCAGAGCCTGAGAAATGCACAGTACGATATTGAGCTACTGTATCGCAGATTTGTGATGGAAATATGCAGGTTAAAGTTCGATAGCATTACCACATCTTCCTGTGAGGAGGAAATCTTGCAAACACCAACTAATGTTGACCGATGTGTTTTCTTTTCTACATTGTATTATTGCTGGTTTGGCTTTGACTTTGGACGCACAGCTGCGAACTGTCTTTCTACATGTGGAAAACAACCATTTTTGATGCTTTCCACGTGAAAGCTTGGCTCATTATCCTTTTTCCCCTCCAGAGAGGAAGATGTGTAGTTTTCTCCCTCAGCTTTGATTGATCTGTGTCTGGCGCGCTGATGTGCTTACATTAGAGGTCCTGAAGTGAGGACATCATCTAAACATTTCCAATTCCGTATGGCACTCCAGCACTTCCACACTCTCAGGAGGGGTGTCTGGTGCCAGTTACAGGATGATGTCATGCTATGAGTCTCAAGCTCTAAAGCTCTGCTTGGCTTCTCCCTACGCTTCCACTCTGATCTCATCCTGCAGAGGAGCCGATACCCTTTCATTTTTCAAACCTGATGTGCTATCAGGTCATTGCTTAAACATTCTGCCATTTAAAATACTGGAAATGTCTGCTTATGTGAATGTAAGATTATAGTATGTGGATGCAAAACAGTGTAGTATGACTGAATGTATTTAAAGAGATAGTTCACCCAAAAATGAATGTTCTATCATTAATTACTCTCCCTCTTGTTGTTCCAAACCCGTAAGGCCTTCAATCATCTTTGGAACACAAATTAAGATATTTTTGATGACCCAGAAAGGTAGAAAGGACATCTTTAAAATAGTCCATGTGACATCAGTGGTTTAACCGTAATTTTTATACTCTCTTGAACATGTCGAAAACTGATATGGAGGAGAAGAAATTGTTGAAAGTCATTATTTTGTTTTCTTTGCGCAAAAACGTATTCTTGTAGCTTCATAAAATTAAGGTTGAACTACTAATGTCACATGGACCATTTCAACAATGTCCTTACTAACTTTTTGTGCCTTGAACATGTTGCATTGCAGTCTATGCAGGGTCAGAAAGCTGGCTTTGATTTCATCAAAAATATGGCAATTTGTGTTCTGAAGATGAACAAAGGTCTTGCCGATTTGGAACAACATGAGAGTGAGTAATTAATGACAGAATTTTCATTTTGGGTGAACTATCCCTTTAAATGATAAATGTTACCTTGATAAAGCTCAGCAGAAAAAAAGCAACCACTTCCAACAGTAACCTTGCTTAATTGCTTTTTCATTTAGATTCCTAATTTTACTGTGTAATCTAGAATGATTCAAACACTATCCCCTAGTTTCACAGACAAGGCTTAAAGAAGAAGTCCACTTCCAAAACAAAGATTCACATATAATGTACTCACCCCCTTGTCATCCAAGATGTTGGTGTCTTTCCTTGTTTTCAAACACCCTTAACAAAAAAGGTAAAACAGCGATATAAGACAATTTTGAAGTTGAGGGAGAACATGAGATGGGAGTTTGTCGACATACCCTAACTGTCGTGAACGGGGAAAAAAGCAGTCCAGGCAGAGTAAGACAAGATGAGCGTTTGACATTAAAAAGTATTGTTTTTTTTTTATGAATATAAACAATAGTTTTGCTGGGATTGTTTACAACCGCATTTGAAGTGCATTTTGGAAGTTCAAAATCGGGGCACCATATCAGTCCATTATATGGAGAAAAATGCTGAAATGTTTTCCTCAAAAAACATAATTTCTTTACGACTGAAGAAAGAAAGACATGAACATCTTGGATGACAAGGGGGTGAGTACATTATATGTGAATCTTTGTTTTGGAAGTAGACTTCTCCTCCATTTTTATAAAAGCTGCTTAAATATCTTAGTCTAGTCCTAGCTTAAGCTAAGCCCTGTCTGTGAAACCGAGCCAATAAGTATTAAAGCAAGTATATGTATGCTGTTTAAAAAAAAAAAAAATTTGAATGGTTGAAGAATGTCAAATTCAAAATGCTACCAGAAAAAAAGCCCTATAATAAGCACTAATATAATAAATATAACACAACGCATCATTTAAAATAAAACACTAATGATATTTGGTTATTGTACATAAAGAAATGCAGGTCAACTTAAAATGTACAATGAAAACCATAAATTGACATTACCAGAATTACTTGTGACTCTACAATTTTAATCACATAAATAAATTTAAACAATTAAGTAATACATTGAAATAATTATCTTCTTATTTTTGGATTAGGGTTTTATTTGTTATATTTTATGATGTTTAATTAACGTTTATTGCTGTATTTCAGTGTTGTGATGAACTTCACTATGTCTCTTTCTACTTTACCACCTCTCTGGTGATTGTCAGTATAAAGACATTATAATTTTACATTATATCAGTTAATGAAGTATACAATTTTTACCTTAAATTTAAGTTTTGTTTTACTTAAAGTATATTATTATTATTTTATTATTATTATTCTTATTATTATTTTTTTTTTTTAACTAAACTGATGCTACGATATTTTGAATGCTTATTTCTGTAATTTTTTTTACAATGTAAATTTCTTGCTTTCTTGTTGTTAAACTTAAAAAAAATCCATTAGGGGTGTAACGGTACACAAACATAACAGTTCAGTATGGACCTCAGTTTTGACGTCATGGTTCGATACAGCAGGGGAACAAACAAAATTGCTTTTTTTTAGTGGTTTACTGAACAAATTGCTTTTTTTTTTTTTTTTTTTTTTTTGTTTAAATAAATGCCGATTATTTTTTTTATTTTTATTTTTTTATTTTTTTCATGAAACTCTAGATGATAGTAACTGATGATATTCACAGCCTTGTACCACTTGGCACAAGCTGATTGGTTCATGTCGCATACACAGCCAATGAGTTTGAACCTTTACCTTTAAATGGCTGGTTGGTATTCACTTGAGCATTTCGCAATTAGATACAATTAGAATTAATGTTTTCTTATTGATAAAAATCTATCTCAGCTTATGCTCTGAACTACAGTAAGCCCGTTTACATTAGTATAAGGTTACAATTAACAACAGAGCCCAAACTTAAATGTAATTACTATCTATTTTTAAATATAATAATCAACACTCAAAACATTTTATGCATAATGCAGTTTTTAAATTAATTTCTAAATTATAAAATTTCTATTTGTTTTTTAAATATTTTCATTTACACAGACTGTCTTAACTTGTTTCAATTTTTTTATTTATTTATTTTTTTTTAAACATGCATTAAATAAGACATGATCACGAACAGGTAAAGTAAAAATTGTAAAAAATATTCTTATATTTTGCAAAATGCTCTTCTCTAAACTGCATTTCTCTTGCGACCTAACAAGCTGCAGACACTGATAACTTGCCTGAGGTAAATGAAATACTGTGTGACATTTTGTTTACAAGCTGTTTTATTGATGTCTTTCCACGGTTAAATCACTGATTGAGTGATTACATGAGGCGTGAGATGTTCATTCATGTTTATTTCACATTAAAAGTAGTACTAAAGAGGAAGAGATGACTCAGTCATGCTCCGTGCTGGCTTCCGTTTAAACTGAGCCATTTATACAGCGACCTGTTGTTATATATTGTTATATATTCCATATATTGTTTGAATTTCCTGAAAAATTGACAGTTTGAAAGATGACACTTTGTTTTTCTTGTGGTGGTTGAAATAGTGCTGTATTTGTATTTGTTATTTATAGACTGTTAAGTACATAGTGCATATTGTATAGCATGTATTGGGACACAACTAGAATGTTATTGTGCAGTTGTCTGGATGGTTCCTAGGCTGTTGCTGGGTGGTTGCTGTTCTGTAGTGGGAAAAAAAGAAAAAAGAAAAAAGTGCCTATTATGTTCTGGTCTCTGTGATCCCTGCATCAATGCAAGTCTTTTTTTTTTTTTTTTTTTTTTCTGCCAGTTTTATCGTCTGCCAGGTGAAATTCAAAAGCCTGATTGCTTAGAAAAGAAACAGCACAGCTCTTCTCAACAAGATGTGTGATTGAGGCATCATTCATGTCTCTAACACAAAACGGTGCTGGATGAATTATAAACTCAAGTGTAATATTGAAGTTCGAGGATTTTGAAAGTATGAGCAATAGTAGTAGCGAGGCTCGCCTTAATAAGCACCACGCTATATATAAACCCGTCTTGTCTGTGATCTGAAGGGGCAATCTTTATTTGTAAGGTGTGACCTTTTAACTGGTCATCTTAGTTACCTTGACCTTTTCACATGGAAGGGTTATAAAACCAGCCGTACTATATTTGCTGCTGAAGTTTTGCAAAAGGCACTCCATCACCAAGAGGGGAGGAGCACTTGCTTCCATGCTTTTGACCTTTTTAGGCTGATAACAACTTGCTTCCCCAGTACAAATTGAAATAATTTATGGTTTGTGACGCCTGACGGCCTTTGTCTACCACTTTAGCCTTCCTACCTGATTGGAAAAGAGACTCTTCACATTTATCTTCCCTCTGCCATCTGCCAGAGCTTTATAGACTGAGGACCTGAAGCAGGACGCTCCGGCGTTTCCTTTAAGTCATATTGTGTCTGTCTGCTAAATTAGGTATTTCTAACGCTTATTTAGAGATGACAAACACTCGTTTTTCTCCATCTTTCAAATCAATTGATAGGCTAAGCTTTGCTAATGATTTAAGCTTAAAGCTTCCATGTTCTTGCACTCCGTGCTGATATATCATTTTGTTTTGTTGAAATGGATCTGACAGGGATACAGCTTTTCTTACTGCCGAGGATTAGTTAATTACTGTTGGAAAAAAGAAACCCGTCAGGTTAGAATTTGATGCCCAGACAGATATGTTGTGTTTCATGGAAAGGCAGGAATCTGTTCTGCTTTCATATCATATCAGAAACACCGTAATTATAAGTTTCCAACGTGTAAACCCCTTCATGTCTTTGTTGAACTCGTAATTACAAGTTGGAAATTTAATGAAAGCTCTGACTTCCTTTCACTTTGTTGTGGTGTCTTAAAAGGAGCCAAAATGACACTGGCCTTGATGGTTAAAGGTAGTCAGGTGGACCTGCACATACTTCCATATGTCATTTTATTATAGTTACTGTTACCTAGTGTGCTTTTCTCGTAGACATTATGCAAGAGCATGTTAAGGTGAATTAATAGTGGGTAAACATTATGCTGCCATTAACAACAAAGCCACATATGGATTATTTTTGCTATTATGAATGTTGCCATAGAAATTAGTCATTTCTGACATTAATAGATCAGAAGAGTCACCCTCTTGTAATAATGAGGATTCAAACAGAATAAAAGCATGGCATCATTAGCGCTGTTTCTTAAGTTAGTCTGCTGCCTTGCTATATACTGCCTAAAAGCTTAGCTGTCTTTTAAGAAAGCATCCAAAGTTAAAACTGAATCTTGTATAAGTAAACTGATCATGACAGCATCTAAAACAGGGGTGCTCAACCCTGTTCCTGGAGGTCGACTTTCCTGCAGGGTTCAGCTCCAAACCTGACCAAACACACCTGAACCAGCTAATTAGGATCTGAAGGAGCACTTGATAATTACAGACAGGTGTTTTTGAATAGGGTTGGAACTAAACTCTGTATGAGGGTCGATCTCCAGGAACAGGGTTGGGCACCCCTGATTTAAAATGTGAGCAGTATTCTGTTACAGTAGAATAAAAAGTGAAATATTAACAAATACTTTATATGTGACCCTGGACCACAAAACCACACGGGTGTATTTGTAGCAGCAGCCATCAATACATTGTATGGGTCAAAATGATCAATTTTTCTTTTATGTCAAAAGTCATTAGTACATTAAGTAAAGATTATGTTCCATGAAGATATTTTGTAAATTTACTACCGTAAATATATCAATTCATTTGGACAACTTGAAAGGTTTTTTTTTTTTTTTTTCAAAATTTACATTTTTTTGCACCCTCAGATTCCAGTTTTTTGAATAGCTGTACCTCAGCCAAATATTGTCCTATCCTAAATTCAAATTCAAAAATCAATTATAAAAACTGAACCTTATGACTGGTTTTGTGGTCCAGGGTCACAGATCATAATTTTAATTTACATAGTTACATATTTATTGCTTTATAGATATTTTTTGGGTCCCTTTTTAAAATTGTATCCCAAGCCACTCCATGAACACACACATTTCTCATTCAAATGACACATCGCCCAAAACACGGCATGTCATAGTCGGTGAAAAGGTATGCAAGAGCCAGTTCGCATTTGATAGACTTGCATAACATCATTCTTGTAATGATTTTTGAATATTTTTAATTTAACAAGTGTGGGATTTCACTGTTATGACCTCTATTGATTTTGTAAATGAAGACTGATAAATAAAGATTTGAATTTGGTTGTGCCACACAACACGATCATATGGATTCTGAAAGTTGGCACTATATGTGCACTACTGTGCATTTGTTGTTAATTTTATGGGCATTTTTTAAATTCACAATATATTCAGAAAACGTCTGTCTTAAAGGGGACATACTGTTTCATGAAAATCGGATATTTTCTGTGTTCAAGAGCTATAATCAGGTTCCTGGTGCATCTGCCAACCAAGAAAATGTGAAAAGAGACAACCCAGTAACTTTCATATGCAAGCATATGAAAAAATAAGCCACTCAGATTTCGCTGCCCCTTAATCTGCACGTTTCCAACCACGGCACCGCCATTTTGTTTTCGCAAGCGACAACGGTGTACCAGTTCTAACGCCATGGCAAAAGTTGGAGCAAAGCATGCTAACTGTTCTGTTGTTGGCTGCACAGATGAGTACAGAACACTATTTAGAGTCCCAGCCTCAGAGGAGACAAGAAAGCAGTGGATTTTTACATTTATTTACTGTATATTACACTGCTGCCTCACAGATCTAATATAAACATGCAGTTTCTTTCCCAGCTGTTTACCTTCACAGACATAACTGATTGGTTTAGTCCTGTGTGTTTTTAACATGAACTTGTGTGTATTTGATAGTTTAAGCGCAATAAGACATGAAAGAGAACTTAGTTTAGTACTCACATGCCGTGTGACAGCTGCTTTCTGTGTGCATGCTTCGGATGTGTATGCTCAGAAAACACTATATCAAAAGTTTAAACTGATGTGGCTTTAAAACACATGATTTCAGTGCAATAGACATGACAATTAAAACCAAACAGATGTATTTGGCAGCGTATCTGACGTACAAGCTGTAAAGACACTAGAAAAGGGGGCGGGGAGCAGCAGCTCATTTTGTTTTTATAACTCTTTTGTCACAACAGGTTTAGAAAGGCTTATCATTACATGTCATTAGAAGGGAAGATCCTCTGCGTGTGTTGCTTTTTCAGATATAAGCGGGGAAGCCGCTTTCCTCATCTCAGCATGTGAAATCACAGGCACACACAGCAAATATTGAGAGAAATAAAACAACTAAATTATTTAAATGCAAAACCGAAAAAAAACGCAATTCACAAGCACGTATTGAACCGTGGATGTCGTACCGAACGATTCAATATTATATTGAGAATTGTGACATCCCTAGTAGAACCACATTAAACTTAAAATACATACGAATACTCATGAGATCAGATAGGCAGCGCTCTACTAAGGCAGCATCCTGACTGAAGTTGAACCTCACAAGGGACTTGTTTGGAACACACTACACGGGCTTCGCTCGCTGCAAAAGCGTTGCTCCTGATCCTGGAGTAATTGATTCCAATAAAGTTTGATGTTAGCATGTTGCTAATGATACATCGCACAGTGAAACATTGAATAAAACAGTACATTTTTGATTGGATTTGAACTATTTTTATAGACATTTTTCTGTATTGAATGAAAAAAGCATATTTGCATTAAATAATAATTTCTCTTGCCTTGTCTACATTCTTTTTTTGCCTCCACTGAGCTCATTTGCAATGCATTCTGATTGCCTTTGCATGCAATGTTAACTTACTGTAAAGAAAAAGTTCACTCAATAAGAATTTTTTGCTTAAACTTCACTCACTCTCAGGCCATCCAAGAAAAGACGGAAAGGGCATGGAGAAATTTGGAATTACATCATTTGCTCACCAATGGATCCTCTGCAGTGAATCGGTGCTGTCAAAATGAGAGTCTCAATATCTGATAAAAACGTCACAATAACCCACAAGTAATCCACAAGACTCCAGTCCATCATTTAACGCCATGGTAATTGATCCAAGCATTACTATGGAAGTGTTATTATAGATTATGGACTGATATTTTATCCATAAGAGCCCATTTTAACCACCTTAATGATGGATTTGTTTATTACTAGCACAGAGCTTTTCACATCACAAGATGACATGGTGTGTATTACATGTCGTTCACTGTGATGTTTTTATCAGCTGTTTGAACTCTCATTCTGACAGCACCCATTCACTGCAGAGGATCTGGTGAGCAGTGATGCCTGGAATGAAACAACTGCATTTTGCTAGCGAAAATCATTGAACAATGATAAATGTGATATCAATGATAAATGAAATCACACCTTTAGAAATTGGCCAAAGATGTGTCTTAAAATATAGAATTATGAAGCCTACCTTTTACCTATCATTCCTTAGGCAGCTCAGTAGCTTTCAAAACCAAGCGATTGTGTCTTAAAACATGTCTGCAGGACAGTGTTGACCCACAAATGGATCAGTCAGCAGATTACAAGCTTAGTAAACATCAACACCACCATGGATTAACTCATAATCTGAAAGCAAGTGGGATAAACAATCATGATTGATATCTCAATCTCTAACCGCAAGCTTTATTATCTGACTTCTGGAACCTCATCAAATACACAGTGTGTGAAATACACCTGTATTGATTTTGCATTGCATATATCACACAGTCTATAATATTTCTAACGTTATGCCCTTCTCTCTCTTTCTTCTTTCTCCCATGCTTTCCTGTCTGGCTAACCACCTACAAAGGTAAGTCAAATCTAATGATCTCTTCTCTGTGTGATGTGTAGGAAGGTTAAAGATGTTAAACGTAGGTCAGCGGTTATATGTTTCACACGTTCGTGGTGCTGCTGTATCGTCGTCTTGAAAGTTTAGTGGCTCTCTGAGTGATTAGTGGAGTTTGGAGCTGATTGCTGAATGGAAATGAAGCAGCCCCAGAGCGCAGGGCTGACCTTGGCCCAGCCTTAGAAGCAAGTTTAAGAGAAATTTAGACACGCAGCCATCAGAGAGGAAATGCATATTTAGAGCTGACCATCTGGAAAATTGTTCAAGCTTTGCTGGCTTATTACATTACCTTTCAGTTTGTGCAGCTGAATAAAGAACATTAAAACTCTTTCAAATCGGTCAAAAGAGGATTTTAGAGATGTTCTCTGCTTCTGCAAATGTTAAGTATATAGCTTTATACTTCTTAAGTGAGTGTGATCCAACATCTTTAGAGAGTGTTTTAGGTGTAATAAGCTTTCATATGCTCAATAAGAGTGCAGATGGAAATGGTTTGAATGCCTTTTGCAAAATCGTTTTAGTTTTATTTACTCTGGCTGTGTTTACAATGGATTCTAGCATACTACTGACTGCATACTGTCCTCTATCTCTCTATCTATCTCTCTATCTATCTATCTATCTAATCAAACATTCAGATTCAGACAGTAGTTTGCCAAAGTGTACATGTTTAATTCAATGAAATTACATTTTTATTCCAATTTTGGCAGTCTGGTTAAGCAATCAGTTAAGATAAGTTAAAACAAAGTGATATCATGGTTATGCCACAACAGAAATAGAAAATGTAAATTTATGTTATGTTAGCCATTGGCTTGTGGGTAGTAAATGCAGAATTAACAGACTCAGTATGTTAATGCAGAATTAACAGACAGCCAGTTTTACTAAACAGGGCAAATTGACGCAAGAGCGCAATTCTAAAACGGCGCCGATGGGAGGGGATTTTTTTTTTTTGCGGGTGATTTGTTAACAATGCGCAAATTAAAGGACACA
This sequence comes from Cirrhinus mrigala, assembly GCA_036247105.1. Classification (NCBI taxonomy): domain Eukaryota; kingdom Metazoa; phylum Chordata; class Actinopteri; order Cypriniformes; family Cyprinidae; genus Cirrhinus; species Cirrhinus mrigala. The sequence continues at coordinate 12,033,376 of CM070011.1, forward strand.
GGTGCAACATCTCATTTACATATCGACCAACACAATACACCAAGCACACCGCAAATTAGCGTAGTCGCAAGTAAAGAAGCCACAGTATGTTCAAAAGAACTGGAGGCCAAAAAATTGAAGTTTTGTTAGACCTGGTAATGCGTGACTCCTAGTTGAGCGTTCCAAATTGTCTTTACTTCCTGAAGCAAATTAAAAATAACATGGCTTGGCAAATGATATGTTTCAATAATGTGTTTTTCTGGCATTCCAAAAAAATTAATACATGTGGAAAAAATCCTCTCCCTTCAACCAAGTGCTCTCTGTTCTCTGCAGCGCCTCCTCTCAGCAACAATAATTGCAGCCATTCAAGCACAAAATAGTTTAAGACATGCTTTTTTGGGGAGTTAAATAAACCTTTTCAGCGCTAATTATTCACTGCGTGTCTTTAGTCAAATCTGATAGTACAATTTTAACGCCAAAAGACGGTTTGCGTTTGCGCAAGCTGTTAGTAAAACTGGCTCTTAGTGTGTTAAAAAATTGTAAATTTGTAAGTAAAATAAAGATTATTATATACATTTTACAAAGAAAATACTGTTTTAGTCTTTTTTTCAAAAGTTTGTGTTTAGTTTTATGCTACTTGCCTTTTTTTTTTGTAGTTGTTTATTTATTTTAATTTACTAGCAATTTCAAAAGTTGTTTCTACTCAGTTATTTTTCATTTTTCCTCAAAAATGTACTTTAGAAACGGTGTGCGTTATGGTAGTCTTAGGACTCGAACATAATATTTCCATTTATATACTTTAATTAAATGTTCTTTCTAGCAGTGCGATTTGCTTTATCATGAATTTTGATTAGGAATATTTTTTTTTTTCATGTCTCATTTACTTGACCTTGTTGGTGGCCCTGCTTTTCCCTGAAGATTTTGCCCTTTCTCTGACCCTCTTGATAACACATGTGCTTCAGATAATATTAAAGCTTTCCCACAGAGGTGCTAATGCATGTGTAATTTAAAAGCCAGAGCTATAGATAAAATTACCCACAAGCGTTTTCTGTTATTTCAGTTTCTGCCGTCTGTGAGTATTGAACTTACACAATTGGGTTGCATGCAGACTTGCCATAATTTTCATTATTCCAAGAGCGAGCGCTCTAACGCTGAGAGAGATTACCCGGCCTAGAGGGGGAAATTCAAGGTTAAAGAGGAGACTTATAAAGATGAAGCTAGCTTCAATATGGTTTGTGTGCACTTTACAAATTACTAGGTTTTGGACACTGCTGGCTGTTGAGAGTTATTGCAAGTAGGATTTTACTTTTAGAAATGAATTTCCCTTATCTGAACTTTAGGGCAAAGAAAAGAAGAGCGCACACAATCATCCAGCAACACTTGAACTGGTGCCGAATTAAAGTATAAAGTATCACAATGAACACAGTACAACAATATTCTCAATTATTTTGCAACTTCTTGATCCAGTGGGTCTTCATCAGGGCTCTCACTCTCAATGCAGTTTGTAGCTATTTAATATTTTGTTGAATTGGTGAATAATTTGTGTGAATATATAAGTTAATATTTCAATAATCACGTTCACAGCTCTAATTTCAGTTGGCAAATAGTGACAAAATATTTGTTAGTAAAAGTTTTTATTTTGCTTTGTTTTTATTTTAAAATTATTTATTTCCATGTTGCATGTTTATGATTTAAATATTAAATACATTTTCATAAACTAATAAACTCCTTGCAGTTCCCTTATGAATCCCAATTTGGCAAATGCTGCTTAAATTATCTCTGCTTTTGCAAAAATGATCACAGAAATGTTATATTTAACACATAAAACAGCACGAAACAGCATTGACAAGCCATTTTACCTCCGTAATTTGACTTATTTTCACAAGAAACTGAATAGTCAACTATAAAAAAAATCATTATTAAGACAAGCGTTTTTCTACTTAATAATATGATTCAAATCATGCACAGTAAAACCAGAAACAAGTATTAGATACGGTTGGTTTTTCTTTTTATATTGACTTTAAATGACAATTCAACAACAAGAAAAGGCTGTCTTTTCCTCTCTTTCTCACTTTCAATTTGAATCACTGTTCGGCAGCTTCTAGGCCACTGTATCTACTGTGTGCTTTACTCTGAGATGTCAGAGATAGCTTCATCCTTGAAAATGAAATTTGTGTGTCGTAGCGCGTTTGTGTGTTGTGCTTCTTTTTTTTAATGCCAAGCACCCACGGCTGCTCACTCAGATGGGAAGGAAAAAAAGTCTTAAATATTCCCTTAGATAGGAAAAAAAAAAAAAAAAATTATCTACACAGACTTTAGCCCCAAGAGGTGATACATACAAGCATATCCTCCCTCTGCAGCTCCCAGTTGTTTCTAAACTGCTACAGTAATTAATTCTCACGTTTATCAGTGAAACAACTAAGGACGGTTTTGATTTATATCTTAATTGCGCTAAATATGCTTGCCTTACAGTAGATACTGAGCTAAACCTAATGTAGAGATACCAGAATAGGGTATGTACTTAAAACTCTACCTCAAAGCACAAATTTAATACCACATGTGAGTGATAACATACAAGGCCCTCATTGGAAATGTGATGCAGAGCAGTGGCGCGGTGCTCTTTGAAGTGATAATGATTTGAATAGATTCTTGCTAGCTGGAGAGCTCCACAGTAGAGCAATTAAATCTGCTTTAAGGAAACTGCAGACACGGAGAAAACGTATACGAGGAAAGGGCATGATTCCCAGATCTACAGCTAAGAAACAACCTGTTGTGCTTTATTTACAGTGCTGGGAATTGAGTAATTAAAAGTAGCGATGATGCTAAATTAGCTATATTTTTTTCAGTAGTTTAGCAGCAGACGGATAGAGGCCCCTGTTGGTGTCTGGCGCTTGTTTTCGCCAGTTGAACATGTTGAGTCGGTTCTTGGAAGATTTGAGAAGTGATGTACTGTAATCAGTCGGCTGTCAGTGTTTTTAGTGCAGAGTTGATTGGATTTAGCACAACAAAATGCTGCCTTGCTCTTGTACGTAGCAATGAGAAGTCATGTTTTTGCTTATTATTTGGATTGTTCAGACATGTAAATGAATGAGTTTTAAAGTGATCTTTAAAATCGCTATGGTATTTTATTGTAGGTCTTTTTGATGTCTTTTGTTTTTGCTAGAATTCTCAGTAGCTTAGCTGTTAGCTACCTCTGACAACAAAATGTTACATTGCTAAGCTCTCCTCTCATATGCAATGAGAAGTCCGATTTTTATGTGTTATTTGGTTCATTCATGCAGTTCATGTTGCAACACAATTCACCAAATCTCTTTGAGGTATTTTATTGTAGGTCACCTTGATGTCTTTGTTGTTTTTGCTAGAATTCCCAGTAGTTTTTAGCTTCTAAGTTTTTAGCGTCCCAGTAGCATTTAGCTTCTTTTGACAACAAAATTTTACATTGTTAAAGGAGAAGTCCACTTCCAGAATAAAGATTTACAGATAATGTACTCACCCCCTTGTCATCCAAGATGTTCATGTCTTTCTTTCTTCAGTCGTAAAGAAATAGTTTTTTGAGGAAAACATTTCAGGATTTTTCTCCATATAATGGACTGATATGGTGCCCCGAGTTTGAACTTCCAAAATGCAGTTTAAATGCGGCTTCGAACGATCCCAAATGCGGTTGTAAACGATCCCAGCTGAGGAAGAAGGGTCTTATCTAGCGAAACAATCGGTTATTTTCATAAAAATAATACAATTATATGAACTCTGATCTCATGTTCTCCCTCAACTTCAAAATCGTCCTATATCGCTGTTTTACCTTTTTTGTTAAGGGTGTTTGATGATCTTTGCATGTTCACTTTGCAAAGACTGCGTTGGTACTTCTGCAGCGATGTAGGATGATTTGGAAATCATTTTTGAAGTTGAGGGAGAAAATACGTTTGGAGTTTTTTTGACATACCCTAACTGTCTTGAGCCAGAATACACAGAGTTCAGGGAGAGCAAGACAAGACGAGCGTTTCAGATTAAAAACTATTTCAATTGTATTTTTTAAATGAAAATAACCGATCGTTTTGCTAGATAAGACCCTTCTTCCTCGGCTGGGATCATTTACATTTACATTTGTGATCTTTTGAAGCTGCATTTAAACTGCATTTTGGAAGTTCAAACTTGGGGTACCATAGCAGTCCATTATATGGAGCAAAATCCTGAAATGTTTTCCTCAAAAAACAGAATTTCTTTGCGACTGAAGAAAGAAAGACATGAACATATCGGATGACAAGGGGGTGAGTACGTTTATCTGTAAATTTTTGTTCTGGAAGTGGACTTCTCCTTTAAGCTATCCCATGTAGCATTGAGAAGTCAGATTTTTGTTTGCTATTTGGTACATTCATGTGGTTCATGTTGCAAAACAATTCACCAAATCTCTTTGAGGTATTTTATTGTAGGTCATTTTGATGTCTTTGTTGTTTTTGCTAGAATTCCCAGTAGCTTAGGCTGGCCACACACTAGACGATTTTCAAATCTTATCCGATTTTAAAACCATGGGAGAAAACAGACATGAAGACAGTTTCAGCAGATTTTTAACCTTATAATCCTCTGAACGCACACACTAGACAGTTCAACTGGACTGCGAGACCACAAGCTTGTTGATTTGTAGGAACGATTTCACAGTGATGCGAGAACTCACGGAGACTCGCTAGATCAAACGTGACTAGAGAAGAAAAACAAATGGAAGACAATCGACATTTGTCAGCTGGTTCTCCTGGTGCGGGTTCTGTTTTACAACAAAAAAACAAAGAATAAAAAAGAAAATGGGTGATTTATTCTGCTTTCATGGCATTTTTGTGGCTGTCAAGTTTCAGTTATAGAAGCACGCAGCATCCGGTAAGTGACGCTTGCTTGCTCTCATTGGCTTTCACGGGTATCACGTCAGAGGCAGCCCGATCAAGAATCCTAAATATCAAACGTTTAATATTTACAATTCGAGTTCTGGGACGCTTTGTCTCAAACGGGACCAGTTAAATAATCGGAATTAGAGGTCGACCGATCTATCGGTTTTGCCGATTAATCGACACCGATAGTTGATTGGCGGAACTATCGGTAATCAACAAAAATCCATGTCAGTTGTTTTTCTGGGTTGGGTCTGTTGCTGGAGCGAAGGTCCTCATTATACAGCACAGTCCCTATAGTCTTTGTTATACAGCACAAGAGCTGCCCCTTGAGGGGTGCAAATCGGGCTTAAAATTGGCCTTAAAATCATCTAGTGTGCGGCCAGCTTTAGCAGTTAGCTATTTTTGCCAACAAAAGGCTACATTGCTAAGGTATTCTTTGTATGTAGAATGAGAAGTCAGATTTTTTTATGTTATTTGGTTTATTTGGTTATATCTTAAAACAAATAACAACTGCTAACTGTTTCTACTCGCTTCTGCATCACTGCTTTACCTTTCTACTAGTAATAGAACAGCATCGTGGGTTTTTTATTTTTTTTTGGTGAACTTGGATCACATGGAAAATAACTTCCACCTTTGAGTAGCTGAGATACAATTTTAATTATCAGTTAATTTATAGTAAGTGATTATCTTATAATGGACCTGGCGCTGCTTTTCCTGAGGAGTTATTACACTACTGTTATTTTAGTCCCTTCTAAAAGATCTTTTTTTCCTCCTAGTTGAGGAGGTCTTTGTATTTCTCTTTAATTAACTGTAAAAGTCTCCATTGAGACATGGATCATGAGAGATATTAGCTGTTTTTTTTGTTGTTGTTTTTTTCTTTTTTGCTATGAGATTGGGCATCGTTGTTGACTGTATTTGTATATTTCATATTGTGTGTCACTTTGTATAATGAATAGAAGTTCTGTAAATAACTGATACTGTGAACAAATAAATGCAATTTAACTAATAGTATTGGTTAGCATCTCCATGTGCAATATTTCTTCCCACCACCTCTTCTCACTTGCTGCAGTCTGTTTGGCCGTGACAATGTCTCCTCACCTGCCAGAAGCTGCAAATGAAGGAGGAATGAATGTTAAAAAGGTCAGGTGAATCAGGTCAGTGAAATGGCAAAATAAAATACAACCAAATTCCCTGTGAAAAAGGTTAAAAACCAAAATGGTATGTTCACCCAGATCTTCTAATACGAGACTATAACAATTAGGAATATTTTATAGTATATAAATACAGTTTTAATATTAGTATATTTTATAAATTAAAAAAAAAAAAATCCTTTTTTTTTTTTTTTTTTGGTTACTGTAAAGCTCAGTATTGTCATTGACCTTAATTATCATTTTTTAGTCTTTTGGGTTGCAGTGATGAAAATATAATCCAAAATTAATACAAAACCCAAAGTGGGTCACTTTGCATAAAGATGATACTTTCTTTTAAACAGGAATGTCTGAAGTACAAATAATGTTGAAACTGCAAATGTATCTCGTTTCCTTTTGTCAAAACAACTGCATTGAACATACCTGTCAAAATGGCAGAAAAGTGTGCATGCCTGTAACTCAAAAAAGTCTTAAAGATATCTTAAAGGGGTCATCGGATGCCCATTTTCCACAAGCTGATATTATTCTTTAGGGTCTTAATGAAAAGTCTCTAATATACTTTGATTAAAAATTCTCAATGGTTTTGTAAAACAACACCTTTTTTACCTTGTCAAAATGAGCTCTGCAAAAATCATCTCATTCTAAGGGGTTGTTCCTTTAAATGCAAATGAGCTCCGCCCCTCTCTTCTCTCTGTGGAAAGACGATCCTGTTTACTTTAGCCGCATTTAGCCGCTAAACTTCCTAACTACCACGTTATAAGGAAAGGCGATCGCAAAGATTCATAAAAAAACGCTTATTCACACTTCTGCTGTAAGTGAAGCTGGATCATGAATGATTTGTGTGACGGCACACCGACAGGCATCTGAGAGCGGCTCGATTTGAAAAAGGGGATATTATTTTTACAGATTAATTAAAAAACACTGCATGGATTTTTATCATTATAGGGTAGATGTGTACATACACTGCCAACACACATTAATGTTCAAAAAACATGAAAAAGTGAACGACTGAATTTTTATTAACTAACATTAACTTTTATTAAAGAAGTCCACTTCTAGAACAATTTACAGATTTTTGAAGTTGACACAGAGTTTAGGGAAGGCAAGACTTAGCAAGATTTAAATTTTATTTTTTTAATGAAAATAACCGATCGTTACGCTAGAGAAGACCCCTCTTCCTCAGCTGGGATCGTTTACAACCGCATTTGGGATCGTTTGAAGCCGCATTTAAACTGCATTTTGGAAGTTCCATATCAGTCCATTATATGGAAAAAAATCCTGAAATGTTTTCCTCAAAAAAACACAGTTTCTTCACGAAAGACAGGCATGAACATCTTGGATGACAAGGGGGTGAGTACATTATCTGTAAATTGTTGTTCTGGAAGTGGACTTCTCCTTTAATATTAACTATTTATGAATAAATAGTGTAATAAATGTATTGTTCATTGTTCGTTCATGTTAGTTAATACATTCACTAATGTTAACAAATGACACCTTTTTGTAAAGTGTTACCTTTAAATCAGTGGATTACTCACTAAATAGACATTAGAAGTAGACATAGACATAGAAATTTGGTTGATTTTACATGGAATGGGCCTGTACCTTTACATGCATGGATACATACATATACATATACATTTAATTGATAATCATCTTTTAATTGATCATTTATTGCAATTTAGCATATGAGTGAGTAGTCTGCCATGCCCCCCAACCCCTTGAAAATAAAAGGCTTCCTCCATACTACTGGTAGACATTCAAAACCACTGACAGTGCTGTGCTGACACAGAGGCAGAATATGAATTCTCAAAAGTGCAGATTGTGGCGACGGGCCATCAATAATCTTGGCAGGACGCATTTGGGCCGGACGTTGAGCATCCCTGTTGTAGCATGTAGGCGCCCTTAAAGTCATTGTTGTACGTGGCCATTATAATAGTTGCTTCACCTCTGCGCTCTCTCTATCTCTCTTTTCCCTCCTCTACCACCCACACAGTCTCTCAGTCTCTTGTGCTCTAAAACTGACGACCTGAAGCTTTTGTTGTGGGAGGATTTTGGCTGTCAGTTTTTTGGGCTTATAAAGGGAAATAACATTTAACCTCTAACAATTTCTCTGTTTTCAGAGAAGGTGTCCATACTAGAACATGTCTGAAAGGCTTTGGGAGCCTCCAGCTAGTGTTTTGTGTGCGTGTCTGACCCACTTTTACAGTAACGCACGCAGTACAATTGCATTAGTATTCCTATAGTACTGCCGCAAGGTTTAGCTTTGGTATATGGCGCGTATCCATGGGTACCTGCTTAGGTAATTATCCAATTAGCTATAAACGTCAGTGTTTCCCCTAGGATTCCCTATAGGATGTTCAACATTTTGAACAATAGGGACCTTTTTTTTTTTCCCAAGAAATTCCCGTGTTTTAATTTTTCTGATAATCAAATACAGGCATTAAACATTTATTTATTTTTAATTAAATCAAAATGAAACCCTTTTATTTGCTGCCAAACAGAGTTTTTTCTGTTGTTGTTATTATAATTTCTGCATTTAATTGTTTCATTTAAATTTGCCCGAAATAGGAATATTTAAACACCTACATTATGCTGTACAAAAGTAATACAAGACTAATACATTTCTGTTGCATGTTAAACATTACTTTTATTTTGACAGGTTGCCGGTTAGTTTTTGTGTGTATACACTATGATATGATGCTAATTTTCTCAGATGAACCGGAAAAATTTACATTAAGTGGCTCTCACTGCAGTTCTGGAGATTAAGTTCATGCGTTTATGTCGTTATATAGTGAGACGCAGAGGCAGAAAATAACCGCGAGCATCACGTGTGCTTCAGTATTTGTGTTGTAAACAAAGCCGCGTCTCCGCTATTCATTTATTCAGAGCCAAGCGGAATATGGAGGATTCATATTTAAACCGTCTTTTGCGTTTTAATATTCACAGACACTAGTCCATATCGCGATTCGAATTAAGTGAGAGACCTACTTTTGATTTATTTATCCAAAAATTGACGAATTCTGTGGCATCCCCTGCTATAGAGTAAATCCGTTTTTATGAATGGACTCCGAAATCCCGTCCGCGTTTTAGCGGAGGAGAAATTCTAGACGCTTGACCACGTAACCTTAGAGACAGAAATTACATGCCTGTAAATAAGATAAATAACAAGGTTATTTCGTTTGTTTAATAAAAGAACAAGGTATAGACCTGTTCTATAGGAAAGGTAACCTTAAATTACGTCTGTTGTGATCTGGCGCTATATACCTTAAAGGGATGCGGCCGCCTAATATAATGGCAGGGGAAACACTGAACGTAATTGTAATGTCAGCATTTGCTAATGGCTGCATGCTAGCAGTGTTTCTTCCTTTTGTTCTGCAATGTTATTTTCACCTTTATTTTAGAAATGTGAGTCTAAAACAGGGTTGGAAGCCTTGGTGAGATTAAAACAGGGGCATGATGGGACTGAAATGCATTTCTTGTATAGAAATGCCCTTGTTCAGGCTTAATCTTCCAGCTTTCAGGGCTCTTTTTGCAATCATGTTCTCCTTTAAATATTACATTGAATGGTTAGCAGAGAACATGCTGTTGAAAATGCTTTATGTAATTGACAATATTCTGGGTAGGTGATGTGAGGTGAGAGCTGTTGTAGGATTTGGATTACAGTATAATACATGGCAAGACTAAGAGTTGGTTATTGTGTTTTTTTATGAATCATCATGATGTTTTCAGACAGCAGTTTGAACAGACATTGTAGCCAATTTAAATGTTTATTTCCAAAAGCTAAAATCTAGTTAATGTTGTGTTTAGTACTGCTTTTTTACAAAATATACTCTAGGAAAATGATGTTTAAAACTCTTTGAATAGAATAGAATAGAATAGAATAGAATAGAATAGAATAGAATAGAATAGAATAGAAGTTTTTTAAACACAAGATAAGATGTAAAAATCCTATATGTGCAAGCACGTACCAAACGAGTATCCTTGTTCATAGAATAGAATGGAATAGAATAGAACAAAATAGAATCTATCTATCTATCTATCTATCTATCTATCTATCTATCTATCTATCTATCTATCTATCTATCTATCTATCAGAATATTTATTATTAATCAACAATATTCATAACTAAATATTTTATTTTATTTTTAAATATATAAACACTGCCAAATAGGGACCACTGTTATTTTAATATTTTTTATACACTATTATTGTATATTTATATACTGTACTAGTATACATTATTGAATTAGCTTTTTTATATTTATAAAAACATTTTATATTTATTTTATATTTTATTTTATATTGATTTTTTAAAAATAATTTCATTGTTGAATGTGTTTCATTTAAGATCATAATTTTAATTAAATAATAATAATAACAATAATTATAATTATTATTATTATTATTATTTACTGTGTCTAGTAATATACTATTTATTATCAGTGCTGAAAACAGCTTAATGTGTTGCTTAATGTTTTTTTTTTTAACCTGTAATACTTTGTAGGATTCTTTGAATAAAAAGTTAAAAAGAACAGCATTTATTTAGAACTGTTCAAAAGATTGGGGTCAGTGTTTTTTTTTTTTATTTATTTATTTAGTTTTTTTTTAAAGCATAGATTTACATTGTTAATTTTTTTTTTTTTTTTAATTCATGCTGTTCTTTTTCACTTGTTATTCATCAAAGAATCCTGAAAAAAAGAATCACAGGTTCCAAAAAATATTTGGCCGCACAACTGTTTCCAACATTGATAATTCTAATAATAAATCAACATATTAGAATGATTTTCTAAGACTGGAGTAACAGCTGATGAAAATTCAGCTTTGTATCACAGGAACAAATTATATTTTAAAATATATTAAAATGAAAACCCTTATTTTATATCGTAATAACATTTTGCAGTATGATTTTTTTTATTTTATTTTTTTGTTTTGATCAAGTAAATGCAGTCTACTTTCCATTAAAAGCACTGCAATTTTCATTTTACTTCATTATGTTCATCAAAATCACTGCACTTGCACTGTGAATATTCAATACGTCACCCAAGCCTACACCTTTCTCTCTTTCACCTATAAAAATATTAAAATGAAAGATAGCCTGTGACACGTTGCCACTCCTGGCACTGGCAGCCGTGCCCGGCTCTGAAATCACACCAGGCGTAATGCATTCTTTTCAGCCCATTGATCCATGCCAAAATGAAACCATTACTCTTTCATTGATTTCCATTCTATCTCTACCGCTGCTCTTTCCCAGCTCTTTCTTAATTAATTGCAATGCTCTCCCTCTCTTTATGAACATGGTCGTATAGATTGTGTCCCCACAGATGAGAAAGAGAAACTTGTTTCTGCTCATTTTAAGTGATCCTGCCTTGAACTTTAATTGCACTGGGCCCAGAGTAAGCAAATCAAATGCATCATGGGAGATTTGAAATATTCATCTCAGCTATGAACGATGGGCCCTAATGAAGGGGTTGTTTTTATTTGCCCAAAATGCATTGCATGAGCTGCATTATTTTCCATGGGGCACTTCATCGCACCAGCCATAAATTGGCAAAAGATGCTCAATTTGAGCATGTGATCAAGTGACAAGGTCCTGGCAGGAATGCACAAACTACAGCGCTCGGCCACATTTGTTTGATTGGCAGTTGTTATTACTAATAGATAGCTAAGCACAGTGGAATATGATGTATGTGAGCTTGACTAAATTTAGCCAGACTTAATGGTGGCTTAAACCTTTGCCGCCTCTCTGTCCACACTGACCCCGCTAATGATCTCATGCCATTAGTGGAGCATGAGGGGAACTCAAACTGATGACAATGACAATGAATAACTAACTGAGCTTTTACAGCAAATGCCATCTTGTGTCATAGAGGCCTCCATAAAAATAGTAATAATGATAATATATTCTTGATAACTCGAAGACTTAAAGGGATAGTTCACTCAGAAATAAAAAAAAAAAACTCCTTCCTTTTACTTTGGAACCAAAAAGAAGATGTTTTAAGAAATTTTGTCCATACAAATGAAAGTCAGTGAACACCGGAAGTGTTTGACTTCCAACATTATTCGAATATGTTCTTTTTTGTGGCACAGAAGAAAGTCAGTGACAGAATTTCCATCCTTTTATCTTTATTTTAGTGGTAATATTAGCAGTACTATAAGTAAAGTTTATTAATATTGTTTATATTATGAATAGCTAACATAGCTAGACCTTTTTTACTTTTTACACATTTAATTACTTAGCATATAAAACCATGATCTGCACTAGGGCTGTCACTAACGATTATTTTGGTAATCGAGTAATCTTTTGATTAATCTTACGATTAATCGAGTAATCAGATAATTATAATATTTTCTTTTTGTAGTAGTAGTAGTAGTAGTAGTAGTATTAAAAATAGACTAAAAAGATAGAAAATAGATTAAAAATAGACTAAAAAAAATAGAATAAAAGTGAAAAATGGCCTTTAAAATGACTTAAAATACATATATAATAACTGAGTCAATTAGTTCAAATAAAGTATCAAAACCAAGTAATCATATGGTTTCATTGGACAAAACTGTTAAAATACATAATGTAACAAACAATAGAGCTAATGTACATTATGCATTATAACAAAAGCCTGCAGAGGGCGCCAACGGCCTGACGATTGTTTTTACGCTTTACTGCGCAATCTAATCCATGTTTAATATTGACTCAACAACAGTTAATTCAAACGTCCACTTAATTTTTAAAATATTGTGTAATTTCTTTATGATAGAAAAGCTACAGTCACTGTAATATCTTGAATATGTGGGCATCAAAACATGTACACTCCGATTGAGGGTTTAAACTTTTTTTTTGAAATCGTGATGAACAGTTAGCATATTGAGAAAGATAGTGATGTTTTCTCCTGTGTTTGCATAGGTTTATAATATTTACCTTACAAATCTGATTAAATAACGCATGTTGCATTCCCAGATAAATGTTAATAATAAACCCAAACTCTCAAAGCAATTTGCAGAGATGAAATTTGTTTGGAGTTTGATTGCAAAATGCAAATCGAATACTCAAATAGAATCAAGGAATCGCTGCACTCACAAAAGTAATCATCTTTTTATGTTTTATTTTACATGAATCGCCTCTGAAGTCATCATAGTTGGGTAAATCATACAGTGGTGAACAGAAGATTACATGTGTTGAAATTGCAAAAGAAACGATTAATCGTGATTAATCGCATACAAAATAAAAGTTTGAGTTGATGTATATATAAACACAAACACATTCATGTATATATTTAAAATATTTACAAGTATATGTATTTATTATAATTTTTATATATTATATTATATATAAATCAAAATGTTTTTAACATCAATAACATATTTCTCTTATACATTACTTTGTGTGTATTTATATATACATAATAATTACACACAATACACCCACATTTATTAGGCAAACTTAAACGATTAAATCGTGATTAATTGTTTGACAACCCTAATTTATTTACTTGCATAAAACACTAAATATGCAGAATAGATATTTTTGTGTGGTTTTGTTGATGATTTTTAAGAACAAGGGCCTGTCATTCACACTGTCTATGTTGGCATCTGTTTAATTCGGTTAGCTTCTAACAGGAAGCTGATGAATTTGACAGACGAATTAGTGCCAAAATACCGTAGCATTTGATCGAATGCTCAGTCTTTTGCTTTGACTGCTAAATACATAAAAAAACATTTCCGACCCCTTTTAAAAGCTTTTTATTTTGCTGTCTTTACAATTATATTAGCTTCATTGTTTACATTTTAGCCTTGTTTTTAGCATTTAGCATTTAGCATGTAGCAAACAGACCTCCAACTCATTTATAGGTCGTGACCCAGCAGTTTTGCCACTGCTAAAGCACACAGCTGTGCAGCAGGGTGTATATCTTGAGGTCAGATATCTTTGAGGCAAAATGAGAGTTCTTTATTTAATTTCAAAGCAAGCGTGCCTTTATATATTTCCGTCTCTGTTGTTTGGCCTAAGTTGGCCTGTATTTCTCTATTGTCGTGCCTGTTTTGTGTTCCTGGGGGAAAGACAATAAGACCTATACCACTGGAAGCCTGTGGCGTGGCACTTCTGCTGTCTAACTAGCCCCAGTCTCTGCTTTCAAAACGAATCGGAGTTGGCGAAGGGGAAAGAGACTGTTTATGAACTGAAACTTTGGAGTATTGTGACAGCGCCGCTGAACTGCAGCCTAAATTATACATGGGCACGAGCACTGTGTTGTGAGGGGACAGCTGACTGCAGGTAGACCTCACCATCAGCACTGCCAGTTTGGCACTGACATGCCGCTCTATGCCAGAAAACACTGCCATCATGTCAGGTAACATCTCTCTCGGTTTCCTTCTCTCCACACAAACAACAAAACTCCCACTGAACAAGAGCAGCCTATGACAACGCTTGACAGGTCGACTGGTGGTTCAATGGCTTGAAACTGGTGGATAACAGCGACTCTTGTTATTCTGTTTATGGAATTTGGGGCATTAAAAATGAGCAAGATCCTTTTTGATGTACGGGATGTCGAAATTGGCCTTAAGCAAACCGTCTAAAGCAGTAGCAATCATATCCTCATATCCTGAATCCTCAAGATATTTCAGTATGGTCGAGATGTTTTAAGTGTTATTTCTCCTTGATCTCATTTTAAGGTAAAAGCAGTGATAAATGTACTAGTCAGGCAGGCGGTTTTCCTCTATGGGTAGAAGTTCTAAAGCGCTTAAGTAAAGTTTTTTTTTTTTTTTTTTTTTTTTATCACCCTGCTTTTGGAGCTGATGAGTGTTACTTCAGGGATTCAGTGGAAAGAAACGTTTGGAGTGCTGTGAAAGAAATCTCTTTTTGCTCTGAGCTGCAAGCCTGCATTCAGCTCTACTAAAATACTCTGAGGACTGTTTAATAATTATTGTATGTGATTCACATTCAGGCTGGGGAAATCAAGACGGATTCTTGGCTGCGTCTTTACAATATATATGGGTGGTTGCAGTCATTTGAATTTAGTTTAAATTAAAAATGAAGAGTTGAGAGGGAATCATAGTCTTTCTGTGAAATATTGTTTCATATGAACTTGCGTACGCTATGACGGCTAATTGCTTCATAACTAGGTCACATCTACTGGCAGATGAATAGGAGAGTAGTCACAAAAAGGTTTCGTAGGCTACGTTCTTGAAGTATGATTACATCTGTAATTGTGCTTTTTTTTTGGATGGACATCAAAAACTGCATGTAGCCAATTTGCCAAAACATTTTGGCTATCGAATAGTAGTCTGTTTTTGGATATCTCTGCACACAACCAATAAGCAATTTCATCTGAATGCCTTTCATTGCAAAAATGTAATCATGCAAATGCATGTTGATATAGAATGGTTTTTGTATTCAATGACCCAGAAATACAAACGGGCACTGATAAGGGCACCTACCAAAAGGAAGTGTCAGGACACAAATAATGCACTTCTGTTTTTTTATAAAGCAAAGTTATATAAGTAGAGAACATCCAGATCCTGAGATGTTGACGTGGTGAAAATTACAATTTCGCTTTAGTGTTAGCACAGCTGCAGTCCTTGAAAAAATGTCGCATAGAGAGTATAAGTATAGCTCAGTTAAAGCTCCAGATTGTTCTTAGTTATGTTTTGGAAGTCACATTTAAAATGTACGATTGCTTAAAACAACACCTCACATATGTGAGGTTAACACTTTACCAGGTGGTAATTGTTTCGGCATTTGTACATTTCACATTTCAGCCTGATGTCATGAGAAAATGCAAATTTTGCCAATTGGTGATTTTGATTAATATATAAATGTGTGATTTAAGCTTCACCCACAAGTATCAGCAGTTTGTATGAAAACATTTAAAGCAAATTTAAAGAAAACAAAGCACATTTAAAGAAAACATTTATACAAATTTGCCACTGGTTTGCTGGTTTGGTATTCATTCATTCATTCATTCATTCATTCACATTTTTAAGTGACTTGGCCAAACATGTTTTTTTTAACATCTCTTTAAACAATTGAACAATTTAACATCAGTGTGTCATAAATCGCAACTTCTCTCTTGGTTTGATCACACAGTATTACATATTAGCGCAGGGCCCATTACCTGATATATATAAGTGCCTCTGTCCTCCTGAGACTTACCCTGATAAAGGATGAGCAGCTTCACCTATAGTGAAGGTCTTAATGTTGAAACATCTCTTTGAGTGAGTTTCACATGGTGTTGGTTTCAAGCCCTGCACACTCAGCATTGGTGTAGCGGTTGCCAGATTGCACCTGTCAGCACTCTCGCTCCCATCACTGGCGCCTGACCCTTAGGGGCAGAAATAGTGGCTGGACTTCATCGCTGCATGCTGTTTTATTTCAATCTCTTAGTCAACTCTATTAATGCTTAATCATGAACATCAATACTAAAGGAGTTCATGATTTTTCATTTTGACTGCTTTTTTTCTGTCCTTTTTGGAGCTTGACAGAGATGGTTACTATGAATCATTGAACTGAAAAGAGCTTTGTGAAGATTTTTCAAAAATATTTTATTGTAAGATAAGAAAATTAAATTGTAAAATATAAAGTCACGTTGTAAGATCTATCACAAAACAAAGTCACACATGCAGAATGTAAAGTCACCTTCTGAGATATTTCGTCGCAATTATAGGAGGCAATTGTGAGATGTAAAGTCATATTTTAAGATATATAGTTTTAGTTCTGAGATATTATTATAATTATATTATAATTATGAGAAGCAAAGTCTTATTCTGAAATATATAGCCACGTTTCCAAGAAACAGTAGCAGTTGTAAGATTATAGTAATACGCTGAGACATATACTTGCAATTTTTAGAGACAAAGTCACATTCTGAGATATAAGGTCTCATTCTGATATATAGCCATAATTACGAGAAACAGTCAATTGTGAGATATAAAGTCACATTCTGGGATATATAGTCACAATTCTAATAGAAAGTAGTAATTATGAGATATACAGTCACATTATGATCATCATAATTGCAAGCAACAGTCACGATTGTAAGATATAAAGTCACATTTTGGGATATATATATAGTCACAGTTCTAATAAAAAGTAGTAATTATGAGATATATAGTCACATTATAAGGTATATCGTCATAATTGCAAGAAATAATTGATTGAGATATAAAGTCACATTCTGGAATATATATATATATATATATATATATATATATATATATATAGTCAATTATAATAAAAAATGGTGTTTATGAGATATTGTGGGATATATATATAGTCACAGTTCTAATAAAAAGTAGTAATTATGAGATATATAGTCACATTATAAGGTATATCGTCATAATTGCAAGAAATAATTATGATTGAGATATAAAGTCACATTCTGGAATATATATATATATATAGTCAATTATAATAAAAAATGGTATTTATGAGATATATATATATATATATATATATATAGTCACATTATGAGGTATACAGTCATAATTGCAAGAAATGTTCACGATTGTGAGATATAAAGTCCCATTCTGGGATATGTAGTCACAATTCTAATAGAAAGTAGTAATTATGAGATATATATAGTCAAATGAGGTATATCGTCATACTTGTAAGAAATGGTCACGATTTTGAGGTATAAAGTCACGTTCTGGGATATATAGTCACAATTAGAATAAAAAGTAATTATGAGATATATAATCACATTCTGGGATATATAGTCACAATTATAATTCATAATTCATAGTTTTAATTGCAAGAAATGGTCACGATTGTGAGATATAAAGTCACATTCTGGGATATATAGTTAATTCTAATAGAAAGTAGTAATTATGAGATATATATAGTCAAATGAGGTATATCGTCATACTTGTAAGAAATGGTCACGATTTTGAGGTATAAAGTCACGTTCTGGGATATATAGTCACAATTAGAAT
Organism: Cirrhinus mrigala; assembly: GCA_036247105.1. Classification (NCBI taxonomy): domain Eukaryota; kingdom Metazoa; phylum Chordata; class Actinopteri; order Cypriniformes; family Cyprinidae; genus Cirrhinus; species Cirrhinus mrigala. The sequence continues at coordinate 12,051,297 of CM070011.1, forward strand.
AGAAAGTAATTATGAGATATATAATCACATTCTGGGATATATAGTCACAATTATAATTCATAATTCATAGTTTTAATTGCAAGAAATGGTCACGATTGTGAGATATAAAGTCACATTCTGGGATATATAGTTAATTCTAATAGAAAGTAGTAATTATGAGATATATAGTCACATTATGAGGTATATCATCATAATTGCAAGAAACTGTCACAATTGTGAGAGATAAAGTAACATTCTGGGATATATAGTCACAATTCTAATAAAAAAGTAGTAATTATAAGATATATAATCACATTATAAGGTATATTGTCATAATTGCAAGAAACAATAATGATTTTGAGAGATAGTCACATTCTGGGATGTATAGTCACAATTCTAATAAAAAGTAGAAATTATGAGATAATGTTCATATTGTAGACACATTATGAGGTACATAGTCAAAATTGCAAGAAACAGTCACGATTGTGAAATATAAAGTCACATTCTATGACATATAAGACACAATTCTAGTAAACAATAGTAATTATCGGATATATAGTCACAGTCTGAGATAAGTAGGCACAATTACAGGAAACAAAGTCACAATTGCAAAATAGTAAAATAGTCATTGTGAGATATAGTCACAATTACGAAAAACTGTCACAACTGTCAGATATAAAGTAATATTCTGTTATGGTCGTAATTAAGAGGAACAGTCCCAGTTATGAGATTTACAGAATTTGTTTTTCTTTTGTTTCATACCTTGAGTGTGGGAACCTTTCTCAGTGAAACATGTGAAAAAGTGAAGATAAACTATGAGAGGTATTTCAGCGTGAGCACGCTGCTTGACTGACACTGACTGCGACCATCATCTGTGTGTTGTTTACTTTCTTGCTTAGGTGGGTGGTGCTGTGAGTAGGCATTCGTGGATGATTGACATCCTGTTGTTGCGACTCTCTCTGCAGTGTTTGTTTTGTGGCAGTACTGTGGAAAAAAGCCTATTAATAAAATAAAAGCACAATCCTGTGTGTTACAGAAAGATGTAGAAAATATCAAGTGGGGTGAATGGATGAGTTTTGTAAGTGTGATCTCATCCGAAGTTTATTGGATTTCAGATCAGTAGCTCAGTCTCGAAAACAGCTGTTTGCGGTGTTGTCTCACCCACAGACTAAATGAAAGTGCACAAAACCACACTTTCTTTTCTCGCTTAGGTAGAAGAAGCATTTTTGTATTGATCTGAAATCAGCTTTGTCACTTTTTGTAATGGCTGGGTTTGAACTCGTAAATCCAAGGGATTACAAACATTCCCTCGAGAGTTAATTCATCTCTTTTACGTTTTACCATTTAAGCAATTATTTGAGATTCGGTTATCTTAATGGAAATTGACATCATACATAATACATGGCAAAGTCTTTTTGATTTGTCACTGAAAAGAATACCGCATTCAAAGATTCCTTTGTTTTTTCCACCGAATGAAACGGTGACCACATGCGGCAGAGATTTTTATTGCATTAGCGAATATTGGATAACATGGTGAAAATAGTCACGGTGAATGGAATAGTAACTGTCTTTTTCAGAGCACAAAGACCCTGAGGACCATCTTGGTAATGTCAGCTTACTGCCAGTCGAATTTCTTTGTAGCTTTTACAGCACCTAATAAATGTGGCATGAAATAATCAAGGAAGACACCACATTCTTTCCAGCCAATTAAACTCCATTTGAGCAAACAAAACGGGACAAAGATTGTGGTGGTCCAGTAATTATGGGACGTCTGTAATCACTGGTCACAAACAGCTCGAGAAAGGCTGCAAATGTCACGTAATTGACGGGAAAAGTTTAATAGGGGTCAGTGTGTTTAATTTTAATTAACACTGCTGTATGGGGGCCAAATGTCCAACTCTTAAGCTTTCCTCTGGTGAGTTTGAATGTTGACCTCAAGACCTGGCCCATATCATGCTGGCTGTCATCAATTAGTTATTATGAATATGCAAAACATATTTTCAAAATTTGCAGTCAGTGGGGTGCCTGAACAACCAGTAGACACACCGTTTGCACTACAGGCAATTTCGTTTAGCAAATGCATGAAAATGGTGCTAAATTCCTAGTTATTTATATGTCAAAGTAGTATTAAAACCAGACTGGGTGAGTTAAGCAACTTTGTGTTAGCACTGAGCAGCATATCTTGTTAAACAAAAAGAAAAGACATAATCAAACAGTCTTCACAGACTCATTCTCATGGCCAGCGTGTCTTGCAAACATGACTTATTGAATTAAGCCTTGGTGTGCATTGCTGTTAGTTTTCGAAGTGTCAGGAGACATGAGTCAGACGATGATACTAATATTCTAAAAGGAAGGTTATGTTTTTTCCATTTAATTTTCTTTAGTCACTAACAGTGAGAGTAGGTGAATATCTGTTCACATAAATTATTTACCTACAAAGACATAAGTTAAAATATATGCACCATCATGAATCACAGCAATTAATTGAATAAAAATTAGCAAAGAATTAAATGCGGTGGAAAGAAAACAGTTTGGTATTTGAAGAATGCTTTGTTTGTTGTCTCTACAGTGTGTATCATTCTGCAGTGTTTACAGTATAATGTTCATTGTGTTCAAATAATGGGATAAAACAACTGGTTATAAAAGTTTCGTTTTTCAAATAAACAGTGAAAGGAAATAAAAGGAGGTGTTCAAATCTTTGAAAAATGTTGACCATCTGTCTCAGGAGGTCGAAATAAAAATTGCAAGAGCTATTGTATTTTTTATGAATTATATATGAGATTTGTTAGTTTTCTAAACTGTTACCAAAATGTGGAACAGAAATAAGCAATGCTTCATTAGCCAAGTTTGTGAATTTAGCTTATGTGCAAAAATTGAAATATCGCATGAAACATTTGCGAATAAGCACCGTTTCCATTCAATAATTTAAAGAGAACAAAGTCATCACTTCCTGAAAAACTGACACTATATATTACTAAGAAAAGTAGGAGAAACCACTGAATATAATAAATTACTTGCGCCTCAGACGAAACACAATAAATGTGATCATTTCTTTCGGAGGTGGATGCCTGCTGTTTGGAAACGCAGTCGTGTAAGACAGTTCTGGGAGGCAATTATACAGAAATACTTTAATGACAGACTTGTGCTCAGGCATTTCAGAATGACCATAACAACATTTCAGATGCTGTGGAACCAGATCTGTCCACTGGTTAGATGGGTTTTGCAAAGTCACATGACTTTTTTTTGATGCGAATGGAGGAATTTATTCGGCAAATGCGTTTCCATCTCCCATTTTTCACATTAACCCTTTTTCGCACAAGTCAAAAACCACCTCAAGCGAGCGTAAAAACTTTTTTGCGAATTAAGGGATTTTTATTTGAAATGTGGCGTTTCTGATGTGATGCTTCAAAATGCGCATAAAAACAGGGTGATAGAAACATAGCTATTAAGGAAGAAAGAAAAACTCAAGAATGTGTAACAATGGGTTACAAATCAACCATAAAGCTAGCTCTAGACCTCTTGTGTGTGTGTGTGTGTGTGTGTGTGGGGTTGAAAATCATGCAAATTTTGCACAATGATTGTGTGGGAAAAACTGCAGTGTCTTTGTTGGTATTTTTGTATTGTTTTCAAACCATTTATGTATTCTGACCCTGGATAGCCAGTTTGTTGATCTGGGTGAACCAGTGCCACCCTGGACCTTATGTGGCCTGGCCCCTGGCCTGTGTTATGCCGGTTGGTTTACAGCTGGCCCACTGAACCAAATAGTAAACTGCACTTTGCTGTTTTATGTGGCTGTGATTGATCACCAAATGAAAGCAGTCCTAAGTGCGGCAATGTGAAGCAGATGAAATGGAAAGCTCTAACCTAAACCGACAATCTGGAAAGTATTACAGAGGTCAGCAGTAATCCCCAGGCGTTTGGAGAGACATACAAAGTATGACTGCATATTGATTTCGAAGATATCTTCAAGCAGTGTGCACCTTGCTTAAGGAATTCGTCCTGCACAAGCGCTGATGCACACAGGCCTGTAAAATCAACATGCATCTAAATTTCACCTGGATGCAGTATGATTTTTGAACATTTCCTCTACTACTTTTTCTTTTCACACTGGCTAGCATGGTAAATTGGATCTCGCCAGCATGTCACAGCAACTGATGTTGCGTTCTCTTTATATTGTGATCAGATTTAGCTCAAGTTAGTTTTGTAGAGTGAGCAGTCCACAGACTCTCTTTTTTAACCAGAGACACAACTCTCCAGCTTTTTCTGTTTTCCTGGCAATACAGTTTGTTGCCAAAATTAGTGCAATGTCTCATAGTATCCTTTTTTTCCCATGTCAAAAAGAGGATGTCACAATGCCCAGTCAGTGCTGTCAATCATGCAGTCTTAGCTGAAATACAATGTAGTACAATCTGACTTAACAGATTGTAGATGTTGCACAGTCTGCCTTGACATTTGGAGTTATACTGTGCAATTGTACTGAAAAAAAAATAAAAAATTAGGAATAGTTCAACAAAAAGGTAAAACTGTTCATTAACCCACCCTCATGTCATTAAAAACCTCTCGTTGGTGAGTGCATTTGAGAATGTCCAAAAATAGAAAACTTTCTATGCATTTTGGCTATCTATTTACACAAAAACAGTGTTTTGGGAGCCTGAAAACACAAACTTTTGAAAACAGGTTTTAAGACTTTGTGCAAGTGCAAGTTTTTGAAAATGGTATGGTTATCACCCTCATGTTAACTACTAAAAAAAGCACATTTGTAGAATCAGTGATGTATTCAGGCTATAGACTATAGACAAATCCGTCATTAAAGAGTTTTAAATTCACACAATCACATCTGGCCAAAAAAGTAATACACACAGCTCCAATGTTTTGTGAAGCAAAAAGCTGTGTAAGAAACAAATCCATCATTAAAGGAGAAGTCCACTTCCAAAACAAAGATTCACATATATTGTAGTCACCCCCTTGTCATCCAAGATGTTTATGTCTTTCTTTCTTCAGTCGTAAAGAAATTATGTTTTTTGAGGAAAACATTTCAGCATTTTTCTCTATATAATGGACTGCTATGTTGCCCCAATTTTGAACCAAAATGCTTCAAACAATCCCAAATGCGGTTGTAAACGAGCCCAGCCGAGGGTGAAGGGTCTTATCTAGCAAAACGATTGGTTATTTTCATTAAAAAAAATAAAATGTATATACTTTTTAATCTTAAACGCTCGTCTTGTCTTGCTCTTCCTTAACTCTGTGTATTCTGGTTCAAGACAGTTAGGGTATGTCGAAAAACTCCAATCGTATTTTCTCCCTCAACTTCAAAAATCATTTCAAAATCATCCTACATCACTGCAGAAGTTCCGACCCAGTCTTTGCAAAGTGAACATGCAAAGAAGATCAAACACCCTTAACAAAAAAGGTAAAACAGTGATATAGGATGATTTTGAAGTTAAGGGAGAACATAAGATGGAAGTTTTTCGACATACCCTAACTTTCATGAACCAGAACAAAAACAGTCCAGACAGAGTAAGGCAAGACGAGCGTTTGCCATTAAAATGTATATAAATTGTGTTATTTTTATGAAAATAACCGATCGTTTCGCTAGATAAGAAACTTCTTACTCGGCTGGGATCATTTGCAACCGCATTTGGGATCGTATGAAGCTGCATTTAAACTGCATTTTGGAAGTTCAGAATTGGGGCACCATACCAGTCGATTAAATGGAGAAAAATACATTATATGTGAGTCTTCTTTTTGGAAGTGGACTTCTCCTTTAAGGCATTTGAACTGCAAAGGGGACATCGGATGCCCATTTTCCATAAATTGATTCTTTAGGTTCTTCATAAAATTTATGCAAATGCTTTGGGTAATATTTCTCTGTGCCCATGTAAAACAACACCTTTTTACATTGTCAAAAACAGCTCTGTTCACAGCAACCCCTAGTGGTGCATGTCTCTTGAAATGCTAATGAGCTACTGTTCACTCCACCCTCTCTTCCTTTTTTGGTGTATTCGGTGGAACATTACCATCAAAAACAAAACTAATCCACTGCATCCTCAGTAACTCTGAGTTGGGAGAAAATGAAGACTCTTATGTTTACTTTTCCATCCAACTACAAAACACTTGCATTGTTTACAAAACGTTGTCGTTACAGCTGCTCGAGTGCTGAGAAAATGGTGGATGGCATACAACTGGTTGAGGGTGGAAATATGCTAATACGAGACAGTCAGTTAGCAGTTGGACTTGATAATTGAGACTGTTTAGGTTTTTGGGGGATTAAAAAAAGGAGTGAATGGATTTTTCATCATTGTCTGGTGGTTGTGTCCATATACTGCTAAGACATATTTGTATGCAAACACCATGTAGAAGGGAATTTTACATCTGAAATTCCCTTTAAACCATCACTTCTGGCCAAAATACAAGTCTGTAGTCCATAATAACACTTCCTCCAGTAAAAATAAATGCATCTGCGTGAGGGTGGGTAAATTTTCAGCAAATTTTCTTTTTCGGGTGAACTATTCCTTTAATGGAAGTTAGACTTAAGGAGACATAAGGACTTTTGTCAGTTTAAAAGTGACAAGCGTGTTCCAGTTCCTCTCACTTACAGGGTAAATGATTCTAAAACATGTCTTGTAGAGAATTCAGCAAGTTTGGAGTGATATTGCGTGATCTCCCTCTTGGTTTCATTTGAATGAGCTAATTTAAAGCCATCTCGGGGGTAGAGATGATATGTGGCATAATATGAAATTAATCACGGTCATCAGTATAGACTAAGTCCACCCCCGTTTTTATTGGGGAGAAACTAAATTAATTCCACAAAAGTAGGTTTGGGGTCTTAAACTCAGACTGATTAACTCAAGATAAATGTATTCCCTTTTGCTTCGTCGCTGCTAAACTTTGTGGAATAATCACATTAAAAAAAGGAGAAAGAATTTATTATGCACTACAATAAAAGGAATTGCTAACTGATGGTTCTAAGGACGGGTTTTCCTTGCATCCTCACATCCCCGAAGGACCCACATTGCTTTAAATTACAGCCTGAGAAGCAAATGATAGCAAGAGCTAATGTACCCAGACACATGCATTTAAGAGCTAAAAGGTTTTTCAATCTTCCTCTCTTGTTTCATTTTCCATTCATTTTTCACTAGCACACATTGCAGAAATGTACACTTTTGCATCGGTTTTACGAGCAAGCACAAGACTGACACAAGACAAGTCTGAGAAGCAGTGATTGTCTGGCCTTAGGGAGCATTTTATTAATTATAGAATAAATGCGTTCCAATGCGCTGCTTGGTTAATTGAAAAACAAAGTATGCTTAGCAATAACATTTTACAGTAAATATTATTTTGTTTCTGTAAATTATTTGTGGCACCTGTGTAATGTACAAACAACTGAAGAAGCAACATTTGCAACGAAAATAGTTTGCTTTAACAAAATAAAATTATTTGACAGCTTGTAATTAATGCTGATTTAAGATTTTATTTTTGAGGTAATGAAAACATTTTTATTATAAAATAAAATATATTTACTTGAGTGATTTCATTGATTGAAAAGAATGACTGCTTGAATGGTGTTTAAAGAAAGCATGTAGAAAATCCTGATGAGCTAAAGTTGTCGATTAAAAAATGTAACACATTTTATTTCTAACCATAGTGTTGATAAATTGCTGACATTCCAGTTCTGACTCTGCTATAGACTTGATATTTAGATCAGATCATTATTGTTTACTTATCAAAACAGTATAAGATCATGTTAAAATGTTTGAAAAAACATAAAACTTGTCTGTCTGATGTTTAATCTTGTCTGCAAGGCCATATAACTAAAGCATAAGCATCAGTTTTTTAGAACAAAACATACCATGGATGAAGATGATGATGATGATGATGATAATAATAATAATAATAATAATAATAATTGCAGTTGTTGGTGTGTATTTTGTGGCAATATCATGTAAATAAATAATCAGTTTATTTCACTTACTACTACTACTACTACTACTAATAATAATAATAGTTGTTGTTATTGTTGTTGTTATTATTATTATTATTATTATTATTATTATTAGTAGTAGTAGTAGTAGTAGTAGTAGTAGTAGTAGTATCATTATTATTATTATATTAATACTACTACTACTACTAATTATTATTATTATTATTATTATCATTATTATTATATTAATACTACTACTACTACTGCTAATTATTATTATTATTATTATTATTATTATTATTATTATTATTATTATTATTATTATTATAATAATAATAATAATAATAATAATAATAATAATAATAATAATAATAATAATAGTAATAATAATAATTAGTAGTAGTAGTAGTAGTAGTGTGCCACAACTTCATGTAAATAAATCATTTGTGTATTTGTTTGTTTTTTACTTAATAGTAATAATAATAATAATAATTTATTATTATTATTATTATTATTATTAAGTAAAAACAAACAAATACACAACTGATTTATTTATTTACATGATGTTGTGGCAAAATATGCAATAAAAGTTATCATCATGACTGCATGATTGAATGTGTCACTTAAATACTGGCACAATGTTGAGCCATAATGTTTGTATTATTCACCACTGCAAAAGCACACAGTTCTCGTTAGTATAAAACAATCACCTTCCCTTAGCTCACCCCTTTGGCCTCCTATCTGCTCCCACGCTGACGCTCAGATGGTCTTGCACACAGTAGACGTCTGCTCCTTTGCCCCTCTGCCCCAAGTGAAGGGGATTATTGCCTTCTCCTCCGTGCAGCAGGTCAGACCCGGGCCAGACAGGAGTGACAGCTGTGAGCGTGCCGAGGCTCCGTTGGGGCCGAAGCGCGGGAGAGCGTGAGCAACCCGCTTTTGGGGCAGAAGCGGGGGGTTGATGTAAAGCTTTGCTCTCTGACCCGATCATCAGTGATTAAAAAACGTCCCCACTGAGAATTGCTGGAAAACAAACAACAAAATGTCACAGGTGAAATGAAGAAAGACAGGTGGGCTCTGAGCTGCCTGTTATACCAGCGAAGGCACTAGAAGGGCACCGTGTCCTCCTGCCCAACCGCACATTTCTCTGCTCCTTTCTCTGAGCCTTTAGAACGACCAAATTAATGTTTAATGTGGGAATACTCGATGCTGTTCTTTTTCTCTTTTAAATTAAATTTAATTAGCGGGTTGAAGGTAAAAGCTATTTTATTTTTTTATTTTTATTATTATTATTATTTTATTTATTTATTTTTTTTACCTGCACATGCATCTCTACCTGAGAAAAATGTGACCCTGGACCACAAAAGCAGTCTTAAGTAGCATGGGTATATTTTTAGCAACAGCCAAAAAATGCATTGTATGGGTCAAAATTATTGATTTTTTTTTTTTTTTTTTATGCCAAAAATCATTAGGATATTAAGTAAAGATCATGTTCCATGAAGATATTTTGTACATTTCCTACTGTGAATATATATATATATATATATATATATATATATATATATATATATATATATATATATATATATATATAGACGTAATTTTTGTTTAGTAATATGCCTTGCTAAGAATTTCATTTAAACAACTTTAAAGGTGATTTTCTCAATAATTTGATTTGCACCCTCAGATTCCAGATTTTCAAATAGTTGTATCTCGGCCAAATATTGTCCTATCCTAAGAAACATGTATCAATGTAAAGCTTATTTATTCAGCTTTCAGATAATGTATAAATCTCAATTTTAAAAAAATTAACCCTTGTGACTGGTTTTGTGGTCCAGGGTCACAAATGGCATGCACTCATTTGCCTTTGTTAGAAATTTTTAACAAAAAGCTTATTTTAAAATATGAATGTGATTTATGTAATTCTAACTAATATCCATTTAAAGTGTATGATTGTTGGTTAAAAGTTAACATGAATGACAGCTAACAACATTGGCATTTATAGAAGGCTGTTTCTGCTACAGAATTAAAATTAAATCTGGGTTTATATCTCACAATTCAGATTTTTATTAATCACATTCAAAATAAAAGTTACTGTGTACACAATATGTGTGTGTATACTGTGTATATTTATTTTGTATATATACACACACATGCGCATATATATATATATATATATATATATATATATATATATATATATATATATATATATATATATATATATATTTAAGAAGAATTGTATGTTTATATATTACATATTTATATATAATATAAATTGTCTAAATATATACATGTAAATATTTTCAAAATATGTGGGTCTTTATATTTATACACAAGTATACAAAGTACACACAAATATATTATATAAACAAAAACATTTATTTTATATGTGATTACTGTTTGAACAGTTTATTTATTTATTTATTTATTTATTTATTTATTTATTTAAAAAAAAAATCCCCAGAAATGTGATTTTATATAAACCCAACTGCAAGAAAATAATTCAGAAATGCAAGATGTCAAGTTATAATTTGCGCGTTTGTAACTCACAACTGAAAGATACAAACTTGTGATTCTGAAAATCTGAATTGTGAGAAAAGTCTAAATTGTTAGAGATAAACTTGCAGTTGCCTTTATTTTTATTCTGTGGCAAATAAATAAATAAAATTGTAAAATGCAAACTTGGAATTTTGAGAAAAGAAAAAAAAAAGTCTGTTTATCTCAAAATTCTCTTTTTTTTTTTTTCTCAGAATTGCAAAAAATGGTCACATTTTTAGATAAAAAGTCTTAAATAACTCTTCATTTTTGTATTTATTTTAAACTTTTTTTATTTTTTTTATTTTTTTTTTAAATCTTTGGGGGATTGAATTTGATTGTAGCAAGATTATTCAAAAAAATGTAATTTATGTAAGTATGATTCATTGATTTTACATGTTTCAGTTAACTAATTTAACATGTATTGTTCCTGACATCTAAAAGAATTACCATTGAAATGAGAGCAGTTGCTTATTCTGTTTTAAATGGTATATTATGATCACGCAATATGACTGTAACAGTGAAAATATTTTTGACACACATAAATGTTTTGATATAAAAAAATTGGAATGTGTTTGTTGTAGTCTGTGAGATGAAGAAAATATTAATTGCCCTGGTTTCCCTAATGGCAAACTGACTGAGTCTTCAGAATATCAATGTCAATAAAGTAATAAATCAGTAAGTAAAGATAAAGATATTCCATGCTATGAAGATATTAACTTCTAGCTCGGGTTTTAATGTATAATACCCGTCCTTTCTGCTTAATATATTAAATATATATTTATTTATTTTTAAAACATTTTCCATGTTCATATATTTAATCAATCTTATATACTAGCTTATAGTTGATTTGAATCATGCAGAAAATTCACATGATCAAGTTAGGAACATGTCAGTTTATAAGAAGTGTGTCTGGCTCTTATAACCAATCGTACAAGATATTACAACTCTATTAATATTCCAAAATGAATTCAAAGGGGTTTTTTTTTTTTTTTAAGTAATGAAGGCCACCATGAACTGTCATTTTCTGTTAGCCTGGAATTTATAGTTGTCTATAAAAAACTAGACCAGTCCATATAGTTAAAATGAATACACCCCCTTAATACAATCAGTCAGAAAAGGTGAAGGACTTGGTTTATGATATCAAGGTCACTGTGCTCGCAACACATTCTAATCTAGAGCCTTGAAACACTTTGTATGGTAAAACCTAAGAGTGGAATTGTATTTAATTTAAATGTTGCTTCTTTTAACGGAATAGTTCAGCCTAAAAAGGTCATCGTTTATTCTCCATGTCTATTGAAACGTGCATGAATATGTGGAATACATGGAGATAATTAAATGTCTGAGCTGCTCTGTTCCATAAAATGAAAGTGGATGGTGACCATGACTGTCAAAAACTAAATTTTCTGTCTTTTTTAAGATTTTAGAAGACTTTTAATGTAGTGCACAAGTTGTATGGACTACTGAAGCTATTATATAATGCTTTTTATACAAAAAAAAAGTCCTTTTTGGAGCTTGACTGTCCCTGGACCCTATCCAGGGACAAAAGCTGCTCAGACATTCTTCTAAACTTATTTTGTGATGTTACATGAAAGAAAGAACATTAAACAAGTTTGGAATGGCATGGTGATGAGTAAATGAGAAAAAAAAAAAATCATTTATGAGTAAAATCATAACAAATTCCTCTGTGACAAAGTAAATCATTCTGATTCAGTAATTTTAAGCAGTCTGAACTGAAGATCGGATTTATTCATGGCTGAGAGTTTGAAGGTTCTTGTAGGTTTTGGAAATGTCAGTCTATATTAATGATTTCACTGTTTAGTTTTCTATCCGAAGTGCCTGTTTTTTAAAAAGTGAACTTCAGGATGCTTTAGTCTCTGAAATAACAGCTATCCCTTTTGCAAATGAGAATACATCATTTGGTAAGTGCAGATAATTATATTAATTTCAGCTCCATTATGAAGAAGAAATGCAGCCAGGCGATATTTTTTAGTCAGTGATATCCCTTTGACAGTTTGCTTAAAATTGTGTAATCACATCTGCTTGTTATGAAGCTACTGCGCCGTACAAGGCAACTTGAAGATATTCCACAGAGTCTTCCGACTGTTTTTTTTAAATCTCTTTTGTCTGTTGACAGAGCAAAAGGAGCAGGGATCAGAGAAGCTGTTAACTCATCCACAAGCAAGAATTCGCAGTGTAGAGTGAGATATTGATAGGCACCGTTGAAGGTGTATATCCTTCACACATCATCACTCTGCTCAATCTCCTGATAAAATCACAACAAGTTTCTGCTAACTCAAGTGCATGCTCGGCGCACACCTATAGATAGTCTTTCTAAAATATTTCCAACTCATTCCATCGAATACATTACACTTTATAGAAGTACATTACACTGCATGAGGTTATTTTTGCTGACTGCTATGAGACTTAAACTCTTTCACTTTGGACAGAACTGTCATTGACCTTCAGTGAAAAGGACTGAATTCAAAGCAATTCTGCAGTTTCACACCTTTGTGCAGAAAACAGTGGTTATTGTGCATAGTGCAAATATGGGTTATAGTACAATTCTTGTAGTTTTTTTGTTACAGTTTGAAATACAGTAAAAGGGTTGATTTAAAAAAAAAAAAGTTGATTGACTTAATTTGAATTTATATCCCACAATTCTGAGTTGTTTTCTTCTTGTTTGTGAGTTATAATTCTAACATTTAAGAATAATAATAATAATAATAATAATAATAATAATAATGTTCATTTCAACTCCATTTTAATGAGAAATCTGAAAAATAAATAAACAAACAAACAAATAAACGTGTTATGTTTAACATGGATGTTTTCAGCATGGATGCATTAAAGTGATCTAAAGTGAATGTCTTTTACGGAGAGATTTCTATTTCAATAATAATAATAATAATAATAATAATAATAATGACAAAGTTCAACTTTCTGTTTATTATGAAATCTAACAAATAAACACAAACAAACGCTGGAACTGTAAAACTGTTCGGAGTAATGGACCATAAATAAATATATAAATAAACATTTTTTACACAAGTATAAAAAATCCTGAAAAATAAGATCCATTTTACAGAAATATTTCTATTTCAATAATAATAATAATAATAATAATAATAATAATAATAATAATAATTAAGAAATCTGAAAACAAACAAACTTGCAACTATGAAACTTTACAAGAACTGTCCGGAGTAATGGAAAATAAATAAATAAATAAACAAACTTTTTGTTTCACTAAGCATAAAAAAAAATCCTGAAAAATAAGGTGTCTTTTGCAGAAAAATGTATATTTCAATAATAATAATAATAACAACAACAATAATAATATTAATTTATTATTATTATTATACTGTTCATTTCAACTTTTCTATTCATCAAAGAAATCTGAAAAATGAATGAATGAATGAATGAATAAATGTGGGTTATAATTCTAAAAAAAAAAGTCAACTCAATTCTGTCATTTTCTTACAATTGCAAGTTTATATCTCGTAATTCTGACTTTGTTTCTCAGAATTGCAATTATTTATTTATTTATTTATTTTTAATGGGTGAAAACAAGCTCCTATTTACTGCATTCATTTGACCAAAAATACAGTAAAAACAGTAATATTGGGAAACATTATTACAATTTGAAAAAAATCTATTTGAATATATTTTCAAATGTAATTAATTCCTGTGATCAAAGCTGAATTTTTAGCATCATTACTCCAGTCTTCAGTGTCACATGATCAGTGTTGGGCAGTAACGCATTACTTTGTAACACGTTACTGTGATTTGATTCGTTTTTTAGTAACGGAGTAATTTAACGTGCTAACACGCGACGTCCTCTACCTGAGACTTTGACTGGAAAGCGCCTGTGAGGCGGATACTACCAATAAAAACACAGTCAGCATGGAGAGAGAAAAGTATGCGTTCTGTAGCTGGAAACTCAAAATCATTATTTTGAGTTCATGTCTGTCAGAGGAAAGAACATTATTGTGTGTTGTCAATTAGAGGGGAAGAAAACCCTTTCAACCGTGAAAAACTCCAATGGGCAGCACGGCACATTAAAACTTCTTGAAAACGTACCGGGTGCGGAGAGCAACCCATCAACTTCTATTGTCTTTACATGAGTCTCTGCCCACCCACGCCCGCATTCACACTCACCCATCAAGTCTTGTCCCGCGCCGCTCTCTGTTGCGTCGAGTCCAGCGGCAGTGCGGGTCTCTAATCCAGTGGCACTGGACTCGACGCAACAGAGCGGAGCTGGACAAGACTTGATGGGTGAGTGCGGGTGCTGGTGCGGGCTGGCAAAGACTCGTGTGTGCGGGAAGCAATAGAAAAAATGTTTTGCGGGACTCCCGCAAAATAGAAATATCTAAACATAAAATATCTAAAACAAATGAATTACTATTCATGTATTGCACAAAAGCAACAAGAACAACTAATATAAAACAAAAACGATTAACACGCGTAAGCATAGGCAGAGTTTCTATGTATAACACGTGTTTGCAGCGTTGAACAATGTTGATTTCTGGAATGCAATGGACAGTCAGAGAATCCACTCACCGCTCAAAATGCCGTGCATTCTGCAACCACACACACAGTAGTCTATTGCTTTTAGTACAAATAACAGTGGTTTGTGAATGTTGATGCTTTAATAACACACATTTTATCGGGAGCGTTAATGCTTAATATTTCACGTAAATTTCATGGATGTAATTTGATTACTTTTAAAAGGAGTAATCAGTAATCAGTAATTTAATTACATTTTCAGAGTAACTTGCCCGACACGGCACATGATCCTTCAGAAATCATTCTAATATGCTGATTTGGCGCCCCAATATTTTTAGTGTTCATTTATTATTAATGATTCTTATTAACATCATTGTTAAAATCGGTTTTTGCTGCTTAATATTTTGTGAAAACTTTATTTTTCCAGGATTATTTGATGAATAGAAAGTTCAAGAGGATTGCATTTATTTAAAATCGAATCTTTTGTAACATTATACATATTTTTGCTGTCACTTTTGATTAATGTAGGTTATTTTCAATTGTAATACTATTGCACAATATTAGTGTTTTTACTGTATGTGAGCTCATAAATGCAGCCTTTATTAAAAGCATTTAAAAATCTTACAAATCATGGCAAAGGTATTTACCCTAAATAAAGATCAAGTGGGGTCTATATCAGGCGTCATATGTGCTCGTGAAGAGCTGCTTTGTGTGTGTGTTTAGGCACTGGTACAGCTGTGTTGACTGACTGCATGGTGAAATTCACCCAAACAGGATTAGACACTGTGGGATTAGCTGTATATTGGAACTGGTGAAAGGAAGAAATTAAAATGCCATCAAAAACAATCCCCAAAAAAATCAGGAGGCTTAGCTTAAACAAACACAATTAAGAAGTCAATTACCGCATCCGATGTTGTTCCACTGTGTTCGGTTCTATCTGTTGTCGATGCGTTTGCGCTTTTGTGTCACCTTATATGCATTATGCTGTGTGTAGGTTGATCTGTTGGATCAATCATGTGGCTTGGTGTTGTCTTATTAAAGGTGTTGGTGGCATAAATGTTTGCCATTCTCCATCCTAATCAACTCTGTGTATTCTGTTTACGCCACTGTTACACTTAGTGCCAGTGATCACACTCATAACAGCAGAATGTGGTAAATATGCAAAGACTGTGAGTTGCTCTGCTTCCTGGCTGGTCTTGTGGTTTGGTTTTGTTTTTTGCTGGGATTATAGTTAAAATGTAATTACTAGCGACAGCAGACGGACATATCAGTTAGGGATGGGCGACAATGGTGACTGATCATTAAAATAAAATATTTTTTATCAAATTTAGAATAAAATGTTGATAGAAATGTTTAGTTTTGTCACTGGTGGCATGCGGCTCTATGTACAGTGGGTGATTTTCGTAAGAGACTAATGAAAATCAATGCTATATTTCAACCATTTTGCATGTATGTCTCAGTTGCCATATAAAGTGCATTAGTGATCTAAAATTAGTGTCTTTTACAAAAAGATTTCTGTCAATAATAATAATGTTCAACTTTTATTCATCAAAGATAAATAAATAAATACATTTCTGAAGGATCATGTGACTGGAGTAATTTCTAGCTAGACTAGAATCTAACTAGAGATTTAAATTTCAATAATAATAATAATAATAATAATAATAATAATAACAATAATAATTTCAACTTTTATTCATCAAAGATAGAGAGATAAATAAATAAATTATATTCTGAAGGATCATGTGACTGGAGTAATTTCTAGCAAACTAGGGATTTCTATTTTAATAATAATAATAATAATAATAACAACAACAACAACAACAACAATAATAATGTTCATTTTAACTTTCCATTCATCAAAGCAATTTGAATGAATGAATGAATGAATGAATGAGTGAATGAATGAATGAATAGGCCGCTATCAACAAAAATAAACATCTTTTTTTAACACTAATAAACATTTCTTGAACAGTAAATCAGCTTATTAGGATCATGTGACTAGAGTAATTTCTAGCTAGACTAGAATCTAACTTCTAGATTTCTATTTCAATAATAATAATAACACTATTAATGTTCATTTAAACTTTTTATCAAAGAAAAATAAGCAAACAAACAAATATCCATACGAATAGACAACTGTTTTCATCACTGATAATAAATATTATTTATTAACAGTAAATCAGCATATTAGAATGATTTCTGAAGGCTCATGTGACTGGAGTAATGATGCTGAAAATTCAACTTTGCATCACATGAATAAATTGCTTTTTAAAATATATCACAAAAAAAGAGATACGGTACAGATATGGTTTATTATGGACTGTTGCCGTTTATATACAACCACTTTGACAAATTAGTGGCATGTTATTTCATACTGACATCTCTTTCGTGAATTCTCTAAAAGCTAAGTTCAGCAGCTCACTAATACCAGTTATGCATCCATAACAATTTCCAGCAATAAAGCCAAATTTACCTCTAATCATTTAAGAGCATTATGCATCTATTAATCTCTATTTTACTGTGGCCCTGACAACCGCTAAGTACCTTTTTATAGCCGTGGAGCACACTGGAGCCTAAGTCAGATGTGTGCGTTGCCCGCGTCTCACTCTCACAGTTAATACCTCTTGCGTACCGTACCCTCAACTCCCTGTGAAACTGCCAAAACCCCCACTGACTTTGCATTTCTCAGCCTTACGTTTTGCTAAAGCCTGTAATAATGGGAAGCAAACCCGTGGCCACCCCGTGGCTGCAGCATTAGCTCTGATTGGACATCATCCCTCGCTGGTCACACGGCAGGAGGTGCGGTGCCGGTGAGCGCTGCTTTCACTGTAAACACGAAAGTCAAATGGAAATGTTTAATCTTATGCTTTTAATTATGGTGGCTGCAACACATGCAATAGGAAATGGAAGGCAAACGCATTTGCATGCATTTCCCATGGGACTTCTTATGCAGGGCACTACTAATTCAGTCCGGACGTAATTAACATTCTGATATGACAGAGATCATTCTCATGACTAATATCACTAGAAATGCATATTCATTGATGCCACAGTTCATATTTAGCAGCATACCAAATAATTGACGTGATAGTTTCACACCTGGTTTGTTGCTAATACAAGGTGGTTTAACAGACATAACCAACTTGACCAAGATGGTCTACCATCGGATCTGGCAACTTAATGTTTTATTTGTTCATTCAGAAATTAAATTTCTGTCATCATTTACTCTACCTCATGTCGTTCCAAACCCATAAGACAAATGAAGTTATTTTCAATGTAAATTGAGCGGTTTAGTCCAAATTTTCTGAAGATTTGATCACTTTGTATGTTGAACTGATCATGATGAGCTGATGACAGATTTTCATTTTTGAGTGAACTATCCCTTTAAGGTGGTTTTATTGATTTATTTACTGTATATTACGCTGCTGCCACACAGGTCTAATATAAACATGGCATTTCTTTCCCAGCTGTTTACTTCACATACATAACTGACTTTTTTTGTAACTCCTGTGCGTTTTTACCATAAACTTGTGTGTATTTGGCAGTTTAAGTGAAATAATACATTAAAAAGAACTCGGTTTACTACTTACATGTTGTGTGGCAGCCACTTTTGGTGCATTTGCTTCAGATTCAGAGTGTGCGCTCAGAAAACCATAAGTTTAAGCTAGTATAACACATGATTTTAAACACATGATTTCAGTATGATAGACATGATAATCAAAACCAAACAGATGTTTTTTTTTTGAAAGAGTATCTGAGCTACGAGCAGTAAAGGCACAGTCCTATTCTGGAGAAAGGGGTGGGAGCAGCAGCTCATTTGCATTTAAAGAGACATGCACGAAAACCGCATGTTTCTGCTTCCACTCAAAATGTGCATTTTCAAAATGACATCATAAATGATCTGTGGAGTATTTTGAGCTGAAATTTCACAGACACATTCTGGGGACACCTTATACAACATATTGTAAAAAAGGGGCATGATAGGTCTCCTTTATGTGGCTGTTTTGGCCTTTTTTAAACCAGTATGGTGTCGTCTTCTGAAATGGGATCAGAAATCCTCCAGAACGTGTCTTTCTCTGGATGTAATGGCTTTGATTAGTGCATTAAACTAAAATTCAGTGCACATAACTCATAACCTCACATCTGACATCGGCCTGTGAATATCAAAAAGCTGCTAATGTCTAAGTGAGAAGTATTTCTGGTTTGACCCAACAGACCATTTCTAAAAAAGTCTGCATGAGATTGATCTTATTAGGATGCTTGAGGGTCAGTTTAAATGAAGTAAATATTAGAGGTTCACCAGTATATCTTATTCTCCACTGAGACAGGCCCTGAATGCATTATTAGTTTTAATTAGCCAATACTTTCATTTGATAGAAAAGCTATGTTGTCAAAATGTATAAAAATAAAATATTTTTATATATTACACTTTTATGCCCAGTTTTGCAGCACACTTCCACTCGTGTCAAATTTTATGCGTCCAACAATTCAATTTGGGGTATTTTCATTACGTTACAGACATATTTCCATATTTAAAACTTACTTTAATAAAACATTAAATATATTACATTTTCAAGACAGGTATATACATTTGAGGTTATTTGGTTTAAAGTACACCCATTCAGGGTGTATTTAATTTAA
Source organism: Cirrhinus mrigala (assembly GCA_036247105.1). Classification (NCBI taxonomy): domain Eukaryota; kingdom Metazoa; phylum Chordata; class Actinopteri; order Cypriniformes; family Cyprinidae; genus Cirrhinus; species Cirrhinus mrigala. The sequence goes on from CM070011.1 coordinate 12,070,885, forward strand.
TTTAATTTTACATTTATTTTACCATAGCCTAACTAACAAACACAATTCATGGGGGAAAAACTCTTTTAATTAGTCGATTAAGTAAGTACAAATTAGATAAATAGGTATAATATTAAACATTTATTATTATTATTATTATTATTATTATTATTATTAGCATCAGCAGCAAGTGGTATCAGTGCATAATTAGTACTGTCATTTAGACACGTTTCATTTTTTCCAGTTAATACCATATGAACATTAAAGCAGTATTAGTCATTTGAGGTTACTTGGGTTAATGTTGTTTATGTTGATGTTAAACAATTACTTCTGTTCAAGTACATTATAAATTAAATGATGTTAAACAGAAATACAGTAAATAATTTTTTCCAATTAACTAAAACAATTAATTAAAATTGTTTTTATCTTATTTTTAAGATTACTTACTTTAGTATTAGTAAATTAGTAAACATACACACAGAAGATACATACAAAATATCTAACCTTTTTTTTCCCTCATCAGAAATTTATGTAACATACAGTATATGGGTCATTCCATGAAATTGGTACCTTTTGCATCCCTAAGAAATAATCAAACATAGATTTAATATAACAACAAATTAGTGTGCAATTTCTATGTATGCTTTCATCAATATTACATAAAGTCAATTAAATATTATTTTAAATAATTTAAATAGCACTTATGCTGTTATGGCTGAGGTTTTTGGCCTGTCCCTCACTATGATCAAGCAATGTTTTTGGCATAAGTACTTTTTTTTTTTTTTTTTTTCTATAAAATATAAATAATTTTGTTGGTGCCCTCTGATTTCATGTCAGCCCTGTTACCCTCATCAAAAAAAAATAAAAATAAAAAAAATAAACCCTTGTAAAATAATGTACATTCAAGTGACATCAATTCTTGAAGGCTACATCATCTCTCAACCAGGATTCCAACATTTAAGCATATTTTTCTGTCTTCTATAATGTTCTATTTTTAATGATTTATTAGGCTTGACTGAGGAGAGGCCATCATGCAATGTCAATCCTGTTACCATTTTTTAAAAAATGTAAATGTATCAATTATGTCCTACGTTTAATATAATCAATATCTAACAAAATCCTCTCAAAGTGTACAATATGTGCTTTTGTGAACTGGAATATTAGCTAGCAGTTAGCAAATTAGTTTGAAATTGTCAAACCTGTTACTTTTTAGAGTAACAGTTTTGGACAGGGATGACATTGAGTAGGTTTGACCATGTTTTTAAAGATTGTCTGTGTAAAATTCAAACATTTTAAAGGTCACCCTCTGTATATTATCGAGTTAATGCCTATATCATTTAGTGGCATATGAGTTCTAATTAAACTATAGTATCTAGTATCGCTTGTGTCGGTAACAGGGTTGACAAAAATACCGTAACATGAGGTAGAAAAATAGTCATAAAATAATAAATTACATAGCCTGAGATGGCACAGTACAATTTCTTGACATTTTAAGGTGTCTTCATTTCATGGATATTTAAAAAAAAATATATGGATTTACCTTATTTTATTTTTCACTTTTTCCAAGTGGAAAAGGCACCAATTTTGTGGAATGACCCATAGAAAATCCTGTAGGATAATTATTTGTTTTATTTATTTATTTATTTATTTATTTATTTATTTACTTACGGATTTGACAATCAGACCCATTCTCCCTGTCTATTTTTCTCCTACCTAAAATATTGCGTATTCCTGCAATTACACACAACCCCAGGTTCATCTGTAAATCAGGTTATGGAGGTCGCTGTTTGTGATCTGAATCAAAATCTCTTGATTTGCACATTCTCTTTTGCATATCCCAGTCCCTTGTAGTTATCATAAAAGTGAATGTCAGATCATCTCCCGCTGTTCTGTCTTATCTGGCGGATTTAACCATCTGGCCTTGACGTGATTACAAACCAATCCAAATCTTTTGTTGTCCGCAGTGACAGAATCACCAGCGCCTTCACATGACAACAGCATTCAAGAGTCTCTGAATGAATATTAAATCTGCGATGAAGGAGTAAGAGATTACTTAAGCATGAGTTGGTGACTTGTGCGGATAGAGGGGTTTATGCGACAGTAAGGGGGCTGTATTAGAGTCTCATTTACATAAAAGCAAACGTTGACATTTTCCCATTCATCCGGCTTCCCTTGCGTCTAATAGTGCTTAATTACTCAATATTTTGTGCTGGCTGTCACCTCTGGTTAGCCTTGTTTAAAGCATGCATCCCCTGAGGTTATTGTTAGCCTTTAGCACATCTGTTTAGTCTCAGAAGTTCTCATCCTTTAACTGCTCATGGAAAAAAAAAGACTAGAAACAGTTGCTTGGGCAGAGGGAAGAGTGTTCATTGCTCGGAGGCTGAGTTTATTAGCGAGTCTCTCTAATTTGGATCCAGGATTAGCATCCAAGCCGTGGATTTCATTGCACACTGGTCAATTTATCAACTTGGCTGACTGTGTTAGAGCATTTTGCACTTCTTATTGACCAACAAATTTTTCATTGCTCAAAATGAATGATATAAATGCGGATTTTATCACCTTCCCAGATCACAGATTAATCCCATGCGAATGTTTTTAATTCCCCAAATGCATTTGGTGAGCAAATGTCGAGTATCAAATAAAAAAGTACCAAAGCTGTAGTTCGTACGACTTGCGTGATAGATTCCAAGTCTTCTGAAACCATATGTTCGATAATCAGTGAGAACTTATTGATGATTCATAATGAGACATGCAGTCTGTGCGATTTAAATATGTGCAATTAACATTTGGCCCATCATGATCACTTATGAGACATCAGTGACATTTGGCATCATTAATGTCAAAACGAGCATTTCATTGGTGTGAATATATTAAAGCATGAAAAAGATGATGATTTTAAAACTCATTTTTCTCACACAAAGATATCATAAGGCTTCAGAAGACATGGATTATCACACATATCATTCATATGGACTACTTTGATGGTGTTTTGAATGACTCTGGTAACATTCTGCTAAGCTTCTCCTTTTGAATGCCATGGGGGAAAAATGCTTTAGAGCAACACAAGAACATGTAATTAAGCACAAAAAGAGAGAGAAAGTGAATACAGGTCTGTCAGTGCTAAACCTATGTTTAATTTGTAATATATATATATATATATATATATATATATATATATATCTGGTCACACCCCTAATAATATATATTATTATATATATATATATATATATATATATATATATATATATATATATAATCCCAGTTGTTTTTAATAAATTGGAGATCATGATTATCTCACGGTTCTGGAGAAAAAAGATTAGAAAACAACAAAATAACGTAATAAGGTACTAGTGGTTCTTTTAAAAACACATATTAATTTAAACAAATTTATTAAATTAATTTAAATAAATAAATAAATTCAATGAAGGAGTCAGTGTCTCACTTCATTAAGACTTGTTTGACTATTGAAATCTCCTGAATGAATGATTCAATGACATACTTTTTTAAAACTGGCAGTTGTCGCCACCACCTGGCGGAAGAGGATAAGCGTTACAATACAAGTGTTAAGATACTTTCGTTTTGATCCCTACTGTAGACAATAAGTGTTTATATTCAAACTATAAACTTTTATCCGAGTACTTCTATTATTTAAATGTCTGTGACACAGAAATGATGATTGGAATGTGGTTGAAAAGACTGTTTGTGTTGCTGTTTCTGGATCAGCAGCAGTATGAATGCAGATTTGAACGTCCTTAACACCTGTTTTACATCATAAGCGTCAGTGGAGCGTGAGCAGTGTGTTTTGTCGCCTCCCAAATCAGTGAATGACAGTGTTTACAGTGGAAAAGTAATGATGGCCACCCTTCTAAATCATTAACATGGGCAGCAACAAAACGTGCTCCGTTGACATTTGCGATATACATATATATATATATATATATATTCTTTAATAAATATATAATTAAAATCTTAAATCTTTAACATCTTAAAATTATTTTATGAATCATTTTATGAATACAACTTAGCATTTTCCTTCTTTTGAATATATGGTGAATTATTACCCAGACATTTCTTGGGTTCAAGGTTGTTTTATTTACATTCACTCATCAGAACATGAAGGTATATAGAAAAAATTAAAATTAGTGTCATTCCTTTGTAAGCACATGAGTTTTCATCGTTTGGTCCTAAGAAAATTAAGAAAACGTCTCATAATTTTCTTTTCATATAGTATATTCATTTTTCACTTTCAGTGGTATTTTGAAACCCAGCATCAGACATTTCAAATCGCTTCTGACAACCTACTTATCCAAGTTTGTGTGTGTGTGTGTGTGTGTGTGTGTGTGTGTGTGTGTGTGTGTGTGTGTGTGTGTTAAAGGATACAGCATGATCACCAAGGTCTTGACCTTGCTGTGAGGGCCTCACTTTTTCTCTCTCTCTCTCTTTCTCTGCCATGGATGAGCTTTGTAGGTTAATCTGAAGACACAGCAAAAGGCTGAGCATGCATCGCTAACCAGCTTTTCTCTAGCAATTCTCCTTTATTATTTTTTCTTTTTCCAAAAGGTTTTATCCTCTTTTTCTTTCATATTTTCTCTTTTCAGCAGTAATTTCCTCAGTTGCTGTTTGCCCTGATCCCTCTCCGCTCCCACAGCCACATCACCGAACCGGTGGTCAAACATTCTGTTTCAGGCGCTAGGCCATGCCCTGAAATATTTTGGGTGAGCAAGTAATGATCGAATTATTTTTAGAGGGAATGCTCTTTGTGTTGTGACCGAGCACCTCTGGCTAAAATAGTGGTGCGAAAATTCTGTGATCTTCACTTTATTGACTGCCACATGGTGTTATGTGTCCTGCAGGCTTGCCACCATCACTAGCAGACCCACTTTTGGGAGCTCTGCCAGTCAATAAAAACCTCATTTATTTGCATGATAAGGAAACAAAGTCGCAGCGATCGACAGCAGTCTAGACATGACACACGGTGATGACAGTTTTACAGTGGAGATGTACTACGCTCTGTCCTCGTCCCTGCTGGGTGAATTTGCTGTTATGGGCGGATGGCTGAGATAAATATAAATATATATATTGAATAACTGTGGCCTCTAAAAGCTACCCTCTCATTATGAAATTGATTTGCGAACAAGTTAACACTCCCAGTTTTCCATCTATAAATTGACTGCTACACAAAAACATCAATTTTCATTAAAAAAAAAAAAAAAAAAAAGAGAGAGAGAATATACCATTTATTACTGCCAAAAAAGCTATGTCTGTGTGGGTCGTTCTTGGTTTATGGTAATAAATATCACTTGGCTTGGAGTATTAAATAGTATTCAAATTGTTATTATTGTTAATATTAATAAATATTATTATTGTGAAATGTATGTGTTTGAGAAATCCAGTTTATTTATTTATTTGTTTGTTTGTTTGTTTGTGATTATTATTATTATTATTATTATTATTATTATTATTATTATTATTATTATTATTATTATTATTAATAACAATGCTCTAAATAAATACATGACTAATACAATGTTTCTGAAATATCTACATTATTATTATTATTATTATTATTATTATTATTATTATTATTATTATTGATGCTCTAAATAAATAAATACACAAGTAAAATGAGGTTTCACAAATATTTACATTATTAACACTAATATTACACAATATTAACACTAATATAATTACTATTATTGATTAGCATTCAGTAAAACTGAGTAAAATAAATAAAAGTAGTAGTAGTAGTAGTAGTAGTAGTAGTAGTAGTAGTAGTAACAATTTCTTCTTCTTCTTCTTCTTCTTCTTCTTCTTCTTCTTCTTCTTCTTAATATTATTATTATTAATGATCTAAATAATAAACATGAGTAATATGATGTTTTTGAAATATTTACATTAGTATTAACACTAATATTATTGCTACTAATAATAATCACTTAGTAAAATTAAATTAGTAAAATAAATAATAATAATAATAATAATAATAATAATAATAATAATAATAATAATAATAATAATAATAATAATAATAATAATGAATACATTATTATTATTATTATTATTATTATTATTATTATTATTATTATTATTATTATTATTAATGATGCTCTAATTAAATAAATACACAAGTAATGAATTGTTTCAAAAATATTTACATTAATATTAACACTTATATTAATATTACTATTCTTAATTAGCATTTAGTAAAACTAAATTTATTGTATTTATTATTATTATTGTTATTATTATTATTATTATTATTATTATTATTATTATTATTATTAGTTATATTGTCAACACTATTTTGGAAAATTAATTTTATTTCAGGAAAATTTGTGATATAACCTGATTCTGTGAAATAAAATAAACAAGAAATGCTTTTTTTTTAATGAGAGAAAACTTGATTCAAGAAAATCACCATGCTGTATACCACAATCCATGTACAGTATTTATAATTTATCTAGACTCAATGCCTTCAGCTAATGCCCGAGTAATTGCCTAAAAAAAAAAAGGGGGACATAAATAAAAGCCACTAAAATGTTGCAATTACTTTGAGAATCATGGCAAATGCTAATTGGTCATAATTATGCTGTAATTGTGTATGTCCGGTGCACTTTTATTTTGTACACATTTTGTGAGCTGTAGATAAAGAAAATCTATAAAGCTTGCCAAGCGATCCTACTAATTTAGCTGTTCATGAGGCGACACGCTTGTGCAACCGAACTGCATTACCCATCATTCTCAGTGGCAGCCCAAGAATGGAAGTCATGATTAAATACATTAAGGCGTCAATTACACTCCTAACTCGCATCCTTTACTCTTCATTTTGTTGCATTAGCTGTAAAGCAGCCTGAATTTGTCAGTAAGTGTAAAAGAGAGAATAAATATGACTTTGCCAAACACATCCATTTTATTCTGACCACAATTACTTGAAAGCACATTATGTCGTAATTACCACTTCTGGACTCATAAATAGGAAGTTCCCCGGAGAACTTGAAGGCAGCACAAGTATTCAGTCTGAATATCTGTGTCTGAAATGTCTCCTTTTGTTACAGTAATTGAATAATTATTATTGTCTTCCTTATTATTTCCTATTATACAGCAGTGGTTCTCATCCAAGGACCCATGAGGAGAGGCTCAGCAAACTTCTGAAGGGCCCTCGAGATGACTAAATAAATGAATAAATAAAAAGGACAAAATAAGCTAAAACAATAATAATAATAATAATAATAATAATAATAATAATAATAATAATAATAATAATAATAATCCTAAAATATATTTCTTATTTTAGTGCTTCCCATTAACCACTGTCTTTGAAAACCTAGATATATGAGGTAGCCCAATTATAAAAGTGTGATTTCTAGACTTGGAAAAATCATGTAAATTAATAAACTCCACGGACATTTTTATGAATATGTATTTTCTAGTTATGCCAGGCTGTAAAATATTTTATCAGGTAGAGATTGTGAGTAAAAATCCTTAGTGAATAACAAATGACTTGAAAACTCATGTAAATTCATTGGTTAAAAAGAGAGGGAACCTAAAAGAACATTCAGCTGTTAAGTTGTGTTGAGTCTTTGAATATTTATTACTGTGGACAATGGACGGTTAAAAACGATTTGAGAATAATTCTTCAGAGAATTCCTCTGATTTAAAAGTTCCCTTTATTTTAAAATTGACCATGTTGGCGCCATGGTAAAATAATCATATCAGTTGTTGATATCATGAAATTTTGATATATTGTAAACCACGGCATTAAATGACTACCATATTCATACCATCATTATTACATCATACTCCAAGGTACTTTAAAGTTTAGTTTTCCATGGTCAAACTTACATTTTGAATTGACTTGTATTATTAAACATTATTACAATTAAAATTATATTATTGTTAATGGTAATACATATTATTATTGTGAAATGTAAATGTTCAAGAAACCCAGTACACTATTTATTTATTTATTTATTTATTTATTTATTTATTTATTTATTTATTTATTTATTTTATTTATGTAATCATTATTGCTATAATAATAATAATAATAATAATAATAATAATAATAATAATAATAATAATAATAGTTTCTATTATTATTATTATTATTATTATTAATGTTATTTTTAACAATACTCTAAATAAATAAACAGGACTAATAAGATGTTTCTAAAAATGTACACTACTATTATTACTTCTATTATTGATTATTACTTTGTAAAAATAAATTAATAATAATAATAATAATAATAATAATAATAATAATAATAATAATAATAATAATGTTTATATTATTATTTTTATTGATACTATAAATACATGAGTAATATGAGGTTTCTAAAATATTGACATTAATAATAATAATAATAATAATGTTTATTATTAGTAGTGATTGACACCATCTTGGAAAAATAATATTTTATGAAAATTTGTGATTAGAACCCATTGCTGATTTTGTAAAATAAAATAAAATAAAATTAATTGAAATGAAATGAAATAAAATAAAATAAAATGAAATTAAATTAAATGAAATTAAATGAAATGAACTGAAATGAACTGAAATGAACAGAAATAAAATAAAATAAAATAAAATAAAATAAATTTGAATTCAAGAAAAGCACCATGATGAATAATCCATTTACAGTATTTATAGTTTCAGGTAATTTATAGTTTTCTATGATCAAATTACCATTTTGGAAATCCCATTTCCGAGAACACCACGGCAGTAAAATTTTAACATATTCAGAAAACTATATGGTAACTTCTGTGTTTTTTGTGTGTAAATTATTATTATTTGGCTGGAGTGATGAAAGCAATACAAAAAAAGAGCCCTCCAAACACATGTACCCAATCAATCTACTTTCAGCTAGTTTGGTGCAAATATTGCACTGCGTTTGTTGTTAATTAAAACGTCTGAAACACATGGCACGTAAAAGTTGAACTCCGAGTCTATTTCTCTTGAAATATTTATGTACAGGCACAGTTTTCTAGTGGTATAATTTGCCTAGGTAGACGCTCATTTGATATGTGCGTAATGGTGTGTGACACTTTGGTATGACATTAAATTCATTTCTTTTTTACAACAGATGCTATGAAGTCATATGTCAGTAAGCCAAACTGAAAATGATTGCTAAAATGCATTTGAGATGCACTTAATTCCATCTGTTTTTATACACGTACACACTTGCGCATCATTTTGTTTTGTTTACAGTGTGTAAATGGTTTCTAGTGTAGATTTCAAATGCCATATGTGGTATAAAGAAATGAAGAGTGTCTTTATTTTCTACTTCGGAAGTTTGCAACTCAGATCACAGAAACTGTTCTTTTACCTGCGCAAGTTGTATAAATCACTTGTTCATATGCCAGTCTATCACAGAAAGCAGCTTGCCAATTATGGGGTTTAACAGAATTAACACAATGGGATTTAACAGACTCTCCTCAATTTTTAGAGTCTGGGGTCTGTTGGTGAGAAGTAGGCCTATATAGCAAATCCCCAGCGCTGAGGCTGTGAGATACATGATGATTGTCTGCGTCTACCAGCTTTGCATGATCAACAAAACACGGACTGAATACAGATGAAAGCCTAGAGTAAAAGGAGTGCTCTGGTGGAGGGAGATATCAAGGCTATAATGGAAAAACACCATGGCAATGCTAATAGTGCCGACTTGCAGGCTTCCTTTGGCACTTTTTTTAAGCATATGGTGATCATTAGACAGTGCAGGAATAGATCAGGGTCATGAACCAGGACTTTGACGAAGTGTAACTTTCTAAATTAAGTGTTGGATGAGATATTATGTTAATGGTAAAAGGATCAAGCATGTGTAATGGACTTAACATTGTTAGAACCTGCTTCTTAATTGTATCTATTAAATAAAATATTTTATTATGTGGAAAAATACTGGTTTTTAACTTGAGACCAATAAGAAAGTTAATGAGTTGCTCACTAAATTAGTTGCTAATTAGCTGTAATATGTCTCTGTGCTGGCATCTAGTTATCTACAATGAACTGTGCAGTTATTGTATCAGGGAATTCAATCAGTTTCCAACTACATTATTTTTAAAGGGGTAAACTCCTGTCCTGACATTATTTACTATAGAGCATAAGATCCTGAAGTAGTGACCAAAAAGTAAAAAAATCATCATAAAAATATAAAAAATGTGGTCCAATAACTTATAATACATACAATGAAGACTTAAAGGATTTATTGACTGATAATCTTGCTCTGCAGTGAGCTATTAACTGCTTCATTTGGATTTACTTAGACACAAGAACCAGGTCAGTCTCATTTTATGAATCAGTAAGTCAGATTTGTGAATGACATCAGCTGGTTCATTGGGGAAAAAAAAGAATAAGTAGTTTGCACAAGAGCCTCTTTATAGTGGAAAAATGTCTATCTGTCTGTCTGTCTATTTATCTATGAAGTCAAAAGCTTACATAAACCTTAACGGAATCTGTAAAATGTTAATTATTTTACCAAAACAAGAGGGATCATACAAAATGCATGTTATGCTTTCTGATGCGTCGCAAGAAAACATGATGCATAAGGAGCCGAGGGGTGAAAACATTTGGAATTTGAAGAGCAGGGTAAATTTAACTTATTTTGTCTTCTGGGTAACATGTATCTACTGTAGCTTCTGAAGGGCAGTACTAAATGGAGAAAAAAAAAAAAAAGATATTTAGGCAAAATAAGAAAAATGTACACAACTTCTTTCTGTTCAAAAGTTTACACCCCCGGCTCTTAATGCATCTTGTTTCCTTCTGGAGCATCAGTGAGTGTTTGAACTTTCTGTAGTGGTTACATATGAGTCCCTCAGTTGTCCTCTGTTTGAAAAGATGGATCTCAAAACCATACAGTCATTGTAGGAAAGGGTTTTGAAAAACCAAAGAATTTGTGGAACCTGAAGGATTTTTCTGAAGAACAGTGGGCAGTTTATCTGTTCAGGACAAACAAGGGATGAATGAACAGCTATCACTAAACAACAACAACAAAACATACACAGCTGTGGATCATTCAGGTTACAACAGAGTATTAAGAATCAAGTGTATGTAAACTTTTGAATGGGGTCATTTTTATAAATTCAGCTATTATTTTCTCTTGTGGACTAAATGTAAATGTCTTTTATGTGAAATATTTTATTCAGATCAGTACTAAATAAAAAATAAAATGAATTTTATATGATCCCCCTCATTTTGGTACACAACACATACACCACACAACTACACATACCTTTCTATTAAAATATTGTTATTAATTTTTCTTATATGCATTTTTGCTCATTAAAATGACGTAACATTGAAAATATTTGTCAGATTAGCAGATATTTTAAATATTGAAAATATCTTTATTATTATTTTATGTATTTTTGCTAATAAGGACATGACACAAATTTTTAACTAATGAAAAGAACACACATTTTTAAATGGCATTTAAAGACTTCTTTATTGGCCTTTATGGTTCCATGAAAAACATCCATGGAAACTATCCATGGCACAATTGTTGTTGTTTTTTTAATTATTATTAAAATATTGTTTAGACTGATGAAGAGGGTTCTTTGTGGAACTCAAAATGGTTGTTCTTTGTTTGCCCCCCCACCCCTTTTGGAACCTTTATTTTTAAAGGCACCTTTTTACCCCTTTTTACACTATCTACACTTAAATCTTAAGTGTCCCCAGAATGTGTCTGTGAAGTTTCACCTCAAAATACGCCATAGATCATTTATCATATCATTTTAAAAATGCCTTTATTGAGTGGAAGCAGAAGCACATTATTTTAGTGCATATCCTTTAAATGCAAATGAGCTGCTGCTCCCCACCCCCTTTTGTGCCTTTTCAGCTCATATCTCAGATCGCTGACAAAAAACATCTGTTCGGTTTTGATTATCATGTCTATCGCGCTTAAATCGTGTGCTTAAAGCCATATCAGTTTAAACTTTTGATATACTTTTTTTCTGGACACACACATCCGAATCACGCAAACAGAAAACGGCTGTCACATGGCATGTGAGTACTAAACTAAGTTCTCTTAAAAATCACGCACTGAACAACTTATATATCTGTAATACGACAATATATTTTACTTAAATATTGCTTTTAAATGGTTTAGTGTGAAGATAAACATGGTGTATTGTGTGCGGTTTACTAATGGCAGGTTCTCTGTTAATATGGCAGTGTCTGTCAACAATTGTGAGCAGGGTTTGTAAAGTGTGATCTCTGAGACTAGGGCCCTATGATTTCCGCGATGTGGAAAACGTGGACGGAATCACGGAATCCAGTCATAAAAAATGGAATTTAACGCAGAATGTCACAGAATTTGTCAAAGTTTGAATGAATTAATCAAAAGTAAGTCATTACACTTAAATCAAACCACAATATGGACTAGTACCTGTAAATATTACGTCGCAAAAATACCATTTAAATGTGAATCCTGCATGTTCTGCGTGTCTCTGTTTTAATGAATTGATCAGACAATCAGTTTTGTTTACTACACACTGAAGCGCGTGTGACACTCGCAGTGATTTCAGCGTCTGTCATCTCACTAAATGAGGACATAAATACATGAACAATATCTGGTGAGAGTCACTTCATGTGCATTTGACATTCATTCCATTTTAGGAAAACTAGCTTTATATCATATACACACCGAAATGTAAAGGTAGACACGGCAACCCGTCAAAATAAATGTCCGGTTTAACTTGAAGACATTGTGCCAGATATATATTACTACTATTACTACTACTACTAAAATGAAACAAACATTTTTTTTAGGGTGTAATCACACAACATTTCTTCCATGTTTTAGTTTTACTAGTAAATTCCCCTTTGTTCGCCAAAAAAAAGTTTGTTTAATTTTCTATAATTGAAAGCTAAATGAAATTAATGTTTTATGCCTTCATTTGATAACCAGAACATTTTAAATACACAACTCAGAATTTCTGAGGGTAAATTAATCTTTCGTAAGGCTATTTTAAGAATAAATTTGAATAAATTAAATATGCATTCAAATAATCAGACATGCTAAAACACAGAATTTGATAACAATAAAAAATAAAACATTTCATAGGGCCCTAAACATGTCATTTTTGTTAAACCTTTATTAAATTGATGTGAAATTGTATAAGTTTCATGATTTTAATTAATTAGACATGCTCTTTGATTAATACAATTTAATGTAACCATTAAAAAGGAGTTGAGAAAAATTAAAACGGGAAAAAAAAAAAAAAAAAAAAAAAATTTGGGAAAAAATAAAACGGATTTCATAGAGCCCTATGAGACACTGCTTATGATTTATAGATATTTTTAAAAAAAAAGAACCGGTGGATTTTTATAATTATAGGGTGGTTGTGTACACACATTTGCCAACACACATTTTTGTTCAAACAACATGTAAAAGTGAATTTTGCATAATAGGTGCCCTTTTAAGATGATGGATGGATTGACTGCATGCATGCGTGTATGCAATTACTAGAGAATGAGACCCATTGTGGGAAAGTAGGATAACCAGAATATGTTGATTCTGCAGTCCTAAAGCTCTTTACCCAGGATGGATTGAAGTCGAGCTGTTGTTCGAGGGTGGTCAGCAGATGCCAGTGGGAAATTCTGTTCCAACATGCGGCCCGACACAGATAAATGACCTCATGGAAGCTACCTGATGCATTGTGCGACTCAAAGAAAACCTGTCGGCGAGACAGACCGTCGTGCAGGTCGCTTTGCACATGCTCTCTGAGGCCCGTGGCTACAACTAGACTGCTTTTACAGTTCAGAGAATAAATTTACCTGCTGGGAAACCAGTGGAGATCAATAAACCTGCGGCACGCACAATAACAGCCTGTGCTTGAAGCTTAAGCCCAATTGAGAATGTCCTTGACATGAAACATTCTGCTAGCACTCCAGCGCCTTTCTTTTCATTTACCGCAGTGATGACTCGAAACAACTCAGCAACCGTTCTTTCTTTTTTCCTCAGCCAGCAGCCACCTTGCTGTACATCTAGCTATATTTACACTGGCGCACGACCGTGAGTAACAACTTTGTCAATAGCATCAAAAAAGATAGCTGTTGTGCTCGTATTTTCAAAAATACAATGATGCATATTGTCTGAAACTGGGAAGAATGGCTTTTCTGTCTGTTGCATTAACTGTAGAACAGATCAATTTTTTGAATTAAATCACTGCAGTGTATTGGCATTCATTTACAGAATACAGAATTGAAGGAACCATGGTGTGGGAAAACTAATACCAGAAATTTCTATCAAGAAGTTAATAGTTCATAGTTTTTGAAAGTTATCAAGTATTCAGAATGCAAGACACACTCTCACTGATGGCGACTGTCATAAAACAAGCTGTGCTGAATAACAAATAGCGGCAGAAGCGCTTATAAATGTCATGCTTATCGCTTATTCTGACCACGTTGTGCTTTCATCTTGATTTTTACTTGAGTTTCTAAAGGAGACAATGACTTTTCCTCTTGAAAAGTGTGGACGACAAACAAAGCAAACAGATCAAAGAGGGATTTTGTGTACTAGTAGCTGCACCAGTTGGTTTTATATCATTTACTCACTCCACGTCATCCCGACCGCTCAGTATTTGCTTTTTTTCCATGAAACATAAAAGGAGATCTTAGGCAGAATATTGATGTTTTCCTTATTAGAACAGTATATTTATACTGCAAACCTCCAAAAAGGACAAAAAAGGACTAAAATACTACTTTTTTCTCTTCTGTATAATCATTTCATTTCTGAATTCATATTAATTTTGATATTTTTATATTTTTTAGGACATAAGTTAAAAATAAATTGTACAATTTCATACAATTCAATTTCAAATTACATACAAATGTTCATACAAATTATTTTAAAATAAATAAAAACAAATTGCTATTTCATTCTAATGAATAACATAATTAAATAATAATCATTTTATTTTATTTTATTTTATTTTATTTTACAGCAAACAGATCAAGCAGATACACATATATATTTATTGTATACAAAAAGCTCAAGAAAGAAAGTGGTTGATGTCAATCCTAACAAAATTTCAGTGCCTTTTACAAATTAAAGAAATATTATGGGCAGCATTTGCATATGATCTGTTGATTAATATCCAGTGATAGTGTTTAGTGATTTCTCTATTCAATTTTGCAGCATATGGTTGTTTTCATCTGGGTTATAATTTGCATTATGTGAAATGGTGCCGGTGTGCTATATTCCATTGCATAATTTTTACATGCTACTTTCCTCCAGGTTATTTTAAAAGTGTGAAAACTCATCAAGTTCACTAACGAGCACCTTTGCTATGCTCATTCATTTGACTCATAATTTTGAAGACAGCAGAAAATTTAATTAGTCAGTCAGAAAAGTTGTTCAACAAGACTAAGTTAATAAGAGCCGGCCGAAGGTCACGGCCCACAGTGCAATGAGACACGAATGATGCAACACGAGGGAACTCAAGCCAGGAGTAGGAATTGTCCTCATTATCAGGCACCTTTTACTGTCTCTGCTCTTGATTCCCCGGAGAGGCCAATTAGCTACAGATGAAACTCATTTGTTTGCAGGGCGCTTGGTGTGTTGTGCGCTAGAAATCACAGCTAATCTGATTGGTTAACTGGGCCGTAGCTGGTACGATGAAGAAAATGCACCTCAAGTATTTGCAGCATGACCCATCCGTTATGGCTCAGAAGATATCAAGCTATGATTGCTTTCCTGAAAATGTCAAATTTTATCGTTTTTTTTTTTTTTTTTTTTTTTTTTTAATGCATTTGGCAGACACTTTTAGCCAAAGTGATTTGAAGTGCATTCAAGGTATCAATTTTATCAACCCATGACCTTGCCGTCGGTAGTGCTTTATCAGTTGAGCTACTGAGAAAAGCGCAATCATTGGTGCTGAAATAGGACATCTTATACCATGCATCTTACATCATGTATTAAATATATGTTGGGTTTTTTAAAGGTTATCTAAACTTTCTGACATTTACAGTGAGGATAAGAGAGACTAGATTTGGTGAATTGAAATCCATTGAAATGTGAAAGTGATTCTTTAGTGATTCTAACATTATTACATTTATTCTTTTGCTGTACATGTTAAAAAAGTAAATAAGGACTCAGCAAATCATGTGATAGCCGTATGATGAAAAACAGGCCAAGATGTAAGTCATTATTCACTGAAATTTCACGTTTATGTCAAGAACAATTTAGCTCTGCTTCTAACAAAAAGCTTTAGAAAACTTTAAGACAAGTCGTATAACTATTTCATGGAACTGGTAAATAGATATTTCAGATTAAACTTTTCCATTGAAGTGGTTCCTAACCTGTATGAGTTTGTTTCTTCTGTTGATCATAAACGTTGATGTTTTGAAGAATATGGGTTACCATACAGTTGCTGGTCCCCATTAACTTCCATAATATGGAAAAATACTATGGAAGTCAATGGGGACCAGAAGCTGTTCACATTCTTCAACATCTTCTTTTGAGTTCAGCAGGAGAAAGAAATTTATACAGGTTTGGAACAACTTGAGGGTGAATGCATTTTCATTTTTCTGTGAACTATCCCATTAACTAGCTTAGCTTTCTTGGTAAACCAACTTCACCAGAAAGACAATTTTTAGTTGAGTTGCTGGTTAACAGCATGGCTATGCATGTTCACCAGCTAGACCAGCACTAACCAGTAGAAACCTGGACCAACATGAAAATTCATGACAAGGGCCACTTGTCAATATTTACTCAAACATTTGGTGGTAATGTCGCATATTAGTTGTATTTTCGCCATTGCATCTGTTGGAATCCAACAAAAACGTCTGTCTTTATTCCTTCCTGTCCTAAATAAGATTGAAGAATTTGTTAGCCTCCGTCTGTGTTCAGTTTATGTCATGTTAACTGCAGTGAGAAGTGGAGGAAAGTGAGGAGGAAAGCCCAAGTGATCTGTGGGATTGAGTTGCGGGTGAAGAGGGTGAGAGTGAGCTTAGCCTACCTTGACCTCTGCGCTGTTGTTTATGAGAACAGTCCCAGGCTGCACTGCTTCGATGGACTGAATGATAACCTACTCTCAAAACATTTGTCGCGGAAGCTGCTCTGAAACTGTAGCTTGTCAAGCTACAGGCGATTGAAAATCTAAATTCTTAGGCTACAATCAAACTTATCTTGAAAAATATTTAGCTACAATACACTAAGATTGTAATAAAAAGTAGCTAGTTGCAATTGAATTTATTTTAAGGGGCAATAGAGTGCTGCAGGACATGGAAATTACTTTTTACACTTATGGTTTGATATGGGTGAATGGGGTTTTGGTTAAATGTCTTAAAGGAGACATCAAATGCCTATTTTCCACAAGTTTGTATGATTCTTTAGGAATCTTAATAAAATGTCTGTAACATACTTTGGTTAAAGGGTTCATCAGATGCCCATTTTCCACAAGTTGATATGATTCTTTAGGGTCTTAATGAAAAGTCTGTAATATACTTTGGTTAAAAATTCTTAATGGTAGTGTAAAACAACACCCTGTTTACCTTGTCAAAATGAGCTCTGCAAAAATCAACCCATTATGGGGCAATGTTCCTTTAAATGCAAATGAGCTCTGCTCAAACTCGTCTATTCACTTGTCCACTTATACAGCCTTATTGCCATTTTATTTACGTTCTTGGAAACTACTTCAACTCAAACTTCCCAGTTTTTAGGAAAGGAAGGAAAGGAAAAGGGAAAGGATGTGACGTGACGTGTGGCCAAGTATGGTGACCCGTACTCGGAATTTGTGCTTTGCATTTAACCCATCCAAGTGCACACACACAGTAGTGAACAAACACGCACACACACCTGGAGCAGTGGGTAGCCATATTGCTATCGCTGCGGCGCCCGGGGAGCGGTGCTCAAGGGACTCACCTCAGTCATGGTATTGAGGGTGGAGAGAGTGCTGGTTATTCACTCCCTCAACCTTCAATCCCTGCCAGCCCTGGGACTCGAATCCGCAACCTTTTGATTACAAGCCCGACTCCCTAACCATTAGGCCACGGCTGCCCCTAACTTTTAGGTTTTAAAGAATTTTGTTGGGAAGTTTATTGGTGGTGACGCTGAAATCCTGTGACTGTGGTGTAGTTCGTTTATAGCCTAACTTCAACTTTTTTTTTCTCCAGGCAATTGTATTTGGGCTTCAACATTTAAAAAAGCAAGTATCTTGATGAACAAAACATGAATCATACAGTTTTATTGGTCCCCAGTGTTCATTTTAACAGCAAATTTTGATTTGGTTTTAGTCATAGTCTTTTGACTAAAATGCCATTTAGTTTGTCATATTTTAGTCATCTAAATTGTTTTAGTCTAGTTTTAGATGACTTAATCTACAGTAAATTTTGTCGGCTAAAATCTAATGGGTTTAGTTGCAGTGTAATGCATTTATTAAGCCTTTTTTAAAATATTTCCAAAGTCATTACCTGTATATAGGTTTGATATTAAGGTTTTATCATGATGGACATTGATTTAATTGTGATGACACATAACCTGCCTTTATATTAAAATGAAATGAAACCACTTCTCATAAAAAAAAAATAAATAAATAAAAAAAAAAAAAAAACATGGTCCTCTTTTCAGTAAAATACCAATGGTTTTATAGGCTAATTATGTATATATAACAACTTGTTTACCATATTCTTCATTCAGACATATTTAATTCTATAAATACATTTAGATTAATCTTTATTAGGGCTACTAAAGTGATTCAGTCAAGAGCAGTTAATGATTTTATGTATTTCTTTTGCTGCTTGATTAACATCAATGATTCTGACAATAACAACTAAGTTAGGCTGTCCCTTTAAAACCGAATGCATGGGTGCAATGCGCTGATACACGTCCGATATTCTCCCAACTGTTTACGTTCACTTAAGATGCAATCGACTGTGTTTAAATGAATACTCATCAAAATTTGACAATTCATTTTGTGTGTATTTCACAAGTGTTTTTCTCTTTTTGCGTTGTCAAATTTATCTATGTCTGCTCTTTTCTTACTCACAGATACTGACATTTTTGAACATTTTATGAGATGTTCTGCAAGTGTATGTTTGCTTATGACTTACCGGATAGATCAATAGGCTATGATACAGTTCATAACCTCCTCCCATGCAGCAGATTCGTTCTGAATGAATCTCTTCCCAAATCGTCCCTCCCTAACATTTTCATCTTGTTTTTATTCGTTGACGAATATGTCAATAGATTTTCATCATAGTTTTTGTCATTTAAAATGAGTTTTAGTTCGTTACTATCTCTCTTTCGTCAGTGAAAAAAATTTACGTTGATGAAAATTGACAAATTATTTACAAACAGTATAGGCCAATTTGGAGTAGATGTCACAGTCGCTTGCAGCTGTTTGCACATAGTGGTTGCGGAAAAACACTGGTAACAATGGGAGGTAATCAGAAAAAAATCAATGGTATAAGAGAAAAAAAATATTTTTGTGCCTTTTAATGTCAAAATTGGAATGCAAATAATTTTTATAGAATACTGACATCAAAGACGCCATTTGAAGCCAAACGCAGATATTTAAACAGACGTACTATGAATGAAAACTGCTATGATTACTCTACTTTTCAAGCATAAATTGGATTTAAACAATAGGTCTACATAATATTCACATATGCTGTTCATAGAGGACGTATTGTATTATCCCTACAGTTACAGCATGAGATATTATTTAAACCTATTACTATTAGCATTTTTACATAATATTTATTTATCTCACAATTCTGACTTTGTTTTTTGCAAATGCAGGTTTATATCTCCTAATTCAGACTTTATAGCTCGATTTAACTCAAAAAATAGTGAGTTATGAGGGAAAAATTCAGAAGTGTGGGATAAACTCCTATTCTGAGTGAATGACAAGTTGTTTTTTTCCTTATTAGAACTGTGAGATATAATCTCGGAATTGCAATAATAAAGTCAGAATTTTGAAATATAAAATCAAATTTACTTTTTTTATTCTTTTATTCCATGGCTCCATAGACTGCTATTTGAAAACCGTCATTTTCTGCCAACAGATGGGCTCCGCCCACAAAAAAAACGTCATAACTGTTTTGGATCTGTAAGACTATCCCATAATCTAAAGTCAATTTCATTGAATAACAGTGTTTATTGCTGGGTGACAAGCTCTTGTCATATGCGGAGAACATTTTGAAAATGACATCTAATCAATATAATCTATAATCTTTTTAAATCTAACTGTTTTGTACCATATCCGTGTAATTCTCTAGCCGTAAAGGCTATTTCTCCCGGGTTTTTTGCGACCATGATTAACAAACAAACAAATAATTGGTCTATTGGTCACAGAGCTTATTTTCTGCAATAATAGCCCAGAAGCCAATGGAAAACAGCATATTTTCTTAGCAATAGATTGTATTTGCACTATGTAGAATAGCAGTATTTTCACTGCAGTAATGTTAATTAGATGCTATTTATACTACTTTGTGCAAGTGGCAGACATCTGCACCTCAGTATTGAAGTACATTATGAAACGGTATGCAGTAATACCATATTGAATGTAAATTATTGTTTTTATTAAAGGGGTGGTTGATTGTGATTTTACTTTTTTAACTTTAGTTAGTGTGTAATGTTGCTGTTTGAGCATAAACAATATCTGCAAAGTTGCAAGGCTGAAAGTTCAATGCAAACGGAGATATTGTCTTTTAAATTTATAGCAGTTTATTGCCTACAAAAACGGCTCGTAAGGACTACAACAAGCTACTTTCCGGGTTGATGACATCATAAACCCAGATATTTACATAAACCCCGCCCCCCGGGAACATTCAACAAAGGGGGCGAGGCAAGAAGAGGAAGAGTTGTTGCCATGTCGTCAAAACTATCGGCGCACAAAAAAATATCAATCTGCATCTCTCTATGTGTGCCTCTCTCTCTTCCTCTCTCTCACACACCCCCGCTCAAGCCCTTCTGCCCCTTTGAGCTCTGACTAAACTGCCCTTTTGGTCCGGTCTAGGTGCCCCGGGTTGACGATTTCTGCCAAGGGGGACCCGCGATTGTGCCCTCGTATTATACATTTATGTGTACAGACAGACAGATATTTTCCAGATATTTAGACAGATAGCTACAAGAAGCGTTAAACATGGACGCACATGCAGTTGCCATGGTAGCGAGCAATACTTGCTGGCAAACACTTCTTACCGTTAAACAAAATAAACAATTACTTTACAAAACTGCTACAACACAATCATGTATTCTGCTGTATTAAAGGAGAAGTCCACTTCCAAAACAAAGATTGACATATAATGTACTCACCCCCTTGTCATCCAAGATGTTCATGTCTTTCTTTCTTCAGTCGTAAAGAAATTGTTTTTTGAGGAAAACATTTCTGCATTTTTCTCCATATAATGGACTAATATGGTGCCCCGATTATGAACTTCCAAAATGCAGTTTAAATGTGGCTTTAAACAATCCCAAATGCGGTTGTAAACAATCCCAGCTGAGGAAGAAGGGTCTTATCTAGCGAAATGATCGGTTATTTTCATTAAAAAAAATACAATTTAAATACTTTTTAATCTCAAACGCTTGTCTTGCCTTTCTCTTCCTGAACTCTGTGTATTCTGACTCAAGACACTTAGGGTATTTTCTCCCTCAACTTCAAAAATCATTTCAAAATCATCACATCGCTGCAGAAGTACCGACCCAGTCTATGCAAAGTGAACATGTAAAGAAGATCATTCCCTTGACCCTTAACAAAAAAGGTAAAACAGCGATAGCGGCGATTTCAAAGTTGAGGGAGAACATGAGATGGGAGTTTTTCGACATACCCTAACTGTCATGAATCAGAACAAAAACAGTCCAGGCAGAGTAAGACAAGATGAGCGTTTGGCCTTACAAAGTATATAAATTGTATTATTTTTATTAAAATAACCGATCGTTACGTTAGATAAGACCCTTCTTTTTCGGCTGGGATCGTTTACAACCGCATTTGGGATCGTTTGAAGCCGCATTTAAACTGCATTTTGGAAGTTCAAAATCGGGGCACCATACCAGTCCATTATAATGGAGAAAAATGCTAAAATGTTTTCCTTAAAAAACATAATTTCTTTACGACTGGGTGAGTAAATTATTTGTAAATTGTGGTTCTGGAAGTGGAGTTCTCCTTTAAAGCTTTAATCAGGATAAAAACGTAACAGTTATATTAAAAGCTAACATAAGCAGTAGCATTTACAAATCACAGCGTATCTAAAAGTATGATACAAAAACAAACAAAAACACATACCATTCTAAAACGTCCTGTAAGAGCTGTGCTTGCACAGTTTCTGCCGTGATCCTCTTCACTAATATTCACTGGGTCTCATTCGGGCTCAAACTGATAAGCAATATTGACGACGCCATTGTTTACAATACAACTGGATCGCATGTGAGGGCTGTGACGTTTATGAACATCCTCTAGCGGTTTAGCGAATCACAACACACTGGGCCAGCTAACCAATCTAAGCCCATTGTGTATTTCTGAGGGAGGGTCTTCACAAAAACCTGGAAATCATCTGATCGTTTATCAGAGAAGGGACGGGTCGATGTAGAATAAAGGTAAATTATGTGAAAAATGTAGTGTTTTTTTAAAAAACGGAGCATTAACACAAGTTAGACTGCACCCCATAAACTCAGTCAAGCCTAGAAAAAACCCAGTCAACCACCCCTTTAAAATTATTAAATGGATGCCACCTGATTGGGACAATAAATCCCTCCCTACACCTACCCCTAACTTTAACCGATCAACACACGAGGCACATTATTTTACAATTTTTGATTATTTCCTTCATTTTATTGAAAATAAATGCTTTTCCATTCTGATATGTGATGCGAAAAGGTAGAATAACAAGTTTTGCAAAAGGCGGATTCGAATTCGGGTCGATCGTGTCAAAAAGTCACCGCTACGCACTTTGCCACCTACACCACTTGATCCATTGTTCAGCAGGTGTCCTCTGTAATGTTGACTAGCCCCAGGGTTGCCAGGTTTTCATAACAAAACCACCCTAACTGCCAATCGTAGCCCAATTTTTTTATGTGTTCATTTACGCATTTCGAGGGGGGTTAAAGTAGCCCAATTCCGTGGGAAAACCGCGCACAAAGAAAACTAAGAAAGAAAACTAAGAAAACTATTTTTTTTTATTATGTAGAGCAGTATTTATCTTCCACAAAAACATTGAGGATCTAAATTAGGTTGACATTATAAATTATTCAAAACTTAGTGATAAACAGCAGTATTTAGAAATTATAATGAACAATTTTTCACCCTACATCACTTCACCCTAAACAGCTTGTTAGTGCAACTTGACAGTTTTGAAACATCTGACCTACTGTCACACTACTAATACACTGTCTAGTTATCACCCAATGCTGTCAATCCCAAACGTTACATCACTTTTTGAAACACTTCTCCTGTCTGAAAAGTGTGGCCTAATCTAGTGTCTGAACTCATGTGGCCTTAATGGGGTTTTAAAATAGTTGACTGCAAATGACACCATGCCAATTACTTTCTTTCTAATGAGGGGAAGCTTTCTGTTTTCTTGTTTGTTTATTTGCTTGCAACTTGTATAAACACGCAATTAGTTGTACAAGGCATTTTTGTGCTGTTTTGATATTCTAATTCAATGCGCAACCACTAATATGACAGTCTGCCAGAGTGACTTTAGATAGCCTTGTAAGCAACTTGTCTTTTTGTACCGTTTTTTTACTTCGACAGTATACAGTATGCCCAGCGCTGTGCATTTTGGGATGGATGTCCCAACGACAGTGTAATTAAATTTCACACATTAACACTTAGATCATTACAAGCAGACTAACCCTACAAGCGGCGCCTGCAGTCTCTCTCCTGGAGCCACAGGAATAAAAGCCTCTTAATGTGTAATTCTGAACGCATTCGCGGCGAATGTGCCACATTGAGTTCGAATGAGTTGAAAGAGCCGAAGCCTGCATTTAGTCGTTCCTTACGATCTCATCAGAAAGACCGTTTACATGAAAGCTGGTGACTCACCTGTGTCCAGTGCTGCTGTGTTATTGCATTCTGATGTTCTTTTCCCCCCTATTTATTCTTTTCAAATCAGTATGGACTGGAGGTGAGCGTGATTCACTAAGTGGCTGCCAGACATTGAGATTATACAGCTTTCAAGTTGTGGCCTACATTTTCATCTCATAGTACAAATTGGAAATTGTATGTTGTACACAATATGTTGACACGTCTCAGAGAAAGTAGGGAAGCAAATGAGCAAATGAGAAGCCGTGCAATCCCGAAACGAAGGACATGAATGTGGATGAGTGTATTAGAGGAAGATTACTCTGAGTGACATGAACAAATGTAGCCAATCACGCTGCCCTTCGTGTGACCACATGTTGTACCCGGACCGCGGAGGAAATGGCAAAGGTGAAAGCTTAGAGGAGATTATGCAGAGCAGTTCAACGGTGTGCCGGTGGAGCGTTGAGAAAAATGATTCGAGGGATTTTGACAATGAAAGAGGTGGCTGTTGTTTCACTCTTGCGATCAGACATTTTTGTGATTTACAGAAGACGGCCACTAAAATATCCTTCAGTGTAACATGGTTCATATACCAAAAAGTCTTGTGTATATTCAGAACAAGAATCATTAGATGACATTTAAAAGACTCTATTTAAGGAGCAAAGTGCAGCACCCACCAAAAAAAAAAAAATAGATTTAATTGTAATTTTGAACCTTTATCAACCTGCGATACTGTACTTCAAACCACTATGTTCTACCCATTTGTCACCAAGAAATTTTTAATCATTTAAAATCTAAAATATTTATATATATATTTAATAAGTAAAGGTCAGAATAAGTATGTTGATTCATTTTTACAAAAGTATATCTGTTATGCTGAATGGTGATGGAACAATGGATTTTATTTCACACAAAAGTTATTAGAAACACTACAACACTTTACTTGCATTTGATGTTTTCTATGAATATAAAATCACTTTTGTAAATGTTGTATGTGTGTATATATATGTTATATTTACACGAGTGATTTTTTTTTTCTTTTCAATTAACAAAAACAAAGCGCTTAGGTTTAGTGCTCTAAATACACATTTTATAAGCATGTTTTTAATTACTTTTTTATTTCTTATAAAAGTCAGTATTTATGTTAAACGTTTTTGTATTAATGATTTGTGATATTTGTAAAAATGCATTTTACCATTAAATATGAATATTTATTTATTAAAGATGCATACACTTACATGTATTCAAGGTACAAGGAAAAATGTGTTATTAATTCTACGATTTTTGTTATTGATTAAAGTTATATTACATTTTTATAACATTTTAGTAAATTATTTATTTTATTTTATTTTATTTTATTTTATTTTATTTTATTTTATTTTATTTTATTTTATTTTATTTTATTATTTTATTTTATTTTAATATGTAGATGCCTTAGTATTTCACATGTATTTTCAACAAGGTTTTTGAACAAATGTATTTGAACAGTTATGGACTTCTGTCTTTTAAAAAAAAAAAAAAAAAAAAAAACCTTCTAATTAGCTTTAATTTATTTTTTATTTTAGTTTTAGCAACTTTAATAGTATTTTTCATAATTTCATTTAGTTGCCAAAACAGTATTATCATTTTTTTTGTTTTGTTTTGTTTTTTGTTTATTTTATTTTATTTTATTTTATTTTATTTTATTTTATTTTATTTTATTTTATTTTATTTTATTTTATTTTATTCATATTTTTTTATTTTATTTTATTATTTTATTTAGTTTTATTTTACGTGCCGTAGTATTTCATGTGTTGTAAACTAGATTTTTGAACAAACATATTTTTTGAACATTTTTATGTCCTTTTGTGTGTCTCTCTCTATTTATTTGTTTGTTTGTTTGTTTGTTTTTGTATATTTATTACTTACAATTAGCTTTATTTATTTATTTATTTATTTTTTTTTTTTTCAGTTTTAGTTATAGTAAATTTAGTACTGCAGCATGAACTTAATTTAATTTCAGTTAGTTGCCAAGGCAATGTTATCAAAAATATTCATTTTATTTTATTTTATTTTATTTTACATGCCTTAGTGTTTCGTGTGTTTTAAACTAGATTTTTGAACAAACATATTTTTTATGTGCTTTTGTCTCTCTCCCTCTCTTTTATTTATTTATTTATTGTTACTTATTAGCTTTAATTTATTTTAATTTCAGTTTTAGTTATGGTAATTTTAGTGCTGCAACATAAACTTATTTTAATTTCAGTTAGTTTCCAAGGAAATATTATCAAAAATATGTGATTTGATTTGATTTGATTTGAACATGCACATGCCTTAGTATATTTCACATGTGTTTGAAAAACATAGCCAATCACCTTGCCCTCTGTATGTCCACATGTTGTACTCGGGCTGCGGAGGAAATGGCAAAGGTGAAAGCTTAGCGGAGATTATGTAGAGCAGTTCAACAATGTGTCAGCGTTGGAGCGTTGAGAAAAATGATTCGAGGGATTTGATGAAGAAAAAGGCGACTGTTGTTTCACTTGGGCTGGTTTTAGATGCCAGACGTGTGCTCGCGTTTGGTGGCGGCAGGTTTCTGGTGCTTTGATCTATTACGGGCTCTACTATAATAATGAATGGCGTGTATTTCCATCATTGGATTAGATGCATAGCTCGCCCTTACGTCCCTGTCCCTCTACATCACTCTCTGTCAAAGAGCAGACGTGGCAGATTAAAATATTGCCTGTGCTGTTGCAACCAAATGTGAGCAGTGGACAAAATGTGTAATGGCTTTAGCATTAATAATGGATAAGTATCACTGAAAAAGCTTTGCCTACTCTAATGCATAATTCATTTCTGCACCAGCATGGAGATGGGCAGTAATTAGCTGTCCAGTGCCCTATGAAAGTAAAGGTGCTCAGGGTCAGATTGTACTGCACTTCCATCTTAAAAAGACGAGTTATTAGACTGGCCCACCAGGTTTGTTTTAGCAGCAGCTGTGATTTTTGGTCATGCAGAGGGGTGGTGTTAAAATTCACCAATAGTTAGCATTCATACTTGCGCTCATGTCATTCCAAACTTAAATGACTTTATTTCTTTCAATGGAAAGAAGTGTCTTTTTTCATGGAACATGGAACCAGTACTCAGGCTTGACTCTGGGTCAATGACATGACGCTCATATATTTTGTACGAATTTACTAATGTATTCAAAAATACACATTTATATGAGTGTTATTTTAGTACTATTTAAATACTGTTATTGTATTTGTAAATATTTAGATTTTATTTTTAGAATTTTGAAAATATTGCTTTTCCTTTTATAGTAATTTTGTAGTACGTTTTTAGAAATTTGATTTGCTTTTGTCATTTTTTTATTACTCCTAATTAGCTTTATTTTATTTTTATTTCAGTTGCAGTACTGCAACATAAACTTTTAATTTCAGTTAGTTTAAAAAAAACATAATTATTATTATTATTATTATTGTTGTTGTTGTTGTTGTTATTATTGTTATTGTTATTATTATTATTATTATTATTATTACTAAGCACTGCATACAGTAAGTTTGCATACCAGCATACCTGAGTTCACCTCTTCTATTTTGTGCATGTTTTAAATTACTGAATTGTATTTATTTATTTATTTATTTATTTATTTATTGAGTTCACCTCTTCTATTTTGTGCATGTTTAATTACTGATTTTTATTATTATTATTATTATTATTATTATTATTTATTAATTAATTAATTTCAGTTAGTTGCTGAGGCAATATTATCAACATTTTTTTTGTTTGTTTTAGCTTTAATTTAAGTGATAATAATAATTATAATATTATTAATAATAATAATAAGCACAATAACCTGATAATAATAACAATAACCTGAGTTCACCTCTTCTATATTGTGCATGATTTTAATTACTGAATTTCATTTTATATATATATATATATATATATATATATATATATTATTATTATATATATATATATATATATATATATATATATATATATATATATATATATATATATATATATATATATATATATATAAAATGAAATTCAGTAATTAAAGTCATATAAAAAAAAAAATATATATATATATATATATATATATATGTGTGTAATGTGTGTGTGTGTGTGTGTATAAATTAATTAAATGTTTCTTGATATTTGTAAGAATGTGTTTTATCTTAAAACACATTTAAATAATGCAGATGTGTACACATGGATTCAAGGTGTAAGGGAAATATGTATTAATTATTAAATTATTAATAAAATGATATTATGTTGGCTGGTTATCCTGGTGGTTTCAACAAATTACATTTTTCATTAAATTTCAGTTAATTTCTCAGTTTTCAGAAATGCGCTGTCTTAGTTTTTCACCCGTGTTTAAAATTAGACTTTTGATTTTCTTTAGCATTGACAATCTTTCGAAGTCAGAAAAGTGGCTGTCAAGCTCAGAAAAGGACAAAAACCACCAAAGCAATCATTTACATGATTCCAGGTGTCCTAAAGCCGTACAATTTATGTGACAAAAAGTCAAAATTGTTTACTGAAAATTTTATCTTGTACCCTAGCACTCCTGCTCCTGCTATTCATCATATAACCTACACAATTTGCATACATTTGGAAGCAAACCGCACACACCACAAAAGAAGGAGATGAGCTTCATATATTGCATCTAAGATGAACACGCTAGGTCTTAAACATATTGAAGCATAAAAGACATTTGCGAGCTGGGATCATCAGTAAATAATGACATAAATTTCAGTTTGTACTTCACAGAAGTGACACGAGGGTGAGCAGATGATGAAAGAATTGTCATTTTTGCTTGAACTACTCCTTTAAAGCAGCACAGACTGAAGCTCTGCGATTAAAGAGAGCCTGTGCTTTGTACAACCGGGTTCTGATTCCTTTTATCCGTCTCCCTGAGGTGCAAAATATAAGCTCAACAACTTTGTTCTTAAAGTGTGAGAGAAAGATTTCATGGGAGAGATATTTTACTGAAGCATGGCAATCAGCAAACTAATTAAACGAGGCATTAAGTCAGGGCATTAAGGTAATAGCATTTAAGCTGTAGAGAAAAGGTCATACTTTTCTTATATTGCAACCACGATTAGTGAGAGAAATGAGATAAAACAAATAAATGACAAAAAAAAAAATGTGGATTACTATACAAAGCTGTGCAATTATGACTGCTGTATCTGCATACTGCATGTTAGCATTAAACATTAAGCTGAAATGCACCCTACTGCTTCACAATCTGCTAGATTTTGTTTCCAGGTTAAAGCTTGACAGATATAGGCTGTGTTCAGAATATGTTTTCTGCATAATGCGCAGTATGCACTGCATTCTGCCTTCTGTTTGGTTTAGATAGCATGTGAATACAAGAAAGAAAAATATTTGGGTAAAAACTACCAGTACTGATGATATAGATATAGTGTGCTGTGTATATATACCATTATTTTACACCGTTTTAATAAAATACATTTCTAAATGTTTGATAGTGTGATTAAATAATGTGTCAAGAAGATGTTAAACTGGATATTAAAGGTGATTTTTTTTTTATTAAAGAATTTTTTTCTTGTATGCCAAAAATCGTTAGGATATTAAGTAAAGGTCACATTCCATGAAGGTATTTTGTAAAGGTTCTACTGTAAATATATGAACAGTTAATTTTTGATTAGTAATATGCATTGCTAAGAACTTCATTTGCACAACTTTAAAGGCGATTTTCTCAATATTTTGATTTTTTTTTTTTTTTTTTTTTTTTTTTTTTTGCACCCTCAGATTCCTGATTTTCAAATGGTGTACCTCGGCCAAACATTCCTATCCTAACAAACCATATGTCAATGGAAAGCTTATTTATTCAACTTTCAGATGATGTATAAATCACGGCCCTTATGACTGGTTTTGTGGTCCATGGTCACAAACAATCTTTGATGTATAGTTTGTTTAGAATAGGACAAAATATTGAGAAAATCACCTTTAAAGTTGTCCAAATAAAGTTCTTAGCAATGCATATTACTAATCAAAAAAAAAGTTTTGATATATTTTCAGTAGGAAATGTTCAAAATATCTTCATAGAACATGATATTTACTTAATATCACTGATTTACACCTTACATACATAGTAATTGTTTATTTTGTATATTGTAAAGTTATTGCTATTTTGCACATTGTCTGTCTTGTATAATTGTATATTGTCCTTTTTGTCTGTTATCGTGTCTGGTCCTTTTATTGTCATGCACTGTGGAGCTTCTGTCACTACAACAAATTCCTAGTATGTGTAAACATACATGGCAATAAAGCTCATTCTGATTCTGATTCTGAAAATATCCTAATGAGTTTTTGCATAAAAGAAAAATTTATCATTTTAACCCATACAATGTATTTTTGTCTATTACTACAAATATACCAATGCTACTTATGACTAGTTTTGTGGTCCAGGGTCACATATTGTGCATTGTTACTTCTTGTTAGTTAATGCATTAACTAAAATTAACAAATAAGACCTTATTGTAACGTGTTACCAATTAAATAATTGTGTTAAATGTAATTTTCCCCAAACACTTAAATAGAAAGAGTAGACAAAGTCAAAAGATCAAGTAAGGACTAAAACTACCAATTTATGAGTGAAAAAAAAGATATTTGTACACCAATCTGTGAGCATTTTATTCTGAACATACAAATTGCTACTTGATATTTGCCATCTCTCCTCTTTTTCTTTCGCTCAAACCGTACATTGTGTCTGTTTTTTACTAGTGCGATTGCATCGATTATGGCGCCTTCCATTTTGTTTTAACAAAACAAATACCTCTCGCTTGATGGGTAAATGTGCCATTTTGTCACACACGTGCTAAGTGCTTTTCAGTCTCTCCACATCTAACCTGGTAGACATGGGTGGTGAGTTCATCCAGCCACTCCACCTGCATGCACTTCTTCAGCCTGTAAGACCAGTTTGAAAGACACAGAATAATGTAAGGCTTCGGATGGAGTGTTGTAGTGGAGAGATTCATTTAAAGCAATGTTCTTCTGTGCTGTAATGCTACTCTTTTCACTTACACTACTGTATGTACTACTGTGATGACATGTCTAATTGGTTTATAAAAATCTGTCCTTCTGTGAAAACACAAAAATCTGACATGCTTAGTAAACTGACAGGTTTGATGTGTTTTTCTTCAGTTTTAATGATCATCTTTCAGTTGTGTCAGGTGTTTTCAAGTATTTAATTAGTACTGTCAAAATCAGTGTGTTAACGCAGGTGATTAATTTTTCTAGTTCAGCGGTGTTAAAAATATTTAACACAGTTAATGCAGGGGCGGGGCTAGGGTTGGCCACTTCACTCATAACTGCTGCTTCTATCTCTTTTTTTTTTTTTTTTTTTTTTTTTCTTGACAAGAGGTGCATTTATTTATTCACTGAATGTCTTTACAACATTTTCAGACACGCACTCCAGAGCCAGGTGCTAGCCAAACGAGCGCGGAAAAGGTACAGGTGACTAGGGAGCTTCAGTAGAACAACAGTAAACTGTGGTCAAATAAGATGTTGTCAGG
Organism: Cirrhinus mrigala; assembly: GCA_036247105.1. Taxonomy (NCBI): domain Eukaryota; kingdom Metazoa; phylum Chordata; class Actinopteri; order Cypriniformes; family Cyprinidae; genus Cirrhinus; species Cirrhinus mrigala. The sequence goes on from CM070011.1 coordinate 12,102,360, forward strand.
TCATATGTCAGTAAAAAATTTACCTGTCCTGTCACCCATTATACTGTGCTTGTAGCATGCATACTTCAATTGCAGCATCCGCCAGAATCATTTTATATTAAAGTGTGAATGAAACTACGAGCATGATGTCTGTTAATCAAAGAACCAAGGGAAAAAGAGGACATCAACAGTGTTGGGGAAAGTTACTTTAAAAGTAATGCATTACAATATTGAGTAACTCCATAAAAAAGTAACTAATTATGTTACTTAGTTACTTTTTATGGAAAGTAATGTTTTACTTTACTCTTGTGTTACTTTTTAAATCTGGGCAGGGCTTGCTTGTTTGTTTTTAATATAAAAAGTTCTATTTTTGGCAAATGTAAAAGGCTTTTCACACCAAAAGCCTCTTGCCTTGAGAAAAGTAAATTCACGTCTGTACAGTAGACGCAGAAGAAAAAAAATTCAACTCTTCAGCAATAAAAAAAGGAAAACAAATGTTAGATTATCTTGAGTAATTTTTGCTTATTAGTATGGTTGAACTGGATCATCAAAGGTCAACAGCAAAGACACTGGTTAATAAAATGGGTTTAAATACATAAAGAATATTTATTGTTGAATTTCACTGTTTTTATTCATTTTGAGGAATACTGAATCTGTTTTTTGTGAATGAGATGAATTAATGCATGTTCACATTTATTCTAGAACTAACATCTTGCTCTTGATTTCTCTTAACATGGTGACAGGAGAGCTTAATCAATAAATGGGGGGAAAAGTAACTGCTGTTACTTATTTGAAAAAAGTAACTCAGATATTTTCTTTGCCAATTAAAAAGTACTTTACTAGTTACTTGGAAAAAGTAATAATATTACGTAACTTGCATTACTTGGGGTGACACTGGGGGTAACTAGCCCATCAATAACTTTTGTAGCTTTAAGGATTGATCAATATTTAATTTAATATTTAGTGTTTGATAACTTTAACTTTCATAACTTTCAATTTCTGTAAATTTCTTACTTGCTGAAGGGCACAGGTAAATAATGGGTTCACTTAAAACAGAAGCTGTTATTTTTTAAAGTCTAGTAAATGTTAAAGTTGATAGCTCTCAATTATACTGTAATGTTGAATGACTTTAGTCAATGGTAAAATATTAGGGAAAAAATAATTTCCTAGAGACACCAATAATATTGGTCAGTGATACCTTCAGACATAAAAATAATAAATATTAAAAATATACTGTCTTTGTTGTCTTTTTTATTTATTTATTTTTTTATCGATTGACAGCGCTAATTTAAATTAACTAGTTTTGTTCAAGTCAAAAATATTTAATTTGAATGAATCAACTTAAAACTAGTCAGATGGATTCAGTCGCATCAAATCATGTTTTTACTCTTGGAATTATTTAGCAGATTTATTCATCCAAAGTGACTTACAAATGAATATTAAGCAAAACAAAACAATTCTTATATGTATATTTACTTCATTTATATACTACCTTTTATGCATGAGGCAAAAAGCTTGGGATCAGTCTAAGATTATTTTATTTTATTATGAAATAAAATAAATAACGCTGTGCTGCTTTATATTTTTGTAGAAACATTGATACTTTTTTCAGAATTCTTTCATGAACAGAAAGTTCAAAAGAACAGCATTTATATAAATATTTTTTTAACATTATAAATCTTTAATGTCCCTTTTGATCAATTTAATACATCCTTAATTTATATAATTTTAATGCAAAATATATAATTTTAATGCAAAATTTAAATCACTATATAGTATCAGTAGATGTTTCTTTCAGGAGAATCTTTTTTTTTTGAGAGACAGAGAGAGAAAGAGAATCCACTTGATGTTTAACATGTTACTCAAACAAAAAGATTTTTGTTGGTCACATTAAAACCATTGTCTTCACGTTTCCTGGCTTATTAAGCATAGTGTAACAGTGTAAGATTGTACATGTAAACACACTTAGGTTGAACTTCTTATAAGTAACAAACTAAAAGGTTTTGCGAGAGCCTTTTTCTCGGCTGCTTCCTAAATGATCCTAGTAATCTTGGTCAAAGGCTTGACAAAAATGACCGTCAAATCAGAAAATGATGTATCAAAGCTATAGAGTACAGCACTCATTTACTGCATATTAGTCACAGATGTAGCAGTAATGACATTGCTCTTTGATGTGAGTCAATGGACACTTTTACAGTACAATGATCCAACATTAACAATGTTAATGTACCCACGCTGCTGTTCACGGTCTTAAATTGAACAATGTATGCTTTGTTAACGTTGCCATTTTGCAGCTGTCTTTGTTTTTTAATGTTTTTTTGTGTAATACCCATGTAGGATATTACTTGTGACAGATGTGCAGTGCTCATACAAAGCCCCGCAGCTTGAAGCTGGGAGTGCTGGGAATGGTGACCTTTGAGTCAGACCCTCATACCGTGTTTATCCTGCAACATATCTGCACACAAACACACACAATTAACAGCCGTCGGATACGGTCCCGCCTCCCTCTCGCGGTTCACGCTGCCTCAGTCTGTGGATGTGCAATAAAAGCGTTCTCTTGTTCTTCCCCTAAGTGCAACAAATGTAAAACACATTGCTTGGGGAGGTTTGTGCAAACATACAGATTTACGCACAAGCGCCTTTTCCTCTAGTCAACATCCTCTGTATTGATCAGTAGCGCTCAGGCAGAAAAGTATAGCTAATACGGAAAGGGTTTCTGGCCTCTTACCTTCACCCTCAACAATATGCCCACGGTTCTCATCTTTGAGACTCCAGCATGTCGGTGCATCGCTGCATTGTTTTTTGGACTTTATTGAAACATCCTGGCATCACACTTGCTATGGTTTGACATGTTTGGGTCTGGTTTGACATTAAAAAGCAATGAAGTCTAAAGAGTTTGGACTCTGAATGCCTTAGTAACACACATGGGTTTTTAATTTTTAATAACTATAACTTTTATTGTGGCCAATGTAAAGCACCACCTTCTGAATGTAGGGTATTTTTTCATGATTGTATTTTTGGGGGATTAGAGCACTGTAAAATAGTTGTTTTTTTTTTTTTTGTTTTTTTCAAATTTGCAAATAAAACAAAGATTATTAGAGTATGTTTTACAAAAATATACAATAACACTTTACAGTATGGTTCATTAGTTAACTACTTAGTTAACATAAACTAACACTGAACAATACCTCTACAGCATTTATTAATTTTGGTTCATGTTAATGAACATTTACTAATGCATTATTAAAATCAAACAACTGTATTCGTTAAATAACATTAACAAAGATTAATAAATACTGTAAATGCATTGTTCATTGTTTGTTCATGTTAGTTAATACAATAACATTAACCAATGGAACCATATTGTAATGTAATGTGCAATTTCATGTTTAATTACATTTTTACTTGCTAATTGTATAATTAATTGCGAAATTTACTAGCTATTTCAACAGAACAAAACAAATTATTTTCCAGTCTAGAATTTTCAAGCCATATTTGTAGTAAGTAGGGCTGAAATAAAGGCTTTTCGCTGAAAAAAAATATTTTTGGAAGTTCTAAATAAAACAAAGATGATTGGAAATTTAGTGTAGAAACAATTTTCATTCAATAATTGCTGATAAATTTCACAAATAATTGCCAAGAAACGGCTAGTAATACATTAACCCCTGGTTTCACAGACAAGGCTTAAGTCTAGTCCTAGACTAAAATGTAAGTGTGAGCTGTTTCAACTGAAAGAAACTTGCACGGACTGATCTTAAAATATATCAATGCCTTTGTTTTGTCTTGAGATGTGCACCAGTAATGTTTTTTTGTTTTGTTTTTTCTAGGCACGTTTATAAAAATTACGTAAATGTCCTAATTGAACTATGGCCTAATCTTGGCTTAGTCTAAGCCCTGTCTGTGAAATTTTGAAGTAGAAATGTTAAAATGTTTATTTTCTTGTAAACTGTACTCCATTAATCTTCATTTACAACTTAAAAAAACATTTTTCACAGTGTACCTTTTACAAGAAAATATATTTAATGATATTTATTTTAATTGCAATGTTTAAGTCATTGTTTCTTGACCATTTTTTTTTGTGATTATTTGTGACGTTTGCTAGCAAATGACTGAAAAATGTTTTCTACAGTTTCTTTTTTTCAGTATAGTACAGTTGTTCAATTTACATGAGTAGAATCTTGATAAATTTATAGCATTCGAAATACTCACAAACTGTGGATTAGGACTAAATTTAAAAACAATACACTTTTTAATAGTGATGGGTATGCTTGGTTGATTGCCAGCTGTACAAAGCTGAAGTGTCATATCTTAGAGTTGTATCTAGATTCGTCTGAAGAGACACATCTGAAAGGAGGATATCCAGAAATCGTTGAATATTGAAGATGAGCTGTCCTGAAAGAGATAAGCCTTGCATTATGCTGCTGCCTTTACTGATACTAATCCTTTGTCAGTATGAGAGCTTTTGATGTTTAACCCTTGCAGTTTTGGCAAATGTGCTGATATGCAATTTACAGAAGTATGCAGTGTCTTCATAGCTATTAGTCAACAATGATGCGATACTAAAATATACAGTTGATATATCATGCAGAAGTAAATACATATATTAAAATAACTGAATTACTAAAAATGTCATAAAATGTTACTTGCCTTATAGATCTTTTTTATTGTTATTTTAATACGTTCCTTTAGGTTTACTTATAAAGTTAATAAAGTTTTCTGCACACAAAATAAATAAATTAATTAAATTTTGGAAAAATTATTATTTTCAACCCACATTCTGACCCTCTGTCTAAAACGACCTGTTTTAAAGGGGTCATCGGATGCCCATTTTCCACAAGTTGATATGATTCTTTAGGGTCTTAATGAAAAGTGTAATATACTTTGGTTAAAAATTTTCAGTGTTAGTGTAAAAAACACTCTTTTTACCATGTCAGAATGAGCTCTGCAAAAATTGACCCATTCTGATGGATTGTTCCTCTAAACGCAGATGAGCTCTGCTTGCCCCGCCCCTGTCTTCTCTCCGTGGAGTGACGAGCTGTGCTGAGAGATTGTTTACTTTAGCCAAATTTAGCATGTTTAGCTGCGGAACTTGCTAACTAGCGCGTTATCAGGAAAGGTAATTGCATTCCCTTCACAAACAAATGTAATCTACTGCATCTTCAGCGGCTCAGATGTTGGGAGTAAATAACGACCACTATGTTCATTATTACATCCAGCAACACAACACCTCAATCGCTCAATCGGAGATATTCTTGTCTAACTTGCATCCCTGCTTCAGCATTGAAACAATGGAGGTCATAGTGCCATTTTGGCAAACTGCATACGTTGTTCTCTCAGCCTCACCGAGTGGATACGTCTTCTACGTTCTTTACGTTTTGATTTGAACAAAAACAGCGTATCCGTGTGGAGCGTCTGACAGAACAGTGTACGCAGTTTGCATTCAGCATTTATTTTTATTTTCTATGTGTACAAAAAGTATTCTCGTCGCTTCATAAAATTCAGATTGAACCACTGATGGCAGATGGACTGTTTTGAGGATGCCTTTCATACTTTTCTGGGTCTTGACAGTGGTAGTCAATGGGACGGTGACAGACCTCCCGGTTTTCATCCAAAATATCTTAAATTGTGTTCCGAAGACGAACTAAGCTTTTACTGGTTTGGAACGACAAGTGATTAATGACAAAATTGTCATTTTGGGGTGGAGTAACCCTTTGAAGGGGTCATCGGATGCTAAGTTCACTTTTACATGTTGTTTAAACAGTAATGTGTGTTGGCAGTATATATACAAATCTACCCTATAATGATAAAAATCCATGCAGTGGTTTTTAATTAATCTGTAAAAATAATATCCCCTTTTTCAAATCGAGCCGTTCTCAGATGCCCGTCACACCGACAGAGGCCGCTCCCACAATAGTTGATTGACAGGAGCTCTTACCTTAGACCAGCTGTCGCAGTCCAGTAACTTTCCATGTTTTGATGCCAGAGCAGGGATGTAAGTTAGACAAGAATATCTCCGATTGAGGTGATTGAGGTGTTGTGTTGCTGGATGTAATAATGAACATAGTGGTCATCATTTACTCCCGACATCTGAGCCGCTGAAGATGCAGTGGATTACGTTTGTTTGTGAAGGGAATGTGCCTCCCGATCTACATATATCCGTCTATGTTCGCGCGAATCATTCATGATCCAGCTTCACTTACAGCAGAAGTGAGTATAAGCGTTTTTTAATGAATCTTTGCGATCGCCTTTTCTTATAACGTGGTAGTTAACAAGTTTAGCGGCTAAACACGGCTAAATGCGGCTAATGTAAACAAGACCGTCTTTCCACAGAGAGAAGAGAGGGGCGGGGTGAGCCCAGCTCATTTGCATTTAAAGGAACAACCCCTTAGAATGAGATGATTTTTGCAGAGCTGATTTTGGCAAGGTAAAAAGGGTGTTGTTTTACAAAACCATTGAGAATTTTTAATCAAAGTATATTAGAGACTTTTCATTAAGACCCTAAAGAATCATATCAACTTGTGGAAAATGGGCATCCGATGACCCTTTTAAGCTTCTGAACGCCAGTGGGCGGGGCCTATGGTGAGATGATCATTCGTTGATGTCTTGCTCTGGAGGCAGTGTTTATGCAAATGTTTGTTCCCCTGTGATGTCATCTGGCACCTCAGATCCAAACGAGATGTTTTTAGAGCTTTATAATGAGGAGGAGGTTTTAAGCTATGAAACTTGAAAGATATTTTAATGGTACAATAATCTCTTATATGCCAAAAGTTTAAGGCAAATTTGATTTCTCATGTCATGACCCCTTCAATGTTACGCCTGCATGATATTTTAGAATTGCTAGTGGCACATAAAAGGATGAATCTATCTATTCACGCATACAAACCACACACACACATACAATCATTAATAATAAATGTAATTATATAATAGCTATGCATGGACGGAGTCATGCAATCATTTACATGAGTAGGTAGAGGGAAAGAAATTAAAGCAAGGATATAACAATGGTCTTTATTAATGTAAATGGTTTTAGTCAGTTTATAATATTTTTCAGTGTCTTACATTGTGAAACATTGCACAATATATACCACTTGTTCAATTTCTCAGTTAATTGCTGGAGCATGTTACTGGAAATAATTGTTAATTACAGCCCACAGCAAAGCAATTGTGAACTGTAAAAAAAAAAAAAACATGTGAGAAAGACTTCATGAATACAGCTTTTCTTCTGCTTTCCGCCATTTATTTTACTCCGAAGCGTAGAGTCTATTTCAGGACTTTGCAGAGCTCTTCACGGCGTCATGCTTCTTTGTTGAATGGAGAAGTTCTGCGTATATAGCAGAGTGACGTAGATACGCAAGAGAAAAACAGGCTTATCATTGTGTTCAATAGCTATGTGTTTTCATGCTTTTGTACATTTCTTTGTCTTTTCGAGTGTGTAGAAGACCCATGTGACTGGAAAAAAAAGGGCAAAAAATAAATGTAACGTTAGTATGCGGCACGCACTCAAGTCAGTATAGCAGCAAGAATCTAGTGTGTCCTGTCAGATCTAATGGCTGAATGTGAAAGTTGAAGGTTTGTGTAAAAATGTCAGAGTTTCTCAGAATTGAGCCTCTTATGTGAAGCTTTGTCTAGAGCACTTGTTTAAAGTACAGCAAGCTGTCATCCTTCAGGATGGTTCTTAACAGGAAACATCTGTGAAACGTGGTATGAGGTGCAGCGCTTCACTTCCAATGACACAAATGTATCCGAGTACTGTGATTTTTAATTTTGTTTAATTCTAAAGGAAAATTGAAGAACATCTAAAAGCATATGAAAGAGAAATATGCTCTGACAGCTAGCAGCTTGAGGTGGTCATGTACATTAAAATTGAACTGATAGGTTTTAATATGAAAATAATGAGGGAGTGATTATGAACAGATACATCTGTTGAAAATCAGTATATATTGTTGTCACATAACATGAAATATGAAGTGCAGTTCTATTAGTAACTTGATTTATGCTTTATATATTTTTATTTTATACTTCACTTATATTGTACTTTATTTACTTATTGTACTTTTTTTTTTTTTTTTTTAAATCGCGGCATACATTGCGGCAGAAGTACCGACCCAGTGTTTACAAGTAAACATGCAAAAAAGGTTACAAGCCCTTTATAAAAAATAATAATAATAATAATAATAAAAATGTGTCAAAACAAAATAATCAATTGTTTCGCTAGATAAGACCCTTCTTCCTCGGCTGGGATCGTTTAGAGCCCTTTGAAGCTGCATTTAAACTGCATTTTGAAAGTTCAAAGTCAGGGGCATCATAGAAGTCCACTATATGGAGAAAAATCCTGAAATGTTTTCCTCAAAAAACATAATTTCCTTACGACTGAAGAAAGAAAGGCATGAAGTGAGACAGGGGGTGAGTACATTATCTGTAAATTTTTGTTCTGGAAGTGAACTACTCCTTTAAATTAATCAAAAGTGAAAGTAAAGACATTTGTAATGTTACAAAATATTTTTTTTCTCAAATAAATGCTGTTCTTCTGAACTTTCTGTTCATCAAAGAATCATGGCGAGGGGAATCATTTATGGAAATATTAAGCAGTACAACTGTTTTTCAACACTGATAATAATAATAATAATAATAAATGTTCCTTGAGCACCAAATTAGCATATTGAAGTGATTTCTGAAGGATCATGTGACACCGAAGACTAAAGTGTCTTTTAACTGTCTTAAATTTATTTTAAATCAATTCTTAAATCATTTTAAAAGTTTTTACATTTTTTGTTTTATTGTTGTGATTATTGTTTTTATGATTATTCTACTTCTTTTTTTGTGATTATTGTTTTTATGATTATTCTACTTCCTTTTACGTAAAGCACTTTGAATTACCTTTGTGTATGAAATGTGCTATATAAATAAACTTGCCTTGCTTTGCCTTGCCTTTCCTAAAGTGCCTTTCCTAATGGCAGAATCACAGGAATACATTTTTAAAAATATTAAATTAGAAAACAGTTATTATATATTAATATTTCACAATATTAATGCCAAGTTCTGTCATGAAACTCTATATGGTGCAGACTGATGGGTTGTTAATGCAAACTGAAGATATTCACATCTACTTGGCACAAGCTGATTGGTTCATGTTGCATACTCAGCCATTGAGCTTGCTTTTACATTAAAATGGCTGGTTAGCATTCACTAGAGCATTTTTGCAGCATGCTTTCAGATTTCCCCTGAAATCCTTCACATCCCCAGCTCCACCTGTATAGATCTGCTACAGGTTATTTTATATACTATTTGCGCAGCAGAAGTATGTCTTAAATACTCAGAGAACCGTTTCGTTGTATGTATTGGCAGGAGCAATTTCCTGTACTTGTAATAATCTACAATGACAGCAATAACTAACTGCGGCGTAGCAGATCTATTCCACCAAGACCAGATACATTAACATTGCCATATCCATTACCATTCTAAAATCTTCTTTTCATGACAGAACTGTTTTTGATCAATAAATGCAACCTTGATGAGCATAAACATAGACAAAGACATCTTTTAAAAACATGGTTAATGGTAAAAAAAATTGATGGGACCCCAAATGTGTAGAAAGTGTCATCTGATGTTTTGTATGAAGACATCAACATATACAGTAATTCCACACCTGGCAAGCTTGAAGAGTTTTACACTTTACCACGCTCTGCTATCAAAACAAATATTGATGTTTAAATCTAATGCGATTTGAAACTGAGAGGCATAAGCTATAGTGATGGAGCATTCTAACATAAGGCTTGCCATGCTATATTAAGTTTAAATGGCCCAAATACAAAATCTCAAGATTATATTGAATGCAGCCTGTGGACTAAATATCATTAAGAAGTTGTGGCATCTGTTGCTGTCTACATAATATGAAGCTTATGTTGTATAAAGCTGTAAGCCTCTTCATGTCTAGACAGCAGAGCTAGAATGAAAGCATCATATTGAATGAAGCTTGTTTTATTGTTTTGTGTGATGGAGTTCAAGAGGGCAATGATGTGTAGTAAAGATGATTAGGTTTTTTTTTATTTCTGCGCTTTATTTGATAAGTTACAATATGTTGTATTATCTTAAAGTTGTGTAATGCATTATGTTAGTGAGGAAAAAGTTGATTGTATTTTGTTATTATCTAATATACGGGTATACTGAAAACATTTGTGCGTGTGTTTGTTCTACGTTCACATAAAAATCATACCAAATTCTGGTCAAACTAATTTAATGAACACTATGGAATGAATACCAAGTATTCATTAGCAAACCTGACTATCCCTCAGCTAAAATAATTTAAAAGGATATTTCACCAAAATATTTATGTTCATTTATTCACCCACATGTCATTTCAACAGATTAAACTTTCATTTGTTCAATTCTTGAATATTTTTCTATTTTTAATCTGCTTTTTGTATTCAGGCTCGAGCATAATACTTACTAATAACAATCTTCTTGTCAGTTGATTCCCAACAATAGGATCCTGTTTTGAAAATGAAAGTTCTAGGAATTATATATTCATGATATGAGTACCATATGCTGAGCATGAAGTGTTAAAAATAGTTCAATGTTTATAAAAGCCCACAGGAGGGGGAAAAAAAAAAAGTAGTGAATTAAGAGACGAGAAGATATGTTTGACATGCTGCTGGGTCATATATGTTTGCTTAAACAGCTTTAAGCTAAGGCAGATATTGGTAATGGATTTTGTGAGTGTTTAGGACTAAACCATCAATTCTTAAAGCTTAGAAAAATCCAATGTTTGAAAAGCGAAATGAAAAGCCCCGACAAGGGCCTTTCAACGTACTTTTCATGCGCAAAACTGAGCTAACATGGTAAAGTGATAGTATCAGATGATTATACCATAATCACTCAGGGGCGAAAAAGGAAAAAAGATACACTTTTTAAAACGCATATTAATTTTAGGTTCAAACGCTCACTGATGCTTCCGAAGGAAACGCAATACATATATATATATATATATATATATATATATATATATATATATACTTTTTTTGGCAAAATAAGAAAAATGTATTCTGTTCAAAAGTTTTCACCCCCCGACTCTTAGCGCATTGTTTTCATTTCTAAGGCATCAGGGAGCGTTTGAAACTTCTGTAATCATTGTATACGAGTCCCTCAGTTGTCCTCAGTGTGAAAAGAGTTTTTCGACATACCCTAACTGTCTTGAGGCAGAATGCACAGAGTTCAGGGAGAGCAAGACAAGACGAGCGTTTGAGATTAAAGAGATTAAGAATCAAGCATATGTAAACTTTTGAACAGGATCATTTTTATAAATTCAACTATTATTTTTTCTTGTGGACTATGTAAGCATCTTTAAAATATCTGTGAAATATCTTATTTGGGTCAGTACTAAATAAAAAATAACATGATCCCTTTTATTTTGGTAAAATAATTAACAATTTGCAGATTCTGCAAGGTGTATGTAAACTTTTGACTTCAACTGTTTATATAGGGAAAGCATTGGTAAGCAAGAGATGTAATGCTAAATTTCTCCAAATCTGTTCTGATGAAGAAACAAACTCATCTACATCTTTGATGGCTTGAGGGTGAGTACATTTTCAGCCATTTTCATTTTGGAGTTAACTATTCCTTTAAATAAATGATCAAGTCATTGTATAGCTAGTAAATGTTTTATCTGATAATTACCTTATTTTTACATAATATAAATATATAGCATTTAACAGTATTAGCCCTTACTTTACATTATTGAAAAGCACTTATCCACATAATTTGTGTAACTGGTCTTTAGACTCAGAACTGAGAAACAACTCTGTCTGATTGCCCATAATTATAGTACTCGATTACCATATGCATAATGTATATCATGGCATTTGATCCACTTAAAAGAACTTAAAAGAATACCATGGTGTTACTGTAGTACCATGTTCAACAGCACATGGTAATACCATTCTACCTTCATACATAAACCACTTGTCTGATGTAGTTTCCATCCTTATGAAAAGTGGATGGCAGCATAATCATCTGGACATCAACAGATTTAACCTCGCTGGGCAGGTAGCCAGGGTCGTAAAGAGGCTCTTGCACCAGGACGTCCATTACTGACCTGTGCCACCCTACAGCATAAGCCTCTGTTGGCCTTCAGCCATGTTTATATGCATCCTAATCTCTTTGTTTTGGCTGTGCATTGATGTCCAGTATGAAATTACCTTAACTGCACAAGAAAGAGATTCAGGATCAGACCAGGAGTGGTGATCCGAGGTCAGGTCACTTTTTTGCATGCTTTCTCTTAGTGTGTGATTTTAATAGAAAACTGAAACGCAAGATACGTTTGCTAGTTTTCCGGTTGGCAGACATAATTGCAGGTTGCCATGCAACTGAATTTATGCTCAGCTAAGAATTAGAACTCTGTCAGTGCAGTTTGAAGGTTGTGATAAGAAAGGATCCTCTTTGCATATGAATAAAGTAAAAGCATGCCATCTGCATTGCTCTGTATCAATTAAGGTAGCACAACATATCGGCTCGCCGTAAAATAGATGCGCATTTGTGATGTCTTGTTTCGTTAGACGAGCTTGATTTTATGGCGGGTTCTCATTTGGTGCATTACTTTTCCTTTTCCATTAGCTTTGCTTGTTTGATTCTTATTTACATTTGTTTTTATCAGAAGGATATGACTAGTGTTTTTATCTATAGCTTTTACAAAGACGAGCCATGTTTTTTTTTTTTTTTAAATTAGTCATCAGCAGAGTGTGCTGATGCACTTAATTGTAGATCATTCTTTAAGGGAAATCCTTAGAGAACGTGTGCAACAACTGCACGCTTGGTTGCTTTGTAAATTGTAGATCTACTGAACGTTTTTGCTGAAATTCTTGTAGTGGGTCAGTACTGGTCCAAGTATATTTCCACACAATCTTACCAGTGTAGCAAATATGCAAAAAAAAAAAAAAAAAAATGGATGGCACTTTATAATAAGGTAAAATTTGCTAGTGTTAGTTAAAGTATCAGGGATCATTTAACCTACAGTTAACATTTTTTACAGCAATGTTCATTTATAAATATGCTATAAAAAGGATAGTTACCCTAAAATAAAAATTCTGTCATTAATTACTCACCATGTCGTTCCAAACCCATAAGATTTTCATTCATCTTCAGAACACAAATGCCAAACAAAAATTTCAATCCAAGTTCATGTGCATTTTTGTGCTCAGAAGTTTTGTTGTTTACAACAGCTGTATTCTTAGCAAGTTCATCCAGATTTTCTTAAAAGGACCTGTTTAAAAAGATTGTCTTGATGTGACTTGCTTTAGTGATAACATTATGTTTCATGAGTCAATCACACGTTGAAGCCTAGCTACCAGAGTGTCCTTTAATCTACTGATCACAATTGCTTCTGTAATCGCAGCTGCTCCTATTGTCATGAGCTGACAAGTCAGCCTTTGAAAATGCATAGTTTGTCATAAATATATAAACAAAGCAAGCATAGCCATCAAAAATCAAATGATTTTTACTTATGGCTAAAATATATCTTCTGAGCCATAATGCTTAATTTGATAAGAGATAGCTTGGATGTGCAGGTGCTGATAGAAAAATAAAAAGATGGCAGGAGAGGACTGAATGGAAATGTAGCAGGCCATGCAACCACCAAACCAATTTGTGTAATAAGCATGTAATGAAGTTAGCAAGGGGTTTTAGAAAATCGTCCTGTATTTATGCAAAAATTGGCCAAAACAAAAAATTAATTTCGACAGCATTTACTTATGCTGAACACAAAAGAAGATATTTTGAAGAGTGTAACAGTTGCTGGTAGCTATTTACTTCCATACTATTTATCATCTACCATAGTACTATGGAAGTCAGTTGATATCAGTAACCGTTTGGTCACCAACATTGATAATATATCATCTTTTGTGAGAATTTTCATTGTTCCTAAATGGATTGTTAATGGCTTTTCATACAGATTATAATCTTTATACTCACCAGTATAAAGTATAAAGTATTTTCACCAGTATTTTTCTTTTAATTTTTATTTATTTAAATATTTTAGTTATTTAATTATAGTTTAATTTATTTTATTTTAAATGAGTCTTGAGGTTTGACAGATTATATTGTTTAGTCTGTTTATTTGAGTTTTTTTTTTTTTTTTTTTTTTTTTAAGGGGTCGTCGTATGTCAGTTGTCAACAAGTTGATATGATTCTTTAGAATTTTTCTCAATTCTTTAGGGTTTTTCCTCTCTTTTAAAACAACACTCTTTACCTTGTCAAAAACAGCTCTGTTTACAGTGACCCGTTTTGGTACATGTCCCTTTAAATGCTAATTAGCTCTGCTCACCCCACCCCTCTCTTCCGTGGGATTATGAGCAGTTCTCTGAGAGACTGTAAACTTTAGCCGCATTTAGCCACACAACATTCGAACTAGCACATTATTAGGAAAGTCGATTTGCAAAGATTCGTAAAAACCTTATACACTCTCCGAAAAAAAGGTACATTTCTGTCACTGGGGCGGTACCCTAAGGTACAAAAGTGAAAAGGTACAAATATGTACTTTTAAAGTACTAATATGTATCTTTAAGGTACCAAAATATACTTTTAAAGTACTAAAATGTACCTTTAAGGTACTAATATGTACTGTTTAGGGGTAGGTATGGTACAAAGATGTACCTTTTCATGTTTGTACCTTAGGGTACTGCCCCATTGACAGAGCTGTACCTTTTTTTTTCTGACAGTGTACTCACTTCTTCTGTAGGTGAAGCTGGATCATGAATGATTCGCGAAACATGATCAGAATCACAAATAGCTTTATTCGCCAAGTGTGCGCAAACACACGAGGAATTTGTTGTGGTTTTTTTTAAGGTGCTCCTGGTACATACATACATACATACATACATACATACATACATACATACATACATACATACATACATATCTGACATGAGAACAGAGAAAAAAACATTTAAATAAAATAAAAACTTAGAATAAATAATAATGTATGAATCTGGAACAAAAGATTTATGTACAGATTTGTGCATTATTCCTCTATATACAGCTATAAATAAGAAATGTGCATGTGTATGTGTATTTACATTATATGATGCATTAAGTGCCGAGGGTAAAACCATTTTAAATTTGAAGATCACGGTAAATTTAACTTATTCTGTCTTCTGGTAAACATGTAACTATCTTTTGTAGCCTCTGAAGGGCAGTACTAAATGAAAAAATATTAAACTTAGGCAAAATAAGAAAAATGTACATATCTCCATTCCATTCAGAAGTTTTCACCCCCCGACTCTTAATGCATGTTTTTTCCTTCTGGAGCATCAGTGAGCGTTTGAAACTTCTGTAATAGTTGCATATGAGTCCCTCAGCTGTCCTCAGTGAAAATATGGATCTCAAAATCATTGTTGGAAAGGGTTAAAATACACAAAAATGCTGGAAAACCAAAGAATTTGTGGAACCTTAAGGATTTTTCTGAAGAACAGCGGGCAGTTTAACTGTTTAGGACAAACAAGGGACTCATGAACAACTATCAATAAACAAAAAAAAAAAAAAAAACACAGCTGTGGATCATTCAGGTAACAACACAGTATTAAGAATCAAGTGTATGTAAACTTTTCAACCTGGGTCATTTTTATAAATTCAACTATTATTTTCTCTTGTGGACTATATGTAAACATCTTTTACAGTATGTGAAATATCTTATTCAGGTCAGCACTAAATAAACAATAATATGCATTTTGTATGATCCCTCTTGTTTTGGTCAAATAACATTTTTATTGATTCTGAAAGGGGGATGCAAACTTTTGACCTCACCTGTATATCCAACAACAGAACACCTAAATCACTTAGGAGACATTCTTGTCTTCCCTGCTCCAGCGTCGAAACAATGGCGAACTGTTTACAGCTCACTCAGGGCGGGTCTGTGCCAAAACGGCTGTGTCAATCAACAATCGTGGGAGGGGCCTGTGCAGAACTACGTCACTCTGCCAGGAATCTCAGAACAGCTTGATCTGAGAAAGTGATCATCATTATTGGGGATTTAAAATAAAAAGCTCTGGATGGATTTTTATCATTATAGGGTGGTTGTGTACACACACTGCCAACACACATTTATGTTCAAACTAGATGTAAAAGTGAATTTTGCATCCGCTGACCCCTTTAAATCCTACTTGTCTTACTTGTATTTTTGTATTCTTACTTGTATTTTTTATTTTACTTAATTTTATTTATTTTATTTTGTTTGGGTTAGGTCATTTTAGGTTGCACACATGAGCTCTTTCTTGTAACTTAAGTCATGGAGAAGAGAACTCTTTGGGCTTACCATTGTGGTCATTGATTTTGCATAGCAGTGTTTCACAGCAAGCCAGCACTCTGAAACTGTAGTTCTGTGGCTGCGCTAGGCCGCTGGGACTTTTAACAGGATTGCTGTCTCTGAAAAAGTTGAGAAGCGAGACGCAACTCCTGCCAACATACACACAAACAAATGACACACACATCCACAAAGACACTCCGAGCCTCGCGCACACACTCGTAAGACTACACCCAGAGGTACACGCATCACAGTGTCATAAAACCCAGTGTGAAAACCAGCATCATATTCAAGGTTTACAACATCTCATGCCTGCAGGCGCTACTTTTCGCAGGTAGCAACAAGAAATATGTTTCAATAATAACACAGACAGAGAGGAAGATGGTTTCCACAAAACATTGTCACATTACTATAAGCTCTGAAATGTAGAAATGTACAGCATTTGATTAGTCTGTAGAGAAATAGTTTTAACAAGTACGAGTTATGCATTACTGTATCCATGCAGACCAGCCAACTGGATCCTCCATTCCTTATGGAGCTACGATGCCATAATGGCTGTGCTTGGTTATGAAAAGAAAAGAAGGAAAGGCTTCCAGCACCATTTCCTTCTTTTAAATATTAATTCATGCATGTGAATGCGCAGTAGAACACCTGTTCACAATGTAGACTCAACTGCTGGGATATGCAAATCATATCATATAGTTTCCTTCACATGTATACATGTTCTCTAACATGCTTAGCGGTTGTTAACTTACTTGGAAACCATAGTAGCAGCGTGTATGTGAATCAGGTTTGAAAAAATTCTGAATATAAGAATTGGCTACTTTTATATTCATTAGTGTGAATTGGAAATGAATTGGCCACGCCCATGTGATATTGAATTTGAATATGCATGAGACATTTATTGGATAGCAATTACAAGATTCATCAGTCACTCAACAAAGATATTCAATTAGTCTAACACAATGTTTCAGGAAAACATTAATAATTACATAATTCATTTTGACTGAGCATGCCTATGTATGCTTGGGTATGGAAATAAGTTTTTTTTTTTTCCTCTAACAGATATATTTTTCTAAATTATGCTGTTTAATTGTATAGGTTTTATTTTTTTTCCTCCATATAACACCACAAAAAGTCCACCACATTGTTTTCAGATTTTCAGATAAAAATGTCAACTGTTTCATCTGTCATATTTCGTTCTGATCATTAATCATGTAATGTTTCCTGAAATTCCCCATATGCTGTGTTGTGTTGTATGTTGATGGGTAATTCATAATGAAAAACTGCATGTAAAAGCTGCATCTTACTGCAGTTACAGTATTTGAATGCCTTTCTGAGTCGACTCTTTCTTTTGAGAGACAATATCTTCATGTATAATGCACTTTTTTGTTTAACAACTTTGCAGACAACTTACATTGAAGGATAGCTACGTTACAGACTGCAAACGAGGTATTTTTTGCAAACCCATATGTGACCTTGGACCACAAAACCAGTCATAAGTAGCACAGCCAAACACATTTGTAGCAATAGCCAAAAATACATTGTATGGGTCAAAATTATCGATTTTTCTTTTATGCCAAAAATCATTAGGATATTAAGTAAAGATCATGTTCCATGAAGACATTTTGTAAATTTCCTACTGTAAATATATCAAAACTTAATTTTTGATTAGTAATATGCATTGCTAAGAACTTCATTTGGCCAACTTTAAAGGCAATTTTCTCAATATTTAGATTTTTTTGCACCATCACATTCCAGATTTTTAAATAGCTGTATCTCGACCAAATATTGTCCTATCCTAACAAACCATACATCAATGGGAAGCTTATTTATTGAGAACAATTGAAATCTCAATTGAAAATTGACCCTAATGACTGGTTTTGTGGTCCAGGGTCACATATGACCTGCTTAAAGTGGGGACCCCTATGATTATGAGCCAGTGAACCATATTTAGTGCTATTTAGCACTGTTTAGAGTGAATGTAATCACAAAGCCCTCAGTTTCGAACTACAGATACTGTATTGAAAACCATCCTTTGAAGAGTTGCAAACTCTGTCATGGCTCGATGTCATAATGAAACACTTGAGAAAGTTGGAAGGTCTTCGCATGCGATGGCAGACTTGCATGCCTACGCTTTCACCTTGGAAACTAAAAGCCCTTGAGTTACTGCTGCTGAGTGTGGTTGGCAGAGTTCATTAGCGGTACCTGAAGTGGCCCCAGCCAGCAGAAGAAGAGCTTCCTCTCACCCGCACACTCCCACACGTCGACCCTTAATCTCCTCAGTCTCTTCACTGTCAGTGTACGCAAACGTCTGCTGTTGTTTCCTTTCCTCTGTTTCAAGAATGTCAACCGAACAGGTGCTATATATACAACACCAATTACAATGAGTTTACACGGCCAAAAACACTAGCCATGGAAGGTGGCGACAGCAATGTCTGACTACTGTTTTTCTACTTCTCTGTTTTCTTGTTTCCCTTAAGTTTTGTTTTAGTGTATGAAAGCAAACTCTTTAACACCCTAGTAAAAATCAGACAACAAACAAACAAACATAAAAGTCCCATAGACTTCAAATTTAGAGACCAGAATGTTACAGAGACTTGGAGGTTGGCTGTTTTGACTTGAGCCAGTAAGCAACCACCCAGAACCCCCCCCCCCCCCCCCCCCAGAAACAGCCTTGCAATGACACAACCTAGCAACTACATAGCACTAAATTAGGAAAGAACCATTCAGAACACCTTAGCAATATTATGACAAACACCCACAAACAAACCAAACAAACATTTTGTTTTTCATGGAATGTTTTTACTTAATCTATGGAAGCATGTTTATTATAATTGCAAGGTTTTATCTCACAATTCTGTTTTTTCTTTTCTTTTTTTTTCGCAATTGCAAAATTGACATCTTCCAATTCTGAGTTTTTTTCACAGAATTATGAGATATAAACTCACAATTGCGAGTTATAAAGTGAGAATTGCAAGATGAATAACTCACAATTCAGATTTCTTTCTTGCAATTCTGAGTTTTTATTCACAAATCTGACTTTCTCTCAATTGCGAGTTTACATCAGAATTGCTTAATACAAACTCACAATTAAGACTTTTTTCTCAGAATTATGACATATAAACTTGCAGTTGTTAGTTATAGTCAGAATTGCATGATAAACTCACAATTCCGAGTTATAAAGTCAGAATTGCGATATCAAAAAGTTTTCAACACTCCGACATGAGCTCTTTGAATTCCGAGCACCACTGACAAACATCTAATCTTGTAAAATGTGTGGTAAGTAATGTCACTCAGGGTACGTATGATCACGAATCTCGAAAGTGAAAGTAAAAAGCGAGCGTGCATTCAAAAGTGACTGCATATTAATAGTGGCTCCCTGATGTCAGCAATTTATGTACAGTACATTTACCCAGCGATATAATTGCAAGAGAAAGCATTGAAATACATTTTTTTCCCCTCCCATCTCGTATTTATTCCCTTTAGAGGTTCCGTAGTGCGTGAAACACAAATCACACCTCTCACTGTGGACATTTTATGTGTAAAGTGTCATGGAACGTGCAGGAGCAATATCATTTTACAGAAATATCACCACAGGCACATTTTTCCAACAAGCCTAGGTTGGTTATATCATCGGCCATTTGTATTCATTGGATCCAGTCGGCTAAATTCGCAGCAAACTGCAACCTGCTCTAAATAACTATCAACAACAGATATAAATTGCCAAGGCGGTGAAAATAGTAGTAGTCGCTTGATGAGACAACTTCCCCAAGTGATCCCTTCTAGGAAAAAAACATTACTCAGAGCTTGATTATTCTATCGACTTTCCCCCAATGGAAACGTTTCCCCAACAAGAACACGCAAATTGGGTCCTGAAAGAGCCAGACTGGCTCAAGTGTGCTTGCGATCTATGCACACTTCATGTAGTCAGTGTTGTGGAGCATGAACAGCCATTTGGTTTTATCCTCCCAGGCTTGATTGTCTCTCATGTTCATAAACGCTGCCACCTGTTATGTGCTCTAAACACCTGTGTTAATCAGAAAAGAGGAAATTGATTCGCAGCCATAACAGCCTGCTGTGCTGTGCTCCTGTTCTCCTGCTGGAAGACCCTAATAGTCGATGCTCAGCATACTGCATATTACCTTAATGTTCCTATTTTACAGCAACTCCAAATATCTGTAAATGTACAGGACGGAGCTGCCGTTTTGTTTTCTTTATTACCGCACACGTCAAGAAGCATCTGTTCAGCTGGTGATTATAGAGAGTTTCTTTCAGCATCCTCTTGTGTTTCCTTGTTTGCTTACTTTGTACTGTCTCTATAACATGTATTCTGCATTCAGCTGGACATCTCTGTCTGACCTCTCCTCAGTCTGTTGGCCACATTTGCCACATTTTGTTTCCTACTCCATTAGAATAACTGTTTTGTTCTCTCTTTCTTTCTGCAGACAGATTGGTGTTTTTAAAACAAAAACAAAAGGATGCTTTTTCTATGAAAAGGTTTTGTCTGTCAAACAGCATTGTCTGTCCTTATGGATGGGTGGCTTTAATAGCTTTTCATTGTGTATAATTGAGGTTCATTGAGTGTTAACATACATTTTTGCCACGACACTCTTGTAAATACAGGTTCTTTGCAGCACCTTTTCTTATTAAGAAACATTTTCACTATATAGAGTTGACTGTGTAGTGTTTTTCTTTTATTTTTTAATGATAATGGAGAGGAATAATGTTTTTAATGTTACATTATGGGCTCTTCAGGTCAGTATTTTTGGTCTTTCTAAAACGCCAGTACATTTCTCATGCAAATAATAAAATGCAAGTAATCATATTATTGTTAGAATAGCAGAATTAATAGGCTTTTAAAAGGAGAATAAAATACCCATATCTTTTGATGATAATGCTAATGGCAGAGTGTCCAATCAAACTCTTTAGTATTTTACTGCAAATTCATTTATCAACACAGACAGTAGTGCATTTCATATAGCAGCCAAGTTCCATCGTTACCAATAGAATTCAGTGGAACTCGCAACCATAGTTAGCTAATGCTTTTTAGCTTTTGGGAAATGCATCCCTGTCTACCTACTTAATGTCCTTTCATCCTTAAAAAAACATGAATAAAAGTGTAGAAGGGAAAAAAATACTTTGAAAATGGCAAGCAGTACAATTAATCTTTAAGTGTCCACCTCAAGATTTTCCATAAAGTCATGCCATTATTCAAAGGTGAATAAATGTATAAATTAATGTTCCTTTTTAGATAAACTGCCCCTCTAACACTTGAATACACACTACCGTTCAATAATGAAATGTTTAAAATATGTAAATTATTTTTGGAAGATGTCTAAACACACACATGCGATATGATTGGATGTGACTGGCTATGTTCGGCTGTGATTGGTTCACGCGATAAATCCCGCCTCTTGTGTTTGTGTGCGCTCCGCATTCGTAAATCAGTCTCAATCCACAATATAATGGCGTTAATGGGAATACTAACTTAAAAAGTAAGTAATCAACTCACATACTTGGATATAAACACTTTGTTACAGGGCAAATCCAGTTTTGTGGATGTGCAGGGTTCCCACTCCTTGGTTAACTTCAAATTCAAGGACCTTTCAAGGACTTTCCAGGTCCAGTACCCTCGAAATCAAGGACTTAATGTGGGGACACATTTCAAGTGAGAGCAAGCACTTTCAAGGACCTGTATCTATGTATGTTCATTTTCAAAAACTTTCCAGGGCCTTTAAATTTTTTTCAGATTCACAAACTTACAAGGCTTTCAAGGACCCGTGGGAACCCTGGATTTGACATCTTGTGTTATGGATGTGACACATAAATGTTTAGAGAATATATGTTTTACCAATATACCGAACCATCTGTTTATATTTTAATAAACCCTTGTTGATTAGTCTAAACATCAGACAAATATGTGACCCTGGACCACAAAACCAGTCTTATGTTGCACGGGTATATTTGTAGCAATAGCCAAAAATACATACAGGATTTTGATACATACAAAATACATACAAAAATTTCTCAGTATTTTGATTTTTTTGCACCATCAGATTCCAGATTTTCAAATAGTTGTATCTCGGCCAAATGTTGTCCTTTCCTAACAAACCATACATAAACAGAACCATACATAATCAGATGATGTAGAAATTTAATAATCATGTGTTATGGATGTGACAAAAAAAAGCACACCGTTTTTGAGAGACTACATACTTTGTAGGATTTCTGCGAATTAAAATGCACAAACCAGATGCAGTAATACCCAACAAATAGAGAAGCAATGGCTCTTTGCAGGTTTGTATAATATTATATAATATGAAATATATAATATTTTAATTTTGATGTGTCTATTTATGAGGAGTATGTACTGTACTCTGATGGATGTGACAAGCATGAAAATAGTCATGCAAAAAAAAAAAAAATCTTTAACAACTTTAAGAGAGACCTTTATTTTTTCATGGTAAGTTTAACATTTGCATGGAATTACCCTGCATCAAAATAAGACTTAAAATGGCATGCAAACATGATCTGTGGGAGTCATGAATCATCTTGGTGAAATTTAAAGTAAATCTCAGTGTCTGATGATCCAAAAAATTCAAAAATAGTTCAAAGTTAACTATTAAAAAGAATAGCTGAACATAAGTTCACAAATAAAATATATTGTTTAAATTGTCACTAACTTGACAGGATTCATGCTTGGCTTTAATAAATAGAATAATGATTACATTAATGATTAATGTAAAAATATACAAATTCTTTTTCTGATAGTGCAAGTAATGTTTATTTAACCAATATTTTTTTTTATTCCTGTGATGGTAAAGCTTAATTTTCAGCAATCACAAATTTTCAGTGTCAAGCACACGATCCTTCAGAAATCAAGTAAGATAATTGTTATCAACATTAAAAACAGAAACAGTGATATTTATGTGGAAACTGTGAACAGCATTTATTTGAACTTGAAATATTTTGTACATTATACACATCTTTACGGTCATGTTTGCTGCATCCTTGCTGAATTTCAATGTCTTATAAACAAAAAACAAACTAAAAAAAAGATCTTACCCTGGGTCCTGATGTAAAAACATTTGAGAACAACTTCCATGCATTTTATCTAGCTGTAGAACTTATTTTGGCAAGGATAGATGTGCACACTAGTGTTGAACTCTGAATATTTGCAAAGAGAGCTGCTTGTGTACTCAGTACCCTGCAGTATAAAGCTCCAGCTCTTTCTAATGACTCCAGTGACCCTTAGACCTTTATAGACTTTTACTTTTCTCATTACTTTTACGATTAGCTCATCTGAGAATGTCTCCTTTCAAATGAAAGAGTTGAATTTGCTCTGACATGGCCCTTTATTATAAGAAGAATGGCCGAGCTTTCATTCATCTTTATGCCCAACAATATTTAATCTTGACCTTGGGTTGTGGAAATTAGCTCTGCCGTTGTGGCGAGCCACGTTTGATGATATGAACAATTTCTTGTGTAATAACAGACGTTATCGTCCAAATGTAAATCAACCAATAAAGTTTTCAGTGTCACTCAGTATCGGCAGTACAGTCAGTGCTGCTGGCACCCGCGATTGCGTACCTATTCATGCATAGCTAAACTAATGAAGGATTAAACCTACTTTGGCTTGGAACGCCTAATTCTGCCAGATGAGCTGTTTAATTTGGGCTGCTTTGAGGGCAAACAAGCCCCCTGGTTCGGCCCCTTGAATTTGCATAATTCCTTGGACATCTTAGTCCTAGTTATTGGTGCGCTCTGTTTACACATCAGTAGATTAGAGGTCATTTACATGTATATTTATGAAATGATAAGATAATGCGTAATGACAGTCTTGGCAGAAATCACTGTGTTGAATGTAAACACACATACAGCCAAAGCTGATTAAAGTGTTATGGCTGACAAAAAGGACGCTGGTCAACACTGGTGGAAAAGGGCAAAGCGAGCGCAAAGCTATTCGTTTGGCAGGCGTGGGAGACAACTGATAATTATCCTTCCCGTATTGGTTTTAAAAGGCGGCCTCGTGTTAGCAATATGTGTGTGATTTCAAATTACTTTAAAAACACTGTCCCAATCATATTTGACCTCTAAATAAATTAGTAAAAACAAAAATATAAAAATAATCAAAAGAAGGATTTTGCTTAAAGAAAATTAAATGAGTATTTTTCTTTAGAAACAACATTGTGTGTCCTTATGGATGAATGGCTTTAATAGCTTTTTAGTGTATAATTGATGTTCATTAATATTTTTGAGTAATAAAACACATTCTAGCTAAGCTTTTTCACACTGCTTCGTGTTTACAGCACTTTGTATCAAGAACAGTCTTTGCTGTGTGGAATTAAGGTTCAGAGCAGTAAATTATATTTTGTTTAAAGAAAGCAAAGCCTATTACATTTTGCATTATGACTTTTTTTGAAAGGGTATGTTTAATTTATTTTGTCTTCTGGGTAACATGTACATATCTTCTGTAGCTTATGAAGGGCAGTACTAAATGAAAAAATATGATATTTAGGCAAAATAAGAAAAATGTACACATCTTCATTCTGTTCAAAAGTTTTCACCCCCCAGCTCTTAATGCATCATGTTTAGTTTTTTCTTCCGGAGCATCAGTGAGCATTTGAACCTTCGGGAATAGTTGCATATGAGTCCCTCAGTTGTCCACAGTGTGAAAAAATGGATCTCAAAACCATATCCAAAATACACAATAATGCTGAAAAACCTGAAGAATTTAAAATATGTAAATTTTCAAGCAATGAAAATGCTGAAGAATTTGTGGGACCTGAAGGATTTTTCTGAAAAAAAAAAAAAAAAACAAAAAAACAAGAGGGAATCATTAACAGCTGTCAATAAACAAACAAACAACAACAACAACAACAACAAAAAAACACAGCTGTGGATCATTCAGGTAACAAAACGGTATTAAGAATCAAGCATATGTGAATCTTGGGGTCATTTTTGTAAATTCAACTATTATTTTCTCTTGTGGACTGTGTGTAAACATCTTTTATGTGAAATATCATATTCAGGTCAGTACTAAATAAAAAAAACAACAAGCATTTTGTATGATACCTCTTATTTTGGCAAAATAATTAACATTTTGACCTTTACTATGTGTATATATAATATATGTGTGTGTGTGTGTGTATATATATAAAATATCTCTTGAGATACTCTTTAAAATTCACAGAATATATTTTAACATCATTGGAAAACGAACAAATAAGCTGTTACATTTCAAAGGTCAGAGAGAGGACATGCTAGTGTATTCATTTTTCTAATGATTGATAATAGTACAGTTTGTCCTCTCATGTAGCCTTTAGGATTACATTTAATTTAGCATTACAGACATAAATTAGTATTGGTGCTTCTTTTCATGTTTTTAGAAAATGTTCTCATGAAACGCAACAAGCTGACAAATGTCACTTTGACACTGGATGATTTCATGGTGGCTAAATGTGGGTTAATTGCTGATGTTTGCAGCGTGGGGCTCTTACTGTTCACCAAGATATCCCCCCCCCACCCCCCATCCCCCCAGAGCTGCAGACGTGGAGGCTAAAGTGGGTCTCCATACGCCATCCGCCAAGGGGCCAGCAGTTGTCAGAGAGCTCCACGCAAGGGCTCTCAAGGGAAGAAGCGGCAGCCCTCCCTCTCTCACATCCACTTTCCGAACCTCCGTAATGAGCAGTTAAATGTAGCCTAGGATGCTGAGAATCACTTAGGAGGATTCCCTTAATGCATGTCTCCAGACAGCCCACAATTAAAATTTAAAAATGAATTTAAGCTCCTGCATAATTTACGCAGACCCCAAACTGCTAATGGGGTCGACAGCTGACAAAGAGGGGTGGAGTCGGCTGCTCAACTTTTTGTCTTTGTGTGCACGCCACTGCCCAAACCGGTGCTGGCAGACACCGGCTCTCTAGCTCAGCGGGGAGGTACATCAGGTGCATTTTGGGATTTGTATAGGGGGGGTTGTTTGTTTATTTTTTGATAGTTGATTGTTTACATGACTTTTTCGCATGATTCAAGAAGTCATGCATGTAATTCAAAACAATTGTGCCCAAAATGGCATCAGCATAATTGTAATGTTAACATTTGTAATCACGGATGAGCGCAGAAATTATAGCAAATGCCTGCAGTTGGTTCCTGGCTTTGTACACGGGTCATTGTCTTGTTGGATAGCTAATTGAAAATTACCACATGCAGACATACCCTTTTGTTTCTTTACATCTAGAGCTGTGTAGGTGTTTGCATGTAGTTGTAGCATGTTTAGCATGCTAATACATGTTACAATGATCTCTAACGTACTCGATTCTGATTTGTCAATTTGCAGAATTCTTATGTTGTTGTTTTTTCCCCCTAACATGATGTCTACTAAAATGTGCAATTGTCCGTTGTATGAGGCAACAGATTTCCTATCTATACATATAATTCATTGCAGGCTCCAATGGAAATTAACACTAGTGGCAGTAAAATACTTTTATTCCTTTTCACACAAATTATGATTACAAGGGCAGATTATCAACCAGTAAAGACTTATGTGCAGTTTCTTGCACAATACTGTGTTATGACCTCAAAACACTTACCATATGTATGGCTTTTCTGACGAAGTAAACTTGCTCGGTAGCGCACCTGGTACAGCATTGCATTGAGTCTTTTCAAATACGAGTCACAATAAAAAAGCTAAAAGAGACTTGTGGAAGCAAGTTAAAATGGCTTGATTGTTTCAGCATATATATTTTATCCTGAATTATGTGATGGAGAATTAACGTGGTAAGTGTCACTCACCAGCAGTGTTGGGAGTAAAGCATTACAGATGTTATATCAGATTACTTTAAGTAACTAGTTAAGTAACGCATTACTTTTTAGTTTAGAAGGAAATATCTGAGTTACTTTTTCAAATACGTAACGCCAGTTACTTTGTTTTCCATGTCTTGACTAACAGCTCTCGTGTTGGCAAGTTGAGAGAAATCAGGAGTGAGTGCAGAGGCATTGTGTGCTCTGTGTAAACATGATGTTACTGTAGTTCTAGACTAAATATGAATGTGCATTTACTCATCTCACCTGCACAAAAACAGATTAAGTATTCCTCAAAATGAATAAAAACAATCAAATGCAAACTCAGAATAGTATACAAACCTGCAATAATTGTTTAAAAAAAACAAGTATCATTTGTTTCATTTTTTGTTATTGCTGAATTGTGTTGAACTTTCTTCTCCTGCATCATATTCTTCATGCAATTTGTTTGAGCTGTGCCCTCTACTATACAGATGTCAATTTGCATTTCCTTCAGGTGTATTCATTTCACTTTTGTTGTGAAAAGGGATTTTACATTTGTGAAAGAACTTTTTTTATATTAAAACCAAACAAGCAAGCCCTGCCCGGATTTAAAAAGTAATGTAACGCATTACTTTCCATGAAAAGTAACTATGTAACATAATTAGTTACTTTTTTAGGGAGTAGTGAAATATTGTAATGCATTACTTTTAAAAGTAACTTTCCCATCACTGCTCACCAGACATTTTATTTCCAAACTATCTTGATATATACAAACATCTGTGTAATAAAAAAATGCCAGATTAATGTTCATTTGTTTCAGATAAAACTTTAACTTTGAAAGTGTCGCAAAACTATTATACCTATTAACTATTTATTAACTAATAACTATTTATACCATTTATAATTCACAGAATATATTTTAACATAATTGGAATGCCAACAGATAAGCTACTACAACAATGTTGTACCAGGTGAGCTACTGAGCAAGTTTACTAGAACAAAAAAGCCATGCATATGGTAAGTATTTTATGGTCATACTCAGTATTGTGCAAGAAACTGCACATAAAAGTCTTGCACAAAAAACTGCGTAATTGCGGTGTTGCAGAAATGTATATAGAGGCATGTATTTTCATGAGCCTGGGTTGAAACTTTCACTTTGAAAGTGTCGCAAAGCTTCCAAAAAGCAACAGAATATCACAGGCACTTTTTTCCAATATGCCTGGGTTTTACTATGCTAGTCTCTTGTATCACTCTGCAGTCTATTTCTTGTCACATAATGCAATTTCAACTCAAATCAATATTTAATGTCTATTTATTTGTTTATTTGGTTGGCATCTAATACATGCAATAATGTACAATCAGCCGGTCATTACTGCATAATAAACTCCTACAGGGTGATTCAAGACCCCATCGCTGCATGTCGTGGTCCTGATCACCCCGTCTGGGTTTATTTTGCAATAATGACCGGCTGACTGTACATCATCTCTTGCTTAGTCATAAATACAAGGTCAGAGATCTGACTGACTTTTCCTACTGCATATGCATGAAGCAAATATCCAAGGTCAGAGTTTATTGTATAATTTTTCTACAACAAGATAATCATCAGTGGAAAAAGTCAAAGGTTTGTGTGTGGCTGTGTTTACACCCCTTGCCTTGGACAACTGTGTATCAGGCTCTGTTCAAAACCTATTGACCATTTGCTGCCTACATAAGCAGCAACCGAACAAGCCGCACAAATAGTTCACTGCATGGAAGACTTGATTCACCATTAATAGAGTGCAACACTCAACTTGTGGAAGTTAAAATTCCTTTCATTTTCTCCATAGCATTGAAAGCATTGAAATATACGTTTTCCTCCCATCTCGTATTTATTCCTTTTAGGAGTTCTATAGTACACATCATTTCCTTTCTGAACACGGTATTCCTGAGTCGGGCATATCCCTACTTGATACATTGGATAAAATGGAACACTTCCTGGACAATTCACTTTGAAAATGTCACGAAACATGCATATAACAACGTAATATTTTGCCGAAATTTTGCCACAGGCAAGTTTTTCCAATGATCCCAAGTTAAACCTTTGAAGGTAGTACAATGATCTATCTTTTTGTAACAAGTTTCACATCAAAAGTAAGATTACTGTACGATGCCCACTAGCTTTTGGAACAGAGCTGAACTCCTAAACTCAATGTCAGCCATTGGCACTGCACAGAGGCCAGTTAGCTTCCGGGGGTTTTAGGGACACAGTGAGCCGAAACTGCCGCTGTGTGACTAGTACAGCTGCTGCCAGCTCTCTCTGTACCATTACTCACTGTCCCCTCTTGATGATCATTGCTTGAATGGTAATGCGGTGTCGTTGCATGGGATTCTGGCTGATTTAACAAATAAGCGCTTGTGAATGTTTCCGTGCTATTGGAATGTGGGAGATCCACAAATTGAATTTTCACCTCTCACAGCTGATGACTTCTGCCACGCAGCTGCGTTATTAGCCAGTGGTCCTCCACTTGAGATGAGGAAGAGAAAGGAAAGAGTGATGAAGAAGAGAAACAAATGACTCGCACAGGATTCGACATTGGTCATGATTGCTTGAGAGGACTGATGCCGCTTCCTCTGTCAGTTATTTAATCCATTACAGCTTTAGGAGATGGTTCTCCTACTCTGCTATCGCTGAGCAGTGTGGGCTGACTGAGGAGAGATAGAGCGGGAGAAAAAGGCACAAAGAGAGAGAATGAGTCCTATTTAGAAGTCCATTATGTCCTTTCTGTCACATCACTTATTTTCCCAGGCTAGTGCACTATAACCTCCCCCTTCCAGTCTTTTAAATCTACAGCGTGTCCTAACCAGGTGCAATGTGACATGTAATTTTTTTTTTTCCTGTCTACACTGAAAGCAAAATGGTGCCACAATGTGACAGAATCACAGTCAGTCAGAACCAGTTCCAAGTTTGAAGGTGATGTTTTTAATGTTAGAATTGTAAGCTGAAAAGAATATTTGCAAAAATTAAAATTTGCTGAAAATTCAGAGGCCATCCAAGACGTTTCTTCATCAGTTGGACTGGGTGATATGGCGAATTTTTATTTATTTTTTTAAATGATTTTTAACTAGTCAACTTGTAAATGTAACTACATGATTCAAGTAACTTTTTCTTTATGAAACCTCTAGTTAAAGAAAATTCTTTTCCAAGTGCACCACAAATGAAGTTGTCAACATGAACATGTGAAATGTTAAACAAATCACTTGTTAAATACTATCTTTGCAGAAAAGATGTATGAACTACATCTTGTGCAAACTTGTCTTATACATATTATATGTTTAGAAATAATACTAGGAAAATGCTTTAAAAAAAAGTCAAGGTAATTCAAATTCAAAATGACTTAAGGCATAACACCAGTAGACTATTATTAACTATAAATGTTCATTAAAAACAATGAACAGCAGCTTTCAACTTGTCACCATGATGCAAACATGAAATATCAGACATGCAGTAGTAGTTCTGGACAGGTTTTTTATGCATTTGCGCTACTTTCCATTGTTTTTTTCTATGTAAACATGTTTGACTGTTGCACTAGCGTCTCTCGCAGTGTCTCACGCATGAAACGGCATTATAAAAATGTGGCACTCAAATTAAAAGAAGTGCACTCCCATCTTCTTGCATGTTTTTCCTATTCCACTGTCAAAACAAAAGCACATTCTGTGTGAACGGTGCCTAGCTATATGAGCGTGTCACATGTGAGCGGTTAATCACGCGCGCCAACATGCGGTGGATTCGTTATTTTCCCTTTACTGTTTTCACTGGCATATTGTCAAACTGTCTAATTCTAACGTTTGGTAATATTTCTATTCAAAATCATGATTCCTAGATTTCTAAAAAGTTAAATCGTGGCAAAACATTAAATTTGAATTAAACTATATAATCAGAAAAATCGCCCAGCCCTATTCATCAGAAGCAAATTAGAGAAATATAGGATTAAGTCACGTTCACCAAAGAATCCTCTGCAGTGAATGGGTGCCGACAGAATGAGAGTCCAAGCCACTGATAAAAACATCACAGTTAACATTAAAGTAATTCACACAACTCTAGTCAATCAATTAACTTGTGAAGTGAAAAATAATAATAGATAAATCCATCATAAAGATGTTTAACTTCAAACTGTTGCTTCCTGCAAAAATTAGAGTCCTCTGTCCATGATGTATCTTGTTTGAATCAGGAGAGAAATATGCACAGATCAAACACCGTTTGGAAGCATTTATAACAAACATGCATATTTTCATTTTACAAGATGTTACTTATCTGAACTGATCTGCTAGAGTCGTGTGGATTACTTGTGAATTATGTTTTTATCAGCTGTTTAGACTCTCATTCTGACGGCACCCATTCACTGCAAAGGATCTATTGGTAAGCAAGTGCTGTAATGCTAAATTTCTCCAAATCTTTTCCAATGAAGAAACAAACCCATCTACATCTTGGATGGCCTGAGGGTGAATCAGTTTTCAATTTTAGATGAATTAGTACTTTAAACTTGTCCGAGCTTAATGTGAAAGTTAATTATTTTTCTTAATTATTCCCTAAAGTTACATGTTCATGCAAATTTTAGAACAAACCAAAATTTTACTTCCAATACTTAGTAATACCACAAGCATTTTTACACATTCTGCCTCCCGTTTGACACCCAATTGACCCATCTGTAGGACTACGCGAGACTATTTGCTCATAGGACTACGGAACTTTTTTGAGCCAGTCACCTAAGCTATAAATGCCATGCCACAGTGGTTCAGATTAATAAAGTGATCTGAAGTCAATCATTTTTAACGAGTTGGCCATTCGAGGCGACATGAGTGACAGCAACCGTTGGCGATGTGGGCGGCGGATTTAAACAGTTTAACTTCATGCAAATAAGCAGTGAAGTTGCAGTGACTACCAGTGGAAGTGAAGACAATAAAGCTCATTTGATTAGATAATAACAGTGGGAATGCCTACAAGCGACCAAGAATACAGCAAATTGCTAGACTTGTATCTTAACTGGTGTTAGCAAAGCTAGCATGTACTTTTAAGTCATTCTGGATATATGTCTACTAAATGCATAGATGCAAACATGTACATGTAAAAGGAAAGTAAAGGAAGTGTATGACTTGAGATGAGGTTTGAAGATTTTAGTTATTTGTAGATTCCGTGCTATCAAAGATACACGGAGGCAGGATGCAACTGAACTCAGCGGTCTCATTTATTTCTTTTTACCAAAGAACAGCACACCAGAATAGCACGTTCACAACAACTCTCTTTCTTCAAAGGGAACATACCGCATAACCATGTATGTATGTGAATGTCGGTGCTGTGTGAATTGTGTCTCCTCCTACAAATTAAAGTTTAATTGGTTATACACTAGGGATGCAACAATACAGTTAATCCACGGTTCAATACGTACCTCGGTTTTTAACCACGGGTTTCGGTTCGATTCGGTTCTGATATCTTGCCACTTCAGTGTGTTTTTTGTTTTTTTTTTGCAACACATTAACAAAATACTCCCATAAACCTCTGTACACCGGAAAAAGCGTGGTTTAGTATATGTCTGCTTATTTTTATTTATTTTTTTGTGAGAGAGGTATTATTTTTCGATTTTTACCCAAAATACGATTGGTTTCATTCATACTGAATGCCAGAGGGCGCCCTCGTGCAAAAAATCCACAAATGCGTCAAAGAGATAACACTGATGACTTTTTTTTTGTTTGTTCAGATAACAAAACATTGATTACATTCCATCCAGGAAATCTCTAATATGGATAAAGGCATCGCTATTGCTGTAACTGAATTAAAACAAGATATAACGTTAAACGTTTAGAATGATGAAATGTAAGGACAATAAACACTCGTCTGCAATAATATATGGTTTATCTGTGTTCTTCAAGCCATCTCAGGTATTTTAATAAGCCACTGGTAATCGACATAGATAGAATACGAGTATAAAATGTATTATCTGCCTCATTCTGTGATAAGAATCCACATCAGATCACATGAGGAAGTTATTTCAATCACTCGACTGATGTTGTGAATTAAAAACAAGTTATATTGTTTTTTTTATAACTTTTGTTTTTATAAATCTTTTCTTGGACAAAAAAGTTGTTTCATGTCATTAGAATGGAAGATGCTCTGCGTGTGTTGCTTTTCAAATATAAGTGGGGAAGCGCTTCCTCATTTTAGCATGTGAAATCGCGGGCACACATACAGCAGAGAGAAATAAATCAAGGAAGTTATTTAAATGCAAACCCGAAAAACCGCAATTCACAAGCGCATATTGAACCGTGGATGTCGTACCGAGCGGTTCGATATTATATTGAGAATTGCGACATCCCTATTATACACAAATTGATGTTTTTAAATAGGTTATGCATTTTGTTAATATGCAACACCTAGCTGTCACTTAACTTTGTGTTGTGACTGGTTATGACTATTGTAAAGTGGGTTATACAATTGTGTGCTAAGAACTACAGCATTTCCTCTTGGTTTATTAAGCAGAGCTTTCATACTTATTAATTGACGAGCGATTTAATTTGCCTAGAGTATAAAAATAGTAAAATGGTGTCAAAGAGGAGGGCGAGCAGACCATACACAGAGAGTGAAGCTCATTAACTTAAATGGAGGTCATAGGGAAATATCCACCTCTTCCTGCACTGTGTTTGCTGAGGGGGTCATAAATTTCTAGCTATTGTGAATTCAGACCAGGCGGTACCTCCTCCGGTTCAGTCATTCCACATTGACTTCACCTTGGTCCTGATCTTTATCTCACAAGTTGAAATTAAAAGACAAAGAATCTGAGTTTTTACACTCTGTCTGTTTCGGTTACATCAGCGTGACAGGACTAATAAGGTGATTGTTAATGTGCTGGTTCCATGTTATATTGCTAAGTGTCTGTCTTTTAAGAGCTTCAGACAGAGGTTACGTTGTTCTGGGTAGAGTAGATTAAACATAAAAAGCAGATACATGAGCATGTTCAGTCTTTATTTGACTGGGAGGAAGAGGGAATCCTCAAGTGTGAAATCTCCTCAAGACCTTTCCTTGACCTGTCAGTCTACACCCACATTTCCACCCACATGGACGGCCCCAGTAGATTAATCACTCAAGGACTGCTTACTGTTGCATGAAGACTTGTATGTGTGCTGAGGTCCGTAGCAGTGTGATGGGCACTTGGAATTTGGGGGTTAAAGGGGTCGTATTATGCTCTTTTACAAAGCCTTGCACAAATGGCTCGATTAGTTCCGGGTTTAATGAAGGCCCGCCTTCCGAAAAACTAAATGTGTTGTGATTGGTTAGCTGTCCCTCTGCATTGCAATTGGCAAACAGCTTAGATGGTGTTTCAGTACTGCCACGCCCCTGGCCAAACAGCAAGTTCTGTGTAAATATGGATATTTTTCTTACAAAAATACTTTGATTCGCTACAGGAGGCCTTTAGTGACGCCACCCCCCATGCCAATACCTCTCCGCACTGCATTGCTAAAATTAGGCTAATCCCCCACCTCGTCCCTACCCACCCTCCCAATTATTCAAATTTTAGTAGGCAGGATTTATTTTAATCATATTCTAATGGGCCACATTGTGACATCATAACATCCGGAAAACAAATGCTGTAGTCCAAAGGAGCTGTTCGTCCCTCTTGAAAAGGGATTTTTAAAAAAACAAATATCTCCCTTTGGAGTGGACTTTGAGATTTGTAACTTTGTAGATCTTTTTTATACCCAAACATACACGCCACACACTGACTAAAATTCAAAAAGTGAAAAAGCATAATAGGACCCTTTTAAAGATCGTCACGCACACTCCTAATTTGCATTAACACTTTGAGTTCACCTAATGAACATGTCTTAATCAATCAGAAACTCAGAAACTATATTTGTAGAGGATGCATACATAACAGACTTTTCTTTTTTTTTTTTTTTTTCCCATGAACTAACCCTTTTAAAATGTATTCTTCACAAAGGAAGGAACATTTTGTTATTAATATTTTTTTTTTTTCATCCATATCAGAGGAAAATATTAAAATGAAGTCTATTAAATTACAGATGAATAATATAACAGGATAAAATCTTCATTCTCTGTGATAAGTGTCTGGTATTCTTAAAGGCATAATTCACTCAGAAATGAACATTCTTTTCATCATTTACTCACCCTCATCTTGTTCCAAACCTGTTTGGGTTTCTTTCTTCTGTATTGTCATGGCTCTCAAATCTTTTCATTTTCAGAAGACCCTGCTGTGATCTGATTTGACATCATACTGTACATCATTGGTTACAGGATCAGACATAGATTTGAATATGCAGATGCACAAATGAGGTTTCATAGCTTTATTCAAGGGACATGACCATGTTAATGTGTTTGGTCTTGGCGGAATAGATTTGCTACCAAGTCCTGGGACTTGCTGCTGCCAATACATCCGCAACATGCTGCTTGAAGCATGTAAGAAATACTGCTGTTGCTGCACACATAACATGCATGAAATAACCCCCATATGTAGCATACATGAATCACCCCATAGCACATCTATACAGGTGGAGCTGGGGAGGTGAAGGGTTTCTGTAACGTGCCGCAACTGCTACAACAAGCCCTAGCCACGTATTTGAATATTGAGCAGCAAGCTCATTGGGTGCTGATTCAAAATTAACCAATCAGCTGCACCATGTGATGATGTCATAATGCCAGATTGAGTTACACCTTTCGGACTGCGCCATCTAGAGTTTCATGGCAGAACTTTGGAGTGCACATTGCTTTTTATGATGTTTTGCTTAACATTTTGGAGCTGGGAAGTCCATTGTCACTGTTTGCTTTCTTTGTATAGATACAAAAAACCCAGGCTTATTAGAAAAACATAATATTGCCGCAACATTTTGTGCAAAATTGACATTATGTCGTAATGTTTGCAATGTTTGTTTCAAAGTGAAATGTCCAGTGAGTTGCATTAAAAGTATGTTCAGTTTTATCTGAAACAGATCATGGTGAATCTGGCAACATTTTATTTCATTGCTTGTTTTATATATCATGCAATTCTAAAATTAAATGTCCGTTGAGTGGCATTAAAAAGTTAATGTGTTTTTTTTTTTTTTTTTTTTTTAAATTAAGTAGCACCGATAAACCCTATCCTAAACCTAACCGCTAATGTTAACAAAAGCAAACATGATGAAATGCATCTGATGCCATTTTAGTATTCTTCTACAAGTCAAGATTCGTGTTTCAAAGGATGCAGTTGACCCCTTGCAAGAACCCACACTCCTTTGTTACAGTTGCTATGTCTGACAAACAATGCCGCTCTCACGCTACACATCACATTCGCATGCAGTGAAAAATACATAGCGGAACAAAGAGGGAACTGACAACTCACTGGCAGACAAGACAGAGCAGGTCACTTCTGTTATAAAACAAGGTCTCAGCTTTAAAATGTTGCCATTTTTCAAGAAATTCAACAATAAATACTGTTTTGTGGCTATTTAATGTGTTGTAACAGGTCACTGTATTGCCTTATTAGATCAATCGACACGTGAACCGATGGTCTTATCCTCTTTACTTGAAGCACGAAAAAAACACGAATGGACATCAGAACACATTTTATTTCAACCGCGGAAATGTCAATACACACAAATTTTCAAAGTTAAGTCCACCGAAGTTGAATGGAGCTACTCTCCTCTCTGATTTGTTTGTCTGATTCAGTGTTATGATTGGTCAGATCGCTTGTCAGTCAAGCAGTTTGCGAAGGGTCAATAGCAATGTTATACCAGGTCAAAATGTATTCATTTTGCACTGTAGTAAAAATGTTTCACCACATAGTGTTATGTAAGGAGCTATGTGAAATGAGTCCCTAATAATTGATAATCTGCCCCGTAATGATAATTTGTGTGAAAAATAAAAATGTTTTACCGTCACTAGTGTTCATTTCAGCTGGAAATAATGAGAAGGGTCTGGCTGCAGACATGTACCTGCACTCTCAGACACATGCACTTACGGAAGTGACATCACTTGCAGTCGATTTTATTTTTACTCTATTTTAGTTATTTATTTATTTTTTTTAATTGAATCTCTCAACATTTTACAACAATAGCCAGGTGGTGAAGACAAGAAAAAATAAACTAAATTGCAATGTCACTCGCAATCGCCACCTGCACTCTCAGCTACCTGCAACATCACTTGCAATCCACACAAATCGTGCGTGTTGCCAGTGGTGACAAGAAGCTGTGTTGGTTAAACGTTTAAAACTAATTTAGCATAACATACAGGGTCCTGCAAGTCATCTGTAGGAGATAAAAACAAGACCCGCAAATCCGTGGCCACAGAACAGCAGAATATGAATGAATATGAATATAAAGCAGAATATGAACGAGAGAATATGAAGTCTCTCGTTAAGCGTTTTCCTCCTGTAGAAAACCATTAATGCTTAATATGGCTCAATGTATTAAGATGCAATTAAAAGATCAAATTTGATGCTGTTTATTAATATAATGTATATGTAGGCTATATGTTTTCCTTCACAAAACGTGGCATAATGTGGCATAACGGATTAAGATGATAAACTGACTAAACTCAGTATGCTCCTATTCATTATTAAAACAACTACACACAAGCAGGTGAGCCCAGAATAAACGCAACACCGCGTACATTCGCATTTTCCCATAAAGAATAATCTCTACAGCTCTTTTATATCATTGTCTTTTGTTTATATTGATTTTCTATGGGAAAACGTCTATTTAAGTCTGTTTAAGTCTATTTAATGTCTATTTTATAGTACATTAAATTAATAAACTGTATTACAAATTTGATCATTTAATGGCACTTAATGTATCTTAATACATTAAGCCATATCAAGTGTTAATGGTTTTCTACGGGAGGAAAAAGCTTAACGAGAGACTTTGCGCACTGCGTTCATATTCTGCTGTTCTGTGGCCACGGAGTTGCGGGTCTTGTTTTCTCCTATGACTTGCAGGACCCTGTACGTTATGCTATTAAATTAGTTTTAATCATTTAACGACCACAGCTTCTTGTCTCCACTGGCAAAACGCACGATTTGTGTGGATTGCAAGTGACATTGCAGGTAGCTGAGAGTGCAGGTGGCGATTCCGAGTGACATTGTAATTTAGTTTCTTTTTTCTTGCCTTCACCACCTGGCTACTGTTGTAAAATGTTGAGAGATTCAATTAAATAAATAAAATAAATAAATAAAATAAAGTAAAAATAAAATGTGTCACTTCCGGAAGTGCAGTCGTCTGAGAGTGCAGCTGCAGATGTCTGCAGCCAGACCCTATTGGAAATAATGCAGTCACATTTATGTACAGGTAAGGTTTTGCAAAAATGTAAATAGAGGCTCATTTTTCCATCGAGCCAATGTTAAAAACAGCAGGACTGTTACTGTTTCTCTTTTTGTGTTCTGTGAAAAAATAAAAAGAAAGAGATTTTAAAAGACATGAGTGTGAGTAAATGATGTAAGATTTTCAATTTTACAAACTGTAGTCTCTTCCTTTACTCCTTAACTATATTGTCATACAGTAAGGCATATTAAGTTGAAATATATTTCCCTCGCTCATAGAGCCAGAAAAAGGGCTTTTTTTTTTTTCTACCACGTGTCATGTGTTAATTGAATAGGTGTAAGGCAGTTAACATCCCAAAGTCCCTTAGTTGACCTCCAAGCCTGATCTTGTAACTTTGTCTTCCTCAAAAATCACGCCGGTGATAAGTACTGCTCTATTAGCTCAGAATAAAACATGGAGCGAGCGGGTCAATTAAACAGCCCTGTTGTACAAGAGCCTATTGGTCTCACATCGCAGAGACCTCATCAAAATGGCTGTCAGATGCATTAAGAACGGTTTGATCTATGTCAGATAAATTAGGCCCCTTCTTAAGCTTGCTGACAGTAAGCTGATGAGAAAAAGTCACATACCCTGT
This sequence comes from Cirrhinus mrigala, assembly GCA_036247105.1. Taxonomy (NCBI): domain Eukaryota; kingdom Metazoa; phylum Chordata; class Actinopteri; order Cypriniformes; family Cyprinidae; genus Cirrhinus; species Cirrhinus mrigala. Next base: position 12,141,329 of record CM070011.1, read on the forward strand.
ACACATAAAATATAACGAGGCCTGAGTCATAGTCCTGCCTTTCAGCTGACACCTCCGAGAGGTGAGCCTGATATATCCACTCTCTCATGGAGACCTTTACCCACAAGGCCAAGGAACGAGATTGTCTGCTGAAGTGTACCTGTATAGTGTCTTTATAAGATGCCTCAGAGGGTAAAAATGACTTTTCAAGTGACAAGTACAGCCAAGGTTGGTTTGGTGGCGTTTTGGACTAGTTTCTTTAAGGCTTGAAGCAAAGACATAAAGCAGAAAGTTGAAATGGAAAACTCGGAAACCTCTAAGCCATTTGATTCTGTCTAAGAAAATGGCTCGGTATATCTAGTTTCTTAATGTTCTGTACCGTTAAGCTTTTCTTCCCCTACAATTTTATTATTTAGATTTTCTTATTATCTTTCTCTTGGTGATTTCAGCTTTAGCAGGCTTAGCTACTTAGATCTCTTTAAAAGGATTAACATGATCGCCTTATCATGTGCGTTGAATATTTTGAACGCAGTTGGTTACCTAGCCATGCCGTATGCAACTCTAGCGACATGCCAAGAGACACCGTTTATGCAATTATGATTTTATGCGGAGATGGGTTTAATCTTTATAGAATGGATCAAGCTTAGTCTCAGCGTGATGTTTTCTTTTAGAACTGAACTATTCAGTCATATTAAATGAAAAGAAAGGGAACATAAAAGTAAAGGGAAAATGGAATGGATGAAGGGATAGGAATGAAAAGCTGCTACAGGTTCCTTGATTAAAATTTTATTTGAACATATAAACAAGGCCTCATTCATTTGTTTGTTCCTGTTTGATTTTTCCCTTATTTATGTCTACAACTGACATTCAAAATTCTTTTCCTTCTGACAACAGCAAAACTTTCATTTGTGAAGGTCATACGGTCTGTGTCACAAATTTGTTTACATTTGGTTAGTGACCTAGAAATATTGCAGGTGAAATATTTATATTAATAAATAATAAATACTAAACATAAATAATGAATGCCTAGAATAAAATGAAATAATATTTCCTACTACATTCCAAAAACACATATAAAACATTTTGAATTCTTGTAACTTTGTATAAAAAAATTAAAGAAAGAAGAAAATGCGTCTGTGGCCCAGATAAATTAAAACATGTCAGACGTGTTAGTGTGAAAAGCATATTAAAAAAAGAGTGTGGACAGCCTCAAGCCTTTGGGTCAAACTGTTGGACTTAATTGTTAGTTTCAATCCCATTGAGGTGTCATTCATTTCTAACAGAATTGACACGTCCCGATTGCAAGTCAAATTTCTATGACAGACGTAAATTACAAAGCATGAGAAAAATACAAAGATGTGCTCCTCAAATGGACAATTTAGAAACATTTGGCAATGTGTAATTGGATGAAGTGGGAGACAAAAATGTATGAAAGAAAAGATGTTAGTAGTCTGCTATTTCTGATGCTAATGTCTTTATACAAACCTCAGTCAATGAAAGAGAAGTCGGTTATAAAGGTTTTATGCACTGCAAAAATCATTTTCTTACTCATGATTTTAGTCTCTTTGTCCAGTAAAATATCTAAATGTCTTTAAAACAGGACAAAACAGTGACGTGAGAAGTTTTGAATTTTTGTCATTTGTAATAAATGTGGTAAAGTTTAAAAAAAAAAAAAACTGTTCTTTCTGGTCCTTAAATCTGATTCGCTGAGAGAGAGTGCGATATTCTAGAGATATCGGAACTTTAAGAGTTTTAAGAGACACCCTGGAGCACACATCTCTGAAAACATTGAAGAAAATTTTCAAATAGATGTTATCTTTATTAACAAACTGCATATTTAAAGTCTAAACAAGTACATTCTTGCCTAAAAAAAAAAAAAAACTCTTAAAACTACATTTCGTGACAAAAAAGCATTATTTATAAAATAGCATTGGATTTGGTCATCCACCATGACACTCGCTGTGAGAAATACCACAAGTGGAGGGTTACAAACAGTTTTCTGATATCACTAGAATATTGCACTTCTCTCAGCTAATCAGATTCGAGGACCCCAAAGAGCTGTCGTATAAAACCGCAGTTAAGATCAAAAGTCTACATACACCTTGTAGAATCTGCAAAATGTTAATTATTTTACCAAAATAAGAGGGATCATACACAATGCATGTTATTTTTTATTTAGTACTGACCTGAGTAAGATATTTCACCTAAAAGACGTTTACATATAGTCCACCAGAAAAAAAAATAACAGTTGAAGATTTTTCCTATTTTACCTAAATATCTTTTTTCATTTAGTCCTACCATTCAGACGCTACAGAAGATACTTACATTTCCCAAAAGACAAAATAAGTTTACCCTGATCTTCACATTCAAAAGGTTTTCACCCCCTGGCTCTTAATGCATTCTGTTTCCTTCTGAAGCATCAGTGAGCATTTGAACCTTCTGTAATAGTTGCATATGAGTCCCTCAGTTGTCCTCAGTGTTAAAATATGGATCTCAAAATCGTACAGTTATTGTTGGAAATTGTTCAAATACACAAAAATTCAGAAAAACCACAGAATTTGTGGGACCTGAAGGATTTTTCTGAAGAACAGTGGGCAGTTTAACTGTTCAGGACAAACAAGGGACTCATGAACAACTATCACTAAACAAAAAAACACAGCTGTGGATCATTCAGGTTACAACACAGTATTAAGAATCAAGCGTATATAAACTTTTGAACGGGGTCATTTTTAAAAATTCAACTGTTATTTTCTCTTGTGGACTATGTGTCACATCTTTTATGTAAAATGTCTTATTCAGGTCAGTACTAAATAAAAAAATAGCATGTATTTTGTATTATCCCACTTATTAGGTGTATATAATCTTTTGACCTGAATTGTATATAGCTTTATTGCAGAGAAGTTTTCCCCTCTTTTAGAGGAGTTTGAAATGTAGGTGATCCATTTGGTTAGAGCAAAATTGCAATTTGAAATTCATATTTTTTCATTAATTTTATCTTGGCAATTGGCCTTGGAGTTTTTAATGTAGTTTCCACCATTTTAAACTGTTCTTGTGAGCATTAAGTCATTCATGTAATTGATATGCAGCTTGTGAATGTCTAAAGACAGTATATGCAGAATACTAAACAAGGGTAACATCTGGACTCCTAAAAGGATTTGTGGTGTGAACTTTACCCGTCCTGTGAGCTCTCCCCAACATGCCTTAAAAAAGCACCCTCAAAAGAGCCTAGCAGTGCAATTTGACCAGAATCCTGCTTATTCTGCAAACGGCTGCACCATGATTTAAGGGAAGAAGCCAAGAAAAATAATTGTTCTTATTGTTCGGTCAAATCCTGAGTGAGATGTAATTAAAAACACACACATGGCAGGTACATCTCATGTAGCAACGAGGGGAACCGCTTGACATGAGAGATTATACATGACTACAAATGCACAAATGTAAATGTGATAGGTCTTGATGACTGTTGTCATGACACTTGTCCTTTGTGGGCGACCGGTCGATGTTGTTCTTGTTATAGCAAGGGAGTCTGGGTAAGCAACATTTTGATTGTGTGTGGGTGATGCTCAGAGGCCTTTGAAAGGGAGTTTCTTATTCCATTCACCTCACTACTGAGCACTGTATAATTGAATTGCCTTTTTGTTTGTGTTCCCACCTTCCCTTCGGTATAAGCTATGAGTCAGTATGTTTAAGTTTCGAGAAGCATCTTCCACCTCCAAGGCCTTTATTGGTTTGCTTTTGTCACACACTACATTGTCAGGCATGTCATACACTGTGATATGTATTCTAAAACAACCTCAAAATCATCATTGTAGTCTAGCTAAAGTCAAATATAAAAAGCCATAGTTTATGCCCATCCAGACTGCAATTTGGAGCAAAAATGTGGCCTAAAGTTGCGTAGTGTATTTCAGCCTTTTACACTAATATGGTGGGTATAGTCCTGCCTTACAAAAAGCCAGTCGCCTGTTTGTTTACTCTAGAACATGCATTAGTATTAGCTGTTTAATTAGCATTTTAATATGACTTTAATTCACAAAGCTCAAGTTATGATGCCATTGTTGTCAGATTTTATTCCTGATTTGAAATGAAATGCTATTACAATTCAAATGTAAAGTGGCAACACCAAGGCTCCAAAAGGCTTTTGAACTGTTGTACTTGTTTTTTTTTTAGTCGCGCACCCTTTTGAGGTTGATGTGCGTGCTTTTGTTTGCTTTTTGAAATGAAATGTCAAAATTTCATTTTGACTAACTTTTATTTAAATATCAGTCTTTTCCATTGAGTAGATAAGAGTTGTACCATCATGAATTAAAAAAAAAAAAAAACTGTTAAACTGTTATTATGAATGTGACCACTGTGTAAACTGATTTGTCTTAACCCTCTGGTGGCTTTTGACCAATTTATACCGAATAAAATAAAATAAAATAAAATAATCAGAATGGTATGAAACTTGTTGACGTTTGTGGCACTTGCTGTATAAATATATATGTTTTGCCCATCAAGGCTGTGTTTATTTGATTAAAAATACAGAAAAAAAATTGCAATTTTGTGAAATATTGCAATTTAAATTAGTGGTTTTCTATTTTAATATATACTTCAAAATATAATTTATTCCTTTGATGCAAAGCTGAATTTTCAGCATCATTACTCCAGTCTTCACTTGTGCTGCTTAATTTTTTTTGGAAACTGTGATACTTTTTTCAGGATTCTTTGAATAAAATGTTAAAAATAACAGCATTTATTTCAAAATATAAATAATTTGTAACAATATACACTACTGTTCAAAGTTTGGGGTCTGTAATTTATTCTTTCTTGTTTGTTTGAAAAAAAAATGCTTTTATTCAGCAAGGATGTGTTAAATTGATAAAAAAAAAAAAAAAAAAAAAAGTGATAGTAAAGGCTTACACTGTTAAAAAAGATTTCTATTTTGAATAAATGTTGTTCTTATTAGCTTTTTGTTAATTAAAGAATCCTAAAAAAAGTATCAAAACTTCAAAAAAAAAAAAAAATATAAATATTGAGCAGTACAACTGTTTCCAACATTGATAATAAATCAGCATTTTAAAAATGATTTCTGCAGAATCATTTGACTCTGAAGACTGTAATGGCTGAAAGAAAAGAAAGTAATGCCTGATGAAAAATCAGATTTGCATCACAATTATATTGTAAAGTATATTAAAATAGAAATAAATTGCAATAATATTCCATAATATTACATTTTTTTTTATCAAATAAATGGAACTTTTATGAGCATAAGAGGCATAAATCTTACTGATCCCAAACTTTTAAATGGCAGTGTATATTTAATAGTAGAAAAAGTTAATAATTTAGTCTAGTAACATGAAATTCCTCTAAAAATGCAATTATAAGAGTATAAATATTACTGAAATCAAATGTAATACATTAATTTCTGTTTTGAGCGCCAAGAATCAGTTGTGGCCCTTAACTAATGAAAAGAGACTTTGGTTACATTCAGATCAGCACACAATTAAATTCACATGTTCATTTTCTGTGCAAGTCGTATTATTACATTGAAGTATCATTATATTTTTGCTAAATACAGGTTTTAATTAAAATCCTTTATCATCATGACATCTTTTTGTCTTCGTTAACACTTACATTTTCGTTGATGAGATTAACACTGCTAGATGTGTTAGCAAATATCCTTAGTTCTGCAGAGAGGTATCGTGAGAAATAACTATTTCCTTTTTCTCTCTGTTTCTTTATTGTGCAAATGGGCTAAGCTAGGCCTGAACCACTATGTCTCATTACTTTATTGTGAACACAGAGAATAGATGTGTGACAACAAAAATAGAATAAAAATGTTCACTTTGCAGGCGTCGCATTCTCATAAATGTGTTCACATCCCCGGCTGGCAGAGCACAGTAACTCAATGTAAATCACTACATGCTGGCTTCTCCCTCAAGGCAATGTCATTATTTGTTAAAGCTCTACAGCAAAGGTACAAAATGGTGTGTGCTCCATTTGCTTTGCACTGGAAATATCTAAGAGAACAGTTTCTGTAGTTTGTCCTTGCCCACCCATACACTAGACTCTAATACCTTTGATGCTGGTGATACACATGATTAGCCTCATGGGTAATGTGTTCAGACACACACACACACAAATTAACAACCTATTATAACCCACTCCTGCACATGTTCTCTACCAATTATTTGAAGAAAAAAAGCCTACTGTTATTTTATTATTATACTTTTTTTTATGTACATGTGCCTTAACATTCAAAGGTTTGGGGTCGGTAAGATCTCTGACTGCTTTTGAAAAAAAGTCTATGCTCATCCGGCTGGGTTTATTTTATTAACAAACCATAAATACTGTCATATTGTGACATATTACAGTTACATATTACATATAACAGTTTTCTCTTTAATATATTTGAAAATGTGATTTATATTCAGTAGTCCAGTCTTCATGTGATCCTTCAGAAATCTTTCTAATATTTAACATTATATGTAACATTATAAATGATTCTACTGCCCTTTGTGCTCAGCTTAATGAGTCCTTGATTAATACAAGTATTAATTTCAAAAATCTTACTAACCTCAAAATTTTGAATGGTGCTGTATTCACAGTGGGGACCAAAAGGTTGAGGCTGTGAAATGCTGTAGAAATATTGAAGATTCTTCATTATTTCTAGGTCACAAATCAAATGTAAATAAATTTGTGACATTGACCATGTGAAATCCTCAAAATGTCAGATGATCTTACTTCCACTGAAGCAAAAGGTGCTCTTTGAAACATGTTGAAAACATGTTGTATAACAGACCATCACGTTTTTTATTGTGGAGGCCTTTCAGCTTGAGTGCTGCTTTCAAATCAAGGTGTACTAAAATTTAAAGGGACCGTTCACCTAAAAATGAAAATTCTTTCATTAATTACTCACCCTGAAGTTGTTCCAAATCCGCAAGACCTTTGCTCATCTTTGGAACACGAATTAAGATATTTTTGATGAAACCCGAGAGCTTTCTGACATGCATCCATCATTGTACTCTCGTGAACGCACAGCAAAGACGAACACAAAAGAGAAGAAATTGTTGAATAAAGTGGGTATTTTTGTATTCTTTGTGCACAAAAAGTATTCTCTTAGCTTCATAACATTATGGTTGAACCACTGATGTCACATGGACTATTTTAATGATGTGCTTACCAGTGATTGGAATAACGGCGTTATAAATAAACAGCGTTACTAACGGCGTTACTTTTTTCTGTAACGAGTAATCCAAACGAATTACCGTTTCCCCATTACAACGCCGTTACCGTTACTGAAAATAAAATGCGGCGTTACTAAAATTGAGCTCACTGAAGCGGTTATCATCCGAGTAGGCTCTCTCTCAGCCATAGGACCTGCAAAGCTGCGTATCGCATTGCGTTCTTCTTCTGAGGTAAATTCTGGCTTATTCCTCTCAGCGCGTCTTAATCCAGAAACGAAAAGTAGGCAAGATGAACTTGATGAATGTTCACGCGTGTTTACGGAGGTTACCTGACTTACATGTCCGCATCTCACGTGGATGTTTAACATTTGAAACGCGGAGCTGTTGGTGGATGATTACATTAGAGATGATGAGTTTAGACGGGAAAAACTGGAGCTCAACGGGTGACATGTCCGGTGAGGATGCTGGCCATGCAAGAACTGGGATTTCAGCTGGTTTTCAGCTTCCAGGAATTGTGTACAGATCCTTGCAACATGGGGCCGTGCATTATCATGCTGCAACATGAGGTGATGGTCGTGGATGAATGGCACAACAATGGGCCTCAGGATCTCGTCACAGTATCTCTGTGCATTCAAAATGCCATCAATAAAATGTACCTGTGTTCGTTGTCCATAACATACGCCTGCCCATACCATAACCCCACCACCACCATGGGCCACTCGATCCACAACGTTGACATCAGCAAACCGCTCACCCACACGACGCCATACACGTTGTCTGCCATCTGCCCTGTACAGTGAAAACCGGGATTCATCCATGAAGAAAACACCTCTCCACAGTGCCAGACGGCATCGAATGTGAGCGTTTGCCCACTCAAGTCGGTTACGACAATGAACTGCAGTCAGGTCAAGACCCCAATGAGGACGACGAGCATGCAGATGAGCTTCCCCAGGACGGTTTCTGACAGTTTGTGCAGCAATTCTTTGGTGATGCAAACCAATTGTTGCAGCAGCTGTCCGGGTGGCTGGTCTCAGATGATCTTGGAAGTGAAGATGCTGGATGTGGAGGTAGGCTGGTGTGGTTACATGTGGTCTGCGGTTGTGAGGCCGGTTGGATGTACTGCCAAATGCTCTGAAATGCCTTTGGAGACGGCTTATGGTAAAGAAATGAACATTCAGTTCACGGGCAACAGCTCCGGTGGACATTCCTGCAGTCAGCATGCCAATTGCACACTCCCTCAAAACCTGTGACATCTGTGGCATTGTGCTGTGTGATAAAACTGCACATTTTAGAGTGGCCTTTTATTGTGGCCAGTCTAAGGCACACCTGTGCAATAATAATGCCGTCTAATCAGCATGTTGATATGACACATCTGTGAGGTGGATAGATTATCTTGGCAAAGGAGAAGTGCTCACTAACACAGATTTAGACAGATTTGTGAACAATATTTGAGAGAAATAGGCCTTTTGTGTACATAGAAAAAGTCTTAGATCTTTGAGTTCAGCTCATGAAAAATGGGGGCAAAAACAAAAATGTTGCATTTATAATTTTGGTCAGTGTAACTATAAATAATGACTTTTTTAAAGTAACATGCCCAGCATTGGTTCTTACTACCTTTCTGGGCCTTGAACCCAGTAGTAGTATGCAGGGTCAGAAAGCTCTCGAATTTCATCAGAAATACCTTAATTTGTATTCTAAAGATGATCTTGCAAGGTTGAAATGACATGAGGGTGAGTAATTAATGGCAGAATTTCATTTTTGGGTGAACTATCCCTTTAAATCTTAAAATTTTCACTTAAATTGTTGTGCATATTCACAAGAGGTTGCAATCTATTGAACCCACTGTATATATTGTTTAATAAAGTCATTATTGAATGAATGGTCATAATGAATATAGCATCTCATAGTTCTCGTGTAGCTGTGTTAGGTTTGCACCAGGTGTTCAGAAGAGTTTAAGCAGTACATGGATTCAGCATTTGTCACTCTCAGCATGGAGTCTTTCCCCTTCTACAGAGCCGTGAATCACTCTACCTGTGATGAAAGCACTCCATTACACTCGCTGACTGGAAGAAGCGATGTTAACCTTTAACAATGTTGACAGCTCAGCTTTATCAATACAGCACCCCTTCTGTTTTCAGGGCGTCCTCGTTTTTTATCTTCATGTAGTGTTTGCTTTATGCGTTAACATATTCCAGTGTTGAACTTTCATTTGACGAACCTATTGTGAGTTTGGGGCAAAGATAAGAAAGGAGGTAAATTTGAGGAATGGCTATGTGTGTGGTTATGGGTAATTTTAACGCCAGCATTATGGTTTGATTTTCAAGGTGTCTTTCACAGTGTCTGTCAGCGCACCGATTCAAGGCAAACAAGTGTGTGTTCCTCAAAAAACACCCCAATTGGGACAATAGAAAAATGGCGTTATTTTTATCAGTTGTCCAATTTATTCTAACTGCTTTTTTTCTTTCTTTCTCTTTTTCTATGACTCCTCCATCCCTGATGCAACAATGCAGGTAAGTCTTTTTCAGCTTTTTAACATGGAAGCAGACTTTTCTGTTGGCTGCATCGCAATAATGGTCTTTCAGAGAAATTATATATAGTTAACCTTCAAGCTCTGCAGCTATCGCTCATGCACAGGAAATGGGTAAACTAACAATCAATGATGGCATTAAAACATGTTGTTTTCCTGCACTGAATTCAATAACACAAAATGCATTTAATGGGACAGTCTTGATTAATAAAGTTTTCGAAGCTGTGAAAAAGGGTCAAAAGTCATGCATCAACAGTATGTCTGGGCCATAGGGGTTCCATTAGGTATTGTCAGATCATCTAGTTTGTCATTATTTCTACAGTGTGAAAGGAAAAAACTGCCACCTAAATATATGAGGGCATTGCAAGGTCTAAGTTGAAGTTTGAAGGTGTGAAATGGAAATGAAAATGGACGGTTATTTTAGAGAAAGGCTCAAAGCATCACTGGGAATTAGAGATTAAAAGTGCTGGTTTTGTAATGGACATCATTTTATCCACCTGTTCTCAGAATGAGCTTAAAGGTCATCAAAACCTCACATCTATTAGGGAGCGCAGTCCATTTTATATATCAAAATAGTTCTTTTTCATAAGTCAGATATGGAGTTCAGTCTCATTTAAACAAAAAAGCTCTGTGAGCTTGTGTGTGTCTGTGAGAGTGTTTTTACTTTCCGTGTCTTTGTGTGACCACAGGACTGCGGTTTTGATGTTATAATGATCAGACTCTGGGCCTCATTCAGTAATAATTGCATACAAGCATTCTTATGTGCAAAGAAAAGGATTCCCACACTGAATTTCCACTGTGTTTTGGCATACTTTAGACTGTTTGACCTTCAGCAAAAGTAAAGCCAACCATTTTTGTTACTCTTAAAGTTCTTCTAAACACATTATAAATAGTAGAAATGTATTGCTGAATTGTGGAGTTACACTGTTAACAGTTTTTCCCCATTTTTGTGTTCAGGATTTTTTTGGGTGGGCCTGAAATCATGGCAGACTGGAGCCATTGGTATCTAGGTCTAGCTCAATCGCAAGTTACTGTCATTACCGTTAGTTACTACAGCCTACAGTTTGCTAGCTGGCTATGCCTTCGTCACGTAAATGCATATTAGCTGGTTGCGATAATTTACAAAATGGCTCGGCCTCCTTATTTAAATGTATTTGACAGTTGGGAGAGGCAGCAGCTTTCCTGCAAGTGGGCGTGGTTTCAGTGCAGACACGCCCCCAGCATTTGAGAGCAGAGATTACTGCTTATTTTTCCATCATTTAAATTTGGCTGGGTGGTTAATAGTCTCGCATTGCCAGACCTTCCGACTGACGACAGAAGGTCTAGGAACCTTGGCCAAAGCCCGTCCAAGAGGGCATATGACTGACAGGTAAAGCAACCAATCACCAATATTACAAAAATTCTATTCCGCAAAGTTTTGAAACTTTGAAAATCCAGCGTTTAGTTGCTCATAAGCGCTCGTCATCACAGTTGTAACACAATGGCTTTATTCTTTTGTGAGGGGGTTTGGTGCCACAGCATTTTTGTTTCCAGGCAGAACGTTAAAGAACACGGCACACACGTCTCCCGGAAGTCCTGTATAATTCAACCAATCCAATGACAACTTCAAAACCCCTGAAGTGTTTCCAGCTAAGTATGCCGTATGCATCAGATGTTCAGCAGCCATTTTTCTGTGGCGTGACAAACTCAGAACATATTTAATATTGTTTAATACGGACTGGAAATAAAAATTATTGGTAACTCTTTATAATAACTTTAATTAAATAAAGCATTAACTAACATTCTATAATGCTTAACAGATTATTAGTTAATATACTGTATATCCACAAAACTAGAAACATGAGATAATATGCTTGTTAATGCTACTAATGTACTTATACAACATTATCTCAGATCAAAACAGATCATTATTTAATGTTAATTGAAATGCTTGCAAATGTCATTAAACTTTCAGTTCATATGATAATGCACTTTTCAAAAATCTTCAAATGATTTTGACAGATGGTATACAATGATTAAAAGCTTAATTAATAAATCATTAACAAACATTTATAATGCTTAACGGCTCATTAGTTAGCGTTTAATTTTGTCGTTAAGCTTTCAATTCATACACTCAAAAAACTACAAACAATTGTAACAAATTAAACAATGATTACAAGTTTTTTTTTGTTAATGTACTTTTGCTAGCAAATGTTATTAAACTTTAGTTCACATATTACACAATGCTCTTTTTTTACATTTACAAATGTTACAGAAAAATAGCTCAATTAGTTAGATGGGTCCTGCAAAATCATGAACAAATAATTAATAAATGATTTGTTAAGATGGAAGTCAACAAACAAATATTTGACTTTTACAGAGTGTGATGTTAACATGTTAACATGAACAGTGAAGTGCTTAAAATTAAATTGTTCATCAGTTGTAAATGTTTACTAATCATTAGTAAGTTTAACTAAGTGCTTGTTAAAGACATAACACACATTGTAATTTGGGTGCAAAACATGTTTTGTTACAACACTTTTTGTTTAGTAATTAAATTCACCCCAAAAGCAGCAAAAGTGTTGCCCTTCAACAAAAGCTTTTAATAATTGCATAACATCTGTCAAAATCATTTGTCAATTTTGAAGATATGCATGTTCGTATGAATTAAAAGTTGAATGATATTTGCAAGCATTTTAATTTACATGAAATAATTATCTGTTAATCATTATGCATTGCTATGCAGTTTATTAGTAAACATTAATTAGCACGTTATCTCATTTGAATATATATGAACCAATGACCTGTTAAGCATTGTGTAATGTTTGCTAATGATGTATTAATGAAAGGTATTATAAAGTTATACCATTTATTGTAGGGTCACTGAGTTATTCATTTTCAAATTATATTATTAATTGAAAATACAGCAAAAACATTAATATTGTGAAATATAATGACAAAATGTTGTCTATTTTTAATTTTCTTGTGATGGCAAAGCTGAATTTTCAGCATCGTTAATCCAGTCTTCAGTGTCACATGGTCCTCCAGAAATCATTCTTCTTCTTATTATTATTATTGTTAAAAAAAGTTCTGCTGCTTAATATATTTGTAGAAACCATGATCATTTTTTTTAAGGATTCTTTGATAAGAAGTAAGTTAATAGGAACTTTTTTTTATTATTTATTGTTATTATTATTGTTATTTATTTATTTTATTTTATTTTATTTTATTTTTTTGAACTTTTGGAATAGAACTATTGTGTAACATTATTAATGTCTTTACTGTCACTTTGATAATTTTAATGCATTAATGATAAATATCAGTAATAAAGTATTTAAAAAATAAACAAAAGTTTACATATTAATAAATCTTTTGGCTTAACAGAAACCAGGACACCAGGGCACTGTGCATTTTATTTATTTATTTATTTATTTATTTATTTATTTATTGTTTGTTTGTTTGTTTGTTTGTTTGTTTGTTTGTGTACATTTGGTATTAGTTGCTTATAAATATTATCCTAAATGTAAAATGTGCACTACTTTTTTTTTTTTTTTTTTTTTTGACGCTCTATCTTTCTAACTTTGGGGCAAAAGGTTTAGTAGGGTTTTGTTAGAAGTTATAATCAAGTAACATATATTCTGCTGATACCAACTCAACTCTCACAAATAGAAGTCATGTTCACCAGAGGAGGTTACCATAGCAATAGTAGGCTGTTCAAGCGATTTGCATTAGGATCAGTATGGATACATCAATAAAATATGACAAGTCCTGTCATTATATTTCACTTTTATTATATTGTAAATTTGCATATCACACATATATCTCACACACACACACACACACACACACACACACACACACAAAAGACCATCTAAAGACTGTGAGGTTAGCATTTGGTTAACAGACAGTTGACAATTGAGTTGGCAATATGGAGAAAAAAAACGACCAACACACAGATACATACACAAGCCTGCACAGACTGGAGTGTTGCTTAATAGGTGTTTGTTTTACTGTCCTGTCTGTTGGATATATCATAAACCTGTTAGCCACAGGTTTATAGAAGTGTATGACGATGTGATTTTACAACTACAGGTTATAGTCGATCACAAACAAACTATTGCAGGTCCTTGTCACAGCCGACACAGTGTGTAAACAAAAAATGAAGCTTTCTGGGCCTGTGCATTAGTTCTAGTTTCAGATTACTGCTCTAATGCTCCAGTAAGAGCAAAACCAGTTGAAACTGGACACAAGCTAAAGGCTTAGGGGACGTCCTGTCGGATACATTTTTTCTAATGACATCACTTCATAGAGGCCTTCATTTTATTGATCAGTCAATTTGCTTTGTTGTCCAGACAAACAGAATCCATGAGCACTTTACTGTTACTGTAAAAATAGAAACATGCTTCCTGTAATTCATAACAGTTCACATAGCAGCTGTCTTATGATTAATATGCATTTCATGTTCTAGAAAAGGGAAAACGTTTAGTATTAATGAATATGGATGATAGAGATCAAACCATAAAACCATGAGATATATGGAGTGAGAGTAATCTACTATATATTTTAAAAAGCTATTTTAGCTTAATATTTTTGTGGAATACATGATACTTTATATACTAGTATATTAAATTTGATGTTGTAAATAGCACATTGAATATGTAGCACAAATACTTAGAAACTTTTATAAGAGAAATCATACCCAGTGGTCCAAGTAATGTTGCAAAATGTAAAACAAACAAACAGATAACTATTTTCAATCTGGTATTAATGGCTCTATTTACTTTCTCCTTTCCCAAAGGAGAGTGATAATTCTTTTTCTGTATTTTCTTTTCCTCTCACATGCAGCGTGTGCATAATATCTGTCTTATGCTGAAAAGAGATTTGAGAATTGCTATATAATTGCTAAGAGATGGTGTCTATTGAGTGTTAGTGGAAATATCCTGAGGGGAAATGCCTTATATACACAAAAAATAGGGTTTGTGAGATTATTAAAAATGTAATTATTGTCTGGGTAACTGAATAAGAAGTTTATTAATGCAAATATTTTTCTCTGTAGTTTTGTGAATAGCTTTCCGTATACAGGCAACAACGTTATATTGTTGTATCTGTTTTTAAAATGTATAAAAAAATTTAAAATATTAAAATTTTGTGAGTATAAACAGAAAAAATCACTCAGTTAGCCAATTAAAATAACAGTATTAATAGCATTATTTTCGTCTTTTCTTCCATAGTTATTTACAGTGGAAAAAGCTCTCTATTCATTTTTTAAAGGAATAGTGTACCCAAAAATTTTTATTTGTTCAAGTGTACTCACCCGCCAGCCAGAACAGATTTGGAGAAATTTAGCATTACATTACTTGCTCATCAATGGATCCTCTGCAGTAAATGGGTGACAAACAGCTGATAAAAACAACAGATAAAACAAACAGCTGATAAAAACAACCACAAGTAATCAACTCCAGTCCTTCGGTTAATGTCTTGTGATGTGAAAAGCTGCATGATTGTAAGAAATAAGTCCACCATTAAAGCATTTTAACTTTAAATTAATGAAGAAAAAACTGAGGATGAGGACATTTTCAGTTAATTTTCATTTCGCTAATGTTACATAAATCAAAAATAGAAAATCGAAATATTTAATATAGAAGTAAATTAAAGTAAAGACTAACAATTCTAAAAACATTACAGACTATGGAAGCCTGTATCCGCCACTGAATTAAAAAAATGATTGCGACTTATCTCACAATTCTGACATTTTTTCTTGCAATTGTGAGATATAAACTTGCAATTCTGATAAATTAAGTCAGAATTACATGATATAAACTCTCAAATCTGACTTTTTCTTCCCTCAGAGTTGCATGATATAACCTTGCAAGTGTGAGTTATAAAATCAGAATTGCCAGACATAAACTCGCAATTCTGAGAAATAACCTCACAATTCTGGAGAATTGCAGAACATGAACTCACAATTTTGACCTTTTTTTCTCAGAATAGCAAGTTTATAACTCACAATTGTGACTTTTTCTCAGAAGTGAGTTTATATCTCGCAATTCTGACTTTATAACACGCAATTGCGAGGTATTAGGTCAGAATTGTGAGATATAAACTTCCCCCCCTCAAAATCAGACTTTATATCTCACAATTCTGAGAGAAAAAGTCAGAATTACGAGATATAAACTTGCATTTGCAAGACAAAAAGTATTTATCTCGCAATTCTGACTTTATTTCTTGAAAGTCTGAAGTCCGAGTTTGTATCATGTAATTCTGAGAAAAAGTCAGAATTGCAAGATATAAACTCGCATTTTAAAGAAAAATGTCAATTGCGAGTTTTATCCTGCAATTCTGACTTTATCACAATTGTGAGTTTATATCAGACATTTCTGAGAAAAATAAAAAAGTCATAATTGTGAGATGAAAAGTCGCAATCAACTTTTGCATTTTTTTCGGTGGTGGAAACGGGCTTCCATAACAGACAGTGTGATGTTTTAATTATTTATTTATTTGCAAACACTTGCATGGTGGTTATATATCCAAATTAAGCAAAATAAACATTTCAAATAGAAACATTTCAAATAATGTCAAATCTGTAATTTGTCATTAATTAGCTTAATCACAAATTAAATTACACACTGTACATTCAGTGAAACCTTCCTACTTCAAAAATGCTTTCTGCAGTACTGCAGTATATACACAGGAACCCAGTGATAAAATTATATCAGTGATATAAAAGAAAAGTTGCTTGTGCCTTGCATCAGCCTGCCAAATCAGGATTTTATTTGTCACAACATCACTTATAATATATGTGAAAGCAGCCACACACATGCCAGGCCTATTGTATGCCACTTTTTTTTTCCTTTTAGTTGTCTCTTAAACAGAATGAAATAAAATCGAAACTCATTAGAAACTTGGAGTGCTGGTGCTAATTAAGGGGGTGAGCCATATGCACGGTAATTACCAGCTGCTAGTGCACTCCCCTTGGCTAACTTTGAGGTAGAAATGGGCCATCCAGACGTCTCTGGAGGACGGTATTGCGATTTGAAATGGTGCATGTGCTCTTGGTTGGGTTCCAGCACATGCTTATTCATGCAGTACAGAGCAGAGGGAGCAGGTGGGGATTTGCCCAGGTGCATGTATGTGGTTTTTAGAAAAACTCATTTTTCAGGTACGTTTTTAGCCCTGCTTTATGTAAGAAAAAACACTGAGATTATTCAGAAACTAGTCCTATTCAGACAATAATTGTTTTACATTTACAGGTGTGATCACAAACCTTTATTGCCCTCTGAATAGGAAATGTTCAAAAGTCAGTTTGAAAATATAAGTGCCTTCAAGCTGCTTTGTGACACTTTTGCAGGTGATGAGCCAATGGGTGTTTGACACAAAGGATTGTTGCAGAGAACTGAGAACTGAAATGAAATATTGCAAAATTCATATTGCATAGTTTTGTGAGTAACATGATGTTTCTAAAACACACACACACGTTCATGTATAAACACCTATTTATAATGTATGAGAAATTAAAAAAAGAAACATATTATAAACACATTATCAAAATGATTGCATATATATTAATTTTAATAAGAAAATGACTATTTACTATTGAAGTAATGCATAATTAGATGCATAAACCTGATGAGAAACATTATTAACTCAATTAGTGTCTTTCAGGTGTAGCTCTTGATCTGTAAGTAGAGATGACAATGTTTAGTTCAGAATATAATTATTAACATAGTTTAACATGTTTAGGTTAAACAGGTTATTTTCTGTGTAATATAAAGTCCTTTTTGCTATTCAGTTTTTCAATTTAATTGATATCTGAATGAATAACTTTTATCAAGAGCCATGCAAGTGTGTGTAGATGTATAGATGTCACTGTGAGAAACATTTACTGTGTGCTGGTGGGTGGTTTTGTTTTGGGGAAAACATAGCCTGGCATTAGATAATGTAGCTTTTTATAACTTGTTTTTTCTCAGTGTTTATGTTTATGTAATCCAGACTGAGATATAGAAATGCGTGATATCCAAAATTCTTGGCATTTTATTTTTCCATGCATTAACTCAGAGTGCTAAAATGACTGTGAGGTTGCCTTTATTTTTTACTCTGATAACAAGCTCTTCTAAAGAATGTACAATTGCATGGTCTGACTAATGTAACAGTCTTAGGGGGGAAAAAAATCTCTTAGAAGCTGTATTCATTTAGACATGTTATGTAAAGACAAAAGGCTGCTCAAATGTGGTTATGATTATTTTAGTCATGTGGGTGACCATGATCAATAGACAGGTAATGAGCATGTGGGTGGGTGTTTTCTTCATCTTTTATCACATTCTTTTATACTCTCTTATGTCATCAAACTGGTTCTTCTGCTGTTATTTTTGTAAAAAAAAAAAAAATCAAATGTTAAAGGATTTAGAGAGGACTGGGTGAAATGAGCTCCATATGCATTTATCGATTGTTATGGAAGAATACAATACAATACAATACAATGTAATATCTAAAATTGTTAATTGAGCACCAAAATCAGCATGTTATTTTATCAAAATAAGAGGGATCATACAAAATGCATGTTATTTTTTTTATTTAGTACTGACCTGAATAAGATATTTCACATAAAAGACATTTACATATAGTCCACGAGAAAATAGTAGTTTAATTTACAAAAATGACCCTGTTCAAAAGTTTGCATACACTTGATTCTTAATACTGTGTTGTTACCTGAATCATCCACAGGTTTTTTGGGTTTTTTTTTTTCGTTTAATTATAGTTGTCCCTCTTAATTATAGAGTCCCTTGTTTGTCCTGAACAGTTAAACTGTCCGACTGTGGTTGTTCAACATTTTTGTGTATTTGAACCCTTTCCAACAATGACTGTATGATTTTGAAATCCATCTTTTCACACTGAGGACAACTGAGGGACTCATATGCAACTATTACAGAAGGTTCAAACGCTCACTGATGCCTCAGAAGGAAACACAATGCATTAAGAGCTGGGGGGTGAAAACTTTTGAACAGAAAGAAGATGTGTAAATTTTCCTTATTTTCCTAAATGTCATGTTTTTTTTTTTTTTTTTTTTTTTTTCATTTAGTACTGCCCTTCAGAAGCTACAGAAGATACTTACATGTTTCCCAGAAGACAAAATAAGTGAAATTTACCCTGATCTTCAAACTCAAAAAGTTTTTATCCCCCGGCTCTTAATGCATTGTGTTTCCTTCTGGAGCATCAGTGAGCGTTTGAACCTTCTGTAATAGTTGCAAATGTTGTCCTCAGTGTGAAAAGATGGATCGTAAAATCATACAGTCATTGTTGGAAATGTTTCAAATACACAAAAATGCTGGAAAACCACAGAATTTGTGGGACCTGAAAGATTATAGGAGTACGTTATCCATGTTACCATTTCCTAGATTACCGGTTAATTAACTCTCATAAATGTACAGGATAGACGTCATATGCAAATGCAATGATTTTTAAAAAGCTGAAATGATTATGTCTGTTATGACAGAATTGCAGTATGTGGCCAGAGCATTTGACCCGTGCATCTGTCGTGAGTCACGCAGTCATAATGGAGCTCGATACAGATGGGAGTTTTTGTGCTTTTACACAATCAGGGTATCACAGAGCGGGCAAGTTCATAAGCACCCATTGGATAATCTTACCTGGAAAAAGAGAATTTCAGCATGAGATTGCGCAAGGTGATTATCCTGATTAGTATGCATAGTGCATCTGTCTCTGACTTCCCCTAGTCAAATCCAACCCTCAGTCCAGATCCGTTTCATTTATCGACATAAACCCAGTCTCCTATCTAAAGAAAAGGACATTTCTATTAGCTTGTCTATTGTATTAAATCTTCTGAATGACAGCAACAGGATATTAGGCCTGGTTAGGATAAGATTCTGGCCCTCATTCATTTATATTACAATATTGTCTTTAGGTACTAAGCCAAAAAACAGGCTGTATGCCAATGTTGGCTCTCTTCAACATGGCGCTGTTATACATTTGCTTCTTATTTCCTTGAAAGCTTTTGAAGGTGACTGGTTGTATTGAAATGCGCCTACAAAATGAACATATACCTTGTTTTGCATTAGTAAGAATTCATTTTGCATTAAATAATGCCTGGAGACATCCTGGAGAATAATGTCATGAAAATGAGAGATTAATCAGCATGAGACTTGCTTATAGGATATTATAATTTACATATTTTCCTCTTTAGATCCTTCATCATTTTGTTTACTCCAACTGTCAGCTGTTAAAAAGCTCTCACAAAGAAATAATTATTACAGTCATATATCATATAATGCACAGGATTGTAGACATCTGGCTTTTTTGTGCTAATATCATGGTTATATTATAAATAGAAAAAAGAAAGGTTTGCAGTAAGTTCACAGTGAGACAGAACAAGGTGTTTTTTCATTTTGTGTTGACCCCAGTCCTGCTGTTCTGCTGAGGAGCTGTTGGTGGTATAGAGAGACCTTGCTTTTCCCTCGGTTGATAATACCGGACATTTATCATGCTTTGACACTAAGACTGAGGGGACAACCATAGTCCATTATGACCGTGACGTGGGCATCATATTTCAAATCAACCCTACCAGTCTTACAAAAAATACATCAGTGTTGCCAAAGAAGGATTTTGAAGTATGGCTTGAAGTGCAAAATTGATTTACGTCACATTATTTGTCACATAGATGAGAATTATGGTAATAAATTAAGAAATCACCAATATGTGCTTGTGTGTGCTTGAATACATGGTTTATGTGGACAAATGTGTATAATGACATGGGTATTACAGCATAAACATGGTTTATGAGGACACTTCCTGTGTCCTTGTAAACCAAATGGCTTAAAAAAACATACTAAACAGTGTTCTTTGAAATTCATAATAACCAATAGTTTTCTGTGAAGGGTAGGGTTAAGGAAAGGGGATAGAAAATAGTCCTCATAAACCATGTGTGAGTATGTGAAGGAGAGAGAATTATTTCTCTGAGATTTTTTTATATACATTTTTTCTTTAAGTATGTTCCGTAGCTTCTGAAGGGCAGTACTAAATGAAATATTTAGGCAAAATAAGAAAAATGTACACATCTTCTTTCTGTTCAAAAGTTTTCACACCCCCCCTTTTTGAGGTCCCCCTGAAACATTTCCGTTGTGGTCTGTGCTATTTGCAGCGCGTTTGTGTGTTTGTAGCGCGTTTCTGTGTTTGCAGCACGTTTCTGTGTTTGCAGCGCGTTTCTGTGTTTGGTTGTGTTGTGAGAATTTGCAGCGCGTTTCCGTATTTATGTTTGCATTGCGAGGATTTGCAGCACCTGTGTTGCCACTGATGAAGATGTTTTCTTAATTTGTTGTCGTTTTTTTCTGTTTGCATGTGTTTTCTTAAGTTACAGCACGTTGAGCTCTCTCGGCCACCGTATATATATATATATATATATATATATATATATATATATATATATATATATATATATATATATATATTGAATAAATTAAATAATTTTTCATAAAGTTTCATATTTTAAATATTTTTTATGAATAAGGTGTGTAAACACACACATACAGTTAAGGCCATGTGTTACATGTGTTATACATCCAGTACATGCACACTTGAGAATGTGTGTCATAACTCATGTAAAAAGCAGCTGCGGGTTGGTAAAGATAAGCTTTGACATTTTCTCTCTGTTGTTCTTCAAGAAGGATGCTGAGGATTCTGTGTAACCATGCTTTTGATTTATGTGAGGAAGATGAAGTTAAATCGTGTTGGAGGTGTGGTGTGCTATAAAGGCAGAATATTGAACCGGCAAACTCACGGCCAGTAGTATTTATATGTTGAGCCTTATTTGAAGTGATGATAAAAGAAGTCTGTTCACCGCCTTTTGAATAATTTACTTACACTGCCAGTCTCCAAGTCTTTCTTCATTCTAATTACACCATAGACAAACATAACATTTTTAACATCCATTTTGTTTATTTCCCAGGAGGAAGGAAATTTCTCATGACCTTTTAGCATCAAGAATCGCATAGAAAGCAAACACAATTTGCCCTAAAACCCAGTTGTGCCATTAAGATGTGCCATCCGTCAATGGCATTGATGTAACTTCTTTATGAAGGGGATACTGGTCCAGACGCTTCATCCATGATGGACTCCAAACGACAGCTTGGGTGGAAAAAGCCTTGGAGTGAAACTGAATTAGCAAAACAAATGAATTTCCTCTCTGCCAGACAGTTCACTGTCACGAAGTCAGGCCGTCCGAAGATTGAGTCGTATATCATGACCCGAGGCCTGTAACCTCAGAATGACAGCTATAAGGCGAGCGTAAATTCAGAAAGCTGTTATTTGTCAAGGGAGAGCTGTCTATTTAATTTGCACAGACTTGTGCACTGGGATAGGCATTTATCAACATGGCAGCTGCCTGTCATGTGACTAGTTAATTGGATAAGCTTTGCATCCTTCGCACGGTTTTAAAAAAATAATAAAAGAGACACAAAAATGGGCTGTCCTCCATCAAAGATCACAGGAAGATTGAAAATGATTTGTTTATGGGAAGGAAAAAATAAATAAAACTTGTTCGCCAAATTGCACCGCTGCAAGTAAATTATTTACCCGTCCTGCTCTGTATAACAGCGTTTTCATGTTTGCCAATCACTTCATGCTATTCAAATTGTTAGCTGAGCACAGACAGTTTTAAATGCAAAAGTTATGCCATGCAAAATAAGAGCCCAGACACAGGAGAAACAGCACGGAAGTCACTTCATCAAAACATCATTCGTTCTGTGCCTCTTATTTATTTTCCATATTCAATAAAAGCAGAAGTGGCAGATCTGCATACGCTCATTGGTTACATGTCAACCAATTTTAGAGAAATATGAGATAAATGAGAATGTATGTTCGGTAATTGAAAGAATTGATTATACAGAGGCTACATTTAATCATGATCTATCAAGTCAAAAAACCTAAATCGGTTTTGATTCAGAATGTTGCTGTATTGGTTTATTAGTAACAGTAAACTGCACAAATATCGGATTTTAACAAGTGACTGAAAGCTAAGGGGAACGTTATGATGCTAACTGGGGTGTATACTAGTTTGACTAGTAAAGATCATGGGTCCAATATTGACAGTATACACATCTTTTCTATATTTTTTTTTTGACCCTGCATAGACAGCAACACAACTGAACCGTTCCCAGGCCCAGAAAGGTAGTAAGAACATTGTCAAAATAGTCCATGTGACATCAGTGGTTCAACCATAATGTGAGGAAGCTACGAGTGTCCTTTTATGGCCAAGAAGACAATAATAACGACTTTTTTCAACAATTTATTCTCTTCCGTGTTGAATGAGCGTCCATGCACGCCCTATGGATGAATGATTGGAATTCATTAACTTGCACGTTTAATTATCAAATCTGATGTTTACAAAGCATTTGTGAATCCAGAGGAGAGTTTTTGGAAAAGATCTGTTTTACAGGCAGATTACTCCGAATTATACTCATCTATTTATGCAAGTGACTTGATTGAGGCCCACTGTACGACATTTTAAAGGAAACCCTGGGTATTAGGACTGTGTAGCTTAATATAGCGTAAATGATGTCTCTTACTGAAATATGTAGTAGAAAACCCATGAAAGTTATTTTAAAAATCGCCATTGTTTTGATTGCGTAGAACGGTTGTACTCCATGAGCTACTGGCACTGAGCAATGCTATTTTCTACCAGAACACAACTCAAATAAAATACTGATAGGATGACTACAGCTACTGAAAGAGCTTACAGGTGGCGATGGATATAAACTAAAACTAAATGCTGTACCATTGATTTTCCCCACAAAGAGTCTAAACGCACCCGGATATCGAATGAAATCTGCGCTGAGAAACTGGCTGCAGCATCATGACAATAATATTTAGATTTTTTAGAATTTAGTATTTAGAGTCTTTGTGTGGAAAATCGGTGGTACAGCATTTGGTTCAAGCCTACACTTTTATCCATCTCCATCTGTATGCTCTTTCAGTAGCTGTGGTCATTGTATGCTGTCCTCGCAACTACGTTGCTCTAAAGAAGTTAGACAGCTAGGTAACAAATGCACATGAAGCAGTTTATTCTTTCCAGAATGTTTACTTCTGTGATAGCTCGTTTACTTTTCATTTGTAAAACTGAAATACAATAAACAAGAAATGAAATTACAAATTGTACATTAATTTCTTCGATATACATATGAATATGAACATGTACATTCTGCATGTGTGTATACTTTACACTGTAAAAAACAATTTGTTGAGTCAACAAATTAAAATAATTTGTAACCTGGCTGCCTTAAAATTTTAAGTTCAGTCAACTCAAAAAAAAAGGTTTATTCAAATTGAAATGTTAAATTATACTAAGTGACAACTTAGATATTTGAGTTGAATCAACTTAAAATTTTAAGGCAGCTGGGTTACTTACCCATCTGTTAAGTTTAGCAAACACAAATATCTAAGTTGTTACTTAGTACAACTTAACATTTCAAGTTGACTAAACTTATTTTAGTTGACTGAACTTAAAACTTTAAGGCAGCGGGGTAACAAATTATTTTAAGCTGACTCAACAAATTGTGTTTTTTATTTTTTTACAGTGTACATGGGATGGAAATCTTGCTCCCATTATCATATTATATCGATCACAATCTTCACCTTTAGGAAGTAAACATTGTCTTAGCACAAAACACTCTTACAGATTGATCAAAAATAGTCAATAACTTACAAGCATATCTTTCTCCAAGGCAATGACCGTTCATGAGCTGAACTGAAACTAAATAAACACTGCATACAGAAGAGTAATAAAACTTATTAGGAAAACTTAACTTAGCAATTTATTAAAAGTCAAAAATCCTGTTCTACAAGTTTTGAGACTCAAATTTCATGTGACTCGCTTGTAATACTGCACCAGGTGTGCTTCCAAGCAAGTTTACTACATCAAAAAAAGCCATAATAACTGTATGAATGGTGTGTATATAAGTCTTTATTAATTGATAATCTGGCCATGGAATCATATATGAGTGAAAAAGAATAAAAGTTGTTTTACTTCCATTAGTGTTCACTTCAGCTGGAAACTGCAGTGAATTTTATAGTTTTCCAAAAATGTTTCTCAAATGTGAAAGTCTGCAATCAAAATCAAGAGATGTCTTAGAGATGTCAAACATTTGTTATGAAATACTTCCAAAAACAAATAATCTAAGATATACTGATTAATTTTACACAAACTTAGAAATTGTGGAGAATTTGTGCTACTCCTTTGCATACAACAGTCACAGCTACCCCAGAAAGGACAAAAACACCATTAACGTATGTTTACGAAGCGTTTGTGAATCCGGGGGAGAGTTTTCAGGAAAGTCTGTTTTACGGGTAAATTACTGCAAATTTACTTATAAATTTAAGCAAGTTACACGAATGAGGCCCATTGTATGTAAAATGTCTGCCAAATGAATAGTTGCCTCATGAATGTCATAGTTGCCTCATTACAATAGTATTTATTAAATCAGACACTGTTTATTTTATATAGAATATAAAAGCAGAAGTGGCAAATCTGCATTTGCTTATTGGTTGCATGCCAACGAATTTTAGGGAGGAAATTAAATAGACCAGAAATGGGTGTTCCAAGGAATTGATTAAAAGTCAAAAATCCTGAATAGAATATAGTTTGGCATGTTTCCTGATTGCTTTATTAGTAACAGTGAACTGCACAAATATCAGATTTCAAGGGGTCACTGTAAGCTAAAGGGTGTTTACTGGGGTGCAACTTCCTGTAGATCGACTGGTAAAGCATGGGGTTTGCGAGAACAAGGTCATTAAAAATGTATGAAAAAACGCAATCAAAGCATCTGCCAAATGAACAACTGTGCATTTCCATATCACAATTACCTCATTCCAGCTTCAAATATTTACTAAATCTTGTTTGTCTCCATTTTGTTTTAGCTGACTTAGTGTAGACTTTCATTGGCAGTGGTTTGAATGAAGCTGTTAAGCGCTTGATAAGCATGATATTCCTCCAGCAGTACACAACCCACAATATGGGAAGCCTGGAAGTGTAAATAAATGCTAGTTGTGGGTGTTTCCACAGTGATTGCAGTGCTTTTTCTCTACATTGGTCTCTAGCAGATTTAAGAGGACTCAATTGACTGATGTAGGTGGCGGAACAAGTGCAGCATGGTAATCCTCTGCATGCTGAGTTAATGGGGTTGTATTGACTGACCGGCTTGTGTGACATTTGCTACTTAGTTTTGTTCTAATTAAATTCTAATCGAGGACCAGCATATGCAGTGTTACAGAACCTGGACTTTATGCATTCAATCTCATTTTGGATTGGATTTGGATTTTGGATTGCCATTTAAGAGTTTACCACAATTTGGTGTAATTTACTAGGACTTTCCAGCATTGCAAGTTGCAGAGTTTTATGCTGAAAGTGTCACAACTGTTTGTTGAATTCACTCCTACAAGCTGAGTTCTGTTGCTCTTTGTTAGGATTTCAAATATCTTTCTTCAGATTCTTTTTCTTCTTCTGTGGTCTCTTGAGTGAGCGGTATTACATGAATGTCTCTCATAGCGCTGTTGCTCCAGGACTGGGAAAAGCTCTATTATGGCAGGCCCAGCCTCTTTGAGCTTTAGTCCATCATTGATTTCTATAGCAGAATTGATAGCCAGCACCGCTCCAGTCCGAAACTCAATCCACTGGGGCTGCTGCAATTAGAGGCTCACTCATCCCTCTGCTTGCCTGCCCTCCTTCACTAATACTTTCTTTCCATCCAGCAAGTTGAACAGCCACCAGTATGACTCAGCTGTTTAATCCCATTTCTCGGGCTTTTATGTCATGTATATGGGAATTCAGAGCCAAATCCATTGGTTTCTTTTTATCTTCTGCAGAAAGGGCTTCCCTTAGGCTTGAAAAATCACAGATATTCCTTTAATAACTCAGTCCATTATCCTAGAAATGGAAATCACATGAAGATCTTCATTTGCTTACCGCATTTTCCAGCAAATAAGTTGCACCTGGTCAAAATTGCATTGTTGAGAGTAAGAACACAGATAGGTCTCATTTTATTATTACATTTAGACATAATGTAAAATATCATTACCATTTTAGTTTTTTTCTACAAGTTTTTAAGCTTTGTAATACTGTACCAGGTGAGCTTCCGAGCAAGTTTACTACATCAGAAAAGCAATAATAACAGTATTCTCCAAGGAACTGTGCAGCTCTAAGTCTTTATTAATTGATCATCTGGCCTTGTAATCATAATTTGAGTGAAAAATAATAAAGGTTGTCGAAACTGCAGTGAATTATATGTATGTTTTTGTAGTTTTCCAAAAATGTTTCTTAAATGCGACAGTCTGCAATCATAATTAACTCAAGCATTTCTTATGAAATACTTCCAAAACCAAATCATCTGGACTGAGATATTCATATGAATTTTCCTCAAAATTAGAAATTTAAAAGAATTTGTGCTACTCTTTTGCACACAGCAGTCACAGCTACCTCATCTGTGAAGCTCCAAGATGAAGCTCCAACAGATGAAAACACCATTAATGTAACAAAAAATATACCAGAAATGGATGAGAGGTGCAGATGGCATATAAAACAGTGGAAAAAAATTGTACATGAGTGAAATGGACTACTTTTATCTGTCCATTTTGGAGCTTAACAGAGATCTTATGTACTTTGGTTGTATGAAAAATGTTAAGATGCTTTTGTACTTTCTTTTGAAAATTTGAAAAATCAACATAAAACTGATTTAAAATGACATGACTGAGTAAATAATGACTGATTTATTCACTCAGCAAAGCTGTATTGTACTGGGTCGTGTCAGAGAGACCGTGATTGACAGTAGGCTTGCTGTAGTGCTTCTCATATTTTTCTGACTCTGCTTGTTGGTGCGTTTATGGGTGACACAGCATTTAACGCTGTAGGTATCGCATGTCCCCGTGCTGGTCATATTCTGTACCAACAACAAGCCACAAGAACCAGCTTGGAATATGAGCCTGCCTTTCGGAGATAAGCAAATGCTTTACTGTCTTGTTTCAATATACCACAATATGTTTAGCATACGTTAATCCCTAGGCATTTAACTTGACCCTGTTATACGTGAAAAGAACAACATCCCAGTTACAAAACTGGCGGGCATAAGACGACAGCGTGAGATTTATCTACTGCCAGTTGTTCACCACTCCCCGAGAGCTCAGAGTCAGGTGCACGGTCGCTGATGCACGGTCCTCATCAAGAACGTCCCTCCCCCAGAAGGGACATGTTGAAGTAAAATTGCGTTTCCAATTGAAGAGGCAGATGATACTAATATCACACTTCAGTTGGCAGCACTTAAGCAGTTGCGACAAAAGATAAGAGAGACGGATGAAAAAACGAGAGAAAAAAGGCTCCTTTCCTCTGACAGAACAAAGTCTCCTTCCACTTGACCTTCACCGTCCCTCTTCAACTCTTGTCTCACTCCATCACAGAGTTTCTAAGTGAACACTGAAAACAAATGATGGTGGCATCATCACCAGCTAACTGCGACATGTCCATATTACGCATGCATTCCCACACATGAGAGGGGCAACAGCTTGTTTTTATGCTTTAATTTAATTAGGCCACAGACTTTGCAATCCAATTATCCCCTTGTGGAGCCCTTTGAGATTGCACACTCTTGGCCCCTTTCAAGCAAAGTACCTGCAGATTGTTATAGAAGTCAGTGTCAGGATAAATGTCTGTTAGATTTGTCAGCGTTCATCACAGCATCCTGCTTTATTGGCTGCATGCATGCTGGGAATGAGAACAAAGAGCCTGAGGCACCTCGGTGGCCGCTTATGTTTTTGTCACCCTGGGTTTGGGGTAATTAATTTATGAGGTACAGAAAGTAATTGTTCATTAAATTATTGTCAGGAAAGTTGACCTTCTCTGTTCCAATCAACAGTGGCAAATACTGTGCAGCGCTTTGTGGGTTTTTTTTTTTTTTTTTTCCACCTGAGGGACATTAGGCAAGGACTTTTAAAAAGGATACACTCATATAGCTCAGCCTTTCAGCTGAAGATTAAACAGCACTATCCTCTCAGCAGAGGAATCTCATATAGATTGAACCTTTTGGCATTGCATGACCACAATCACATAACAGTAAATCAGTTTAGTTCATGTGTGTTAGCTTTGAGGTCATCTGGTTGTGTACTTCTAAATGCCGTGACACACCAAACCAACATCAAAGAACTAGTGCAGACTGCGGTTTTGGCTCTGTCTGGGTCAAAAAGTAGCTCCTGAGCACACAGCAAAGACTGCAGCCAGTGGCCGGCTAGCACATACAGTCTACATGAGAGGACATAACTCTCCATACCAGCAGGTGGCAGTAGTCTGTATTCAACATTCAAAAATAAAAATCGAAAGAGGACTGCAGATATAGGCTAGGATATAGGATTTCCAGAAGAAATCCTATATCCTGTGTCTTTTAGTGTTGTCAAAAGTACCAACCGCAATACCAGTTGGTACTGAGATTGTAAAAATGTTGATTTTCCGCTAACAATTGAGTGCTGTTTAGTGGATTCTTAAACACTGCTGATTGCACATTGTGTTCACGTAGTCAACAGATATGACTATGATTGGCTACAATGATCATCACTTCACTGAGTGCTCACGTAGAAATACACTGGAGCATTTGAAAGCCACCTCTATCAGCGGATCCCTAATATATCTGCACGTAGACAGATCCGCTGACAGACGCCTGCTTCTGTATAAGCGCTCAGTGAAGAACGTGAAGCGATGATCACTATAGCCAATCACAGCTGTTGAGTGCTTGAACACAATGGCCAGTCAGTGGTGTTTAGGAATCCGCTCAACAGTGCTCTAATGTCAGTGGGAAATGGGCATTTTAAAATTTCAGTACCGACTGGTATCGTGGTCAGTACTTTTGACAACACCAGTATATCACATTCTATAATGTTCTACCTGGAAACGAGGATGCCATGTCACCAAATCCCTTGATGGAAGAAGAAAGCTGTCGTGTTTACAACCATGGTAATGGACATGCTTTGGTTAAAATTTCTCAATGGTAGTGTAAAAAACACCCTTTTTGCCTTCTTAAAATCAGCTCTGTTCACAGCAACCTGTTTTGTTGCATGTTCCTTTAAATGCTAACGAGCTCTGCTCACCCCGGCCCTCTCTTCCGTGGGGTGATGAGCCGTAATGTATACTTTAGCCATGTTTAGCCGAGAGACTTATCACATTAATTTTTTCTTAATAATTATCACATTATTAAGAAAGGCGATTTGCAAAGATTCATAAAAAACCCTTATACTCGCTTCTTCTGTAGGCGAAGCTGCATCACGAATGATTTGCGTGAATTTGGATGCATTTATGCAGATTGGAGATTGGTGCATTCCCTTCAAAAAATGAAAGTAAATCCTCTGCGTCTTCAGCGGCTCAGATGTCAGGAGCAAATGACTACTGCTATGTTTGTTATTACATCCAACAACAGAACACCTCAGTTGCTTAGGAGACATTCTTGTCTTCCCCTGCTCCGGCATCGAGACAATAGCGTACTGTTCTCAGCTCACTCAGGGCGGGTCTAAAATAAGACGGCTGTGTCAATCAACTATTGTGGGAGCAGCCTTGGTCTTTGTGATGTCACATAGCCAAGAAGCTGAGAATGGCTTGATTTGAAAAAGGGGATATTAGGGATTAAATAAAAAGCACTAGGTGGATATTTATCATTATAGGGTGGTTGTGTACACACACTGCCAACACACATTTATGATTAAAGTGTTTTATACACTGTTTGTTATTGTGGGGACATTTCCACGGCTGGCTGACATGAGGCTGCATAAAGTGAAACATGATCGGTTGCTTTACCTGTCAGTCATATGGAATCTTGGGTGGTCCTTGGCCATTCAAAGCAGCCAAGGTTCCCAGACCTTCTACCATCTGTCTGAAGGTCTGTCTACGTGAGACTTTTGAAATCTTAGGCAGCTGACTTGTTGCCCTGCTGCACAATCAAGCAGCCACTGCCCAGGCAGCATTTGCAGTCAGAGGTTTTGAGGTGATATAATGATCGAATGATCTATAACACAATACTGAGAGCTTTGGTGATATCTAAGCAAATGTTTAATTACTATACCTCAACTTTCAGACATCATTTTGTTTTTTACCTCAAATGTCATGGAATCGAACACACTTCATGAATTGTTCAGTAGACAGGACATGACACAACCATTGGATTGAGAAGTGCCTTGTTGCCTTCCTACCTCCATATGCTGCCTGTGTTGGCAGCATTTGTCAGCTTACAGACTATAAATAAAGCAGTGCTTTACTTTCTTCTTTACGAGCAGTCACGTTGTCATGAAAATGTTTGTATATTGGAATTCTCAGATGAGATGAATTGAGCCCTCTTGACTTCGTGGTTTTCTTGCTTTTGTCATTTCTAGGTTTCTTCTCTTGCACTAGTTTTGTTGAGTAGCCAATCAGAGAGATCTCTCTCACTAATGGGTTCTGCCACCAATTCACCATGCTCAAACGGATGAAAGTCGCAGATGCTGGTACAGCTAGTGGCAATGGTGTGGAACACACCAAAAAACTAGGCCAAAAACTGGCCCAAATTTAACAGCTGACCACTGACTTGTGTGTCACAGCTTTAAAGGCTTAGTTCAACCAAAAGTCAAAATTCTGTCATTAATTATTTCATCTTCGATTAGGATTAGATATTTAAGATATTTTTGATGAAATCTGAGAGCTTTC
This sequence comes from Cirrhinus mrigala, assembly GCA_036247105.1. Classification (NCBI taxonomy): domain Eukaryota; kingdom Metazoa; phylum Chordata; class Actinopteri; order Cypriniformes; family Cyprinidae; genus Cirrhinus; species Cirrhinus mrigala. The sequence goes on from CM070011.1 coordinate 12,172,689, forward strand.
TGACCCTACATAGACAGCAACGTAACTACCACATTCAAGGCCCAAAAAGATAGTAAAGACACATCGTAATTCAACAATTTCTTCTCCTCTGTGTCAGTTTTCGACGCACATTCAGGAGAGTACCATGACGCATGCGTATGATGCTGCTGACGCAGGACCCGGCGTTCTGGCACAGAACCCGGATGCCATTAAGCATGTCTTGTTTCCAACCAGTCGTGGCACGGAAGAGAAGAAATTGTTGAATAAAGTTGTTATTTTTGTTTTCTTTGCGCACAAAAAGCATTCTCATAGCTTCATAAATTTAAGGTTGAACCACTGATGTCACATGGAATTAGGGGTGTGCAATATATCGTCTGCAATAATATTGTAATTGTTGTTTTAACAATGTTCAATTTGACATTATCGAGTATTTTGCAAAAACCATTCAAAACACCTACCGAGTGCAGTGCACGCATTACGTGCAGTCTAGACTAGTGCCCATACGCATTAACAGTGCGTTCTTTCACTGCATGATTCAGTCTATTAAAATACTTAGAATGATCACGATGATATGGTGACAGAAAATGTATAATTTTATTCCACTTCATATAGTTAATCAGTATCACACAAAGGGTGCCGTTTTCTTATCCAAAAATTATCATGATTACAAATGTGATATTGATTTTTTTTTTTTTTTTTTTTTTTTTTAACAACAGTTCAGTAGACAAGAATTAAGAGACTTATGTTTTAGACACCTGTTTTTGCTCTTTTTCGACAACAAAAATTATTCCAAACACAGCCACAGCACTGTTTTGCATCTCTGAGCAACATGACAGTGCTTCGTTCCTGAACGATTCAACCTTTTAAATGATTCGGTTCTGTCGCAATGATTTACTTATTAACTGTGACTTGCTGCCACCTACTGGTGGTTTTAATTCCAAATATAAAGTATTTTTTATTATTTAAATACTTTTAAATATCATTATTCAACATTTTATGTTAAAATATCAAAACATTTATGCATTTGTAACTGCAGGTTAAATGCATTCATGACCTGCATTAAACAGTGTATAAATACATCTAAATGGCACTTTAGATTCAGCTTCTGTGTTTCCTTTGTATTGCAAAGACGAATTTTGTTGATACTGATTTCATTTGCTTGGTAACAGTCCAAATGTAAGAATTTGACTCAAAAGATAACGCACAATTTTTTTTTTTAAATGTCTTTTAAAAGTTAAAATGCCCATAAAAGGTAAAAATCAATTTAAACTTATTGGAAAACATTACTTTCTGACCACCACACAGAATATGAAGAATATCAAAAATTCAGGAGTCAGCTGTCCATGGTAGTCCTTAAGATACCAGCACAAATAACACACTCAGCAAAATATCGTCTAATTATTGTTATCGATAAAATCCCAGAAAATATCAAGATATTATTTTTTGTCAATATCACACACCCCTACATGGAATATTTTAACAATGTCTTTACTACCTTTCTGAGCCCTGAACGTGGTAGTTACTTTGCTGTCTATGCAGAGTCAGAAAGCAAATCAAAAATCATCTTAATCTGTGTCCTGAAGATAAACAAAGGTCTTACAGGTTTGGAACAACATGAGGGTGAGTAATTAATGACAGAATTTTCATTTTTGGGTGAACAATCCCTTTAAGCATTGAAAAAAAAAAAAAAAAATCTTTAAGTACACATTTAAAATGTACTAACATAAGCTGTTTAAACATGCAGAAATTAATCTACAGGGTGGGCCATTTATATGGATACATCACACATCAAACTTATTGGGAATTTCACAAGAAAAACAATGGTGTGCTTGGTTTTAACGTAACTTTATTCTTTCATGAGTTATTTACAAGTTTCTGACCACTTATAATGTGCCACAAACAGGACGTTAATATCACCAACCATTCCCATTTTATTAAGGTGTATCCATATAAATGGCCCACCCTGTACATACATCTGTTATATCCAAGGAGTTACCAATAGTTTCTTATGTGCTCTGTTGCAGAAGAACTAAAGCATATCCAAACTCTCTACAACTTCACTGTATTAAACAACTGGCTAAGCTGGATCATCTTACTGCTCTATAAGCACTGAACTCATCTGGGTTTGCTTGGAGAAAAAAAAAAAAAAAATAGCACGGCTCTAAACTTCAAATAAGTCTTTTTAACACTGAACCCTCAAAAAAGTGAATATCAAACTCAGCATAACAGATCACCTTTCTCCCGACCCCTCGTTTCAAGGTCGTTGTCATTCAGCAGTTATGACCTGCTCTATGTTTTCCAGTAACTCAATAACCCCATTTGAATCCCCCCACAAACCCCTATTATAAATTCACTGAGATCTGATCCCTGTACCCCTGAGCTTACTGGATTTCCAAAATCGCTGGCCAACCAAACATCTCCCCAGGTCCCCTCAGTGCTGCAGTAGTCAGCTCGTCTGAAATTGGACGCGCTTGAGGGACCATCGAATGGAGCCTTCCCAGGATTCCGCCAAGGCTGCTGAATTAAACATGAGATAAGATCTGCATTTATTTATTTATTTGTTTAGAAAAAATAAAATATATTCAACTTTTTGATGATTATTATTCTTAATTCAGCGTGGCATATTTACAGTGCATATCTATTAAAATGATGATATAATATCGTACAGGATTGTGTTCTGCTGTGCAAAAATGATTTTTTTTTTTTTTTTCACTTGGTCACCTATAAAAGAAGGCATACCCCACTTTCATGTGTGATTAGCCCTCAACCGTTCATCAGTTTCGCCCACCTGGAAAGATAATGAGGTCAGAGTACGTAACCCTGATGTATACCTCATCATTATATACCTTAGAAGTGCAACACCATTAACAAGCAGCAGATTAAGAACATTAGCGCTGTACGTTTTATTGTCGCCAAGCTTCACAGTGGATATTATTCTCTGAGCTGAAAGAAAATCCACTCCAGCACTTTTCCAAGAAAGAGCGATAATTTAGCCACCAGCTGCCGTCTGTTAGCTTGTTAGCGTCCTGAGGAACAGAGATAAGAAAGCTTTGTCATCATAAGAGAGGCTTTGGTTCTTGTCTTTTTAGGTCTGTTAAAGAACTGATCAATGTGTAATGGAAAGAAACCCTGGGTGACAATCAGAACTTGAAGTCCTCATTTAAAAAGGTCCAGTTTCTTTGTGAAGGCTAAGGGGCGACGGCATCACAAAAGTAGGCCGTGGCTCTTTGAGCTGGAATCTGAGATTATTTGTTCAAGAGATTAAAAAAAATAGAAACATTCTGATGTCGCTTTGAAGAGGAACATAAAATGTATGTGGGCCTCAAAGATAATTCCTTTTGTCCACCATTAATGTTCAGCATCAAACAACTTTTTTGGGACACTCTGCTCTTATTTATTTATCTTCTTATTTTTAAGAAAAGAAAAAATCTGTCAGTTTGGCACAGGGAAAACTTATGAAGCAAAATAAATAACGGCGTGATTTAGACCTTTTTTTTATTCTCTTGTGTTGTAAAAGCAAGTGGTAAGCAAATCTGCACAACAAAACAACAAACAAATCAATAAAGCTAGTCAGTCTGCCTCACATCACTCTATTCTTCAGAACGCCTTATGTCTGCACATGTTTTTATGTGCGTTTGGTGCCCCTGTCCGCCGCTCTGAAATCAATGGGTGGTGGGGGTAATGTTGTGATTGTCATGTCGGCCAGCAGGTGCTGTGGCCTGACATTCTGTTCCCGATTGTCTCCTCACTTAATCCGTCTTTTGTGAGAGATTAGCAATATCCTGGTAACTCCTCTCTGGAGAGCGGTGAGGGAAGAGCCCAGGCAGACACAGGACAATGCTGAACCATGAAGCACGCTGTCTAATTTCATTACCCTCATATGCTTGGAGTGAGGGAGGGGGTTAGACAGCTGCAGTTTAGACTCTAATGTCCCATAAAAGGGCCACCAGAACTTCAATGGCCCCCAAAATAACTTGATTAAAGAGGCCCTCCATCTGATTCTTTCTCCTGTGCGGTTGCTTAATATTATAGAATTCAGTGGAGCTCTCTATGAAATTGTGTGTATGTGTGTGGGAATATGGGAGTGTGTTAAATGAATTCTCCACTCTTCCCTTCCAAGGATGCCCCCTGTCAGTTTATGAAATAAAGTATTCATGACCACTTTGGTTATGTTGTGATCAACACTGACACTTTGCTCGAACACACTAGACTGGGCTTTATACATGTACACTGTATACTGTTTTTATTTTTTAAAGAAATGAATGCTTCTATTGATTAAAGATGCATTTAATTGACCAAAAGTGACAGTAAAGGCATTTAGTACTTTACAAAAGATTTTAAATGTTCAAAATGTTCTGTTGAACTTCCTGTTTATCTAAAAAAAAAAAAAAAAAAAGTACATCTGTTTTCAGTGTTAATATGAATGTTTCTCGAGCACCAAAACATTAGCTTATGAAAATGGATTTTTGAAGGATCATGTGACACTCAAGGCTGAAGTAACTGAAGGCTGCTGAAAATTCAGCTTTGCCATCACAGGAATAAATTACATTTTGAAAGAGAAGAGATATTTTAAATTGTAATCATATTTCACAATATTACTGTTTTTACTTTTAGTTTTGATCAGAGCGACTATTTACAACTAGGTGCAAATAGTCACTCTGCTTCAAAAATGGTCCTTTAATGTTTTTTTTTTTTTTTTTTTTTTCTGATGTAGTCCTGTTGTCAAGCACCCTTCAGCCTCAACCTTCAGAGGCACTTTAACAGATGCTTGCTTTGCTGTGTATTTTGTCTCCGGAAGGTTAATGTAGAACGTTTCCTCAATCAATGGCTCCTGCTTTGCCATCTTGTGTCTGTCAGGAAAGCACTTCATGAAATATCTACTATCAATAATAGTTTAAGACCCTACGTCGCCACCCATGCAGACGTTTTACTGACAATACTGACATATTTTTCTAAAAAACTGCGCGTAAATCTTTGGATTGTGTATTCATTTATCCTGTCTACTTCCATTATAATAAAATATTAAGATTTGTCTTTTTTTGACCAAGTAGTGCTTTAGGTTTTCATTTAGATGCATGTAAAACATTATTTCACAAGATATTTCCTCTGAGCAGCACAGTCTTGAAGTCCTGTGATCATAATCACATTGAGCTTTGTTTATACTGAACCATGAGCTGTCAAGATATCTTACTCTCCACATGCTTAATTTGCGTAATAAACCATGATTTTGTGTTTGCGTTTGTGTCCGTAGCCTGCAGACTTTAGGTGATTTGTTAGATGGTGTGACAGCTATGGGTAATAAGATTATGGAGCCCTGATTGATTTGCTATAGGTGGCAGCAGGTGTCAGGCACAGGTTGATTGAGGCGTGACTAATGATTGGCCCCGATCACATTTATGTCTCAAGCTGTGGCTTCCTGCTGCACTATTAGCACTTCTAATAGGCTGCCAATTAACAGAGACATCAAAAAGGCATGCATGATCACAGCTTTGACGGAAAGTAAAGAGCTCTCCTGCGTTGCACAGTTCCATCTTTCTTTTTCCTTTCAAACAACCTTACTTGAGCATAGTTTCAAGGAGGGCATGATCAAAGTCCCTAAAATGCAAATAATGTAGTTTTATGGAATGTAGTTTAAAAGTATAACTGTCAAAGAAAGAAAGAAAGAAAGAAAGAAAGAAAGAGAGTACTACCTATGATAGCTAGAGTATCAGGACAAACAGAAAGAATTATTATTATTAAGATTCACTAGAAATAATTATTCACTATATTATTCACTATTCACTATGAGGGTTTAATGTGCCATTTCTGACAGGCCCAATCATTTAGAACAAAAAGATTCACTAGAATGAATCAGACTTAGCTATGCTAGATGCGAGAGTGCCTTTTAGGGCAAACTGATTCATTAGAATGAAGCAGACTTTGTGATGCTAGATGTAAGAGGATCATTTAGGACGAACTGATTCACTAGAATGAATCGGACTTTGCAATGCTGGATGGGACAGGATCATATAGAAGGAACCGATTCACTAGAATGAATCAGACTTTGGTGATGCCAGATGTGAAAGGGTCATTTAGAAGGGGCAGAATTACTAGAACCAGACTTTGTGATGCTAGATATAAAAGAGTCATTTACAAAGAACCGATTCATTAGAATGAATCATTCTTTGTGATGCTAGATGTGAGAGGATCATTCAGGACGAACTAATTCACTAGAATGAATGAGTCTTTGCGACGCTAGATGTTAGAGGATCATCTAGCATGAACTGATTCACTAGAATGAATCAGACTATGCTATACTAGATATGAGAGGATCGTTTAGGACGAACCGACTCATTAGAATGAATCAGTCTTTGCAATGCTAGATGTTAGAGGATTATCTTGGATAAACTGATTCACTAGAATGAATGAGTTTTTGCGATGCTAGATGTGAGAGGATCATTTAGGATGACCTGATTCATTAGAATGAATCAGACCTTGTGATGATAGATGCGAGAGGATCATTTAGGACAAACCAATTCTCTAGAATGAATCAGACTTTTTGCTCCGAGATGTGAGAGGGCATTTTATGACAAACCAGTTCACTAGAATGAATCAAACTTTGTGATCCTAGATGTTAGAGGATCATCTAGCATGAACTGATTCACTAGAATGAATCAGACTATGCTATGCTAGATGTGAGAGGATCATTTAGAAGGAACTGATTCAATAGGATCATTTTAGATTAAACGATTCACTAGAATGAATCAGATTTAGCAATGCTACATGTGAGAGGCTGATTTAGGACAAACTGATTCACTAGAATGAATTAGAATTTGCAATGCTAGATGTAAGAGGCTCATTTAGAAGCAATCAATTCACTAGAATGAATCAGACTTTCTGATGCTAGATGTCAGAGGGCCTTTTATGATGAACCAACACACTATAATGAATGTCTTTGCAATGCTAGACGTGAAAGGATAATTTAGGACGAACCGACTCACTAGAATGAATCAGTCCTTGTGATGTTAGATGTGAGAGGAGCATTTAGAAAGAACCAATTCACTAGAATGAAACCGTCTTTGTGATGCTAGATGTGAAAGGATCATTTACGACAAACAAATTCACTAGAATGAATCAGTCTTTGTGATTCTAGATGTAAGAGGATCATTTAGGACGAACTAACTCATTAGAATGAATCAGACTTTGTGATTCTAGATGTGAGAGGATCATTTAGGACGAACCGACTCATTAGAATGAATCAGACTTTGTGATTCTAGATGTAAGAGGATCATTAGGACGAACCGACTCATTAGAATGAATCAGACTATGCTATGCTAGATGTTAGAGGTTCATCTAAGCTGAACTGATTCACTAGAATTAATCAGATTATGCTATGCTAGATGTGAGAGGATAATTTTAGATGAAACAATTCACTAGAATTAATCAGATTTAGCAATGCTAGATGTGAGAGGCTCATTTAGGACAAACTGATTCACTAGAATGAATCAGACTTTCTGATGATATATATGAGAGAGGGCCTTTTATGACAAACCGGCGCACTAGAATGAATCAGTATTTGCAATGCTAGATGTGAAAGGATAATTTAGGACAAACCGACTCACTAGAATGAATCAGTGCTTGTGATGTTAGATGTGAGAGGAGCATTTAGAAAGAACCGATTCACTAGAATGAAACCGTCTTTGTTATCCTAGATGTGAAAGGATCATTTACGACAAACAAATTCACTAGAATGAATCAGACTTTGTGATGCTAGAAGTGAGAGGGCCTTTTAGAATAAACCTACTTTATATTAAGCATCTTTTACTGCTATGTACTAACTTATAAATGAATAATGTAATAAAATGCACCTATTATGTACATAAATGTTTCACATTGTACTTTTTATAAAATACGTGGATTTAATTATATCCATAATTGCAATGTTGACCCTGAACCTAACTATATCACAAAACCTGCCTCTAACTTTAACTGTAATCCTCCGTGACAGCAGTAAAAGTGATTTTTTAATACAACTTCAACACTGTCAATTTTTTTTTATGACAATTATTTTTTTTTTTTTTTACATAGGTATGTAGTAGTTAAAGACACTTAGTAATCTCCAGTGCAGTAAAGCAACTTCTGTGATACAATGTGGCATTAAGAGCAGCCACCACACTATTACTTTTCAAAAAAAGTTCCTGGAAAAGCTACTGTATTTTGATGCTTTTATTAGCAGCTTCAATACTTTTAGTTAGTTACTTCCCGGCACTGCAAGAAGCTACACTGAAACATTTAATAACCTGTGGAAGGCAGCCCTCAAAGTTAAGTAAATAATACCATCTGCACTAATAAATAATATTGCACTCCCTGTTTCTGCTCGGAAATGAATCTCCTGAAGAATATAGCTTATTTTCGGGAGCAAAAGATATTAAGATTCATATAAATCTTGGAGGACAGATAATATCTTGTTGATTTTCAGTAGGGCTGCCAGGTTGTGTAATGGTACAGGAGGAACCTTTATCTTCTGCTTGTGGAAGTCATGCCATATCTCACCCCAGTTCAGACCAGACCCTGCTGGTGCTATCAATCTCACAGAGATACAACTGCAGAGAGTGGGGGAAAGGAACTATGGGTCAGAAAGTATGAGAGAGAAAGAGCAAAAAAGAAAAAAGTAGAAGCCAAAGGGCACAGAGGGGTGTAGTGCACCTCACAGCGCTAGCCGTGGCCCTTCCGCTGATGCCAGAAGAATGAACCAGGGAGTCTTTGCAGCCAAGGTTGACACGTGTTTGCTTTACTGATGTCCTGCTTATATGTGAGTCGCACGTGGAGCAAGAACAAATGCTCCCTCTCTCCACCCTACCAGAAAATGATCTCTCAGGCTGCATTCGTTGTTTTCATGAGTTACCCGCTGAGAGACACGGGCCAGACTTTCAGCCTGAACATTCAGTGCAAGATACCGCTGGGTTAGCAGGACTGCGAAATCTCTTCTGTCCCACAGGTGACTGCAGTGCATTTGGTCATTGAAATGCTGACTGGGTTCTCCTTTTCAACCAGGTAGGGGGTTCACTTGCAAACCCCTTTTTTGAGAGCCATTTTTTTCATGGGAGGTTGTAGAGATTGCAGGGTTTTACTTTTCATCCTTATTTCTAAATATTTCACTTATGTTTGTGCTTCTTTTTTCATATCCCTCACATATCCTTTCATTTATTAAATTTTCTTGTCAATGCGGCTCCATGGTTCTCTAGTGTGTGAAATGCACAGGAAAGGTTTATTACACCTGCAGGGCTTTAGAAGATAATTAAGCCATCAAGTGGAAACACTGAATCGACAGATATCATAAAAAGTGTTCCTGTAGCTCAGACAGTAAAGCATGACGTTAGCAGTCAGGGGTTCAGTTTGGCCTGTGATTCAATGATGAATGATGATTAAATGTATAACTTGGAATGCAATGTAAGAAAAAAAATACAAAATCCACAATAAAGAAAAAACTTTGGAAAAGTCTTTCTAGTATAAAACAAAACGTCAGGAACACTTAGAAATGTAATCTTTGCATTCATGTTGGTTTCATGTGGTTTTGAAAAACTTTCCTACCATTTTCAAGAAAAGTTCAAATTTAATCACTCCAAAAATGTCATGTGGTGTTTTTTTCTTTCTTTTTTTATTCAAAAGTGGGGTTTTTTATATCCTTTTCAAGGCCATTTTTATGAATATCATGAATTATTAATTCACACATATCGTTACATTTTTGATGAGTCACATCACAAAATTGTACAACTTCTAATCTAACCTTTTCTTGTCATAAAAATCTACGTTGTCTTCACGTAGATTGGACCACATAACTTTGATATGGCAGACAAAAGTTTCTCAAATATTATATTATAATATAATTAGATTAAAAGCATTTTTAAATAACATTTTTTTTTATTGTATGTCCTCCAAAACAGTATTTTAAAAAGAAGGAACAGAAAAGAAAAGAACTTTAAACTAAATGGTGTATTCAAGTCATTGTATGTATTATTTTTTCAATAAATGAATAGACAAAAAGAGCATCTATCTATCTATCTATCTATCTATCTATCTATCTATCTATCTATCTATCTATCTATCTATCTATCTATCTGTCTATCTGTCTGTCTGTCTATCTGTCTATCTATCTACCTACTTACCTACCTACCATTGGCAAGATAAATGGTAGCCCAAGCCAAATATTTTATTTTATTTTATTTTATTTTATTTTATTTTATTTTGTATTGGTATGCTAAATAATAAAGAGTTTTTAGCAGAATTGTGTTTCAAATTTGTAATACTCTAGTGCTGATAATCGTGATTAATCACATCCAAAATAAAAGTTTTTTGTTGTTGTTTTCTTTTTTAACATAATGTGTGTATATACTGTGTATATTTATTATTTATGTATAAATACACACACAAATGCATGTATATATTTAGGAAAAAAATGTTTATATATTAAATATATTTATATATAATATAAATTATATGAATGTACATTTATACATGTAAATACATGTAAATATTTTCAAAATATACTAATATACATAAATATACACAGTACATATACATATATTATGTAAACAAAAAACTTTTATTTTGGATGTGATTAATCATGATTAAGCATTAGTCAGCACTAGTAGTTATACATAAAAAATGGTGTAGAAACTATTTTCAAAAAACAGCAAGTAAAAATCTTTAAAAAAATCTTTTTTTACAGTGTAAATGCAATGACTAATCCATGTCTTATTTGTCATGTTCTACTCTTTGAGGAATACAGTGTTATCATATCCACAAAAAACAACAACAACAACAAAAAAAACAGTAGTCCTCTTTTGTAAGTGAACTGACAATTCTAATGCATTTGCCCTAATTCTGCTAATATTCACTCCAAAGTCAGTGATTCTCTAGATATCTGTAAGAATACCGCCTTTATCACAAACACTGCATGATCCATCTGTCAGCGTGAACTACTTACTCAAAAAAAATCCTAAAAGCATTTTATTTGGTTAACGGCGCAGTGTTCCTGTTTCTCTTAACTCTTGGTGGCACGATACTCTTGTAAGCACTGGGCTCAAGCAGAACTGCGCTATATTAAGCCTGTGCTTTATCACTTCTCCATCTCCCATCAGATTCATCACAAAGACTTCATTACCTAGCTGCCACTCAAAGGACACTTCGAGACGGTGTCAGCGTCACATCAGATCCTCCTCTGCCTCCCCCTCCTCAGCCATTAACATGACATCCTTGGCTTTGTGAAGATATTAGTCATGTATCAGGCCCGGCTCTCCCACATTATTGTCACTTATGAGCCAGGAAGATGAGGGATACCGCTTTCATATCAATCCAAGTCAGGGTCTCAGCACTGGCATAAGACGGATAGAAAGGTGCTTTAATATGGTACCTTTCACTGCATCACAAGCCTCAAAGTCAACGTTTGTGAATACCAGATTACAAATTCCTAGTTTTGTTTAGAGATAAGTTTGACATGAGTGTGCGGTGCCACACGATGTTGAGATCAATCCGAGATGGGAAAATTCACGACCTGAACCTCTATAGGTGTTCCAGCCTGAATCGTACTTTACGGTGTTAAACAGAACTCTTGAACTGACACGTTAAAAGGTATTTTGCAGTAGATAGGCTGTCATGTACTAGGGATTTAGTTTCACAACTAAATCGTCCTACGCTAGATCTCTCTGAATAGTCTTGCTGGGCGATGTACCTCTCTTCCTCAAATCAAGCTGATCAGACATGTTGGACATGAGCGGAGATTTGATGTCAGAGATTAGTAGAACACATGCCCTCCTATCCAGATAATGAGTTTAGCTCTTGCTCGTTGGAGGAAGAGAGAGAGTGGATGTATTTCCTGCTAATTTTTGACTGGGTTTTTTGGAAGCCCATCCCACTGCTTTGCCCCAAAGTCCCAAAAGAGCTAAATTAGACTCCTACTGGTTGGAAGAAAAAGGAGTGCAGATGAAATGAGGTGACATCATTTTACCGTGACCTTCTTGTTATGCGACACGTCTATTATTTTTATACAACCCATATTGAAATGGATGTCACCGTGGATTTTGAATTGAGAGGCCAGTTGCTGACAGATCTCTGAATAGAAAGTTTCTACACAGGATTTTTGAAAGCGGTCTCTTATGCTCACCAAGGCTACATGTGTTGTACTATGTTTCACATATAACAAAAATATTCCAAATTTGGTGAATGTGAAATGAAACCTGGAGCCTGAAACTACAATGTGGATTTCAAGCTGACTGTAGTCAGACAACCTCCAATGATGAATGTGATTCACAAAGGCCGGGGTTTGTTCAGTGCCTTCATATGCAACACTGTAAACCCTTAGAAGTTGGCAGAACTCAAAATAATTGAGGTAATCAATTATATCCAAATTTGTACATTAAAGGAGAAGTCCAGATCAAAAATTTACAGTTAATTTACTCACCCCCTTGTCATCCAAGATGTTCATGTCTTTCTTTCTTCAGTCGATAAGAATTGTGTTTTTTTTTTGTTTTGTTTTTTTTTGTTTTTTTTTTGTTTTTTTGAGGAAAACATTCCCAAATTTTTCTCCTTATAGTGGACTTTGATGGTGCTCCCAAGTTTGAACTTGCAAAATGCAGTTTAAATGCAGCTTCAAAGGGCTCTAAACAATCCCAGCTGAGGAAGACGGGTCTTATCTAGCGAAACGATTGGTCATTTTTTAAGCAAATTGACAATTTATTTACTTTTTAACCTCAAATGCTCGTCTTGTCTCATCTCAACAGTTAGGGTATGTTGAAAAACTCCCGTCTCGTTTTCTTCTTCAATGTCAAAATCGTCCTACGTGGCTGTTTTACCTTTGTTTTGTAAAGAGCGTTTGATCTTCTCTGCATGCTCATTTTGTTAACACTGGGAGTTTTTCGACATACCCTAACTGTATTGACTACATTAAACTGGAAAAAAACAGAGTTCACGCAGATTTAGACAGGACGAGCGTTCGAGGTTAAAAAAAATATAAATTGTCAATTTGTTTCAAAAATGACCGATCATTTTGCTAGAAAAGACCTTCTTTCTTGAATGGGATCGTTTAGAGCCATTTGAAGCTGCGTTTAAACTGCATTTTGGAAGTTCAAACTTGGGGGGACCATTGAAGTCCACTATATGGAGAAAAATTTGGGAATGTTTTCCTCAAGAGACATAATTTCTTATCAACTGAAGAAAGAAAGACATGAACATATTGGATGACAAGGGGGTGAGTACATTATCTGTAAATTTTTATTCTGGAAGTGGACTTCTCCTTTAACAAAGCTTGATTTTGTATATGAAACATGATTCAATTTAAGTGAAAGTTTGACTAAGCTGAATCAATAGCAATAGCCAACCATGACAAAAACATAACTTTGGGAACTTTTTTACGTGGTTTAAAAATACGTACCTCTAAGTACATATCACTGCATTTTCCAATAGAAATGAACACTAGAGGCGGTAAAACAGCGAGCAGTTGTAATTGTTTTTGTGCACAGTTATGAATACAGCTCCATGTTTTACTTTCCGATGTTCTGACAAATAATGCCACCTATCAGATTATCCTACCAACACTGTTTTTTTTTTTTTTTTTTTTTTAACACTGTAAGGGTAGGTTTAGGGTTGGGGTAGGTGTACATGACAGGGTAGCACAAATAGTCAGAACACCAGATGAACAAGCTTGCTTGGCAACTCAGCTGGCATGGAATAGGACTCAGGATGCAGAATCCTTGGGTACAAATCCCGTGAAAAACATGACTCATGATTAAGAGCTGAAAGACGAGGGATCGAAAAACAAGCTAAAATGGCATGCTTGCCATTTTGAAGCTGAAGGAGGAATTAGGATGGGAGTCGAGTATATAAATTGTACTTTTTCTTTTTTTGTTTTTTTTTTTTTAGAAAATAACCAGTCGTTTTGCTAGATAAGACCCTTCTTCCTCGGCTGGGATCATGTAGAGCCCTTTGAAGCTACACTGAAACTGCATTTTTACCCTTTAATCCGTTGAGCACCATTTAAGTCCACTATATGGAGAAAAATCCTGGAATGTTTTCCTCAAAAAAACTGCGACTGAAGAAAGAAAGACATGAACATCTTGGATGACATGGGGGTGAGCAAATTATCTGGAAATATTTTTATTTCGGAGGTGGAGTAATCCCTTTAATGACAGAATTTTCATTTTTGGATGAACTATCTGTATTGATTTTACAGTGAAGCCAAAATTCAGTTGAGCCACTCTCAGGCCCTGTTTACAGGTACAGGTTAGCATTGTACACCTTATCGATTCAACAGTGGTCAATGCTAAATACAGCTGTAAACCGAATCTGAAATGTATTGAGCCTGTCCACTTTAAACCACTTCCACAAGTAGCCAAAAATGTAGTCGAGACTGGATTGCTTTCATATTGTAGACGTACACCCACCCATGGTCAAAATCGGACAAAAGAGATGTGAACTAGAATGTGTCTCCATCATCTACTTGATCCAGTCGATGAAAACACATCTTAATACCAGTTGTAAACAGGGCCTCAAACCCATAAAATGTCTAAAACCCTTAAACTTGCACCACATACTCAGTGCTTGTAGGTTATCAATATTGCTGTAGATGTATTTTGATATTGTGTCAGTATTGTGTATATTTTTATCTCATTCTCACATTTGAGATCCACATCTTCCCCACAAAACCATTCAATTTGATGTGGTTTACAGCTGACAAATGGATCGCTTACAAACATATGTAGCTTCATATGCACAGTGTCTTGTGCTGAACTGTTACGTGGTTTGTAATTCACTCACATTAGCCCATGGACACGCATCTGTCTCTGTCAAACAACAAGTCGTGTCCTTGCGGGGTGAGATTAACAATTCTCAACTCCCTTTCCAGCCCCCAGTCTCCCCTGTCTCATTATACCTCAGTGTGTGTGAGCCGCGAATGTGATGGCCTTAGCGAGCGCAGGCAGGCAGGCCCTAGTTTGAGATGCACTCCCTGGTGTATTATGCTGTCCCAAAGGCTGTGGACTTGCTGGCAGCCCCACTGACCTGACAAACAACAGCTATGACAAGCCAGTGACGAATCTGTCAGAGGCTCTGACGGATGACACGAGCAGCCGCCTGTCACCATGAACCAGTGACATCACGCAGGAGGAAGAGGCATCTTCTTGTGGAGGTGGTGATGGGCATGTTCGGTAACTGCCGTACGCTCGTATGCATACAGATGATCGCTCTGATCACTTAAAGCGTGAGGCAGGACATGATATATTCACATTCAAATGCACACAGGAGGTCCTCAACAAAATGGATACAAAATACAAGAGCTGGTTACAAGCATGCGTTGATTTTTTGAAGCTTGTTGCAAGCACGGGATGATGGTGTGCTGGTCTTCCCGCCAAACTTAGCTGAAAGAATAAAAGTGTCAGTTTAATGACTCTAAACTGTCATGGTGTAATCAGGTAAAATGTAATGGCATATTGAAAAGATGAAAAAAGTTTATATTATATACAAATATTACGCTTTGAGTCGCAACTAACTTTGTCTTTCATATAGTTAAAATGTCAAAATAATTAGTATTAAGTAACTAATATTTAAAGTTAATTAAAAAGAGTGGCCTTTAAGACATGTATAGTTCATTATATTTTTTAACATGACATTCATAAGAAATGTTTCTTGAGCACCAAATCAGCATATTAAGAGTCATGTGACCTTAATGTTACCATCAAATAAATGTTAAAATATATAAAAATTATTCTGTGTTGTAATAAGATTTTATTTTATTTTATTTATTTATTTTATTTATTTCTTTTATTATTATTTTTTTTAATGCAGCCTTGGTGATCAAACCAGGCTTCTTAAAAAAAAAAAAAAAAAAAGAAGGAGAAAGAAATTTTATTTCTTTGAACTATTTCATACATTTTTCAATGGAGAACATCTTAAAAAAGAAAGAAAGAAAAAGAAAGATACATTTTATGTAACTATTTCATACATTTTTCAGTGGAGGACACGTAAAAGAAAGAAAGAAAGAAAGAAAGAAAGAAAGAAAGAAAGACATTTTACAAAACAATTTCATTTTTTTTTTTTTTTTATTGGAGGACACCTTTAAAAAAATCAAATGTAATGATCCCCCCAGAATATTAAAATTATTTGCATTCAGTAATTTAAGAACATGCTCATGTATCATAGAATATGTGTATTCAGGTTACTGTGTATGAACAGATTTTTTTTTTTTAATGTACTTTTTTAATAATAAATTAATAGATAGGACAAAAAAAATGTTGCATGCATTGGCCCATGAACTGGCCTGGAAATGAATGCTAGTCTAAACTAGTTTTCTGAGCAGTGATGTGAGATATTGTTTTCTGGTATTTGTACATGGTGGTGAATTGTGTCTCATTTCCACTGTTGCTTACATAATTGCAGGACTGGAGGAAGTGATAGGGGGCAATTTCTGTCTGATTTTGGACTAGTTTGGTTTTGAGAGCAGTGTGTGAGCTGTGCGACTGACATTACCTCTGCTAATAATGAGCCTCTAGTGACATGTTGCGCCATGCCATCCAATGCCAATGAGTGATACATCACCCACATCTTTGGGACAGTACAGATGTACATTCCATATGAGCTTATATAATACCAACCTTGAAATGCCCGTGTCAGGCCTGTGCATGCAACCTCCTAAAAAATAAATAAATAAATAAATAATAGAAGAATAAAGAATTTATACACACACATTTATACATATATACATATGTACATACATACACACATATATAAGAAAAAGACTTCTATTTGTTTTGTGTGGCTCAAATAAATGCAAACCTCCACAACAGATTAAGTTTTTTCATCAGTCATCTGAATGAAACAAATAATAGCCATCAACCAGCCATTCAGCCACAGTATGTTAATATAATAATAAATAATTCCACCATTTCAACACCATTACTTTGTGGAAAACAATCCCATCTGACTGAGCTAATTTATTGTGTAGCATTAAATACATTTACTTAACTTCTAATACAGTCTCCAAAATAAAGTGTGCTGCAGACATACACATTTAGACAGGCATCTCCACAGGCATCTCTTATCATCTTGACTAAATCAGATCTCTGGCTGAATTCACTGCTTGTAAAGACATGAAGTTGAAAAGTAGTCAATTGACTGGCGAAAAAAAATGGAATCTGCTCTGAAGTTTTTGCATTTATTTATTTTTGCATTATTATTACTTGACTTATTACTTGAATCACCATATGAGAGATTCATCTAAAAACTTGGAATGGTTTAAGAACAAAACACATTTAATAAATGGTAACATTGTGTCTAAAATGTGATTTACTCAACATTACCTTCTTGATATTGACAAAATCATGCTGCCGCCTTCATTTTTGTTCATTCCAACGAGATGTTTTGAATTAGTAATCGGTTGCACTTTATTTTACAGTAAATGCACTTACAGTGTACCTAACTAAGAAAGTTCTGGTAATATTAGGTAGCTGCATGGGGTAGGGTTAGGTTTAGGGGTAGGTTCAGGATTGGTACCTAGTTTTTACCTAGTTATTGTAATTACTGTAATAAGTACATAGTATGTACATGAGGAACAGGACTGTAAAATAAAGTGCTACCCTCTAAATCTGTGGAATTTAAAAGTAGCTCCACACACACACAAGATGATCTTGTAGACATCCTTGGTTTTTATTAACTTGTTTGTTGAACTGCATTTAAAAGCAATACCACACTCACAGTGCACGATTTATTAACAGCATTCTTACAACAGGATAAATGTAACAGAGAAGCAAGCTTCCTTATATTTAGTGAGTCTATGCTGTAAACAAGTGAAAAAAAAATATAATATAACTCATAATACCTCGCTCAGCTTTCTTTTAGACATTTCTACTGAAAAATGAAGACACAGAGACTTATTTGGAATAGTTTAGTCTTGCAGCTATCCGTACACAATGATGCAATATTATTAAGCGCCAGTATTACTTAAGATCTCTGTTGCATGAGCCTATTTTTTTGGTTGATTGTTGTTGGTTCACATCCAGCGGACCTCACCTGGGGCAAAGAATAATTGGTTGAACTATGGAGAAGTGCTTCTCTGATTCACTTGGGTGTGGTCTCACTTGGCCCGAGCAATAGCTTTGGATCACCACGAGGGGATTCGTGTATGATTTATAGCAAACAGTGGTGTACAGCTGTGCTGAGGCATTTGTGTTTACAGATGGAGGAAAATAGACCACTGGGAGCTGGGAGACTGTTTTGACTCTGTTTTGGGTCATCTTTCTTTTGCAAATTGCTGTCTCTATTTTGGTTTCGGATGATTAAGGGAGTTGTCCGGTGATGCTTCACTTAGCCAAATAGCTGCTGCATTGATTCCAATTACTGCCTATTCAGAAGAAAATATAAGCTTTAAGTGAGCTTTTGATTGAATTTTCCGACTTCCACTCTTTTCCCTGCAATACACAGTAAAAGCGGATTATAATAAAATAGGTCAAGTTGAAAGAAATGACTGCCCAACAGCTGTTTAGGTTCATGTAGTTCACTAATCCAATACTTGACTAGGCAGCCTATTACAGAACAGTGAATTAAATTAAGTGCTGTTTTGTATTCTTAAAAAGAGAACACTAGCAACTTCATCAACATCTTTGAAATTCATTTGCTAAATAGATGTTATTTGCTTATACAGTTATATTGGTGAAACTGATGGTGGAGAATCCAATGCATCTTTTTTGCATGTATAGGCCTATTTCATTTTTATTAACGAAACTCGTCTTTGCCAGATGCAACCGATTAAGAGGAAATATAAGGTTTCAGCTGATTCAAAGAACAGCAATGAGCAGTTAATCACAGAACTGTATTTTCCTTGAGGCTCTAACATCTGCATCTTTGCCCTGGTTGATAATTTCAAAAAAAACAGGGGTTACTGTTACACTTTTCTCTCTTTTTTTGCTCCATTGAGTATTTTTCAGGGTGGATTTATTTCTAAAAGCCAGTTTCTGTATAGGGAACTTAAGTGCATAAAATATCTAGTATACATTTGTACAATTATTGCTTGGGAGAAAAAGATAAGCAGTTCATTAAACACACATTAACCTTTTGTGACAAGAAGCACAAGTCGTTTCACGTAATCTGCACAGAAAACAATGAAGCACAATGACAATAGAAAAGGTCAAGTACAAAAACAAAGAAACTGTTTTGATGAAATTGCATCATTTGCAAAACTGCAACATTTAAAACATTCCAAGCTTGTTTTGTTTTGTGGAACATAAAAAAAAAGGGTATTTTGAAAAATGTCTCAATTTTTTTTGTCTGTACAAAAGAACTCAGTGGTCACCAAACCACTCAAAATATTCTTTTTGTTCCAAAAAAGAAAGTAAGGTGCACAGGTGAGTAAATAATGACAGAACTTTTCTTTTTGGGTGGAATGTACCTATAAGGCTTTCCAGCCATACTTAGAATAGCACATGCTGCATAATATTCAGCAATATACAATATTCTAATATTCTGACATGTCTAGTAGTCTCATTAGTTCATTAAAACACCCACACGGTTGTTCAGGGGTCAAGTTTGTGGTTAACTTAATTAAAAGACTGTGGTAGTTTGTAGGTTTCGCTTCAGTGGTGCGGTTCCTGATTTGGAGCAGCTTACACAATATCTATTATATTTTATTATTAATATTTTTATTTATAACAATTTCTTAAGTTAAACCTTTTCATTAGTGTAATGTAATCAGATTGATTCAGTCATAAGCTACTTTAATAAACTACTTAATTTAGATATTAGCTTATTAAGTACTTTTTCAGCTATGGGACTTTTTCACAGTCCACGTTCGAAAACCGGAAGCACCGAATAGTTGTATAAAATAACTTCCGCTGTAGCCTGTATGAATGGAAATGTCCATAGCACGGGATGGTTGTGATTTATTAATGAACAAGTCATCATAGATGTTCATCCAAACATATTAAACACAGGTTCCACTGTGTTTTTAAACACATTAATCGGGTATGATGAAACGAGGAAAAATGTTGTCATGATATTCTGACGCACATTTCATGATTTAAATGGGAGCGCACAAGCTGCGTATGCACAATACTTCAGAGACAGACCAGATTTTTATTTAAAAAATGCAAGAATAGCATACAAACAACACATCACATTAAAGAGCAATAAAACCGATGTTCAACAGGTGTGTATTATGATAACACTATTACACTGCGCAATAATAAAAACCATAACATTAAAAATAAAATTAAAACAGTGTATATTCCGAGTATTTCCCCAGCAGTAACGTGCAGCCGCGGGCTGATTATCAGTTAAAATAATCTATTTAACCTTAGACGATCCCCTACCATATGTGTAATTCATTTTAAACATGAAACATGTTAGCGAGCCATTTGTGTTGTCGGTGTTGTGACAGTCATGAGACAACTGATGACATCTCTCTGTGGCTGCACACGTTACTGCTGGAGAAATACTCAGAATATATATATATATATATATATATATGTATGTATATGAAGAGTTCAGATGCAAAACCAACTAAATCCATCTGACGTTTTTCTTTAAAAAATGCATTTTTATCAGGCTCTTCATACATATATATATATATATATATATATATATATATATATATATATATATATATATATATATATATATATATATATACGGTTGTAATTTTATTATAAGTGATTATTTAAGTGATTATACAGTGTTATACAGTATAATGCTATTCAATCACTGTGCTCAAATCTGGAGGATATGTCAGGTTTAACATGGTAACCAGTTATCTTAGAGTAACTCTGGGATGAAAAATTAAAAATATACATTTATTTGAACAATTCCAGTTTCATCTAATACGTGACGACTGTATCGAAAAGTAAAGTAAGTGCACGAAAGTAATGCTAACATTATTTTAATTTGTCTAGTTGTGGTTAATGTTTTATGAGATAAGCTTTAATAAGATAAGCCGATTTTGTTACTCTTTAATGTGATGTGTTGTTTGTATGCTATTCTTGCATTTTTTAAATAAAAATCTGGTCTGTCTCTGAAGTATTGTGCATACGCAGCTTGTGCGCTCCTATTTAAGTCATGAAATGTGCGTCGAAATATCATGACAACGTTTTCCCTTGTTTTGTCATACCCGATTAATGACCGGAAACTGTGTTTGATATGTTTTGATGAAACATCTATGATGAATTGTTCATTAATAAATCACAACCATCCCCTGCTATGGGCATTGCCATTCATACAGGCTACAGTGGAAGTTATTTTACACAACTATTCAACGCTTCTGGTTTCTGAATGCGGACTGTGATAAAGGCCCATTTTGACAAAACTTGTGGTGTTATCTCTAAACCGAATGTCTGTTTTATTCATTCTAATTTAGTAATTTAGAGATGATTCATTAAAGCATTCAAATAAATAAAATGTTGAGAATATCACCCTGACAACTCTTGAGCAGTCAGAAACAGTTTTCCAGCTTGAAGAGACACCTTGACACTTTATTTTTAACGTGACACTTTTACTTTTGGAAAATTATTCTGAGTCAGACAAGTCATCCTGATGTTCCAGCAGTCAACCCTGATTGAACTGTCTGTCACGATTGGTGGAACGTCACAGTTTGGGAAACAGATTAAAATGCCAGAAAAAAAAAGAGAGGTATTTTTTTTAATAACTGAAATGGAAAAAAAACTAAGCAGTGTTTGCAAAATTGGCACCTGCAGATTTGAATCCTTTCAGCATTTAAGCCTTTTCGTTTCAGTGCGGTTTTTTTCTTTTTTTTTTAAGCATCAGTTCAGTTGCAAAGATGTCAGTAGTAAAGTGATACAATTCTGTCACTATTTACTTAACTCATCTTAACTCATTTTTTCAGTACAGTTAAGATTTGTGACCACAGCTGTTGAGCTCCAAAATCATAAAATGCACACAATAAAAGTGATCCATATATATTTAAAGTCTTATATATTAAAGTGCCCCATTATGCTATTTCCAATATTGCCTTTCATGCAGTGTGATGTAGCTGTATATGAATGTAAATTATCTACAAAGCCGTTGTAAAGTGCACAATAAATAAAGTTATTGTCTCCCAAAATAATCGACTTTCAGTATTTCGAATCCCACTTCCGTGACCACTACATCTCATGGGGTAACACATTTGCAAAATTCCCGTCATGTTCTATGCTGGCCGGCCACGAACAACTTGACTCGTCCTCAAACACGTCATTTTACAGACGACTAATCTCAGAGTTCAATGTGGGAATCACAAAACACTTGCTCTTGAAAGATAGCTCAGTACCCATTTTATTTGGACCAGTTGTCTCCAATGAATCACAACCTGTAAGCAGGATAAATAATAGATGTTTATATTTTCAAAATAAAGAACTATGGCAGTGGGCGTATCGTTTCTGACATGTGCTGTATGCAGCAGACCAATTACAACAGACTGGGCCATCTGACCAATCAGAGTAGACTCAGAAAGGAGAGGTTTAGAGAGACTGAATCTTTGAACCGCTTCGAATGAATCGTTGGAAAATAAGGTGGCATTAAATGCACATTTTGAGAAAACGAAAGCGTGTAATATAAACCTATTGTTGGAGACTCCCAAAACAATATTAGGAACCTTAAAAATGGCATAATAAGTACACTGTAATGTAATGTAATGTAATGTAATGTAATGTAATATAATATAATATCCACCATTTAGTAAGCTATTTCCTGACAGTGTCCAAGACTTCTGATTCATTATCTGCCATAGTTAAATAACTAGAAGAATAACAAAGTGCAGTCAACAATAAAATTATTTGCACAACAAACTTATGTGTGCTTATGATTACAGTAATTAATTCAAATAATATGATAATGAATACCAAGTTGCAATACAGCTAAAAAAACAGGAAGCGCCTGACCCTGGTAGCCTTGAACATTTAAGATAAAAATAGGCGCACCCACTGTTACATTAAAAATAAGATGGATATTGAATCTATTTGATAAGAATTAGGCTGAAATTGATTTTTCACTGATAGTCTTCTCCTTTAATGAGCTGGTAACTGCTGCAACTGAATCACTGAATCAGTGAGTTGAACTTTTGGGTCATTCTGCAAAATTAGTGCTTTTTCCACTTGGAAAAATTGAAAAATATAATAAGTTTAATCAACATTTTTTAAATATCCATGAAATGAAGACACCTTAAAATGACAAGAAATTGTATGCCATCTGAGGCTACGTTATTTATTATTTTATGACTATTTTTCTACCGCATGTTTTGGTATTTTTGTCAACACTGTTACCGACACAAGCGTTACACAAGCCACCAAATGATATAGGCTCAATAATATACTGAGAGTCCTTAAAAATGTTTGAATTTTACACAGACAATCTTTTAAAAACAGGTTCAAACCTAATCAGTGTCATCCCTGTTACCCACATCAAAACTCTGAAAAAATTAACAGGTTGAGTAACAAGTTTAACGATTTCAGACAAATTTGCTAATTGCTAGCTAATAGTCAAGTTCACAAAAGCACATATTGTACACTTTGAAAGGATTTTTCTTGATATTGATTATATTAAATGTAAGAAATAATTGATAAATTTACATTTTAAAAATGGTAACAGGATTGACATTGCATGAGGGCCCCTCTCAGTCAAGCATCATAAATCATCAAAAATAGAACATTACAGAGGCGTGAGAGAAACATGCTTATGTTTTAAGTGTTGGAATCCTGGTTGACAGATGATGTAGCCTCCTAGAATTGATGTCACTTGAATGTACATTATTTTACAACGATTTTTTTGATGAGGGTAACAGGGCTGACATGAAATCAGGGGACACTAATAAAATGATTTAGATTTTATAGAAAAAATGCATACTTATGCCAAAAACATTTCTTAACTCTTTAACTGTCACTCCAATTTTTGAACACAGACATAAAAATACACTATCCAGACTTAAATTTTTATAATTCATGAATGAAAACATTCAATTCATGAATGAAAACATTTTGTAATATGATTTTGATGTACATTTTCCGTGGTAATGCAATGTCTGATTTTAAAATGCCTTTCAAAGGATGAATTTTGAGATTTTAAGTTTTGAACTGATATATAATTTCTTATGATATCTAAAGCATGAAAGGGAAAAAGGAAACGAAGAGAAACGAAGTCTTTTGTGACAAAGGTCAGAACTCATGTTATGATGTAGGTTTTTTAAGTTGCACTCCTGACATATATTAATCTATTACTGTTCTTACATAATTTGTAACACAAAAATATGGTAAAAAATCTATTTAGGAGTCTTAGACCTTTCCAACAATGTATAGTTTGTCGTAAAGTTTATGTATAGTTTGTGAAGTAAATTTAGGCGTCCCACAGGGTGGACGGTGACAGTTAAATGGTTAACAATGAGACTATATTTAGAACAATATGCAAATGTGATTTTTATATAATATTGCCTTCATTTGGCAAATTAAAAGTCCTGCTGTAAAAGAAAAATCATAGTGAGGGACGGGCCAAAAACCTTACCCTTACCAGCATAAATGCTATTTAAATTAGTTAAAATAATATTTAATGGACTTTCTTTGATGTAATATTGATGAAAGCATACATAGTATCGTTATGTTTTTAAATTGCACATTTATTTGTTGTTATATTAAATCTACCATATCCTTGATTATTTCTTAGGGACACAAAAGGCACCGATTTCATGGAATAATGCTTTTATTTGCTAACAAACCAGTCAGATTTCGGAACAATTCATTGAGTCATTCAGTCATTTTTGTAAACTGGTTTGTTGAAAAGAATCGGAATCGGATTTAAAAAATGATTTGTTCTCCGATTCATTTCTGCATTTCAACTCACTGACTCAATTCGGTTGCAACAATTTTGGTGTTAACGGCTCACTGGAGGGGAAGATTAAATGTGAATAAGGATTTTATTTTCCTCACCCTTTTAGTGCTTAACAGATATGGTTACTCTGAACAGTTTTTGAGATTTTCAAGTTTCTCCTTTTGTGTTCAACTGAAAAATGGCGGCATACTGTTTTTTTAATGACATGAATTGAATTTTTCAGTGGATATCATTAAGTTTAGCTTTTAACTTTTTGCTAGCTTGTTGTTCTCCACCTGGAACAGTACGTCCAAGCTTGTGCCGTGGCTCCATTAAAGGCTTGATTCCCCTGCTAATCCATTTGTATGTAGTATCCTGGGATGAGTCGGGAGGATTGAGAGTTAGCAAAGCAGCTTAATTAGACGGGATCTGTTTGTGTGGGTCGGAATCTGTCAGTGTGTGTTTGTCTTGTAGGGCTGATACTGACTTAGCAAGAGGCACGACAGAAGAACTGGACAGCTGTCAGGGACTTTAATGAGGAAAAAGGCCATATCAAAGATCAGCTCAGCAGCCTGGCTACAGGGCTTTTCATTATTACCACCCAATACGCGCTAAAGGTTGCCAGGCTTTGTGTGTGCGACGCTTATTTCACAGAAGCCTCGAGCTCTGCGATCATGGAGTTTAATCACTTTAATCATTCATGTATAAAGCACAGTTCTCTTTCACAAGCCAATTGAAATGAACAATCTTGTGTTGACACATTCATACCGCTTGAGAGAATACAACTGTGATCCTCAAAGTAATTCTCAGCACTTAATAAGGGTCTGCCAATTTGTGACCTTAATTACTGAGTACAGGTTTTATTTAATAAGAGCTCATTAACAGCCACAAATAAACGTTTGAGAATGTGAATAATAAATGAAAAACTTGCTTTTTAAGAAAATATTAAAAGAACATCAGTTGACAGTTTAGTGACATTAACTGACTTTTTTTTTTTTTTTAATTCCATGTACACTTTGGTTCAAAATGTTTGTTTTTGATTTTTTTTTTTTTTTTTTTTTTTTTTTTTTGGTCTCTCATAGCTGCATTTATTTAAAAAAGCAGTGAAAACTGTACTGTTATTACATTTTATTACAATTTAAAATAACTATTTCTGTTTTAATATATTTTAAAATGTAGTTTATTTCTGTGATGGCAAAGCTGAATTTTCATGACTGGAGTAATGATGGGTTAAAAACAACCCAAGTTGGGTTATTTGGCAACTCAGCGCTGGGTAAATATTGGACAGAACACTATTTTTTGAACACTATTTTGACCCAGCTGGTTGGGTTAAATGTTTTTACCAAACAGGCTCGGTTGTTTTAAGTCAACTTTTGTTTAAAAATTATTATATTGCTGGCTTAAAATGGACTGGAACTTTTTAAAAACACACACACAGAATTACTAGAGGCAACAGCAATAATCAAAAGATTATTATTATTATTATTAAGCAAGAACACATGGACAAAATACAAGACAAACAGCATATACAGGTGAATACAGCATAGTTTACAATAACACATATATTTAAACTCGTTTAACAAGCATTTAAGACCTAAAAAAATGGAACATTTAAAAGTAACATTTTAGTGTATTCAACCATTCTCTGTAATCGCTTTTTCTGAAAAATGTTAATTCTTGTGCCGGTGTGTCGCTGAAATCTGAGCTGGTGTTCGCCAGGCGAATTATGAACCTCAGACCGCCATCTCGCGTTTCGCTCGTAGCTGTGAGATGTCGTAACTAACACCAAAACCTGCCCAAAAACAAACAGTACTGACGTTAGAGAACATATTTTAACATCAAATAAATTAAACTCAGTACTATAACGATTAAAATCCATTTATTTTATGCAAGGCAAAAGGCGTTTCCATCACGCGAAATGACCGCTGACGCAGCTGACTGACGCAGCTGACTGACATCTCATCCTTGTATGTTGCGTTGCGTAAAATAATATAATTTACAACACAGTAAAGACTTTATAAATGAAATAAAATGTATACAAGTCTTAATTTCGCTGAAGAACTGCACAAAATCGGCGGTGCTGAGAACCGCTCTCTCCTGTAGAGGACTCAAAAAGCTTGTGCTCTGACTGACTGAAACTCAGCAGCTGAGTTGTTTCGTCGGTGACAGGCTCAACTCAGCGGTTGGGTAGAAAAAAATAACCCAGTAACTTAGTTACAGAAAAACTATCCAGCACCTGGGTAAAAACTATGAAACTATAAAATGACCCAACAAGTTGAACCCAGCATTTGGGTTAAAAAAAGAATAACCCAGCACCTGCGTCAAAAAAATATAAAAAAACAACCCAATAAAATTACCCAACAAATAACCCAGCATTTTTTAGAGTGTACTTCCTACTATTTATATGTCGTAGGCATATGTGATTGTTACGCATTTGTAAATCTTCAAGGGAACTGGATTGTGTTGTTTGAGGTCACCTAATATCTAAACCTTTGGAGAGGATTTCATTTGTATCCAGTCTTGCTTTATCTAATGTTTGTACAGCTTTTGTAAAAGGCTTTAAGGCTGAACTGAGACCACAAGACAGATTAATCTTAAGTACTGTGCCACCACAGTCATTTTGACAGCCAAATTAGAAAAATGTCTTTTCTCCTTATTTGTTTATATCGAGGCATCACCCGTGTCAGCCTTCGGTTTCAGAGCGGCACAGAAATCACATAAGCCTTTGTTTACGCCATTATTTCATCATTTTTTACATTCACGCTATGCTATAAATGCCTGTGTTTTCCTTTTTTTGTTAACTTCCGATCCTTAACATCCATGCTTCATTCTGCTCATTACAGCTAATAACCAACTGCAGAGAGATTGCTTAGAAATGCCTGTGCATATGTTTAAACAGCTCTTCAAACAGTCTTCGGAAGTGGCAAGCCTCAACATGTCCCCTCCCCTTAAAAACGAAAAAAAGACAAAACTTTCCCCGAGCCCTTTTTGATGCCGTCCTCATGCATAATTGAAGTGGCTTCCCTGTATCACGGGACAACATCAGAAGAGCTCTAGCGTGATTACAGCAAGCAGACAGTCTTTTGTTCCAAGCCCGTACATGAGGGTGGAGATGCTAGGACCTCAACACAGATGTTCACACATAAGGGTACTAAATACAGCAGATGCAAACAGATGGACCCAGCTTGCAGCTTGCTCAGCACCATTGCTACAAGAGCAGAACACAGCTTAATATTTATACTCCGAGTGTGAGAACATTTTCTGAGTTGGCAGCAGAGCTTTTAAGATTATGCGAAGAGGACAATGGCTGCTGCTTAGCAGATGCTTTACATTCGGGAAACTTACACCCTACTAATTGTAGGGGTGTTCCCTTCGGAGCTATTTCGGGTCAAGTGCCTTGCTGGAGAACACAATGGGGCTGGAATGGGGTCTCAGTAAATGTCCAAATGATGAGTCAGCCCTACTTGGAATTAAAAGTCGTTAACCATTATACTACACTGCCATGCAAAGGCAAAATACAGTAACTGTGCTTTTTGTCATAACTTAGAACTAAAATCAGGATTTACTAAAAACCAGATTCACAAAACATTCTTAAACGAGAAGTTTACTTGGAGGAAAAAGATGAGATGGGAGTTTTTCGACATACCCTAACTGTCTTGAACAGTTAGGTGTACAGGTATGCATGCACATCGCAGTGCTAAACAAGACAAGCGTTTGAGGTTAAACATTATATAATTTGTACTTTTTTTAATTTTTTAATTTTTTTTTTTAGAGAATAACCGATCATTTTGCTAGATAAGACCCTTCTCCCTCGGCTGGGATCATTTAGAGCCCTTTGAAGCTGCATTTAAACTGCATTTTGGAAGTTCAGACTCGCTGGCACCATAGAAGTCCACTATATGGAGAGCATTCCTGAAATGTTTTCCTCAAAAAAACATAATTTTACTATGACTGAAGAAAGAAAGACATGAGCATCTTGGATGTCAAGGGGGTCAGTAAATTCTGTACATTTTTGTTCTGGAAGTGAACAAATCTTTTAAGAATACAGTTCTTATTTTATAAGTTTAAAGTTAAGAATATCCTAGTTAAGAATATTCTATATATCCAAAAAAACATTTCTTAAATTTTTTTTTTTTTTTTCTAAGACGATTCCTGAAAAAAATGTTCTAAAAAAAAAAAAAAAAAAAACAACAGTTGAGATGAATTAATTTATTGGGCTGTTATAAATATAACCATTAAAACACATCACTATAGTTCCATTATGCATATCTGTAGAAATAAAAAATATGTATTAAATGTAGACTCCATACATGTATCTATGGAAGCCCATTTCTGTCACTGAATAAAAAAAAAAAAAAGGTAATTGTGACTTTTCATCTCACAATTCTGATTTTTTTTTCTTCTCAGAATTGCTTGATACAAACTCGCAATTCTGACATTTTTCTCAGAGCTGTGAGATAAAAACTCAGAATTGTGAGTTCTAAAGTCAAAATTGTGAGATATAAACTTGCAATTCTGAGAAAAAAAGTCAGAATTGTCAGATATAAAAAATCAGAAAAAAAATCAGTATTGTGAGTTTATAGATTACAAAATGTCAAGTTAAAAGGTCCAATTCTGAGAGAAAAAATACTGATATGTTCTCAGAATTGCAAGTTTATATATCACAATTCTGACTTAATAACTCGCAATTGTGAGTTTATATCACACAATTCTGACTTCATTTCACAGAATTGCAAGTTTATAGCTCATAATTCTAAGAAAAAAGTCTGAATTGCAAGTTTGTATCACAGATTTCTGAGAATTCTCAGAATTGTGAGATAAAAAGTTGCAATAACCTTTTTTTAAATTTTTATTCAGTGGTGGAAATGGGCTTCCATACATATTACTATTAGTAGGAATGTACACAAGTAATGAAAACAATAGTCGGTCATGTTCATATATGAGTTTTGCTGCAATTTGAAACTCGGTAACCCTTTTTAACAAAACTGACTCAAATAATGACCTTATTAGTATAACTATGTTCATTAAGTTGAATATTTCTGCTGCATTTTGCACACATGAGAGTGCTAATACACAGGACACACTGATACCAAAAGTATCTAAGCAAGCACAAGAAAGACAAAGCACAAATAAATGCAACACACCACTTAAGACCCATGTTGAGACTTATTAAAACGACTATATAAAATATGTCACTTTTTTTTATTTAACAATTGAGTGCTGTACTCTCATCAAGCAGGTTTTGAAGAAAATAGTGTGCACACATATGTTTAGTACAATAATCTGCAGGCAGCGAAAAAAGATGGTCTTTGAAGTGTTTTCAGTGTTTTAAACTGATTTTGGGTTGATCGGAAAGTCTTCTGCAAAAAACGCCATGCAATCCGATCACCAAAGCCTGACATTTTTTTCTTGATGGGGAAAAAAGGATATTCTTAAGAAAATATTTATGAAGTTCCTAAAATTGTTCAAGAATTGCAATTTGAAACAGTGTTACAAACTTCTTAGCATTTATCTTAAGAAATTCTTATTTCTTTCTAAAGAAGATGTTCAAAATATTCCTCCAACCCCAGGACTCTCAGACATGTTTTGGCTCAGCCATCAAAGAGGAGATTCAAATATCAAATCAAAATTCAAACTTTTCTCACTTTCCGTGTTGGCCTAGTTACTGCATTTGCCTTTGTAGGACAGCATAACCACCAACGTAAGGATGTGCTGGTGTGCATGTGGACATCTTGTTTTTGCACATTTTTCAGATATGACAAAATTGTCATCTCATGTCAGAGTGTAAAATTAACACCCACCAAATCTTCAAATGCAAGTGAAATTGACTTTGGCAAGCAAAGACTCACTAGTGGGCAGTAACTTTGTAAAACAAAAAAAAAAAACAAAACAAAAAAAAAAAGGGGGTTTTGGAAGTCGAAGATGCACAATTCAAATAAAAGGTATGCCAACGGTCTACTAAAGAAAAAACGCTAGACGTCACTCTTATCTAGGATGTCCTCCAAAACTCCACTTGCTCAGACTTACACAGGGAATATTCATTAGATTAAACCACCTAGAGAATACATTAGAAATCCTTTTTCAGCATTTTTATTAAGACTGTAAGTAGTTCAGCTTGTATGTGATGCAATGAGTTTCACAATGACTGTGTTTACATGCAAAAGAGTACAGAAGTATTTGTTGAATTTGGAGCTATTTAGAAAACACACTGTGCAGCAAGAGGACTTAAAGAGACAGTTCACCCAAAAATGAAAACTCTGTCACTCACCTTTAAGTTGTTCCAAACCTGTATGATTTTCTTTCTTCTGTTGAACATGATACTTTGAAGAATGTGAGAAACCAAACAGTTGTTGGTCGCCAACTTGAGGCGCCAACTTGAGGCGCCAACTTGTTATAACAACTTGAGGATGAGTAAATGTTGACAGAATCTCTTTTTAATTTTTTTTAACAACATTGAAAGAAATGTCAAGCTGTACATTTTGAAGTACGTGTGTGTTGTTACGAATATGAATGGGAATTAATAAGTTGATTAAGTTACTGCACAGAATTACTAAAAATGCAGTTATTAATGACCTACCATAGATTCTTTAGTGTTCACACACAAAAATCTAGGAGATTTTTAAAAATATTCAAAATATCCT
This sequence comes from Cirrhinus mrigala, assembly GCA_036247105.1. Lineage (NCBI taxonomy): Eukaryota > Metazoa > Chordata > Actinopteri > Cypriniformes > Cyprinidae > Cirrhinus > Cirrhinus mrigala. Next base: position 12,204,113 of record CM070011.1, read on the forward strand.
TATATCTATAGAGAATGTAAACAATATTTTCTAATAAAGTCAGAAGTAGGACCTTATTTAAAAAACATATGCTTTAAAAATGGCCAGGAAATTAAAATGGCTTTGACAAAAAAAAAAACCCAGCATATGAATTCCGTGAAACCAAAATGTGCAGAGATTGTAATTCTTTCTAAACAAACAACTTTAAACTGGTTTACAAAGGAAGGAGAATTGTTATTATTGCTGTCAAGCCATTTTGATAAGTATTTTGCTTAAATTCCACAATGAGTGCGGCACAGTTCATGTTTATTTTTGAAGTCCTGTCTACTGAATCAACCTGTAATCATGTTATTATTATTTTGGTTCTCAGGTGCTTGTTAAAAGCATTTCCCAGAAAGATTTAATCCACTAATTATATGTAAGTTTCGAGACTTTATTTACCACATAATTTACCTGCTTTTTTAGTACCATGTATACATGCCAAGTCAGGTTTAGACAAAGGGTTCAAGACCTTTAGGTATTTTGGACCAGTGTGGGAGAGTTTTAGGCTGGTTCATAAATCACTGTGTTCAGTAGTTGTGTGCAATATTTCCAAAAGACTTGGGTTTCTTATGCTGTTTTGAACATTGTTGACTTTTTTCTTGCACTGTTTTCAATTATTTTGCAGCAGATAAATGTTTAGAATGTTTTAGGGCTGTAACAATTTTAAAAAATAAAGTATCAAAAGCAAGTAATCATATGGTTTTCATGAACAAAACTGTTAAAATACGTCATGTATTATAAACAGTAGGGCTTATGTACATTGCACATTATAACAAATGCCAGCAGAGGGCGCATGACGATTGTTTTTACACTTTACTGCGCGATTTAATCCTTGTTTAATACTGACTAAACAACATTTTATTCAAATGTCCACTTAATCTTTAATATTTGGCCATTTCTTATGACAGAAAAGCTACAGCCTTTGTAATTTCCCAAAATATGTGGACATCAAAAAGTTTAAACTCTGAGTTTGAGCATTTATTTTGAAATCGCGATGAACAGTTAGCATACTGAGAATTGATGTAGTCTTCTTTGTTTGCGTAGGTTTGTAAATGATTCACCTTACAAATCTGAAGAAATAGCGCACGTTTCGTTCCCAGATGAAGGTTATAATAAACCCAAACTCACAACAATATGCAGAGATGGAGTTTGAGATGCTCCACACATGTACATGATAATAACGCACACATGTAACCTACACTCATGTAAATAATTAAAGCGCATATATTACACCTGAGTTTTTTTAAATGAATCATAGTTTGTGAATTCTTAATAGCATTATGCTTTATTATGATTTTTAAATGGGTTTAAAATGTGAAATGCGCCACTTACGGTATTTTGCAGATTGCTTGACATGGGCAAAATGCAATGGAGGATTATTTATTTATTTATTTATTTATTTTCAATCGATGGATCATTGCAGCCCTAAAATTTTTATACATTTGTTATTTTATAGTTGCACTACCAGTCAGATGTTTGGAATAATTAAGGAATAATTATCCTATGCTTACCAAGGCTGCATTTATTTGATCACAAATACAGTAAAAACAGTAATACTGTAAAATATTTAACATGAACTGTTTTCTGTTTGAATATATATTTTTGTGATTTCTGAAGGATCATGAAAATGTATCACAAGATAAATAAATAAACAGATAATTTAAATTATAATAATATTTCACAATATTTCACAATATATGTATTTTTTATCAAATAAAATGCAGCCTGATCAAAAAATCTTAAATATTCCAAACACTGGCAGTGCATATTATAGCCATTGTTGGGTTGTGGGGAACAACAAAATTATAAATCTAAAAATATGTAATATTTTTGAATGTTTAAATAAATAAATAAATGTTTAAAATCTGAACCTATTTTTTGACACTTTCTGTCCAGAGCAGTAAAAATGTAATAGCAGGGCAAGTAAAAGTCCCTGTTGGCCTAGATTGGGCAACTTTTGATGAGAACATGCACAGAGAAGCGCTGCATATTTTACATGAAACGTTCTGCTTTGCTTCAGTCTGCTGAGAGCGTGGCGTTCCTGTCCCGACCGTCTCACAGTCACTCACAGGAGGGGGGGATTTTAAGCAGTGACAGTTGAAGTGTTTTCCGAGGGTTTAGCTTCCCTGTCTTTTTAGCTATTCTATGAGGGCAGAACCAAGGTAAAGCTGTCACAGGCGGGCCGTTAATCTCCCATTCACACCTCTTATCACCATGACAGAGACAGAGATGTGATAGACTGCTCCACAAGCAAGGAAATCCTTTTGACAAAACCGCTAGTGCTGTTTATCCTTGTGCCCAGCTCTTCGTCAAAGTGCTGCTCTTCTCGCTTACGACCAGAATGCACAAGCACATAATGGAGCTCAGCCTCTTACATCCCTGTCGGACACAAGGGAATCTATTGTGAGTTTCAGAAGCACTGACTGATAGAAAAACATAATTATGTGTTAGAAACTTTTTTTTTTTTTTTTGGCTTTTTGAAGGGTTTGTGGGGAAAAGAACTCGAAAACGTGTAAATGTTGAAAGGATACCAGGTAGAGATGGGCAGAAAGACATTTTCTCCATTACAGTGTATTTTAGGGCTTTTTTACCATTTACTTGCAGGACTGTCTAGAGACAGACAGGAAAGTGAAGATGATAGAGGGGGGATGTGAGACAGATGTGATTCAGGTCAAATTCAAACCTGGATCCCTGTCAGCAAACAGCTCTTATTTGTCACGAGCAAGTGTGCTACTTGATGGAAAAAGTAGGATAGTTATGAAATTAGGATCACTGTTCATTTATACACTTGTTTGTTTTAGCCTTGATAAAGATATCTGTGAAATTGAGTCAGTATTTTTAATATTTCATCAATTGTAGTCAGTTTTCCTCAGAATACAATTGCTGTATTTATTAACTAATTACACATTCTAACTAACACATATTTTTACTTGTAATAATTACAAAAAAAAAAAAAAAAAAAAAAAAAAAAAAGCTGTGTGATGTTTTTCTTATTTTGCTTAAATATCATATTTTTTCATTTAGTCCTGCCCTTCAGAAGCTACAGAAGATACTTACATGTTTCCCAGAAGACAAAATAAGTTAAATTTACTCTGATCTTCGAATTCCAAAAGTTTTCACCCCATGGCTTTTAAAGGGTTACTTCACCCCAAAATGAAAATTTTGTCATTAATCACTTACCCTCATGTCATTCCATGTCTTGATAGTGGTATTTACCTGGCAGTAAATGGGACAGTCACAAACCTCCTGGTTTTCATCCAAAATATCTTAAATTGTGTTCCGAAGACAAACAAAGATTTTACTGGTAAGTTATGGGGGTAAGTGATTAATGACAAAATTTTCATTTTGGGGTGGAGTAACCCTTTAATACATTGTTTTTCTATCTGGAGCATCACTGAGCATTTGAACCTTCTATAATAGTTTCATATGAGTCCCTCAGTTGTCCTCAGTGTGAAAAGATGGATCTCAAAATCATACAGCCATTGTTGGAAAGGGTTCGAATACACAAAAATGTAAAAAAACATGGAAACACAACATGTGTGTGTGTGTGTGTGTGTTTGACACAGGTATGTATATATTCTGTTGACTGTCTAATTATCACAGTCTTCATTTTGCATCTCACCTTTGTTTTACTTGCTAAAATCCATATGCTTTTTGGTAGCGCCCATTTTCATCAGTGATTTCATTGAAGAGATTAACAGGACCTAGTGGGAGCTTTTACTCAGATTGCACAACATTCCTCTTACCGCTTTGGATTAATGCAGTAAATGGTGTATGTTTATTTACTCAGATAGTCTTCAGTATATTTGGCCAGTCACACAATCACATCTCGCTTGTTATTCATAATGAGGTCACAACTCCAATCAGCAATCTCGAACTGGCACTCAGTTCTCGTTGGCTATGAAACATGTTTGGCAACGATCATGACTGAGATGAGACATCAAACAAGCCATGCGGCTGAGGCAGGACACCCATAGTGTCTCATTCAAGCAGTTTTTCTACCAAACTGAAAAAAAGTTACATTTAAGCATACAAAAAATAAAAAATGAATGCTATACAGGGTCAGAAATTAACTACCAAAATTAAACAGCACCAAAATGAACACAAATGCCCCAAGATTGAAGATTCAATGTTTATAACCCAAAAAAGCGGGATAGTTTCTAGCATCCTCGTGGCCCTTCATAGGATAAGCAATTTGAAAAATGCATGAATTGTCATATGATAGGCCTATAGTTAAGTAATATCACCTGAGCAAGCTGTTCTTCCTATATAACAGCACAAAGGCAAATGTCATGATTTTCGCTTCAGTAAATGAGAAGTTATATACATGAATATATGTGCATAATTCAAAATCTGTGTACAACTGAATGTTTCCATTCTGTTTACTCTGAGATATTCACACACTTCCATTTCAATACCTCAGAAACCTCCAATAACAACCTTCTCCACAACACACACACACACACACACACACACACACACGCACACACACACACACACACACACTATTCTCTCTGGATGGAAGGTGTAGCTTTGAATAAGACAAAAACATTTTTGTGTCATGTTGATTTGATGTACACGTTTGCAAATGGAGAACTGGAACTCTGTAGTGTTAACGTGATGTAGATAAAGGCAGTGAGATGTTTGGAAAATGTCTGTTTTTATGAAATCTGTTGTTTTGAAAAATCACAGGTTCTGTAGAAATGTATCCATCACAAGATGATTTGCAAATCTAGTTTCTCCAGGGACAATACGTGTGATTTATAACTGAGACATGCATCTTTTCTCCATCTACAAGCCTGCTTTAGAATATCACACCTCTCTTGTAGTGTGTTCTTTCCATCTTGATGTTATTCATGGTTGTCAATTAATATTTTAACACCAATTTTGATACAGATAATCAGAATCCCCCTTTTTCAGCCCAGGCTTTTTTTTTTTTTTTTTTTGGTGGTTGTATTTTTGTTGTTGTTGTTTCTTAAGCCACACTACAGTTGAATATGCTACAGCTACATCAACATTGACCGCACTCTAAAATTTCATGCAAGTTACATTTTTAATAATTCTTAAATTAAAACGTTATGGATAGTTCTTATGCTACCATCAAAGGTCAATAGATTTTCATACAATCCAAGCAAAGCAGAAAATTCTAATAACCACTAACCACTATCTTGTGTTTGAAAATCTCTCTATTTGGGAAAAATAAATAAATAAATAAAAAATAGAGTGCATATTTAATTTTGACAAGGCATCCCAAAAGTGGAATGCTCATAGCGTGAGATGCAAATATATCAGTCTGCATGTGCACATAATAATTTATATCATCTGTGCAAGGCTGCATATCTCCTTCCGTGTGGTTTAATTCAGCTAACTGGTAATTAATCCTCAAAACATTTTTTATATCTTCATCTTTTGTGTCCAATGCGGTGTGCTGTAATTTTCAGGGGAGTGCTTCAGTCAGTTTCAGCAGCTCTCATGCTAATGATCCTAGCAACCTGTCTACATGACAAGGGAAAGAAGGATCCGCTACACAAATTTACCAGCCTGTCAGAACATTTTTGTTTGTCAGTCAGAACCTAAAGCACCAACAGTTAAAGTAAGCACAAAATTGTCAAACATAGCAAGCCCTTTTCAGAAGGAGCATTTCAAGAACGGTATGTTTAGCTGTGCAGTTCTCACTTAAAAACAGTGTCCTGTACTGAGCCAAAGGATCCCAATTAGAGTCACATATCACATATCATAAGAAAACCAGGAAAAACAATCAATCCATGGTAACAGGGACAAAGTCTGAAAGGGTTGATTCAAAGGAAAAATAGTATTTACCTCCACCAAGTGTTTTAAACAAGTTAAGACCAATCCACAGCTGATTTAGGAGCACTTATGTGACCGGCCGCGTAAAATTGAATCTGGCATACCACTTTTAGTGTGTGGACCTGCACTTATGCTCTTTCGGGACTTTAAAAGTAATTGTAGTGGGACAAGGCTAAAAAAATGGGGTAGTTACACTGCCCTGTGGTTACTCAGATAAAAAAAAAAAAAAAAAAAAACAGAAATCAATGATTACATAAATGTCCAGTCATGATTTTTTTTTTTTTTTGCGGTTCAGTTCAACTTCTAACATACTACAAGGTGCTTTTATAGGTGACAAAAAAAAAAAAAACGTTCAACCTGAATCTTTGCGAACCAAATCAATTGTACGTTGGTTAAAAAAATAAAAGTAAAAAAAAAAAATAAAAAACATGTACTGATATTAACCCTTTAATTGTCACTCCCATTTTTGAACACAGACTTAAAAATGCACTATCCAGACTTAAATTATTATAATTCATGAATGAAAACATTTTATAATATGATTTTGATGTACATTTTCCATGGTAATGCAATGTCTGATTTTAAAATGCCTTTCAAAGGATCAATTTTGAGATTTTAAGTTTTGAACTGATATATAATTTCTTATGATTTCTAAAGTGTGACAGGGAAAAGGCAACGAAGAAAGTCTTTTGTGACAAAGGTCTGAACTCATGTTATGATGTAGATTTTTTTTTTTAAGTTGCACTCTTGACATACATTAATCTATTACTTTTCCTACATAATTTGTAACACAAAATATGGTAAAATATCTATTTAGGAGTCTTAGACCTTTCCAACGATGCATAGTTTGTCATGATTAGATTAGAATTTATTTGTAAAAAGGTGAAGTAAACGTAGGTGTCCCACAGGGTGGACGGTGACAGTTAAAGGGTTAAATGGATAGTTCACCTAAAAATGCAGTATCTGTTCTAATGTACTTACCCTCATGAAATTCCAAACCTCAATGATTTTCATGTTCTGTGGAACAAGAAAGAAGATAGGGAGAGCAGGGCACAGCCTAATACTTTTTTACTTTCTATGTTTGTGTAAATCCACATCAGGTTCAAAGTGTAATTTTTGTCCACATTAATTTTACACTTGTCTAATACAAATACATGGTTTTGTTTCATAATTACAGTGCATACTTTTTTCTTTATTTACCCCAAAAGAATGTAAGTGAAATGTGACAACATGGCCCATAGGTGAAAGGACATTGTAACATCTGAGGGACATGATGTCCAGTCCTAAGTAGCAGGGGTATATTTGTAGCAATGGGTCAAATGGGTCAAAATTATTGATTTTTCTTTTATGCCAAAAATCATTAGGATATTAAGTAAAGATCATGTTCCATGAATATATTTTGTACATTTCCTACCATAAACATATCAAAACTTAATTTTTGATTAGCAATATGCACTGCTAAGAACTTCATTTGGACAACTTTAAAGGCAATTTTCTCAGTATTTAGATTTTTTTGGACCCTCAGATTCCAACAAATAGTTGTATCTTGGCCAAATATTGTCCTATATTAACAAACCATACATAAATGAAAAGCTTATTTATTCAACTTTGTATATAAATAAGCTTTTCATTGATGTATAAATCTCAGTTTAAAAAAATTGACCCTTATGACTGGTTTTGTGGTCCAGGGTCACATATAGAAAAAGTGCCAAAATTCAGAAATCTTTTGAACCTTTGTTTTTTTAAATTGAGATTTATATAACATCTGAAAGCTGAATAAATAAGCTTTCCATTGATGTAAAAAAAGTTAAAGTTTCTTAAGTTCTTACCAATGCATATTACTAATAAAAAATTAAGTTTTGATATATTTATGGAGGGAATTTTACAAAATATCTTCATGGAACATGATCTTTACTTAATATCCTAATGATCTTTGGCATAAATCAAAAATCATCCATTGTATATTAAAAAAAAAAAAACCCTCTGATGTTCATTGATTTATGGCAGTACTAAACTAATACTCTGTTTAATTGTGACTTTTGTCTCATCTACTATATGCAGAATAATCTCAAAGTTTATGACAGACCACAGACAGGATGGTCTCAGACCACATTTCTCAATTCTCAAGTGGTTCTTGACCTTTCCAATATGTCAGGCATGCAAATGTATCATGATAATGAGGACAAGTTGTTAATGCAGTATCTACATATTTATATCTATGTTGAAGGCAATTAAAAGGAGACAGGAGAGAATTGAGAAAATCGTCATGTAACACTAAATTAATTGGTGCAAAACACCACAACAAACATTAAATATAGATAATATAAATAATATAAATGTGTATGTGAATAAGATTTGAGATTATTTTATATTAAGAAAAATAGTTAATATTCACAGACTAATTATGCAGTGCCTTTACGGTACAGGTAAACTGAAAAACAAACACACTGTTTATTTTTGCCACCAGAGACAGAGTTTGAGAAGACAGTGTTTGGCTAGAGTACATAAATTAGATCAAACCAAACTTGTGTATGCTGGTGGGGTAGCACAGCCTTAAGCGCACACGGACACTGGCCTTTACAAGTTGTATAAATGCATAGACAGGCCAAAATGCAATGGACTGCAAAGCGCCGGTACAAACGACTTCTCTACTGTGGCCTATTAAGGAGCAAAAGCCCAACATAGCATAAAACACCCACTTTGTAAAGGCGCTTGTGATATGGTGATCCTGAACGTCCCGTATTCCCAAGCCTCAGCTTGATTTAAAAAACAAATTGCTGTTTCAGCTTTTTCCCCCTCTCAGCCTATTTCTCCAGTCTCTAGGTGGATTTAATATCACCCCTGAAGGATTGTTTTGAAAGAAGGCTAACCTTGGTGCTAGCTTTGAGAGAAGTTCCCAGGGAAGTCCATTAGCGTCTTGCGAATGGTGTTAACCCAATACAGCCGAGCTAAGCGTTCAAATGGCTCTAGAGAGGTCTTGGTAGCTCTTCTACCTCTTACACATTAATAAAAAGTTGCCTTCACTCCAAGGAGCTTTTAAAAAAGTTGCTCTCTATTGTTCCACTTTTTCAATCAATAAATCATACGCTCTGCTTGTGAGAGTTTCTTGAATATTTAATAGAAATGGCTTGTTTCCTTTTATCTGCCGGCTCTCGCAAGAGAGATCAAGAAATCATCGCTAACCATTGACTCTGCATTGTTTCCTTTTATCACTCTGATCTGAAGCATGACAAGTCTGAGTTGAAAGCGTTGTGCAACAGGTTGAATATGTTCTGGCCTAATAGCATGGCCTCATTTTCAATGCTTTCATGAAATTGGAAGCATCCCCTTTGAAAATGACTTCAGTGATATCACACGCGTCCTTTAAAGGCCTTCTTGACCTGAACGTGACTCAAACTGGTTGTTTTATGTCTTGAACTGGCTGACAAACATATTATGTTTGGTGCTAATTAGATTTTTGACTTATAAAACAGTCTTATTCTTATTGCAGCTTATTCTGGCCATGAACTGGCCACGTAGGCAGAAAAGGGCATGAAAATGTGTATAGACCTTGTGATGAGAATCCAAAAGTAGTCTTGTTTGCTTCAGAGATGTAATTGAAATGTGTGTGTGTATATATATATATATATATATATATACATGTATAGTTCTACATTTCATTATTTATTGTCTTAAAGCAATAGTTCACCCAAAAATGTCATAATTTTCTTTTGCTTGTGTTTCCATACCTGTATTATTGTTGTTGTTTTTCTTCTGTGGAACAACAAAGAAGATATTTTGAAAAAGAAAATATTAGAGGATACCATTCAAATTTGGGATCAGTAAAATTATTATTATTATTATTATTTTATTTATTTATTTTTAAATAAAACTCAGAAAGATTAATTAAATTGATCAAAAATTACATTAAATATATTTACATTAATACAAAAAAAAAATAATCCTAAAACAACCCTGTTATTTCAATTCATGGAAAAAAAAAAAAAAAATCCTGAAAAAAAAAGTATCACGTTAATAGTTTATAATGAGAATTCAGAAAATTAGAATGTCAAAATCCAAATCAGAATATTAGAATGATTTCTGAAGGATCATGTGACACTGAAGACTGGAGTAATGTCTGATGATAATTCAGCTTTTGCCATCACAGGAATAAATTACATTTTAAATTGTTAGATAAGTAGAATTTTAACAAATAACACTCTTCACTAATTTATTGGTCTTTATATACATTTTCCTTTTAATAATCATTGTTTGTGGCAACAAATCAACAACAGGACATATTGAATCTGAGCTCAATTGCTTCTAGTTTGTGATATAGTTTATACAAGTTTATTTCCTGGTTGTTTACCAAAAAGGTCCCACACCATCATGGTCAGTTCTAAACAATGAAGAATCAGAATCTGTCAAAGTGCACTCAGGTTAGACTGTAAGTTTTGATTTGCTGAGTAAGTAAAACTGTCATATATGGAGGTCAGTGATAATGGTCTAAAGTGCGTTCACTGATGCTGAGGTGTGAGTTCTCAGGCACTGTGATATCGATGGCCCCTGTCAAACTCAAGGCTGCATCTACAGCTCTGTTCTCTCTGGGGAAGTGTCAGCAGGTAACAATCTATTGACATTACTGCTTTAGCTCCAGGGTATAGATATCCCATCAATACTGATGTCCATCATCTGATTGTGCTGTGTCGAAAAATAGTAAACACCTGTAGAACATTCATAATGAACTGCACCGCTGTTGTGATGGACTGCACTCCTCCTCATAAACCATGCTTCATTAGAGCCATTTTATGGGAATATTCAGAGCAACGTGAATTACATTATCATTAAAACAGCAATAACAATTTTAATGTGTAAATTCACAGTGTTCTACAATGTATATAGTTTCATTAACTCACTACATACTAATGTATTTAAAGAATATAATGAATACTGTTATTTAAGTTCCAAGTTATCCAAGTTCCTGCAACATTGCACAGCCTCTAGTTGCAAAACCTGCTGAGATTTAATTTCCTGAAAAAAAAAAAGGGATAACCTTTCGCAAGTTGAGAATGGTTTGTGTTTTTACAGTTGAGGTCATAAGTTTACATACACGTTGCAGAATCTGTAAAATGTTAATTATTTTACCAAAATAAGAGGGATCATACAAAATGCATGTTAATTTTTATTTAGTACTGACCTGAATAAGATATCTCACATAAAAGGTGTTTACATATAGTCCACAGGAGAAAATAATAGTTGAATTTATAAAAATGACCCATTCAAAAGTTTACATACACTTGATTTACTTTGTTGTTAGTGTTAGTGTTTAGTTGTTTATGAGTCCCTTGTTTGTCCTAAACAGTTAAACTGCCCACTGTTATTCAGAAAAATTCCTCAGGTGCCACAAATTCTTGGGGTTTTCAGCATTTTTGTGTATTTGAACCCTTTCCAACAATGACTGTATGATCCATCTTTTCACACTGAGAACAACTGAGCGACTCATCTTTTTCAGGTCAGTGCTGAAATAAAAATAACATGTATTTTGTATGATCCCTCTTAATTTGGGAAAAAAAATTAACATTTTGCAGATTCTGCAAGGTGTATGTAAACTTTTGACCTCAACTATATATGTATTACCTCCATATTAAAGGTAACTTTTTGATGTTTAGTAGCTAACGCCTTCATCTTGTTGTACTATGTTAGTTTAGCAAAATCATCTGCTGAAGACGCACAGTCATCTTCCTCTCAAATGTTCATGAACTGGCTTTGACTGTTCCAATATGGCAGACAGCTTCCATATAGTGGCCCACAAAAACTAATGATTCATCTATGCATATATCCATCTTATAGGGAACCCCAGGTATTAAGACTTTCTCAACACAGATTTCACTCGATATCCGGGGGCATTCAGACTCCTTGTGGGGAAAAATCGATGGTACAGAATTTGGTTTAAGCCTATGCTTATATCCATCGCCGCCTGTGAGCTCTTTCAGTAGCTGTGGTCATCATATCCGTATTTTATTTTTTTAGTTGTGTTGCGGTAAAAATAGCAACAGGTAGCACCAGTAGTTCAACCGAATGCAACCATTTTACATCATCGAAATAATGGCCCTCCCCCAATATTCAATAATATGTCTAAAACAATGTGGATTTTTTAAATAACGTAAATCTTTAATAGGTTTTCTACCACCTGTTTCAGTAGGAGACATTTATGTTATATTAGGCCATACATGTCTTAATACCCTTTAAGATGAAAACAATCTCCTAGGTCTGCCAGAGGGTTCAGTGCATCTTTTGAAATGTCAAAAAAGGTCCTTCTTAATTGTGTGAGAAGATTCCTAATGGGTGATTAGCAAAGTGATCCTAAATGACATACATCTCTTAGGTCTACATAAGGATGATGCGTACATATTCATTGAACTTTTCCATTGTGCCTATGGCACACTGAAATATAGAGGCACTTTGGTGACAGTCATGCATGAAAGAGTTTGATGACAGCTTGAGTGCTGCAGTTGATGCACAAGACATGTCACATCAATTTCCTGAGTATCTTCGTGTATGTCGCACCAATGTTCATATCCAGTAGCTAATCAGTAATGATTTGAATGAACTTGTCACATGAGCATGTAGTTATTTTGCTTTGAGAGAAGACAATGCAGTAAAATGTCTATATTTTATAACACAAGCAGTAATAGTGCCTGTAATTTTCTGTCGTTTAATCTGGCTCTGTTCTAGCTGTGACCTATAATACTACATTAAACTTTAATGTTCGTATTTGCCATAAATCACTATTACATTTGAATAAGTACAATCGTAGCTTATCAAGAGCAGTTTCCCCTGCGGATCCCAACAGCTGACAGGCCAAGATCACAATCTTTTCAAATTCATCAGCAATATTCAAGGCTTAAGGTTTTACGGTTTATTGTATTTACTACTTGTCGATAAGCAGTTTGTCAGGAACGGGGAGGGTGTTCATCTCCAAATCCTTGGCCAGCTTAGTGAAATCATTCCAATAAAAGACCACAACTAGCATTTCTTGAATGAAAACTGTTCTCAAATAGTGCTTTCGGTGCAGGCGTTAATGAAAAGGTGGGTGTTCTTGGTGGGTCTTAATCTGCTTAATCTCTGGTGATCAATAGTCTCACAGATAGAACATCTGGAGATATTGCAGGATTTTCACTTTCAGCTTTGCTTGTTTCTTATGAGTAATATACTAAAACCTGTTTGGTTGTTACGGTGACTTGGTAGGAGGTTTAAGGCGCCTTTACTATGAGAATCAAAGTGTGAAAGCCACATCAATTTATTTATTTATTTATTTATTTATTTATTTTTTTAAATCACTGTTACATTGTAAGAGCTTATAAGAGCAGAGCAGTGTCCCCTTTGAACTGCAACAGCTGACAGGCCAAGATCACAATCTTTTCAAATTCATCAGCAATATTCAAGGCTTAAGGTTTTATGGTTTATTGTATTATTGTTCTGCTTGTTCCTCATAAGTACTGTACCAAAACCTCAACCTGGATGTTTATGGTGACTTGATAGGGAATTTTAGGATTCTTTATCACGGGGGACAGAAGAAGGTGAGAATCAAATTATAAGAGACATATGTCTGTTTCATTTAATTTTATTGTCTCTGTTTTCTGTTGACTGAATTTTAATGTTCAGACTTAATGTTGAATTTAAGTTGAATTTAATTTTGAATTTAAGTTTTCATGAATATGAGCTCTCTGTCATGCTTTCCCATATGATGTAGCAGTCATGTCTAATGAAAAAATATGATGACAATGCTTCAGGCATTTCACAGTTCATGTAAAGTGCACATAAATGGTTCATTGGCATGTGACTGCAGGGTAACATGCTATATTCCATTTTAAGCTTTCAAGCTGGCATGAAATGAAAATTCACCCGTTTCTAATCCATCTTATTGATCTTGATTGACATTCAATATTTAGGTCTGCAGCCGATGGATAGAACCAAGCCTCTGCCCAATATTTTCGTTTTCGATAATCTGTTCAATTTGGTTGTACATCATCATCAGAAAGAAAAGATCCGTCACTACTTTTGTTTCATTGTGGCTTAAACAGAATTTGCTTATTACTTTTTAATTACGGAGTGTCTACTTACACTAAGTGCAAATAGCATGCCTTGTTGGCAGAGGCTATTTACACTAACTCCGCCCACCAATGTGTGATTGGGTTAGACAACATTACAAAACACTATCGTTAAACATCAGCTCCTGTGGAGCAGATGGTAAAGCACATGCTGTGCTCTTTTCAATGTGATCAACCAGGGTTTGAATCCGACTTTTGGCTAAAAATTTTTTCTTCCTTTTCAAATCTAATATCACATTGGCAAGGCATTTATTTTCAATAAAAATTAAGTAAAATAATTGCCTGTATTTGCAATAAGTATTATAAATAGCAGAAAGTCCTATTTTAACACAGTGTAAATAGAATCTATTGCTATTTGCACTTAGTGTAAATAGCCGCTGCCTTATAAATTTTATGGATACAGATTTAAAGAGCTCATAATACTTTAAATTAAATGGAATATCTGGAATGCTGTTGTTACACAACAAGACAATTTAAAAAATTAAATAATATAGTGCAGGTGAAAAGTTGACTAAAATTATGAAAAACATAAGAAATTGCAACTACTGGATTAAGTTATACAATTTTAGCCTCTCTTTGACTAACTTATATAATGTTAATATACCAGCCTACCTGCATCTGCTTTGTGCCTTAAAATATACATATGATGACCAGGTGACCAAACCAAATGTTTAAACATGCATTTGAATAAAAGATCATCAAATGTGCAGGAACACACAGTCTTTTTACTGTTTTTCAACATAATTTATAAGGTGACTAACACTACTAACACAAACATTGATTTAACAATGTTTTCCAGTAAATGTGAATGCATTATTTTATTTAATGTAAGTTTTACTGTAAATTAAATGATAGTTAATTTTTAAATATAAAAATTGCATGTATTTTTATTTGGAATCTAATATAATTTTAGATTAAAATTTTAGTAAGGTATTTAGTAAGGTAACTGACAACAGGTTTCTACTGTGTCTGTGTGTGTGTGTTTGTGTGTATATCTAGTTTAGGTATACACTTTAATGACAAAATATCCTCACAAAAATGACAGTATCCAAAAACCTTCACCTTGTGGGGTCATTTTTTTGTCCCCATGAAGGAACAAGCTTATAAATCATACAGAATTAAGTTTTTGAAAATCAAAAATGCAGGAAGTTTCGGTGAGGGGTAGGTTTAGGTGTAAGGTTAGGCTAAGGGTATGGAAAATAGAGTTTGTATAGTAAAAAAAAATAAATAAATAAATAAAAAAATAAATAAAAAAACTATTACTCCTATAGAATGTCCCCATAAAACATAAAAACCCAACATGCCTATGTGTGTGTTAAAATGACACTGTTTTACCAAAGGCCCTAATCTGTGTAATTTTTCACATTTTCTCTACTGATTGTGGTCTACAAAATGGATTTAAATCTGGGAAAATGTGTTAAACTGAGCTGAGAATACTGCACTCTAGCAGAATGTGTAATCAAACCTAGTTGTTAAATGATGGGTGGATATGTACAACTTTGTGAATGACTGGCGTTTAAATTATGCAGAACTTTCTGTGTGATTCTGTGGGCAACGATACTATGCAGGCCAGTTGCCTACATACACTTTTATTTAGCAATTTATATCTCATTCTACAGAGGCTTACAAAGGGAAATCCACCTCTTTGAAATAAAAATAATCTTTTTTTTTTTTTTTTTATTAAGACCACTAAAAACTCTTCAAAAATATTTTCAAACGCCTCCCAGATATGTGGTATCGCTTCTGTGTACTGAAGATCCTACAAGACTGTATTGTTTATGAAGGTGAAAGCAATGTGCTTCACTTGTAATCATTTATCAGCATACCCAGACACCTTCTCAGTCAATACACTCATTAAAAGTCCCTGTGGAATTAGTCTCTCCCTATTGTTTTTTTTTTTTTTTTACCATGCTCATTAAACAGTCTTCTAAAGTACAATCAATGCAGTTAGCAAAAATCCTTGTGGGTTTGTGTCCATGTGTGTATTTGAGGAAAGGTATGAACACACTTGTTTATGTCAGGAATTTTATTTCATATATCCTTACCCCTGAGTTCCAAGTCAGTCAAATAGCACTGTAAACAGTAGTTAATTATTAATATCTTTCCTTTGACAGGTACTTTATCCACTTATGTGGCTTTAGCCAAGCTGTACATGTTCAAATGCTGAAATTGTCATTCTAACATTTTCGCAGCTTCTGGAAAGGAGGATAATTTTTTCTCTACTGCGCATAGAATTGTAATTTTGCTTAGTTGCTATAATTAGCCACTTAAATATTTCATAATCTGAATGTGTGGCAATGCCCCTCACCATCCGAATTCACTGGATTCTGATTTATATCCTGTCAAATACTTAATGACAAATCTCCTCATTCCCTTTCATTTAATTCTGC
This sequence comes from Cirrhinus mrigala, assembly GCA_036247105.1. Classification (NCBI taxonomy): domain Eukaryota; kingdom Metazoa; phylum Chordata; class Actinopteri; order Cypriniformes; family Cyprinidae; genus Cirrhinus; species Cirrhinus mrigala. The sequence goes on from CM070011.1 coordinate 12,220,422, forward strand.
CATAAATGACTTTGCAGCAAAGCAGTGGCACCGCATTAGCAATCAGCTCCCTCCTCAGTATCTCACATTTTCTGTTATTAAGTAAATTTTCATCCACTCATCGCAAAAGGCACTTGTAGGACAGACAAGGGCAAGTGGCGCGAAGAGGAGCAAATACATTAGGCCTCATGGTATTGAATGTCGAAATAACAGCCAAATATGATCAACGGTTTGGAGTCGGAAAATCTGAAAGCTCATTTCCCTCTAAACATTTCCTTTCAACACCTTCTTCTCAGTGAAAACAGAAACTATAGTGTTATAATGAAGAGAATGCGATGCAATGGTAGTCACTATTTGTGATACGGCAGGCTCTGACATGATGCTAACGGTCGCAGGGCCTGTTTCTTATGTAAATCACTTCATTTGCAACTGTTGCTTGTCATGCTAACTCAAGCCAGAGTTCATTCACTAACCTCTGAATCACTCCGACTGACAGACTCGTTAGCATAGCTATGGATCAAAAGGTTTGGTGTACGCTTCGGACTTCCTATAGTTATAAATTCGTGCTGAGTGTATTTTTTTTGGTGAATTAATGGACTCTTTATTTGGCCTAACTGATGAATGCTGATGAGATAGAGTAAGGTGATATAAAAAAATAGCTGACATTAAATCTCTTAGTACAACTGTAAAGGGCTGCACACTTAATCGAATAAACAATTAAGATTATGACTACGGCTGCTGTGATTAACTAAACGTGAAACTGGCGATTACAGTATTCCATTTAGGTCTGCCTAAATGAGGTTCCATCAGAATTTTCTATTTACATAATATTTTTTTGCTTTGGCTGAGTTTTGGAACCGACTGCGGAGGTGTCTGTTTTGTGCATGAATGTGAATAAGCATTTAAGTTTCTCTTTAGGCCTGTCAGTAACAATAAACACCTAATGAGGAGATTTCAACAACCTGATCCACAGATATAGATACACAAATTCATGTTTTATATTTCCTTTCATTTTGCAGTGGCAGCTTCAGTGATTATAACATGATGGGAGCATTACAGTGCTGCGTAACATTCTGTAAACAATTTCTACAAAATATGATGAGCAGTTTTGTTTTTCATGCCGCAAAGAATGTGCAGTTATTCAGTGTCTTGGTTTTTACTAATGCATGAAACGACAATATGTGAAACTAGACCACAAAACCAGTCATAAGGGTACATTTTTTTTAAATTGAGATTTATACATCATCCAAAAGTTGAATAAATAAGCTAGGATAAGTTAGGACAGGACAATATTTAGCTAAGATACAACTATTTGAAAATCTGGAATCTGAGGGTGCAAAAAAAAAATAATAAATAAATAAATACTGAGAAAATCACCTTTAAAGTTGTCCAAATGAAGTTCTTAGCAATGCATATTGCTCATCAAAAATTAAGTTTTGATATATTTATGGTAGAAAATTTACAAAATATCAGCATGGAGCATGATCTTTACTTAATATCCTAATGTTTTTTGACATAAAATAAATATTTATCTGAGAACACAGTTTTCACCTTTTTTAGAATATGATACACAGTTGCTCCAAACTAAATAAGTACTGAGTTGATTACTGTATCAAAGGAAATAATGAACAGTTGAGTCATTCTATAATTGTGGGTACATCTCATGCCCGTGAAGTATATTTTTAATATATTTTCATCAGTATAAAGCCCTGATGCTTAATTTTCCAGTACACAATTATATTGTTCCCAATTACACTACTATATGTTAAAAAAGCCATATGTTTTGTTAAAAAATGATGTTCATATCACATACAACCCTGGTATTCAGCTGTCCAATTTTGCAAAGTTGTTCTTTCTGCTCTGCATTTAAGCATGAAAATGACCTCAAATAATAATAATAATAGTAATAATTTATTTGTATGGCACTTTTCATACATAGAATGCAATTCAAAGTGCTTCACAAGCCTAATAAAAAAATAAAAAAAACATCAGCATGGTACAAATGATTCAACAAGTATAAGCAAAACATAAGAATAATAATAATAAATATAAATTAATTTCATAGATTTGCCTTCAGTTAGATTAGGTTATCAAGACATATGGGTGTGCGCTTCAAAAATAATAAGTGTTTATTATTTGCGTCCGAAAAAAACCTTGTCAGCTAAGTTGCCCCCTAGAAAACACCCCCTCAAAATGAATGGTTTGCCCAATTCTCGCATAATTTGCACAGTATGCTGATATTTCCTTTAAAAGCACATGGATGAAACACTAGAAGTTATGTTCTCTCTCTTTCCCCTAATATTGGTTAAACTAGCAAACCTGTGTCAACAGTGTTACACAAGTATTATTCATTATAGAATGACCCAGTTGTTTATTTTTGACATAATCATGCAGCTCTAGATTACTTAAAATGCTACTTCTATTTATGAGATAAAATCTTACTTCAGTTTAACAGGTGTGACTTTATCACTCACGGAGTTATGCAAATTTTTGTTTTTGCAAACCGAATGTTGCATTCTCCTTGTCTGTCATATGGTGATTTACCTTTCAAATTGCATCATCCCAATCTTTGATCACATGTCACATTTTGTATTCTCTCACTGCCTCTTCTTCATTCAATTTCCTCTCTGCGCAATTCCTTTGGGTACACTTGAATGCAATAATTCAAATGGAACAGTTCCACAAGCACTTCTTGTGTCTCTTTATAGAGATGTTTCTGAGGTACAGCTCATTAATTAACACTACCCTGTTCAATTTGTTCAGTAATTCAAAGCAGGAAATGCAATGCCATTTAAGCATTTTCAAATTTGAAAAGACTCCAAAACAAATGACGGCATCAAGATTGAAACCGTAGCTTGCACGCACTTTCAGAATGTGTGTGTCTGTGTATGGGGGTGGAGGATTTCTTTTCTAATGCTTATTGTTGTCACGTTTTTTTTTTTTTTTTTTTTTTTAAAGAAAAAGCCGCGTGGATTATTTCCTAGAGCAATTGCCCCACCAGACAGATTATTTCAAAGGAAATGTGCATGCTTGTGGGGAATTTCTTATTTTCCTTCCAGCATCTTACATTGCCCATGTGACAAGAAAAAAAAGTGTGGGATTACAGAAAAAAAAGGCAGCAACAGCAAGTTAAATTAAACAGTGAAACTTCAACATTTAAAAGGCGTATTACATATGACGATTCTATTATCTCTCATAAGACTGTGGCTAAAAAGCTGCAGAAAGCCCCCAGGATTGTATCGAGCCACAGCCATTGACCAACAGATGTGTATCCTGTTACTGAGTTCAGCAACAGCAGCCGCCACTCCACTACACCCAGAGGTCTATTAGTGGGTCTGGGAGGAGGGATCGGGGTGGACTTTTGGTGTCATGTTGTAGTCCCATATGTGCCTTGTTCCATATGCAGGTCTATGCAGTGATGGGCATGATGTATTTGAATCTGTGACCTCTCATAATGTATATCCCTGCGGGCACTGGAAGCACATAATCTGATGATGCTATTGAAATATATATATATATATATATATATTAGACTGCCTGTGTCTGGAAAGTAGTTGAGAGGAGCTCTTTGGTGTTTAATGTGTTTGTAATGGATTGGCTTTCAGAGGCATTAGCTCATCCCTTTAAGAGGTATTCATATCTGTTTCCACAGGCCACAGCCACACCAAAAGGTGTTCAAACCTCCGAGCGTGAGTGAAACCCAATCTTCGGGCTTTTATAATCTGAACCTTTCCGTTGAATGGGCACAATGATAAACGTCAGAAATGTAATGGAGCGGAGGGAACCTGTCTTGAAAGAAGAGTCTCGAAGATGTCATTTGCTTCACAGAAAGTGGCACTCGATAAGTCGCATTCTGGCTGAAGAATGCGCTGGTCAGAAATGTTGTGAATGGTATTTTGCTGTAGACCTTTCATTTGTTGTAGCAGCAGCAGCAGCGTAGCTTGGCACGGAGCGTCGTCCCACATGTGAGCTCTCGAGAACTCTCTGGGCGATTTGAAGGGTAGACGACCCACCACCTTCAACCCCCATCCCCCATCTCCATTCAAAAGTATCTTCCAGAGGCCGTTGGATGAGAAAAGGAGGAGAGCTAATTCGTCAATGATCTTCCTACTAATCCCCCACTCTTTGCCTGAAGGCGCTCAAGCTATGCATCCCTCCCCCAAACCCAGCCCCCCTAACAAATACACTCTCTCCCTCACACAGACACATTCAGAGTCTGCCTCAACACGTCCAGTGGGAGAAGATGAATGTAATAGGGTAGTTTGTAGTCTGCCACGGTGGTGTCCTGGGAGGAGTGCTTTTGCTCTGGCTGTGAATGAGAGCTAAAGAGTTTATTACAGTTTGGGGTGAGGTGTGGTGAGACAGGGCGGTGTCTAGGCTTTGTCTCTGGCTGTAAGAGGAGAACGGGATCTGCTAGGAGGAGTCACATTCAAACAGGAACTGCAGAGAATAGATGGAGTGAGCGAATGTTAGTGTGGACTCACTCCGATCATGCTGCAGGGCAGGAGGTGCTTTCGGAGCCTTCCAACAGGCACAAGTGATCAGTCTCTCTCAGATCTTTGAGCAGGTTCTGGATACGGTTGGATTACCACTGAGAGGATACTTCTCATGTGCTTTCAACTTTGGAGACTTTGAGCAGGGTTTCAAAGCTTGAACTGAGCTTGATCTGCAGCTATCAAATTCTTCTAGTTTGGCTTCAGCTGTACGGATACTTTTTATTTTGTACCTGCGAAGTGATTCAAGTTGTGAAGTACCCCGTTTAAATGTGAAGCATTTGTGGAATATGGGACATTTTGTTGTTCAAGTGGATTTGCCATGGATTCTCTGTTCACTTCGACTTGTCATTATGATAAGTATGTTTTATTATTCCACTGATTTTTGAGGGCAAGTTTCTAAATAGAGTGCATGTGTGCCCTCAAATAAGTCACATAAATCAGTCACTTTTTATACACTAACTCCACCATACAAGATTTACATTATTTTTTATATTAGTTAACTTTTAACTTTTGCCTTAAATTTAACGGTTATTCTCTAAGTGTCTCCATTTCTCAGTACAGGGAGATTATGATCGGTGTATTGAAGTTTCTCAACAATCGATTGGGCATCTAGTCTTAGGTAGTTAATCTTAGGAGCCCAAGAGATAGAGATCAATGATGTCTTCTGTGTACAATATGTTATCGGACAAACCGTTGCATGCTAGTCAATATCTCACCACACTCCAAATAGTGAGAATTTCTGTAAAAGATGATCAGCTCTGTCCTCTCGTCGAAGCCAGTATATTCATTATGTGAATGTATTGCTCATTATTTGAATTTATACAAATCCATCTAATCTGAAACAGTCTGGCTGAAAACCTCTCACTCTTGCATGCCATTAATCAGTGTCTATTGTCGGAGCCGACTGATCTCCCTAAGCATGAAAGGGAGAACAAGCATTCACTTTCTTGGAAATTGGAGAATATTTCTCTGCCACCAGCAGATACAGAAAAGTTCTTGAATTTTTTTTCTAATGCAAAAATAAGCTGTAATAAAGCCAGCACATTGCTACCTGTAATTTTGAGGTTGTTTTCCATCAATAGCCACTTGCAGTGCTGTGACTCAAGGGTCTTTCTCTGTAAAGCTGTATGAAGTTCCCACTTAAGTGCCCACTTTAGGGTTCAGTGTTGAGCAGGAGCATGGTTTTATGATCTGCTCTACTGAGTTTAAACCTTTGTACTAGCGCTTTCAAATCCTTGGCTACCACCCATCTATCGTCAGTGCATATTTAATTAACATTTTTGTTCTTTGTTCTTTTGTCTTTGCAGTTGCTGGTAAAGTTTCCCCTACCAGTTCCGATGCCCTCTTCAGTGTCCCGGTTCCTAGTACCACCTCCAGTCCACCAGAAGTTTACCTCCCTGCTAACTTTAAGCTCTCCAACACACAGTTGGCCTTCTTTCTCCAAGAGACCCGAGTTCCACCATATGGCAGCCAACGTGGACACCCTCTTCAGCGTTCAGAAAGCTTTGTGGTCTTCCAGACCAAGGAGCTGCCTGCAATCAACATCTCACTTGGACCTTTCACCCAAGACCAGACGTTGTCCAAGGACCTACTGCAGCCGTCAAGTCCTTTGGACATTCCTGGAAGACTGACAGTCAACTGGAAGGTCCGGGCCTTTATTGTACAGTCCAGAGTTTTCGCTAGCAACCCACTTGTACAGGTGCTGTTCTATATCGCAGGACGGGACTGGGATGACTTCAAGATTCAGGACAAGCTTCCATGTGTGAGGCTGCATGCTTTTAGAGATGTCCGGGAGATCAAAACGTCCTGCAGGCTTCAAGGGAATCTGGCGCAGTGCTTGGCCCAACTGGACCTCCCTTCCACATGGTTTAATGTTAATGTAGCACCACTGGGTCGCAGAAAGTCCTCAGGGACAGATGGGCTTGAGTTGAGTGGGGAGACCCTTCAGGTAGAGCTGTACTACACCCTCCATGATCCCGACAGCAACGATGAATGTGGGGAGAGCAACCCACGCCGAGGAGGGGCATCCAGAGGGGAGAGCTCATCCCAACAGCCCCTTCTCCGTATTGGGAGCATCAGTTTGTACCAACCCAGTCAGGAACAACTGGTGGTAGAAAAACAGCTTGACAAGAACCTCTTTCTGAGGCTACCAGAGAGGCCATTAAAACCAGGAGAGACCCTCAACATCTACCTGCTTCTGGTCCCAAATTCTACTGTGGAGCAGTTTACACTCAAGTAAGTCATTTCTTAATTGTTATCCATGTATGCATGGGATGGTCTAGCAGAGCTATTGCATACGCACTGTATGCACTAAGTCAGGCTTTATTCCTGTGTCATTCATTGTCTCGGTTTTCCAGAGAAAAAATCTCATTGACTCAGATTCCTCACAAGGTAAAACCTGATTTTCAAGAGACGAGACACAAATCACAGAGGATCTAACTAAATCTCTAGTGAAGTGCCGGGCTTTAGGAGATTGTGAGAAGGATTCTGCTTTTCAAAGTAAAGACATAATGGGTATTAATTGACATCTGTTCAAATTAAATTTCTCATGAGCTTGACCCAGTTCTTGTTGAATTAGAGCCAAGGGGATATGAGGCATATTTCTCATGCGGCCTGTGTGTTTTATTTTATTTCTTATCGTCAACAGAATAGAAGGGTTGAGGTGCTTGTGTAGTAAAATTATTATTTAAATCCTTGAAGGCGGAGGAAAATTAGCCTTTTTTTTTCCCTCAGATGAGAGTGAAATGGGAGGGGAGGTAGGATATTAGCTGCTCTTTGAGGCGTGTCGAAGGAACGCTTCATAAACAGAGTCCCTCTAATTGTAACGGAAACTCACAGACTTCAATTTAGAAATTCACCATGAATTAATTCATGAGCAGAGCTGTGGGTGTAGCCTTAGCGAGTATAGTTCATTGAGTTTTATCTGGCATAGTCTGAACTTTAGTCTGTGTGTCTATAGAGTGGACCCAATTTTTGTGAAGTCTGGCAGTCAGTATGGGTCAGATGATGTTGTGCAGTCTATTTTTATTTGGGCTGTATTGTTAGATTTTCTGGATTGCAACTGTACTGTAGAACAATAAGTCATTTTTATGGCAGTTGTCTTGGTATACTGACACCTAGTGGTGTGGATGCAGCATCACACTATGTCCTATTCACTGTCAAATGATTAATTTATTCAACCAGGAAGCTTGTTGAAATAAAGCAAGCAATATTAATCTGGATATGTTTATGAGGATATGAGTGTCTCAGTGTGACAAATGTGGGAAAATCAGTTTGTATTAGGCTGCTGATTAGGTGTACATGATTAAAACAGATTTTTCAAAAGTGCTGTTCATTTCTTTGTGTAAAACATTTTAATGAGATAAAAAAATATTGAGTGCACCTTTAAAAATTGTTCTCCTTTTGAGGACATTTAAATCAATATAATATGTCATACAGCCGTTAAAAGAAAAGCCTGCTCAAATTACAAAGCAGATGTGGGCATATCGCAGCGATGTGTCCAGATAATGACAGAGTACATTGCTGCTTGTCACTACAAGCATCATGATCCATTTTCTGAACCTAATCCTCTTAATGTTATGGCATATGTACAGAATTATCCTTAGTTTGGAAGTGAAATCTTAGAGATTTATCTTCATCCCAGGGCATTTCGGCAAAAAGGTCCATCAACCTGATTGATATTGTAAAGAAGCAGTTGCCTAATTTCTATTCCATGTCGTGAGGGAATGATTTAATACCTTTTTGCCAATCTAATATCTTCAATGAAAGTTCATCTGCAGTAGTTTTTCAGTTTGCTATGATATTAAATTCCAAACAGTAAATCTCTCTGACCTCATACTTTTATGCACTCGTATTGGAGTTTTTGTGGTCCAATATGGTGGCATTAATTCTCCAAGGAAAAGCTGAAGAGCAATAAAAGCTCAGGCAGAAAGAAAGGAGATGAAAGTCTGAAGTTGAGAGCTCTGAGCCAGTCAACTCAATGGGAGGTGAATTAAACTGTGCTGGGAGCCAAAAGTTGAGGGATACCAACAAAAAAGGCTATTAAAGATGTAATAAAGGAAGTCTTTAAATATGAATTAAGCTCAGCTGAAGTCACCACCCACTTCACATTCCTTCCCACCGTCAGGTTCCTTTCATTTTTCCTACAGTTTAAGACATTCAACTGTTCTCATCTGTTATTTATAGAGATTGCATCTTAAAGGGATTAATCATGGAGAAATATTACATTTTAGATCTACAGTTTTTGACCTGCTAGTCATTGCACTGTAAAAATTACTGCTCACCGTTGTAGAATGATCATGAAAAACATTGAGTTGTACATTTAACAACTGAGAAAAAAAATAAAAAACAATATTTGGGTCTGCCAGGGGGCTACTTTAGAGCTGTTGAGGCAATACAAGATTGTTGTGAGTATCTTATTAGCATTTAAATGTCTTTTAAATTAAATTGTCTACATTAGTATGTGTACAATCGGTTTCCAGCAATTCAGACAAACAGCTGTTGTGAGGCAAAAGCCAGTGGCAACATTCAATCATTTGCCTACCCAGGAGGTCACAAAACAATTCTAAATATGTTTTCAAACTGAAAGCAGAGCTGTTGAATTGTAAAAAGTCAGAATAGTTGGCTTGTCACATTGGATTTTTTTTTTTTTCTTGGCCAGAATAGTTATCAGAATATGGTTAGTTGGTGTTGATTAATCATGTTCTGAGGAGCTATTGTTATTATCTCTAATAATAGCAAGGGGGGGGGGGGTATCTTTAAGACTTGGAGATGGACTCTATGGATTTGAGCCATGTAAGCAACAACCCTAAAGTCCTTAGTAACCACCAAGCAGCACCATAGCAACAACCCAAAATAGCCTAGAAACTGCATAGCAACATTCTGAACAAAGCCAAAGCATTGTGGCAGTCAGATTGCACCTTTTTATTCAGAAAGTGTGGTAAAGTGTGCTAAATCAAGTTCTGATTACTATTTGCATTAGTTTTGGACCTTTTTTGTCAAACCATGAAAACAAAACATTGAAGTACAGTAATAATGGAAAAATAACATGCTGTTCCTTTATCAACACTTCATGCCAACTAAATAGTTCAAAGTGAATGCCCAACTCATCCTTTGCATACATATACAATGCTGTATGGCCTGACATATGAAAGATGGTCAGAAAATCTTTTTGAAATGGAACAGGTTATTGAACCTTTGGATGAAATGTATTTTTTTTAAAAAATAAAAAAAGGGTAATATTTTTCCCCCATAATTGATACATCAGGCTTTTGTGGCTCATGTAATATGATATACAAAATATGGAGCTCATATTTGAGGTAGGAAAAAATAACTCTTCCCAAAGCCCAAAATGAGCAAGATATAAAATATGCATTAAAAATATGCATTTTTAATGAAGTTGCTGATATATACATGGCCAAAAAGTAAGGCCGGTCAGATCTGTATAACAGTATAACAGACTACTTACGTAATACTCTCTATTTCCCAATAATATGTGTTAGAAAGATGAAGTTATTCAATGAAGTTATTGTGGGGTGCAAAACATAACGCAATGCAATACAATAATGACTGAGAGATGTACAAAAAAAAATAATTTTTCCTCAAAAGCCTGATGTATTTTTGATACTCAGATTTTAGCAAGATTTTAACATGAAGTTGCTTCAGTCTACTAAGTGTTCATCTTCAAACACATACTAAGCACACTATATACTGATTAGTGCTGTCAATCAATAAAATCACTAATTAATCACATTTTCTCTGAAATTATGAATGCCTAACATTAACGTTTTTAAATATACTTTCATATTGCAATAATTTCACATTCAATCTTCAAATTAATGTAGAAATAACATAAAGACAGTATATTTTTAACATTTGTTTAATGTTTTTTATGACTGAAGGCGAGTATCACGGATACCAATATTACTGTCGCTAGGAAATTGTCTATAGCCATTCAACATTACAGTATAATTGAGAGCTATCAATTTTAACATTTATTAGACTTTAAAAAAATAACAACTTCAAGTTTGTGAACTCAAAACAATCTTCACATAAACCCATTATAATAAATTTCATACTTAGCTGCCTGTGCCCTTCAGCAAGTAGGAAATATACAGAAATTGAATAAAGTTATCAGACACTAAATATTAAATTAAATATTGACGAATCCCTAAAGCTACAAAAGTTATTGACTTCCTCTTTTTTCTTTTGTTCTTTGATTAACAGACATCACAGCAGCTGGGTTATTAGGTTATTCGGCTGCTATTACTTTAAGAGCTGCTGCTGAAAGTGACACGGATCTGACAGGCATGCTCGTAGTTTAGTTCGAGCTTTAATATGAAATAAGTTTTTACTGACATATGGCCTGACAATGTCATCTGACTGCAGATGTTCTGCTGTTTCCGCACTCATTTGACTTACGCTTGGCGCTGAGGTGAAGTGCAGTGTGCGTCTAAAAAGTCTCCTGTTTGATGTGGTCATAAAGATGTTCTGCGACTAAATAAATGCACTTCTTGTCAAGAGCAAAAGAAACAGAAGCAGCAGTTGTACAGTGAGTAGGGTGGCCAACCCTTGCTAATATTTTTAACACCATTAAACTGGAAAAAGTAATCGTCTGTGTTAACACGCTAATTTGGACAGCACTAATACTAATACTAAAAAGACTTTTACTTGCTAAAAAAGTATAAACTTTCAGTTAGGTGATGCAAGACATGTAGTAGATTGTCTACAGGTTTTGCAGTTGATAATTAAAGGCCTTAGAAATATGCATGTCAAATATGATACAGTAGTCTTTATTCATTTATTGAATTCTGTTATCATAGTCTTTGATCATGGCAGTATGCTGAGGACGAACCAATTTTTCTGCACGTCTGTCATTGTTATCTTACCTCTTAGAGATTTCATAAATTATATTCAAGAACTGGCGTCCGTTGTCTGAATATGTCAGAAATGATGGAGATGTTAACATTTGTGTATCACTGCAACCTAATGAGAGGACAGTGACCGCGTGTTTCAGCTACAGCTCACATCCATCTATGACAAGATAAATGACAGAACAAAGTAACTTTTAAAGGTACACAAGCATGCCATTAGAGACAACAGGACGGCTGCGAGACACAAAACAATCCATGAGTTATCATGATGTTTGTAGCAGAGGGTGAAGGTTATGAAAGCACATATATTCCAATTACTCCGGGAGAGGTTTAATGCTCTCAAAAAACTACTTTGCCTGAAGGTCGTGTATCGTCGCCCTGTGTCCTATAGCTCATTGTGCTCAGTGAGCCCTATTCTCCCCACGCTTCTTATAGGATGTGTCATCACTGTCGCCACGTCTGATTGGGTGACTCAACAGGGTGTCACCTCAACGCTGCTATGCTCTGCTGGTCAGCCACATCTGGCCGCGTCACACTCGCTCTCATCAACAAAGCAATGCGTCCACAATGCCCCATTCCAAGCCCCACTGCTGACCGCCCCCATGTTCTCACATCTTTATGGCTGTCACTTTGTTTTTTACTTCTGCCATAAAATAGTTTAATTAAATGCTCCACCTGTGCGAGCATTCATCCTCAAGCTTGTAGTTATTGGTGCCTTATGAGGAAATGTTTAGCAACAGATAATTAGCACTGGGAAGCGACTTGGCTACACATAATTGAAAGTAGTTAAGCAACAGTGGTTGGCTACATTTACAAGCTGTTAACCACTATTGAAACTATTTAAACAAGCAGTATATTGTATTGTAAATAATTGTTTATTCTAATTAGTAAAACATACAGTGGCATGCAAAAGTTTGGGGACCCCTTGCAGAATCTGTGAAAATGTGAATAATTTTAACAAAATAAGAGAGATCATATGAAATGCATGTTATTTTTAATTTAGTACTGTCCTGAGTAAGATATTTTCCATAATATGTTTACATATAGTCCACAAGACAAAAAAAAAAAAAATGATATTAATAAAATAACCCCCTTCGAAAGTTTGGGAACCCTTAGTTCTTAATACTGTGTGGATGATCAACGCCTGTTTTTTTTTTTTTTGTTTTGTTTTGTTTTTGTTTGTTTTTTTTTTGTTTGTTTTGTTTTTTGTTTTTTGTGATGATTGTTCATGAGTCCTTTGTTTGTTCTGAACAGTTAAACTGAGCACTGTTCTTCAGAAAAATCCTCCAGCTCCTGCAGATTCTTCAGTTTTCCAGCATCTTTGCATATTTGAACCCTTTCCAGCAGTGACTGTATGATTTTGAGATCCATCTTTTCACACTGAGGACAATTGAGGGACTCAAACACAACTATTGAAAAAGGTTCAAACATTCACAGAGGCTCCAGAAGGAAACATGATGCATTAAGAGCCAGGGGTGAAAACTTTTGAAGATCAGGGTAAATTATACTTAATTTGTCTTCCGGGAAACATGCAAGTATCTTCTGTTGCTTCCGCAGGGCAGTACTATATGGAAAAAAATTATATTTCAACAAAATAAGAAAGATTTTGACATCTTCATCCTGTTCAAAAGTTTTCACCCCCAGCTCTTAATGCCTGAAGTGAATTTTTGAGCCTTTTTTAATAGCTGTGTTTGAGTCCCTCAGTTGTCCTCAGTGTGAATAGATGGATCTCAAAATCATACAGTCACTGCTGGAAAGGGTTCCGTGGATCATCCAGGTAACCACACACAGTATTAAGAACAAAGGGCTCCCAAACTTTTGAAGTGGGTTATTTTAATAATTTCAGTTTTTTTTTTTTTTTTTTTTTGTCTTGTGGACTATATGTAAACATCTTTTTATGTAAAAGATCTTACTCAAGACAGTACTAAATAAAAAATAGGGTAACACTTTATTTTGATAGTCCACTTTAGACATACTAACAGTAAGTAACATTGCAACTGCATGTCAACTAGTCATTAGAGTATTAGTAGACTGTCTGCTTAATATCTTCTAACACTCTTCTAAAATTTGCATCTATATGTCAACTTACTCTACTAACCCTAAACCTAACCTATCTGCTCTGAGAGTTAGTAGACATGTAGTTGCAAATTAATGAGAATTAGTTGATATGTAGTTGCGAAGTTACTTATAGTTAATAGAATGTCTAAAGTAGACTATCAAAATAAAGTGTAACTAAAAATAGCATGCATTTTGTATGATCTCTCTTATTTTGTTAAAATTATTCACATTTTCACAGATTCTGCAAGGGGTTTCCAAACTTTAGAATGCCACTATATAATGAAATGAATCAGAGCAATATTTACCCGACTCAAAAACAGTGAGAGTTTTTAAAATGAATGACTCAATCTTTATTAGAGTGATATCGTTAAATTCACTCTCTAATTTGTTTTATAAATGCATGTTGTAGGTCTAATTGTGAAAGATTCATCCATGTATGTTTTATTTTTTGGCTTTGAAATGTTTGATCAAAATTGTTTAAACTCCGTCATCTGGTGAAAAAAGCATGACTCTCTGGAGACATACAATAGGCTGGACTTTTCCGAATATTTAGTCCACTTAAACCCAGCCCATCCACATCTGCAACACATCCACATTTCAAAATCTAATCAATGAACTTGACAGAATCAAGCCCCGGCCCTACATTTTTTATTTTATTTTTTATTTTATTTTTTTTCCATTATCCATTACATTTAAATGTCCATCACAGTATAGAAGAAAAGATCTGTCGCTGCTTGTTTCAGTTCAGCAAAATATGACATAAAATGTCCTGCAAGGACATTGTTTTGGTACAGCATGTTTGATTATTGCCTCATTTCCTTCTTAAGTAATGCTGTGTTCACAATGAGACAATGAGGTTGTAGAGTTTTGACAGAACATCAATTACTACAACAAGATATAGACTACATTAACTGAGGAAAAATGAAGAAGAAATAATTTACATCAAAGGCCTTTTTTGCCTGTAGACTTCTTCAGATGGTTTTGGTAGACCTAAAGATATTGAACTTTTTAAACGCCGGCTGTAACATTTAGGAACCGTTAATCGACAGTTTGAAATGCGACATGACATTTATTATACCCGAAGGAGAAAGGTCTCTTGTTCTCTCTCGTCTCTCATCCCTCAGAAGATAAATTGAAGCGCTAAAACGGACAGATTTCAGTCAACCGCAGTCATCATACTCTCATTTCAAGCACTCGAGTAAAGGCCGAATGTCCCATCTTTCGCATACCGCCCAACTTACGACACACAAGGTCATGTGCGTGTTTACTTAACTATTCTTTAGCTCATTTCAAGGCCTTTTGATTTGCAGTGTATCACATGTAAAATTACTCAGTGAGCTTAAGGGTTTGTTAACTCAAGCAACGATTTTCAAGACCTTGATGTTTGGTATTCTAATGTGTTCTTTAGAGAAATGAAATGAGAGCTTTGCTCAAATAAAACTTGTATAAAGCAACACAACTGCTGTCACCTGAGGATGCCACTTAATTTTATGTTTGCAATAGCAGTATTGGCAAAACAGTACGATTTACTTGCCAAGTTCTTTTGCTCATAAAACACGGCCGTCTGTGCCGCCAAGGATTATATCATTACAGCAAATTGGTCATGCAGCACCATTCTGTCAAAGTCAATTGAAATCTTATTGCGCTACATTTACGACATTTTCCTTCCCGCTTGGTTAAGTCTGACCAAGATAGAAGCTAAATGCTTCTCATGACACAAACAACATATATTTTACTGTTGTGATATGCAGAAGCAGATTTCTAAATTGACCTCATGCAAGTACATCACAGTCAGAACAAAAATATGGTTTCCGTTTTTCCGATACAGTTTCAGATACACAGATGTGAAAGTTAGCCGTTAATAGTGTACTTACGCTGTAATATACTGCGCATGTGACCTGCAGCAACTTCTTCAGTGCCAAAATAAAAGCTAGGCTTGCTTGTCCACACTTTGTTGACATTATGGCCCACAAACTCTTGTGTATGGCGGCCACAAGGACTCTTCTAAATCATAAAATGACTAATTGGACACCCTATGGTCTTGTGGACCATGGACACATACAATCAGAGGTCATGGAAACAAGTAATTGTGCCATCTGGAAAAGGCTAATGCTAATTGTGCTGTTTTATGCAGAATGATGTGAAAAAAGACCCCTGCTGAAAAAGTAAACGAAAAAGAAAAAAGCCAACACAGAAAATTCTAATGGTTTCCACTATAAATACCATTACACACATTACAAACCATTAACTATTAGCCATTAAAACCATTAAAATGGTTTCCTGTAGTGTGTTTTGCAACATATTAAATTAGGGTTTAGTGGTTTTAACAAGCTACCAATAGAGTTTCCATTAAAACTAATACAATTCCCATTATTACCAGTAAAACCATTACAAGTTCTGAGATTGTTTCTATTGTTTTTTTTTTTTTCAGCATGCACTTTTTCTTCCACTCCAATTTCCTGTTTCAGCAGGAAATATGGTAACACATGAAAGAACTGTGCTCTACAAGTAATCTAATGAGGTCTTTAAAAAGCGACCCAAATAAAGATTGCTGAAAGCTTTAGCTTACCAAAGAATTGGCCAGAGAGAAGAATCATTATAGCTATAAAGAAACACTTCAATACTGCAGTGAATTTTGGCATGTGTTTATGTACTGCAATCAAGCTTTGAACCTTCTTAAAGAACACTTCCTGTTGAATAATTGGTTAATCGGTCAAGAAATTGATATAACACAAATCTAGTCTTGTATTGCTGATAACTGATTCAGCATCACTGAAGAATTCCATTTATCTCTGCTGCATTCTGACAGCGTGAGGTGTGCAAATGAGCTACTGTGGTTAAAGGTTAAAGTGTGTACATTTCCTGTGTTATGTAACTTTCTTTTTTTTCCACTTTAATATGCAGGCAACTATAACAAAAGTTGATCTCCCAGAAAAGTGTATGCATAATCAAAACATTGGTTTGTTTGTTTGAGTGTCCTGACTAGCCCCATGCTGCAACTTAAGGTTTACTTGCATTTTTGCATTGTGTTCTTGAAGTCCACAAGACCATAGGGTGTCCTGTTTGACATTTCAAGTTTCTGAAGGGTGCTTATACGCACCCCATTGTGGCCACTATGTGCCCTTAATGTAACCTTTTGTCCATGCTGGCTCCACTGCAGACTTCTACCCAACAATTTATTTGGCATTATGTCACTACAACATGACAACAAGCACTTATTTGGGACGGAGCCCACGTCTGTTAATGAACACCCTTAAAGGGTTAGTTCACCCAAAACTGAAAATTCTGTCATTAATTACTCACCCTCATGTTATTCCAAACCTGTAGGACCTTCGTTCGTCTTTGGAACATAAATTAAGATATTTTTGTTGAAATTCAAGGGCTCTCTAACCCTCCATAGACAGCAGTGGTACTACCATGTTCAAGGCCCAGTAAGGTACCATGAACATCAACAAAATAATCCATGTGACATCAGTGGTTCAATCGCTACGAGAATAATTTCCGCAAAGAAACCAAAAATAACTTTATTCAACAATTCTCTCTTCTGCATCATGTAGCACCATTTTGCGCGCGCTTTCCTCTAAACGTAAACCAAGCGTGGTGGAAATTTGTTCTGCGTCAGCAGCATGTGTTGTTTACATGTGAGGAAAGCACGCTCATACGTCGTGATACTCTCCAAAATGGTGCTAGGCTGACTCAGATGAGAACAATTGTTGAAAAGTCATTATTTTTGTTTTCTTTGCGCACAAAAAGTGTTCTCGTAGCTTCATAAAATTCCAATTGAACCACTGACTATTTTGTTAATGTTCTTGATACCTTCATTTTTTGGTGAACTAACCCTTTAACCTCTCCTTTAAAGATGAGTTTTCAAAAAGGTCTCTTTAGCTGGGTTTCCATGCAAAGTTGCAGATTTAACTTATGCTCAAAATTGGAATCCCATAAAACATTTGCAAATAAGCATTGTTTTCATCCAACAAGTCAAAGAAAACAAAATTGTCACTTCCTGATAAACTGGCACCAAATATCAAGAAAAGCAGAAACCACTGAATATAATAATTTTCATATATAATAGCACAAAGTACAATAAATGTGATCATTGCTTTTGAAGGTGGATGCCTGCTGCTTGGGAACACAGTCATGTAAGATAGTTCTGGGAGGCAATTATATAAAAATTAGTTCTGTCATTCAATTAAAAAAAAAAAAATACACATTTTTTTAGAAATTAATTGCGATTAATCCCACCTAACATTAAAGTTTTTTAATTATACTTTTATATTGCAATAATTTCACATTCAATCTTCAAATAATATAAAAACAACATAAAGAAAGTATAGTTTTAATATTTGTTTAATGCCATCTTTTCTTATGACTAAAGGCAAGTATCACTGATACTAACTGATGTCTCTATGAATTTTTTTCCTATTTTACCACTGACTATAGCCATTCGACATTACAGTATAATTGAGAGCTATCACTTTAACATTTATTAGATTTTAAAAAAATAACTTCTAATTTAAGTGAACTTAAATCTTCACATAAACCTCATGATAATAAATGTGCCTTTCAGCAAGAAAATATAACCTTATTTAATAAAGTTATCAAACACTAAATTATAAATTAATTAAAGATAAAGCTTAAAATGATAGAAGTTATTGATTTGCTCTTTTTAATTTTGTTCTTTGATTAACAGACATCAACAGACATCAGTTTTAAGGCAGCTTTAATTGCCTTTTTTGTGACTTCTTGACTTAACTGATGACATAACTACATTGCATACTTGTAGTTTCATTTGGGTTTGAATATGAAACAGCACTTGAAGAGCACGCACTACGAGCACAGTATAACAGCTGAAGGGATAGGACGATTTGTTTTTGTTGACATATGGCCTGGCAATATCTCATCTGACCACAGTTCAAGTTGATGCTGAGGAGCGCACGTCTAAAACGTCTCCCGTTTGATGTGCTCGTAAAGACATTCCGCGTCTAAATAAATGCAATTCTTTAGCAGGTGTGAGTGGGGTGGCCAAACCTAGCCCAGCCCCTTCGTTAACTGCATTAAATATTATTAACGTGTTAAACTGAAAAAAAAAAATTGCTTGTGTTAACACACTAATTTTGATACCACTAATAAAAATACTTGGACGACAGACTTTGTGCATTTAAGAATGACAAATACAACAGTTCAGATGCTGTGCAACGAGATCGGTAACAATAATGCAAAATCATTATTTTAATTGAATTTTTTGATCTGCATGGAGGAATTTATTTGGCAAATGCGTTTCCATCTCCCGTCAAAAAGTCAAAAACAACCTCAAACAAGTGTAAAAACTTTTAAATTTTAAAGTTTTAGTTATTTTATTATGTGCTTTTGTCATTTTTATTATTTATTTATTTATTAAATGTATTTCATGTGTGTGGATACTCAGCGTAAACATCCGTGAATGCAGATAGAATTTACATACAGCCGACGGTAAAGCCCTATAATTTGCAGATAAGATGCAGAAAAAATGGACGAAATCCAGTCATATAAAATTTAATTTTCTAATGTACGGAATGTCACAGAATTTGGGAAATTTTAGATGATAAACCAAAAGTAGGTCTGTCCTCCTAATCAAATTGTGATATGGATTAATCTCTGGGAATATTTATTTTAGTTTTTGTAATGCTTCCATTTATTCAACTTATTTCGATATTTCATTTTTTTTTTTATTTCAATAAAGTAAATAAATTTTAATAGTTTTAGCAACATAATAGCACTGTCCTGAAAAACAAATGAAAATGTCTTTGTGCAACCGTCTGGGAAAAACATGAGTGATAAATAAGTGATTTAGCAAAGCTTACGCACCATTTTTATCCCAAACCATCTACAATGTATGATTCTTACACTCTGTCTATCATGTAGAAGTCCCTGGCTCCCAGCAGAGAAGGGACGGCACAGTCCCCTCCCACTCCTGGTAGTTGCTCAACATCATCTACCATTACCGCAGCGAGAGGGACTCTGAGTACAATAGGCAGTTTCAACCCATTTTTGCCTGAGCATTTTCTATCGACTGGTTTCTTAGGCTCCCCGAAGCTATTTCATTTTCATGTTTTTGATCTTGCGTTTTTGTGCAGATCAATAAAATCTCAAAAGAAGTCTTCTAAGCCCCCAAACCCCCCTTCTCATGAGCTCTCTCACCAGACGAAGAGGTCTGTGCCTCCCATGTTTTTACCACAATTGTTTTTTCTTAAATATCTCAGGAGGCTCACATTTCTAGGGGCTGTTACAAAATACTTGCAGTCATTTTATCACCTATTCAAGCTCATTTTGCTGTCACACAAATGACACAAAATTGTGCATATAATTTCTCCTCTATTCCATGGCACTGTTCTGTTGACACAAACAATAGCATGAAATGGCATGGTCTGAAGGCCGCTGCCTGACATTGATATTGATTCCAGTGTGCGCATGCTGCGTTTCGCAGGGCCAAGAAGGATTGCCCATTGACTGAGTGTCCAAATCATTACATGTTCCGGCAGACAGATCCCGGAAATTAATTATCTTATATGAACACTAGACTGTGCCGGTGTGCAGTGGTGTGTGTGGGTATATGCTTATATCAGACGGGGGTGGATGCATGCTAAAGGTGACATTATAAATGCATTTTCCCTTCTAGTGCTGGCATGGAGTATAAAAATTAATGCAAATGTATTGAGATCTTCTGTTACATGCCTGTGCTGATGATACTCTTGAACTCAGGCCCCCTTATTGGTGTGTTTGAAACGCCTGCGTGATAAATGCTCTCTGCTGTGCACTATAGATGGGTGTCATTGAGCTGAGATGGTTGGATATTTATATATGTCTCAGAGCTGGTCTCTTTATTAGCCAATTATCAAAGACTGAAAGGTCACACAGTTTTTTGTATTCTGCTGTAGTGCTTGTCGAAAGGGCATGTTTATTAGAAAGCCTGTGGTAGGTGTTCGCTTATGTTAAGATCGCTTCTGTTTTTCCGGTGATTACCATGGTGTTACTCTATGCCAAGCCATCCAGCTGGTAATTGTAACACTGCAGGATATATTTTTTTTTTTTTCATGATTGAATTCATTATGACTCATTGCAGGCCCACACGGAAGCTGGAACGCTAATCATTTAAAGTTCTCCGCATTGTCCTCCTTTTATGTTTGTTTGGTATATATTGTAACATTTTATTATGCTTCCATCTACTGATTCTTAATTCCATTCCACAGATTTTCCTCAAAATTATGTTTCTACTCAAAAGATGTAATGACGTAATGCAGCCAGAATATACATACAGCCAATGGGAATCGGTGTGCATCCTCCCAGCAACAAAGTTTATCTTGGATCATTAAATTTCTTTCTGAAAGTGTTTATTTTGTACCAACGATAATTGATGAACATTGTTTTATTAACTTTGTAAATGTTCCGTCTTGACACATAAATATGACATTTATAGGATACACAAAATGTATAAAAATCTTTCTATTTCTGGCCATTTAAAGTGCCCAAGAATGATGGAAAAAAAAAATTAAAAATTAAAAAAAATTAAAAACCTCCTGACTCCCCCTAGTGAATCTGGGCCACTGGAGAGACCTGATTATGTAGTAGCTATATGTGATACAGTAGTGAAGGATTCTGATTTGATTTGTAATAGTCTTGGATGAGATTACAGTGATGATATCATGTGCTGTTGCATCGTCTATTGGTGTAGTGAGTATCAGTTTAAACTGCAGACAGTGAATGAGACTAAAAGGGAAGTAATTGGAGTACATTACAGTAATTACCCTGACACTGACATACTGTCCTGCAGTCTGAACAACTCTACTCAGACAGGTCCTTCCTTCCTCTGTGTCTTCTTAACACACACACACACACAATCATACACAATCCTCAGGGTGGTTCGCCTGGGGCCCAGAGATAAGGTAGTCTTATGTGCAGCTGTATTAACAAAAGAGTCAGGACTTACACCCCGGGCTCTGGGCACCACTGCGTGCCCCCTCATACACACAGATATGTTGGTGTACACACACACACACAAATTATACACGTTCACCATTTACCTGTTAAAAGGAGGACATATCGTAGGTTAACATATGCATATAGGGCAGATTTATGTAAAATATTAATGGAATATTCTAAGTATAAAATTAATATTAAATATTACTGACTAACCCAAACCCCAACTTTAACCCTAATTTCTACATTTTTAAAATTACAATAAAAATATTTTCAAGGCATGATGACACTTGTAGATGTACCATGGAAGGCCGTTTTCACCACTAAACACAAAATAAAAATGTTGTTGCAACTTTTTATTTCACAGTTCTGACTTTTTTTCTCGCAATTCTGACTTTTTTCTCAGAACTGTGAGATATAAACTCGCGATTGCACGTTATAAAGTCCAATTTTGAGGAGGGAAAAAGACCCATGTTCTCAGAATTGAGTTTTATCTCGCAGCTCTGACGTTATTTCTCAGAATTGCGAGTTTATCTCACAACTCTGACTTTATAACTTGCAATTGCAATTTTATATCTCATATTTATGAGAAAAAATGTCAGAATTGCAATCTTGTATGACACAATTCTGGCTATTTCTTCTCACAGTTCTGACTTTTTTTCTGGCAATTCTGACTTTTTTTCTCAGAACTGTGAGATATAAACTCGCAATTGCAAGTTATAAAGTCCAATTTTGAGCGGGGGAAAAAGACTCGTATGTTCTCAGAATTGTGAGTTTGTATCTCGCAGTTATGACTTTATTTTTCAGAATTGCGACTTTATATAATGCAATTCTGACTTGATTTCTCAGAATTGCGAGTTTATCTCAATTCTGACTTTATAACCTGCAATTGCAAGTTTGTATCATGCAATTCTGAGCAAAAAAGTTAGAATTGCAAGATGTAAACTTGCAATTGTGAGAAAAACAGTCGCAAATACCTTTTTTATGTTTTTATTCAGTGGCGGAAATGGGCTTCATAGTATACAACACAGCACTGGCTAGCTTTTTTAATTTCAAAATACATTTATTTTTAGAATTCTGCATATTTATACTTATACCTATAAATTCATTATATCATACATTTATGTAATTTTTTTAATGTAATATTTTAAATATAGATGATTTAGATTTAAATATAGAAGTCATGACGACCATAACTTTCACTCATTATATAATAACATAATTTCAGCTTTATTCTTAAAATATGCATTCATCAACTAGACAAGATATAAAAAAAAAAAAAACGTGTCAAAAATCACCAGTTTGTTATAGTACATATTACTTTTTAAAATGGTCATAATCAGATTCCAGTTACTTTTTTATTCATTACATGATTACAGATTATTCACACAATGGCAGTAAATCACTAGTTTCAAACCTTTTTTTTTTTCTAAAAAAAAAAATTCTACTGTGTGTCATCATCATTATGAATTTAGAATATAATGAATTTGGGTAGAAAATGTACAATTGTAATTTATTTTATTATTTAAATTTTACATTTTTAAGATTCAATTAATAACAATAATCATATTCACATACGCCTTGCAGAATCTCCAAATTTTTTTTTTTTTTTACTAAAATAAGAGGGATCAAACAAAATGCATGTTTTTTTTTTTTTTTTTTTAGTACTGACCTGAATACAGTATTTCACATAAAAGACGTTTACATATATACATATAGTCCACAAAAGAAAATAATCATTCAAAAGTTTACATACGCTTGATTCTTATTACTGTGTTGTTACCTGAATGATCCACAGCTGTTTTTGTTTTTTTTTTTTTTGTTTTTTTGTTGTTGTTGTTTTTTCAGTGATAGTTGTTCATGAGTTCCTTGTTTATCCTGAACAGTTAAACTGCCCGCCGTTCTTCTGAAAAATCCTTCAGGTCCCACAAATTCTTTGGGTTTTCAGCATTTTTGTGTATTTGAACCCTTTCCAACAATGACTGTATGATTTTCAGATCCATATTTTCAGACAATTTAGGGACTCATATGCAACTATTACAGAAGGATCAAACACGCACTGATGCTCCAGAAGAAAAGATGAAGCATTAAGAGCTGGGGGGTGAAAACTTTTGAACAGAATGAAGATATGTACATTTTTCTTATTTTGCCTAAATATTATAATTTTTGTCATTTAGTACTGCCCTTCAGAAGCTACAGAAAAAGCTTAATGTTTCCCAGGAGACAAAATAAGTTAAATTTACCCTGATATTCAAATTCAAAAAGTTTTCACCCTCCGGCTCTTAATGCATCATGTTTCCTTCTGGAGCATCAGTGAGCATTTGAACCTTCTGTAGTAGTTGCACACGAGTCCCTCAGATGTAAACTTTTGACCTCAAACAATCTAATCTAAAACTAATCCAAAAGTAGTCCGAATACATTGCCTAAAATTGGTAATTACACTGTGACTAGATTATGTCACTGACTATAATTTTCAGTAGTAATTTGTAATCAATTTGTAAACAATCTATGCAGATATTCATTACAATTCCACATTCATATTCAATAGCAGAGTCAGCAATATTAAGTTCAAAGACGGTGATGCCTAGAAATGCGCAGCAAACACGCTTTCAAACTGACTTTAACACAAAGGTGTATTAATCACAAGCTACAAACGGACCACACACCCTCAAGTGCAAATCAAGAAGTGCTGTTGTTAGAAAACAAGTGCTGTATTTCTCACGCTCATACGGTATCCACTACCCAGCTTTGCTGGAGCATGAGGGTTGTGTCCAGTCCTCTGGGAGCTGATGGATGAGATGTGATGGATGAGACCCCTTATGCTCGCAGCTTCCCTGTAGCTACAGCACTGCAACTGCAACACTGCCTCTCACACTTCACTTTCTTTTCTTTGCTTCTTCATCTTTTCCGGCTTCTTTTGAGCAGCACGTACGCTTGCCTAAGAGGCCTCTCGCTGTGACACAAATGAATTTTGCAATTAAAAGGGCATATAGGAAACATTATGATCATTGTAATTCAGCGTCTCGTGTTGTGGGGCGCCGATAAATCTAATCACACCAATTTAAGGTGGAAAGATTAGAGGAATAAATTTATTTCAGCTTTTCGTTTTTGTAATTATAACACATAGAAATGGTTTAATTTCCTGCACAGAAGATGAAAGTGGTTATTTTCTTCGTTTCTTTTTCCCTGATAGAAGTGAGTATGCGCACATGTATCCAAACAGTTCTTATTTGCATGTCTCGGCGCATGATTACGTTACATTTGAAGTCGACTTGAAACAGCATTCGCAATTCATTTTGCTTTTTTAGTGCGAGGTATTTACAAGTAAAACATTATTAAAGGAGAATTGGGAATTGATTGGATCTTGAAAAGAGGTCTCTAAGTGACATGCGGCTGGAGGGGAGAGTTTGGATTGGCGCTTATAAGCAACACAAACGTCTTTAGTTACAGATGCCGTTGAAAATGTCGGTCATGATTAATTTATTACATGATCTAATTCTCAAATAACAGGTTAAAATGATTAAATGAGTATTTGGTTGGTCACATGATATCAAAATATGTGTCATATGAGGACGATCCACTCTGTCTTCATAAAATGAAAGCAGAAATGACTTCATTTAGCAAACATAATTGTCAAAAAATACTTTTCATTACTATACAAGGGGTAAAAAGTAAATTGGGTCAACTGTGATTCCATGTTAAATTTAAAATACATTATTTAAAAATGATTTAATACATTATTAACGTTATTTATAAATGTTACATTATGTAAAATGTACAGTGTGTAAGTTCCAGTTGAATCATAGTGGTTATAGACTTATTTGAAACATGTAATTGAATTAATTTTGTTGAAATTTAGTCAGTTTGAGATTATTTTTTAAAACTCTAGCTACATTCTAGGCTATTTAATGAGTAAGGATAGTTTTTCACCAGTATGTTTTTTTTTTTGTTTTTGTTTTTGTTTTTAATGAATTTTTAGGTTTATTTTAGGTTTTTAGCCTATTTGTGGATTTTATGCTTATCAAGGGTCCATTTTATTTAAATGAAAATACAGAAAAAATTGCGATTTAAATTTGCAATTTAAAATAACAGTCTTCTATTTTAATATACTTTAAAATATAATTTATTCCTGTGATGCAATGCTGAATTTTCACCAGTCATTAATGCAGTCTTCGGTGTTGTATGGTTCTTCAGAAATCATTCTAATATGCTGATTTATTATCAGTGTTATTAAAATTTTTTTTGGAATTGTGATACTTTTTTTCAATATTCTTTGATGAACAGAAAATGTAAAAGAACAGCATTTATTTGAAATAGAAATCTTTTGTAACAATATACACTTCCGTTCAAAAATTTGGTGTCAGTATTGTTTTTATATAGTTTATTCAGCAAGGATGTGTTAAATTGATAAAAAGTGATAGTAAAGACTTATATTGTTAGAAAAGAGTTCTATTTTGAATAAATTCTGTTCTTTTTACCATTTTATTCATCAAAGAATACTGAAAAAATGTATCACAGGTTTTAAACAAAATATTAAGCAGCAGTTTCCAACACTGATAATAAATCAGCATATTAAAATGATTTATGAAGGATCCTGTGACACTGAAAACTGAAGTCATTTAGTTTTACATCGCATAAATTATATTTTAAAGTATATTAAAATAGAAAACCATTATTTTAAATTGTAATAATATTCCACAATATAACATTTCTTTCAGTATTTCTGATCAAAAAAATGTAGCCTTTGTGAGCATTTCATAAAAAGCATCAAAAATCGTACTGATCCCACACTTTTGAATGACAGGGACACAAACACAAAAAGTGACAGTAAAATCATTTATAATGTTGCAAATGATTTCTATTTCACATAAATATCAGCATATTAGAATGATATTAGAATGATTTCTGAAGGATCATGTGACACAAAAGACACATAGTAATGACCGCTGAAAATTCAGCTTTGACATCACAGGAATACATTTAAAATATTTTCAAATAATGTGAACTATTTCACATTTTTGTGTTTTTTTACTGTATTTTAGTTAAACTTTTGACTGGTAGTGTGTAACATATGGTCATTGCATTAAACATTGCAAGACATTTGTTGACTACTCCACCACAGGTTTAAGGAAATGTAATTCACAGTAAGCCAGCCACTAGTAATGAAGTCACCAGCAGTCACAAGTGAAGTAAAATTACATAAATGTTTAATTCACACTGTGTTTTTGTAAGTAGGTGCATAGAGTCATCAAGGCTGCAGCTGGCGAGGGCTGTGTGAAACCACTGTTGAATAGCTGTTCATATCAAATGGTATTAAAGTCAGAGGCAGTGCTTTCAAAGCACTCTGATCCAAGCCCAGAATTCAGTTCTTCACCTTTACCTGTAAAAGCACATTATCACCTCGGCTCACAAATCTCGTCCACGCTCGACCTGAACCTATGCTGTTAACATAGAAGCTTTCACAACAAAGAAATGGTTGGAATAACAACTGGAAGCATATGAATGTTGCCCTAGATATGGCTGTCTGCTCACTTTAATATATTTACGCCAATAGATGATCACACAGTGCTGCTGATCTCTGCTGCCCTGAGGCATGGCAAGCGTTCCTTTAAATAGATTTCCGTCAGTGCAATGGAACTGTAAATAGACAATATAAAATATATATTTTTCCCACTGCTTCGTAACTTTGCCTGCCAAAATGGTGATATGCCAACTACAGACCCCTGGGGCATTCCCCTTATCTCTCCTCATTTCACTGCCAAAGGATTCACCTGTGAAATATGGAGAAAGAAAAGTGCAGTGATCCTAGGCGCTCTTTACGCGTAATGTTATTCCAGTCCTTTCTGCAAGCATTTCTACTATACTTTGAATAGAAGTATCAGAAGTTTCAAGCATTTGTGACGCTTCAGCTCTGTGGGTGGTTGTAAAGGGTGACATTCAGGCAATAATATGTGTTTATATATATTTTTTTATTTATTTTGAGCACACTGTATGTTTCAGTATTTAAACATTTGAACTGTTTGCTTTCTTCATTATATGGAATATATATATAGATTAAAAACAAAAACTCTACACCCTTGGCTATTTAATATATATATATATATATATATATATATATATATATATATATATATATATATACACACACACAGTACTGTGCAAAAGTCTTAGGCCACTAGTATTTTCACCAACAAAAAAAATGGTTTTAAGTCAGTTATTTCTATCTTTTGCTGGAGTGTGTCAGTAGGAAATATCAGTTTACATTTCTAAACATTCATTTTGCCATTAATTGTAATAATCCAGTGAGATTTTTGTTTGCACAAGGAGTCTGACAACAGCCAGTGCTCCACACAGAGATCTGATCTGACCATCATCCAGTCTGTCTGGAATGACATGAAGAAACAGAACAAACTGTGGCAACATCTCCAAGATGCTTTAAGAAACCTACATGCAAAGCTACCTGAAAACTTATGCGCAAATGTACCTAGGGCAAAAGCTGTTTTAAATGTAAATATGGTTTACCAAATGTTGATTTCATTTAGTTAATAGAAGCTAATTGATAAATAAAATCTGTTTATGGCATTATTTTTGACAGCATCCTCATTTTACAGCATTTTTACACAAGTGCCTAAAACATTTAACAGTACTTTGCAGGTAGGTTTCTTGAAGAATCTTGGAGACGTTGCCACGGTTTCTGGATTTAGTCTCAGTTTGTTCTGTTTCTTCATGTCATTCCAGACAGACTGGATGATGGTGAGATCAGATCTCTGTGTGGAGCACTGGCTGTTGTCAGACTCCTTGTGCAAACAAAAATCTGACTGAATTATTATTACAATTAAAGGCAAAATGAATGTTTGGAAATGTAAACTGATACTTCCTACTCACACACTGCAACAAAACATAGAAATAACTGACTTTAAACCATTTTTTTGAGCTGGTGAAAATACTAGTAGCCTAAGACTTTTACACAGTACTGTATATATATATATATATATATGTATATGTGTGTACTCAAGAAACATTTATTATTATTATTATTAATGTTAAAAACAGTTTTTGCTGCTTAAAATTATTGTGGAAAGCATTACACACTACTGTTCAAAAGTTTGGGGAAAATAAGATTTAAATATTTACAAAATAAAAAAATAAAAATACACACACACACATTTATTTATTTTTGTGCTAAGTATTCAACTAATGCATTTACATATTTATGTACTTAATAAAAATACCCGTTTGTACTTTTGTAGTTTTGGCATACTTAAGATATACTTAAGCATATTTGATTGTACTAAACTGCAACTATTTCAAGTATACTTCAGGTACACTTTAAATATCTTGCATTTCAAAGACTGATATTATACAAAGATCATGAAATCCTTATTAATGGTGAGGTTAAAACACATTTTAGGCATAATTTTAAGAAATATGCAGTAAGCAAATACTCCAAATAAAGTTTCATTATAATTTTATATCAGAAAGTAATATGTCAATACATATGTTAAAAAAATATATGGCATAGTATAACTAGGGTATACATATAAAATATGGAGAAAGAAGAATGCAGTGATCCTATATCATTTTTATTTTATATATTGATTGTGTTTATATATTATATATAACGTTTTATTTGTAAATGTAAAAAAAAAAACAATTCTTAACCTATAAAGTTAAAAAATATATAGATACTAGAGCTTAAAATTAAATTTGAAATATGGTGTGTGAATAAATGGAAATCAATAGAAATGTCACTTAAAGGAGTAGTTCACAGAAATTTACAGATAATATTAAGATGTTCATGTCTTTCTTTCTTCAGTCGTAAAGAAATTATGTTTTTTGAGGAAAACATTTCAGGATTTCTCTGCATATTGTGGACTTCTATGGTGCTGCAAGTTTGAACTTCCAAAATGCAGTTTAAATGCAGCTTCAAAAGGCTCTAAACGATCCCAGCCTAGGAAGAAGGGTCTTATTTAGAGCAACGATCGGTTATTTTCCAAAATGCTCTTAAATGCTGATATTTGAAAAAGCACTGAATTATGTATGCATGTCTATGTGTTCCGTAGCTGTTAAATGTATTCAGCCTTCATATATGAACCGCACATTTCTCTTTTCGCAGTGGGAGTATGTTAGAAAACATATTTGTACATCTCTGCAGTCTGTCTCAGCCAACAATCCCTGCTGAGAATCCCCCCCCCCAGTGCTTGTTTTATTTTAGTGCTTTCTTTCCTTCTCTGTCTGGGATGATACAACAGAACTCACAACTAGCATGAAGCCTGTGACAGCTCTAACCGCTGAGTGTGTGTGTACACAAAGCACTCGCTTCTCCATGGCTGGGCGCCACGGCAACTGAGGCCACTCCGTGAGGCTGGTTTAAATGAGAGGGAGAATCTTAGTGTGGCCTTGTTATGGGGCGCCTCCCAGCCAACTGGGCCACAGTCGCTCTGGCTTTTACCGCTGGCCTCCGCTCGTCTTTAATGGCTGTTTAGTGCTTCGTCCCTCGCTGCGCCCTCTTCCTAAGAGGGCCGCTTTCTTTTTTAAATAAAGTCATCTGAGGCCAAAGATATTGAAGATTTGCTTTAGGAAGAGAAAGATAAACTCGTTATTTTAGCAGGACTTCAGGGTGCTCATAGAATGGAGGTGGAAGAGTTGCCACTTTGTCATAATCACATTAGTCTGTTCTAATGTCTAGTTTCTAGATACTAATAAAAAAAGTGCTTCTGCTTCTATCTATCTCTAATCTACAGATGAAGTCAAAAGTTTACATACACCTTGCAGAATCTGCAAAATGTTAATTATTTTGCCAAAATTTACCAAAAACTTGATTTTTGATTAGTAATATGCATTGTTAAGAACTTTATTTGGACAACTTTAAAGGCAATTTTCTCTTTTTTTTTATTTTTATTTTATTTTTATTTTTTTTGCACCCTCAGATTCCAGATATTGTCCCTTATTTATTCAGCTTTCAGATGATGTATAAATCTCAGTTTTGAAAAACTGACCCTTATGTTTTGTGATCCAGGGTCACAAATAAGAAAAATGTACACATCTTCATTCTGTTCAAAAGTTTTCACCCCCTGGCTCTTAATGCATTGTGTTTCCTTCTGAAGCATCAGTGAGTGTTTGAACCTTCTGTAATAGTTGCAAATGAGTCCCTCAGTTGTCCTCAGTGTGAAAAGATGGATCTTATAATTATACAGTCATTGTTGGAAAGGGTTCAAATAGACAAAAATGCTGAATTTGTGGGACCTGAAGGATTTTTCTGAAGAACAGCGGGCAGTTGAACTGTTCAGGGCAAACAAGGGACTCATGAACAACTATCACTAAACAGAAAAAAAAAAAAGCCGCTGTGGATCATTCAGGTAACAACACAGTATTAGGAATCAAGTACATGTGAACTTTTCAACTGGGTCATTTTTATAAATTCAACTATAAGTTTCTCTTGTGGACTATGTAAATGTTTTTTATGCAAAACATCTTCAGGTCTGTAGTAAAAAAATAACATGCATTTTGTATGATACCTCTTATTTTGGTAAAATAATGAATATTTTGCATATTCAGCAAGGTATATGTAAACTTTTGACTTCAACTGTATCTATTTACGAAATCTATGACTTTTTGCAAATAGCTCTATACCTAGCTGACCTAGCTACCTAGTTATATAATCTAGCTAACACTGTGATCTGTCATCCCACACAAAGGTGTATTATAATAATATTAAAAATGATGCATGGAAAACTGAGTCAGAAGTTGTTTTTATTCTGAGCGAGCTTGATTCATGCATTGATAATCATTAATCTTATTCATGATGTATTATATTATGCACTGCTGTGATTTATATACAACTACGTTTCTTAGCAGAATGCTAATTTTAGTGTCACATAAACAGTTTGATTGTCAAATTAGAGTGACATATGAGTTTTACCCATTTGTGATCAGATTTTCAGATGCTCAATAGCATTGTGGTATCCTGCAGTATAAAGGACTGCTATGACCAACAAAAAAGCCACTCAACAATCTCCAGAGATAAAATCCTTGTCTGTGTGAATGCACCTTAAAGGAGAACTCCATTTTCATCCAAGACTCCATTTTCATCCAAGATATTCATGTCTTTCTGTCTTCAGCCGTGTAGAAATTACGTTTTTTGAGGAAGGCATTTCAGGATTTTTCTCCATATAATGGACTTCATTGGTGCCCCGATTTTGAACTTCAAAAATGTAGTTTAAATGCAGCTTCAAATGGCTCTAAACGATCCCAGCCAAGGAAGAAGGATCTTATCTAGCGAAATAATCTGTCATTTTTTTTCGTTCAAACGTCCCATCACTAATTCGTAGCATCGTGGACACGCATCCCAGACCCTGTGCTACATGAGCTTTCATGCTTAAAAAGTATAAAAATATTTATTTTTCAAAAAAAATGGAACTTCAAAATCGGGGCACCAATGAAGTCCATTATATGGAGAAAAATCATGAAATGCTTTCCTCAAAAACCATCATTCCTTTATGACTGAAGACAGAAAGACATGAACATCTTGGATGACAAGGGAGGGGGGGGGAGTAAATTATTTGTAAATTGTTGTTCTGGAAGTGGAGTTCTCCTTTAAGACTAATAGGCCTCCATTTTCTCTGAAAGCACAACTCCCTTCAGGTTGATCTTTTCCCAAACAGTAGGCAAGCCAAGCTCAACTTGTCCCCCTCTATCAACCCCATGAGTAGATTTCTGGACCCAAACCCTGTTTAGAGTGAGCATGTAAGCTGATGGGAAAAGACAGGCTTTGCCTGAGGGAAATAGCTTCTCGCTGGCCTTGCACACTCTCTCTCTCTCTCTCTCTCTCCTTCTCTGTGTGTTATGGATGGCCCTCACAGGTCTCAGCGTCATGGTGTGCTGAGTGAGAGTGAACGCTGGGGTGAGCCCCACAGTATGGTAGTTTCACACTTACGGGGTGTGTAGGAGTGTGTGTGAATGTAAGAAAGAAAGGTGGTAGATGGGAAGTGCTGGAATGAGCTTACCTTTGTACTCTTGGCAATCTATGCATGCAGGTGCATAAAGATATGCAAATGTTAAGTCTCAGAGTATGGCTCCTACTGTATCTTTGGGTGCTCAGAGCTGCAGCTGTTATATTGTGTAACACTTATGTTCACTGCATCCGCACCTGAGCTTTTGTTCCATATGCACAATGGAGTCTTCGTTGTAGTCGTACCATCTTTTGCAAATGGTATCAGTTTTGTTCTATTTTAAAATTGCAGCTTTTAACTTGGAGATTATAAAATTCGCCCACCTAAATGCAGAAGTAGTTATCTATTTGATTAATTACCTCTGCCTTAATTAATGTACTCATTTCTCCCCTGGACACATTATGTGAACTCTTTGGCCTTTTCTGTAGTCACTAAATAAAGCAGCATTTCAGTAATTGCTTTAATTTAACTGGGATTATTACAATCTCTTACAAAAGGGTTCTGTGGTAGTACCATGTCACAGAATCAGATGGTAATTTGATATATTATCAATATCATATTTCAAATATGAAATGACGGAACAATGAAACTAATCACACATGCATTGTTTTTCCAATACTAAATACTGTTATTAAATACTACTATCATTTATATATTATTTATTGAATAATAAAATTGAATAAACAGCCATCATAAAAGTTGCTAGGCAATTCAGTCAACAGTACAAAAGCAGTGTTCTGATATACAGCATTAAAGTTACATAAAATATAATGTGATGAGATTTTGCCCTCAGCCAAAACTATTTGCTCTGGAACAAATAATAGATTAATGAGACCAAAGACTGCCTGTCAGATTTACCCCAAACAAATTATATCTCATGTTTAACCACTACAGAGACGTTAGATTAGAAATTAGTTTTATTAACAACCCGCATGTTTGCAGTCTAAACAAGTACAATCTCACCTAAAAAACCTGTTAAAGCTACATTCCGTGACACAAAAACAGTATGATTTATAAAATTATAGTGGATTTGGACTTCAGCCATGACACTCACTGTGGGAAATACTGCAAGCGGAATGATACAAACGGTGAAACAACTCGAGTTCCAATATCTCTAGAATATCCCACTCCTCTCAGCCAATCAGATTCGAGGAACAGAAAGAACTGTTGTATAAAATAACTACACAGTTTGATACTATGGTCAAACACCATGGTACACTACCGTTCAAAAATTTGGGGTTGGTATAAGGGTTGCCAGGTTTTCACAACAAAACCCACCCAATTTGTACACTGTAAAAAATGAATGTGATTTTAATGGTAAGAGACTGTAAAAATGCTACAGTAAAAACCTTTAAAATGTTTAACGGTAAGTTCCCCTACTATATACGGTGAAAAACTGCATTGGACATTGCATGTAATTTTACGGTAGTATACTGTTTTCAGAAATGGAAAAAGAATGTAAAATTTGCAGTGAATACCTGTAAATTGACATTCCCAGATTTACAAAAAAACAGTTAATGATTTAATGTTTTTTTTTGTTGAAATAACTGTTTCTTCTTAGTTTTTTCTTATCAGCTTTTTTTTGTTTTTACAGTGTACTCAGAACTAGTCCTAAACTAGCCCAATCGCATTTCAAGGGTGTCCCCTGTTAAAAATCTCATTCTGGTGGGTAAAAGACACATTTTTTGGCGGGGTTCCCCTGGTAATATTCACATTCCATGGGCTAAATATCACATTATTGGGTAAAAACTGTAAAAACTGTTTTTTTTTGTTTTGTTTTGTTTTTTTTTAGAAGAGTTTTTTAGAAGAGTAAACTTAAAAAAATACAGTATGTTAAACTTAAAAATGTGTTTCAATGTAAAAATGTAAAAATGTGTTCTTGCCAGGTTTTCTCTGCTGCACTGTAAAAAACAAAAAACTATTTGTTGAGTCAACTTAAAATTATTTGTTACCCGGCTGCCTTAAAATTTTAAGGTTAGTCCATTTAAGAAAGTTTAGTCAACTTGAAATGTTAAGTTGTACTAAGTGATAACTTAGATTTTTGAGTTGATTCAACTTAAAATTTTAAGGCAGCTGGGTAACAAGCCAAGCTTTTAAGTTTAACAAACCAAATATTTTGTTTAGTCAACTCAAATATCTAAGTTGTCACTTAGTACAACTTAACATTTCAAGTTGACTAAACTTATTTGAGTTGGTTGAACTTAAACTTTAAGGCAGCATGGTAACAAATAATTTTAAGTTGACTCAAATTGTGTGTTTTTTTTTGTTTGTTTTTTTACAGTGTGTATGTTTTTATTGTGAAAACATGTTACTTTTTGTAAGGGATACATTATAACAACATTTTTGTTCTATAGTTCAGAATACTAAAATTTATTAGTGCCTGTCAAGATTCAGAATCTTTGCAAAACTAAAAATGCAAAACCTAAATCTTATAAAATGAATCACAAATGTAATCTATTTTATTATCTAAAATACTTCTAGAGCAAAAATAAACCCAGCTGGCCGGCATTTAGAATTTTCGTTCGTTAATTAAAAAGGCCTTTAAATCTAGCTTTGAAAAATTGAGTGAAATCACTCAATTGCCTTCAAATTGGCATGCATTATATTATAATTTGCTGGGTGCGTGGCATCATTTGTCTCTATGGAAACCTATGGCTTGGCACATTTGCTTCTACATTAATAAATCATTACATTCATTTGATATAATGAGGGAAAAGATTGAACAGCTGAAGGTGCCAGTGCTATTCGAGCCTTACCATCTTCATTCTGTCAGATGGAAGAATGCATACTCATGAAAATTAAACTGTGCCTTCAGAAAAAGAAAGAAAAATCATTTTGAAAGTTTATAGCTGTTTTCATGCCTTAGTTTTATGCAGCCATATTGTTTTGGAGTCTTAAAGCCAGTCACTTGCTTAATGTCAACATCAGGATCCTTATTGCATGAGCATTATTTTTGTGGTGGAGATGCGATTTATGAGGGGGATCATATGATAAAACAGACCTTTATGAAGACAGTTCATTGAAACTCGGTTATGAGAACCGTTGCCACAGTCCCTGACCCCCAACACACACATGCACACACACACACACACTCAATCCCCCACAGCACAAAGAAAGAAAAGAACGCTTTGTTCCATTTGAGCAAACGCTGCTGTATAAAGCGCGTCTGTCTTCAGAGCGTGTGAAAAGTAAATGTTGCCCCATCAGCTCTGTGTGGTAATCTGGTCTGATCCCTTGATGGAACGCAGATTTTAGATTGCGCAAATTTCTCTCACATTTTCGCCCCCCCCCCCTTTTGTTTTCTAGATTACTCATCTGCTTTTTTATAATTTCTTCTTTTTTGTATTTCATCTTCAAGGAGTATTTTGGGATTTATGTAAGTTAAGCTCTGCCAACAGCATCTGTGTCATGCTGTCCGTTAGCTCTGAAAATATTCAGACTCGTACATCAGTTTGGGATGGGCTGACGCAAAATAAGTATTTCTAACATTTAAAAAAAAGATGACATTTCTGCTTTATATCTGAGTGTCTCAACATGAGCACAAAAAAGTGTGAGGTGCAGTAGAGGAGCTGCATGGATGACTGAATGTTAGTGTTAAAGCAGGGCCCTGAGCGAGACGGAGGGTCAGAGGCTGTTAAACAGGCTGGATCTCACTAACGGTTGAGACCCTTAGTGCTCTACGTTGAACTTTACAGTCCCTGTGACGAATAGTTTACGTGTCATGATTTAAGGGTGAGAAATCATGATCATTGTCACTGTGCTCTTCTTCACTGTGTCAGTCTCACGTATGCAGCCAATCAGAGGCCAGGAAGAAATATGTAGGATAGTGTGTGGTAGAGTGTAAAATATTGTGATGGACATCAAATGTGTGCTCTGTGTGTTCGAACAGCTGGAATTGCTGCAGTCTCTTTCAGAAAACTGTATGGTTCTATGGTTCAGTGATAAGATAATACCAGGTAATATCACACCATGTTATATACCATTACAATTTTTATATATTATGTTACTTAAATGTTACCATAGGTATTTTAAATATAAACAACAACAACAACAACAACAACAACAAAAACAGTATTACTGGGGTTTCACTGGTTTATATGTAATTTTGTTTTGTTTTTTTGTTTGTTTTGTTTTGATTTGATTTTTGTTTTGCTTTGTTTTATTTTATTTTTTTTTGTCCTTTGCTTTTCTCTTCTGTTTTGTTTTCTTTGTTTTAGATCAATTCTTATGAATTATGCATAAGATTCTTATGTTCTCTGAGGTTCTTATTTTTATTTTTTTGTTTGTTTTTTGTTTTGATTTTTGTTTTGTTTTAATTTGTTTTTGTTCTTTGCTTTTCTCTTCTGTTTTGTTTTCTTTTTCAAATCAAATAATTACAGATGATGTCTCTTTAATATCTTTCTTTCTGTTTTTTTCCCCCTCTTTAGATCAAAGAATTATACATAAGATCACTTTATTTTTGTTTTGTTTTTTTTAATCATTTTTTTAAAAGGTCTTTTTCGTTTTAGTTTAGTTCTGTTTTGTTTGTTTGTTGGTTTTATGTTTTGATTTGATTTTGTTTTGTGTTTTAATTTGTTTTTGTTCTTTGCTTTTCTGTTCTGTGTTTTTTGTTTTGTTTTGTTTGTTGGTTTTATGTTTTGATTTGATTTTGTTTTGTGTTTTAATTTGTTTTTTGTTCATTGCTTTTCTGTTCTGGGTTAGTTTTGTTTTCTGTTTTAGATCGAAGAATCACAAATAATGTGTCTTTAATATCTTTCTTTTATTTTCTTTCCTTTTCTTGTATTTTACTATTTTATTTTATTTTATTTTATTTTATTTTATTCATTTTCCTTCAGATCAAATAATTATACATAAGATCTTTATTTTTGTTTAGTTTTGTTTTTTAAGTCATTTTTTAAGGTCTTTTTAGTTTTTTGTTTTGTTTGTTGATTTTTTTTTTTTTCTTTTTGGTCTTTTTTTGGTTCTTTTCTTTTCTGTTCTGTGTTTTGTTTTGTTTTCTGTTTCAGATCAAAGAATCAAAAATGATGTCTCTTTAATGTCTTTATTTTCTTTTTTCTTCTTTTCTTTTCTTTTCTTTTCTTTTCTTTTCTTTCCTTTTTTTTCTTTGTTTTCCTTCATATCTAAGAATTATACATAATATCTTTTCTTTTCTTTTTTTAGGGTCTTATTAGTTTTTGTTTTGTTTTGTTTTGTTTGTTGGTTTTATGTTTTGATTTGATTTTGTTTTGTGTTTTCATTTGTTTTTTTGCTTTTCTGCTCTGTGTTTTGTTTTGTTTTATTAAATATGTCTCTTTAATATCTTTCTTTTGTTTTCTTTTCTTTTCTGTTTTCTTTTCTTTTTTTTTTCTTTTTTTCCCTTTGTTTCAGATCAAAGGATTCTACATAAGATCTCTTTGTTTATTTATTTATTTTAATTCACTTTTTATTCATTTATTTCTGTTTTGTTTTGTTTTTAGATGAAAACAATCTCTTTGATATCTGTTATTTCTTTTAGACAATAGCATGATCAAATGAAGAGTAAACTTAGACTTTGTGCTGTATTTTTCTTGAGAAAAATACATTTACATCTACATCTACATTTTCACAGTTGTCTATGAATTTTATGAGAAACAGTTAATACCATTGAAACATCAACATTAGGTTTACTGAGCTATAAAACCGCAAACTCTGAGCAATAAAATGTTGCTGTAAGCATATACAAAGTCCACATGAGTTCAAATAACAGTGGTGCAGAGTCATCACTGCATCATTGCTGTGGGCTGATTAGACCAGAGCTACCAAAAAATACATACATAAGCAGGGACAGCAGCAGCGGGGAGAATGTTTGTGTATATGTATGTGGGTGTGCATGCATTTGTACGCATTGCCAATGCGTTTGTGCATCCATACGTGAAAGCTAAAGAGAGGAGGGACAAAATGAGGAGACAGGAACTGATGCACAACGGTTTAAGCAGTGCCAGGGGAAGAAGATTAGGCTAGAGGTGACCATGAGGACAGCTCAGTATATTAAACAGAAGAACGGGCATGCGGGGGTGAACCAAAGATCAAAGAGGGTAGTAGTCTTTGAGCCTGCTCAATTATGTACTTGTTTTGTTTCCATGTATAATGTCTCTTTCTTTGTAGCATATTTTCCCAAACTAACAAAACAAAGCTTCATTTAAATAAAGAAACCATGACCTAAAGTGACACCTTGGCTCTGAAAATAGTTTAAGAAAACAATGAACTGTTTATTTAGCATTTTAATACAACATAGGCATGCTAAATGTAAACAGCACAATTATCCTGCCTTCTAAGATACTCAGCTTTGACTAAATTAGAGAATAATTCTAAATATTTTCAGTTCCTTAACTCCTATTTATTAAAGCCAATCTCATCAAGTTAGTGTTTTAAAGCATGTTCCATTTTTCCTAAATAATAACTCAAGGCAATAACAATTTAAACAATATATTTTATTTGTGAACTTATGTTCAGCTATTCTTTTTAATAGTTTGCTTTTAACTATTTTTGAATTTTTCGGATCATCAGTCATCAAAGCTTGGTAAATATTGGCCACAGCCATTTGCTTTAAATTAAAGCTGATTACTCACTAAAATCTCCCACAGATCATGTTTTAATGCCATTTTAGGTCTTATTTTGATGTAACAAAGTGGTTATACCGAAGTGTGTGTGTTGTTTACATACTTTTTAAAATTAGTCTTCCCATTATCTGCATTATACTGTTTATTCAGACTGTTTCACGAATGCAGAATGTGCACAAACACAGGAGGCGGGATTTATCTTTATTGTTTTGTTTTCTGTTTCAGATCAAAGAATCACAAATGATGTCTCTTTAATATTGTTCTTTTCTTTTCCTGTCCTTTCTTTGTTTTCCTTCAGATCAAAGAATTATACACAAGATCTCTATTTTTGTTTTGTTTTGTTTTTTAAATCATTTTTTAAGGTCTTTTTTAGTTTTAGGTGTTGTTTTTTTTTGTTTGTTTGTTTGTTTTTTGATATCATTTTGTTTTGTGTTTTAATTTGTTTTTACTTTTTTGCTTTTCTGTTCTGTGTTTTGTTTTGTTTTCTGTTTCAGATCAAAGAAATTATGTTCAGCTATTCTTTTTTTAAAGTTCACTTTTAACTATTTTTGAATGTTTCAGATCATCAGTCATCAAAGCTTGGTAAATATTGGTCACAGACACAGAGATTTACTTTAAATTAAAGCTGATTGCTCACTAAAATCTAAGATAAGTTGTCTCTTTGTCACTAAAATGAGTTGTTTACATACTTTTTAAATAAGTCTTCCCATTATCTGTATTATATTGTTCATTTAGACTGATTCACGAATGCAGAATGTGCACAAACATTTATCACATGAACCAATCACGGTCAAACACAACTATTCATAACCAGTCATATTGCAATGGAGGCAATGCCTCCTCTCAAGTGACTTTTCGGAATTCATTCTCAGTTACCCCCCACCAAACTCACAGCATGCTTTAGGGGGTCTGTTAAAACTCAGTAGGCTCGGGGGAGGTAAGGAGACGCGGACTCCCGCTGTTGGACAATGTTTCCTTAAAAAAAAAAAGTGATTTATACACTTTCAATGTTATGTTTTGTATTATTGGCATTGTTTTATTTTTGTACTACAATTTTTTTTTTCTAATTCAGTATTTTGAGGAGGCACTGCCTTGCTTGCCTCATGATATACATGTTTTTTTGAATAGCACTATTAAGCTTGGGTGATAATGTAGGCAATGTGAGTTTGAATTCGGCTTGCAACACACACCCCTCTTTATTAGTTCATTAGCTGTCTCTATCTCCATTGTACCTATAGATAAAAGTAGCAAAAGGCCAAATTGTTTTCTCTGAGTTCCCTCCTTTGGCACAGAGTGGAGAAACATGTATTGAAGATTTTCTGAAATCCATCTGTGAGACACTACAATATTGTGCTCATAGAAATTCATGGTTTTGCACTCTACATTTATGGCATGGTGTTCAAAATGGAAAAATCTGGAATAGTCATTAAGGTGCTGACCTTGTTAAGAAGGTCCAGGATGTTTTGAACTGATGGAAGTGTGCTGTACTAGAGCCCTCTGTAGCAACAGACCTCCTGCTGGACAATTAAATTTACTGCAGCACACTAAATACAGGAAAGAGGACCAGATGTCCAGTTTCTCCCAGGACAGACCTGTGCATTAGATGCTTTTCACATGTCCCAGCTCATTTGAAATAGGGGACAGTATCCGGGAAAACGGGACATCTGGTTGTCCTAGGAGAACAAACAGAAAACGACTCCCTAATGTAACACATATTACTTCAACTAGAGTGGCCTACTCATAGATCTGTCTTAACAAGAAATGATTAAGTGGACTCCATCATAAAGCTGGTCCACAAAGAGCCTGTAATGCTTCAGGCATTGGAAACAGTGAAAGATAGATGCAAAGAGCCTTTCCAAGCACCTCTACAAGGAAAGAAAGGCTTGATTAAGGCACCAGCAAAGCCTAGTGAAAGTTTCATAGAGCATCTGTGCTGTAAGAAGTGATTTATTTAAGAGGAAAAGCATGTATGAGCGAGAAACACACGAGAAAGTGTGGGAGCGATGGAAGGAAGAAAGAGATTGGGTAAGGGTGGGTGGTGAAAGATAGTGGTCTGAATGTAATAACTATTGATGTGTGGTAAGAAGTGGAATGGAAAGAGAGACAGAGAGTGAGAGATATGCCTGCTCTCACAGTCAAGATGTGCCGTTTTGTTGCATTTGTCATGAGGAGTTAATGAGAAAAGGCTCTAGTGTTGGTGCTGTATAAACACACCTCAGCTGCTCTGACATCCTGACAGAGAGGTCTGAATAGTTTGGCAGGTGATATACGAATGTATTTTCACATGGAAATGCACATTTGCAACAAATGTACAGTTTTACAGCTAAACTTTTTATGCTATAAAACCAACTGTAATGGGCAGGTGAGGTGGGTCAATGATGGTATAAAAAAAAAAAATATATATATATATATATATTAATTAAAAATGCAGTTCATACATTAAAAGATTTGAATATACCTTCTATGATGGTAATCATTTCTGAATTAATTAATTGAAATTAATTTGCATGTTTTGACATGTCTTGTGAGTAGTGCTCTATAACAATAATGTGCCTCCTGCACTAATTCTGACCAACAGTAGCTGTGTTTCTGTTGCCCTTCAAACTGAGCAAACTGAAATTGCGAATTGAAAATACGCTTAATGGAAATGTGTCAATTTCGAAAAAACTCCAATATATCACAAAAAAAGTTTTTGCACTCGTATGAGGTGGTTTTTCAGGCAATTCAAAAAAAGAATATTTCGCAAAACAGCAATTGAAAGTTTTTTCGTATTTACAGGTCGATTGCGTATGTAAAAATGTAAAAAATCATATGATCATTCTTCAATGTACTAAAACCTCCAGAAACACATCTTCATATGAGGCCGCTCTCAAGTATTAGGGTCTTTCTGAGCCATTAACTTTTGTACAGATACACGCATACATCCCGTTAAATATAGCCAAAATCACTCAAAATTCCACCAAAATTGCCATTGCCATGGCTTATCGCGAGAGGAAAAAGTTACGTTTTAGTTGCATAACATTGGTTAATGGAAACAGCCTCATTTTGCAATACTTTTTTTATTGACATTTATAAAATATCGCAGAAGTTTTGCGCAAATCTGCAGTGGAAACGCGCCTAGTGTTAACAAAAGCAAACATGACATGACACGACACATTTGCTGAAGCTAACGTGCCATTTTAGCTTACTTCTAAGAAGTCTTTGAGCTCTTTAATCATGATGTTTCATGGGACTTGAACACTGCAGTGCTGTACCAGGTGAGCTACCGAGCAAGTTTACTATGCTAGAAAAGCCATGGTACTGGTTATGTGATGTAAAAATTATGGCTGTCAGTCAATTAAAATGTTTAATCGAATTATTCACATTATGTTTCGATTAATTAAACTAATTAATCGCAAAGTCAGTTTGACTGTGAAAATACCCACAGAAGTTTATTTAAAGCTATTTTGTGTTAAATGCGAAAGTATCAAGTAGACGTTACAAATTGTAGCTTTAGCTTTAGAAAGAAATATTTTATTTGATACATAGAATTCATATGAACATAGAATTCATTACACATAAAAAAAACCCCTAAATCTGCCAGCAGGTGGAGGTAAATGTCTTTATGATTCATTCATTTATTCATTGGATTCATTCAAATGGGTGATTCATTCAGGAGGGAAGTAAATGGCTCTCTTTACAAATGGGCTTTTGAATCATTGGTTCACACAATTCGTTCAAAATGTGGATTCATTCAGAAACCCAACACTGCTGTGTTGCTCTGAGATGCACAACAATTCTGCTGTGGCTTCAAAGGTAATATGTTCTCTGCAAAATTGAGCAAAACACATAATATTGCGTTTAAAATATAACACAATATCAACTTCTTATTTACTGAACTGTTGTATAAAATCACATTTAAGCTTGTGATAGATCAGAACAAAATCTTGTGTCATATTGTTCTTGCTGCCTGTGTGATATCGTGTGATATGTGATAAATATAAATATGAGACAAAACACATACAGGGGCATTTTTTGCACCAAAATCTTGAATTTTAGGACGTAACTGCATTTGTGGAGTTGTTGCCCTGCATCATATTTGTCAACAGTCAACTACATGAAATATAAGATGATGTACAGCTATGGAGATGGGGCCAATGCATTAACTGCGTTAATATTTTAATCACATTATTTTTTCATATAAGTTAACGCGTTAAACTGACAGCCCTAGTAAAAATATATTAGTTTACATATTGTGCATTATGATAAAAGTGTTTTGGGGTCATACACAACCTCACAAAAATGTTAACTTTGTTAATCACTAATCTGACTATGTAATCATAATTTGTATGCAAAGGAATTGAAGCTGTTGGTGTTTTACTGCCATTTCCTTGTGTATATAGGTACATTGTTAAAGTATTGCAAACATGTACGTAGACGCATGGTTTTACAATGAATCTCTGTTAGTTTTATAATTCTTCTTAGGAAAATAAATATGTTATCAAAACTACTTCCTTGCTTATTAATATTTGCGTGGCAAAATGCCCTAAGCGATTTTTAAACAAAGTGTACTTGACTTGTGTGTTTTAGTAGATTAAAATATTTTTTCTTTTCTTTTCTTTATTATGAACACTATTATTTGCCATTGACCCAGACAAGCTTTTGTTTCACATAGTGGTCAATAAAAGGTTCTCAGAAGTTAAAAGCTTCTCTTTCACTCTTTGTCTTCCTCTGTCCTCTGTTGCTTTTCGTCTGTCCTGTTACACTGTTGGCTCTCTTATTGTCTTCGACACTGATTTAATTTTAAAAAGAAATGGGAAGAGAGTGAATGGAAAGAAGAGAGATAGTGGTATTTTGCTGCATTTGTCATGAGGAGTTAATTAGAAAAGGCTCTTGTGCTAGTTTTTGTCACCACACCATAGAGACTTGATCCACTTGAAAGGCTCAAGTGGCAATAAGATGTATGAGTGTTTTTTCTGTGTAGTCCTTGCCGGAATTACATTTTCAAATTTCACGTTACACTTTTTTTCCCCACTCCTTACACCTTTATTTTCATCTTTCTCTCTGTTTCAGGCACTTTTTCAAAGTATGCATTCCAAACCCCTGTGGCAAACATTGCTGCAAATTTGCCACGTTCACATGCAAATTAGATTTGTGGCAAACAGTTTGCCTCCAATTTATTTCACATTAACAATTGGTTTACCTTAAATAAACATTGTCAAGGTGACACACTCACAGTCCTTAAAGTGTCTATTGTAATTATGAGAGATAAGGTTTTGTTTCATCGAGTGGTCAGTACAGGGCTGTCAAAAGCCTCACTTTCGGTCGCCCTTGCTTGGTTCTCTGTTGCTTTCTCATCTGTCCTGTTAAACTGTTGGTTCTCTTATTGTTTTTGACACTGATTCAGTGTTGAAAAGAAACGGATATTTGGTTGATCTTCAGAAGCACTTGCCCTGACATTTATCCTCCCATCAAATTAATTTATTGCGTCAGTATTTCCATTTTGAAAGTGCGGTAGGAGAAAAAGAGAGATGAGGGCTGAAAGGGGAAATGCTTGTGAAAGTGTTTGCAAATATAGATGAAAAATCTCTTAGAACTCACGTAAAACGCAGATGTGATTAGTACTTAATCCCAGTGTGCTTACTCCTGTGGCTTCCACTGCCGTCAGATCCATCCCAGCATGTCATGCGTCCAGACAGGCTGATTCGACGACAGATCTGTCCTTCTCATGGAATAAGACTGACACTGTGACAAAGAGAAGTTCATTTACTTCCACATTAAAAGTAAGTAGTTTAGAGAAGATTAGTAAAGTACTCATGAGTGTGAGGTAAGGCAATATACCATTGTTGATGTAAAAGCAAGTCATAAAATTAATACACAGACACCATGTTTCATAATAGTTTAGTAATAG
This sequence comes from Cirrhinus mrigala, assembly GCA_036247105.1. NCBI lineage: Eukaryota > Metazoa > Chordata > Actinopteri > Cypriniformes > Cyprinidae > Cirrhinus > Cirrhinus mrigala. The sequence goes on from CM070011.1 coordinate 12,265,200, forward strand.
GGTGACTAGACATCCAGTTTTACAAGGCTCGCCCCAATAATTCATTAAAAATGTCTCTGTTTTGACTTCTAACTACAGTCTCCTATTATTTTTGGTTCCCAATAGTGTTTGCAAACAGTGATGACATTTTTTTTGTGGGCGGGGCCTATCTGGTGGCAGAAAATGACAGTTTTCAAGTGGCAGGCTATGGAAACTATGAAATAAAAGAATAAAAAAGGTACATTTGAATTTAAAATTCTGACTTTATTTAAAAAAAAAATAAAGATGGCGTCTGAAAGTTGCGTTTTGGTGGACTTTTGTGTGTAACGTTATTTCTGACTACCTTTCTGCACTTTTGATGTTATTTCTAGTGAGAAAACAGTGTTATAGTAATTAAATATTCATTTAGTTATCATCAAAACTCGTTCTGTTTTGTTGTAGATCATTAAGCCGTTACGCTGCCTCAGAAGCCTGTCTGAAATCAGTTTCATAAGGTGCCTTCGTGTAAAAACGCTGCCTGCAAAGTCATTGACTGATATGGCAGCAAGTCAGCTGTCTAGGCTTTCGGACGCAGCCAACGACTTTATTCGTCAACAATTCGTCTCCTCCGCGTCACCGTTGCACCGTTTTGGATAGTATCCCATGTACGCAAACAGTGTACGCTGTTCTCTGTCAGCTGCGTCACGTGGATACGTTTTCTCCGTTTATTTACGCTTTGATTCGAACAAAAACAGTGTATCCAGACAGAGAACAGCATATGCTGTTTATGTACAGTGGATACTATCCGAAATGGCGCTATGGTGATGCAGATGAGACGAATTGCTGAATAAAGTCATTATTTTTATTTTCTTTGCATACAAAAAGTATTCTCATCGCTTCATAAAATTCAGATTGAACCATTGATGGCAGATGGACTATTTTGACGATGCCTTTCATACTTTTTTGGGTCTTGACAGTGGTATTTACCTGGTAGTCAATGGGACAGATATTTTTCATCCAAAATATCTTAAATTGTATTCCGAAGACGAATGAAGCTTTTACGGGTTTGGAACGACATGGGGGGCAAGTGATTAATGACAAAATTTTCATTTTGGGGTGAAGTTACCCTTTAAATAGTATTTCATGCTGTAACTGTAGGGCTAATATAATATGTTTTCTATGAACTGTATATGTGAATATTATGTAGACCTACTGTTTAAATCATATTTATACTTTAAAACTAGAGTAATCATAGCAGGTTTCATTCATTCAGTTAAATGTCTGCGTTTATAGCTTCAAATGCTGTTTTTGACAACAGTATTTTATAAAAATGTTTTGCATTCTGATTCTGACATCCAAAGGCACAACAACACATTTTATCTCTTATTCCATGGATTTTTCCCATTTCACTCCACTTGTTACCAGTGTTTTCTGCCACCACAATGCGCACAGCTGCAAGTGACACAACTGTGACGTCTACTCCAAATTGGTCTATTGATGACATCGCAACAATGGAAAGTGTTTCTTTGCTAATGCAAGCTACTGATACTTTCCATCTCCTTCAGAAAATCAGATTGCAATACATGTGGTTGCCATAACAATAACATGCTTGCTGCTGCTCCCTGCAGTCCTCTCAGTGTAAGCAGCATTAGCAGAGTAGCCAAGCTGAGAAAATGGCCAAACAAAAAGCTTTGGACATTTTGTTGAATTAAATTTTATGGTTTGGATTCTGATGTTCTGAATATTTTGTGATTTATTATTAAAATTATTATTGCTAAAATATGTCAGTAAGGCCGTGTGTCTACCAAAGCATTTTTAGCCAGCTGAAGACATCAGATGCTCTTCTGAAAATGCCTAGCTGTGAGCGCTTGAGAGCAATTCTGAAGCACAGCGTTTTTTTAGTTGAGGTGCTTTGGCTGCTATGACAAGGAAAATCCATGGAGGTGTAACTAGTATATGATTTTGCAGATTTATTTACGAATATAAAAATTTTGACAAATTATAAAATACTTGCTCTGGCCCTTGTCTTAAACAATTTTGTTCCGTTGTTGTGCTTCTTGTTGTCGTCTGTTGCTGTTGTACAAGGAGAATGTGGCAGTTGGTCAGTGGGTGTGTTCACACTTGTAGTTTGGTTCGTTTGGTTCATTTGGTCCGGACCAAAAAGGAAAGTGATACATTTGGTCCTGGTCCGCTTAGCGTTCACACTGGCATTTTTGACAGTGAAACTGTAAAGATACTGAACCTAAAGGCATAGTGATACATTCACAACCTGATTGGTCAGGTTGAATGACATATATTTTGTGACATAATTTACCGAACACTCCAGGCGAAAGGAAAAAGTGTGTTCGACTTAAATTGGCGCAATACAAACAATGCCGTTTGCTGGACTACGCGCGGTTATTGTTGCGTAAACATGATTTTATTTTCACCACCTGCAAACTTACAAAGAGCTCATAAAAGGAACTTTACCTCCTTGTTGCTCCCAGTTTGCCCTCTGCTCATTTTGTTTTGGATACACCGTTTTTTACCATCATGAAATCATGTCGCATAGCATCACATCTTGTCATTACTGTTTATATATTTGGTCCGTCTTGCATTCATATTTTATTCGAACAACACCGGAGTTCGTTTGGAAGCGGACCGAGACCCATCTTTTTAGCAGTCTCAGTCTGCTTATTTGGTGCACACCAGGGTTCAGATGGCAGCGTTCACACTTACTCAAATGAACCACACTAACAGAGCAATCGCACCAGAGTTTGTTTTTATTGAACCAAACATGACAAGTGTGAACACAGCCAGGACAGCTGATTGGACAGCTGACTAAAAGTGACAGTGATGAGAGTTGCATTTTACCTAAAGCTGAACCAAATGCTTCGTGCCTCATCAAGCTCCTGGTGTTTAAAAAAAAAAAAAAAAAACACAACGCTCCCTTTGAAAACAACTGGAAAAAAAAAAAAAGCGCTAGCCTTAGGAAAAAAAAAACACTTTGGGTTAACGCGTGGCCTAAGTCTTTACTTTCTCTTGTAAATGGGTTTGGTTTTTGTTTTTGCATGAAACAGCAGGGAGGTACAGAAATAGGGCTTAAAAACACTTGGCTAAGTCATGACACTTATAAAATATCTCTCAGCAGCACTATAATTTTCACACATTTTCTGTGTGAAATAAACGAATAATCTTTTGGAACTATTGTCATTTCAGACGTCCCAAAATTTTACAGCGACCTCATGTGCTTCCCGCCGTCATGCCAAATCCTAACTGGATTATGTGTTAGAATTTAAATAAGATATGGAAAATATCAATTTGATATGGACATGGAATCAGGCCAGTCGTCAATGTTATGCCAAGCTATCATGCTAATTGGTTAGCACTATGCTAAGCAATCAAGGTAATTGTAACCTTGCTAAATGTGAGTTACCTGTAAACATAAAGAAAGAGAAATGGTTTTATAGAGAAAAAAAAAAGGAAAAGGTACTTGTGAACGTGCAGCAATGACTGACTCTGAAGAGAAGAAATTGTTGAATATGTTGATGTTGAATGTTGAAGTCATTATTTTTGTTTTCTTTGTGCACAGTATTCTCGTAGCTTCATAAAATTAAGGTTGAAACACTGATGTCATATGGACTATTTTAATGATGTCCTTAGTACCTTTCTGGGTCTTAAATGTGGTAGTTGTCGCTGTCTTTGCAGGGTCAGAAAGCTCTCGGGTTTCATCAGAAATATCTTAATTTGTGTTTCAAAGATGAACGAAGGTCTTATGGGTTTGAAACAACATGAGTAATTAATGACAGAATTTTCATTTTTGGGTGAAGTATCCCTTTAAAATAATTAGGATTATTTTCAGGAAATTCTTTTAAATTGAGAAGAATGGAATTGAATTTATTATTCTTTAATTTATCAATCTTTATTGTTTCCCCAGCTGTATAGACTAGATGCATAGACAGTTGTATAGACTATATGGTGTTCCCTTTGAAGAAGGACCTTTATTTCCCATACTTCAGATATATATATGAATCATACATGAAGTTTCATATCTTAGTTTTGAAGTGGTCACTGAAATGTCAGCTGCCTGACGAGTTGGCTGAGGGTACGAGGGTGATTTTCCTGTTCTTTGCAGCAGTTGGCAGGACTGAGTTCCGCTTGCCTTATCAAATAAATTGGAGAGCCGCTTTTTTTTCCCCTATTGCCTCGGCAGAAAAGGTTTTGGCTCACCCGAGGGTCTTCCGCTCATGCCTGCTACTGATGGGAAAACTACTTAGAATAATTGTGTTCCAGGCAGGAGGATTGCAAACCACCACATGGCTCTCGCTCTCTCTCTCATACACTGTTGCTCAGTGTCTCTCTCTCTGTCTTTGCTCCCTGTATCGTTCTGGCTCATTCTCTTTCTTTCTCGGTCTTTCTCTCTGCATTGAGAACACAAGACCTTCCCAGCCTCCAGCAGGAGGAGAGGAGAGGGGGCCGGCTGAGTCTTTGCATCAGCCCTGTAGCAAGGCTTATTATGTAATATCATGGTGACGTTATTTTGATTTAATTGATACAGTTTCACCATTAGATTTTTTTTTTTTTTTTTGCATTAGGACAGTATTTTTTTTTTTTTTAAAGTAACTATGCATTATGGTACTGTTTGTTAAACTACAGTATATTTATTCAGATTTTAATTTTAAAAAAGAATATGATTTTAATAACTATATTACAACATGTCCAGGCACAATTATGATGATTATTATTTTTAATTAAAATCAGAATAGATTTGATTCAGTAACCTACAGTTGTCAATATAATATAATTTATTTAATAATAAATAATTTAATATGTGACCCTGGACCACAAAACCAGTTGCACGAATATATTTGTAGTAATAGCCAAAAATACATTGTATGGGTCAAAATTATCAATTTTTTCTTTGATGCCAAAATCATTAGGATATTAAGTAAAAATCATGTTCCATAAAGATATTTTGTAGCTTTCTTACCGTAAATATATCAAAACGTAATTTCTGATTAGTAATATGGATTGTTAAGAACTTCATTTGGACAACTTTAAAAGCGTTTTTTCTCAATATTTTGATTTTTTGCACCCTCAGATTGCAGATAATGTATAATGTATAAATCTCAATTTAAAAAAAAAAAAATGACCCTTAGGACTGGTTTTGTGGTCCAGGGTTACATACTGTATTGTTAATATACTTTATTTATATAAATTGTTTATACATTATTATTGTTGTATATTTTTGTGAGATTCACCCAAAAATACAGTCTACATGAATTTTTATACTGTTGTAAAGAATATGAATGGTGTCACATCCCCTTTTATATTTTATCAGTCATATAGCATTTTCAAATTGCCTCAATAACATTTTTATTTGATATGGTGGAAGTCAAATAGATTGACTAGATATGATCTCATTCTGAATGCCCTTGTGTTGTTAAAGTTAAATGGTGTACCGTTTTTCTCTGAGTATTTGCCTTTCCTCTTTTGATGAATTGTCATCTTTGTGCAAATCCTCGCTGGCAGGTTCAGCCCTGTCTCACTCCATTCTAAATCTTCTTCCGAAATGACAGAGAATCGCCATAATTCTCTTCAATTCAGTGCCAGCGTACCCCCTTTCTGTCTCTCTCCCACATTGTCATTTTTCATTGTGCTTAGTTTAACAGTATTTTGAATAGTGGCAGATCTTAGCACTCTAAATTGTGCAAAATAAACATCTGCCTCTATAGATCCTTCCTAGTCAATAATACGAAACAATCACACAGAGAATTAGTCGGATCATCTGAGCTATTGATGTTTGTCTCAAATGGCCGGTCTAAAGAGTTCAGTCTTGAGAATGTGAATAAAAATAATAGATATAATAGAAATAGATATATTTATAGATTTTATATATATATATATATATATATATATATATATATATATATATATATATATATATATATACTACCCGTCACTACGCAACAGAAAAACGTGTGGCGGGTGGGCTGGTTTCCTATATATAACTAAAAATAAAAATGTGTTGAGGTCTAACATTATATTATCAGCTTGGAAAATATGTTTTTGACTCGAAACGAGACCAGAATAATAAAGCACCATACCAATCTGGCAAGACATTTCCGCATTCAGAAAAAGGTGGATAAGGAAAAGTTATAAAGCATTCAAATAATTTCCAGAACCACAGATTTGCTCTCTGCATGTACATTGTCATAAAGAGACAATAGTGTCATTTTTGCTCTGTTTCGCTAAAGAAAGCTGTTCCAAACAAAGCCGTGTTGTACATCTCTGCAGCAACACGCAGCGGTTTTTCCTTACCAAATGAATTTGCATTTTAAACAAATCTGGTGAGTCAATGATTCCCTCATTCATTCATAACACAGTTTACTACTTTGTTCCTGAATTAATCATTCATACTGAAAGAATGACTTTGAATAAATGACTCAGCGACTTACTTATTAAGACAGTGGGTTGCCACCACCTCCTGTTAGGCCTAATTTCAGTTTTATATTTTAAAGTATTTTATTTTATTATTTTTTTCTTTTTATCATTTCATATTTCCATAATTTGAGTTTTTATATTTAAAACATTCATTTCATAACTTTATTTATTTAGTTTGTTGGTGCAGTGTACAAGTGCTAGAATTTTTTTTTTTTTTTTTTTTTTTTTAAGTGTATAGAACTTTGCATGTTTAATTAGGCTTATACTTGGCTTAAAAAAAAATAAAAAAAAATAAAAAAAATACAGCCACTTAGCCAATGTAACTTAATATACATCAACCACACACACACACACACACACACACACACAAACATTTAAAAAAAAATTTAAAAAACATTAAAAATTTAGTAGCCAAATAGGCTGGTGAGTGAAAAAGTTCATTTTAAACCCTGTGTGTATATATATATATATATATAGCGACAACAATGTCTTGTAACAACCAATGCATGTGTTTTGTAGTTGAATGTAAAAATAAACATGAAGTTGCTTCATTTTCTCCTGACGTTTTGTTTTTGATGGAAAAGTGCCATAGAATGCACACACACACACACACACACACACACACACACAAAAGTAAGAGAGGGGTGGGGTAAATAGTAGCGCATTATCATTTAAAGAGACATGCAACGAAATGGCTCGCTGTGATCAGAGCTGTTTTTGACAATGTAAAACGGGTGTTGTTGTACATGACCATTGAGGAATATTAAAGTATGTTGCAAACATTTCACGAAGACCCTAAAGAATCACATCAACTTGTGGAAAATTGGCATCCGATGTCCCCTTTAAGAAAGTGAAATGTTGTTGCTAGGATTTTCATAATTGTGAACTAGTGAACATATGGAACACTTGTTAGGGAACAGATGTTATGTGGCGCTAAATGGGAGGCAGAGCTCATATACATGCAATTATATAGTCTAAAAATACTGATTCAAGACACAATTGACCAGTTCTAGGGAGGCGTTGGTGGAACTAATACAGTCTGACATTGAAACCATCTAGATTTCATTGCAGTTCACAGTCACAACAGTGATAAATATGCAACTTGATCTGAAGATGTTGATGTTTTTGAAGAAATAATTAATAATTGTCTGTTTGGACAAGGAGGGTTTTTCACATGTATGTTCCACTTGAAGATGTCATTTGAATATTTAAAGGAAAAGGTTCTGGTGACATGCACTAATCTTTGTGTGTTGTGACTCGGATGTGTTTGCCTGCAGACCCCTAGCGATCATTTATTCATGTCAAGTGGCCCTTTCTCTAGTGGAACTAATGGAAAGCCCTGGTTGTACAAATGGGTGGAAAAAAATCTTTGCTGGCCAGATTTAGACATTGAAGAGAGGGACAGCTTTTGCAGTAATGCAGAGAAAGAGGGAGTGAGTGCCTAATGCCTTAGAGACATGCATCTGCTGACATTTCTCATTCTGCTTGTTTATGGTTTTTTTACGGTAATTTTTATGGTAAGAGACTACGGGGAAGGCTAGAGTTATTCATCACTGCTTGTGTTTCATACAGCTGCTATAGGCGACTTTGGTGTCTGGTCAGTGTTCTAGATACAGAAAGTCAAATCATAGTTTCCTTTGCAGTAAATACATCCTAGATCAGCCCTATAAGCTTTAAGTGTTTTGTTTATGTACAGGCTGTCAAATGATAAATTTCTGTTGAAACATCACTGTGTCCTTTCACCACAGAGGACACCTGGAGTTTTCTGAAGGGTGTAAGGCCTGCTGCTTCATACTGCTTATACACGTTTGAAATATGAAGACATGTTTCTTAAATTCAATTTATTTTGAATTAGAATGACGACATGGCATTGTTTTCAAAAGCGTTGTAGTAAATAGTTTTGTCTCGTTTAATACAATTTGCATATTGTGTCTCCATATGGTTTGTTTAAAAATACATGAAATATAAATAGCATACAAAAGTTTGGAGTCATTAATATTTTTTAATGTTTTTGAAAGATGTCTTTTAAAACAGTAAAAACTGAAATGTAATATTGTGAAATATTTTTACATTTTTTTTTAAATACTTTTTAAATGTAAAATAAATGTATTTTATTCCAGTGATGAAAAAGCTGATTTTTCAGTCTAACATGATCCTTCAGAAATCATTCTCATATGCTAATTTGCTACTCAAGAAACTTGCATTATTATTATTATTATTATTATTATTATTATTATTATTATTATTATTATCATCAATGTTAAAAAGAGTTGTGCTGCTGGAAATTTCTTGTGGAGACCATGATACATATATATCAAGATCAAAAGAATATATAAAAAAAAATAATTTTTTTTTTTTTTTTTTTAAGAACATCAGAAATATTTTTATAGAAATATTATAATTTAATTTATATTTATAATTTAATTATAAATATATGTATTGTCCCTACGGATAATTGTAATGTGTCTTGATAAAATAAAATAAAATAAAATAAAATAAAATAAAATAAAATAAGATAAAATAAAATAAAATAAAATAATAAAACAAAACTCTGGAAAAGAAAGCAAATAAAATCATTTTTATGATATTATAAACTGCAATTAGATCAACATGAAACCAACCAATCAATTTTAACTTTCTTAATGTGGCATATTTCAAAAATTGGAAAGGAGGATATTAAGTTGTTCACATTCACTTAGAAAATTGTACCGTACAAGGGTTTTTTCTTTTAAGAGTTTTTTCAGAGCAGGCGCTGTGATACTTTGCTTTGTGTGGAGTCACATAAGCACTAACTGTACTTTCAAGTGCTGATTTGTTTCTTTAAAAAAGTTCCAGCTATTGAAATTGCTCATTTAGTAGCATATGGCCTGAAGACGTAAGACATTTGTTAAATTTGACAGTTGAGTGTCAATGACTGTTAATTAATGTGGACAATGTAAGGCTTTTAAGATAAAGTAATTTAGCGCTATGCTTAATAAATTGAATAATCTAATTGTTGCACGGTACTCTCTATCATCACACAAAATGATGAGCTTGCCTGCCAGTCATCTACATTCGCAGCTCTTTGCTGTGTAATGTGAAGAGCTACATCAAACATTTGTTATTATCACTCTTATCTATAAGACGTTGTGTTTGATTTGAAAACGAGTAAGGCTTTGCTGTCAAACCTGCTTATTTAATATTTATACAAGTGCAGTACAGCCTATGATCATCAATACTGTGCTCGATGGAGGGGCTGAGGGGGTGAGATAAGGCTCTGTTGACGGAGTTGTTGAAATGGCCGACTGAAGCGTCTGCTATTGGTTATGGTCTGCTCCTCAAAGCACAGACCGCCTTTTATCAGGTAAGTGCAATTCGAAGCAGCAGTTCAAAGAGAAAGGACTGAGTTTTTGAGGTTAACCTGTCTACGTTTAATCCTGGAGACAGCTTCTGCTATCAATGAATGTTTCGTCACGTTACCAGTGTTTGGTCAACCATTTAGTGCGGTTCCCATAGGCTCCTAAAGCACTGTAGAACAGCCATCCTACAGAACTTTCTTGTAAAGTTCTTAGCTAGTTATTAAATTAAGGCAGTAATCAATGTGAGGTAGGTCGAAATTCAATTTGAATTCCCGATTTTTGAAAAATCCTCAAATGCAATTTGCCGGTGTCGAGTAACCGACAAAATACCGGAAGTGACGCATTCCACGGACACGAATCCATGAAACGCATTTTTAGACTATTTTCCAATGCTGCATGATATATTAAACCCATTTAAAAATCACACTACGATTCCATTAAACAAATATATGCGATGCAGGTTTAATATATGCGCATTATTAATCGCATGTGTGTTACCTACATGCGTCTTAGAGCGGCTCTGTTCACAGTAAGTGGTGATCCATATGAACTGTTATTATTTACGTATGTGGAGCGTCTCAAACTCCATCTCTGCATATTGCTGTGAGTTTTGGTTTATTATAACGTTCATCTGGGAACGCAACGTGTACCATTTCATCAGGTTTGTAAAGTAAATAATTTAAAAACCTACACAAAGACAGGAGAAAGGTCGGTAGCATTCTCAGTTTGCTAACTGTTCATCGCGATTTCAAAATAAAAGTTTAAGTGCTAGTTCTGAGTTTCCAAATTTTGATGTCCACATATTCAAGAAATGACAGTGGCTGCACCATTTCTGTAGTAAGGAAATAGACCAAATATTAAAGATTAAGTGGACATTTAAATGTTGTTTAGTCAATATTAAACAAGGATTAGATCGCGTTGTAAAGTGTAAAAACAATCGTCAGGCCGTTGGCGTCCTCTGCAGGCTTTTTGCTTATATATTACATTTTGTATTTTAACAGTTTTGTTCAATAAAACCATATAATTACTTGCTTTTGATACTTTATTTGAACTAATTATTATTCCCTCATTGCTATTATATATGTGTTTTAAGTAACTTTAAAGACTATTGTTCACTTAGGTCTATTTTGTTACCACAAAAAAATAATTTCAATTATCCGATTAGTTATTCATCAGAATAATCGATCAACTATTCTGTTATCAAAATAATTTTTAGTGACAGCTCTGACAGCAATTTTATCATGGTTAAGGTAGTTTCAGGCACTGCAGCACAGCCTGATGATATTAAACAGCAGCAATACGGCAAAACACACCAGATTTCAAATAATTGCATTAATTAAAAATAATAATCACAGTAAACAATTATTTCACCAAGCGATATAATGAATACGCCTCATTAACTATGTTAATTAATTAGCTGTAGGCTGTTTAACATTCTAGTTGTTTGTAGCAACTAATTAATACAAAGGAAAAAATTGTGAAGGATTTAATCAGTATTTCATTCAGAAATTGCTTAAATTTTTCAAATAATTACAAAGAAACTGCATGTAACACTTTGAATTAAATGTGAAATTTTGAAGTAGACTAAAATCTTCTTGTAGTCTTTTGTTAAATGCCAATAATTTGGCAAAAAATAAATAAATAAATAAATAAAATAAAATGAAATAAAATTTAGCTCATCCAGTTTATTTTTAACAGTAGGATTAAGGGTGATTTTATTTATTTATTTATTTATTTATTTATTTATTTATTTATTGTCATTTAATATAAAATGAATTAAAATAGATGAAATTGTAATTTACCTTTTTTAAATGGTTTCTAAATTTTCACTTTCTCTCTTTCTGGTGAAATTTTGTAGTAGACTAAAATAGTGTTTCCTTAAAATTTGCCTCATCCAGTCAGATTATTTTAACAGCAGAATTAAGGTTGATTTTATTTTATTTTATTTTATTTACATTTAATTAAAATTGATGAAATTGTAATCTCCCTTTTTTAATGGTTTCTAAATGTTCACTTTCTGTCTTTCTGGTGAAATTTTGTAGTGGACTAAAATAGTGGGTTTTTTTTTGTTTGTTTGTTTGTTTTTTATTTGGCTCATCCATTCAGATTATTTTAACAGCAGAATTAAGTTTTATTTTATTTTATTTTATTTTATTTTATTTTATTTTATTTTATTTTATTTTATTTTATTTTATTTAAATTGAATTAAAACTGATGAAATTGTAATCTCCCTATTTGAATGGTTTCTCAATGTTCTTTCTCACTTTTTCTGGTCTTACATTTTTTTTTCCTTGTCTCTTCATCATCTTACTTGTGTGTGTGCTTTGAGATATCTGTATTTTGTTGCGGCATTGCAGCTGCATGGCTTTTTGGTGCAGCAAGAGGTAGATATCAGACAGTAGGAACTCAGATAGTGGTCAGTAATCTGGAGGCTAATACATGCATGGTTTACCTTGTCTTGTGTCGCTACACCTATTCAAGGTGTTAAGCAGTACATGTATCCTCACAGAACAGCAGCAGCTTCCATCTATTGAAATATAAGCTGCTAGAAACCCTGCACGACTGTGCTGTTTGAAGTTATGGCTCCTGTGAAAAAGCGGGGGTGTGTTCCTCAGGGGTTTTATCATCGGAATCTGGTTTCGGATCAGAGAAAAGGCTGATGTTTTTGAATTTTAATGGACAGAGGGGAAATGTATGATGAGTATGAGCTTTAGTTATGCATAAATTGATGTACAGAAGATGCATGGTCTCAGAGGTCATAATGAAGGTGCAGAAGCCATGTGTGCTATCTATGGGAAAAAGGATTTGTTTTGCAGCACAGATTTGAAGTCTTTCTATACATATTTCTATGCAGTTTCTAAAGGAGTGGATTTATATAACATTAAACAATCCTGCAGGTTTCTCTTTTTATCATACTATATTAGATTATATTTTAATTTATCATTTTTTTTATGATCTTGTTTTAGTTTTGTTGTGACTTTTTTCTTTTTTACCCTTGTTTTATGTTGTTTTGATTGGTGTTTGTTGTATTATTTTTTACATTTATTTAGTCTTATGCTGTATTATTTTTGTTTTGTTTTGTTTCATTTTGTTTTGGCTTGTTTTTTGGCTTTCCTGTCAGACGATGCACGTTGGTTTGTGTATCTTGCTCATTTCAACAGCATTAACATTAAACAATTAAGGCCTGTTCACACCAACACAAAGGTTCATCATGAAAATCCCCATTTTTTTTTTCATGTGCTTTGTATACATGAGTTTCTAAGGGAGCAGATCTATATAACATTAACAATCCTGAAATTGTTGGACATGGTTTGTTTTGTTTTGTTTAATTTATTATTATTTTTTATTTTATTTTATTTGTTATTTTATATTATTGTTTTATGATTTTTTTTTCTCTTTTATTTTGGTTTGTTTTGTGTGGTGTTTGTTTTCTTTTATTACTTTTAAAATTGATTTTGTCTTATGTTATATTATCTTGTTTTTGTTTTGTTTTGTTTTGGCTTGTTTTTGGCTTCAGCAGCATGGTTTATTTTTTTTATTATTTTATTTTAGTTTAGTTTTGTTGTGATTTTTTTTTTTTTTTTTTTTTTTTTTTTTTTTTTTTTTTTAATAGAATTGTCTCATGCTATATTATCTTTTTGTTTTGTTTTGTTTCGTTTCACTTTATTTTGTTTCGTTTCAGTTTGTTTTTGGCTTTCCTGTCTGATCATGCACATTGGTTTGTGTACCTTGCTCATTTCAGCAGCATGGTTTATTGTTTTTATTTTATTATTTTTTAAATTTAATTTAATTTAATTGTATTATTTTCTATTATTGTTTTAGTTTTTGGTTAGTTTGGTTTGTTTTGTTTGGTGTTTGTTTTCTTTTATTATTTTTAAAATTGATTTTGTCTTATGTTATGTTATCTTGTTTTTGTTTTGTTTAGTTTTGTTTTTGGCTTTGTTGTCAGACAATGCACATTAGTTTGTGTATCTTGCTCATTTTGTTTGTTTTTGTTTTGTTTTGTTTTATTATGTGTTTTGTTTTATTTTATTTGTTTTGTTTTGTTTCGTTTTGGCTAGTATTTGGCTTCAGCAGCATGGTTTATTTTTTATTACTTTATTTTATCTTATTTTAGTTTTGTTTTGTTGTGCGTTTTTTTTTTTTTTTTTTTTTTTTTTTTAGATAGAATTGTCTTATGCTATATTATCTTTTTGTTTTGTTTTGTTAAAACCGAGCTTTCCACAGTGTCTGTCACCTTCTGAATGCTTATGCATAGCTGTCTTGTTGGACTCCAGCCATATATATTTCTTTAAAACCCTCCGTGTCTCTTTTACAGGGTGAAAGCAAAGAAAGGGGTAAACCTCCTCAGCACTAAGTCGAGGAGTAACCAGTGGAAGGTTGAATGGGATGTGCAGTCTGGAGCCAAACACTCCATTGCAACAGTGGAAGCCAGCAAGATCAAAGGAGTCCCTGGGTAAGTCAGCTTCCCCGCTTTTTGTACACTGATCTTGGAACAGCTTCCCCAGTGGGAAACTAAGCAGTGTGTACTGAATGGCAATCTGGTTGCAGATCAGCAACAAAAAGAGAACCCAAACTTTCATGTTTGAATCATAACATTCACCCACTCAAACATCTGCTAGTTAATCCGAATAACATTCAACTAAAACAAAATGCCGTCTGTTCAGTTAAGACCTTTGTTTAAGGATGTTACTGTCTAATTGGAGAGGCTTACATTCAATGAAACATTTGTACTCATATTAATTAGCACTTCCTGTGTATTCTTTCAAGCTGAATTGATTACAGGGCTTTAAGACAGAACCACATTAAAGTCATCCTGAACAAACTAACAAAAATGTAGAAGAATAAAAATGTAAAATGTATCCATTACATTCTAACATACAGATTTTCTATCAGAATTGAACTAGAAATAGACCCACATTTCTAGTAATCTGCAGAACTCTAGTTTAGAAGCTTTTTTATCTTCTATTCAAACTTCAGGAACATTGAGTGATTCATTTAGCCAGTAGAGTCAAGTGTTATTTGCCTTTTGTCAGACAGGTCAGGCCGTGGTGATTGAGAGTCGACAGAGATTACCAGCAAGGTCGTTTGGATTAAATATCATGCTGTGGTGTTCATAATTCTAAGACTCTTAGCCGCTATACTTCTTTTTTTCTTTTTTTTTTTTTTTTCTTCTGTATCAAGTGGACCCTGGCATATCATTTTTCTTATTGTGTCAGACATGTGCAAAGCCCATGTCACTCACCTGCTACCCTGCAATTCAGCTAGATGCTTGCTACCAAAAAAAAAAACTGTTCTTTTACAGTAATGCCTCCTGCCTTTTCCTGGCATCCAGTGTGTTCTGACAGCTGCCACAGTATGCATGTTTCATCAGATTGGACCTTAAGGCAATATGTTGTCAATTATGACTATTCAGACCACTTTTTCAGCAAAAGACAATATAATACTACAGTAGAGAAAGGTTTTTCTATGTTTTTTATACATTTATTAATGTATCTGTTTTTATTGATCATTCTGAGTCACACCAAAATCTCATATGGTAAATATACAATTTCTGTTGTTTTTTGATTTAGTATCCATGGCCTTTAAACTGTAAAAAAAAAAAAAAAAGAAGAAGCAATGTGACACAGCACACTAAAGCTATTTCAAGCCATTTTTATTCAAGTGCAATGATAGAATAGAAAATCCATACTAATAGTTTAACAGTGATATATGGTTTGTCAAATAAATATAGTTGGTATATGCTAGCATTGGCTTACATATGAACTTAGTACAAAAATAGTCTTGTGTTCAGCAGATTAAACACTACTGTCTAAATTTTTTCCTGTTTTTTGAAAGAAGTCTCTTATGCTCATCAAGGCTGCATTTATTTGATAAAAAAAAAATACAATAAAACAGTAAAAATGTGAAATATTATTACCGTTTATAATAACTCTTTTCTGTATGAATATATTTTAAAATGTAATTTATTAATGTGATGAAATCAGTTTTAAATATCATTACTCCAGTCTTCAGTGTCACATGATCCTACAGAAATTATCCTAATTTGCTGCTAAAGATACATTTCTTGTTATAATCAATGTTGAAAACAGATTTTGTGGAAACTGTGATATATCTACACTGCTGTTCAAAAGTTTAGGATCAGTAAGATTTTTAATGTTTTTTTAAAGAATTGTTTTATGCTCATCAAGGCTGCATTTGCTGCATTTAAAAAAATACAGAAAAAAAACAGTAATATTGTGAATTTTTATTATTACAGTTTAAAATAAACGGTTTTCTATTTTAATATTAAAATATAATTTACATGATCATGCTAATATACTGATTTATTACTTTTGTTATCAATATTGGAAACAGTTGTGCTGCTTAATTTTTTATTTTTATTTTTATTTTTTTATTTTTTTTGGAACCTGTGATTATTTTTTAGGATTCTTTGATGAATAAAAAGTAAAAAGAACAGCATTTATTCAAAATAGTAATATTTTCTTTACTATAACCCTTTTTTTTTTTTATCAATTTAACACGGACTTGGTGAATAAAAGTAATAACCTCTTAAAAAAAAAACTTTAAAATGGTAGTTTATATTGTTACAAAAGATTTCTATTTTAAATAAATGTTCTTTTAAATTTTTTATTAAAGAATCCTGAAAAAAGATTCCAACAAACTATTATGTTTATTTTTATTTTTTCAAAAAAGGATTTTTGATGAATAGAAAGAACAGCAATTATTTGAAATAGAAATTTTTGCAACATAGTAGAATTATTTAGCTGTCACTTTTAATCAATTTAATGTATCCTTGCTGTACTGTCTTACACTCATCAGAAAATACTTCTTTTATATGGAGTTTAAATGACGAAGTTTAAAAGTTTTGCCATAAAAACTTCTCAGTTTATTTATGTGCAGCACATTTCAGCAGTCTCTGACATGTTGTCAAGCTCCATTGTGACACCAGACTATAGAGAGGTGTTGCTTTTAATGTGAGTTTAAACAGCTTTTCACTTTCCTCTACAGCTAACAAAATGTACCGCTTGTTTTGAGATTGTTTCACAGTCGAATTTGTCTCTTTGTTTTGGAGAATAAATGTCTAGATGAAGCTGAGGGCTTTTTGTATCGTAACAAAATAATGCCAGCATGAGCTTGTTGTCTGGGAAGATTAATAATTTTTAGCAAGTCGTTTCCTCGTATAGATTTTCCGTTAGCGCAGCTCGTTCTGTCCACAGACTGCAGTTCTCTTCTTAGACTTGCAAATTTCTTTGCATACGCTGCCCATATTCTTTCACCATCTATCTTTTCTAACGGTTTTAATGAGTGACTCCACTGCTAGGAGCAAACACTGCACATGTGGTTTAGGGCTGGCCTTGGAGGCAAAGCCAGCATTATTTGTCATTATAAGACAAGCCCCATCATTCCATTAGTGTATTTTCAATTAGAGATTCAGTTGCTGGCACACTCACGCCACTTCGTTCTCTCCTTATGTTTCTGCACTCCAGAATTAAGCAAGCCTAAAATGACTCCAAATGCAGGGCGTTTTGAAAGCTGGCTTCTGTTCTGGCAGTGCTTTAATGACTGATTGTTAGCAAAACTCTTCCCTGGCCTCCTCTCTTGTTGTGGTGGACAATCAATTCTCAGCAATGGCTAAATAATTAAGGCAATATTAACTTTGTTAATGCAGTGTCCACTGAATGGACATCAAGAAAGCAAACACGTTTGATACAGATTGATTCCCATTCGCCTTAAAATATTTCCATCCAAACAAAAGGAAAAGTAATTAAACTTTTAGTGGGAAAGTCACACTTAATGGCTTTGTAGTTTTAATTGGCTACATCAGTTGCAAATTATCCAAGCAACAATTAGTGACAAAACAGTATCTTCTAACAAAGGGGCCTTGCCGACCATATAGTTGGCCACTAGTATAGTATAGTGTGTGCTAGAATACTAAACCAAATACTGCATTTGGTTTAGCACAGAATGCAAATGGGATGTAAAAATGCATTGCGGTGGCCTTAAAGGAGAAGTCCACTTCCAGAACAACTTCCCTTGTCATCCAAGATGTTCATGTCTTTCTTTCTTCAGTCGTAAAGAAATGGTGTTTTTTGAGGAAAACATTTCAGGATTTTTCTCCATGTAATGGACTGTTATGGTGCCCCGAGTTTGAACTTCCAAAATGCAGTTTAAATACGGGTTCAGTCCCAAATGCGGTTGTCCCAGCCGAGGAAGAAGGGTCTTATCTAGCGAAACGATATTTTCATTAAAAAAATACAATTTAAATACTTATTAATCTCAAATGCTCATCTTGTCTTACTCTCCCTGAACTCTGTGTATTCTGGCTCAAGACAGTTAGGATATGTCAAAAAAACTCCCTCCTTTTCTCCCTCAACTTCAAAAATCATTTTAGAATCATCCTACATCACTGCAGAAGTTCTGACCCAGTCTATGCAAAGTGAACATGCAAAGAAGATCAAACACCCTTAACAAAAAAGGTAAAACAGCGATATAGGACAATTTTGAAGTTGAGGGAGAAAATATAGTCCGAGTTTTTCGACATACCCTAACTGTCTTGAGTCAGAATACGCAGATTTCAGAGAGAGTAAGACCAGACGAGCGTTTGACATTAAAAAGTATATAAATGGTATTATTTTTATGAAAATAACAGATCGTTCCGCTAGATAAGACCCTTCTTTCTCGGCTGGGATCGTTTACATCCGCATTTGGGATCGTTTAAACTTTTAAACTGCACTTTGGAAGTTCAACCTCGGGGCACCATATCAGTCCATTATATGAAGAAAAATGCTGAAATGTTTTCCTTAAAAAACACAATTTCTTTACGACTGAAGAAAGAAAGACATGAACATCTTGGATGACAAGAGGGTGAGTACATTATTTGTAAATTGTTGTTCTGGAAGTGGACTTCTCCTTTAACAACGTAGGAGTCACTTAAGCCACACTTAAAAATATATGAATGTCATTGTATTACATAATTAAATATTAAACAAGTACACATTGCAAGTACAACATTTTCATATATATATATATATATATATATATATATATATATATATATATATATATATATATATATATATATATATATATATATATATATATTAATCGCATACAAAATAAAAGTTTGCCTTATATATGTGTGTGTACTGTGTGTAATTATTATGTATTTATAAATACACACAAATTAATGTATATATTTAAGATAAATACGTAATTTAATATGATATCATATAAATTCTATAAAAATCATAATAAATACATATACTTTAAAAAAATTCTTAAATATACATGAATGTACTTGTATTTATATATGCATAATAATTACACATAGTACACACACATATATAAGGCAAACTCAAACCTTTAATTTCGCGATTAATCGTTTGCCAGCCCTAATATATATATATATATATATGTCTTTAAAAAGAAAAGATTTTTGAATGCATTTAAAGTGTCTTAGGCTTAGCAAAGGTGCATTTATCAAAAATACAGTATAAACTGTAATATTGTAACATATTAATACAGTTTTAAATGAGTGTAATATATTTTTTAATTTTTCAGCATCATTACCCCAGTCTTCAGTGTCACATGATTCTTCAGAAATCATTCTATTGAGCTGATATGGTGCTTAAGAAACATCTCTTATTATTATCAATGTTGAAAAGAGTTATGCTGCTTAATATTTTATGTAGAAAACACAATACTTTTTTCTCAGAATTCTTTGATGAATAGAGTTTATTTGAAATCTTTTGTAAAATTATAAATTACTTTACTGTCATTTTTGATTAATTTAAAGGCCACTTATTATGCCCCTTTTTACAAGAAGTAATATAAGTTTGAGGTGTCCCAGAATGTGTCTGTGAAGTTTCAGCTCAAAATACCCCACAAATCATTTATTATATAATTTTGAAAATGCCTATTTTGAGTGGGAAACGCACTGTTTTTGTGCATGTCTCTTTAAATGCAAATGAGCTGCTGCTCCCCGCCCCCTTTTCTGGAATAGAGCTGTTTCCTTACATCTCGTACCTCAGATACTCTGCTAAAAAACATCTGTTTGGTTTAGATTATCATGTCTATCATGCTAAAATTATGTGTTTTAAAGCCATATCAGTTTAAAATTCTAAAATAGGTCTTTCTGTGCACACACATCCAAAGCACGCACATAGAAAACGGCTGTCACACGAAATGCCAGCACTAAACTAATTTCTCTTTCATGTCTTATTTCATCTAAACTGTTAAAAACACATTAGTTATAAAACCACAGTCGGTTATGTCTCTGTAAACAGCTGGGAAAGAAATTGCATGTTTATATTAGATCTGCGTATTAATATACCTAATATACATAGCGTAATATACAGTACCTATACTGGTGTCTACACTGTTAATATGGCCCAAACATTTCTGTAGCTCTAATAAGAAGACATTTTTTACTTGAGTGCTGCTTTTAAGTGCTCTAGCGTGAAGATAAACATGCCAGATTGTGTGCAGCTCACTCAGGGCGGGGTTTCTGTGTCATGAATCTGGTCGGTGAACTGCGGTCCGCTCACCACCAGATGTCGCTCTCACTCCATTATTACACACAGACTGTTGCACTACACCCCGGACTGCATCTCCCACTATCCACCACGCTGATTGCGCCATACACCTGTGGCCAATCAGCAACCCTATATAAGCCCCGGACTTTCACTCGTTAGGCACCGAGTATTGTGGAGTGTAATTGTGGAGACTTGACAGTAGCATTTAGCGCTCCCCTAGTGCTAGCACTGTTTCCTAGTTTAAGTTCCTAGTTCCTAGTTTCTAGTTTCCTGTGTTTCTTTGTACTTCCGAGTTCCTAGTTTCCTGTGTTTAGTATTCTCGCCTGGCCATCTCGTTTCGTCTGACTCGCCGCCTGCCTTTCTGGATTATTGCTCGTTATAAGGATTATTCTTCTGTCGCACGTTATGGATTATGTTCGCCGTTGATCGACTCACGCCGGCCTCACGGACTTCTCTTGTGCCTAGCCCCAATATACCTGTTTGTTGTGATTTTGACCCTGCCTGTCTGACCATGTCTTTGCCTCATCCCTATAATAAAAGCGTGCGTATGGATCCCCTCGCCTCTCGTCTCCCTCTCCACGTTACACTCTGCTAATACGCCAGTGTTTGTCAACAGCTTGTTCTGAGACACTTCTTATGATTTATGGGGATTAAAAAAGGAGCAGGTGGGTTTTTATATCATTACAGGGTGGTTGAATACACACACTGCCAACACACATTTATGTTCAGACAGCATGCAAAAGTGAACTGCTTTGGGACTTTTTGGTTAAAAGTAAAGTTAGTTCTGAGAAAAGAGGTTGCATCATTTGTTTCAAGATTTCCCTTTTTTGATCTTTTGTTATGCAATTCAGTGACATTCCTACATCTCAGATGTGGCTTATAAAGTATCTAGTATGTTTTGAGGCCACTATAAGACTGTAAAAAAATAATTTAGTTTAAATAAGAAGTAACATTTCAATATTTCAGTGATTTAATTTAATTACATGTCATATGTACAACCATAACGAGTTAAAAGAAGAACTTATCTTACTCCTCGTAAGAAGAAGTTGTTGATTTTGCAGCTCTGACACATTAATTACCCCCCACAGATAACATTTTGATAACCCTGCAGCATTTTTCCACAGGCGCACCCACTCCCTGCAAGGGAATTTATTTTTTGGCCGGTCTCTCTCAGCGTGGTTGTCAGCTGCTATCAGCACATCTACCTGTAGAACAAAAGTCTCAGATAAAGGAAATAATCCTTGATGAGTGTGCATGAGATCAACAGACAGAACTCATTTAGCCTGTCACTATCCATTATGGAGGTTTCCTGCGAAGTCTCTAAAGAAACTATCTGCCGGTCTCCCTTGCCGTATTTTTCTGTTTCGCCAATTTAATTCCAGTATGTTGCTGAACTGTTGTGCTCAGCTGTTTTTATGACTACGTTTGTGTTCATTTCACCAATGCACTCGAAATCAAATATCATTGTTAGGTGAATGTGCAGCATTTTTGCTTTTATTGCTTTATATTAAAGGTGATGTGCAATTTTCCCCCTGTTACAGTAATAACAGTAATAATACATTTTATTTAAACAGTACTTTTTGCCATCCTAGCTTAATATGGTTGGTAAGATTTTTTTATGAAGTCTCAAATGCACACCATCCCACATTTGCATTTGATTTTTTAGATTTGTAATTTGTAAATCCATTTTTAGCCCCTGTAATCCGCTCCCAAACAACAGATGGGCCTTGCCCGGCACTGTGATTGATTCATTTGCTGATTGTTTCAATATATAATACCTGATACATGACAGAACATCTGTTTTTGTTGATGACCAGCATATTAAACCATTTAAGCTTTAAATACATACCTGACCCTAATTAGACTCTTCTAAATTAGCTTAATGGCTAAATCTGGTGAATAACCTGCTTTTTTTTTTTTTACAGCCTTATTATTGATCACTTTAATGTGTCACATGATCTTGTTGTATCTCTTCAGGGACGTGGCTGCCAGCATTGAAATTATGCAGCTAGATTTTGAGATGGAGAACTTCACCAGTCAATCAGTCACCAGAAGAATCAACTGGAATATTGATTACCGTGGCCAGAATCCAGCCTCGGATGCAGAGAAGGTGGTCACAGAGCTCACGGTTGTGCAGAAGGACATTCAAGCCATCATTCCACTTTCAATGGTAAGAAGATCTTCCTGTCTGCCACCTAGGGTCATAAAGTTTGAGAAATGAGACTGCACTTCAGTCTACTTTAAATGCGATTTAACTTGTCAAATCAGTAGATCACAACAATTACCACCCACTTTTCTAGCAGCCTTGGTTTTGGAATTATTTTTCACATTAATTTCTACGTAGGCTTTTTAATGAATATTTTAAGCCATAAATCACAAAATTTCATTGGAAGCAAAAAAAGTTTTCTGAAAATCAGACAATTCTGCTGGCTGGAATCACATTTTTATGGTAAAAGCAGCTTCTGGATTGAAAAGAAATTCTGCAACGGCCTTGGATTTTGTAAATGATATGGAAATCATATTGAAGTTTGGGTCTTATACAGAAGCATATACCATAGCTTAACTACCTTAGAGCTCAGGGTAGACTGACTTTGATAGGTTTTGATAGGTTTATACTTTATCGCCAGGCCCACATGACATCTGTGGCCACACAGAATTGGAATTCCTGTCAATCACAAAATACCACACACATAACCCTTGTGTGTTTGTTTATTAATATTTTGGCTTATTTGATGAAAATCTCCACTGCCAATGAGAGTGCAATACATTCATCTCCAAAATAAAGGTCAGCAGATTCCATCTAGGCCCAATTCAATCAGTTATTAATATGAAAAATCTGAATGAGATTTCTTCCAAAACCCCTTTGTTCTGCTGAATTGCCAACCACGTACAATATTCACATTACCATTAAGCAATAGATACTTCAGTTGAGCTCAAAAGTTACATACACCTTGCAGAATCTGCAAAATGTTAATTATTTTACCAAAATAAGAGGGAAGTTTTCACCCTGTGGCTCTTTATGCATTGTGTTTCCTTCTGAAGCATCAGTGAATGTTTGTCCAGTTGTCCTCAGTGTGAAAAGATGGATCTCAAAATCATACAGTCATTGTTGGAAAGGGTTCAAATACACAAAAATAGGGAAAAAAAAACAAAGAATTTGTGGGACCTGAAGGATTTTTCTGAAGGAACAGCAGGCAGTTTAACTGTTCAGGACAAACAAGGGACTCATGAACAACTATCACTAAACAAAAAAACACAGCTGTGGATCATTCAGGTAACAACACAGTATTAAGAATCAAGTGTATGTAAACTTTTGAACAGGGTCATTTTTTATAAATTCAACTATTATTTCTCTTGTGGACTTTATGTAAATGTCTTTTATGTGAAATATCTTTCTCAGGTCAGTACTAAATAAAAAATAACATGCGTTTTGTATGATCCCTCTTATTTTGGTAAATTAACATTTTGCAGTTTCTGCAAGGTGTATGTAAACTTCAACTGTATATAGACTTTTATCAGACATTAGCACTGTATAGAAAATCTATAGCACTTCTGTTTCAAGAAACACATTCAGTTTATATGGTTATTGTTTTAGATTTCATCTGGATAATAGACATTATTTTCACAAACAGTTTCTGAGCTGCCGCCCTTGTGAAAATGGAGTGTGCGTAATTGCATAAAATGTGCATTTGTAGTACTTCAAGTCTTAAAGGTATATTTTTAAAAACTGTACTTGGAGATATCATATTAATGGAAAATTAAAGGCCACTTAAGTGTTCTTGCGTACACTCTTGAAAATATGAACTTTGTAATAATGTCAAATTAAAAGTTTTACTTTAAATAACTTTTCGAATGTGTTAATAATATTTAGTCATCCTTTAGAGCTAGTGCGTGGATTAAAATACTAAAGCACTAACTGTAAAGTGCTTGAACGTTTATATTAAATTAGCAGGTAGTATATAAAAATATATATATTATGAAATCATATTAATGTAACAAGGATGCTGAGGCAGAAGTAGAATCCATATGCGGTTGTTTATTACAGGAAGCAGAGTACAGAAAAACAGGCAGAGGGTCAATACCGGAAAGGCAGTCCGATAGCATACACAACACAACCGTAATCCAAGCAGCAGAGAGTTTAAGCAGGCAGTGGGTCAAATACCGAGTAAGCAGTTCAATACAGCAAACGTAGCAATAGGGGTAATCCAGAGAGCGATAGTCAAGAGGCAGATACAGGGTCAAACCTTGAAAGCATTCCCCCCGGTCGAACAATCCAAACAGGGGTAATCCGTAAACTCGAAATCCAGAACAAGGCAAGACGGCAACAGGTAGTCAGACAGAGTAATAGTAAACGCTCGGTAAGGCGGGTGAAACTGGCAATACTTCACAATGGGGAAGCACATGGTGATCGCTTAAGTAGTCCCAAACAGGAAGTGGAAGTAGAAGCAGCAGAGGGAGCATGCAGTCAGTATTCGGGTGAGTACTCTGCTGGTGTGGCGTTACAGAATCCCCCCCCCCCCCAGGTCACGTGGTCATGGCGCAGGTCGGTCGGGTCTGGCTCGATGAAACTCTTCGACGAGTGATGGGTCCAGGATGTCGCGGGCGGCCACCCACGATCTCTCCTCAGGTCTATACCCCTTCCCAGTCCACCAAATACTGGAGCTGACCCCCTCGATGACGCGAGTCCAGCAACTTGTTCACCTGATAAGCGGGAGTCCCGTCAATATACAAGGGTGGTGGTGGTTCTGGGGCTTCATGGCCGGGGTCAGCGTCCGGGTGGACCGGTTTCGGGAGGGAGACATGGAAGGAGGGAGAGATACGATAGTTAGCAGGAAGCTCTAACTGATAGGTAACCTCATTAATTCTCCGTAGAATTTTGAAAGGACCTACGTACCTTGAGGAGAGCTTCCTGCTGGGCAGCCGCAACTTGATGTCCCGAGTGGAGAGCCAGACCCGTTGCCCAGGTTGGTAGGGAGGGTGTGGGCGACGTCGTCTGTTGGCTTGCAGTTCCTGTGTCCTGACAGCCTGCTGGAGACGAACATGAGCACTGTCCCACACCCTCTCGCTACGCCTTATCCAGTCATCGACCACTGGGACTGAGGATGGTTCGCCAGACCATGGGAACATCGGTGGTTGAAACCCCAGGACACACTGAAAGGGGGTGAGACCTGTAGACCAGTGGGTTAACGAGTTCTGGGCATATTCGGCCCATGGGAGGAATTCTGACCATCTATGTTGTTCCCGGTTACAGTACGTCCTCAGATAATGCCCAATCTCTTGGTTTAATCGTTCCACCTGACCGTTGGCCTGAGGGTGATATCCTGAGGTCAGACTCACATTGATGTCCAGTTGCTTACCGAACGCCCTCCAAACTTGAGAGGTGAACTGAGTGCCCCTATCACTCAATATACCCTCTGGGAGGCCATAAATGCGAAATACGTTGTGGAACAGAGCGAGAGCGCTTTCCATGGCGGAGGGTAGGCCTTTCAGGGGTATGAGGCGACAAGACTTGGAGAAGCGATCAATGGTTACCAGTATAGTTGTGAATTCGTTGGAGGGCGGTAGGTCGGTGATGAAATCGATGGATAGATGTGACCATGGGCGTTGTGGGATGGGAAGTGGTTGGAGAAGGCCGGAGGGTAGTTCCTTGGGGGTCTTGGACTGAGCACAGAGGGAGCATGATTTCACAAATGACATCACATCCTTGTTCATGGAGGGCCACCAGAATGTGTTTCGAGTTAGTTGGAGGGTTCGAGAGATACCGGGATGTCCCGCACTCAGAGAAGAGTGGACCCACTGCATCACACGATTCCATAGGTTGCCAGGTACAAAGTGCTTGTTCGGGGGGCAAGTGGTGGGTGGTGGTTCGCGTTGTTGCTCACGCTGAATTTCCTCCATGATATCCCAGGAGATGGGGGCAAGGATGACAGTAGGTGGAAGTATGGGTTCGGGAGGTTGTTGTTCGAGGGGAGGATCATGTCGTCGTGAGAGAGCGTCAGCTTTACTATTCTTACTGCCTGGTCTGTAGGTTACCGTGAACTGGAAACGAGTGAAGAAGAGTGCCCAGCGAGCCTGCCTTGGGTTTAAACGCTTCGCTCCCTTGATATATTCCAGGTTCTTATGGTCAGTGATAACTTGGAAGGGATGAGTTGCACCCTCGAGCCAGTGTCGCCATTCTTCGATTGCTGCTTTCATTGAGAGAAGTTCCTTATTCCCCACATCGTAGTTGCACTCTGCCTGAGTTAATTTCCTGGAGAAGAATGCACATGGGAACAATTTGCCTGGCTGACCGTGTCTTTGGGACAGAACTGCTCCTATCCCGCAGTCTGAAGCGTCCACTTCCACTATGAAGGGTAGGTTGGGATCGGGATGTTTCAGGATGGGGGCCAAGGTGAATCTCTCCTTGAGGGAGACAAAAGCTTGGCTGACCGCCTCTGTCCATGCTAGTTTGAATGGTTTACCTTTTAGGAGTGAGGTTAATGGGGCTGCAACCATGCTGTAATTACGAATGAACCTCCGGTAGAAGTTTGCAAAACCCAGGAAACGTTGCAACTCTTTGACGGTGGTTGGTTGTGGCCATTCTGTGACTGCCTGGATCTTCGAACTGTCCATCTTGACCCCTTGATGGCTGATATGGTATCCGAGGAACGTGGTTTGGTGAACGTGGAACTCACATTTCTCAGCCTTCACATACAGTTGATTCTGGAGGAGTCTTGATAGGACTGTTCGCACATGATCAACGTGCTCTTCTTTTGACTTAGAATAGACCAGAATATCGTCAATGTAGGCAATGACATATTTGTTGAGAAGGTCCTTGAAGATCTCATTGATGAATGATTGAAATACCGCTGGGGAGTTAGCCATCCCATAGGGCATCACCCGGTACTCATAGTGCCCCCTAGTGGTGAGGAAGGCGGTTTTCCATTCATCTCCTTCACGAATTCGGATCAGGTTGTAGGCACTTCTCAGGTCTAATTTGGTGTATATAGTGGCTTCACGTAACTGTTCTAAGGCAGAAGGCACTAGGGGAAGGGGATACCACACCACAGCACGGTTGATGATATTCAGCACTGCTCCCGAATCTATCATGGCAGTCAGTTCGAGAGACAGAGTATCATTTTCCAGAATAATTGGCAGAGTGAAAGAACGGTTATTGAGAAGGGCAAAATGGTTAATATTTACCCTGGGGTTGGTACATCAGAATCCCACACTGCTGAAGCCCAATCAATGGCTCTGCCCGTCAGGAGTGTCATCAGGAATGCACACTTTGTTTCCTCGGTTTCAAATTTATCTCTCTGGTGATCGAAGTACACTTTAACTTGACGGATGAACCCCTTACATAACTCAGCAGTACCGTCGAATTTGTCAGGGAGAGCGAAGCTTACCGTCCTAGACGTGGGAGGAGGTAGCGATCGGATGTACTGCGTTAGATGTTCGTTGACGGACTGGAGTTTGTTGAGTTGCTCCTGGTAGCTTTTCAGTATTTCGCTTTGATAAGCGAACGCCGCTTGAAATTTAGAAACTTCCGCTGGATTCATGGTAGGCGAAGTATTCTGTAACCAGGACGCTGAGGCAGAAGTAGAATCCATATGCGGTTGTTTATTAAAGGAAGCAGAGTACAGAAAAACAGGCAGAGGGTCAATACCAGAAAGGCAGTCCGATAGCATACACAACACAACCGTAATCCAAGCAGCAGAGAGTTTAAGCAGGCAGTGGGTCAAATACAGAGTAAGCAGTTCAATACAGCAAACATAGCAATAGGGGTAATCCAGAGAGCGATAGTCAAGAGGCAGATACAGGGTCAAACCTTGAAAGCAGTCCACACAGGCGAACAATCCAAACGGGTAATCCGTAAACCCGAAATCCAGAACAAGGCAAGACGGCAACAGGTGGCAACTGGCAATACTTCACAATGGGGAAGCAAATGGTGATCGCTTAAGTAGTCCCTAACAGGAAGTGGAAGTAGAAGCAGCAGAGGGAGCGTGCAGTCAGTATTCGGGTGAGGGCTCCCTCTGCTGGCGTGGTGTTACAATTAAACGGATTAAATTGCAGTTTCATCATTACAAACCTGTAATTAAAAATATGTAAATACATGACATACATATTTAAATAGAAAATAAATTTCAGTATATTTAGCAGTACACTTTAGTTATGCTTTTAAAGACTATAGAAGTAATTATAAAATTACGACTTAAGTGGGTCAAACAGCACTCTTATGTTTAACTAATTACATTTAATGAAGTGCATTTAAACTATAAAACATTTTCATTTAATTTCAATTACCATACAAATAAGTGTCCGAATAAATTATGTTTAGTTTGCTCTCAAGTATATTCATTTGAAGTATTTTATTTCCATAAGTGTACATCTTTTTCACAAGGGTTTTCACATTATATATTAAGATAAGTCAGAAAAAGACTAATTCACATGTTTCACTGTAGGGGTTTTTAAGGTAATAGGTCTCTGGAAATGGCTAGAAAGGTTCCTTACTCGCTCCATCAGCACGAAACTCCATTATTCACCTATCAAAATTCATCTTTGATTGGTTCGGGTCATTTGCCCTCCCCCATAATATGTGTGTATGTTTAAACTCGAGCATGATTCATTACACGGGGACCAGGTGCAGCAGAAAAGACACTGCTTCATGTAGAGAGGCTTCTTTGACCTGTCAGTATCCTCCATCCCTCCCTGAAACCTATCGGTGTGTTTCAAAAGCCCTGCGCAGGCAGAATATAGCGGTTCAAATAACAAGAAGTGAATACAAAACAAGACAGTCATGAGGGAAATACTGAAAACTTCGGCAGTCCAAGAGCCAAGGCCTCAATTTTTCACTCACTCCCTTTATGCACACACACACAAAGAATCCGAGAACAGATATAAGCTCTGTTCCAAAACCTAGTGAGCTGCTTCAGTAGGCAGCATTTCAAGTCATCATAGGTGGGCTCCAGTATTACTGCTTCCTAAGATAGCTTTTCCAGCCATATTCTAAAGCAGCACCACTTTTTATTCACTACAGAGAAGGCATTCCCAGAATGCACTGTGACAAACTGCTTAGTTTAAACTTAGTTTTATTGAAATCAATTTTTTGACTATGTAGACCATTCCAAATCAGTCATTACAAGGTTCTATATCAGTTAGGACACTGCCTGTGTAGGCAGCAGACAGCGAGGCGGCTCACTAGGTTTTGGAACGGCGCTTAAGTTTAGACACAGGGATGTAAGCGTTCAATAGCTGGAAAATATGTGATATACACGATACGCCATGTGTTTATGTGGGCCTCATGCATGAAAAGACCTCTTTATACATCTTCTAAATGCTCGAGAGGTCTGTTCGCCTTCATTGGGGGATTTGTAAGTAGGAAGCAATCAGTAAGGCTCATATAAGAGGTGTTTATAGATACAACAATGGCAGGACCTATATGTTGTATGCCAAGCACATGGAATGAATCCTGCACTGATTTAGGCGAGCAAATCCCACTTCATACACCCACAGACACGTTCACGTTCTGAGCATCTAATGAGGATCCCACATACAGCGCAGACGCACATACACAGATACACAGTGAATATACATGCACAATAGGCAACACACATGCACTTCTTTGAATTTCTGAATTATCACACATATAAATCCCTCGATACAAAGCTGAGTTTGAGAAAGGCGGTGTATATATACACAAAGATCCAAAGACCACACAGAAAATCTGAAATGTATTAAAATATACATTTAAACATTTGAATAAACAAAACTTTTTTTTGAAACCTGAATCAAAAAGTATAAAAATTAAGAACTGCATATGATTCTGAACAGGTTACTAATCAGATTTAAGAATCTTTTTGTAGTTGACCAAATTATCATATTTTTTCAAAATGTGAGAACATTCCCAATTCATGCTAGGTAGTACAGGGCCCGTATTCACAAAACATTTTATCTTAGCACTAAGAGCTCTCCTAAATAGCAGTAAAAGTTTTCTCTTAAAACATATGCACAAAGCTGCTAAGACAAACTTTTAGTAAGGAATGGAGAGAAGTCTTAAGCTAAGAGTAAGCATGGGGTTGACCTCGTTGTAATAAATGATGTCAGCATGCGTACTAACTATGCATTCAGTGATTGGCTGATAAAATGTTGCCACATTCAAATAAAGACTTTAACCCTCTGGGGTCTGAGGGTGTTTTGGGGCCCTAAAGAAGTCATGACCTGACATTTGTGCTTTTTTCAGTATCTTAAAAACATATCAATGGCTAAAGTCTGATTACATTGTAATCATCACAAATTGGGCTACCGTAATATGTAAGCAACATGAATGTACATGTTTGTGTTTTTGAGAAAACAAGTGAGTGAGTGCGACCTGGAAACCAGTGAAAGGTGGGATATTTTCATTAAAAAAAATGATCCTGACAGAAGAATTGCATGAAAATGTCTGTCTGTTCTGTCTGTATCATCTCAGTGAGCTTTTATGAGGTTTTACACATGCGCAGTAAGGTGAATTTAATGTTTTCGAAAGTTTTAGTGTAAAAACAGTGTGGTCGGAGAGTGTTTTGAAGTGAAAACACTGTTTTGAAATGTATCAGGATTAATGTAAACATGCCCTGAGTGTTTGAAGCATTTTGAAATTTGTAGGTTTCGTTTGAACAGAACTTTCAGAATCTGAAATCAGATTGTATTCATTTGGACTGATGAAAAATAGTTCATGTAAACATACTGATTGTTACAAATGAAAGACGTATTCTGGACAAATATCCTGAACTTCAATTTCAAATGTTTTTGTTTTTAGTAGAATCATGTTCAGAGGTGGTCTCTGGCCCAAATTTGCCCCTACATACTGGATGAAACACTATGACTTATGTATAACCTCAGCTGTTTTTCCCAACAGGTTTAGTCTGGCCACAATTAGCCCTCTTACCTCACAAAGCCTGTCTCTCAACCTCTATTAACATAAACGGCTCTTTCAAACCTGGCCAGCGAGAGAGGCCTTTAACACGCATACAGGATCAGCTCCTCATGTTCGCTTGAAATAGCTCCGTTTTGGCATGTGAAGGCGGCCCTCGATAAGCACGCGGGGGACAGAGGATGTGTTGCCTACATGGGCTTCACTTCTGTTCCTGCTTCAATGGTACATAATAAATAAAATATGACGCGGCCTTCCAGTCAGGGCTAGTATCATGAGCGCACACATACACACACACTTTTGGACAAGGGAATAGTCCTGGTGTATGAAAGAGGGAAGATTCTGGACGTGAGGTCACGATGACCTTATGTTTTTTCCTCAGGCTCTAAACCAGAGGGATAGATTAAGACTTTAAAGTTAGCTCGACCCTTTTAAAATAATATTGACACTTTTTTGGATTCTTAATCCTGTAAAGTCTGACAAAAAAATCTATTTATTTTTTATTAGACTGTATTTTGAACCTTTAGACCTGTACGATGGTGTTTTAGTGCCACGTTAAAAAATAAATAAATATTAAAAAAACTAAAATTACAAGATTAAAATCATAATGTTTTGAGAATAAAGTCGAAATGTTTTGAGAATAAAGTCAAAATGTTTCAAGAATAAAGTCGAAATTCCGAGAATAAAGTCGTAATGTTTTGACAATAAAGTTAAGTGTTTAAAGAATAAAGTTGAAATATGTTGAGAATAAAGTCGTAATTACAAGAATTAAGTAATAGCAAATAAAGTTATAGTATTTTTAGAGGATAGCCTTCACATGCAAATGGGCTGGATTGGGAGCACCGGGAGAAGTTGCCAGGCCACCGGAATTTATTTGAATATATGTGGGATTATTAGCAGAAATCATACCATGTGTTATACTTGCAGGGACAGTATGCTTGGAAATAATATTTCACGTCTTCGATTGCATTCATTAGGCCTATTGGTAGTGTGCCAGCCGCCCAATGATAGTAATAAGCTTTGTGCTTTTGGTACTTTTAATATAAAGCAAAGTCTCAGCTTCTAAAATCTGTCAGGTTTATAGTGAAATACAAACAAAGTATCTTACAGTAATGTATTTTTCATGCTCTTTAATGTGGCTGGACAGATTGTACTGTATTCATGTAAATCAAAATCTTTTTGATTATAATGAGACATTCATTCGTTAAATTATACTATTTTCTTTGTGAAAATTCCACCACTTACTCCGCAAAAAACGTCTAATTTAAAAAACAACAATAAAACGTTCTAAAGTTTGAAGTGGACTCGTTAACTTAAATTATATTGTTGTCTTTTCTGAACAATATAAGTGACTATTCACAAGCTGTTTTATTCATGGTATAATACAGTAAATGATTGGAATTAATATTTAACATCGTCCATTCATTATTTGTAGCCCAGTAATCGCAATAAGTTTGTGCTTTGTTGATTTTATTATAACACAGCTCAGCCTTCAAATTCTGTCAGTTTTATCATGAAATACAAATTATAAGTGTGTTTTTCCTCTTTATTTCAAGTTTATAGCACAATATAAACGTAAAGGAACATCAGAATTGCTACAAATTAATTCTCGTAATTTTGACTTTTTTTTTTTTATTTATTCTTAAAACATTTTGGCTTTATTTTTTATTCTTATTCTTAATTCTTGTAATTTGAACTTTATTCTTATAATTTTTATTTTAAATCAATTATGAGAATAAAGTCGAAATGTTACGAGAATAAAGTCAAAATTATGAGAATAAAGTTGAAATAATTTTGACTTTATTTTAGAATTTTTTGCTTTATTCTCCTAATATTTCGACATATTTTTCATAATATTTTGACTTTATTCTCATAATTTCGACTTTCTTGTAATCTTAGATTTTTTTATTTTTTTTTTTTATGTGGCACCGTCATAGTGTGTAAATATACAGTATATATGTTTTATATATATATTTCTTATATATTATATATATATAATCTTGTAATCGTACAATTTTTTTTTTTTTTACATTTAACTAAAATGCCATATATATATATATATATATATATATATATATATATATATATATATATATATATTCACTTTAAACTGGCTCTTTTTGCAATATATTTTATTTCTGACCGAAATAATTTAGTCTTACCTTACACGGGAGGAATATCCTGTTTTATGTCACTTTACAGAATACAAATGGCTTCCGAATGCCATTTCATGTTGACTGCAAAATCCCCATATTTTATAGCAAGCCACTTGACCACAGCAACATACATCCTTGTTTGAATCCATAAAGCATTTGCTGCTATATACCAAGCTGGTTATTTGTAGTACAGTGCACACAACTGTAAATTGCTTCGAAAAATCTCATGTTAAGGGCAGTATGTCACCTCAGCAGTGTCTTATATCAAATAGCCTGTATTTTCAGTATCTTTTCCGTATGTGATAAGAGGCTCAGGTTTACCCTGCTCCGACTGTGTGTGAAGTGTTTAATGGCTTGCAAAAGCTCCCTTGCTGTTATTTACAGCTAAAGCTGTCTATACCCATCTGAGCTGGCGGTTTCACCCATCATGTGAGACCGTTCGGCTCGCGCTGTCTGTCACTGTAAATACTGCCCTCCATGAGAATGATACTCCCATTTGCATTCCCAACCATGCGCTCGCACACTGCTGTCACTTTAAAATGATTCCAAATGAAGGGCAGCGCTGACCCGTCTCTTGCGTTAGAGCGGTATGCTACATTACTATAATAGCAAAAATGTATCAAAAACATGGTATTACTACAGTGTTAGCATGAGAACAATGTAAATATATCAAAGTAGCAGCATTTACCATGGTCAAAAAGAATACTGTGGTATTGGGGGAATATGTGTTATGGTAATACCATGGCATTTTAGGAATCACAGTACAAAGTCCATGGGATTATCATCTGATACATCACCATGGTACCACCACAGTCCTTTTTTTTTGCAAGGGATGAGAGACTCAGAGTTAAATCTTGATGTTATTACTGTGGTCTTTTCCGTCCTTAGTTATTATTTACTGAAAATAAACCTGGATTTGAATCAGCTTCCTTTGCTGAGAGTCCCTGTGTGTCCGTGACCATCTGTTTAGGTTTTTGCTTGGAGTGGAGGAAATGACAGCGGTAGGCAACACCAGCACAATAGTCTTTTTCCAAACATGAATCGTGTGAATTAAATTCAATGGTTGGATGTTGTTGACCTTTAAAGTTTACCTTGCATAAAAATGAGACGTCAGGCAAAGAATTGAGTCGGTCGGCTGCGGGATGAAAAGCCTTTGCAGAGGCCTGTAATGAATTTATTTCTTAGAGCAAGTACCCAAGACTTCCATTTAAACAAGGCAGGCAGGCCAGTAATGCACTTTGAATGAAAATTATGATTATGCAGTTTCAGCTAAGGCTATCAGAGTAATTCTGAGCTAATAACTCATTTGCTCAGTGGGGAGATATTAAAGAGAACCTAATTCAGATGTTATTTGCAAGTCCAACATTTACGACCCTTTTAATCTTGTGGCTTCATGCTAAAAAATGTGAATAAAGAGAAAAATTGTTGTATATACTTTTTAATAAAATGAAAAAGTCTACAGCACAATGTGTAATGCAATCCTGTGATAAATCCTATAGTGCTATTCCACTGTGGTTGTTATTGTTATAGAAAAATTAAAACAATTGAAAGTCATTTTCATTATTGGAAATTAAGCTGAAATAAAGTATAAATAATAGATAAAAAAAAAACTTTTGTCAGGGGAAAAAAAAAATAATAATAATATATATATTATTAATAATATATACTATTATTTTACCAAAATAGGAGTTATCATACAAAATGCTTGTTATTTTTATTTTTTATTTATTTTTATTTTATTTTATTTTATTTTTTTTAATTTATTTATAAGGTTTATAAGGTATTTCACATAAAAGACGTTTACATATAGTCCACAAGAGAAAATGATATCTACATGAATTTATAAATATGACCCCGTTCAAAAGTTTACATACGGTTGATTCTTAATACCGTGTAGTTACCTGAATGATCCACAGCTGTGCTTTTTTTTTTGTTGTTTGTTTGTTTTGTTTAAACTGCCCGCTGTTCTTCAGATAAATACTTCAGATTCCACAAATTCTTTGGTTTTTCAGCATTTTTTTCCAACAATGACTGTATGATTTTGAGATCCATCTTTTCACACTGAGGACAACTTAGGGACTCAACTATTAGATATACAACTATTACAGAAGGTTCATACGCTCACTGATGCTCCAGAAGGAAACACAAAGCATTAAGAGCTGGGGGGTGAAAACTTTTCTAAGTTTGAAGATCAGGGTAAATTTTGAATTTGAAGATCAGGGTAAATTTAACTTATTTTGTCTTCTGGGAGATATGTAAGTATCTTCTGTAGCTTCTGAAGGGCAGTACTAAATGGAAAAAAATTTGATATTTAGGCAAAATAAGAAAAATGTACACATCTTCATTCCGTTCAAAAGTTTACACCCCTGGTTCTTAATGCGTAGTTTTTCCTTCTGGAACATCAGTGAGTGTTTGATCCTTCTGTAATAGTTGCATACGAGTCCCTCAGTTGTCCTTAGTGTCTCAAAATCATGCAATCATTGTTGGAAAGGGTTCAAAATACTAATATGTAAACTCACACTTAGGTTACTTAGATCTCACACTTTGTTAAAGGAACACTCCACTTTTTTTGCTAATAGCTTAGCATAGATCATTGAATCAGATTAGATCGTTAACATCGAGCGAGATGCTAACAGTCTAATCTGATTCAATGATCTATGCTAAGCTATTAGCAAAAAAAAGTGGAGTGTTCCTTTAAGTTAAGATAAGATCTAAAATAGCATGAAAACTTGATCTGTGGGAGATTTTTAGTGAGTAATCAGCTTGATGAAATTTCAAGCAAATTTTCATGTATGTGAGCACTTTTCACTGAGCTTTGATGACTGATGATATGAAAAATTCAAAAATAGTTAAAACTAGGGCTGGGTATCAAGTTCGATACTTTTTAGGCACCGACTGAAATGCCTCAATACTACTGAGTATCGAAAAACCTCTTGTCGTTCGGTGCCAAACTTTGATACCTAAGGGGTTAATCTCGTCATCGTCAGTGTGCCAATAAGCCTGCAGTACTAGGTGTGTTCGACTAGAAGTGGCGTCGTGCAGATTGGCGGCTTTCACACTAAACGGTGGAATGCACAGCCCTTCAGAGCGCAGCGGCAAAAGTTCAACAAATTTAAACTTTGAGCGCGGCTTGCGTGCCAGTGGTGCGCTCCACTGCACGTGCGCTTTGGTCGACGCAGCAACAAACCGTTCTCACGAGAGCGATCCGAAAGCATACGAAGCAGTCTGCTCTTTATAGCTCTCTTGATCCTGCGCAGAGCCTGCGTCAAACACACCTGAACACCTGTTACACTGTGGCTCACACATGAGGCTGTAGCATGAAAGCATTAACCTTGTAACCTTAGATATAAGGCTATGTATACGCTGGTGTGTTTTTGTTTAAAAAATTAAAACAATCCTCATCCATACTGGCATTTCAGAAAAGATATCTGTCCATACTACACGACTGAAAGTGTGCATAACGTGATCATTAATGAACACTGTAGCATGATGCTACATAAGATAATAAATAAGATTTATATTCCACTTTTACTCAAAACTCATTTTAAACCACCAGCGAGTGTTTGTAATAACTTCCGTTTGCCATCGAATGTGCGTTTTGGCCATGTAATGTTGTTGAAATATGTTATGTTCTCCCTATATCTATAGGATAGGATATTGATTACATTGTTACTGTAAATTTTTCTTGTAGTGTAAGTAATGTTTATTTAACCAAGAAAATGTGACTGGGACACAAATTTACCTTTGATTTCAAAAAATAAATAAATATATAAATAAAAATTGAGGACTTTTTGTAGAAATCTGGTTGCGTAATCTAGATCAGTGGTTCTCAACCCTGTTCTTGAGTACCCCCTGCTCTGCACATTTTTTTTTATGTCTCCCTCATCTATCACACCTGATTCAACTCATCAGCTCATTAGTGGAGACTGCAAGACCTATAGTGGGTGTGTCAGATATAGGGAGACATACAAAATGTGCAGTGTTGGGGTACTTCATGGGGAGGTTTGAGAACTAGCACTGATTATATACACACTATACTCAGATTCCCAACTCTCTTTGAGAATGAATGACTTAAGCTGGTTTGTTGCTGCACATTGCTGTGAACCTTTGCATGTAAACTAGGATTTTTATGTCCAGATCGGTAGTGACGAGGACAACCTTAATAACGTATTTTGGCATTGCTTGATTTGGTTTCTTTTGCATCACACTGGGTTGCCCCACCTGCAGTGTAATCTTGTTAGTCCAAAATTACACTCCATATAAGTCCACATCTATTCTGTGTAGGACAAGTAGGGATGCTGGATCCCATCCCAGTGTCACAGGTTGTAACAAAAAAAGTTCAACAACTAAGACAAAAACTGAACAAGATTCACAGGCATTTGATGAACAGAAATGGCATAATGAGTCCCTGAACAAAGTGGTAGTCAATATCAAAAGTTGCAGTGAGGCCACATCCTACATCGCAAATAACCGATCGTTACGCTAGATAAGACCCTTCTTTCTCGGCTGGGATCATTTACAACCGTATTTGGGATCATTTGAAGCCACATTTAAGCTGCATTTTGGAAGTTCAAAATCGGGGCACCATATCAGTCCATTATATGGAGAAAAATGCTGAAATGTTTTCCTCAAAAAGCATAATTTCTTTAGGACTGAAGAAAGACAGACATGAACATCTTGGATGACAAGGGGGTGTGTACATTATATGTGAGTTTTTGTTTTGGAAGTGAACTTCATCTTTAAGTACTATAGTGCATCACATCCTCATGGACTGAACAAGAAACCAGTTTTTGCTGTGAGATGTTACCCCAAAAATGATGCACCAGGTTTGGATTTTAAAGCAGTTTAGTCTTGCAAAGCCAAAA
This sequence comes from Cirrhinus mrigala, assembly GCA_036247105.1. Taxonomy (NCBI): domain Eukaryota; kingdom Metazoa; phylum Chordata; class Actinopteri; order Cypriniformes; family Cyprinidae; genus Cirrhinus; species Cirrhinus mrigala. Next base: position 12,303,366 of record CM070011.1, read on the forward strand.
AGAAAGTAAGTTTTTCCAAATGAAGAGTCAAGTCACTTTATGTGGAATACATTACTTTCAACCCTGACAACCTGAAAGGGCACTCTAGAAATAAAAACATTTAAAGTGATGTTGATTGAAAACCAGTTCAAATAAGACTTTGGCTTTCTCATTCATACATGCATGCTTTTATTTCTACTGTTTTAAATGCCTGTTTAAAAGCGAAGGGGCTCGATGGAAAGTTTTCTCCTCAAATATGCTGTTTTGATTGAAGCATGAGGGAGAGAGAGTGGAGAGAGAGCTGCATAATCTTTGCTTTATTCCTGTGGGCCACAAGGGAAATAATTTACAGTTAGTTGTGCAACATCCCTGCAGCAATTCTATCCAAAATAATGAATTGATTTTTCTTGGAAAGCAATTGTGAAGCCAATGTGCTCTTTAATTGGCTTCAGCTTTTGAGATGTAATTGAAAGCATAGATTTATTTGCATGTGTCATCTAACAGGAAAACTTTTAAATTGGTAAGCTCAGGATAGAGCGTTTTAAAAGTTAATCCATTACCATGGAGTACTATAAATGCTATAGCCCGAGAGAATTTATACACAGTGAATGAGAACCTCAATCCCATTTGAGTTCGTCACAAATGACTGTTTTGAACATGTACGTCCGTTTCCTTAAGCTTCATATATTTTACAGCATGTATTCTTCTTTTACTTTCTGATTGACCATTTTCTGATTATGATCCATGGTCTGGTAAGCATTTATTCCAGAAAAGATATTTTAATGCTTTACAGCTATTGTAATTTTCCCCTAACATTATTTTACTTTTCTCTTATAAAAATAATAAAAATGCTCTCGCCATTTCTTTTAATTACGTTTTAGTAATTCAGCTCATTAATTCTCATGAATGTCACACTAGGTGCAATGAATTTAAAAAAAATTTAAATCGTAACACTTAAAGTGCTTTCAGCTGTCTGTTTATTGATTTATGTTTACCGCTTGCAATGCTTTTATAAAACAGATACGTGTTATTGCACAAAAATGGTTTATGTGTTTATATGACACACAATTCTGCACAAATTAATACAAGCATATGTCACAAAGCTCCAATATTACCTTAATCAGGTTACAAGCAATAAGATAATACATTGTAATCAAATACAGCCAAATTTCAGTTTGTTTAAATCAATTGATATGTGAAAGTTCCGTTAGATAAAAAAATATATAGTTTTTAAAAAAAAAACAGTTTATATATGCTCCTGTGGCCGCTGCTTTCGTGATCCCCTCGAGGGATCGATGCCTTTTCAGTCTCAGACAGTACATCAAAAGTGCTTATCAAAGTTCCATTTATATGATCAAAAATACAGGAAAAAAGAGTAATATTATGAAATATTATTGCAATTTAAAATAACAGTTTTCTATTTTAATATATTTTAAAATATAATTTATTTCGGTGATACAAAGCTGAATTTTCATCAGCCATTACTCCAGTCTTCTGTGTTACGTAATTTTTTGGAAGCTGGGATCCTTTTTTCAGGATTCTTTGATAAATAAAACGTTTTTAAAAAACAGCATTTATTCACAATAGAATTCTTTTCTAACAACACAAGTCTTTACTGTCACTTTTTATCAATTTAACACATACTTGCTGAATAAAAGTCTTAATTTCTTTTAAAGAAAGACAGAAAGTTTAAACGGTAGTGTATGTTACAAAATATTTCTGTTTTAAATAAATGCTGTTCTATTAATCATTTTATGTATCAAAGAATCCTGAAAAAAGTATTGCAGGTTCCACAAAAAAAATAAATAAATAAATAAAATAAAATAAAATAAATAAATAAATAAAATTAAGCAGCACAACTGTTTCCAACATTGTTACTAAATCAGCATATTAGAATGATTTTTGAAGACTGGAGAACTTATGCTTAAAATTCAGCTTTGCATCACAGGAATAAATTCGATTTAAAATATATTAAAATAGAAAACCACTACTGCAAAAATATTTCGCAGTATTACTGTTTTTCCTGTATTTGTAATATCAAAAAAGCCTTGATGAGCAGTTTTTTTTGTTTTTGTTTTTTTTGCAGATCAACCCTATTTATTCTTTTCCCAGCATGCATTGGGGATATTTCATAAATAATGAAAATGGTTGCATTCTTGGTCTACATTGTTATTGTTGATGATGCTGTCACAAGTAGTAACTTGAGTTGTCTTGTAATGTCAGGATGAATTTGTTCATTTTCTCAAAGAATCACTGTTGGTTCTAACCATTGCTGTGATTCATGTACCAAGCGTTGGCATCTGTATGTGGCAATTGAAGCTAACTTGTGGGTATTTTCTGTTTTGAGAGTTTTTATATGATAACTGTTCATGTCATGCAAACCTTTTCAAACTTTCTGTTTACAGTGGCCGACTGCATTTTAGACATTTATTCTACACTATTTTATTATTGTAGAAAAATCATGCAGTGTAATTATCAAAAATACACACATTTTAAAAAAGCTGCCTTGGAAAATCTGAAGGGACTCATTCAAGGGAAGTGAACCAGACTGTCTAAAACCAGACAAGCAGAATTTATATTGCTCTGACATTTTTTGACAGAGAGCGAAGCTCATGGCTTTTGACTTTAATATAGATATTGTTTTTACACTTTATTAAGCAGTCTTACACTTACTCCGGGGCTTTCCTGAACATTCAGATCTTTGGAATGATGAACTTCTACTAACCTCCTGACTCATGCGCTCTCTCTTTCTCTGTCTCTCCTTCTTCCATATCTAGGACACTGAGATTATCAACACGGCAGTTCTTACTGGCCGAACTGTGGCCATTCCTGTCAAGGTGGTTTCCATAGAGCTGAACGGAGCAGTCACTGACGTGTCATCCTTTGTGCAGTGCAAGTCATTCAACGAGGACATCGTCAAGGTACGTCACGCCCACGTCGAGAGGTTTAGTGATCTAGGACTTCCTCTACTACTCTCATATCCCATCACGGTCAACTTAAGGGACCATAAAATGACCATCAAAACCTCATTAAAGCGGAGTTTATATATGCTCCTGTGGCCGCTGCTTTCGTGATCCCCTCGAGGGATCGATGCCTTTTCAGTCTCAGACAGTACATCAAAAGTGCTCATTGCTCCGCAGAACAGCATTTCCCACTGAACAGCAGCAGAGGCCACACACTTGACTTGTGTTTAATGCCTCTTAAATGAAGAGTCTCCTAGAAAGCAGTGCACCAAAGCTCTTTTTATTAACAAAAATGACACATCTTGAGGATTAGATGCAAGCAGAGCAGGACAGTTCAATTTAAAGAGATGGAAAATGGAAACTCTGTCATTTACCTCATAGTCATTCTGAACTTGTTTAAAGGATTTTGCAAGAATCGTGCAGCTGTTTTCCAAACTGTGACAGTTAATGTTTCATTTAAAGCCCAAAAGTGATGACAAAAAAAGTCACCTAAAAAGCACCATAAAAAAGGATGAAGCGCCATAAGGCCTCTGAATCCATACGGCAGCTGTGGGTGAGAAACAGACCCAAAGTTAAGTAATTATTGAGAAATATTCATCACATCCAGTGAGCTGTTAACTCAGAAACTAGACATTTTGTGTGAACTGTAAGTACTGAACGGCTGCTGAAGCAAAGCAAGTTTTCAGGTAGACATTATCTTTATTAACAAACCACATATTTGAAGTCTAAAGTGCATTCTTGCCTAAAAACTACATTCTGTGACACAAAAACAATATTAATTATAAAATTACAGTGGCGGCCACCAAGACACTCACTGTGCGAAATACTGCAAGCGGAGTGATTACAAACAGTGAAACAGTCAGAGTTTTGTTATCACTACCATATTGCACGCTTGGAAAAGGCTCTCAGTCAATCAGATTTGAGAACCAGAAAGAACTGTTTTATAAATAAATATATTATTATCAATACAATCGATATTAATATTATTATTAACAATCAGTGTTGGGGAAAGTTACTTTTAAACATAATGCATTACACATTTGAGTTACTTCATAAAAACATAACTCATTGCGTTACTAAGTTACTTTTTATGGAAAGTGATATATTACAATACTGTTATGTTACTTTTTGTCACCTGGGCTGGACTTGCTTGTTTATTTTTAGTTACAAAAACCCAAAAGTTATGTATTTGGCAGCTATAAAGGCCCTTTTGCACCAAATGTGCGGACAGGAGAGATGTCAGTAGATAATTGTAAAAACAAAATAACTTGCATTACTTGCAGTTTTATGCTAAAGTTTGGGGACCCCTTGCAGAATCTGTGAAAATGTGTTAATAATTTTAACAAAATAAGAGAGATCATACAAATTGCATGTTATTTTTTATTTAGTACTGTCCTGAGTAAAATATTTTACTTAAAAGATATAGTCCATATATAGATTTGCATATAGTCCACAAGACCAAAAAATAGCTGAAATTATTCAAATAACCCCCTGCAAAAGTTTGGGAACCCTTTGTTCTTAATACTGTGTGTGGTTACCTGGATGATCTATGACTGTTTTTTTTGTGATGGTTGTTCATGAGTCTCTTGTTTGTTCTGAACAGTTAAACTGAACACTGTTCTTCAGAAAAATTCTTGCGGATTCTTTAGTTTTCCAGCATCTTTTGCATATTTTAACCCTTTCCAGCAGTGACTATGATTTTGAGATCAATCTTTTCACACTGAGGACTCAAACACAGCTATTAAAAAAAAAAGTTCAAACACTCACTGATGCACCAGAAGGAAACATGATGCATTAAGAGCTGGGGGTGAAAACTTTTGCACAGGATGAAGATGTCAAATTTTTTCTTTTGTTGAAATATGTATTTTTTCCATTTAGTACTGCCCTTCGGAAGCAACAGAAGATACTTGCATGTTTCCTGGAAGACAAATTAAGTACAATTTACCTGGATTTTTTAAATTCAAAAAGTTTTCACCCCTTGGCTCTCAATGGGTCATGTTTCCTTCTGGAGCATCAATGAATGTTAACTAGTAAAGTAACACATTACTTTTAAATTTACAAAAAATATCTGAGTAACGTTTTTAAATACAGTTTTATGCAAAACTTGTAATGTGTTACCCCCAAACACTGTTAATAATAATAATCTAACTTAATGAAAATTATTATAAATACATTTAAAAACATACTTTTTTGAATGCTCAAAAATACTTAAAGGCATTTACACTGGCACAAAAAATCTAACCCTAACATCTGACACAGATCGGATTTTGGTGCACATGTGTAAACACAAAAATCTGCACGAGATCAGATTTTTTTCGTATCTGATCTGGGCCACTTCCGAATGTGGATTTCATTCAGATACTTTAAAAAAATGACCTACGTCTAAACACACATATCCAATTACTCTCAGAACTCACTATAAAGATAGCATTTTAATGCCAGCGTGCTATATGCATAAGAAATTGCACATTCAGGGGCTGGTGTTCAAACCCTGCCCCGTGAATTTTATAAATACATCAGCTTTGCTATTAAAAGTTACATCATATTTTTTAGCAATGAGGTAAAAACTTTATTATTTAGTTTTTGTTATTAATCCAACAAGCTTCACTTATGCGCAAGCCTCACATTCGTGCTCTCTCTCTCTCTCTCTCTCTCTCGTTAATTCTTTCGAATTTATTTAAATAAATATCATCTCTACCTCTAATGAGCTGTAGATAAAATAACAAATGAAAATTACTGTTATTTTCCGGTCTTTATCTGTTCAGTCAGATTTTGTGCTGTAAAACATCCATGACAGCTGTTGTCCATGCTGGGAAATAATAATGGCCACTTGACGTGAATTATATAAATAATTTTAGTAGCACGGCCATTTAAAACCCGAGGGTCTACCATGTGCATAGTAAAGCCATCACTGACAATCATTTTGGGTGGGAATTATTGTAAACACAGATACTAGATAGCAGTCATGTCTGAAGCGAATGTAAACAGGTGGACAAAAAAATCAGATATGGTCAAAAGATCGGATCTGTGCATTAAGACTTGCATTGTAAATGTTTATACACAAAACATGTATGTTTATGAGAAAGATTTCATAAAAATCAGCTTTTAGCGGACTACTAGTGCAGTTGATGATCTTCGAAAATTGTGTTGGACAATGGGGGGCCATCAAATCAGCAAAGCTGAGAACCACTACTTTGAAATTGAATTCTGGCTCTTGGATGAAGCTCCATCTCAATTCAACCGCTAAGATAATGTATCTGTGTCAATGGATGAATTTATGTCTCTGCATTTGCACAAGGGGGCAGTTGGTTCCAGCTGAGGGCTAATAAATACAGGCCTGAAAACATCGCAGTGTCCTTTGCTGAAGGAAACAATCATTTCAACAATCTTCGCCATCTGTTCCATGGCACGACAGAATCTAAAAGTAGAAATCCAATTCGACTATAAACCGTATTCAGAATGTAGAGAAATAATAATATGCCGCAGAGCGTCATCTGTCCGGCAAGATTGAGATCCATAAGTCATCCGAGACGGGCTGTGAGGGCATTCGTTGTTTATCTGTTTTAAGATTCAGAATAGCCGCGTGTGCCGCAGTGCCTGGCCGAAGCATTAGCTCGGGTGTTATTGAGTGGGTTTGCTCGGCCGCCCGGGCCATTGAACTTTGGAGGCTAATTCAAGATGAGCCCTTCAAGCTGAGACAACATGAGTCCTGACAGTTCAATAAAACGCTCCGTGCAGTGGCGAAAAAAGCGTCATGCAGAAGGCAAAGGTTACAGGGCCCAGTAACATCTTTTTTGCTTATCTTACTCAAAAGGTAGTCACGAGTATCTATTGTAACATGGCTTATTCACCTAGAGCCGAAGCTTTTACTCCTGGATAGGGATGCCAGAACAGATGGGTACATGCATGGCTGTAAGTATGAGATTACATGCTGCCTGCATGGAAATGACTTTTAACATCATATTTGCCGCAGGTTCTGGTCATAAAACACTATTGTATGACCAGCGAGTGTGTCCTATGAAGTTTTTGCAAACATTTGCACATTGTTTTGTGTATTATATCTGTGTTGAATGATGAGACCCTGTGGGAGCTTTGTGTTTGGGAGCAGGAAGCTGTAAACAGTCTGTCCCAGCTGAGCTCTACTCTCAAGGCTCTGATAGTCACACTGGCCATCAGAGAACACACGTTCCCATTCCATTCCACTGCTTAGCTGCAATCCTCGCTGCACACATTTCCAATACAGCAAGCACATTTAGACATGAATAACCATGTATAGAACACAGAAGGCTTAATTAGATGAGTCACATATCTTGATTCCGGTGCAGTGGATGCCTGAATAATACGTGTAATGTATAATAGCAAATGTCATTTTATTATCTTCTCCCTTTAAAATGATGTATGTTGTGAAATGTTAAAATACTTTCTCCTGTCAAAGGCTAATTGTGAAGTATAAATATTATGAAATGGATAGTTATGGTCCTGGATACCCTACTGATTGGTCAATATAAAATTCCTGGAATGCTAATAAAATACAGATAGTAACCACTTTGATGCAAACATTTACCATATAACTGTCATATGAAATATATATAATGCAACCCTGGCACTAAAGTTTTATTTTTTTTATTTATTTATTTTTTTTTTTCAAAATAACATTTGACTTTGAGCTCCACTGGTTTTAAAATTATGGTCAATACAGATAAGAGATAATTAATTAAATCATTTTGTTAATTAAATTAAAATGTTTTTTAAAAATATTTTTTTATACATATGATAAGTGATAATTTGATGATGTTAAAATTTGCAGAATACTATTTTATCTACTTAAATTAATAATAAAAAATCATCAATCATATAAATGTTAAATATGAATTTAGATATCACGTTTTAAAATTAGCTAAAGATTTATATAAAGAATAAATACCTCATTTATTCATAAAAATTTAAGTGTTGTAAATTAGTGCTATTTTTTAAGATTAACTTTAAGTGAGCTTTTACAGAATGAATGAATGAATACAGGAAATACAAGAAATAAGCAATATTTAAAAAAAATTAAATATTGTTTAAATTGTTGTTACACTGTTCCAATATATTGTGCAAATGCTAAACTGAATGCTAAAAAAAAGAATTTAGATATCACAACATTTTAAAATTTGCTAAAGATTTATTTTTGCTAAACACTTCAGTGTTATGAATGAGTTTTATTTTTTTTAAATCCAATATCAGTCAAAGCCAATACATCTTTAATATTGACTAGGGATGTAACAATATCAAAATCGTACAATGCGATAATATTGCAATATGAAGTCCACGATACAATATTTATTGCAATATTTTAGAAAAATGCACTTTGAGAGTTCAAAATTAAAGGAGAAGTCCACTTCCAGAACAAAAATTTACAGATAATGTACTCACCCCCCTTGTCATCTAAGATGTCTTTCTTTCTTCAGTCGTATAGAAATTATGTTTTTAAGGAAAACATTTTAGCATTTTTTACCATATAATGGACTGCTATGGTGCCCCGAGTTTGAACTTCCAAAATGCAGTTTAAATGGGGCTTCAAACGCTCCCAAATGCGGTTGTAAACTCTCCCAGTCAAGGAAGAAACATCTTATCTAGCGAAACGATTGGTTAAAAAAAAGAAACCTTATATTAAGATATATTAAGATTTTATATCTTAATTTGTGTTCCGAAGATGAACAAAGGTCTTACAGGTTTGGAACAACATGAGGATGAGTAATTAATGACAGAATTTTCATTTTTGGGTGAACCCTTTAAATATATTTTAAAAACTGCACTTTTTGTGTTGAAACCATGACCATGTGACCATGATAATATCAAGACCGTTTTGATATCACGACATTGATAATATCATTCCATCCCTAATATTGACTTATGACTGATATTGTATCAATATTTTGTGCATTCCTAATTAAATTTTTAGTACAGCACCCTTCCACTGTGACTATAATATAACTTGGCCTCTTGTAGATTTTTGCCTAAATTTAGCTGGAACGCTGTATTTGCCAATAAGCATTCAGGACTGGAAGTCTCCATTTTATACCAATATTTTAGTTGTGAAAACATTCTGTTTGTTTGGAGGCTGGCTGTCATATTACATTAAATCATCAGTTTCTGCTTCAAGCTGTAGGCAGTATGTTAATCTTTAACCATGTATAGTCTGCCTTCACATGATACCATCAACACAGATAAAAGTGCATCTGCTTAACTGTGTGACGGCAGTCTGGATGGTGGAGGGTTACAGAGGGTGCTTTTTGGATTAAACACAGCTGGCGGGTGTGTGGAGCTGCAGGCATCTCAATGGGTGGCACTATCCTGACCTCGCCCCTGCCACTCCTCTGGAACCACGCAAGGTGCCAGGGCAGATTAGTGACTCTGTGGAACTCTGACTGCCGGCTGGCACGTAAAAAGTACTTTCAGCTGGCCCCTGCTGGCTAGTGACGCCCATAGTCCTTAACTGCTTTTGACTTAAAATTATCCATCCAAGTTTATTAGAAGCCCCAGGACCAAGTGGGTCAAGACTGAGCTCACATCAACAGAAGTGGCACAGCAGGAACAGATTTACGAGACTGTAGAGTGCGCTGAAAACCAGACAGGACATGCTCAACACTGCAGACTACTGCTGCTTTTGTTGTGTGCCACCTGCATCTATTGAAAGTAACAATAGTAACTATTTTTTTGTAATTGGAGATATTGCAGTGTTATATAATAATAATGTTACTTTTGTACTTTTATTACCGTCAGTGGTCGAACAAACATGTAGTACCGCCTGAACTTGCCTGTTGAGCCAATGTTGGGCTGTCTGGCTGGCCGAGACACAAATAGAGCAATATATTGATACCCCCATATAGTGACTTGCTTATAGTTCAATAATGACAACTCTCAATATAGATTTAACAGCAATTTACTGATAAAAATAGAGTGTAAGTAGGATTCATCTTGGCAGACTAGATCTGCTAGGTTGATGCTGCTGAAGGTAGGGATAAAGTAGGGATAAAACCACGGCAGATCTAGACAGGTGGTGCTGGGGAGGTGGAGGGCTAAAAATTCTCATGGCATGCAGTACTGAGCTGGACCAGTTTGAGATGGGAATAAGGCTGTGTAGGTGGGAAATGGAGATCATTTGGCTGTGCTGCTGGCATAGAAGAACCAATCAGCTAGTCGTAAATGTCTCACAGCGGACCTATTATGCACTACTACATATTAAGATTGATGCGCACGATTTACTAATTCATTCCCTTGTTTTATAAATCATGCTCCATATAATAATTCTTGCCCTTGTTTAAGTAAATCTTACGTACAAAATAATAGTTTGTTCTACATCCTGTCTGTGTTTGCATAAACTGATGTTGATGGCTCTTACTTAAAATGATTTCATGCAACGCTGCAAGGCTCTTGAGAATGTCTCTATAACTCATTCCCTCAAAATAAAACCCAATTAAAGTGTCTCTGTCCATAACATAACAGCAGCAACAAGTTTATGAAAATGCAGTCAGGAAGTAGAACAAACTATTATTTTGTACAAACAATTTACTGAAAACGAGGCCAAGAATTATAATAGTGAGTGCACAATTTACTTAAAATGAGGGAACGAATTAGACAGGTGGTGCTGGGGAGGTGGAGGGCTAAAAAATGATCATAGCATGAAGTACTAAGCTGATCATAGCATGAAGTACTAAGTACTGATGTTTGTACTACATATTAAGATGGATGTGCATGATTTACTAATTTGTTCCCTTGTTTTATATAAATCAAGCACTACTTCCTGTCCACATTCTCATAAACCGATGTAGATGTCTCTCACTTAAAACGATTCCATGCAGCGTTGCAAGGCTGTTGAGAATCTCTCTATAACTCATTCCCAACTCAAAATAAAACCTAATTAAAGTGTCTCTGTCCATAACATAACAGCAGCAACAGGATTATGAAAATGCAGTCAGGAAGTAGAACAAATTTTTATTTCATGCACACAGTTTACTTAAGGGCACAAATTATTATTTTGTGTGCACATAATTTACTTAAAACAAGGGAACTAATTATAATATTGAGTGCCAAATTTACTGAACAAATTAGACAGGTGGTGCTGGGGAGGTGGAAGCAGTTCTAAACTGAATCAGGTTGGGAAAGAGAGATCATTTGGATGTGCTGCTGGCTTGGAAGAACCAATCAGCTTATCATAGGAGTTTTACGGCTGACCTATTATGTAGTACTGATGTTTGTGCTACATATTAAGATGGAAAACATGACACAAAGGAAAAAAGTGGAAAAAATGTGGGAATGATTTACTAATTCATTCCCTCGGTTTACTACATTGTGCACATGATTAACTAATTTATTGCCTCGTTTTAAGTAAATCGTGTTGCAGAAATAATTCGAGGGAACAAATTATTATTTCATGCACAAATTATTATTTCATGAGGAAGCATTTTAGCATAAATAAATAATAAAATTAAGAAAGAAAACTTAAAAATCTTAATCTCAATAAAAGACATTTTTAAACTATCAAACCCTTACTAATGAGGTTACCTGATTCTTCACATCTAGATTTAGGACAAGCAAGGAAATATTTCATTTGAACATGAAAAGCGCTCTCTGTACCTCCCCCTCACTGCTGTTATCCTCTCTGCACTTTCACCATATGTCAGTTGTTTTTTTTTTTTTTTTTTTTTTCAGTATGATTCATAGTTTTTTCCTACTGAATAGTAGTCCCTTTAAAAAAGAAATGAAGTGGGCAAGCAGAGTTTTTCCTCAGATTCTCCTAAAGGCTACCGTGGGGAGAGAGAGCCATCTCCTCTGATCAATTCCCCATATTGATGGTATGGATAAGAGGGGGAGCTGTCTAGCAGGCCTACATATTTTATTACACAGATAGCCCCCACTATGATGAATCTCTAGTCTTGGATAGACTGCAGCTCCCGACCTCCATTTGAGGGAGATTACGTTCTCTGATTACAGTGTCAGCTGCCTTAGACCCCTAGATAAATCATAGATGGTACCCCACAGCAAAGCTTCGGCTATCTATTACAGTAAATAATTTATTATTAAAGACTGCTGAGTGTATTTATGAAATGTGTTGGCAGACCAGAAGACGTATTAGAAAAAAAAATAGTTTCTTTGGTACCTCTTCAGGTGCTGTAATGAAATTTCCAAAACTTGAAGATTTAGAAATGCGTGTGTTGTGTTCATTAGTGTGTCTGTTTGTGTGTGTAGAAAAAGAAGACAGAATGCGGTGAATAACAACTGCTGCTTTGAGAAAAAAAAATACAATGCCTCAGGAAATAAGCTGTCAGACCCAGTTCCTATGGGTTATTTTAGGAAACATGTTTTGAGTAAAAAGACCTCTTTTGCTATTAAAATTACTTTTGAATGCATTATTTTCATGTTTTACTTGATGCTTCTGAGAGTAAATCAGAATGATACTTTAACCCATTCTACTGCTAATTGATTTTAATGAAAACATTTTAAACTATGCCTGTCAGTTTATTATGTTAATTTAGTGCAATTATTATATTACAGGCTCTACGCCCACTTTTCTTTTTTAGGAGCACTTTCTAATCAATAATCAAAAAATCTGATCAAAAATTAGCCTTCCCATTACGAGGTGATGTTTGACTTCTTAAAATGAATTAAAGGGGAATTTTGTTTTTACCTTCGTAATGGCATTTTTCTAATTTTATTAAAAGTGTGTCATTTTTTTATGTCAAATTTAAAAAAAAATGATATTCTATAAGATTTTTAAAACAACAGAACAAGAACAAGTAGAATAAGAATACGTTACCAATCACATGAAATCAGTATTAACAAAATTACTACAGAAGTGGCACAGAAGAACACAAAAGTGGCTTGTAGGTGTATTTTCATATGTTTAATGAGGCTCAGAGGTGGTATGCATGCAATCAAATTCATAAATTCATGTTGAGATTAATGTTTTAAATATAAAATGTGGAATATAGAAATATTAAATGATTTAAATAACTGAAAAGATACTTAAAAAAAAAAATGACTGATTTAATTAATGAATCATTCGTTCATTTGATTCGTTTGAACAGCTGATTTATTCAGGAATCAAGTGACTGTCTGTATGAATAGGAAATTAAATAATTGACTCACTAGATTTGTTTAAAAACGCACGTCCATTCATAAACAAAACACCGCTGTGATTGGAGATGTGCAGTGGCTCAGTTGTGACTTTTTCAAACCATTTTTGACAAAGAAATAGAGCAAAATCAGGTAATAGCGTTATAGTCAGGCAAGTCACTTAATATTAACTTCTTGTTTATTTAACTGTTGTATTAAATCAATATCTCATTTACAAACTTAAAAATCATTAAAAAGCTGTCACTCATCTTAGTTATCCATTCTAATCAACAAAGCTACCTAAACTGCACAATGAATCTCTTATTTACACTGTCTCTACACTTTGTTTATGAAAGGATCCATAAGATATGTCTGTGAAACATTATTCAACGTTGCAAAAACACATAAAAACCTTTGAAGCTCCCCTCAGCGGAAACACAAATATGCTGGTCGGGTCAGTCGCACTGGTGCTCCTAAATATTTTTTTCATAGTTGCCGGCAGTAGTTTTCAGTCGCAAATGCAACTGAAATGGTCACACTGTAGAGCCCTGTATTAAAAAAGCATGGTTGGCTTTGCAAACCACACATGTAAAATAATTGTTAAGCCGTTCATGGATGCGTTCTTGGTTGGGAAAAAAAAAAAAAAAAACGCTATGCAATGCAATGGTCTCGAAACACATTTATGACAGCATATTAAAGATATGTTGCTCATGGCGTGAGATGCTGAAAAAAACCCTAAAGCCTTTCAGTTCTCCTCTGAGTCCACATTTTGGTGATGTAATGGTGTGTAGACTAGTAGGTAGCAGTCTGCTGTGGAGCCAGCACCAGTTTGGGGAGCTTTTCTTTTCAAATATTGATATATATCTGATTAATTTTGATTTGTTCAAATAAAAGTTTTAATTTACAGCCCCACTTCAAACCGACATCCACTTGCAGTTGCCCGTGAAGAGCTTTTGTATTGTGCAGCCTCTCCAGAGAATGCAGTGAAAGCAATCAAATGTCTCTTTGCTCTCCTCAACAGGTGTCCATGAACTGTGACTATGTGTTTGTGAATGGGAAAGAGACGCGTGGCTCCATGAACGCTCGGGTGATTTTCAGCTATGAGCACCTGAGTGCCCCTCTTGAGCTCACAGTGTGGGTGCCCAAACTGCCCCTTAAAGTGGAGCTCTCAGACAACAGACTGAGCTTCATCAAGGGCTGGAGGGTGCCCATCTTACCCGACCGCAGGTAAGATACGTCGATGATCTGAGCGCACAAAAATACTTGAACTCTGACTGCTTTTTATGCATATTGATTTCCCTGGTAGCACTTCAATTGCATGTTTGCTTTTATTTCGTTGCTTGTTTATTTCAATCTTCATAATACTTGTGGGTGTTATGAGGGTGATAAAACGGTGTTATAGTTTAATTAGCGGAGTTGTTAAAAGCTTTAAAGCTGGGTCACTAAGGGCTGTGTTAGTTACAATGCGGCTATAGAGCCGATGCCGCATGAGACCCAAATGTCATTCTTCATACAGCCCATTTACTGTGATTTTGACAAATTGAAGCAGCGATGTTGTCACACCGTGCACGGCAGAATATCAGCACAGGCATTTTTCATGAGGAACCTCTCCAGAATTAATCACGATGGAAAATATTCTGGTAACTCACTAGTATCATTATTGCTCCCATACAGAGGTCTTTCTTTTTTGATGTAAATCTCTAATTAAATTCATTCAAATGGGCCATTAAAATGGAAATATGATCTGATTCGGTTATGCTAATCCAATTTGGGAGCAAATCGTCAATCTACATCTAGCCTTCATGTAGGGCTGGCGGTGTGACGCATGTACCATGCAACGGAAGACAAAAGTCAACCATTAGAAATTCAGCTGTGGAGATTTATCTTCGGCACATTGGTTCCTAAGCAACGTTGGAACATTTAAATATATCTGAAAAATACTAATAATTATTGATAGTATGCATTAATATAGAATTTATGTGCTTATTTAAAACTATGTAGGAAACTATGAAAAAATAAGATATTTTCTTTCTGGTTAACTCTATATTTGTGTGTGTGAATGTAGCTGGTAGGATGCATTTACCTCACTTAATTAAATATAGAGAGTGCATTAAGATTTACTGTTATCACGCCATTGTATGCAAAGTCTCTCAGTGCTGTTATATTTTCCCCTGTTTTATATATACAACACACACACAATGCAAGTGTGTCATTACATTTGCATTTGACCTCAATTTGAGTGCCTTTTGATTTAGCTTCCTCCCAGGACCCATGATCTCCAAGGCTTTGTTCACACGTACAATCTCTGTGTGATCAGCTCAAAATCTGATTTGTTTTGCAGTTCCAGTCTTTATCCCAGTGTCTGCACTAGCATTTTGCAAGTGAAGAAATCAGATGTGGTGAATTTGTGTGGTTGGTGTACCTATGACTTAAGAATGAGCACAGCACCAAAAGACGTAAGACAGTAGCTGTCACTGTGGAAGGAAAGAGAAGATGACAAAACTCATTGCTTTGTCTCCGCTCATATTCATTCTGACATCTTGTCACAGTGCTGAGCTACGGTGCAGAAGATTTAACAGGGTACCAGTTAATCCTGATTAATCTCCTGATTTTGCTCAGTTTCTTTTTCAATAGAATAACTTTAAAAGAAAATGTTAAGAAATTAAGGTGTATAATCTCTGCATGCTTATAAATTTGTATGGATGACGCCAGTAGCAGAATAGTCTGTTTTTTCACGTAGAAAAATAATTTGCTTTTAAGAGACCCTAATAACTGTGTCCAACACACACACATAAATTATTATTACAATTATTTTTTTATACCATTATATTTCTAAGAAGACTCAGAAATACAGTAAAAACAGTAATGTTACATTTACAATTAAAATGTTTTCTATTCTAATATGTTTTAATATATTTGCACATTGTAATATTAAAAGTAATCTATCCCAGCAGTCATTATTCTAGTCTTCAATGTAACGATCCTTCAGAAATAATTCTAATAGGATGATTTTTTTGCTCAAGAAACATTGTATTATTATTATTATTATGGTACCACTTTAGATTATGGAACACATATTCACTATTAACTAAGAGTTTTCCCTCAATAAATTCCTAATTTGCTGTTTATTAATAGTTAGTAAGGTAGTTGTTAAGTTTAGGTATGGGCTTGGATTAAGGGATCTAAAATATGGTCATTCAGATTAAGACATTAACATGTGCTTTATAAGTAATAATAAACAGCTAATATGCTAGTAATATGCATGCTAATAAGCAAGTAGTTAATTCCTTAAAATAAAGTGTTACTATTATTATCAGTGTTGAAAACAGCTTCTTAATATTTTGTGCATTTGTCTGAATCTTATATATATATATATATATGTAAGCCTGTTTCCACCACTTAATAAAAAATAAAATAATGTTATTGCAAGTTTTATCTCACAATTCAGACTTTTTTTCAAAATTGTGGGATACATTCTCACAATTCTGAAATTTTATTCTCAGAATTGCGTGATATAAACTCGCAGTCGCAAGTTATAGTCAGAATTGCGTGATATACACTTACAGTTGCGAGAAATAATGTCAGAATTGTGAGATAAAAACTCACAATTGCAAGTTTATATCTTACAATTCTAATTTTTTACTCAGAATTGTGATATAAACTTGTAACTGTGAGTTATAAAGTTCAGTTTTGAGGGCAAAAAAAGACTGACATTTTCTCAGAATTGCAAGTTTGTATCTCACAATTCTGACTTTTTTCTTACAATTGTCGAGTTTATGTCTTGCAATTCTAATTTTTTATTCAGAATTGTGATATAAACTTGCAGCTGTGAGTTTTAAAGTTCAGTTTTGAGGGCAAAAAAAGACTGACATGTTCTCAGAATTGCAAGTTTGTATCTCACAATTCTGACTTAGTAACTCGCAATTACGTTAAAACTCACAATTCTGAAAAAAAAAAATCAGAATTGTGAGCTTGTATTTCACACTTTTGACTTTATTTTTCAGAAATGCGACTATTTCTTATAACTGCAAGTTTTTTTTCACAATTCTGACATAATCACTCACAATTGCGTATAAACTCGCAATTCTGAGAAAAAAAGTCAGAATTGTACGTTTCTCTCTCACACCTTTGACTTTTTTTCTCAGAATCTCACAATTCGGACTTTATAGCTCACATTTATAACGCAATTCTGACTATTTCACAGTTGCGAGAAAAAAGTCAGAATTGCGAGTTTGTTTCATGCAATTCTGAGAAAAAAAAGAGATGTAAACTCTCAATTGCAAGAAAAAAGTCAGGATTGTGAGAAAAAAAGTCGCAATTGCCTTTTATATTTTTTTATTCAGTGGCGGAAACTGGCTTTCATATATATACTTACTGTCTTTCACTATTGATTGATTATTGATTTCTTTAAAAAAAATTATATAAATAAAAAATTAAATTAAATATATGCAAAATAAATAAATAAATTACATAAATAAAAACCTCAATGAACAGTAGTATTTATAAAATAAACTATGTCAGTTTTAATTTAATTCTGGCTTTCATTAGAATGCTAAATATAAAGTATAATACGATTTATAGAAACATTTCTTGTTTGTGTGGATAAAGGCCATTGAAGCCTAACTGATGGAGCTGTGGGAAACTGTGGGCCAACACAAGCATCAAAGGAGTTTCTGTGCTGTTTACACATTTATGCATATTCTGTGTATAAACCCACGCATTCGTACAGTTATTCATAGTGAATTTCATATGTAAGCAGAAATGAGTGAATTCAGACACAGCAGTTCAGCTCTGTGTTGTGTGTAACATTACTTGTGTTACATCCCAAAAGATTTTTTTTTTTTCATTTTGAAATCTGATCTAACAACTGACATTAAAACTTATTTTCATACGTTTGATTGTTATCAAACAACTAACCAGATTCGACCACACCACAGAGTCCGCTGCCTGTTTGAGCAATACTGTATTCTTATTTCCTTTCCCTCTTCCCTTCCTTCAGCTCTTCCCTCCTCCGCTTTGTCCATTTCATTCCACTACATTGCCCAATGTTGAGACGTGTCAGTGGGCAGGTTTCTCGGATTGGCCTTCCACACAGATTGATCGATATAGCTCACTAAACTGGTGAAACAATGATGTGTCTGCAAAACTGGACACTGATTTTTATTGGGTAAGCGGGTTCCCGTGCATGAAATCTCCAGTTCTCCTGACATCCTAATGAGTTCAAGCAAAGCTCCACATTTGAGGTGTGTTGTTCTGCTCTGAAACTCATATTAACCCTTATGAGGAGACAAGAGAGTACAACTGTCCTCAAGAACACAGAGTACTTCTGTCTGCCAGGTTCAGCGCTCTTCAGCTTGTTGCAAGAGCCTCTTGTTTTTCACCTCCATGGCAACAGGAGCCTGTGTTTAACTCAGAAGAGAGCAAAGTGCTGATCAACAATTGCTTTCTACTTTCATGAGTCTTCTCCTTCTGCGTCTGTGCGCCTGTCAATCTTCCGTTGTTGCGCAGAAGTAGCAGCGTGTCTCCTTACATGATAACGCAATGCTTTACATTCAGCTCAATTTAGGCTAATCGATAGGAAGGACATGCTTTGTCAGTCACAGGCAGACAGCTGTCTCTACAACTCCAGTTATCTGATTAATTAGTTGTGTGTGTAGAATGAATGAAGTGCCATTCAGTTTTCAAGATCCACCCAGCCTTTACCATGATTCCTCTCACTTACTTCACACGGTGACAGTCTGCGGAGGGAGCAGATTAGATAGATCGAATGTGATGGTATGTGTGAGGCATGCAAGAGTCGCTGATGCAAAACCTCCTTGAAACATGACTCCAGATAATGCACTTTTTAATGCTGGAAGTTCTAACAAACTTTGTGGGGGGAATTCACTTAAAATGGAGCTTTGTTTATTGGCACACATTGTCTATCATTTTAACACCCATTGCACTTATAAAATGCAAATTAATTATGTAATGAGACAAACATTCCAAATAATCTGTGCTAAACACAATCTTGGAAGCTGGTACAGTACACTATAGCATCATCAGCTACATAGAGAGTGCTCTGATCTTGTTTAGACACCATTGGATAAATAACTTGCTATAGATCTATAGATGTTGTGGTTGTAGCTTTTTTTTGTGGTTGTTTTTTGTTATTTGTTTTGTACTTTGTTTTGTGCTTTGCTTTGTTTCGTGATTGTAGCTTGTTTGTGGTTGTTTTTGTGCTTTGTTTTGTTGCTATAGCTTTTTTATGGTATTTTTTGTTTTGTGCTTTGCTTTCTTTTATGCTTTGCTTTTTGTTTTGTGGTTATTTTTGTTTTGTGCTTTGTTTTGTGGTTGTAGCTTTTTATGGTTGTTTTTGTTTTGTGCTTTGCTTTTTGTTTTGTGGTTGTAGCTTTCTGTGTCGTTTTGCTTTTTGTTTTGTGCTTTGCTTTGTTGTTTGTGCTTTGCTTTGTTTTGTGGTAGCTTTTTTGCTTTTTTGTTTTTTATTATTTTTGTTTTATGCTTTGCTTTTTGTTTTGTTTTGTGCCTTGCTTTTTGTTTTGTGGTTGTAACTTTTTTCTGTCGTTTTGCTTTTTGTTTTGTTTTGTGCTTTTTTCACTTTTTTGTGGTTGTTTTTTGTTTTGTTTTGTGCTTTGTTCTGTGCTTTGCATTTTGTTTTGTAGTTTTTTTTTTTTTGTTTGTTTTATGCTTTACGTTTTTGTGTTTTGTTCTGTGCTTTGTTTTGTGGTTGTAGCTTTTTAGTGGTTGTTTTTGTTTGGTACTTTTTGTTTTTTGCTTTGTACTTTGTTTTGTGATTTGCTTTGCTTTGCTTGTTTTGTGCTTTGTTCTGTGCTTTTTGTTGTTTTGTTTTGTGCTTTGCTTTGTTTAATTATTTGCTTTTTGTTTTACGGTTGTATCTTTTTTATGGTTGTTTTTTTTTTTTTTTTCTCATCTTCATCTCATCATTTAGAGTTTGCTTGCTCCACCTTATTCCAAAGAAAACATATTTGTCCTCATAATCTTTTAATAAATTGTAATAACTTGCTTCACCCCCAAAAAAAACTTTTCTCTTCAGCAGTCTAATCATTTACAAACTGATGTTAATGTGAACTACAGAAAAAATAAATGTAAAATGTTTAAACGTACTCCCTTTTTTCAGATTGTGCAGGTTGCCTTCTAAACTGAATTTTGTGTTCTTTATAACACGTTTACAGAAAAAAAAAAAGCGAAATAAAACAATAGTGGTTTATTTGGATTAATAGGATTATCAGACCCTTTATTAGTCTATCTCTATTTCTCTATATAAACTGCAGTTTAAAGTTTACCAAACTTGAATGCAAACTTAATATACAGTAAAAGACAAACATTCTTAGCACATGCTGGTGTACCTGTTCTTCCACATTATCATTTTTATGAGTTGAAGTTATTTTAACTTAAATTGTAGTGTGAATTTTTCATCAATAATAACTCATAATGACCTCTCCCTCATCTTCTCAGAACGGCCAGAGACAGCGATGACGATGATGATGACGACCGTAAAGTGAGCCGAGGATGTACGCTGCAGTACCAAAGGGCCCAAGTGAAGGTTCTGACCCAGTTCCACACAACCTCTACTGAAGGCACAAACCAGATGATCACTATGCTAGGTCCTGACTGGCAAGTGGACGTGACAGAGCTGGTGCAGGACTCTCTGAAGGTGGTGGATGCCAGGGTGGCTGAGCTGGTGGACAGGACAGTGCTCGTGGCCAACGAGCTTGGATCATCCACTCTTAAGGTAGAATACAAATAAGAACACGTCATATAAATATAAGATTGATGGATTAATGGGGGATAGGTGTATTGATGAAAAATGTGTTTTGGTGAACTCTCAATGCCATATAACAGTCCAACTATATAACCAAGAATTTAATTGTGCTATATTAAGTTCTTCTCATCCAATATTATTGGACACTGGTCCTTACTCATGGTTTTATACCTGTCAAAACGTAAAACAAAGTGACTTGGGGACAATTATTCAATCCCTTTTACTATCTCATATATTCAAGTACAAACTTTACTTTCACTTACTTCTCTAGTGTTATGCTGTAGACACTGGCAGGGGGTGACTTGTTTTGTTTTTTGCTTTATTTTATATTTGAGTTTTATTTATTTTTTTTTTTTGTATGTTTGTGTGTGTTCTGCTTTATTTTGGTTTTTCGTGTTTTATTTGTTTTTCTTTTGATTTTTTTTCTTTTCTTTTGATTTCTTTTTTCACTTTCTTTTCTTTTCTTTGAATGCCCATGCTGAAAGTGTAAATGGGTTTAAAGACTGATAATTTCTCATCTCATCCTTTCTCTTTAATTTTCTGACAACAATTGCTCTTAATTCGGAGTCAACATAATTAGCTAATTATTTTAAACAGACAGATTCCTAATCATATAAATTTAGTTTACAGATAAACTCAATAAGGGTGTCTGTTTAAAGTTTTTACATTGAATTTATCAAAGTTAGCTTTGCTGCCTGTCTTTATCTTTTAATGCCCCTTTAGAAAGCCATTCATATGCATATTTAGTCCCAGTAGGCTATTCAGAAACTGCGATGTTTGGAAAGAGAATTATCTGTGTGGTATAAAACTTCAATGGTGTTAATTTAGGGGAATCATTCTTGAAAGTGAAGTTTTCTCTCCATTGAGTCAGCACACAATCAGTTCATTGTGTCCAAGCAGAGGGAGTTTTGATTGTTTGTGACAGCTTGATCACACCTCTCCAAAAGTGTTGTCTGTTGTTTGGCTTCAGAAAGTATCTGTTTTTCCTCCATAAACAAATTTGAGCATAAAAGAAAAAGTTTGCTAATTAAACTAGGGGAAACTGCAAAGGTCATTAATAATTAATGGCCAATGTAGAATTGGAATGTTTTTCGCTGAATGTGAGCTGAAAATAAACAAAACTGAGCACAGAGCACCATTTCACCCTTACAAAAAAGGAAAGGTATGAATAATGTTGTTTATAACACACACCAAGCCTTTTTTAGCTTATTTGGTGGGTCTTTGATCTTCATCTGCCACAGCGCTCATCCTCCACCCGTCACTTTGACCTGAGCACAAAGACGCACAACCTTTAAGCTTTGAACGTCTCTCACGACGCATTGTTTTGAGGATCTTACGAACAGCGGAAGGTATTGTTGACCCGTTGTCAGCATCGACTGAGCTGTAATGGTCCTGTGAATCCATCTGGAAAAGCATTAAGTGCACAATCCTAAACCTCCAGGCCTGATTGTATGTATTTCCTATGACTTAATTGGCTTTCCAGGTCTACCAAGTACAGTAATTAGGTTTGGGAGGAATAGACAAACTCTTTTTAGCCTTTGAACACACTCTATTCAAGCATCCAAAGCTCTGGTTGTAATGCAAGCATCAAAAGCTGGTGTATCAGCAAGTATAATAAAACTAATTGCAACCGCCTGGATACCAAACAGACGAGCCATTCTGGCAGGAATTTGTTTTTAGTTCCTCTTTTTCTATCTGTCGTTTCTTTTCTCTCCTTCAAATGCGCTGTATCTTTGAAGCTTGCCTTGAATGCAGGAAATAAAAAATGCAGGAACAAAACAGTTCAGTTCAATTATACATTCATCTGGATTTCCCCCCCGGCCTACATCCCCTTTCCAGCCGGAGGAAAGGAGATGGGATTGTATGAGGACTGGATGGCCAATGAACTGTAACAGCCTGCTCCAAAACATTAGTGCATTGGGACACAAACAATGTGCATCTGGGACATATGGGTCGCAAGTCTAGGCTGGATCAGGAAAAGCTTGGGTTCAGCTCCCTGGCGCCCGCCGCACGCCAAGAGAGCACCGTGTGCTTGAGCGAGAGAAAACTGAAAAATGACTGGATGGGATTTTCATGCCAAAAGATGGGCACTTCACAGACGAAGTATAATCAGCAGCATGGCTAGTTCATAAACCTACATCAGCGTCGAGGGCTTTTAGCTGGAGATGGGTAATTTCGAAGAGGGAAGTAATAGTAGGTTGGATGAAAATGTTTGCTGCAGAGCGTGGAAATTTTTGAACACCATTAAAAGTCATTATGGACTTTATTGGGCTAAATTATCAAGAGAAAAATTTGCTTTGCTCCCTCCTGTGTGGTTAAGCATAACCAGCTCTGCTGTGATTAAGCCAGTTATATGAAGGTAATATTATTGTTCTTTGTTTGGAATAGCTGCAATTGAAAAGAAAGATAATGGAGTCAGTTCGCAAATATAATTTTGACATTTACGGGTGGTGTCGAGGCAAAAGCAATTTCGGTTTCTGTCACAGCTCTAAGTGAATGAAAACATCCTGCAAAGTTTTAAATCTGAAAGTGCTCAGTGTATAAAGTTATTGGCCTTCAAAAGAAAGAGTCGATTCCGAGACATGAAAACGAGTCGTTTTTAAAATGAATCTTAAGCTGTTTCAAGTTGACGTGCCCACTTGTTGCACGCGCAGACCCGAGGCAACCATAATGGATTCCTGTCGAGAAGACTCTGTGCTCTGTTAGGGTTGTCAGGGACGATTTTTTTGGTAATCGTAGTAATAAAAATAGACCTAGTGAACAATAGAGAATGGGAAGGTGGCGTCAGCAACGGACGGCATTCTGGGACTTTCGGGCACGGGCACTACGATCTAGACTGTGTAATAGTGGAAGTAGATGTTAAAATTTATATTGTACATTTAAAAACACATTAGAATGGAGAACACTTGCTGTGATATGAACTGCCATATCTACTGTCAAGACCGAAGTGAAGAACGGATCTAAAAATGAATCGCAGTTTTACGCTTTTCAGCTTGAAGCAACACAATGGCGAAAGCAGCTCAATGAAACTAAACAACTTCAAAATCTGCCTTTGTCGTTTGTATCTATTATTTATTACAGATTCATAATTTCCGATCCACTTGTTAAGTGCTCACTCTATGACTAACACGTTTGGAAATGTAATTTAATTTGTGATATGGCTCGATATGTCTTTATCCCTTAATGAAATTAGGGCGTTACGATATGATTATCAGCATTTCTCAATTCCATTCCTCACGTACCATCGCTCTGCATATATTGCATGCCTCTCTTATTTAACCTGATTCAGATAACCAGCTGGTTCAAAGAGAGTGCCATGACTGAACTGTGTTCCAATTAACATAGTCCCTACACAATGTTCATTGCTCCCTACTCCCTGAGCAGTGGAAATCAGCTGAAGTTTACTTAGGAATATTCATTCATGGATTTGCGCTACGCCACCGCCTGCATCGTCTTCACACACAGACGAAACTTCCTTGAGAAGTGTGACATAATATACCTCTGTAAATAAATGCAATTTAAATTCATGTCTTACACACTAATGCTCGTTGAATGGAACGTAAACGCTGTCTTCGAACTGTAATCAGGGCGGAATATTTCAAGTTCGCAGGGCACTTACTTTTGAATAGAACAGACATCTGAGATATACACAAAATGTGCAGAGCAG
Source organism: Cirrhinus mrigala (assembly GCA_036247105.1). Classification (NCBI taxonomy): domain Eukaryota; kingdom Metazoa; phylum Chordata; class Actinopteri; order Cypriniformes; family Cyprinidae; genus Cirrhinus; species Cirrhinus mrigala. The sequence continues at coordinate 12,327,856 of CM070011.1, forward strand.
TGGTTCACTTACAAGATCAGCTGTCTGAGATCAAGCTATAGTGTGTTTATTTTATCTGGCAGGTATATCAGTGTCACCTAGTTATTAAAAACTGCAAAAGAGAGTGCTCTAATGATGTCAAATTTTAGTACATTTATTCTAAGCAAGTGCAAGCAGCTCTTAAAAATATTAATGCAAATACAGTCGTTTTTTCCTCTAGTGATTTGTATTTATTGTCATTGTACGCTATTTAGCATGTCCTAAAACAATGGCGACTACCCAAAATGCAATGCGCAGTGATGTAGATGCCATATCGGAATTCCCGTAATTACGAGATTCCGACTTGTAAAAAGTGTTCACGTCCTCGTAAAACTCGTAATTGCAACTTGTGAACTGGGAGTCTTCTGAGAGCTACGACTTGTACCACATGACCGCTGTGCCACCTGACCAACGTAGGCTCTGTTTAGGCATTGATAGTGTTGCCATAGAAAAGCATAATTCCGAGTCTGAGGACGTGAACAGCTCCGAGTAGAACGTCACATGTTGTCATCTCGAAATTACGGTAATTACGATATGGCGTGAACGCAGCATAGGATTCGAGGAATTGTTCCAGCCCTAGTTAGGGTACAGTTAAGGTATGTTGAAAAACTCTCAACTCATTTTTTGCCAAAATTGCCCTACATCGCTGCAGAAGTACCAACCCAGTGTTTAGAAGGTGAACATGCAAAGAAGATTGAATGCTCTTTACAAAAAAAAGGTACAACAGCGTTGTCGGACGATTTTGAAGTTGGAGGAGAAAATGAGATGGGAGTTTTTTGACATACCCTAACTGTATTGAACTGGAGAGCACAGAGTACACATCGCAGAGCTAGACAAAATGAGTATCTGTGGTTAAAAAGTGTATTTTTAAGGAAGTTTTGCTAGATAAGACCCTTATTCCTTGGCTGGGATCGTTTAGAGTCCTTTGAAGCTGCATTGAAACTGCATTTTTAACCGTCCGCTATATGGGGAAAAATCCTAGAATGTTTTCCTCAAAAACCTTAAATTCTTTGCAACTGAAGAAAGAAAGACATGAACATCTTTGATGACATGGGGGTGAGTACAATATCAGGAAATGTTTATTCTGAAAGTGGAGTAATCCTTTAAAATTGTTGCTCTCATGTACTCTGTAGCATGCAAAATACGTATTTAGTTGTGTGTTGTTGTGTTCGCTCTGCGCAGCTTGTAGGTCTCTGGCTAACCAGCCAACAGCAATATCTGTTCGCTCACAATTGTCTAGAAATGTGTCGCTGAATAGTGAATGTTTGTCGTTGTTATTACTTGGAGTTCTGATAAAGAATAGAGCTGGTGTGCTAACTGCAGTTCATCAATACGTTTCTGCATTGGGCTAATGCATATACCATGGCTGTTTGGGTGTTTACCACAGAGCTGTAGGTTAGAGTAATGGTGATGGGCGTTCCGTTTCCGAAAGGGGTCATCAGACCAATCACCGCAGCGTCACGCCAAGGAGAGGATTGGAAAAGTTATTCTTTGAGCGAATCGTTTGGGAGTCGCTGAGCAAAAAAAGTCCAAATAAACGCATATTATAAGACAATGAAAGTGTTTTTTGACCTTGCATGCATGTCAACCTGTTGTTGGGGACTTCCACAACCAAAATATGAACATTTCATAATCCATAATAGGGGCACTTTAAACTTCTGTTTGTCATGGGGAGACTGAAGAGTCACCTGCTGGCAGTGGTTCGGTCTGTTTTAAAATTCATCCAAGCTCTATGTACTTCTCCCGCTGATTATGTCTTTCTTGAGGCAAAAAACACTCCACGTAGGCTGACTTGTTCTTGTCTTGCAAAATGTGAGTTTGAGTTAATCTTCCTGAATTATGAAAAAAAAAAAAAAAAAAGCTTGTTTGGCGATTTGAGGCTCTTGGGATTGCCAGGGTCTCACGGTTCAGCAAAGACACACAGAAAAAAAAAAAGAGAATCTCTGACCCTCCTCGTCGTGCCGCCCCACTTGACTTTTCACTTGGTAAGTCCCTGGTGACCTTTAACGGTGGTGGGAGGTGAAGAAACTGTGACATAGTGGGTTTGAAGTGTCAGATGGAGGATTTATGTGGAGGCTGAGTGCTGGCCGTCCTCTGGAGAAAAGGTGTTTTTTCCCCATGCTTCCTTTACTCAGTGGGCCATATCTTCAATATGTGGGATTATCCACTAAACGTTTGTTTGACAGGTGTTGTAGCTTCACTCCTCCGCTTTTCTTCCATTTAAACTGTCTTTCGTACTGTAAATGCTTCATGTTTTTTATTGGTTTCAGGTTGAATCCCCACTGGCCGTGGAGGCGGTGCTGGGTGAAACTCCATTCTCTGTGGTTGACGACAAAGTGTCCATAATGGAGCTACGTGTGCATGCCATCTCAGGACTGGCACTTAATCTTCAACCGAGCCCTGGCAACAGCCATACCATGGTTGCCAAGGCAACTGGTCTGCAGACTCTCTCCACTCTTAAGCAGGTATAGTTGATTGCTTCATTGTTTTTCATATCTACTACCATAAATGACATATCATCTTTGTTTCTTGACGGTATTTTATTACATCCTCTGGTATATTCTTTGATCAAAACTTTTTTATGGCAGCTTTAAGTTATGAATTAGTGTTTAAAAAGAATGAAGCCTCTCCGTAAGGTGCTCAAGCCCATTTTTAAAACTTATTACAGTGCATTTTGTTTGTGTGTGTTTGGTCCAAGGCAGGTTTATTATTGTTAACCAAACTGGAAACCAAAACTAAAACCATTAAAAAAGGTACTTGAAATAAAATAAACATTAAATGAAAATAAAATAATTAAACAAAACATTAAACTAAAATTAAATTTGTTTTAATTCAGATAGTTGCCAAGATATCACTTCCCTTTTTTTTTTTTGTTTAGTTCAAGTATTAAAATAATTAAAACTAAATAAACTAAAATGAATAAAGTACTATATGTAATAAAATACCATATTAATAAAAGAAAAGAAAATATGTAAAAAAAATAAAAATAAAATAAACTTCTTATAATTCAGGTAGTTGCCAAGATATCACTTCTCTTTAGCTTGAGTATAAAAATAACTAAATCTAAATAAACTAAAATGAATAAAATACTATATTAATAAAATAAAATAAAATAATAAAATAAATGAATTCAGGTATTAATTCAATTAATTCATAGTTGCCAAGATATCACTTCTCTTTTTTTGTTTTAAGTATTAAAATAATTAAAATAAAATAAACTAAAATGAGTACAATACTATATATAATAAAATACTATATAAAATATTAAGTATACTTAGACTTGTTTTAATTCAGATTGCAAGATTGCAGTTGCAAGATATGAATTCTCTTTTTTGTTTAGTTCAAGTATTAAAAGAATGAAAATTAAATAAATAAAATACTATAACTAAATAAACTAAAATGAATAAAATACTATATGTAATAAAATACCATATTAATAAAATAAAATTCTTTTAATTCAAGTAGTTGCCAATGTCAATTCATTTTTTTTAGTTCATGTATTAGAATAATTAAAACTAAATAAACTAAAATGAATAAAATACTATATACAATAAAATACTATATAAAATATAAAATAAACTTAAACTTAAACTTAATTCAGATAGTTGCCAAGATATGAATTCTCTTTTTTGTTTAGTTCAAGTATTAAAATAATTAAAATGAAATAAATAAAATACTTTAACTAAATAAACTAAAATGAATAAAATACTATATGTAATAAAATATCATATTAATAAAATAAAATAAGGTTATTTTAATTCAGGTAGTTGCCAATATGTCACTTCTCTCTTTTTTTTTTTAGTTCAAGTATTAAAGTAATTAAAACTAAATAACTAAAATGAATAAAATACTATATATAATAAATATTATATTAATAAATTATAAATAAACTTAAACATGCTTTAATTCAGATAGTTGCCAAGATATGTTTTTTTTTGTTTGTTTAGTTCAAGTATTAAAATAATTAAAATTAAATAAATTAAATACTATAACTAAAAAAAGCTAAAATGAATTAAATACGGTATGTAATAAAATACCATATTAACAAAATAAAATAAAATAAGATAACATAAAAAAATAAAATAAAATTCTTTTAATTCAGCTAGTTGCCAAGATATAAAAAAATAATTAAATAATAATAATTAAATAATTAAAATAATTAAAACTAAATAAACTAAAATGAATAAAATACTATATATAATAAAATAAGACATCACTTTTCTTTTGTTTAGTTCATGTATTAAATAATTAAAATGAAATAAATAAAATACTATACCTAAACTGAACTAAAATATAGAATATTATGTAATAATAAATATAAATATTATGTAATAAAATACTATATAGACATTTTATAAAAGAATGAAATTACTAAAACTTTAAAATTTAAAGTGAAAACAAAAACTTTGAAAATAAAATTTTATTAGTAAAATTATAATAGTATATCAGTGATACTAAAACAACACTGGTCTGAAGACATCTACCATCTAATCATCTAATAAACTTAACCAAGATGGTCTACCAGCTCTTTAAACCAGCTATAAACCATGTAAAACCATCTTAAGTTTCTTATTTTAGCTGAATTTTCATGGTATCATCATAACGAATGAAGACCCCACTGAAGGTACAATGTCAAGTCATATATTCTGATTTGAAATGAACACACTTGTTTTGGGTCAAGAAACGTATTAAAGAAGCCAAGTTAATTTATAGGCTAAACAACATCCAAACTTGTATGTTCACATAATTGTTTAAACATGACAGTATCATTCATCATCATACTCTCCTCAGCTGAGTCCAGAGAAAAGCTCTAACCTTTGGACCCTTGCACTAATTATGCAAGTGACATTTATGTGAAATTCCTCCTTGTTGCTCAAGATCATTCTGCTAGTGAAGAGTTAACTCTGGCTGAACTTAGCCTCATATTGATGATTCGAGTCTCCATGAAGTTTACACACCATTGGCAAATTAGCCTCAGTTCAGTCTTTCAGCCAGCCCTTACTGCTTTAATAAAGGCTTGTTTGGCATTCAGACATATTCAAATCTCCTTTAATATCAGCACACCAAATGAGCAGGCATCTTGCTTAATAAGAAGCCACCGCCACTTCTGTTCTCTGCCGTTCTCGAGTGTCATCAGGGGAGCTTGCTGCGTTTGCTGTATAATATTTTCAAAGCGTTAATTGGAGCACATTCGCTCGTATTTTCCAGCGAGGACCTCATATGCTGCCATGCTAATTTATACAATGTCTTGGGCAGGTCACGGAGCCCTGCCGTGAGAGCTCGGGGCCTTTTTTTCTTGCTCCGCACTTAGCCTGTGACCAACATCCAACATCAGACGAGGGTGGCTGCTTTCAATTCACGCATTAAAATCCAGCAGTTCTCCCCCGCTCTCTGCTTCGCCACCTTTGGTTTTAATTAGCGTAATGTATCAGCCTAAGTGCTTGTGGAGACTGTGCTATAAACATCACTGATGACCCTCCTCCTCCACTGCTGCCTCTCTGTCATTTCAATCCTTCAGTGCACTTACCTACTTCACCTCTGCAGGCACAAAATAACAGTAACTTTGTGACCATTTCTCCCTCCAGTTGTGTTAGATTTCCTGATGACACTTTACAGTCATGTTCAGCTCACTGCTATTAGTTAATGCATTAGGTGCAATAACAACAACAGCATTTATTCATCTTTGAACATGACTTTCTTCTTTCAAACCAATAAAATACAGTCAGAGTTATATTAAAAAAAGTCCTGGCTCTTCCAAGTTTTATAATGGGAGTGAATGGGGGTTGACATTTTGAAGCTTAAAAAAGTGCATCCATCCATCATACTCCACATGGCTCCGGATGGGGTGAATAAAGGCCTTCTGAAGCGAATCGATGTGTTTGTGTAAGCAAAATATCCAGATTAAAAAATGCATAAACTGTAATCTCTAGTTTCCGCTAACTGTCGTACGTGTTTTGACGAGTGAGTGGCGTTCCAGCGGATGACCGGTGAGAATATTCTCACGAGCAGTGTTCATTTTTCATTTTGTAAACAACATTTTTTCCACAATGAAAATAAGACAATAACAAAACAAAAACTCGCTTTGAAACAAAAATATGACAAATAAAAACGAGACGAAGATGTTAGGGAGGGATGATTTGGGAAGATATTCATTCAGAACAAATCTGCTGCGTGGTTAGGAGTTTAGATGCGTACATTTCAACTTTATCATAGCCTATTGATCTATCCTGCGGCATAAGCTGGTATACATTTGCTGCACGTCTCATAAAACGTTCAAAGTTGTCAATATCTGGGAGTAAGAGAAGCGCAGACATATGGATAAATTTGATGAAGCAAAAGAGAACTCAATTTAGTCTGGTTTTCTGAGCGCAGGCACAGAAGCAGCGCCTCTCACACAGCGCACGAGTACTCTTTTGGAGAGTGGAGAATTATACACAAAATTATGCTAAATTGTCCGTTTTGAAAGTATTCATGTAAACACACTCGGTTACGTCTTAAACGTTGTCTTCCCCTGCACCGGAGCTGTAAAAACAGCTCACTCAGGGCTGGTCTAAGGTAAGACGGCCATGTCAATCAACTATCGTGGAAGCGGCCTTTGTTGGTGTGCCGTCACACTGACAAGAAGCTGAGAATGGCTTAATTTGAAAAAGGGTATATTTCTTATGAAGATTACAAAAATGCCACTGGGTGGATTTTTATGATAATAGGGTGGTTGTGTACACACACTGCCAACACACATTTATGTTCAAACAACACGTAAAAGTGAGTTTTGCATCCGATGACCTCTTTAACCTCCCGGAGCCAGGTGAAGTATTTTTAATGATGAATTGATGCACTTTTTGGGCTTTAAAATCTCGACCCCCATTCACTGCCATTATATAGCTTGGAAAAGCCAGGGCATTTGTTAATATAACTGTTAATATAATTTGTTAATAATTAATGATAATAATGATAATAATTTTGTTAATGTATTCGTCTGAAAGAAGTAAAGTCATATACACCTTGGATAGCTTGAGGGTGAGTACTATCCCCTTAATTTATACAAACCAATGTAATTTGCTAAGTATGTGTTTAGGTGAACATTCACCTATAATAATAAATGCTATCAAAGTATTGTTAGTTCCTGATTACATTAAATAATGTTAACAAATTAAAGCTTCTTACATAAAGTGTTTCTTATCTTCTTGCTTTTTTACATTTTAGATGCCCCTTTCCTTTGTCTCACCGGCAGCCTTTAATAATTGATTTTGCTGTATGCTAGTGTAAGCGATTATTCTGTTTCAAAGTTCCAAGAGTCTTGGATGCTTGAACATTTCACTTCTGTAGTTTGTTACGTACAGTGAATCCAAAATTATCTTCAAGATAGATCTCAAACACTTTTCTAACGTTGTTAGAAATTTAATGACATATCCATGTAAAAGTTCCAGTGTCATCTCCCAAAGACTGAAGCTTCAAGAATCAAGGGCCATTCGTGATTGATGCCATTTTATTTAGTGGCTAGAGTGATCTCGAAAGGTCCACGAGGACAACATGTCGTCTTCAATGTATTATTCAGATCATGCATATCAAAGAGTCTCTTCATCTTGACAAGACGCGTTGACAGAGCCTGAGCCCGAATGTCAGAACAACCTTGAAGTTAGTGACGCGACAGAAGAGTTTTTTTTACAGCCTCACAACAGGCCATTGCAGATAAATACTTCTCTTCCTGAATATAAAAGCAAAGCAACACTTTATTTCTGACTAAAAGCACTCTGGCAGAGTGGTTTCATTTTGTCTGCCTGCCAACAGGTGTATGGCGTTGTGCTGTTCCTTTAGCAGAGAGCAAAGCAGGAAGGCAACTGACAAGCTTAGGCTTGTTATGAGGTGACAAGAACACAGGCGTCGCACCAGTTCCACTTCCCCTGAGTCTGTGTTTCCAACGGTCAAAAGCATGCAAGCCCTTCTGATGTTCGCTTCATGTTGCTTGCTCAAGACAGTTGTCTTGTATGGACCAGTAAACACAGGATTGTGAATATTTAAAAGAGTTTTGAAAGTCAGGAGATGAAGATGGCTTACAGTATTGATCATCTCTTTGTAGTAAGTAAAAAGTTGTACAACATTTTTGCATGCTCTGATGTTGCATTAGGGATTCTCTTAATGCAGAGGTGTCCAAACTTGGTCCTGGAGGGCCAATTCTCTGCAGATTTTAGCTCCAACTTCCTTCAACACACCTGCCTAGAAGTTTCTAGTTTTTCTAGTAATACATTGATTAGCTGGTTTAGGTGTTTTTAATTAGGGTTGGAGCCTAATGCTACGTTCCAGACAACTCGAAATTTGGATTTTTCCCAACTCCTACTTAAAAAAATAACGTCTGGAACACCACTTGAAGTCGGATATCCGACCTGTGAACTCGGGGCAGATCGATCTACAGATCGTTCAGCAGAACGCGTCCAGAATATCCGAGCTAGTGTTAGCATAGCCCACCTGGCGCAGCAAGTGGACAACATACAATGTCATAAAATTCAAAACTGTTGTTTTGTTTGAATGTACTGTACTGTATGTACACTACTGCAGTCATACGACATCCATCAGCGGCACTCAGCTACGACTTTAGGGGCTACACAAAATTCTTTTGAACCAGTGAGTGTTATGTAGTTTTTCAGTAAAGAGAGTGTAAAATTAAAAAGACAGTTTACCCAAGATTGAAAAATTGCTGTTAATTTACTCGCACTCTGGCTATACAAGATGTAGGTGACTTTTTTTCTTCAATATAACAGTAAAGAACATTTTTAACTCAAACCGGTCCTTGGTGATTCATAAAATACAAAACAAGCATCGCCAAAATTATTACTTATTATTACAGTACACTAAACTGAGGACACTGACTCAGACCGAAGAGCTGATGAGCTGCTGTTGCGAGCATGTGTGAACCAAGCATTTAAATAAAGTTTTTATGGTTTCTCATGGTTTATGTAAAAAGGCGAGTTGCTAAAGACCAGTTTATTTACTTTATATGCTTTAGTTACTGTTGCCATGTCCGACAAGCCATGGCACTCTCATTAGGGTTGGGTACCGATCTCTGTACTTTTAAGGGTACCGACCGAATTGTGTTGGTACTACGAGTATCGATTCACATTACACGTTCACAAATTTCGGTACCTGAGAACTCATTTGGGCACATACGTTACCGGGCAAACTGAAATGTTTTGAAGTGTGATTACATTTGTAGGCCCAAATAGTCTCGGCAAAAAAGCGGTAGGGATTGCAGAGTCCATTCATAAAAACTGAATTTACTCTATAGCGCGAAATGCCACGGAATTCGTTTTTAGATGAATAAATCAAAAGTAGGTCTGTCAATTTATTCAAATCGCGACATGGACTCTAGTGTCTGTGAACATTAAAATGCAAAAAGACGGGTTAAATATGAATCTTGCACGTTCTTGCCTTGGTATGTATGAGTGGCAGAGACGCGGTTTTGTTTACTACACATACAGAAGCACGTGTGACGCTCACAGTGATTTTCTGCCTCTGCATCTCATTATAGACATGAGCATTATTGCAAGAGAAAAGATTGTAGGTTCCTATTGTTTAAAATGTTGAAACTGAGAGTTTTGGACTTGTTTCTTAACTAAAATAAATGTTCTTGTTATTACACAGAGAGTAAAGTATCGGAAAAAGGTACCGCTGGGTACCGGTACCGAATTTTGGGTACTGATGCTGGTACCGTACCAGTTAAAAGGAGCTGTAGCACCTTCAAGCTCAAGCAGCACGTGAACCGATCATGTCTTCCTTTTTACTAGTTATACCATGAAATAAACATTAATGAACATCAGAAGGTATCTTATTTCAACCGATGTTAATCTTCTCTCCTGTCTGGTTTGTTTGTCAAATAAAATGGCAGATTCAGAGTTATGATTGGTTAGACTGCCTGTCAATCAAACTCTGTCAATTGTGCAAACAAACTGGTGAATTGGTTATTTGAACCACTTCATTGAAACTGTCCGAAAGAACTATTTCGTGGAAAAGGTTTGGACTTCCCCATTTTCCCAAGGCTATTGATTACAGGTTACTGGTTGTAAATAACAACCAGTTTCTTGCACTTACTGATTATTTCGCTTCATAAGGCCTCAATATGTCTTCATGAGAAATGAGTATTTATTTAGTCTTGCCTGTATTTGCTATTTTCAATCTCAAGTGACAGTAGCCTTTGACTTCCCTTTTATGAATCAACAAGGACCATGGTTTCAGCTAAAAGCTTTTCTTGTTCAGTGTGCAAGAGTGGATCACAGGCACCAAAGAATTTGAAGACCGATTTAAAAAATCAACTGTTATAGGGTGTATAATGGTTGAATTCGTGCTCACAATTTCTTTTGTTTTGTGTTTGTAGGAGGCCAGTCTGTCCATCTGGGTTTACTACAGCGACAATACCGCCGCCCCCCTGAGTACGTACGACCCTAAAGACTACAACCTCAATGCCACCACAGCAGACGATAAGGTGGTTACGGTGGCTCAGCAACCCCAACAGCGGTGGCCTGTCATCGTGGCCGAAGGCGAGGGCACTGGAGAGGTAGTGCACGTAGAGATGACCATCTGCGAAACCTGCCAGAAGACTAAACGCAAGAGCGTCATTGCTTCCTCTCCTGTGTTCGTCAAAGTCCGCTTTGGACCAGATGAAGACTCTGAAGAGGAAGTGTATACAGAGACTGAAATAGACACTAGAATGGCTGCCAACACGAGAAGGCCCGCTATCGATTCCAAAGTAGGTGGCGGAGGGTATGAACCATCTTATGAGCAGCCCGCAAGCGTGCCCATTGATTACACCAACTTTCCCACAATAAGCAATCCGGAGGAACCAACTGAAGAAGATGAAGAGGACGACGAGTTCGTGCACAGTCCTCGTAGCTTGACTGACCTGGAGATCGGCATGTACGCTCTCCTCGGGGTGTTTTGTCTCGCCATACTGGTCTTTCTTATAAACTGCATTGTATTCGTGTTGAAGTATCGGCATAAGCGCATCCCTCCTGAAGGCCAAGCCAACATGGACCATTCCCACCACTGGGTGTTCTTGGGTAACGGGGAACCCCTGCGCACCCAGAGTGATCTCTCGCCTCAGACAGTGGAGAGCCCAAGCAACACCTTGGAGGGGGTACAGACTTGCTGTCATGGGGACCACCACAGCAGCGGCAGCTCCCAGACTAGTGTACAAAGCCAAGTCCACGGCCGAGGAGACGGCAGCTCTGGCGGTTCCACCAAAGACCACGGAGAAGAGGCCAGCTCGCCGACCTCCAAGCGCAAGCGTGTCAAGTTTAGCACCTTCACCCTTCCCACGGAGGACTTACCCTACAACTCCATCCCCATTGCCAACGAAGAGGACATTCAGTGGGTATGCCAAGACATGGGCTTTCAGGACCCAGAGGAACTGCACGACTACATGCGCAGGATAAAGGAAATAGCCTGATCGGGCTGTGTGCTTTCTAAAGACGTTCCTTTCTATTTTTCTCTCTTAATTTTCACTCTAGAGGAGGTACCTTTCACGAGAAAAACAACCAAGGCCTAGTGTCCAGTTTTGTTGGGGTTTTCTGCACAGTGCTGTTTCCCTTACACATTGACACTTGTATGAACTTAAAAAAAATATTCATGACGCTGCCAGGGAAGCCAAAGACGAGTCTAAGGGATTCTAGCAAAAACGGCTTTAGCGGTGTGTCTGAATGCTGCTCAGTAGTAGGGTGAGTGTACAATCTTTAAGGGAAGCATAGAGTTTCAGTTGTAAACACTGATATCCAAATGGATTCCTGAAGTACTCAATCATGTGTGGGTCACCCTACTGTGGATAGGATCTTTCTCAGAGGAATGCCTGGAGTCTTGGCACTGTGTCCATTCTTCTTCTTCTTCTTTTTCTTCTCCTCTTTTTTTTTTAACTCAACGGATTCTTCTCCAACAAAGAGGCCTTTGAAGTGCAGATTCTACTTTTGTCCCAGATTTGTGTTTGAGATGGATCATTTTCATGCCATTGTTGTTGATAAACCTGACACTTAGCCACAGAAACTGTCAGGGACGTTCGGGAGAACGTGCCATGGATTCTTTCTGTCAGTGTTGGAAATGTTGAATGGTTTTATCCCCCTGCCCCTCTTTTCGCCGTTATCTCGGTTCAACACATGCCTTGGTTGCTGAATTAGTTCTTCGTCTGTCTTTGGTATTTCATACTCATTCTCAATCTGGATGCCACCTCTGCTTCTCTCACTGTCTTGGTTCAGTCTAATGCCTTATTAAACGGATCTCAATAGTCGCAACCTCGCTCTGTGCTGACACCACATTTGTTCACAGGGCCAAAGCAGGGGCAACTCTACAGATGTCTGTATCTCAATTAAACGCGTGTCGGTACAGGAACGGCGGGAGCTTGTACATTGTGGAGTTAGATATCTTCTCCAACATTCCTCTGCATGAATGGAGACTTGGAGGCACAATTAGCGCAATTTTGTTTCTTTTTTACTTTGTATATGTTTGTATTGTGAGAATTATCTAATCATGCATAAATGATAATAGAGGACATATCATGTTACCATGCATTACATGCATGTGCCAGACCCTCCCTCCTGTGTACATACCATGTTCAGTACATAACGACCGCTGAAGCTCAACTCTTGATTACTCAGTAAGCCTGAGGAACAGGAGAGGCAGATGCCATATAGGGACTCGGCAGCCAGATACTTGAATTTCAGTGAGGCTCTCTTTTCTCTTTCTCTTTTTCTGTCTCTTTACTGATCTCACCGTGAATTCCCATCCAGGCGGTAATAGAGTCAAGATCTCTGGTAAGGATAAAATGCTATGCAAACACACTGGAGAGGTTGATTATTGTGTTCAAGTAGATGCGCCCCAGCTATCGATATAGCACCGTGGTTACTTTCGTTAATATACCAAGAAATGTCTCAAAGCTAGGTGTAACATCTGCCACAGTTTTGAGATTCAAGAAAACGCCACAAAATGCGGTAGCACAGTAGATCAAGCCCAATACTGTAAACATTTACTAGTTTAGAAAGGGTTCAGCTGGTAACGGGTCTGGAGGCTTTTTTGTGGTGGGGATATCTGTATTGCTGCTGACCTCTCACAGGTTAGATTCAGGGTTATAGTCCCGCCAGTTGCTTCAGGACGTCTAAATTCACACACTGTATTAAATGTTTATTTTCCCACTGTGCTGTATTTGTAACATGCAGGTTTTACCCGTGACTTTGTTTTATTAGTCTTAACAGGCATTTTCCTGTAACTGGGATAGAACCTTTATTTAGTTTCTTTGTTTTATAGATTTTATTATAACATTTTTATTTTTATTTTTAAAAACTCACCCCTAATTTAATCAGGGGTCCTTTGCACTCCAGATAAAAGTCACAGAGAACTTATTACTGACACCTCTTCACTTCTCTCCTATGATTCGTAGCCCCCCTTCACCTTTTCTCAAAGGATTCTGATGAACCCTCAGTCATGGCGTGTGATGAAATGTTAATTGATGATGTATCATGTCAAGGTTTTGATAGACAGTTGGAGCGTTGGGCAACGCACCTTTATGGAGGCTTAGAACTGAATGTAAACTTTTCAGCTGTACCTTGACGATCAAAATGAACAATTTCCAATGTATTATTAAGGTCTTCTGATGGGGTACGTAAGACTCGATATGACTACTAGCAAGTCTCTGGTAGCAGCTCATATACTTTTCCATTTCCAAAAATTATTTTCCTAAATGTAACATCACTTTCAGAACATTTTTGGTTTTCGTATTGTTTTCTACTTTCAAATGTATGTATGTATATGAAACAGCAGTTGCAATATCTGCGCTTTCATTTTTCTTTTTTCAAGAGGAGCTGCTACTAGGCCTTTGCCTTGACCACATGCTGTGTTGTGGTGTAGATTTGAGCTGTACTCTCTGACCTGCTGAAGCACGGTACTGTCAGCCATGTGCTGCCACACCCTTAATGTACAGAGCACTGTTACAACATCCTGTATCCTCCCTAAAAAAAACAACTGTTGTATTTCCCTCCTTATATGTAAGTACTAAAGAAAATACAATGCATAAACTTGGTCTTGTGTTTTTATTTGACAATGTACTTTGTATTATAATGCTTTGTCCAAACAATAGATGTCTAATGAGCCTGCTGAGCTGTCTAGACATCTGCTAATTTATTTATAAAGACTGTTGCTGTATAAGAGGAATGGAAATTGGGGTAATTCTAAAAAAAAAAAAAATGTTACTTTTCAAAACTGCTATTTTATTTTATATTCAGTAACATCATCAAGGCACACAGTGCACTCTGTTGTTGTAGAGCCAAAGCCAGTTATTATATTTCAACTGAAAAATTGTAAAGGCAAATATTTTATTATTTACTTAAATGTGCATTTAGGAATTGTTAACAAAAAGGCCATACATGTGTATTTGTAAAGTAAACGGGGCCATTTTTAATTTCAAAATACTGTACTTGCAGATAATATCTTTTAGGGAGAGTATACTTTCATGACTGTTTCTTAACACACTTAAGTACACTTTTAAAAAGTGTACTTTTGTAACAATGCCAAGTTTTATTTTAACGTATATTTTAAATCATTATGTTTTACATTTTTCATGCTTTAAAAAAGTACACTTATTTTGATGTGTGGACTAACATACTTAAGCACAAGTAATTATCATTTTAACTGCACTGTGCTATTTGAAGTTACGTTACGTTATGTTTTAAATTAAGTTATTTAAAATTTGGTTAATATATTTTAAATATGTTAAACTGGGTAACACTTTATTTTAGTGTCCTTGTAACAGTTGCTGTATGTACTTTATTATTGTAATAACAGTAAATTAAGCGTAATTACGTGCAGTTAACCCTAAACAAAACCCTAATCCTAATTAAGTTACATTGTAACAGGGACAGCGTACAAATTGTTAACTCTTTATTTTAAGATGTCCTTGTTGCACATTACATGTACTTACTATTATAATAACAATTAATTATGCATAATTACATGCAATCAGTGTTAATCAGTGTTGCCAAGTCCACTATTTTCCTGTGGAACTGGGCTATTTTAATATTGTTGTCGCGGGTTGTTTTTCATGTCTGCGGGTTGAAGCCACCCCAAAAACCTGATATTTAGCACATTTTACCCCCAGAACATACCCCCCCCCCCCCAACCCTGGTCATGAAAACCTGGCAACCTGTCCCTAATCCTAACCGTAACTATATACATGTAGTTAATTAATATTAATCAGTACTTAAATGTACAATTATACTGTATCAAGCACACCTTAAAATAAAGTGCAACCACATTTTTATTATACACGTGTAATTACAAATATATTTACATTTATACAGCAGCTCTTTCTGGTTCTCGAATCTGATTGGCTGATAAGAGTGCTATATTAGAGTGACATCAGAGCTCCTTCAACCGCTTCACCTTTTATATGATGTATCGCTCCGCTTGCCATACACTCTGAAAAATAAGGGTGCTTCATAAACCTTTTTGGTCCAAATGGTTCCATAAAGAACCTTTACCATCTGAGGAACTTTTCTGTTTCACAAAAGGTTCTTTGTCATAAAATAAGGTCCTTTAGATTATAAAAAGGTAAGAAAGAGATGGTTCTTTAAAGAACCTTTGACTGAATGGTTCCTTTTGGAACCAAAAATGGTTCTATGGCATCGCCATAGAAGAATCGTTTAAAGCACTTTTATTTTTAAGAGTGTATTTCTCACAGCGAGTGTCATGGTGGATGCCCTAATCCACTGTTATTTAAGAATAACACTGTTTTCGTGCCACAGCATGTAGTTTTCACAGATTTTTAGGCGAGGTGTGAGCTCCACGATGTCGGCAGCCATTCAGTGCGCATTAACCCGCCGAGAGAAGCTTCGGCTCGGCCAGATCTTCTAGAATTTACCTCTGGTTCTGATGTCTCTATACTGATTAAACACAAGATATAATTCATTTTGGGTAAATCTAACAGGCAGTCTTTGGTCTCATTAATCTATTATTTGTTCCAGAGCAAATAGTTTTGGCAAAATCTCATCATGTTTATGCAAAATTCAATACTGTATATCGGAGCGCTCCCTGTGTACTTTTGACTGAATTGCCTAGCAACTTTTATGATAGCTGTTGTTGTTAAATGTTCAATAAATAATATTTTATATAAATAGTAGCATTTAAAACTCAACGTTCCTTCATTACTAGTTCTAAAGTGACGTTTTTAAATTAGTAACGGAGGCTTGGGCTCAGCTGTTAAATTGTCAAATTTAGATTTAAATCTGTGGTGGAAGTAGTTTTTTAAAGACACTCCGTTGTCGTTTCTTATGTATTTACACACTCGTGCTATCAAACTGTTATATAAACACAATATCACATGAGAAGTTATGCGATATGGCTATATATCAGCATGCTGTGATTACCTACGGCCGAATCACAGCAGTGCCGATATACAGCCATATCGCATGTCTACTCATGCGATATTGCTCATATATCACATAGAAGTGTCAATAGAAATGTATTAAATATTGTGTTTTTAAGTATATTTTAGTTCACCTTAAATGCCTGTTAGTACATTTAGTAGTACTAACCATCAGAGCACCTTTTTTCAGTACACATAAGTAGCCTTTTATTTCATTAATATTATATTAATCTGCACGTACAGTACTTAAAAAAAATGTAAAGTGCGCTACAAGTGCACATTTAATACTTAAATACTTTGCAAAGCAAAGCTTTTCCAACAGAAATTCAACTATTCTATGATTTATGCTGACCAAAATTATAAACGTAACACTTTTGTTTTTGCCCCCATTTTTCATGAGCTGAACTCAAAGATCTAAGACTTTTTCTTTGTACACAAAAGGCCTATTTCACAAATCTGTGTTAGTGAGCACTTCTCCTTTGCCGAGATAATCCATCCACCTCACAGGTGTGGCATATCAAGATGCTGATTGGACAGCATGATTATTGCACAGGTGTGCCTTAGGCTGCCCACAATAAAAGGCCACACTAAAATGTGCAGTTTTATCACACAGCACAATCCCACAGATGTCATAAGTTTTGAGGGAGCGTGCAATTGGCATGCTGACTGCAGGAATGTCCACCAGAGATGTTGCCTGTGAATTGAATGTTCATTTCTCTACCATAAGTCGTCTCCAAAGGCATTTCAGAGAATTTGGCAGTACATCCAACCGGCCTCACAACCGCAGATCACGTGTAACCACACCAGCTCAGGACCTCCACATCCAGCATCTTCACCTCCAAGATTGTCTGAAACCAGCCACCCAGACAGCTGCTGCAACAATCGGTTTGCATAACCAAAGAATTTCTGCACAAACTGTCAGAGACCTGACTGCAGCTTGTTGTCGTACACTCTCAGAAAAAAAGGTACAGTTCTGTCGCTGGGGCGGTACCCTAAGGTACAAAAGTGAAAAGGTACATCTTTGTACCTTACCTACCCCTAAACAGTACATATTAGTACCTTTAAGGTACATTTTAGTACTTTGAAAGTACATATTGGTACCTTAAAGGTGCATATTAGTACTTTAAAAGTACATATTTGTACCTTTTCACTTTGTACCTTGGGGTACCGCCCCAGCGACAGAACTGTACCTTTTTTTCTGACCGACTTCAGTGGGCAAATGCTCACATTCGATGCCGTCTGGCACTTTGGAGAGGTGTTCTCTTCACGGATGAATCCCGTTTTTTTTACTGTACAGGGCAGATGGCAGACAGCATGTATGGTGTCGTGTGGGTGAGCGGTTTGCTGATGTCAACGTTGTAGATCGAGTGGCCCATGTGGCTGTGGGGTTATAGTATGGGCAGGCGTATGTTATGGACAACGAACACGGGTGCATTTTATTGATGGCATTTTGAATGCACAGAGATACCGTGACGAGAACCCCATTGTTGTGTCATTCATCCACAACCATCCCCTAATGTTGCAGCATGATAATGCACGGCTCCATGTTGCAAGGATCTGTACACAATTCCTGAAAGCTGAAAACATCCCAGGTCTTGAATGGCCAGCATACTGGCCAGCATACTCACATGTCACCCATTGAGCATGTTTGGGATGCTCTGGATCGGCATTTTAGAGTGGCCTTTTATTGTGGCCAGCCTAAGGCACACCTGTGCAATAATCATGCTGTCTAATCAGCATCTTGATATGCCACACCTGTGAGGTGGCTGGATTATCTCAGCAAAGGAGAAGTGCTCACTAACACAGATTTAGACAGATTTGTGAACAATATTTGAGAGAAATAGGCCTTTTGTGTACATAGAAAAAGTCTTATATGTTTGAGTTGAGCTCATGAAAAATGGGGGCAAAAACAAAAGTGTTGCGATTATAATTTTGATCAGTGCGTATTACACATTGAGGTTCTTTAGAATGGCTTGTGCTTGGCATTCAGTTCTCCAGATCATTGCTTTTATTTCCACCATTGCTTTTGCAATACCAGACTCACACACAACCACTCTAGAGGTTAAAGTAGTAGGTAAAATGAGAATAACAACCACCTTCATGGCATCTGTGATCGCCTTCAAGGATGTACAGTCTGTGCTCAAACCTCCCATGGGAAATAATGTGGGTTTTGAACTGATGCAAAGACTTCCTCACTTACAGGTCTGTTATATTGGGCTGAAATGCGAGAGAAAAAAAAAGAAGTGTTTCTGTTGCTGTGCATAAAACAACACCTCTTTTGCACCTTCGCTTTATGTACTCGTCCTGCATATCTATACAAGCTTTGAGGTCAAGGCCTGTCAACACAATGTGTATCTCGGAGCCACAAAACTGATTATTAAACTCTGTGTGTGGGACAAAATTAAAGTCACACTCATACACTCTCACACTGGTCATTTCTCTGGGAGGTATATAACCATCTGTCATCAGAGAGAAAAGCTCTAAATCACAGTGCAGATCTATTGGTCTATAGGGGGAAAAAAAAAAAAACTTGTGTCTGCAGCACATCGGTCTAATTGGTACCAACAGTAAAGTGACAGCAGAACAAAGCCAAGGTCTTCATTTAGAGACCAGTGGCACAAAGGCGACTGTAACTGAAGACTGATATTATTAAGCTGGAAAAGAGAAGTGTAATATCGCTCCCCAGGTATGTGTATTGTGGGAACACGCATCAGCTGGCGAAGTAGCCTGTAATATAACCATGCAATGTTTCCAGACATTTCATCAGCTGGGAGTTGTCAGGAATGTCACCGCTTGAAGCCGCTCATAATTAAAAGGTTGGGATTTAGCGCACATCACAGAGTTGCCAGCATTTGATGGAGTGCGGAGAGACGTTCATTTGGAATGCATCCTAATTGAAAGCTTTTATTGAAGAGATGAATTAAAGTGAAAAATTAAAAAGAAACAAGCAAATACTGGAGAGTAATAGTCTTGTTTTAGTTCTGGGTGCCTGTGTATAAATCATTATGATTTTGGTCCTCTGAATAATGATTCACCTGGTCTATGACTGTGGAAGGTTTAGTTTTTCAATTATGATAGAAAGTCTAAGTAGAACTCTTTAACATTAATGCAATTTTTCAATCAGAGCTTTGGAGCGGCCCCAGGGCTTGCTTCAGATTAACTTCAGAGGTTCTTTCAACTCCTTTATTCACTTTTTAAAATGTTCTGTAAAATTTCAACATAAATACAGCCTCTAAACTGATACAGAACTGGGCCTGTATTTACAAAACATTTTATCTTACCACTAAGAGTTCTCATAAATACCAGTAAACGTTTTTTAGTAGAGGTCGACCAATGTATCGGTTTTGCAGATTAGTCGCCGATTAATCGGCACCGATAGCTGATTGGCGGAACTATCGGTTATCGCAAAAATCCATGCCAATAGTTTTTTTTCCGGGTTGGGTCCGTTGCTGGAGCGGCTGAAAGAGTCGTCATCATACAGCGAAGTCCCTATAGTCTTTATTATACAGCGCCAGAGCGGCCTCTAGTGGCGGAAATCACTGACAGCACGTGCCGTTTGTTTGATACTGCGCTGCACAGAGCAGGACACTTCAAAAGCGGATTTATCTACAACTAAACGGTGTGTACAGTCTACTGTAGTGCATGTTTTTATGTCATTACTAAGCGATAAATTTGTTGACTAGATGCTGCATTAGTGAAGAAAGGACAGCAGTATACTTTTGCACATTTGGTGATCAAATAGTCTTGTAGACAGCCGCTTGAATTGAACGCGACGTGTCCAGTGTGTGTGATACCAGATAGCTGCCAGTTCTTCTAGACCCAGCGCTATATTTTGATTATTTTTGTATTTTGATTAGAATGTTCTAGAATAGAAGTGGTTAAATTGTGAAAGTACACAATATCCATATGTATGCAATTTCAATACTGTGGCCTTTGTGTAGATATTTAAAGATGGCCATCTTTAACGTGCTTGTTGATGTAATGGTAACACTTTACAATATGAGTCCATTTGTAACATTAAGATTGATAAAAGCTGTAGAACAGAAGTATTGTTCCTTGTTAGAGTGTGTTAATTTCAGCATTTACTGATTTTTTTATTTTTTTTTTTAAATTAGTTGCTTTTGTTAACATTAATGAACAATGAACTAACTGTAATGATCAATATATAATTAATATTAATATTTTTATTCATTTACAAAGTATAGTTCAGTAGGTTACTTTTTTTTTTTTTTTAATAGTAGAGCACTATTTATTTTCCGTTCAGTATCCATATTAAAAACTATTGGTCGATTAATCGGAATCGCCAGTGTGGTCCAACCTAGTTATCGGTATCGGTAAAATCCAATATCGGCCGACCTCTAGTTTTTAGCAAAAATTTTTCCCCTTAAAACCTATTAACAAAGCTGGGCTTGTATTCACAAAACATCTTAAGGCTAAAAGTAGCTCATAGCTCATAACTTAGGACTCCTACATTTTTATTCTACAAAGTGTTTAAGCACTAAAACTAGCTCCAAAATCTGTGAAACATTAGGAGTAGTGAAGAGGACTCCTAAGCCACTAAGACCAAGCCACAAACTATCCTAAAATGGCTGTCGCTGGCTATCCACCTCACAACATCGTGATTTTAATTAGAAGTATTACAAAACATTAGAATTAGACACTTTGACAATATGCCAATGATAACCGATCCAACAGAACGATCCAACTGCATGCCGGCGCACGTGATTAACTACTCACGTGTGATGCGCTCATATCAAGAACCTCGTTCACACAGAATGTGCTTTTGCAATGCTGCTGGGGAAAGTCACTTTTAAAAGTAATGCATTGCAATATCGCATTACTCCATAAAAAGGTAAAACTGCATTACTTAGTAACATAATAGATTCTAAAAAAAGTAATTTTTACTTTACTCAGGCCTATTTGCTACTGGGCTTGCTTATTTGTTTTTAATAACAAAAAAAACCCCACAAAAGTTATCCTCCTTATTTTTCCATAACAACAGGCGCAGCCATTTGTACATTTTATGGGTGTGGCTTCTGATCTCATCTGCATCCATTTATTTTTAGCTGTACAAAAAATCTCGTTTTGCTGCTTGATATTTCAAATTGGTGCGTCTTACCATATTATTTTAATGTAGTATCTTAATTATGAACAAACTGGTTTTTAGTGCAAACAGTTTTACTGTTTTCTGCATTTTTCGTTATTATTCGTTCTCCTTGTTGTTCTTTCCCTATAGCGTCTCGCCCATAGGTTTACTTCCACGTTGAAGAATAAGGTGGATATTTTTGGCAACTGTAAAGGCCCTTTCACAGCAAAAGTGAAATGTAAAGACTGTAAAGTGAAATGAATAAGCCTCAGCCTGAATGAAGTACCTCTGCCCCTACACGTCCCTTCAAATTTATCTCAACCTGGGGATAGGATGTGGATGTGATGTGCAATGCGATACGTATTGTTTCACTAAACTCAGTGTTGCCCCAGGGGTTTTCCCGTGGAATTGGGCTACTTTAACACTGTTGCCGCAGTTGCCGGGTTGTTTTTCATGTCCGCAGGTTGAAGCGACCCCAATAACATAATATTTAGTCCCCGGTAATTTTTAACATGGACCCCCTCAAAACACCATTGTGCTACTTTTGGGATAATTTTGAGTAGTAATTGGGTGGGTTTTGTTGTGAAAACCTGGCAACCCTGACAAAACTGGCAAACAATTTCAGCTTTAGGGTGGATAGTGAGAAGCTCCCTGATCTCTGCGTCATTCCTGTTTACACATATTTTTTTTTATTGCAAACTTTGATCTGCCTTCAAAACACCCAGTAAAATAGTCGCACGATATTGTACATCATCATTTATGGCACTGGTCCCGGCTTTTTTTCACATTCTGGGACTGTTCCCGGCAATGTTACTAGGTACCCGTTCCAGGATCAATCCCGGAATGTGTTCACGTTCACACAGAAGGCACTCTAGCAATTTTCCAGAATCAGCGTGTAGTGTAAAAGGGGCTTTACAGTGTTCAAGATATAGCTAGCTTGAAACAGTGTTTCCAAAACAAGGCTTGGCAAACCTCTGGAGGTTTGTAAGGGAACTGCAGGTGGTTTGTAAGTTGAAATTTGGCTTCTCAAAAGATAAGTGAATTGAAAACAATTTAGTAAGTAATGTTAACATACTAAAAATGTATTAATTCGTTTATCATTTATAACTAATTATTGGCCTAGATTAATAAGTGCTGTAATACTGTTCAGTCAGCTTACCTAATGAATTTCAGCAAAGTTTGCTTTACTGTAAAGTGTTACTCTAACAGTCGAAGTATTCAAAATCACGTTATTATCTCTCTTTCTCTCTGATTGTTTTCAGATTTCACACTCAGATAGCCAAAGAAAAAGCATTAAATATAAAGCTCTCTCGGAGTGGCAGAAACATTCCCTTCATATTACTGATACTAAAATTATTTAGGAAAAACTCTTGCTTCATTCAAATTCAAGTAATATTTGATTGTTTGAAATGCAATGGCAAATATTATTTGACCAAAGCTAAACTGGTTCTAGCGTGTCACACACGCAATTTGAGCTTTTGTGTTTACTCTGTAGCACATATGTGCATTGATTAGTTGTTAATGAAAGTTAATTTAATCGGAATTTAAGAAAAATGAATGATGCATGATGCGTTGATCTTGTTTCATCTGTTTGATGATCCATTGCGTTGTTCTGTTGTCACGTTTACGTTTCGCAGCAATTTGGGAGGCACTAAAGGTGAACTTCGGAACAGCAGCATATAAAATACCGAACTGATCAAAATGGTGGTACCGGTATACTGCGCATCCCTAGCTGGGATCACTTTATTGACAGTCTCATTCAAATAACTTAAATTATCTGTTTGTAAACTTTAGGGATGTGCGCGCAGCATGGTTGCAGAAAACCTGGGAGAGATAGCCTTTACGGCTAGAGAATTACGAGGATACGGGAAAAAATACTTGGATTTAAAAAGAGAATAGATTATATTGATTAGATGTCATTTTCAAAATGTTATTCGCATCTTACAAGAGCTTGTTACCCAGCGATAAGCACTGTTATTCAACGAAAGTGACGTTAGATAGTGGGATAGTCTACAGAGCCGAAACAGGGATGACGTTTTTTTTTTTGTGGGCGGTTCAAGTGGCAGTTTATAGTGCCATAGAATAAAAGAATAAAAAAGGGCAAATTTGATTTTATATTTCAAAATTCTGGCTTTATTTTCGCAATTCCGAGATTATATCCCACAACTCTAGAGGAAAAACAACTGGTCATTCTCTCTTTTCCCCTCAGCTCAAAGTTTATATCCCACACTTCTGGCTTTTTTCCCTCAGAATTGGTAAAGAATGAATTCATGTGTGAACACAATCAAAAGCAACTATTTGTATTAGCAGTAGAGTGTTTGTTCTGTTTCTTCTTTTTGTCTGGATGTCTCAGTATCAGTAGGAATATGTTTCATACATTTAACAAATGTTACAAATAACATTTGGCAGTGGCTATTTGCACTAAGTGTAAATAGCGATGGATGCTATACACTAAATGCAAATAGCAGTATTTTTAGTGATATGCTATTTACACTAAGAGCAAATAGCTATAGATTCTATTTACACTGTCAAAATAGCAGGAGTTATCTGCACGCCAGTATTGTAGTACATTATAAAACAGTATGAAATAATAATGTATTGAGTGTAAACTATAATTTTAATGCATATTATTAAATGGATGCCACCTTATTGGGACAATAAAGCCCCCCTACCCCTAACCTTGCCCTATCCAATACTTTTTTTTTTCTCCAACTTTTTGATTATTTCCTTCAATTTTATTGAAAATAAATGCCTTTCCAATGTGATATGAGATTTGAAAAGTGAGAAAAAAAAGTTTGGCAAAAGGTGGATTCGAACTCGGGTTGATCGCATCAAAACGACTACGGCACACATTTTACCATCCACACTACTGGAGCTAATGTTTGACAATGATCTTTTGTAGTGTTGACTATCCCAATCACACAGTGGTGGGCAGAGTTACTTTAAATAGCCTCTGCCAACAAGGCGGGCTATTTGCACTTAGTGTTAATAGACACTAAATAATCACAGTATATATTTTTGGCCAAGTTGTGCAGCACTATATTTGTAAATATTTTTAAAATAAAAGCAGTTAAAATAAAACACTTGCTAAAAAAAGATTAGATATTTTAATAATAATGGTAAACAAAACAAAACTAAACTTGTATACTTGGCTCTTAGCTTATAAAAAGAGAACAGAATGTGCCTTTACAGTATTCATTTACAATGTAGACATAGCAACTGAGCAGGAAGGACTGCTGCATCACACCGGTTTTATGATATTCAAAAGCAATTCGAAAAATACTGCAGACATTAAATAGTAAATAACCTGGAATATTTCCTTTGAAAAAAACTCCTTTCTCTGGACCACAGCTCAGAGCCATCGTTGTAATAGGTACTGGAGCCCTGCAGTCACTGATATTGACTGCAGCTGAAGCTGTGCGTGTCTTTGTTCACACTGCACACAAATCCGAATAGTTTTTTTTAAATCCAGTCTTTAGGACTGACTGACTTCACTGTCACTCTGCAAATGATGAAATCGAAGCCATTTGTTCAGACAGTCAATATCTACTGTATTGGTTGATTTATGTAAGCATGCACTGGCAGAAGACTTTCTCATACAAAAAGTACTAAAGCATTTTTACACTTTCAGTGACATTGTTCTCTCACTCACTTTTCACAACATATTGTGGTGAATATCACATAGTTAATTCAAAATTAATAAATCTGATCACGTTTCCAAACAATGTTGTGCACTTTTCATGCTATTATATGCACATACCAAATGATCCTCCAAAAAACTGGGTTATAAACATTGAATTCTCATGTGTTTGTAGCTGTGAACACTATCAAAACCTAGACAGATGAGTCTGCGTCCAAAATTGTATTTCAGCTGCACAAAGCCATTGTGATAACAGGAGATAACACAATTACAAGGTAAGAACTTAACCTAATAACACTATTTTTATTTATTTATTTTATTATTATTATTATTTTTTTTTTTTCAGACTGTGCACCTGCCTCTCCTTGGATGTGTTTTTTCAAAGTTATTAAAGGACTTTTGGTCCATTGAAGAGTCTATGATGTGTATGTAGACTGAGGTGATTGAGTTTTGATTAGAAGTGCTGTAGATTCAAATAAAAGTGGCAACAGAAAGCTTTTCTCCACAGAATTTCAAAGAGGAAAAAATTACAAGATAACAGCGTAAAGCCAGACAACATAATAGCCCTAATTTTTGATCACAGAGTAACATCTGAAGGCATCACTGATATCTCAGGTACATTACAGCCTCAAAGAATTTGTGATTTGAAGAAAAATGCTGTTTTCTTTACCTTTGTGTATTTATTATGTTTTTAAGTTATCTTTTGAAAATATATAAAATCTGAAATGGTTACTCTGGAAACAAGCTACTTTACTCAACAATCTGTGTGTAGCAGAACCTGTAGATCAGGAAATGCTATTATTAGCATGTGTAAGTATTAAAGCAAAACTACTGGTGAAATACAGTGATGAAGAACTGTGGAATGTCATCATATGTGAAGTAATTGAGGCATATTTGAAGCCTGTGAATAATATGGCTATTTGTCTTCCTCAGAGATGGAGTTGACAAATCACTTTAAAATGACTGAGCATGGGCGTAAATTGACATTTGAGCTAGCGGGGTCAGACCGTGCCAGTCACTTTGGTCAGTCACCAAGTTAATTACACCTTCATATTCACACTCCATACAGTCTCTCGACTAATATTTTCTTCTAAAAAATTAAATTATTAAATTCACCTACAAACTTATACACAAAAAGGCTTTTTAAGGCTTGTGACGATATTTTTCTTACACATTGTTCTTGGTTTGTTTTTTGTTTTTTTGCATATGGAAATTGTCATTAATTACTCACCCACATGTCCTTGCAAAGCCGTAAGACCTTCGTTCATCTTCGGAACACAAATTAAGATATTTTTTAAATAATCCCAGAGCTTTCTGACCCTGCATAGACAGCAACTGAACTACCGCTTTCAAGGATCTTTCCCTTTAAATTCAATACAATAGTATAATGAGGCCCCGCCCACTGACACACGACTCCTGTCCTGTTTACACCAGACGCGAAGCAAGCATGGCCTCGCGTCGAACGCTGTCTACACTGAATACTGTATACATATGCCAGTTCAGTTTCTTCTGACATACTCCAACAGCTTCTGTCTGCTGACAAAATGGACGAGTAAAGGTACATTCGTTTTGATATGCCCGGTTTAAACAAGATGTTTAAAGGTTCCCAGCGTCAAGTGGATGGTTTGTTTTTAATGGTGTCCTGTGTTTGTTAGGAGCATTTGAAAATTTGCTAATTGTTTTGTAAACAAGGACCAGTGTAATGGAGAATTTGGAAAGAAACTTTTGCTGAAAGATGAAGCTGCCAACTGTATTGGATCTGACAGCAGCTATGTTGCAAACCGTAAGTAAACAATTTCATAATTCTTTCTCTGTAATGATTTTTATAGATTATGTTTTCAAAACACTTGTATGGAATAACCTGGAATAGCTGATACTTTTGCACAGCAGTGGCCTTTATACTGACAAGCATTAACGCCCCATAAAAATGATCATTTTAGACAGAGGGCCAAAATAATGCTGTTTTGTGTGTGAGAAAGAGAGAAAGGAAAAAAAGGGGAAAAAAATCATTTTCATGAAAAACAGTATTTTGGTTTGGAAAGACAAGGGTAGGCTAAATAAATTATTTGTAGATGAATATCTCAGTTTTCTGAGTACATGCTGACAAGGACATATCAAATACAGTGGCTGAATTAAAGAAAAAGAAAAATAGTATAAAATATAGGACAGTAATAGAAAAATATTCTGTCCACATAACACTTACACACTTTGAAAGCCACGTTTTTACCTTCTACTTTAAGCCAGTAACTCACTCTCTCTTTGAGTTTTATAAATCATTTTCTACCACATGATTTGTTCTGAAAGGCTACCAGAAAAGCCAGGTAACCAAGTTCATAAACCTTTGAGGACAGACCTGACAAGGACGTATAAAAATACAATGGTTGAATTAAAGAACCATTGGTTAAATAAAGAAAAAGGAAAAATAACGTGAAAATGTTTAAATTGAAAGCCACGTTTTTACCATCTTCTATTTTAAATCAGTGGGTAACTCGTTTTCTCTCAGAAAGGCTACCAGTAATGCCAGGTAACCAAGTTCATTAAATTCATTCACAATATTCACAAACCCTGTGGCCTCCCCACAAGCTCTGTCCATTATTGAGAGTCATTTATTAAACCTACCCAGGCCATTTTACGGCAGCAATAGCGCGTGGACGACCTTTCTCTATGGGTCAATACTTTGAGCATAACAAGGGTGTATATGAAGAAATGTGACAATGAGTATTGTTTCAACTGAGCACACAGCATATGGGCTATGATGGCTGATGCTTTATCTTCATTCTGAGCCAACCACAGTGTTTCCGTCATTTCATTAACAAGAGTGGAGACTTTTCTGTGAGTCTTGGACGCTAGAGACAAAGATTAATGCACAGGCCTGCTGAGCATCTGCCCAGGGGCCCCAAACCAGCAGAGGGCTCTAAGGAGTTGCAGAAATGGCTTATATTTGCTGTTTGAGAAATAATTCTTGTTTTGTGCGAATAACAGAGCAATTCTGAACGTAGTTGTAATAAATGACAAAATACTAATATTCTTTTCTGCTTCTTTGTGCTGCATCTAGCTGTTTTCAACAACACCATAAAAATGAGTCCAATGAGAAGGGCCCCTGATGTGCTCCAGAGCACTCCAATATTATAATTTCTGATTCATCATGAAGCAGAGATAGCAAATAATTGCTCTCTTTTAGTGGCTTCGTCTGACAATGCCAGTGGGTTTTGTGGTTTAACGCTGTCCACAGTTGATTAATACTCTGATAGGCTTCAAAGAGAGGCCTGTTAATAAACATTTGGTTAGAAGATCACCACTGAAGGAGATAATAGCTTTATTTCAAAATGTAGTGATCTCCCTTGCTGCCTTCTTAAGCAGCTGCCTTTTAAGGTAACATTCTGGATCCTCTACAGTGAATGGGTGCCATCAGAATGAGAGTCCAAACAGCTGTTCAAACATCACAATAATCCTTAAGTAATCCGCAGGACTCAAGTCCATCAATTAATGTCTTGAGAATTTATGAAATTTATTTATGAGATTTATGAAAGCTAAATAAATAAGCTTTCCATTGATGTATGGTTTGTTAGGATAGGGAAATATTTGGTCGAGATACAACTATTTGAAAATCTGGAATCTGAGGGAGAAAAAAAAAATCAAAATATTGAGAAAATCACCTTTAAAGTTGTCCAAATTAAGTTCTTAGCAATGCATATTACTAATCAAAAATTAAGTTTTAATATATTTACGGTAGGGAATTTACTAAATATCTTCATGGAGCATGATCTTTACCTAATATCCTAAAAATCGATCATTTTGACCCATACTATGTATTGTTGGCTATTGCTACAAATATACCCGTGCTACTTACTTTTGGTTTTGTGCTAAATTTCTCCAAATCTGTTCTGATGAGTGTGGCCTGAGTAAATTTCCAATTTTTGAAAACTTTTTCTTTAATCTTCTGTTAAGATGATAAAACCATCCAAATTTTTTTGAACATGAACATGTACAAATATGATATGAAAGATCTTCTTTCTGGAATTCTTTAACTCCATATTATAATAGTGAGATTTAACTGATAGCATTGACATTGGTCACTAATAAGGCATTGGTTATCTGTAATGTAGCCACAAGTGGCCTGGATGAGAACTTGAGGATCTAATTAAGCTTGTATTCGTTAATTATTTTAATAAACAGTGGAATTCTAGATAATAGCAGGGGTGCTGTGGTCATTTGTCAAAATCTGATTAATAGCTGGCTCTGGATGGTGAGAGATGAGTAGATGCTTTTTAATTTATTGGCTAAAAATGCTTGGCACATTCTCCACTCAGTTCGCATTTATACGGAACGATGCTGACTGAAATGGATGCGCCCCATTTCTGTTGTACTGCTGAGCCAGCTGTATTATTCCACCAATTAGAGATGACTCATCTGTGCCTACAAAGACAGGACGTCTCCAGAAACTAGAACAATAATGACACTTAGTCAGATGTGAGGCATGCCATTTGCAAATGTTAAACAGGACTGAAAGCAAACAGGGATCAAATTTGGAATTTAAGTCAAGTACTGTGCACTACTCTATTGTCATAGCATCAGATAGATAGATAGATAGATAGATAGATAGATAGATAGATAGAAAGAAAAAAAGATAGAAAGAAAGAAAGAAATATGCATGCCAGAAAAACACCTTCTATCCCTTCTATCTCAGAATATGAAAAACAATCTTTTTTGTCATCAGTTACTTTCTTCGTGAGTCATAAAACACAAACAAGAAAGCATGGTGAAGTGCCAGAATCATCCACATTTTCCAGGAAAATGAAAGGGGGATAAGAGGTTGGATTGATTAACTTTTTTTTTATTTGTTTTGTTTTTGTTTTTGTTTTTTTGGCCTTTGCAATTTGAATGCAACACATCTGACAGCCAAAGAAAAAGGAATCAGTTTCCCTTCTAATGCTAAAATCAGTCTAGGGATGGTGAGGCTGGTATTATTAAATTTGACTGGCATATTGTCATATGTTATGTATTATTAGTTACAAAAGCTATATATGTATATATACATGTATTTATATTCATGTTTCACTTGTATGACTTTGCTTCTTCTGTGTAGAGCCCTATGATTTCCGCAATGGGGAAAACGCAAGCGGAATCACAGAATCCAGTCATAAAATAGAATGAACGTGGAATGACACGAAATTTGTCAAATTTGAATGAATAAATCAAAAGTAGGTAAGTACACTTATTAAAATATGATATGGACTTGTGTCTGTGAATATTAAGCTGCAAAAATACTATTTAAGTATGAACCCTGCATGCCTCTGTTTGAATAATTGGCGCAGATGCGCAATTTCATTTACTACATACTGTTTATATGACAGGAACATAAACATAATCTCTAGAACTGCACTGACAGTCACTTCGTGAGCATGTTATCATTTCTTTTTTTTGAAAAACTATCGTCATATCATATACAAAAAGAAACTTAAGGTCTTCACAGCAACCTGTTAAAATAAAATTTAGGTTTAACTTGAAGAAACTGTGACAGAAATATATTACTTAATGTCATGATAGTACTACTGCTACTAATTCAATTATTATTTAAACATTATTCTTTAAGGAAAACTCACCTGAAAAATTCTTTACCAGTATTTATTGACCATAAAAAATGTAAATACGCAACACAGTATTTCTGGGAGAGAAAATAAATAAATAAAAAAAATATCAATAATACATATTTTTTTTAAAAAATCAATTAATTAGATATGCTTTTGATTATTAAAATTTATTGAAACCATTTAATGAAACCATTAAAATGGAATCCAGAAAATTAAGGCCGTGTGTCTACCAAAGCGTTTTTTCCCAAGGCTGGTGTATTTTTTCCATTTGTTCTGAATGGGAACTCCAAATTTTTAAAAACAGCACAAGCGTGCTGAGCGTTGTGTGTCTTTTTCGCGCTGAGCATTCGGGTGTTTTTTTGTCGGTGCCGAGAATGTTCAACTTTGAGTAAAACACTGCACTCATCACTGTCACTTTCTAGTCAGCCAACCAATCAGAATGGGTGAGGGGCGGGACTTATACCGACCACCCTGCTTGTACTATGACTGAACAACATTGGAGTTAATATTGCTTGTCTCTGAGGATTTATGTCTTTACCAGATGGAATTGTTGGATTACCATATTATTGTAATAAAAAACAATGCTTGGAAAAACATTTCATTCACGATCCGTTTGCCATTACTTCAGTGAATATTCCATATCATAGCAACCACAGTGTCTCAAGCGCTCACAGCTGGGCATTTTCAGCAGAGCGGCTGCCATTTTCAGATGGCAAAAACCACTTTGGTGGACACGGGGCCTATTGGAAAACGCCAAATTTGGTAAAAATAAAACTGAATTTGAGGGGGGAAAAAGGATTTCATAGGGCCTTAAAAATGAAATTTTTGTTAAACTTTTTTTTGCTGTTAAATTGTGCAACCATCATGATTTCAATTAATTAGACATTCTTTTTGATTAATATTTTTTAATTTTACTATTAAAACTGTTTGGGTAGAGTGGGGGAAAACACCCCCCCCCCCCTTATGAACTGTGCAATTTTTTTCTGTGAAACAAAATGTAAATGTGTTCAGAAAAGTTATCATAGTTTTAGTGACAATGACATGAATTATAAACAAAGTATGAAAAATGTCCAGAATTTTCATGTTGTAATGGTGCGTTCAAGTCATATCGGATAGATCGTATTTACAAGTTGAACGCACATGAACGCCACCACAAAGTCATTATTATGAGTGGGAAATTCAAAATTTTCTTTAAGCCCGGAGTTTCCGAGTTGGGGGCGTGCTAGTGAGAAAACGTGTCGGATGCAATGGACGCAGCCAAAAAAATTGTTGAAATTAATAAAATAATTCTTTTATGTAGAAAAGGTAAATCGCCATCTTGTTCCAACCAAAGTGACTCATCTCACGTTGTAATGACGATTTGTCAACCTGTAAGTACGAACGTCCCAGGAGGACTTGAACGCAGCATTAGTTAACAAAAAAGCGATATAGGGTGATTTTGAAGTTGAGGGAGAACATGAGATGAGAGTTTTTTTAACATACCCTAACTGTCATGAACTGGAAAAAAAATGCTCTAAGAACCAAATGCTGAACTGTACACCTGTCACACTCTGAAATTAAATATTAGTTTCGGTAAGAGCTTATTAGATAATAAATAACTTTTTATACTAAGTAGAGCATGATATCATAAATTGTGGATACATTTTTAATGTGTGATGAGAACTTTTTAAATATTTTTTTAAAAATGTGTGTGGTGATGGAAATGACAGTCAGCCAAACTGACAAAAAAAAAAAAAAAAATCACACTGCTTAATCGTTATCAACGTAATGCCATGATATTATGCAGAGTGCAGGGAACTAAAATAGTCTAGCCTACGTTTATCTTGTATTGTAAATATTTTGCGTCGACACCAGGTCTTAATAAAGTGCGACTTAACGTTATAGGCCTACGTGTTTGATCTTTTTTCTCTCAAAAATGCAATTTCATTTTATTTTAACCATTCAGAAAACGTTTTAAAATATTTTGATAAATTCCTGAAAAAAAAAAAACGTTTAAACCGTTTAACTGATTATTATTCGGTCAAAATTCTTTTTGTCGGTTAATGGTTAACCGGTTAAAAAGAGCATCTCTAGTTTGGGGTTTCATTTTTAATTTTACGAAAGCTTCAAGCGCAGTTAATTATTTGTAATGCTATACGTGCCAACAGAAAACCATTCTCTTTTATTTCCCGTCAAACATTTTACCACTGCCGTGAGTGTATCCTGTCGCAAAATGCGGCAAAAAGTCCTACGCGAAGGTAATAGTGTGATTAAGGTGTGTACATGTCTATACTGCACTTGGATAATGCGACTAAAATAGGAATACTCCACATGTCTAAATTCTAAGGTAATCAAAAATCTCTGTTTACATAGTAGATTCTTAATCAGAGTATTGTCTTAATCGTGTTAAAATCTAAATATTGTTGTCCATGTAAACGTACTCAATGATTCTGGGACTTTACAGGCATAAAATAGCAAATGATTACTTTTGGATCATCTTTACTCAAGTCATGAACTCATTCAGAGCTCTGCCTTTACTAAGAACCACAGCTTGGCAGTAAACAGCCTGCTTGGGCATTTTGTTACGGTGAATTATTTGAAAGTGTATTCTCTTGGAAACTGTTTTCCATTTGCTGGAGGTGTGCAGAATCCACAACTAAAAACCACCCTGAGGTTTGTTGCTTTTTAACCTAACGCAGGTTAAATATGAAAACTGATTCTGAGCATAAGTGAAAGTGAAAACTTTACAAACTCGTCAAGAGTATAAATGTAACAGAAACTTTCAGTTCATTTTAACAAACAGCCGATGTCATCGCGCTAACTCTCTGCAGTCATTGCCGTCTTTATGATTGCTTCATTAGCTGCCTAACTGTGATAAAATAAGACCCTAAATCTGACCAATACGCCTCACAAGAACAGACAAGCACACTGGGAGTAGTGTCCATACCTTTAGTCTTGCTACATTAGCTTCGGTGTGAGTAAGAGGGACTCAGTCATGCATGCCACCTATTAAAAGGCCCTGAGTGTCTGGCCATCTCTTTGCGGTTCACTGAGAGGAATCTGTTCTATATCAATCATTAATCTCTGCGTATGTATATACATAGATGTCGCCGTTCTCTTTCCGAAACCCTTAGGCTCTGAAAGCTTACAGCTGTTGAAAGAAAGGACATTTATTTTCGTCTGTGTTCCTTTTTCCAAGGTATTTCCACAGTCCACTTGGTAGAGGGTTGGGCTGCTGACACTAATTGGTGGATAAAATAGCCTAGGCGCTCTAAAAAGCAGAAGATTGAGGCTGTTTCGCAAGGATGAGTTTGCTAGCCTGAATTGCCTCAGAACTCATATTTATGCCGAGATGTTTTACACGCAGCCTCCTGATCTGGAGTCCACAGACTCTTCATTTCAAGCTTATAGTTGATTAACCATTTTAATTAATCCTGCTCTTAAAGTATCTGAGTGAGTGTGTGTGCCTGTGTGTGTGTTCAAGCCCTTAAGCTACAGACTGTTGTGCTTTTATGTGTGATTCTTGCAGTCTCGGGACACAATTGACGGCATCAATTAAACGTGGAAACATCTGCTACCAATACAGCTGCAATGTTATAAAGGAACAACTATTTTATAGTCTGAACATATAAATATAAACATATAAAAATATTTTTTTCTTGTTGACACAGCAAAACACCAGAGATACAGTTTTTTAATCGACTAAATGTAACTTTAAAACATTTTGAGAACATAACTCTTGAGTTGTGTGAGGGTCAAAATGTACCCTACCCTAATGCAACCAATTTTATGCAATTTTCACTCAGAAATTGCTATTAAATTTCAGAATTACAAACTGCAAGTAACACACTGAATTAAACATGACATTTTGAAGTAGAAAGACTGATATTTTTTAACATACTCCAATAATCTATTTTATTAACTTAGAATATTTATTTGTGCATGCTGTTTACAGTGTATAGAGGGCATCTGCATAAAAATATAGTGTCTTCCTCAATAGCCAGTCAAGTTATCATCAAATACTGTCATCGTGGAGCAATTTGGAGCTCCTGATGATACGATTAGTCATCATTGTTATAGCTAGCGTTCCAAGAAGTCAGGGATTAACTAGTTAAAGGGATATTTCACCTAAAAGTGAAAATTCTGTCATTAATTTCTCACCCTCTTGTCGTTCCAAACCCAGAACACAAATTATAATATTTTGGATGAAATACAAGAGCTTTCTGACCCTGCATAGGTAGCAACGCAACTATGTTCAAGGCCCAGAAAGGTAGTAAGGACATTGTTAAAATAGTCAATTTGACATCATTGGTCCAACCTTAATCTTATGAAGCTACGAGAATATTTTGTGTCCAAAGAAAACAAAAAATATTCTCATAGCTTCATGAGCTGATGTCACATGGACTATTTTAATGATGTCACATACTTCATAGCATTACGGTTGAACCACTGATGATTTTTTTTTTTCTAGCCCTTAAACATGTCAGTTGGATTGCTGTCTATGCAGAGTCAGAAAGCTCTCGGATTTCATCAAAAAATATCTTAATTTGTGTTAAGAAGATGAAGGTCTTACAGGTTTGAAATGACGTGGGTGAGTAATTAATGACAGAATTGTCATTTTTGGGTGAGCTATCACTTTAACTATTTAGTCACTTCTGGTAGATGCTATAACTATGCCATTATCTGAAGTGAATAATCACATGAGCAGTGCAGTTTTGTTCCATCTCTCTCTCTTTACAATGAATATGTGAAGTATGTAGATTCTTGTGATGACTTATGAACTTGAAATGTCCCTGTCTTCCTTATCCTTTCTAGCTTCATGTAAAAAATCTCACTTTCTACCCTTGTGCTGTCTTAAAATATGAGCAAAAAGGCAGAAAAAAAAAAAAAAACTGATTAAAACCTTATTCTTATGAAGCTACGAGAATACTTTTTGTGTGCAAAGAAAGCAAAAATATTTTCGTAGCTTCAAAGCATTACGGTTGAACTACTGATGGACTATTTTAATGATGTCGTTACTACTTTTCTGGCCTTAAATTTGTCAGTTGCATTGCTGTCTATGCAGGGTCAGAAAGCTCTCGAATTTCATCAAAAACTAGATTAATTTGTGTTAAGAAGATGAATGAAGGTCTTACAGGTTTGGAATGTCATGGGTGAGTAATTAATGACAGAATTGTCATTTTTGGGTGAACTATCCCTTTAACTGGTTAGTCACTTCTGGTAGATGCTATAACTACGTCATTATCTGAAGTGAATAATCACATGAGCAGTGCAGTTTTGTTTCACCTCTCTCTCTTTACAATGAATATGTGAAGTATGTAGATTCTTGTGATGGCTTATGAACTTGAAATGTCCCTGCCTTCCTTATCCTTTGTAGCTTCATGTAAAAAATCTCACTTTCTACCCGTGTGCTGTCCTAAAATATGAGCAAAAAAAAATCATCTCACATTTTCACTAGAAAAACAAATGCATAAATGCCTTGACTATCTCGTAAGTTTGCAAAAAACAAACACTTTGCAAACCCCTGAAAAACTGAAAGTGAAAAACTATCAATCAAGAAAAGAAACAAATAAGCAGCTCCTTTTGAACATGCTCTCGTCAGGTGGCGTAACATGTTGTGTGAAATAGTGCAGGGTGCAGAAGACTGAAGTAGATTTTTAAACCTTAGATCTCATTCAGACTGACACCAAAGATGAACTCAAGGGTGAGTGGATGAAGACATGCCCTAATAATCGCTCTTCGGATATCCACTTTTTCTTGTATGTTTTGTAAGTCTGATCCCAACAGCATCAGGTGCAAGGCCTTTTTAGTAGTTGTTACCATACCAGTGTTTTTTCTTCGCAGGTTATTTTAAAATTTTAAACAAAGGGAAAATAAAAGAGATAACTTGCAAGAAAGGGACCACAAAGCGAATAAATATATTGAACTGAGAAGAGATAAATTTTTCTAGTAGATGCATTGTCTTTCTTTTCCAGACATTATTTGGGAAGTACAGCCTAACAAGTCCAGTTCAAAACTACTATTTTAAAAGCAACTATGTCTTCATGGTTAATGCTGCTGAATTCAGCACCATGGACAGCTACTCTACAATTCAGTGGTTTGTTTAAACTCGCTCAACAGACATCATTATTATTTATCTGTCTTCCACTGTAGTTACATAAGGATGGCACAGACAGTAAAATCCCTCAGTTGTGGATCCTTTTTGTCTTTCACATCATATTCATTCTTCTCTTTTGAAATGGTAGGCTCAGACACTCCTCTGGCGTGGGTGTAAAAGCTCTGCGGCGCTGTTTTGTGACTCCTCATGAGTGAACTCTTGCTTAGCACTCATCTGAACATTTCATTGCTTTTGTTCTTGCACTCACAGCAGTGTACTTCTCATTTCAAACCTTGAGCTTGTCCAGTGCTCAGCTGAGTGAGACGACCTAAGATCTGTCAATCTTCCTCAGTCTTTGTCCAGTTTAATGCAAACGAAAGCTTTGCACTGACAATGCTGTGGGAAATGTGAAGGAAATTGTTGCCTAAACTAAAGCTAACTAGCGAAGTCATTTCTTTCCACTTTAGAAAGTAGACCAAAGCTTTCAAGCTTCAAAAAAGACGGCTCTTTATATAAAGACGTGTAAATACATCCAACTTGTACTGTATGTTGTAAAGTGCTATATAATGTAAAGCAAATCTCCAACTGCTTGATTGCTTCTATCATTGCAAAATGTAAACTATATTATCACCCA
Source organism: Cirrhinus mrigala (assembly GCA_036247105.1). Taxonomy (NCBI): domain Eukaryota; kingdom Metazoa; phylum Chordata; class Actinopteri; order Cypriniformes; family Cyprinidae; genus Cirrhinus; species Cirrhinus mrigala. The sequence goes on from CM070011.1 coordinate 12,365,291, forward strand.
TCTCTAATCTGCCAAATTTAAGGTGTATTGTAAAGCACTGCAATCCAGCTATTTGTATTGTACTATACAAATAGATTTGTATGAGACAAATAGACTGACATTTATTATTGCCAGAGACTTGCTTATTATTGCCAGAGGCTGTTTTACATTAGCACTTCATTCAAATTGAGCTTAAAATGACCATAAAGTGTGTGGGGCTGTAACGTGCCGTTTTCAAAAGATTGATGCCAATTTGTGCTTGCATCAGGGCAATCAGGTGGATGAGGGCTTACATGTATAAGTACATTCAACTCATACTGTATATTGTAAAGTGTTATGTAATATAAAGAAAATCTTAACTGCTTGATTGCTTCTATCATTGCAAAATGTAAACTATATTATCACCCATCTCTAATCTCTAATTTGCCAAGTAGTTCACTTCCAGAACAAAAATTTACAAATAATGTACTCAACCCATTGCCATCCAAGATGTTCATGCCTTTCTTTCTTCAGTTGTAAAGAATTATGTTTTTTGAGAAAAACATTCCAGGATTTTTCTCCATATAGTGGACTTTGGAGTTTGAACGTCCAAAATGCATTTCAAATGCAGCTTCAAAGGGCTCTAAAAGATCCCAGCTGAGGAATAAGGGTCTTATCTAGCGAAACGATCAGTCATTTTCTAAAAAATATATAAAAATATATATTTACCTTTTAATAAGACCCTTCTTCCTCGCCTGGGATTGTTTAGAGCCCTTTGAAGCTACACTGAAACTGCATGTTCAAACTCACGGGTACCATTGAAGTCCACAATATGGAGATAATTCTTGAAATGTTTTCCTCAAAAAGCATAATTTCCTTACAGCTGAAGATGAAAGGTATGAACATCCTGAATGAGAACGGGGTGGGTACATAATCTGTACATTTTTGTTCTAAAAGTGAACTTCTCCTTTAAGATATTAAGGTATTATAAACAATAAAATTTGATAATAACAACAGTTACATTGATTTTCTGTCCAGCTGCTTTGAATCAGTGTGTATTGTAAAGCACTGCAATCCAGCTATTTGTATTGTACTATACAAATAGATTTGTATGAGACAAATAGACTGAAATTCATTATTACCAGAGACTTCCCTCCAGTTCTTCAGAAAAGAGCTGTTTTACATAAGCACTTCATTCAAATTGAGCTTAAAATGACCGTAAAGTGTGTCTGGCTGCAACATGGCGTTTTCAAAAGATTGATGGCAATTTGTTTTTGCATCAGAGCAATCAGGTGGATGAGGGCAAACAGTATTTTACACAAATTATGATAAATCGCAGATGGCGGTCATCATGATCTCTTCTGCTCTAATAAGACGCAATTGCTGGGCAATTGGGTGTTGGTAGATTTGTATCTCTTGGAGGCACTGCAAAAATCCTGAAGTCCGGCTGCTGGTGCTGGTGGGTTTTGGCTTTTTGAAGAAGAAAGAGCTAATAAAAACAATAAATGCTGATAAAATACATCTTTGCAGTTATTTTTATTTGTAGCAAGTAGGGCTGTCAGTCAATTGAAATTTTGAATCTAATTAATTATATGATGTGTTGATTAAAATAAATTTGACTGAAAATACCCACAAAAGCTATTAAAGCTATTTTTGTGTTAAATGAGAAAGTATCAAGTAGACATGACAAATTTTAGCTTTAGAAAGAAATATTTTATTTCTTAATATTCTATCCCTTTAATATTCTATCCCTTTAATATTTTTTTTTTTTTTTTTTTTTTTTTATGAAATGATACTAAATCTGCCAGCAGGTGGCGGTAAATGTCTTTATGAGTCATTAATTAATTAATTTGATTCGTTTAAACTGCTGATTCATTTAGGAATTAAGTTAATGGCTCTCTTTATGAATGGGCCTTTGAATCATTGATTCACACGATTCGTTCAAAACACAGATTAATTCAGAAACTAAACACCACTGTGTTGATTGGAGATGCACAACAATTCTGCTATGTCTTCAAAGGTAACATGTTTTCTGCAAAATTGGGCAAAAACACATAATATAGTATTAAACACAGCATCAACTCTTCAACACTTCAACTCATCAACACTTGTGTCATATTGTTCTTGCTGACTGTGTGATATGTGATGTGTATATAAATATGCGACAAAACACACAGGGACTTTTTTTTGCACCAATATATTGAATTTTAGGGCATAACTGCATTTATAGATCATATTTGTCAACAGTCAACTGCATGAAATATAAGATGATGTACAGGTCTGGGGGCGGGGCCAGCGCATTAACTGCATTTAAAATATTTTAATCACTTTATTTTTTATAACTAATTAACACGTTAAACTGACCGCCCTAGTAGTAAGTTAAGAAACATTTTCATATCAAATATCATTACTCATGCGTTTGTCTGGTGAACCTTTATGTATAGATTTTTATGCTCGTACAGGGGCACCGCCATGGTTTCTGGGCCCCCTGAACAGCATATTGACTTGGGCCTTTTGGTATAATCGCATTGGGGATTGCATCAGGCCCCCTCTCTGATTAGGGCTGTTGAAATCATCCTGACCTTCCCAAATGACATTCCTCTGCTTATATATTTCATATTTTATATTTCTCAGGCTTTGGAAATGTGTTTTGGATGTAAATGTATGAATTTAACAACACACTCTAATGTTGATTCTGAGCTATTTTATGTTTTGGCAAACTGGTGGCTAAAGCTCAAGTCACACTAGACTTTGCACACGTGAAATTTTGGAGTACACTGCAGTGGTCCTGGCCAGACAGCTACATTAAATAAATCACTTTACTACAAAGCTCCAGCACTCCAAAATTAAAGTTTGCCTCCTTTTAGTTCAGCTTAAAGGGTTAGTTCTTAAAGGGTTAGTTCAAGGATAAAAATTCTGTCACTAATTACTCACCATCATGTCGTTTCAAACACGCAAGACCTTCGTTCATTTTCAGGACACAAGTTAAAATATTTTTGATGAAATCTGAGAGCTTTCTGACCCTGGATGGACAGCAATGCAACTGACACGTTCAACAACAAAAATTTTATTCTGTGATGTCCGCATAATGATGAGCAATCTGGGGTTGAATTCTTTCCTCAAAGGTACAGTGCTGTTTCTTTCTGGTTTCACGCTTTACATCACATGGACCTGTAACCATAGGGAAGACATATTCTGAATTTTAAGCAGACGTCTAAATCGCATACATCTAGGAAGGAACAAAGCATCAGGCAGCAGATAAAATTCTGTCCAAGGCTGCTATCATATGAAGGCTGTCTGTGTTTTCGGTTCACTAGCAGATGCACTCTCAGGGATGGTTTCCACCACCAAGTCCTTGGACGAAAGTAAAAGGTCAGCTATCTTCCAGTGGATTCAGTCCACATCCCACAAGCTGTCACAGACTCCAGCTTGTTCTGATTGTAGCAGAACTGCCAACAGACAAACACTGTTCCATCGTAAACAAATGGTGGAACACATACATGAAAACAGTGAGGAAAAGTTTCTGAAAAGATCAATACGCTGTTCAAAACACTGACAAGTTTGATTTTAGCTTCAGGGAAAAATCCAAACACGTACTTATACATACAGTTCACTGCAGTTTTCAGCTGAAATAAACACTAGTGGCAAAAAAACATGAACTTTTATTCCTGTTCGCACAAATTGATTACAGGAGTAGATTTTCAGTAAAGTAAAGAAGTCCTCATACACTCTTTTTTATTATTTTGTACTGTTCTCTGAGTTCCTCTATATAATGTTATCAACATTTTTACGTTAAAACATCATAATTTAGAAGTAATGGGCTATTTTCTGTCCTGTTTTTAAAGGGATGTTTCACCCATAAAAAGAAAATTAGCACATTATTTACTCACCCTCCAGGCATCCTAGGTGTATGTGACTTTCTTCTTTGAGACAAATCCAATCGGAGTTATATAAAAAATTATCCTGCCACTTCCAAGATTTAGAATGGCATGGGCAGATGTTTCTCTTCATCAGTCCAAAACAAGTCCAATAAAGTGCATTCATCCATAATAAGAAGTGGTACAGGAGGCCTTTATTCACTCCCCAGGCCGTGTGAGGCACTTTTATGGATTATGGATGGATGCACTTTATTGGACTTGTTTTGAACTGATGAAGAGAAACACCCGCCCATGGCATTCTAAATCTTGGAAGTGCCAGGATAATTTTTAAAGAGGCCCTATTATGCTTTTTTTTATGTGTGTGGTGAGTATCTTTGGGCAAAGGGAGATATTTATTATGATTATTTATTTTTAAAAAATCTCTTTTCAAGAACTACAACGAACGTCGGCGCCGATAGCCTTGTGGGAAGCGTGCCGACATACAGCACCGTTGCGCTACGGGCGTCCCGAGTTCCAATCCCAGCTCGAGGACCTTTCCCGATCCCACCCCCCTTCTCTGTCTCCCACTTCGTTTCCTGTCTGCTATGATCTGTCCTATAATAATAAAGGCAAAAAGGCCAAAAATAAAAATCTTAAAAAAAAAAAAAAAAAAAAAAAAGAACTACAAGAAACTGCTCCTTTGGACTACAGCGTTTGTTTTCCACATGCAATGATGTCACAAATAAATCCCACCTGCGGAAATTCGAATTGTTGGGGGTGGGTAAGGATGAGGTGGGAGATCAGCCTAACTTTAGCGATGCAGCGCGGAGAGCCGCTTTAACGAGCTGCAGCAACACAAGCATTGACTAGAGTGGCCGCTTCAGAGCAGTAACGCGCCACAGACGTGTTCAGTATAGGGGGTCGAAACACATGCCGAGGCCACGATTTACTCCGGTTGCCACGTCGGAGCCGTAACGTGCCGCAGAAGTGTGCAGTGTGTGGCAAGAGATTTATTCATCAAACAGTGTAGATAGCGTCACACTAGAATAGGCTAGGCTAATCAGTGAAGATGTTCTTTGATAATGTTAATGTTAGGCTGTTTTTAGCCTTATGCTGGGGGTGGTGAAGCTAATTAATGTTATGTAAAATAATTAAATAAATTAGCACGATAATATCATGTATCGGCGATCTTGCAGGCTGAGGACAGGACCCAATACTACTGTAGCTTATTATTTACTCACCCTCCATGCATCCTAGCATGTATATGACTGCCTTCTTTCAGACAAATGCAATCTGAGTTATATTATAAATTATCCTGGCACTCCTAAGCTTTAGACTGGCATAGACCGGTGTTTCTCTTCATCAGTCCAAAATAAGTCAATAAAGTGCATCCATCCATAATAAAAAGTGCCTCACACGATAGGGTCAATAAAGGCCTCCTGTAGCGAATCGATGCATTTTTGTAAGAAAAATATCCATATTTAAAATGTAAGAATCACTTTAATCTAGCTTGTGCTAACTGCTTTGGCCAAGGGCATAGCAGGACAGAAACACCCTCATTGGGACAGCTAACCAATCACAACACATTTTGTTTTTTGGAAAGCGGGCCTTCATTAAATCCGAAACTAATTGAGCCATTTGTGCCAGGCTGGGGTGAAAGGTATTGTAATAATGTAAATTATGTGAAAAATGATGCATTTTTCGATCCACCAAGCATGAGAGCATGTTCCGGTACACCCCCAAAACAAAATCAAGACTTTGTAAAAGAGCATAATAGGACCCCTTTAAAGGAGAACTCCACTTCCAAAATAACAATTTACAAATAATTTACTCACCCCCTTGTCATCCAAGATGTTCATGTCTTTCTGTCTTCAGTCGTAAAGAAATTATGGTTTTTGAGACATTTCAGGATTTTTCTCCATATAATGGACTTTTCCAATTTTGAAGTTCCAAAATGCTGTTTAAATGCAGCTTCAAAGGGGTCTAAACGATCCCAGCCGAGGAAGAGGGGTCTTATCTAGTGAAGCGATCTGTGATTTTTTTCGAAAATTAAAAATTTGTATACTTTTTAAGCACAAAAGCTTGTGTGCACGTCCTGATTTTGCTGAGTTAGATGTGTTCCTGGGTCAACATATTTTGTTGACCCTGGAACAACATTTTAATCCAAAAATTTAATCTTGACCACATTCCTACACCTAAACCTAACCTTACCCATGAGTAATACCTAAAATCAGAGGAAATGAAAGATGCATGACACTGATGTACAAGCACCAAACACTGATTGTAAGCCTAAACTTCACAAAAACTGTAAACTGTTTTTTCAAATCTGACTGGTTAATCACAATGTTGTTCCAGGGTCAACAAAGATGTTGATCCAGGAACATGTCATACTTGGTAAAATCAGGTTCTGCAAGCTCGTGTAGCACAGGCTCTGGGATGCATGTCCACGATGCTGCGAATTGATTGATGGGTCGTTCTTGAACGTTTCGTTCATTTTGAACGAATCTTTAATGTGACTCGGGAAGAATGAGTCGTCTCGGGGAGTGAGAGTCGCGCATGCGCAACATCCTATTAGGTTCTGTACTGGAATTAGTTCACCCATTTCGAGTCTTCGGGTTTTTCGAGTCGTTCGTTCATCTTATGGGGCTGTCACGTGATGAACGAACGACTCGAACCCGAAGACTCGAGAGATGAACTAATTAATCCTTTTTCCGGCTCGCACTGCATTGGTTAAGCTTATTGGGCTGTCACGTGATGAACGAAGACTCAAACCTGAAAACTTGTCAGATAAGAGGTGAGGTGAGCTAATCATAGACCCAGGTAAACAATGAATTAATCTTTTCTGTTTCTTCTAGCATTATAGTTTTGTCTTGTTTGTAGTGTGATCAACGTTTGTGTAAGCAGTAGATGTGTTAGGGAAGTAACACGTAACATTTTAATTATATTTTGCTAAAATGAACAAAATGACTCGGAAAAAGATTTGTTCGTTTTGCTGAACGAGACTCAAAGGTCTGAGTCGGTAAAATGATCCGAACTTTTTCCCAAAATAAATGACAGATCGTTTCACTAGATAAGACCCTTCTTCTTTGGCTGGGATCATTTAGAGCCTTTTGAAGCTGCATTTAAACTACATTTTGGAAGTTCAAAATCAGGGCACCAATGAAGTCCATTATATGGAGAAAAATCCTGAAATGCTTTCCTCAAAAAACCATCATTTCTTCACGACTGAAGATAGAAGGACATGAACATCTAGTTCTCCTTTAATATAACTCAGATTGGATTCTTCTGAAAGAATAAAGTCATATACACCTAGCATGCCTGGAGGGTAAGTAAATAATGGGCTAATTTTCATTTTTGGGTGAACCATCCCTTTAACCTCCCTCATCAGGACACTCTGTTTGAATAAGCATGGTGGATTGTTAACTCAAAAGTAAAAACACATGAATACTCAGTAAATATCAAATGATCTGTAATAACAGACAAACCAATAGTGACCAAGTAATAAACGCAGTTAACACAATTGAGCGGTGTGACGTTATATAGCCGGCACAGCATCGTCTTTCAGTTTCAGTCTTTCTAAAAAAAAATCCCGCAATCCAATTGTTCCTTGTTTGTAAACAAATTGGTGGTAAAATAAAGTGAACAAAGGACCAAGTTCTTACTGACGTGGTCTTATCATAGCACCTGATTTGTAAAGTAATTTGTAAAGTACATTTTAACATCTACATCACATAACTGGCTTTACAGCTTTTCAGAAATGGTAAACTTGCTCGGTAGCTCACCTGGTACTGCACTGTACTCGAAAAACACACGAAACATGGATCACAGCACTTGATAAAAGAGATCTAAGACTTGACAAAGGATGGCATGGTTACTTCAACAAATGTGTTTTTAGGTCACATTTGCTTTTAACACTGTCAGTTAGATTTAGGGTAGGGTTTAGTGTGAATGCTGTGTTATTTTCAAGTGCAACAAAGCATTAACCATTTAGAGCCACTCAGTGGATTTTTTTATTTCTGAACTGGGACAATATGTATAACAGTCAATGTAATAAAACACTTTAGTGCCACTCATTGGACATTTCACTCTAAATGTCTCAAAATTTGCAAGGAACAAAGTAATATAATTTTGTAGAAATGACGACATGGGCACTTTTTCCAGACAATTATGAAAAGTGCCATTAAAAATTAGGTAGAAAGTATATTAAATTAATTTCTTTTGGAAGCTAAGGATTAGTCCAATTCTTTGAAAAGATTTGACTAAAAATGTTTCACTAATTCCCTTTTGAATTAGTGTAATTGGTGCCTGAAGTTAATTAAAAAAAAAAAAAAGAAAACTGAATTGAAACTTCTACGAAAATGAATAACAAATAGATTTACATTTTTGCACATGATGCAATAATTAATTAAAACTAAAATATATGCATGTTGATTGATCTAATGCATAACTCTCATGCCTGAAACCAACCTTACGTAACTTTTGTACTTACTTGTTAGACTGACCTGCAGTACAGGCTATTATGTAAGCTTGTTTTCCCAAATCCCTCTGCTGGACATCAATATTTTTCTACCCACACCAGAGCCAAAGGGGGCATGCCTCTGGGCTTTGGATTGCCTCATGTGTTTGTAGCATTAATCATGCCCTTCAGAGTAATATGCAGAGTCTTTTAACAGCCACTTCTTCAAACGCCTGCATGCAAGGGTCCTCTATATTATTTGAAAAGTCCCAAATGTTATTGAACTAAGCTCAGTGCTACTTCTGAGCCCTAATAGGCATGTTTTAAGTTCTGTCATATTAAGTTTTCTTTCATCTCCATGGTTGCCGCTTTGTAGTCATTTAATGAAAAAGTTACAAGAGACTTCTCAGTGAATAAATAAAGTGCCTCTGTGAATGTATCACCAAACCAGTGTGATTCTTGCAATTGGTGACAAATAGGACCTCTCTGTGATTACAATAGATAGAGGAGCAGAATGAATTTGAATTGAATTATATCCGAATTGATTGCTGCGTGCATGAGAGGACACAAGAGCAGTAATCTGCATTTTTGGGGCCACTGTGAAAGTCATGACAGTAATTGCTTTTGCTTCACTCCTTTAAGGTTTCAACTGGTTATTTGCATTTTAATTCCTGTGATATCGCATCTGATCTGCTGCTGATATTTTAATTAAAGGGCAGTTGGACTTTAGGCAATGGAAATCTTTCTTGCATCTGAACCATATTGTTCCTTCACTCTGAGTTTGTCTTCTCTTTTAATATCATGGTAGTTATTGCAGCATACACACATTTCATAGTTATGCATGAGCCAAAGTAAAATAATTTTTTTTTTTTTTGTCTTTACAATGTAACTGAAGTAGACTGGAAAGGACTGAAGAGGAATTGACTGATAACAAACAGAAGTTCAAGAAACCAGACACACTTTTCTGATGCAAACTGCTGAATTTCAGATATAGTACGTTTTTACTTTAATGTATTATTTATCTAGACAGCATGCAGAGGTTTTGATAACTGAAATGAAGCTGACAACTCTTGTCAACCTGTTCTTATTTTGTAGAGGACAATGTGAAAGTACAGTTTAGGGATGTCACAATACTCAATATAATATCAAACCGTTCAGTACGACATCCACGGTTCAATACGTGCTTGTGAATTGCGGTTTTTCGGTTTTGCATTTTTAAATAATTTCCTTGTTTTATTTCTCTCAAAATTTGCTGTGTGTGCCTGCAATTTCATGTGCTGAGATGAGGAAACGCCTCCCCGTTTATATTTGAAAAAGCAACACTTGCAGAGCATTTTCCCTTTCAATGAAGTGCAATGATAAGCGTTTCTAAACTTGTCCAACAAAAGAGAACATTATAACTTATTTTTACTTCACAGCATCAGTCGAGTGTTTGAAATAACTTCCTTTTGTGATCAGATGTGGCTTCTTATCATAGAATGAGGCAGACAATTATATGCTATACTGTATGTCGATTTGCAATGGCTTGCAGATATACTTAATCATTATGAAAATACCCGAGATGGCTTGAAGAACACAGATATTATTGCAGACTAATGTGTTTATTGTTCTTACCTTTCATCATTCAAAATGTTTAACGTTATATCTTGTTTTTATTCATTTACAGCAATAAGGATGCTTTTAGTGGCAGCATTGGTTTCAGTGTGAACGCTACCACAGAACACACAAAACACCTCTAAAACCAGAACGAGCTTTGCGATTGACAAGAAACCTGAGGTCTATTTTTACAGGCTGCCGAAAGCTACAGAAAAAAAAAGCAAATGGATCACTGCAATTCAAATGGACTCCAGGTGGCGAAACACGAATTTGCAGTAATTATTTCATGTTAATTTGTTGAATATTGTGGTAAAATCACACCCTATATATTGTATTGTCCTATATCGTATTGACAACTCATCAATTAAATATTTACCGTCTTAAATTCTGCATAACTGGACGTTTTTAAATAAACACTGACTAAAACTATATGATTTTGGGCTGGACCATAACTATAACATTGATATAAGTGATCACCGGGGTTTAGATCAGCCTATTTTGCATTTACAAAATGTGTTCACAGGCAAATCTGCTTTGTTTATTTCCCTGGTGTTGAAATCAGGCACATATAAATGTCAGGACACACGATTCCTGGCTGCATATGAATATCCATGGACCACTGGATATTTGGTAAGTTGTAAGAAACATTATATTGAGTCCAGCAAAATGATTATCGTTTCGTTTTACTCTTCCCTATTAAATCCATTTACCCAGCTTATTCTTTTGCCACTCAGTCCGGCTGATGGGGAGTGTTTTCCGACAGGAAAGTGACGTCAATGCATACCCTCTATTAGAGATTTCCTAGCTGGAACGTCATCAGTGTTATCTCTTTGACGCATATGTGGATTTTCTGCACGAGGGCGCCCTCTGGCATCCAGTATGAATAAAGCCCATCCTATTTTGCGTAAAAATTAAAAAAAAAAAATACGTCTCTCAAAAGAAATATTAAGCAGACACATAATAATCCATGCTTTTTCCAGTGTACAGAGGTTTACAGGAGTATTTTGTTGTTAATTAGATGCAAAACACACACACACACTGATGTGGCAAGCTATCAGAACCGAACCGAAACCGTAGTTAAAAACAGAGGTACGTATTGAACTGTGGGCTAACTGTATTGTTGCATCACTAGTACAGTTGCAGTTGAAATTATTCAAACCCCTTGACCTGCAAGACGTTTTGCTGAAGAGAACAAAATTTTGTGAAAACAATTCAACAAAAGCATCCGTACGCTATTAGAGAAACTTTATTAATACACATTTGAGTAATTCTGAGAACATAAGTTAATGAATAATGAAAAAACTATCAAATTGACTCTAAAAGTTCATGTTCAAAATTATTCAACCCCCGAAAGTGAATTTTGGTGCAGAATTTTTTATGCTTTAAAACCACCAATAAAAGCTGCTTGGAAGTGCTTAGACGCTTCTGTCACCTCTCTACTGCAATCTTGGCCTGTTCCTCGCCTGAGAAAGCTTTCAGATCACTGATAATCTTTGGTTTTCACTTCGCTTCAAATGCAACCAAATATTTTCAATGAGAATTAAATCTGGAGACTGAACAGGCCACTCAAGAACATTCTATGACTGATCCCTGAGCCAAGCATAAGTATATTTTGGATGTATACTTTGGAATGATTGTCCTGCAGGAAAGTCTACTGATCATCAGCTTCAGTCTTTGCACCAAAGGCATCACAAGTCTTGCCAAAATGGCCTGATACTTCAAAGAATCCATGATGTTCTTCATACGGTCATGTTTTCCAGTTCCTGCTACAGTAAAACAACCTCATAGCATAACTGGCCCACCTCCATGTTTGACGATGGAGATGGTGTTCTTCTGCTTATAACCTTTACCTTTTTTGCACCAGACATACTGCTGATCCGCGGGTCCAAAAAAGTCCAGTTTGCTCACATCGCTCCATAAAACATTCTTTCCGAACTCCACAGGTCTATCCAAATTAATTTTAGCATGTTCAAGTTGACCTTTTTGTTCTTTTTGGTCAACAGTGGTATTCAGCAAGATGCCCCAACATGAAGGCCATACTTGTCTAGTGTTAGTTTTTTGCACTGCATTGAATTATTTTTCCTCCTTTTATTGGGTCATCTTGCAAGTCTTTGGCTGTACATTGTAGGTTTTTCTCAGTTGCTCTAAACAAACATTTTATGATATTGTGCTTTTTTACAAAGTTTTAGAATATAATTCTAGAATAACAACACAAATGCACAAACCAAACAAATCATTATTACAGCTGAAAGGAACCGACTGAGGATCTAAAAAAGCTGCACAGTCGCTGAAATTCCACGCTAATTAATGGGTCTAGACATGATCTATATAAAACTCTGCTTCAGCTTCCACCTACCTGCCATGGCTAACAAATATTTACCTTTGGGGAGAAAGGGAGAGAGGGAGGGAGAGAGTACTCGTCATCTTTCACATGTGGCTTCCTTCTCCTTTGTTCTTGTTTGGCGACTCAGTCGAGTGTGCAGCAAAGGCTCTCTCTGTGCAAACACTTTCCCTTGAATTTCTGTCTGCACTGTCATCTACCGTCTCCTCTCATTTGTGTGTCCCTCTAGAGGAAATACTCTTCAAGATGTTCGTCCCTATAGATGCGAAAATCAGACAATGTGAAAAACAACAAGGTGTCCTCTGAGAACAGGGCTCCGAGACCCATCCAGCAGGCAGCATCTATTAGATATGTTTTTTTCCCACTAGTTGTAAACACTGTTGAATATTCAAGCCTCGCCGGGAGGAAGCCGTGTTAAAAAATTCAATTTTATAAGAAACTTCGGCATGACTTTTAACTGGCCTTTCAAAATGACACTGTGAGTTTGACGACGAAAACCAAATCCTGTTTATTATGCTCATAAGAATGAGGCAACAATTTATAATAAGCATAAAGTATCGGTCATTTGTGCCACCATGGTGTGTTTTATAGCAGTGCGAAATATAAATGTGTGTTACTTTATATTTCAAGCCATACAATAGCTTTGGCACACATGAAATATATAATATCACATACTGTACATACTTTCAAGGTGCCTGAATAGGGTGCCCACCTGGTTATTGCTCTTTTACAGGACAGCAGATATAATTTTGTGGGACAATTCGGGGCACATAGGATAGAGACAATTTATTTTCATTTGTTGAATGTCTATTTTTGTGACCTTGGATGAGAACATGCTTTAAATCACCAATAAGCTTTGTTAATTAATTTGTGATACACTGTAATTTACCTAGTCAATCTACTACAGTTGAGGTCAAAAGTTTACATACACCTTGCAGAATCTACAAAATGTTAATTATTTTAACAAAATAAGAGGGATGATATAAAATGCATGGTATTTTTTATTTTGTTTATTTAGCATATGAGTCCCTCAGTCGTCCTCAGTGTGAAAAGATGCAACTCAAAATCATTCAGTCATTTTTGGAAAGGGTTTAAATACACAAAAATGCTGGAAAACCAAAGAATTTGTGGGACCTGAAGGATTTTTCTGAAGAACAGCGAGTCATTTTTAAAAATTCAGCTATCATTTGCTATTGTGGAGTATATGTTAACGTCTTTTATGTGAAATACTTTATTCAGATCAGTACAAAATCAGTACAAAATGAAAAATAAAATTTGTATGATCTCTCTCATTTTGGTAAAATAGTTAACATTTTGCAGATTCTCCAAAATGTATGTAAACATTTGCTCTCTACTGTAAATATAATGAACTGATTAACAGACTAAAGTAAAATCACATTTTATGCTAAAATAAATGGACTTAATTGGCAACTATGTTCCTTCATTAGACTATATGAACATTAAATGCATTTTATAGATTTAGTGCATCTTGAACTTGTATTTTTTTTTACTGGATTTGGCAGAACTGGACGTTTGTATTCAGTATGTGTCTAGAAATCCTGGCAAAATGTGGGACAGGTGGTCACCCCGTGCCTTATTTAACTTGCACAGGTCTTCTGCGAGTCTTAAAAAGGTCTTATAAAGTCTTAAATCATGCTTCAACAAATTAAGGCCTAAAAAAGGTTTGAAATCAGAGCAGCCTTGGCATAAAATGCACTGCAAAAAAATGCAAAATCTTCCACAGTAACAGCCTTAAATAAAGATACATTTACTTGAAATACAAAGTGAAGATATGAGGTCTTGTTTTCTGGAAATGTGAACAAAATTTATGCATAACAGAACAAATATCTGTCAATGAAAGGTAATGAAAAGGGTACAGTAAAAGTTATTTCTATACTGTGGTTAAGCTTTCTTTGTAAATAAATCTAAAAAGTAATGAATATCTGTTTAAAGTTGCAAATACAACTAACTTTCTGCCCCCTTCACTCAGAAATAAAAATACAAAAGCTATCACTGGGGCTGGACCTTTTCAAAAGGTAGACCTTTGAACCTAAAGGGTCCATATTGGTAACTTAAAAGTCCATTAAAGTGCTTTGAGACGCGCAGGGTTATTCTATGTGTCGTCAACAGCTGCGTCCCAATTCAAAGACTGCAGCCTTCGGAGGACAGATTCTTCGAAGGATGTGGCTGACTTGGCCTACGAAGGACGCTCCCAGTCTAGCCTTTGCAGGATTTCCTAATTGCGCCACCAGGTGTTCCTGATTGCCGCTCCTGTCGCTTAGCAAAGGTGCGAGAAGAGAGCCGCAATAGATGATATTTGTTTATGAAAATGAAAATAACTGGAGCCTGAATTGTTAGTTTTTGACTTTTAATGGCGTCATCAATGGCAGCTGTCACAGCTGCTAGGCAACAAGAACAGTCCTCCGTAGGCTGGCCCGGTTTGAGTCCTTCGGAAGCAGCCTTCGATATCACACACAGTTGTATTTGGCAACTATTTGTTAATATTCCAGCAATGAACTTTTTTCATTTCATTTGCTGTTGCTGCTGCATGCACTGTTGTACATTAAACTTTCCAACAGTAAATAAAGTATTTTAAATGTAACAACCATGGACATATTCAGAAGTAAATGCAACATACAGTATACAGTAGTGCATCATAGTCCATCATATATAAAAAGTTTTTTCAGCAGAATACATTAAGTATATATACAGTATGAAGGATAATACTTTTACTTAAGATTTTTAATGCATGCATTCAATTTACATTTAATGTAATGAATACATTAAATTTGTTTTTAATTTTCAAATGTTATTTAGAGGCAAACAAAAACATATAGAAGAATTTCTGTCATTTACAAATTACAACTTGCTTTGCACAAATAAACAATTTCCAGAACTAATTCATGTTTTTTATTTACAAGTTTTAACTTATAATGCAAAAATGAAACAATGCACAGAAATTCATTTACAATAACTTGTCAATGTCAAAAGTGATGTACAGAACAACTATTAAAAACTATTAAGATAGGGCCGCAATCTTGGTTAGAAAACATGACACAGCAAGACTTGCATACAAAATACTCCAGAAATCATATTTCTGGATCATTAAGTTTGCCTAAAACAATTGTGGACTATCTTGCATGATTTGCACTACAAAATAAATCTAAATTTAAAAATAAAATAAAACAGAAATATAAGTGAAAAACTTATCTACTTACTTACCACTTACTTTTAACATTTGTTTCACTAGTTATTTGAGTACAACACAAAACACAGTACTTACATTTCTAAGTGTATTCGTCGACCGCCACAGAACCAACACCCGCTATTTTGTTTGAAGAAAAGTCCCGTCGTCACCGGCGCACCGTGAATTCTGAAATATAGTAGGCTGCGAAGGATCCTTCTGGTGTATCCTTCATTTGCCAGCAAAACAGAGGGTGCATTTGAAGTCGCGTTCCAATTGCGGCAGCGTTTGTCGTGCCGCGGTGACTCAATCGGCCTTCGATGGCAGCCTTCGGAGGATGCATGATGAATTGGGACGGTCTTCATCGTGCCACCGTGACGCAATCAGTCTTCAAATGCAGCCTTTGTAGGACCCGGCCTCTAAATTGGGACAGCCTTCGTCGCGTCGCCATGACGCAATCAGTCTTTCAAATGATCCCAAATGCGGTTGTAAACGATCCCAGCCGAGAAAGAAGGGTCTTATATAGTATAACAATCGGTTATTTTAATAAAAATAATACAATTTATATACTTTTTAATGCCAAACACTCGTCTTGTCTTACTCTGCCTGGACTGTTTTTGTTCCGGTTTGTGACAGTTAGGGTATGTCGAAAAACTCCCATCTCATGTTCTCCCTCAACTTCGAAAACGCCCCATATATCGCTGTTTTACCTTTTTAGTTAAGGGTATTTGATCTTCTTTGCATGTTCACTTTGCAAAGACTGGGTTGGAACTTCTGCAGTGATGTAGGATGATTTTTAAATGATTTTTGAAGAGAAAATACGATCTGAGTTTTCTGACAAACCCTAACTGTCTTGAGTCAGAATACAGAGAGTTCAGGAAGAGAAAGACAAGATGAGCATTTGAGATTAAAAATTATTTAAATTGTATTTTTTTAATGAAAATAACCAATCGTTTCACTAGATAAGACCTTTCTTCCTCGGCTGGGATCATTTACAACTGCATTTGGGATCATTTGAAGCCGCATTTAAACTGCCTTTTGGAAGTTCAAAATCAGGGCACCATATCAGTCCATTATAAGGAGAAAAATGCTTAAATGTTTTCCTCAAAAAACAATTTCTTTACGACTGAAGAAAGAAAGACAAACATCTTGGATGACAAGGGGGTGAATACATTATATGTAAATCTTTGTTTTGGAAGTGGACTTCTCCTTTAAATACATTCTTCAAAGGATGTAGCAACAAATTGGGATGTTTCTGTAGTTTCAATTAAAACAGGAAGACAGGGCAGGACATATCCAGCAGTCCCGTCCCCTTTTTTAAACGGCCAACAGTATTTACTTTATAGCACAGTTTGGGCCAGAGCCGTTGAGCTGGGTAAAGATGCATTTGACAGCATATGACAGCCACAATCTCATCCATATCACGTTATTTATATATAAAATAGCATTCTTTGTGTCCGATACGTTTTGTGGTCTGTGCCGACTCATATGAACCGCTCCGTGCTATTGTTTCTCTAACTGTGTGCGCGTGCTGCAGTGGTTTGTGTGACACAAAGCAAAATCAAACTTCATTCGCCCTAACGGAATGTTTACACTGAATCTTTCCCTATCCCCTATATAGTCTCCTATGTGCCATTTACTGTACAGAAAATACTAATTCTGTGAACAAGCAACTGATTTCAGACGAAGATTTAAATGTTTTTATAGTGTAGGGGGAGGGATGCCTTGGATTCTAGAGAGCATTTGATTAGACAGAAAGTTTGGTGATAATCTGAAGTGCAGAGTGATGTCATTAAAATTGTTAATCCATATTAGCGGAAGTTAAAGACTGTAAGTTTTGAATGCTTATATCTTCTAAATGTAAATTTTGTTATTGTTTTAGAGCACATTAGCTTACAACTAACCTTGAGGTTATCATATTCATACTAAAAGCCCAAACATTTTTAAAGGTACATATTAGTATGTAAAGTGTACATATTAGTATCTAAAAGGCACAAAAAATGTACCTTTTGATAAGGTTTTTTTAGCTTTATTTCTGAAAATATAGAGAACATATTGACATTTGGTAGTTACATTTTCTTTACTTTGTCTTTAAAAAGTCTTAAAACTTTTAAACTGACCTTCATAAAACCTGCAGAAACCCTGCTTCACTTCTATTGAGTGGCCAGTACTTTCTGCAACATTTGACCTGCTGTTATCCACAGAAGAAAGGAAGTCATTTTGGTTTGAAATTACATTAGTGTGAGTAATTGATCGCAGAACTTTCATTCTGGGTGAATTATCCCTTTAATAATTACCTGTGCTGACAGACTTGTGCGTATAATACTGTAAAACATCCTGCATGGCTTAAATACATTTGAAACTCTTCCTACACCATGTAAAAAAGTCTTAAAATGTTTGTCTTTGAGTCTGGCACAATGACAACTGCAATTATGCAACAGATTCTTGTGTGACTTTGATATAAAACCTGATTGAGACATCAGAGCTTCTGCTGCTGTGCACCTTTGCAAGCTGTACACTAAATTCTCCTCAAGTTTTCAAAGTCATTTGCTTAAAGCGTTATTCTGCCTGACAAAATCCCACTGCACCTGTACTTTGTGGCAGATCCACCAGAGAGATGCTAAATAATAAAAAGAGGAACCATAAAGAAGGTTTTTTTTTTTTCCTCAACAAATAATGCAAAGGTTCAGATGTGCCATGGCATGTCAGGATAAATTGATTTCCTTCACATTCCTGCCTTTTTTTTCTTCTTCATAGAGTGAGCTGGAATTGCTTGTCCAGAGTACTTACATGTTAGAACAAAAAGCATTTTACCAATACCATAAGAGACATGTTTTATATATGGAAAGTGTTTATTTCTGATTTACACTCCTTGTAGGCACACAGAAAACAGCAGAGTCATGAATAATGTGCATCTTATTTTCTACCTCAATAAAACTGTATCCATTGCATTTATGTAAATTTTGCAGCAGAGATATCACTTATTAAACGCTGACATGGGGAGTAATATTTCTAAGCATGAAAACAAAACAAAGTCAAAGACAGGACTAGAACTTTTTGTGATCAGCAACAAATAACCAAAAGTAAACATAATTTTTCGTAAGTGCACACACAGAGACACACAAACATTCTCCACCTATAATTCTGCATGTCTTTAGGCTCCATCTGTTCGGGGTAGAGAAGTGTAAGTGGGCTGAACTTTGTCATTTACCATCTGACTGAATCCATTTATTATATATAATGGGGAGACTACATATGACACACAAACAGGGCAAATGTGCCTCAGCCCTCGATTTCTGTTGATAATATAACACGCTTACAAATTTTAACCCAATCCAAAACAAACAAAAATTTATCTCGTGATCAACAGGTTTTGAATCCTATCAGAGGGTCTCCTCTTCAGCACAATAAAGCCACTGTCCATTCATCTGTTTCTTAATTGGAAAAGGTGTTATCGTATTAAACCTAACGGACATTGCATTTTACACTAAATCTGGTAGCAGAAAGCTCAGCAGCTGTGTCTCCTGCAATACATGAGCAGAATATTTTGCATTAACCCTCATGAACTTTGACATCTAATTCAAATTAAAGCATTTCAGTAAAGCAAACAGTAGAGCATTAGTAAGGTCATGGGTTTGATTCCCAGTAAATGCATTAATGCATTCTAAGTTGCTTTGGATAAAAGCATCTACTAAATATGTAAATATAGATGTTCATGCACTTAAAGGGATCCTTGATTATGATTTCATTTTTTTAACTTTAGTAGGTTTGTAATGTTGCTGTTTGAGCATAAACAACATCTGCAAAGTTACAATGCTCAGGCCCAATTTGACAGGCATGGCTTAGACAAAGGCAGGATTAGGCAATAGATCATTTAGGACATTTAAGTAATTTTTATAAACATTACTGGTGTGCATCTTGAGACAAATCAAAGGCACTGATATATTTTAAGATCAGTCAATGGAAGTTTCTTTCAGTTGAACCATCTCAGACTTACATTTTAGTCTAGGCCTAGGCTTAAACCTTGTCTCTTAAACCAGGGGTAAAAGTTCAGAATACAGATTTCGCTTTTTAAGGCCTATTTTAAGGACTATTTTTAAAATATTTAGGAACACCAATGCGACCCGATCAGCATATTTGTGTTTGCACTGAGGGGAGCTTCAAAGGTTTCTACGTGTTTTTGCAACGTTGAGTAATTTATCACAGACATATCGCACAAATCCTTTCATAAACAACGTGTATAGAAAGTGGAAATAAGAGATTCATTGTGCAGTGTAGAGAGCTTCATTGATTATAATGGAACTTTGTGAGATCGCGATGAACTAAGATGAGTGACAGCTCTTAATGATTTTTGAGGGAGATTGTAAATGAGTTATTGATTTAATACAACAGTTAAATAAACAAGAAGTTAATATTAAGTGACTTACATTGTCTGACTATAACACTATTGCCTGATTTTGCTCTATTTCATCGTCAAAAATAGTTTGAAACAAGTCACAACTGAGCTTCTGCGCATCTCCGTTCAAACACAGCGGTGTTTCGTTTATAAATGAACGAGCATTTTTAAACAAATCTAGTGAGTCAATTATTCAATTTCCCATTCATAAAGACAGTCACTTGCATTATTCCAGAATGAATCAGCCATTCAAATGAATCAAATGAATGAATGATTCAGTAATTAAATCAGTGACCTGCCGCCACCTACTGGCAGTTTTAGTTTCATTTTAAAGTATCTTTTCAGTTATTTAAATCATTTAATATTTCTATATTTAAAAATGTATGTTTAAAACGTTAATCTCAACTTGAATCTATGAATTTGATTGCACTCGTGGCACCTCTGAGCCTCATTAAACATGAAAATAGACCTGCAAGCCACTTTTGTGATCTTCTGTGCCACTTCTGTGGTACAAATTAATTTTGTTAATATTTATTTCATTTGATTTGGAACTTATTCTTGTTATACTTGTTCTTATTCTGTTGTTTTAATTAGAAATTTTTAAAAAGCTTATAAAATAT
The DNA here is from genome assembly GCA_036247105.1 of Cirrhinus mrigala. Taxonomy (NCBI): domain Eukaryota; kingdom Metazoa; phylum Chordata; class Actinopteri; order Cypriniformes; family Cyprinidae; genus Cirrhinus; species Cirrhinus mrigala. The sequence continues at coordinate 12,385,699 of CM070011.1, forward strand.
TTTTTTTAAAAAAAGTGACAAAAGATGACACACTTTCAATAAAGTTAGAACAATAGCATTACTGATGTAAAAAAAAAATAAATAAATAATAATAACCTTTAATTCACTTTAAGGAGACAAATATCACCTCGTAATGGGAAGGCAAATTTTTGATCAGATTTTTTGATTGATTAGAAGGCACTCCTAAAATTTTGACTGTGCTCCTAAAAAGAAAAGTAAGCATAGAGCATTAGTTGTTGCCATACCATCAAAATGCTGTTATTTTTACCTTGATTGCAGTAATTCAGTAATATTCTCTGGGTCTGATACAGGCTAAAATTAATAAGACAGTATTGACGCTATTGTTGAGTTCATTGCGTATATCTGAGGGAGGGGATTCTGGGCTCTATGAAGTCAACAGACTGTTTTTTGGAGAACGGAAACAGCAGTGTAGAATAAAGGTAAAATATGTGAAAAATAATGTAATAGATTGATAAAAGATCATTGATATACAATGTGAAAAGCAATGGACACAAAATAGATCCTTGGGGAACACCTGTGGATACACTTAAATAAACAAACCAACCAACATGCAACTTTGATTCATTCCCTCTGTTGGATTAGAAGTGAAAACATTAAAAAAAAAAAAAAATCACAATGTCACTGTCAGCCACTTTGAAATACAGATTAAAATTTACATTTAAATGTCATCTTCCATTGTTTGACCATGTTGGCATGTTCAGAGAAAATAGATAAATATTTATAATGGCTGAACAGGTTGTACTTAATGAGAGTGATGTGTTTGTAGTTGAAAGCAATTCTCTGTGGCTGTGGTTCTTTAGGGAGAACATGACAAAGAGCAGAGATTATGAAGATATTCATCAAAAGAAAGAAATGCTTTAGAACATGGGACCCCTGCTGTTTGATTTAAAAAAAAAAAAAGGTGCTGAAATATTAGAGCTAAATAAGACTATCCATATTATTAACATTTGTACCCATAATATAGTATACCTTCAAGCGAATATCCCCGACACAAAGGTCATATCTACTCTAAAGCCTCTCAGTCATTATGATAAGTGTTGGAAACGGCTTCAGCTACCACCAGTGTCACTTTGGTGCCCTTCACATGATCAGACAAAGCCTGGATGACAATTTGGGCCATTAATAATTAAGCACATGCTTTTAGATGAGTGGAAAATAAAATGCCCAAAGCCTGTGCAGCTGGCCTGTAGAATTTCTCAGATTTTTCATTTTGCGGACATAAATAATTTAGATGTGTCTGCAAACCAAGACTGAATATTTTATAGAGGACTTGTAAAATTCTGCTCCAAAACTTAGCCAATTAGGTGAGCCTAGCTCTATGGTTTCACAATATTCTTATTTGTAGAGATTATTCAGGCACTGGGCAAATAATTCTGCATAGTGCATTACAAACTCAAACTCTTTTTGCTTTAGCTCCATCTGGTCTGATCAAATTGCCAGTAGCCCATTTGTTTTAGTATTAATTTTGTGAGAACTTCCACTGTATAAACCACTAGATGACACTACTGGGACTTTTGCTGCATGGTTATTGTTTCGGACGGTGCTTGTTTGTCATTTGGCTACTGCCTTAACTTATTCAACTATTTAGGATCCAGTGGCTAAGTAGTTTCATAGTTCTATTGTCAATAGTGTTCGGCACGATTACTCAGAGGTCACTAAATCGTTTCACTAAAATTTATGAGCTCAACTTAAATCCAATGTGAAATCAACATGGGGAATTTTTTCAGCTCACGTGTTTCCTCTTGAGACGAGTATATTTCAGTGTATTTTCCTTTCCTTCAGGTAAAATCTTGTAGTGACTATCAGTTTGTTCTAATCAAGAACTAATGAACCAGAAATGGCAAATGTTTGGTCTTCTGATGTGAACCACAGTTTTTAAGTGACATATAGGGGTGGGCAAATTTAAAACTGATGCTACCACAATGATTGATCGGCACACAAAAAGTTCATTGATTGCAGTGCTGGGAACTTCTTCTCTTTACTCATAGGGTATTATTATTTTATGACCAATTTAGAAACCCAGGTACTGCACCTACATTAATCTCGGGTGGCATTTTCTCCATTTGGCTGTCTGTCCAGTCCTTTGCAATTCTTCCAGGACCTTCCAGATGTGCAGCAGATGGCCTTCCCTGCTCTCCAAGCAGATGACTCAGAGTTTGAATTCTTTCCACTTTGGGGTGTATAACCAACAGTTGTTTTTCCTCACCCTGCTCAGTCGCCACACAGTAGAGTAAGAGGACCAGGCTGCAATGTTGATTCCTCTTCCTTGTTGGGTGTCCTCATACCCAAGTCCAGCAGCTGGTCAAACCCTGGCCAGTCCAACCCAAAGTGGAGTGGTATGCTATATCTACTTTCCAAGGACCCTGGCTGAAATGGATACTGGCACCGCATGCACGAGTCTAGTGTCCCTATGTATACACATCAAGTGGGGTCTGTTTCTAATGAATGCCAAGCAAGAGAGGATGAAGAGTTGGGACAGATTCACAGCACTAGAGAGGCAACTTGAAGGCCCTCGATATACACTTGCACCATTACTTTTTCTGGGGCTGTGACTAGTTTTTCCTCAGGGGAACTTGTCTAGCCTTGTTTGGCACCAGTCTGAGACAGACTCCACATGATGTGTGTAAATGGGGATGCTAGACTTGTGTGGGCATTGCCAGTATCCATCTGGCACAATGGCAACAATGTATAAATGACTTAAGTTTGGGATGAGCTTGTTCACCTAATCCAGGGGTCACCAAACTTGATCCTGGAGGGCTGGTGTCCTGCAGAGTTTAGCTCCAACTTGCCTCAACACACCTGCCTGGAAGTTTCAGGTATACCTAGTAAGACCTTGATTAGCTGGTTCAGGTGTGTTTGATTAGGGTTGGAGCTAAACTCAGCAGGACACCAGACCTCCAGGACCGAGTGTGGTGACCCCTGATCTAATCAGTTCATATACCTTCCAAGGGTATATAAACTATAACTTAAACTACCTTCCTCCAGTGACATTTCTCTAGCATCCTGCACTCCTCTACCTTTAGGTCTTCTTTTTCACCCTAGGTATTTCTAGAGTGACAAATGGGGGATCTAAGAGCTTTCAGTTATGGACAGCACACCATTATATGATCAAATTAATTGGTGAATTACAGATATTGGGTACTTAATGTTGATTTAATTCCTAAATCACTACTTGTCTGAGCTTTGACAGTAAGTTGTGGACCATTAAAGGAGCTCACTTCCAGAACAAAAATGTACAGATAATGTACACACCCCGTTGTCATCCAAGATGTTCATGCCTTTCTTTCTTCAGTGGTAAAGAAATTGTTTTTTGAGGGAAAACATTTCAGGAATTATCTCCATATAGTGCACTGCAATGGTGCCTGCAAGTATGAACATCCAAAATGCAGTTTAAATGCAGCTTCAAATGGCTCTAAACAATCCCAGCCAAGGAATAAGGGTCTTATCTAGCAAAACGATCAGCCATTTTCGAAAAAAATAAAAATGTATATACTTTTTAACCTCAAATGCTCGTCTAGCTCTGCCATGCGCATGTGTACTCTGTGTAAAACTCCCATCTCATTTTCTCCTCCAACTTCAAAATCATCCTGCTTTGCTGCAGAAGTACCAACCCAGTGTTTACAAGGTAAACATGCAAAGAAGGTCAAAAGCCAAAAAAAGGTAAAACAGTGATGTAGGATGATTGTGAAGTAGAGTCTAAACCAGTTCTATAGGAACTACCATTGACACAGTGTATGCTCATTGGCCAAACGCATGTGGAGTAACACTGGCACCCACAGTTATTAAAAACCTGTGTAAACACACAGTAGTTTTTAAAGCATTACAAGACATAAACATAACGAAAGTTAATGTTAATGTGTTAAATCATATGTAGAAATACAAGTCGCCGTAGCAGATTTTGTTTCTTAGCCCTATGATTCGGTCTTTCTATTGCATAACTTATGTGTCTACATTCTACCTCTGTTATCACAAAATCCAGTATACACATCAAAAACACAGCTCCGACTAGTGTCCTCCATCCTTCTGTTGTTTACGTTGTTGAACGCCGTGCTGAAAAGACGTTGGTGTCGGCCAAGTTACATCACTTCAGAGTTCCTGTTGGCAGTGCAAATGCAACCAAGGAATACTGGCCTAGGGGAAAATTTAGTTCTCAGGAACCATCATGATGAATACTTCTTAAAACGTAGTTCATTGAACTAATCGGTGCGAAAGCCCATTTTGTTTGTAAGGAGGCAAATTCAACAAGTAGTTTTGGCCAGCTCTTGTCATTTTATTGTGCAAAATGCATCAGACGGTCCTAAGCAAAACCCTAACCTTAACCTTAATTTGATCCCTAACTTTGTTCCGTCTGATGCTGAAACTAAAGTCCTTGTGAATCCTAGTGGATCTGCATTTGAGTCTACAAATTCTAGGCTTGAGTAGCATAGTTTTTACTTGCCAACAAATCCTGTAAAGACAAGAAGCATCACCCTTGTGCCTTCTCCTCGTGCCTTTTTTTCTTAAACCTGTCCTGGGGACCCCCAGCCCCTGGATATTTTGTTTGTTTCCTTCATTTAAAACACCTGATTTGACTTATCAGCTAGAGTCAGCAGCTGGGTTTGGCTTAAATTATATAAAGGATAGTTCACCCAAAAATGAAAACTAATTAATCAACTGCTCACCCTCATGTCATTCCAAACCCTTAAAACCCTTTCTTTGTGCACAAAAAGTATTCTTGTAGCTTCATAAAATTGAGGTTAAACCACTGATGTCACATGGACTATTTTAGCAATATCCTTACTACCTGTCTGGGCCTTGAATATTGTAGTTGCGTTGCTGTCTATGTAGAGTCAGAAAGCTCTCGGATTTCATCAAAAAATATCTTAATTTGTGTTCACAAAGGTCTTACGAATTTGAAATGACATAATAGTGAGTAATTAATGACAGAATTTTCACTTTTGGGTGAACTATCTCTTTAAACCCTCATCTAGTTTTTTTAGTTTTTCCCTCTCCCACTATCTAGGTTCCCAAAAACAGTAAACCTAATGCAATGCACTATTTTGACAGTTCCTCCACACCTGGATTAGAGCCCAGAACTGTTCATTCTGAGATCAAAATGGTGGCACCCATCCAATGGAAGATTGAAACAACAATCAGGGGAATGCAGGAGCAGGCAGATCCCGCTAATAGTCCTTCAAGCCACTATTTTGTTCCTAACAATATATGTTTTGATGCAGTGACATTCATTGCCACTGGACATCCATGGATGATCTAGTGGTTAGGCACAGAGGAAGATGTGCGATCCTGCATGTGTAAGTATGCTGTAATACCTGTGACGTGCTGGGTTTGATCGATGGTCTATGTTCTGTCAGAAAGATATATGAGATATCATGTGCATTTCGTGCATGTGCATGCCGAACACAGAATTTTTCGTTATTTATGAGACAACGCTTCCCTGCCAAACACAGAATTCTTCAGGTTGCTACATTTTCACTGTTATATGCTCGGGGGCACTATTACAATCAAAAACACAGGCGAGGAAGATGCAGAAATGCAATCTCACATGTAAGCAGATGCACATGAGGGTCATTCTATGAAATCGATGCCTTTTCCACTTGGAAAAATGTAAAAATAAATATGTTTAATCAGCATTTTTAAAATATCTATGAAATGAAGACACCTTAAAAGAAATTGTATTATGCTATCTCAGACTATGTAATTTTTTTTTTTGTTGAGTTTTTCTACCTCACACTTTGGTGTTTTTGTCAACCTTGTTACCGAAACAAGCATTACAAGATGCTGTAGTTGAATTAGAACTCGTATGCCACTGAATGATAGAGGCATTAGCTCAATAATATACAGAGAGTGGCCTTTAAAATGTTTGAATTTTACACAGACAAGTAACAGGCTGACAGTAACAGGTTTGATGATTTCAAAACAAGTTTGTAATTGCTAGCTAATAGTCAAGTTCACAAAAGCACATATTGTACACTTTGAAAGGATTTTATTAGATATTGATTATATTAAATGTAAGAAATAATTGTTTAAATTTGCATTTTAAAAAATGGTAACAGGATTGACATTGCATGATGTTGCCCTTGTATTCTGTATCTTTATGAAAAAAATCATTTATTTTATGCAGAGTATCAGGCTTTTCCATCACGCGATAATTCCGACGTTTAGGTGATTCACACCGCACGCCAGCATGTTGCTCTGCATGAAACTGAACAATATACAGCACAGTAATTATTTTATATATAAAATAAAATGTACACAAACCTGTGTTTACCGAAGAAATGCACCAATTCGATGGCACTTAGAACTGCTCTCTCAACGCAAAATCTCAGCGATAAATAACTCAACCACTGGGTTACGTCTGACCCAGGATCTGAGTAATACAAAAACTACCCAAGCATTGGGTTGTTATGTCTGACCCAGGAGCTGGGTAACACTAAAAACTACCCAAACATTGGGTGGTTACACTTGACCCAGGAGCTGGGTAACACAAAAACTACCCGAATACTGAAAAAATAACCCAAAAATTGACCCAAAAGGCTCAACCCAGTGCAGCGTAAATAAGGGGTAAGAGATTGACGATAATATCATGTATCGGCAATCTCACAGGCTGACGATAGGACGATAAGAAAATTGAGCCTATCACCCAACACTAATTTATGCCAAAAACATTGCTTATCAGTGAGACTATATTTAGAACAATATACTTCATTTTGCAAATTAAAAGTCCTGCTGAAAAATAACAATCATAGTGAGGGACAGCCCAAAAACTGTACCGTTACCAGCATAAATGCTATTTAAATTATTTAAAATATCATTTAATTGACTTTTTTTATGTAATATTGATAAAAGCATACATAGTATTGTTATGTTTTTAAATTGCACATTTATTTGTTGTTTTATTAAATTTATGTTTGATTATTTCTTAGGGATACAAAAGGCACAGATTTTGTGTAATGACCCATGAAAAATAATGCGATCATCAACAATAAACAGCATATAAATGAAAACTGCCTGATGCTACCAGGTGAAATGTCGATCCAGGAAGTTGTAAAGGACTGTGCAAGCTTTGAAGTGAGCTGTTGGAAGTGATCTACTGCATCTTTGCTTTGATCATCCTACTGAATATAATCCAGATGAAGTATTTGATAAAAACACAATTTTCTCAGCTTTTTGCTCAAAATGTTGCTTTTTTTTATGAAACTTTCCTACATTCAAAAATCCTTGAAGCTAGAACAAAACAGATTTTTTGTTGTTGTTTAAAAGTAGAGGCATTGTTCTTTATTTTGGTGTAGTGCATGTACAGATATTCAAACAACAAAATACTCTGGGGGCCATGAAATTTTAGTGAAAATGATCAGAAATCCTGGCAGTGGCTGGCAACCCTAATCAAACACACCTAAACCTTAAGAGTTACTTGAAAATTACAGGCAGGTGTTTAAAGGCAGGACTGGAAGTGGCACATGGCTCTCAAGGAACATAATGGAATAGCCCTTTACCAGTCTGAAGAGTGCAAAAGATACTGACCACCGGAGATCAACTCCTTAGAGGTAAATAATGATAAGACCACTCAAGCAAATAATTTCAACTCACTGAGCACCAGTGTGCACTGATGGGAATTAAACTCATCACTCAAGCCTTCTGTGAACTATACAGAGAGAAAATAAGCAGGCTGGGGTTTTAGCACATGCTACTTCATGCATGTAGCCTACTGGCTGGAAATTTTAATGTGATGGGAGTTTATCTCTATGCTGAGTTTTGTAAAGCAGCCTACTATAAATAAAAAGTACTTGACTAGTTAAAAGGTTTTGTTTTGTGCTACAAATGCACAAATAAGCAATGATTTAATGGTTGATGTCTTTCTTGTGGTGCACAAGCCAATACTATTAAAGTTACAATCCTCAATTCTCAAAGTCATTTCAGACTACAGCAGTTTTGGAATCAAAGCCATACATTTTGAGGAAAACAGCTTGCAGATGACTTTACTTTCTGTAGTCTGTTTTATCAAGCAACATAAAGTGGTTTATTTGGCGTTTTGATCTTCTGTCTTAAATGGTCTGCTTGAATGGTTAGATCTTCCATCCAACTCACAGTATTAATTTAAGATTGACAGCTTTACATTTTGTATTGGCTTACTTTTATCTCATAAGCCTCTCACTTTGTCTAGTTTGATTTTAGTGTTTGCTGAGCTTAATATGCAAGTGTTTTATGTGATAACCATATTGCAAATAGACTAACTACACACTATGACTGGCAAGAGGAACACTTGCACAAGCCAACCACCAGAAAGCCACCAGATGGTTAAAATAATTGTTCTTGAGAGCATTAACTCGCATCCAAACAGCAGCACTAGGTACTAAAGACCTAATCAGATCCAGAAATTATAGCAAAACTCAGCAGTCCTCAAGTCTGCTGTTGTTATGGGATTTCAGCGAATTACGATTACCCATATGTTTCATACTGCGAGCATGATTGAAATTCTCCTCCTCCTCTCCTCGCATACCTGAATGAAACTTTCCTTGACTGTCTCTCCAGTAACTTTGAAACATTAAGTGTTTCTGACAAGTTTTTCTCACGTAAACATCTCGATGAGTAGGTAAGCGGTGCATGTGGCGTTCTCAGAGGTATTGTCATCATCATGGGCCTGTCTGCTTGGCTGATCTGTCAAAGTGATTGGTATGGGAACATTCATATAGTCACAAAGGCGACAGACCATATGTTAAATCCATAGACAAACACAGATGCGCATGATATTAATAACAATTCCTGCATGAGATTCTCTTATGCTGAAAAAGCTTTCACTGGGGAGGTCATGAACCTGTTAGATGAGAAATATTTCCAGTAAGCTCTATCAGACATAAACTTGTGAATTATTTTAAAGAAGTCTGATTTCCTTTTTATCTTTTAAGCTCTTTTGAGAGAAAGAATGTAAAGTACAATGAAAATGTTAGACGTTTCAGAACTTTATATTTCATCCCCACTGAAAAAGCTAAGCAGTAAAAACCTTTTCGGTCGATGCTCTGGATGTCCTGCTGAAGAATTCAAGTGTTGGCTTTACTGTATTTTAACAAGGTCCCTGATCATTTCAGTCCAGTTTGTGCATCACATTTCAGCTTTAATTGTTTTGAAAACAAATTAAGTTTTATAGTGCAATAATGCAGATTTTCCAAGCTGCTGGACTCGACAATAAACTTCAGCATTGATGTGTACAGCATAGCATTGTACCTTAATTAGCTGCCCCTTAGTTGAATTCTAAAGCTCGAAGAAATTGTGGAAATAAATGTTATCAACAAAGCATAACTTTCTGTGTCTGTTTTGGTATAAATATCAAAATTAATCTCAAAAGTCAGAATTAGTTAAATGTTCAACATAGACTAGGAGTCAAAAGTTTTTGAACAGTAAGAGTTTTAATGTTTTTGAAATCACAGAAATAAATAAAATTTTAAAATATATTCAAATAGAAACCAGTTATTTTAAATGGTCAAAATATTTCTAAATTTTTCTGTACTTTGAATCAAATAAATGCAGGCTTGGTGTGCAGAAGAGACTTCTTTAAAAAACATTACAAATCTTGCTGTTTTGACTGATTTTTGAACATTTGAACATTGAACATTTCACAAAAATCCAAAATTCTGTCATGAGGCTCTAGATGGTGCAGTTTGGTAGGTTCAATCAACTCAACTCAATCTGACATAATGACATCATTATCACATGGTGCAGCTGAACTCGGCTAGTGCTTGCTGTGGCAGTTGCAGCGCGCTTCAGAAACCCTCCACCTCCCCATCTCCACCTGTATAGATCTACTGTGGGGTGATTTCATGTATGTTATACAGTACTGTGCAAAAGTCTTAGGCCACTAGTATTTTCACCAACAAAAAAAAATGGTTTTAAGTCAGTTATTTCTATCTTTTGCTGTAGTGTGTCAATAGGAAATATCAGTTTACATTTCCAAACATTTATTTTGCCATTAATTGTAATAATCCAGTGAGATTTTTGTTTGCACAAGGAGTCTGACATGGAGTCTGTCTGGAATGACATGAGGAAACAGAACAAACTGAGACAGACTAAATCCAGAAGAACTGTGGCAACATCTCCAAGATGCTTCAAGAAACATACATGCAAAGCTACCTGAAAACTCATGCACAAATGTACCTAGGGCAAAAGCTGTTTTAAATGCAAATATGGTTTACCAAATGTTGATTTAATTTAGTTAATAGAAGTTCATTGATAAATAAAATCTATTTATGGCATTATTTTTAACAGCATCCTCATTTTACAGCATTTTTACACAAGTGCCTAAAACTTTTAACAGTACTTTGGTTTCTTGAAACATCTTGGAGATGTTGCCACAGTTCGGGAATTAGTCTGTCTCAGTTTGTTCTGTTTCTTCATGTCATTCCAGACAGACTGGATGATGATGAGATCAGATCTCCATGTGGAGCACTGGCTGTTGTCAGACTCCTTGTGCAAAGAAAAATCTCACTGGATTATTACAATTAATGGCAAAATGAATGTTTAGAAATGTAAACTGATATTTCCTACTGACACACTACAGCAAAAGAGAGAAATACTGCACAGTACTGTATGTGAGGGGTAATCAATGGCTTGCCATGCATTAAAGTATTTTAAATCACGACGCGGAGGCATTTAAAATCCTTTAATGCACGGCAAGCCGTTGATTATCCCGCTTATTTCATGGTCATTTGCCAAGTTAAAACTAGTATTGCTCTTTGCGCCGCAATATTTGACCGAATGGGTAAAAATGACGCTATTTTTGTCAGTTATGGCACATTGACTTTAGCATTCTGCCCGCTTCAAATCAGACACAGAGATGAAATAGTGTGGTAAGATCACATTTATTTGAATTAATTATAGCATTTATTCAGTTAATTAACAATCGAGAGAAAGAGAGAGATGACAGTGTATGGGTTACCTGCATGCTGTCTACGCATCTCTCTCTACAATTAATTATTTCAAAAGCAGTGATTTTACCACTTCGTTGCTGAGGAATATAATGTAGCAATCTATTATCTAGTCTATTTTATTAATAAAAATCATGGGGAAGCATTGACAACAAGTACCTGCAGCCAGTCAGAATCCAGTATTCAGACAGAATAAATGGAGGTTATTTCATGTTATATGTGGAGCAGGAGTATTTCTTACATTATTTTTACGTTATTGTTATTTTTTTTTTTTTTTTAACCCAAATGCTGGATTGAGCCTTTTGGGTCAGTTTTTTGGGTTATTTTTTTCAGTGTTTGGGTAATTTTTGTGTTACCCAACTTCTGGGTCAAATGTAACAACCCAGTGTTTGGGTAGTTTTTGTATTACTCAGATCCTGGGTAAGGCATAACCCAGCGGTTGAGTTATTTATCGTGGGGATTTTGCATTGAGAGAGCAGTTTTAAGTGCCATCGAATTGATGCATTTCGGTAAAAACAGGTTTGTGTACATTTTATTTTATATATAAAATAATTACTGTGCTGTATATCATTCAGTTTCATGCAGAGCAACATGCTGGTGCGCGGTGTGAATCACCTAAACGTCGGTCTTATCGCGTGATGGAAAAGCCTGATACTCTGCATAAAATAAACGATTTTATTCATAAAGATACAGAAAACAAATACTTTGGATGGTAAAATTTGGATGGTACTTGGATGGTTTAATTTGTAAAATAAAGGAAGTTATCATGCAAACCAGTGGATGTGTGGAGTATTTTACAAAAGTTTACATGATTTAAGTTAATCTGTAAACATTATTTCATGTATAAGGGAAAAATATATAAGCTATATTATAATAAAAATGAATCAACCCATTAGCTGTGTTAAATCAACCCATTATGATGGGTTAAATAAACAACCCAATTTGCTGGGTAAAATTAACCCCAAATGTGTTCTGTCCTATATTTACCCAGCCAGTGTTTTTTAGAGTGTAGATGCTCTGCTGCAGCAGTAGCAGCATAGCAGATTCATTCCACCAAGACCAAACACATTAACTTTGCTATGTATATTACCGTGCTAAACTCTTAAAAGAAAAATAGTTATGAAATAAGCAAATTAAATAGAAACGGCCCAATACAATTAAAAATGACTAAATATATTTTAAGTTAACATCTCGGTTTCACGTTGCTTCTAATTACTTCACTTAGATGTGTTTGGTAGTAACACAGTGAAGATGTGTTGAATCTCTCAATCCGGTTTCTCTTCATGACCTTGTTTTTGTAACCTTGCCAATTCTTAAAGCTTCCTGTCACAGGATCTTGATGAAACAGTCTGTTTTTACATATACGTATTTAGCACAATTATTTTAAAACATGTTTATTGAAATAGACAAAAACAAGAATAATTTCAGTGTTACAGTGTCTTAAAATCATCTTAATTTGGGGCATTTCTCTGGAATTATAAATATGTTATCATTTGGGATTATGTTTACTGATTGACAGTCCTGTTATGATTTAATTTCTCAAAGCCCGCACCTCCTGTTTTTTACTGGGCAGGATGGGCCAAGCTGTTTTCAGTTTTGCACATCTGGCACGAGGTTCCCTCTCCCACTTGGTTTAAATTTCCATATGCAGAAACATATCCTGTTTTTATTCAAACATCATCATAATTTTGCATATGGAGGCTAAGTGAATTATTATAACAGAAACTGAACCCACTTGAGCACGGTGGCGGTTAGCAGGTATGTGTATGATAAATGGCCACTCTCTAATGAATGACCTACGAAGCAGTGCCATCTGGGTGGCTTGTGCTGGACACATCTGTGTTAGCAGGATCTGGCAAAAAAACAGCAGTTGGTTTGTTGTTGTTGTAAATATGTATGTTTATGCATATTTGCTTTGAGAACATATTTTAAAACACAAATCAACTTGTAATAAATATATGGATAACATATGCATAACCTGAAGAAATATGGACAATGGATGAAATTAAAACTTTGCATTAGATGGGTGAAAAGTACAAAAATAACTTTAATAATACATTTAATTTAATTTCCAAATATAAAATCATCCTATATCACTGTTTTACCTTTTTTTGTAAAGAACATTTGACCTTCTTTGCATGTCTGCTTTGTAAACACTGAGTCGGTGCTTCTGATGAGATGGTATTTTTCGACATACCCACACAGAGTTCACCCAGAGGTAGACAAGATGAGCGTTTGAGGTTAAAAAGTATATAAATTGTAATTTTTTTGTTTTTTGTTTTTTTTTTGTAGAAAATAACAAATCGTTACCCTTCTTCCTTGGCTGGGATTGTTTAGAGCCCTTTGAAGCTGCATTTAAACTGCATTTTGGAAGTTCAAACTTGGGGGCACCATAGAAGTCCATTATATGGAGAGAAATCCTGAAGTATTTTCCTCAAAAAACGTAATTTCCTTACAACTAAAGAAAGAAAGACAAGGGAGTGAGTACATTATCTGTAAATTTCTGTTCTGGAAGTGAACGGCTCCTTTAACTCCTATCCTATTAGGAGACATAACATGAACATTATGCATTCATGAAAGCCTTGCTTCACCTGTCCTGCTTTTTTAAGACAGTTGTTCAGTTCAAATCCCACCCAAGTGGCAACAAACCACCTTTAGTTCTTGAGCCTTGAGGTCACTTTCTATAATGGAAAGTTTTATCCCGCCAAATTGAGCTTCGTGGCGCAGTATTCACTCCCTGTCCTTTTCGGAGTTAGTCCATTCACACATAAGTAACCAGCTCAGCTATAAAAAGATTTATTGCTCTGTACCCCGAGGTATTTCATCATTGGCGGGACCACGTAATTATCTCCATCGGTAAACATTGTTCAGCTCATCCCGAGTTTCTATGCCCAATCCACATCTAAACAGTGAAGCTTGCAGTCTCCAGCAAGGCTACACGGTCACTTCATTTAAAAAAGCGCCTGACCTCTGAATCCCGTGAGCTCACCAGCCGGAGCTCACATCCCTCATGGGGCAGACTAAACCACTTTTGAATCTCTGTCTCAGTGTTTCTTTCACAATGCTCAAGGCTGAAATTTGAAGCTGGTTCTAGGTCATTGAAAAAGGGGATGCATTTTACCAGGAGCCCAATTTCCTGGTCCAGTGTTTTGGTATGAACATTGTTTCCTTCATGTGCTTCAGAGAGTTTTAGGAATCAAGAGCTGATTGTGCTTTAGGCGCACGTGTATAATATGCGGGTGAACGGCAGCACCCCACGTCAAAGCTGAGGGAGAGCTGTGTTTTGTGTTTTCTCCTGATTTCTCAGATCTCACTAAGATTCCTTTTCCACAATGATGTTTTTTATTGTTATCTGGTGCATGCCGATTCTTTTGTTGCACACAATCAGCTTAATTTTCTATAAAAAATGGAAACGCACAGAGATAAAAAGACACAATCAAGCTGATGTGTTTTTGTAAAAACACATGAATTACCACTCAAGTGCTTAGTTGTTTCTCATCAAACCTTTTATATATTCATAAAGAAATTTCAGCCTAGGCTTTTTATTGTTTGGCATTCAAAATTTCTAACTACATGGTCAATAGTGTGCATTTACATAACGGAATGATTATTGTCGACAGAAAACATTTTTTCTGAATATTGCACCATTATGACTGAGTTTGATTCTTCCAAACACTCTTTAACTTGCTCATAATCCTCTACCACCCCTACCTTTCTTTCAGAAGGCACATCATTTTGATAAACAAATTGATCATACCAATGCCAGTCTTCCTTATAAGCAAAGTACGCATGTTAAGTAGGGCCCTTGAACCACCAGGGGCCCCTTGCTTTCAAAGAGGATTTAAAGAGTTGGTTTACCCAAAAATGAAAATTCTGTCATTAATTAGTCACTCTCATGTTGTTCCAAACCCCTAAGACCTTTGTTCATCTTCGGAACACAAATTAAAATATTTTTTATGAACTCCGAGAGCTTATATGTGCTTATATGAACTACCATGTTCAAGGCCCAGAAAGGTAGTAAGGACATTGTTAAAATAAATTTTATGAAGCAACAAGAATACTTTTTGTGTTTAAAGAAAACATAAATAATGACTTTATTCAACGTGTGTAATGAAACAGTCTTCATAACAGTGGTGGATGAAGAACCCTAAAGCCACACTTGAGTAAAAGCACAGATATCTCACCAGAAAATGACTTTGGTAGAAGCTGAAGTCACTGCTTAGAATATTAGTAAAAAAATAAAAATAAAAAAAAAGTATGTGATATTTATTGTACTTAAGTATGAAAAGTATTTTTATTTTACTTTAAACATACTTAAGCATTGAAAGTAAAAGTACAAGTAAATGCAAAATGGAAAAGGTGCAAACAAATATTAAAAAATGTTTATACGTGGTTTGACCAGCAAGATTGTGTTTAGTTTTAACTCTTTCTTCTGTTTTGTATCTTTGGGTAAGAATAAGAAGCACTTCATCCATTAAAATATTACCGGTCCATTCAAACGGCTGATTCATTCAGGAACAAAGCATACAGAGGCTGTGTTAATGAGTGAGACATTGAATCATTCATTCAACCGATTCTTTCAAAAAGCTGATTCATTCATTTAGAAAACATCGTTCCCTATCCGTCGTTCACTCCAACGTTGTCAAGTGTACGACACTAGGGGTTGCTCTTGGGAGCCCAGACACCTCTGACAACATTGGGTGTGCAGATTTTGCATAGCTGACCACGCCCCGGACATCAGGGTATAAACAGGGCAGCGCGGGATCTGCTCACTCGTTCTGTTTTTCAGAGCCAAATGCAGCGTCTCTGTGTGAGAAGCGGCATCATTCACCTCTTCGGCGTTGGATCTACGGCACGGGCAGCAGTCTCTCCCTTCTCTAACACAGCTAAGTGTTGTGAGAGTTCCCCTGGGTGCTTCGACGGTGATCTAGAAGAGAAGATTCTCCTCTAAAAGAGCAAATTTTCTCTAAAAGAGCTACATGACCGGATTGTGTGTTTACAACATGCCTTTCCGTCTATGTCCTTCTGGTTGCGGTTTCTACCTTTCCCCTAACGATCGACATGTTCGCTATGTTCACTCTTTAGGCTTGAGCATGCTCCACTCGAGAGCTGCATTCTTTAAGAAGGCTTACTTCAACTGCTTCCCGCTCCGATCCTTCTACTTCCGGGGTACAAGGCCACAGCGATGTGCATTGAAGGAGAGAGGTACTAGGTACTTGCCAGGTACTACTGGCAATTAAAAATGTACAATAACTCCGCCCACCAATGCCTGGCTGCAATAAACAGCACTGCAAAAGACGTGAGGCGTGTACTTTCAACACAATTGACCCACGTTCGAATCCGCCTTTTGTCAAACTCGTCAAACTTCTCCTTTTCCCATCAAATACCAGATCAGAAAGGCATTTTATTTTCAATAAAAAATAAAGTAAATATTTCAAAAGTGGAAATAAAACACCTAATTAATAATAGTGTTATTATGCTTAGCTGTAGGTTTAGGGAGGTTTTTGTCCCAATAAAGTGGCATTCATCTAATAAATTGTATATATATGATAATTTACACTCAATATGTTATTGCATACTGTTTTATAATGTGCTACAATACTGAAGTATAAATATCTGCCACCTAACAACTATTTACACGCCTGTTACTAAAGAAAATGCTGCTATTTTAGTGTAAACAGAGTGTAACTAGAATATATTGCTTTTTCCACTTATTGTAACTGCCAAAAATATAATTGTTCAGTTAAAGACAGTTCAGTTCTGTCCAATATGTAAAGTTCATCATTAATGAAATGAGATCAGTTGGGCAATATAGCATTGTTTACTATGAATCCTTATTAACAAGCCTTTGTAAAATGTTAGCATGTTTGTTTGTAAGGTAACAGCTTCGACAGCTGTGCTGAATTAATGTTAGTGTTTGTCATGTGACAAGCATACTACCCTGAAAAAAATGTGCTATTGTATACTGTTTCACACACTATTCTTCAAAAAATAGTAGGCAGTATGCACTGTGTACTGGCAGTAAGCAGTAAGCAAGTATCCCATTTTGAACACAGCCAATGTTTACAACCTGTTTGCATTTAATCTTCTTTTAAGGGCAGTTTGCAAACTAAACACTTTATTGGCACCATCTAGGTACAACCTAAAATTCAAAATGATGAAATGTAGCCTATAGAGACAACCCTAAATAAAACATGACTTTTTCAAAGACAAGTGATTTCAGCTCAGTAATCCACCATCAGCCAACATACGTCAAAATCTTGCCTTGCCTACTTTTCACAGCAACTGGTTGTCGCCTGGCGTTTTTTGCACAATACTTGCATAAAGTCAAGGAATGGCCAAACTTTTTGATGCTCTCAACGCTTTCTCCGTACCGCTTTCAATCTCATAATGCACCACATGTGTCAAAGTTCGAATGAATTAATCAAAAGTAGGTTATTACATTTAAATCGAACCACAATATGGACTAGTATCTGTAAATATTACGCCGCAAAAATACCATTTAAATGTGAATCCTGCAGGTTCTGCATGTCTCTGTTTTAATGAATGAAGCAGACGAGCGGTTTTGTTTACTACACACTGAAGGGCACAGTGATTTCAGCGTCTGTCCTCTCACTAAATTAGGACATAAATACATGCTCACTTCATGAGCATTTGACCGTTCCATTTTAGGAAAACTAGCATTATATCATATACACACAGAAATGTAAAGGTAGACACAGCGAACCGGCAAAATAAAACTCCAGTTTAACTTAAAGACATTGTGCCAGATACAGTATATTACCACTATTACTACTACTACTAAAAAAAAAAATTTTTTAGGGTATAATCACACAACATTTCTTTGATGTTTTAATTTTAATAGTAAATTCCCCTTTGTTTGTCAAAAAAAAAAATAAATACACAGCACAGAATTTCTGAGGGTGAAATTGTGTAAGTTTCATGATTTTAATTAATTAGACATGCTCTTTGATTAATACATTTTAATTTAACCATTAAAAAGGAGTTGAGAAAAATTAAAACAGGACAAAAAACGGAATTTGGGAAAAAAATAAAACAGATTTTATAGGGCACTATTATCTGAGGGTTGCTCCCCAGAAGCATTGTTAGCTTCTAACAACTATTGTTCCATAGTACCAACATAGTTCAAACATTTGGTGTTTTCCAAAGCCATAGTTACAGTGATCATTCACAAACAGCATCGCAAACTTGTGTGGTTGGAACTACAGCTCTTAACCTCTGATTAAAAGCATAGTGTTGTTCTAGTAGTATGCTCTGACATTTTACACCTACAGCTACCACAGGAACCATTGCTTTTCCTGCTATTGCACGTTTCTGCACTCCAGCTATATTTTAAAAGCTTTGAAATAACATCCACACCTAAAACTATTATTTGGCTATCATATTTCAGAGATACCACTTTTAAGTAGAAGATACTACTGCTAAGCAAAGGACAGGACTATTCAGAAATTGCTGAGGTGTTGTTGGACAAACTAATGCCTGATCTTGCTTATTTGACCTATCCAACAACTTTTATTAAGTCTATGTTGTATATTCTGAAATTCTAAAACAATGAAAACTTCTGTTAAATGACATACACTTAACAATCCAGGTAGTGCATAGCTACTACTGCCAAACAAAATCATGTTAAAGATGTCACACTGTACCTGCACATGAACAAATTTGCTTAGTGGCGGAAATGTATAACAAGACACTGTAAGACTTCCCAGTCTGTATTAAGTTGTTGTTTAAGTTAATAATGCTGATGCTCAAAAAAAAAAGAAAAGGACATTAAACACTAACAAGTCTCCATATTTTCTTGCAAAAAAAAAAAAAATGCATAAAATAACACTTAATTGCTATTTGGCCTATTTAAAGTCAGTTTAACATGATGCTATGGTGTTTGAGTGTTTTTGGTCTAATATATATGTAAATCACTTCAACAGATGCATAAATCTTGTCAAACTGGGTTTGAGCAGTCAGAACTTGTGTCTGCGGCTTGTGATGTGCATCACTGGACTGTAGACCCACTGAAAATTCCACTGTGAATAACTTTATGATCTTCCTTTCTAATGTGGCAGAGATAGAATGCAAAGGGAAAACAGTGATAATTATCAGCAAAACACTCCACTGAACTACCAGCCCGCAGAGGAAATTGACTCGGTGCGTTGTCTTCTCCAATAAGCATAGAGCCATAGAGTTAGTCACTGCAGTCCTGGATCAATTGCTCTTCAATTAAAACGCTCAATTAAATAGACTTTGAAGAAAAATAATCGTGAAAGTAGGACGATGCTCTGACTAATGTTGGACAATGAATCTGGAGTGTGAAGACATCTTGTCATTGGATTAATTCTGGAAGTATAGATAACCTTTACCAAGAGAAAGTTTAGCCACATGCTTATACCTTCCCAAACTTTTAAAGCAAATTAAAATATTGTCATTAATTACTCACCCTCATGTTGTTCCAAACCCGTAAGACCTTTGTTTATCTTAGAACGTAGAACCTGGATACGCTGTGCCTTGTTTGCAAACAGAGAAATACGCATGCGTCATGGTAGGGTAGAACGGGTCTAAAGGTTTGACCTGGGGTAAAAGGCGCTTTTGATATTATTTTCCTCTGAACCACTAGATGGCAGTAAAACATGACGTAGCACTTTCCAAAACATCCGCTTTTCAAGATACTCGTGGACAATTTTCTGATCCTTGACGCGATCGCGGAATGCAAATAATTTTTACACAATACTGTAGTCAAAGACGCCATTTGAAGCTAAACGCAGACGTTTAACCTACCTGATGAACGCACCTGGATGAACTGATATGATTACTCTACTTTTAAAGCATACATTTGATTTAAACAATAGGTCTACATAATATTCACATATGCTGTTCATAGGGGATGTATTGTATTAGCCCTACCGTTACAGCATGACATATTATTTAAACCTATTACTATTAACTTTTTAACATAACATTTTTTCTATTTTTATTTTATCTCACAATTCTGATTTTTGTTTCTCACAAATGCAAGTTTATATCTCCTAATTCGGAATTTATAACTTGATTTAACAAAACTAGTGAGTTTGTTAATTCTGAGGAAAAAAGCAGTAGTGTGGGATATAAACTCTGAGGCTAGTGAAGGGAAAAAGAGAGAATGATGAGTTGTTTTTCCTCTAGAGTTGTGGGATATAATCTCGGAATTGCAAAAATAAAGTCAGAATTTTGAAATATAAAATCAAATTTACCTTTTTTATTCTTTTATTCCATTGCTCCATATACTGCTACTTGAACCGCCCATAAAAAACGTCATCCCTGTTTTATGGAGGGCCAAATTACTCAAAATTAAATAATTAAATAAATGTTGAAATATATAAATAAATCGTTAAATGCATCATTTAATTATTGAAAGCATAAATAAATGTATAAATATTTATTTATTTAAATATATATTTATTTATTTAACTTTTTATTTATTCATTTATTTATTTAAATATTTATTTATTTATTTACGCATTTATTTCTGCATTTATTTATTGCCTCCACATTTCATTTTGAGGTTTGCAGTTGTCGGCACGTCACTTAACAATAGTGGGCGTCACCTTTCCAGCTCGATTACTTTGGTCTTTCTACTTTTTCATGTTTTTCGCATCACAAACTACAGCTGATCGAGGATGGTACAGTAAAAGATCTGTCGTTGACTCTTGCAGATGAAGTGACATGACATTTGACCACGAAAACCATTAGCACACGCCACTATGCTCAGTGGCACAACCGCTGACACTTCCGGTTTTCACTGACATGTATCAGCAGAGAGTGACATGTGCCACTGACACTCTTACTGAACATGTTAACACACGCACTTAACTGCAGAATGATATTTCACTGATGATGCGTTTCTATCAAATGTAGGATTAGTTACATCGCGGAACTGATTTGTATGTATTTGCTTGTGTGACTGTGCCAATGGATTGTGTCAGTGTCGCGGAATGTCACCGTATGTCGCGGCAACACAAAGAAACACAAGGAATCAATCTATCATGGGTCACTACAAATACCGCATTTGCGTCCGTTATTGTAAACTTTGATCCTGACGTGACACCTACCGGCGTGCATGCAATCGATCTCATCTATGGCATTAATACTTAAAAAAGAGAATTATGCAATATGAAAAGAAACCATCTTATAACAATGTGATTTTTTTTTAATTAAAGTATTGGTCAAAACATTCAGGTAAACAAAGGGAGACAAGACAAATATTAAACACATGAAGAAGCCTAAAATGTTGTACACATTAACTGCGCGACGTAATGAAAATGCTGGACAGAAACCGAATCGTGTCATCAGTGAAATCCCGTTCTGTGCTGAGTGTGTGTGTGTGTGTGTGTGTGTGTGTGTGTGTGTTACACAGTCTACTCTACGTTATTCTGACAGCGGCAGAGTGAGAGTCACTCGAGGTGCCGCGGCACTGACACAATCCATCGGCACCTCACACAAGCAAATACATACAAATCAATTCTGTGATGCAACTAATCCTACTTTTGATAGAAACGTGTCATCAATGAAATATCATTCTGCAGTTAAGTGCGTGTGTTAACATGTTCAGTAAGAGTGTCAGTGGCACATGTCACTCTCTGCTGATTCATGTCATTGAAAACCGGAAGTGTCAGCGGTTGTGCCACTGAGCATAGTGGCGTGTGCTAATGGCTTTCGTGAGTCAGATGTCATGTCACTTAATCTGCAAGAGTCAACGACAGATCTTTTACTGTACCATCCTCGATCAGCCATAGCTCGTGATGCGAAAAACATGAAAAAGGCGCCTGAACCAGAAAGACCAAAGAAATCGAGCTGGAAAGGTGACGCCCACTATTGTTGAGTGACGTGCCGACAACCGCAAACCTCAAAATGAAATGTGGAGGCAATAAATAAATGCGTAAATGAATAAATAAATATTTAAATAAATAAATGAATAAATAAATAATTAAATAAAAATATTTAAATAAATAAAAAGTTAAATAAATAAATATTTATACATTTATTTATGCTTTCAATAATTAAATGATGCATTTAACGATTTATTTATATATTTCAACATTTATTAAATTATTTAATTTTGAGTAATTTGGCCCTCCATACTGTTTCGGGTCATAAAGACTATCCCACTATCTAATGTCAATTTCGTTGAATAACAGTGCTTATCGCTGGGTGACAAGCTGTTGTAATATGCAAATAACATTTTAAAAATTACATCTAATCAATATAATCTATACTCTTTTTAAATCTAAGTATTTTGTTCTGTATCCTTGTAATTCTCTAGCTGTAAAGGCGAACTCTCCGGGTTTTCTGCAGCCATGCTGCGCGCGCATCCCCAGTGTTTACAAACAGATAATTAGTCTATAGAAGCCTGACTTTTCCATTTGTTGACATGACATTGTTAGATTCAGATGGTAAATATTATATATTATGTTGGGTGTCCATCTTAGAGATAATCACCATGTTTAGAATGAAACCATTATATTTAAAAACATGATATTAATAATCATAATAATCATATAATAAAAATATCATATAATAAAATATCATTTGTTGTTACTACTGTAAATCTATATTACATTATTATGGGATCTCCTTCAGTGCTTTCAGAATATTTACATTTTAGAATGATTTTGTTTCTGTATTTTAAAATATGTTTTATATTAACATAGTTTAATGACAGTATATTTATTGAGCAAAAAAGTATTTTTTTATTTTGATTTTATTTATCAAAATAAGCAAAAAAGTAGTACAAACTTTGCTTAAGTGATTGTTTTGAACAAGTATTAACATACATTATTTAAAAAAAAAACTAAAAAAAAAACATTATTTTAGCTGAAGTATTTGTATCAATACTGTGTGGCTTTTACCCCATGCTGGTAAGCCTTTTATCCCGTGTGTGGGGTATAAGGCCCCCCTTGCCATCTCATACATTTATGAGATCTTTAAACAAAATAAATTACTTGTATGACTTATTTTCACACAAAATCTGTTGCTCCACAAATGTTCAATACAAATGTATGTTTCACGAGTTTGCCCTACAGACAGTAAAGAGGAATAAAAGTATGTGTATTTGGCATGCTGTCTGGGGAGAGGGCTCCGAGCTCGGTAATTCCTCCCGAGCACTGGTGCTTCCCTCGTCTG
This sequence comes from Cirrhinus mrigala, assembly GCA_036247105.1. Taxonomy (NCBI): domain Eukaryota; kingdom Metazoa; phylum Chordata; class Actinopteri; order Cypriniformes; family Cyprinidae; genus Cirrhinus; species Cirrhinus mrigala. Next base: position 12,408,807 of record CM070011.1, read on the forward strand.
GGGAGAGGGGTCCAAGCTTGGCCCCTTAGCTCGGACCCCGTGCTTACCCCCCCGGAAGGGTTAATGGCGAGGAGCTGGGGTGGAGGAGGGATGCTGACGAATAGAGATGAGGAAGGTAAGGCTGCTTAATTTATTTATGGGCGTCCTCCCGGGCCGGCGGGATGGACGATGTGATTGCTTATGGTGAATTGGCCAAGTTAATTATCTGTGCGTGCTTCTCCCGAAATTTGTTAATAAAATGTCACTTGTTTTTCTGCAATCATACACTTTGGGCACAGTGAAAAGCACATTTTTTTCTTAGGGGGTGCCTTTAGCCCCGTTGTACTCTACTCTTGTGACATGGAGAGAAGAAATTGTAGAATAAAGTCATTATTTTTGTTTTGTTTGTGCACAAAAAGTATGCTCGTAGCTTCATAAAATTATGGTGAGTTATGAACAACTGGTGTCACATGGACTATTTTAACAATGTCTTTACTACCCTTCTGGGAATTGAACAAAGGTCTTATGGGTTTGGAAGGACATGAGGGTGAGTAATTAATGACAGAATTTTTATTTTGGGGTGAATTATCCCTTAAAAAACTTGATATGTAAAATATAAAAACTTTATGTACACAACTTTGCTTTAGAAACCATTTAAATATCAAATGTGTGCACAATACTGAGAGTTATAGGAACATAATTTAGTCTACAAGTGACTTGTATGAACTTACAAAAACAATCTAACATGTTTTGTCAGAAAATATTATTGTCTTGTTGAAGACTGTAACTATTTACATTTACCTCTTTTTTTATGTATTATTACAGTATCTCTAACTAGAGTCAGAGAATAGATCCGCACACCGTTATCGGTTATTAGAGTCCTGGACAGCATGATCTTCCACAACCAATTCCAATTATCGCTCTTTACATGCTTTTCAAGCTTTGTAATCAAGTAGTGACTTTGTACCGACCCCTCACTCTTGATAAGTACCCATCTGTGCCTTGTGCATCTCCCTGAGTAGAAGGCAGATTTTCTGCTTCCATGCATGAGAGGACAGCAGTGAAGCAGTGTATCCAAGATTCAACCTGCACATTGAATCGATAGAGACTGATAGGAAAAGAAGGCTATTGATTCTTTTGTCCCCTCCCCTCCCCATCTGCTTGTGGAATAACGTAAATCAGTGAATTAGGAGATAAATCTGCTGATCGTAGGGTCTCCAATCCCTCATCTAGATATATATGTGATGAGATAACACCTGGATGAAATGTTTTCAGACCTCCAAATTTATATTACGTGCACCGTTCAGTCTGAATTTATCTGAGAGAAACTGAATTGGTGTTAGAATTTTTCATGGCTCCCCCACTTTTACTTTGGGGATTGTTAAAGGTCAAAATTAATGCTGAAGAAACTTTTAAAATGTCAGACTTTTTCACTTCATCCCATTGTGCCGTTCCTAAGTGATGCAGATATTTTCCAAATGTACCTATTCATCAAATGCATGTCCTGAGTTCCTGCTGTCTTAAAGTTCTCACACAATCTGTTGTTCAGAATGACAGGAAATGAAATTCATGGTCAAACTTCAGAGGGGGCATATTTTACCCCATGTGGTCTCTTCATCACGATAAGAGAATGTGAGCGAAGAAGTAGAAAGAGAAAGGAAGAATGGTAGAGAATGATAAAGAGAGAGATAAAGAAGGAGAGAATTATAAGGGGAAAATGAGAACCCTGCAGTTCTCGCAGTTGCAGGCTCAGCCAGCCATACAAAACTTTATAGAGATAAGTGCAAATAAACAGACAGAGATCAAGCATCATCTCTTGGTTTATTTAAATCACACTTGTATAAATATATCTACTTAAAGAGATAGATCACCCCAAAGTGACAATTCTGTCATCATTTACTCAACTCTGAAGTTGTTCGAAACCTGTATACGTTTCTTTCTTCTGTTGAGCATAAAAGAAGATATTTAGATGAAAATGGGTAACTGGACAACTGGTGCTCGCTGACTTCCACAGTATGGGGGGGGGGTGTTATGTTCCCTGCATATCTGCTTAAGCTTACGTAGGATGGATGGATGGATGAACAGATAAATAGACAGATCTGTCGTTATTATTCACATTTAACATTGGATGTAGATAGGTACATAAATTAATTGATGGATGAAAGGATGGATAGATTCATATTCTTTTGGTTTCATTCACATTTAGCATTAGGTGTGGGTGGATGGATGGATGGATCGATCTGCTGTTATTCTTCACATTTAACACTGGATGAAGATAGGTACATACATTGATGGAAGGACACTGAGAGATTTGTCATTCACATTCACATATAACATTGGGGATGGATGGATGGATGAATGGATAGAGATATTACAGTTATTCTTTACACTTACACAATTAATCTTTTGTTATTCATCCCATTTATTAGTGGGGATGGATGGATAGATCTGTTGCTGTTCTTCACATTTAACTAGATGGATGGATCTGTGATAGATATTCTTCACATTTCTCATTGGATGTTGATGGATAGATAGATGGATTGACCGTTAGATGTTAATCTTCACATTTAATATTGGATACAGCTGAATGGATGGATGGATGGATGGACTGACTGATAGATCTGTTGTTATTTTTCACATTTAACACTAGGGATGGATGGATGGATAGGTGGGTGGGTGGATACCCCAGGTGGGGAAAAAAAATGCACTTCAGTAATGTACTTAGAGTGCTCTAGTTTACGTGCCCTAATTTTGTACTTAATATGTTAAAAATATTCTTTAGTACTTCTTAAAGGGGTCATCGGATGCTAAGTACACTTTTACATGTTGTTTAAACATTAATGTGTGTTGGCAGTGTATGTACAAATCTACCCTATAATGATAAAAATCCATCCAAAAATCCATGCCTGTCATTGTGGCGGCACACAGACAGAGGCCGCTCCCACGATAGTTGATTGACATGAGCGTCTTACCTTAGATCAGTTGTAACAGTCCGCCCTCTTTGTGTCAATGCTGGAGCAGGGATGTAAGTTAGACAAGAATATCTCCGATTGAGCGGTTGAGGTGTTGTGTTGCTGGATGTGATAATGAACATAGTGGTCGTCATTCACTCCCGAGATCTGAGCCGCTGAAGATGCAGTGGATTACATTTGTTTGTGAAGGGAATGCTCGTCCCGATCTACATATATCCGTCTATGTTCGTACGAATCATTCGTGATCCAGCTTCACTTACAGCAGAAGTGAGTATAAGGGTTTTTTATAAATCTTTGCGATCGCCTTTACTAATAATGTGCTAGTTAGAAAGTTTAGCGGCTAAACGCGGCTAAAGTAAACAATCTCTTAGAGCGAAGAGAGGGGCGGGGCGAGCTTAACTCATTTGCATTTAAAGCAGCCTCGACCAAAATGAGATGATTTTTGCAGAGCTGATTTTGGCAAGGTAAAAAGGGTGTTGTTTTACACTACCATTGAGAATTTTTAACCAAAATATATTATAGACCTTTCATTAAGACCCTAAAGAATCATATCAACTTGTGGAAAATGGGCATCCAATGACCCCTTTAAGATAATCTTAGGAACATCTAAGTGTACTAAACTATGTTATTTTGGGACATCATATGAACCAGAATTGTGGGACATCAATCACTTGAGTGTACTAGTGTATGAAGGACGGGTTCAAGTGTACTACAAGTGGAAACTGAATACCTTTTAAATACAGAGATAGTGTGTCAAAAGCACATTTTGGTTCATATTCATGGTGTTCCACAATAGCACAGTTTAGTACACTTAGATGTTTTTAAAATTATCTTAATATTAATATTTTTGGTATATTAAGTACAAAATCATTGTGTGACTTTAGGTACATTATGGAAGTGCACTTTTTTACACTTGGGATAGATCTGTTGTTATTCTTCACATTTAACACAATGGATGGATGGATGGATGGATGGGTTGGTGAATAAAGTGACTGATAGATCTGTTGTTATTCTTCACTTTACACGTTGGGTATGGCTGGATGGATGAAAAGACTGACCAATAGATCAGTTGTTATTCTTCATATTTAATATTATGGATGAATGTATGTATGGATGGATGGGTAGACTGACCACTAGATGTTGTCATTCCTCTCATTTAACACTAGGGATGGATGGATGGATGGATGGATAGATAGGTGGGTTGGTGGATAGACTGACTGATAGATCTGTTGTTATTCTTCACATTTAACACTAGGGAGGGATGGATGGATGGATTGACCGATAGATCTGTTGTTATTCTTCACATTAAACACTAGGAATGATTGGATGGATGGATGGATGGATGGATGGATAGGTGGGTTGGTGGATAGACTGACTGACAGATCTGTTGCTATTCTTCACATTTAACACTAGGGATGGATGGATGGATGGATGGATAGACTGACCACTAGATGTTGTTATTCCCCACATTTAACAGTAGGGATGGATGGATGGATGGATAGCTGGGTTGGTGGATAGAGTGACTGATAGATCTGTTGTTATTCCTCACATTTAACACTTTGGATGGATGGATGGATGGATGGATTGACCGATAGACCTATTGTTATTCTTCATATTAAACACTAAGGATGAATGAATGAATGGATGGATGGATGGATAGGTGGTTTGATGGATAGACTGACTGATAGATCTGTTGTTATTCTTCACATTTAACACTAGGGATGGATGGATGGATTGATAGATCTGTTGTTATTCTTCACATTAAACACTAGGGATGAATGGATGGATGGATGAACTGACTGTTGTTATTCTTCACATGTCACACTAAGGATGTGTGGACTGACAGATAGATCTGTTATTCTTCACATTTAACATTTGATGTGGATGGATGAATATGTAGATAGATAGATAGATAGGTAGATAGATAGATATATGTTGTTGTTCTTCCGATTTAACACTGGACATCTACTTTTTCTGCTATCTCCCTTTGAATTTTTTTTACAATGATCTCACTGATCTATATGATATTAAAAAGTTGCATCCCTCCCTTTAACACACAGAGGAAATGAGAACAAAAAGAACAGGCTCTAGTGGGCAGATAAAGCACACCACACAAACACTGAACTAGATGCAATTAAATGATAGGGGACCGGTCTCCAAAGCCTTAAACTGCCACTCCTTCCCACATGGCAGGAGATGGATTCTTATCTGCGACTCTCAAAAGAGCAATGACATCTGAAATGCAGATTCACACTGGACTATTATCATCACCTCACAATATCCTGCCACAGTTTATGCTTTGAGAAACGCACAGGAATGTCCTCTGGGGCTGAGGAAATATAGCATTTTGTCAGTGGCTAGGAAAACAAACTTGTAGAAATGCATTTGGGTCGAATGACCTGGTGTTTGTCTTCACGGAATGGTGATTCTGGGGCTAAATCTATTCTTTGTTCAAACCACTGAGGCACAGCGAACGGGAAAGGTCAGAAATCACAGGATTTATACACGTTTACTGGGCTACGGATAATGTAAGTATAAATATATACAGGCTATATATGTTTTACATAATAAGGGTGCATCTTTTACTTTGAAAGCCATAAAGTGTCCTGTCTTTTACTCACCTTCAAGTTGTTCCAGACCCGTAAGACCTTCGTTCATCTTCGGAATGCAAATTAAGATATTTTTGATGAAATCCGAAACTTTCTGAACCTGCATAAACCCCAATGGGACTACCATCAATGGTTTTTCCTATCCTAACTACCTTTCTGGGCCTTGAACATGGTAGTTGTGTTGCTGTTTATGGAGGGTCAGAAAGCTCTTGGATTTCATGAAAAATATCTTAATTTCCATTCCAATGATAAATGAAGATCTTACGGGTTTGGAACCACATGATGGTGAGTAATTAATGACAGAATTTTCATTTGTGGGTGAACTATCCCTTTAAGCTAATATTTTCTCAGTTAAACACAGAGAACAGAACAAAACAACAGGAACTAACCAGAGCAGGAGCAGATGGCAGAGGCATGCATGGAGATGTGGATAATAACACACACAGTGGATCACACTCCCTTTCAATCGGCCCAAAGGGGCCACATGTTTACCAAACAAAACAAATCTTCAAGACTAGAGTAATCTCTTGTTTTGGCTGCTACCATATGGAGCAAGCAGTGAGACTATTAGGATTCAGTATTCCCTCTAACAAGAGTAACTACTACTCAAGTGGATAACCAGATTTGTCACATCTTTTTGTATTTGTAGTAGATTCCCAAAAGCCTTGCGCAATAGTACCTGCTCAGCAAGTGTGATGTGCTCATATTTCTATGCATTTCACATTGAGATTAGATTATTACTTTCCTGTATGTTACACTGAATTTTATGTTGCCTCTCCGTTCTGTAGGATTCACATCAAAATAAACAGAACTATATGTATCTTCTGAAGAAAATGTAATTGGTTCTGTCAACACCTATTGACATAATGTTGAAATGTGCACAGCCTCAGATCAAAAGAGCCCCCTGTTATGTCTTTATGATACTCTGGTGTACTCTGGTGCCCCTTTTTAAGTCACAGGTGTCCCCAGAATGTGTCTGTAAAATTTCAGCTCAAAACACCCCACAGATTATGTATCATATTTTAAAAATGCTTATTTTGAGTGGAAGCAGAAACACGCTGTTTTTGTGCATGTCTCTTTAAATGCAAATGAGCTGCTGTTCCCTGCCCCTTTTTACGGAACAAGGCTGTGCCTTTACAGCTCATACATAAGATACTCTGCCAAAAAACATCTGTTTGGTTTTGATTATCATGTCTATTGCTCTGAAATCATGTTTAAAAGCCATATCAGTGTAAATTTCTAATATATAGTTTTCTGAGCACACACATTCAAAGCAAGCCCACAGAAAGCAGCTGTCACACGGCATGTGAGTACTAAACTCTTTCTCTTTCATGTCTTTCACACAAGTTTATGTTAAAAACACACGAGTTACAAAAACAGTCAGTTATGTCTGTGAAGGTAAACAGCTGGGAAAGAAATCACGTTTATATTAAATCTGTGTGGCAGCAGTGTAATATACAGTAAATAAATCAATAAATCCACTGCTCTCGTGTCTTCTCTGAGGCTGGCACTCTAAATGGTGCTCTGTGCTCATCTGTGCAGCCAACATCAAAACAGTTAGCGTTTTTTGCTCTAACTTTTGCCATGCACTTTTAAAAATAAAGCTTCTTTATTGGCATCAGTGGTTCTATGAAATACCTTGAACATTTCTTCAAGATTTTTATAATGTTCTTCAAAATGGTTCTTCTAAGAACTGTTCACTGAAAGGTTCTTTGGGGAACCAAAAATGGTTCTTCTATGGCATCATTGCGAAAACACCCTTTTGGAACCTTTATTTTTAAGAGTGTGGTGTTAGAACTGGTACACCATTGTCGCTTGCGAAAACAAAATGGCGGTGCCGTGGGTGGAAACATGCAGATTAAGGTGCGTTAATATTATAATAAGATCCCCTTCCTATGTCACGGGGGGAGCGAAATCTATTTTTTCACATGCTTGCAGAGAAACCAAATTATGTTACTGGGTTGTCTTGTTCATGTTTTCTGTGTTGGTAGATGTACCGATTGTAGCACTTAAACACGGAAAAAGTCAGATTTTCAAGTGATGTAGCTTTGTAGCTGCTATAGGGTACTCTGGAAGGTTGGTGGTTATGTTGTTACTAAATGGTTTCTTGCTGTTCTAAGTGATGTTGGATATTGAAGACCTCATCCCAAATCTCTGTGATCATGCTTTTCAGTCTTTTTTTTTTTTTTTTTAAACTACCAATGTATGTCCTTAAAAATCCTGAAAAGAATGATAATGAACTTGGATGGTAATGATGCATAACCTGGGGAAATAATTTCAAGTATTTTAATAATATATTATGCCTGTTAAAAAAAATGTAGAGAGAGCATGAAGTATGCATCAAAATATGCATATTTGATTAATACACCAAGAAGAAGTTGGAAACCGGGTTAAGACAGGTCAAACAAAGCATTCTTAAAAAGTACATTTTTATTAAATTTTAAATTTAATTATTAGTTTAATTAGTTTTTGATATATGTGTTGATGTCTACATTAACACACAGTAAAAAAAAAAAAGCTGGCCTAGCTATTCATAATTTAAGCCATTTTACCCATTTGCAAAGATCAGAAATGGTACAACAGTACCAATTGTAGTACAGTGGTTCCCAACAAGGGAGGCGGGGCCCAGCCTCAGGCCTTTTGTTTCACAATTTCTCCATCCAGCTAGGGGCATCAACCATAACAGCCACTGCACCATTTATAATAGTCCTTTACGTTTGTTGCTTGTCAGACTGTACGAACATAATGATCATGTCACACGGTGGGATCTCAGTTGTCATTAATGTCAGACTGTACGCCAGTCAAGACATGTTAAAAATGGGTGCGCACAAAAAAACTTGTCCAGAGTTTTATATTATCAGCCCATACACATTCAGTGCCTGTGAGATGCATTGCATGCAGGGCTGAAATGTTGGCTATCATGAAAAGTCTATGAACGGCAGCAATACTGACATATTTCAGAAGATGGAAATGTAAGCAGCACATACCCACATAAAAGCAGCAGCGCAACCGGTGTTTATTGTTGCAAAGGCAACATATCATATGAATTCCGTGAGTGGCAGCCAAGAGTGCCAGAGTTTATGAAATCTCTACCATTAATTCTGATCATGGCTTATCTTGAAAAAGGAAGCCAATTTGACGTTCATCATAGGAGAAGTCACACTGCAGGACTGTGCGCCAAAACTTCTGACACTGCCAGGTAAAATTTGATCGCAACTGTCATTAATCAGCTGTTGGTGAAAATGTCAAACTAGGGATCAAAGGCTACAGATTTTAGCCTAGGATCTGAGAATAGTTTAGGATTTGCAAAGTTTGTTTCAGAAGGCCAAATCATGGCAAAAATCGTACAGTGTGAACACGGCTTTACAGATGTGATTGATGATCATCTGAATTTCACAGACAACATTTTTGAACTACTCGGTCCTGCAGATTTCCCAACATATGGAAGATTAGGCCCTTTCTATCAAAACATGCTACACAGCTCCTTAATCAAGCTTTTTTCTGTCCAGGCCAAACATTTGCAACACTCTATTAGCAGGTCTTCCAGCCAGTTCTACTGTATCAAACCTCTACAAATAATCCAGAATGCAGCAGCAAGATTAGTATTTAACAAAGCCCTACAGAGCGCATGTCACACCTCTGTTCATCAGTTTGCACTGGCTACCAATAGCTGATTGTATAAAATTCAAGGCATTGATGTTTGCCTTCAACAAACCACTGGCTCTGCACAACTTTACCTAAATTCACTACTTCAGACTTATGTGCCCTCTGTATTTTGTTCTGCAGCTGAACGACGCATTATAGTGCCATCCCAAAGAGGCACAAAATCACTTTCACTGACTTTTACCTTAACTGTTCCCTCATGGTGGAATGACCTGCCCAAATCGATCCGAGCACCTGAGTCCTTAGTCGTCTTCAAGATAAGGCTAAAGACACATCTCTTCCATCTACTTTCGACTCTCTAACACTAGCACTCTCTGTTCTATTCATTTTCTATTTTATCTACTTGTTTTCTTTTATTAATTATACAAAACTTGACCCTACACTCAACTCTAGTACTCTCTATTCTTTTTCTATTCTATTATTATTAACAAAAGGTGATCCTCCAACACTAGCACTCTCTATTCTATTTCTATTCTATCTACTTGCATGCTTTTATTTATTTATTTATTTAAAAAAAAAAAACATTGACCCTCAACACTGGCACTGTCTGTTCTATTTCTTTTGTTTTTTTTATATAAAAAACTGTGACGCTCCAACACTAGCACTCTCTATTCTATTTCTATTCTATCTACTTGTTTTCTTTTATTTATTATTAAAAAAAAACTTGACCCACCAACACTAGTATTCTCTATTCTAATTTTTTTCATTATTAAAAAAAAAACATGACCCTCCAACACTAGTATTCTCTATTCTATTTCTATTCATTATAAAAAACAGATCAACACTGGTATTTTCTATTCTATTTCTATTCATTATAAAAAAAACTTGACCCTCCATCACTAGTAGTCTCTGTTCTATTTCTATTCTATTTATTATTAAAAAAAAAAACTGACCTTCCAACACTAGTATTCTCTGTTTTATTTCTATTCATTATAAAAAAGCCTTGACCCTCCATCACTAGTATTCTCTATTCTATTTCTATTCATTATAAAAAAAACTTGATCCTCCATCACTAGTAGTCTCTGTTCTATTTCTATTCTATTTATTATAAAAAACTTGACCCTCCAACACTAGTATTCTCTATTCTATTTCTATTCATTATAAAAAAAAACCTTGACCCTCCATCACTAGTAGTCTCTGTTCTATTTCTATTCTATTTATTATAAAAAAAAGCTTGACCCTGCAATACTAACACTCTCTATTATGTTTCTATTCTATCTACTTGTTTTCTTTTAATGATTATATTTTTTTAAAAAAAACTTGACCCTCCAAACTTAGCACTGTCTATTTGTTTTCTATCTACTTGTTTTTTTTTTTATTATTATTTATTATTTAAAAAAAAAAAAAAAAACTTGACCTTTCAACACTAGTACGCTCTATTCTATTTCTGTTCTGTTTATTATATAAAAAACCTGACCCCCCCCCAACACTGACACTTTCTATTCTATTTCTATTCTACTTTTCTTTTATTATAAAAAAAACTTGATGCTCCAACACTAGTACTTTCTATTCTATTTATATTCTATCTACTTGTTTTTTTTATTTATTATAAAAACCTGACCCTCCAACACTAGCATTCTCAATTCTATTTTTATTCTACTTGTTTTCTTTTATTATATAAAAAAAACTTGACCCTCTAAACAGAGCACTCTATATTATATTTCTATTCTATCTGCTTGTTTTCTTTTTTTTATTTAAAAAAAAAAAAAAAATTGACCCTCAACTCCAGCACTCTCTATTCTATTTCTATTCTATCTACTTGTTTTCTTTTATTTATTATAAAAAAAACTTGACCTTCCAACACTAGTACGCTCTATTCTATTTCTGTTCTGTTTATTATATACAAAAAACCTGACCTTTTACCTTTTTATTTAAAAACCTTTTTATTTAAAAAAAAAAAAAAAACTGACCCTCCAAAACTGGCACTCTCTATTCTATTTCTATTCTTTCTAATTGTTTTCTTTTGTTTATTAAAAAAACTTTCACCCTCTAACATTAGCATTCTCTATTCTTTTTCTGTCTACTTTTAATTATTATAAAATATCATCTCCAGCTCTATCTATTCTATTTCTTTTCTATCTACTTTTTATTTCTTCTATTTATTATTAAAAAAAATAAATAAAATTGCTATGTGTACTGCGTTAAACTAACCAGGACTTGTAACAGCCCTTTTATACTGTTGATCTTTTGTTGTTTTGATTTGCTGATAATGTAGATTTGTATGTTGCTTTGGATAAAAGTGTCTGCTAAATGATTAAATGTACATTTATGATTATGATGCAGGAACAAAAAATATATTTTTATATTGTAGCCACAAATTAACAAGTTGTTCCCACTACTTACTAATACGCCAGCATGATTTACTAATCTGTTTCCGCGCTTTATGCAAAGCTATTTTGTTCATTAAATGATTTGTTAATAGCCTATTGCACCCTCTTTGTGAACAGGCTACATCCCCCATCACCTTTTACTCATAACAGCAGCAACATTGGTCTTTTTTTTCACTACGCAAAAAGGATGATGGGTTTATGAAATTGCGAACAGTAAAATATACTCATGATTTTACTAAAATGAGGGGCCCCATAGCAAATTCAGTGCACAGGGCCCAGAATTCTTAGCACCGCCCCTGTATATGAGACCATTAGAATAGTTAGATAAAGGGGCTCTTGAAATCCAAAAGGTTAAGAACCACTCTTGTACAAGGACCCATGCCTGTTTCAACCAAATTGTGAATATTTTCAGTTATCTTAACTCTCAAGCAGTACAATATAATCTCAGCAGTAGATATTGATCCAGATCAGGTGCAAAAAGGCTGGGTGTAATTAACACCACCATTTAACGAGACTGTCCCGTGGACTAGACACATAGTCATATTGCTAACATCTGAACAGTCACCAGTTCTCCTGCTATGTTACCACCTGACACAGGCAGATGATGAGCAACGTGGCTGCCTATTTCACTGCCAGCTAGACAAAAACTGTCTCTTCTGCCAGCTGAAAGCCCGTATGAGGTGATATCTCACACACAGAGCTATGATGAATATGGAGACACTACAAGTTTTATTTCATTTAGACAGCAGTGCTTGTTTTTTTTTATATGAGAGTGAATTCACTCAGTAAGTCTGCTGTCATTTTGGATTGTACTGTATTAGAGTCTTTTCGAGAGACAATGATGTGCCGATATTAAATATATACCCCAATAAAAAAGGCACTGTAACTTTGTCATACCTAGATCAGTTCATTTATGTCAAGAAGTATTGCATTCAGGGGATTCAGGCTGCTTTAAGGCTGCCTTAGGCTTGTATTCATGTACTGACACTACTGAGGCAGCTGTTTAGATCATGTAATATCAGATTATGTCCCTGTGACTTTTCACAATACAAGAAAACTGGAAAGCAAGGACATTCATAACTACTGATTTGTAGTGGTGTTTGCTAAGGTAAGCATTTCTATTGCTCATACTTAGAGTTATGGATTTGTTCAAAACCTTTAGCCCTAAATATTAATCTTCACTGTAACTCAGCCTGCACTGTTTGAGCTTTACAGAGGTGTTTTATCAAGTAATTCATTATTGTCATCCGGTGGATGATAAAATTGGGCAAAAGAAAGCCCATAGATATTGAAAAGAAGCATCATTACATCTGTAGCAATGAGACTATCTAAAAATACTATCTCTAAAGCCATATCTGCAGCCATATCAGCCTGTAGCCTGAGACGAGTTGCCCACTAAAGCTAAGCAGGGTTGATCCAGGTCAGTACCTGGATGGGAGACCTCCTAGGAAAACTAGGTTGCTGCTGGAAGATGTGTCAAGTCAAGTCACCTTTATTTATATAGCGATTTTAATAATACAGATTGTGTCAAAGCAGCTTTGCAGTATTAAATAGGAAGATAGTGTGTTGATAATGCAAAAGGACAAAAGTAAACACTCATCATCATCCAGCTTAGTTCAGCTTAGTTCAGTTCAGATAGTATCTGTGCAGTTAAGTTGATGATATTGCTGGAAATTAAGTCCAACTAAGCAAGCGAGAGGAACTAAAACTCCATTGGTGACAAAAATGAAGGGAAATAAAATACCCAGGCTCCGTCAGGGGGGCAGTTCTTCTCTAGCCAGACCAGCAGTTTAATCCCAGGCTGCAGCAAATTCAAATTGTGCAGAGGACTCATCTGGTTTCCTTGGTCTTGTGTCGATGGCCATCTAGGTGATGAGGTCTTTGCTGGGGATGTCTGGTTAGTGTTAGTCAGGCTAGCAGGGGGTGCTCACGCTGTGGTCTGTGTGGGTCCAAATCCCCCAGTATAGTGATGGGGACACTGTAGTAAAAAAGCACCATACTTCAGATGAGACTTTAAACCGAGGTCCTAATTCTCTGTGGTCATTAAAAACCCCATGGCACTTCTCATTAAGAGTAGGCGTGTATCCCTAGTGACCTGGCCAAATTCCCTCTACTGTCCCATTCACAGAATTAGCTCTATCACTTTCTCTCCTCTCTCCGCCTGTAGCTGGTGTGCAGTGAGTGCACTGGCACTGTTGTAGTGTGGCTGCCATCACATCGAACAGGTGGATGCTGCACACTAGTGGTGGGTGAGGAGAGACCACCTCATATGATTGTTAAGCGCTTTGGGTGTATAGTAATACATAGTACAAGCGCTATATAAATGACTCATGCACTCGTTCATTCATTCAAAACACACTAGCAACTTCCTAGCAACACCTTGAAAACTTTACCTAATTAAACACCTGATCCAGCTAATCATGTCTTTTAGGCTTATTTGAAAACTGCATGGTTTGTGTGTTGGAACTTACCTCTGCAGGGCTTCAGCCCTCCCAGAGTTGAGTTTGACACCCCTGCACTACACAGAACACCTTAGCTTGCTAGTGTGTTCAGGTGCTCACTATAGGGCAGTGGCTCTCAACTGCTCTGCACATTTTGTATGTCTCCTTCATTTAACGCACCTGATTTAGATCATCAGCTCATTAGGAGAAAGATCCATGAAATTAACTGTGTGTGTCAGATTCAGAAACATACAAAATGTGCAGAACAGTGGTCCCCAAGGACTGGAGTTGAGAACCACTGCCCTATAGTCACCACCTGAACACACTAGCAAGCTAGCAACAGCCTAGAAATGCTCTAGTAACCAACCAAACATACTAGCATACTAGCAAGCCAGCAGCCACCTAGCAGTGCCCTAGCGACCAACTGAACACACTAGCAAGCTAGCAGCTGCCTAGTAATGCCTTATATCGACCTCCCAGAACATTCTAGCAACCACTTGAATGCACTAGCAAGCTAGCAACTGCCTAGCAATGCCCTAGCAGCGACCCAAACATACTAGAAAGGTAGCAGCTGTCTAGAAATGCCTTAGTGACTAACTAAACAAACTAGCAAGCTACCAGCTGCTTAGATATGCCCAACCACTTGAATGCACTAGCAGGCTAGGAACTAGCAATGCCCTAGCAACCACCCAAACATACTAGCAAGTTAGCAACCACCTAGCAAGCTAGTAGCTATCTAGCAAAAGCTCTAGCAACTAACTGAACACACTATCAAGCTAACAGCTGCTTGGAAATGCCCTAGCGACCTTCCAGAACATTCTAGCAACCACCCTAACACACTAGCAGGATAGCAACTGCCTAGCAATGCCCTAGCGACCACCCAGACACACTAGCAAGCTTGCAACAGCCTAGCAATGCCCTAGTGACCACCCAGACACACTAGCAATCTACCAGCCGCCTAGCAATGCCCTAGCGACCACCCAATCACACTAGCAAGCTAAGTAGCTGTCTAGCAATGCCCTATCAACCTCCCAAAACAAGCAACCACCCGAATGCACTAGCAAGATAGCATCTGCCTAGCAATGCCATAGTGATCTCCCAGAACATTCTAGCAAACACCCAAACACTCTAGCAAGCTAGTAGCTGTCTAGCAATGCTCTAGCAGCCTCCCAAAACAAACAACCACCCGAATGCACTAGCAAGCTAGCAACTGCCTGACAAGGCCTTAGCAACCTCCCAGAACATTCTATCAACTATCCGAACACATTATCAAGCTAGCAGCTGCCTAGCAAAAGCCCTAGCAACTAATTAAACACATTAACAAGCTAACTTGTTAAATGCCCTAGTAATCTACCAGCTGCCTAGCAATGCCCTAGTGACCTCCCAAAACAAGCAACCACCCGAATGCACTAGCAAGATAGCACCTGCCTAACAATGCCCTAGCAACAACCCGGACACACTAGCAAGCTAGCAGATACCTAACAATGCCCTAGCGATCTCCGAGAACATTCTAGCAAACACCCTAACACACTAGCAGGATAGCAACTGCGTAGCAATGCCCTAGCGACCTCCTAGAACATTCTAGAAACCACCTAAACACACTAGCAACTGCCTAGCAATGCCCTAGTGATCACCCGGACACACTAGCAAGCTAACAGATGCCTAGCAATGCCCTAGCGACCTTCTAGAACATTCTAGCAACCACCCAAACACACTAGCAACTGCTTAGCAATGCCCTAGCGATCACCCGGACACACTAGCAAGCTAACAGATGCCTAGCAATGCCCTAGCGACCTTCTAGAACATTCTAGCAACCACCCAAACACACTAGCAATTTAGCAGCCGCCTACCATTGCCCCAGCGACCACCCAATCACACTAACAAGCTAGTAGCTGTCTAGCAATGCCCTAGCAACCTCCCAAAACAAGCAACCACCCGAATGCACTAGCAAGCAAGCAGCTGTCTGGCAATGCCTTAGCAACTTCCCAGAACATTCTATCAACTATCCGAACACATTATCAAGCAACTGACTAGCAATGCTCTAGAGCAGGAGTGCCCAAACCCGGTCCTGGAGGGCCGATGTCCTGCAGAGTTTAGCTCCAACTTGCCACAGCACACCTGCCTGGAAGTTTCTAGCATGCCTAGTAAGAGCTTGTATAGCTGGCTCAGATGTGTCTAATTAGGGTTGGAGCTAACCTCTGCAGGACACCGGCCCTCCAGAACTGAGTTTGGGCACTACTGCTCTAGAAACCACCCGGAACACCCTAATAAATGCCTTGTTACACCCTAGCAACTACCCAGACACACTAGAAACCACACAGAACATTTTTACAACCACTTAAACACACTAACAGTAGACTAGAAACTGTCTAGCAATACCCTACTGGCCACCCATAAATCTACACCACAGCAGCACACTAGCGACTACCCACCAACACTCAAAATGTTATATCTGAAGTTTGATCATTGTGATGCAATCTCTATACTCTACCTAAATAATCATGATGCTAAAAAGACTCTAATAGTGGAGTTGAGAGCACATCATTCAGATTGTGAGTGGATATAACATTATCCCTGTCATAACAATGTCATTGACATTGCACAAGTGTAGAACACCTCACAATAGAGCCTGGGTAATTAACCTTCATAACAATTCCAGTTCACAGTTTGTATTATAGAATTGTTTTGCGAAAAGCACATCAAGAGAGAAGATAAAAGAGCCCTACCAACAATTGTCCTTTCAATAATACTCAGCCTAAAAATAATACTCTTTGTTTTGTATTTGTGTCCAGCATTGATTAATTTCATAAAGTAAATGAGACTGGGCAGTTGTGCGTTATGTGAAGGTGGACTGCAAGCCATTGACTACAGCCACCCCACTGTCTAAATTATCACTTCATACTGCAGAGTGTCGTCCACTGGTTGATCTAATGGAGTGTTGAGAGCTTAATTAAAACTGAAGATTTATTGGAGTGGACTTCATGTGCATATAAAATATTTGTACTTTCACACGTTCAGATTCAAACAAGAGCTTTCAGGTGATTTCCAACTAGATCGAATTTCAATGGTTCTGAATGGTGCTTCAGTGAGTATGTATTTTTGTAGACCAATCCGGATTCTTTGACAAAAAGCCAGTAGGATTTTTTGGCTAGCTTTTGGATTATTGCAGAAAATAAACTCTGAGATCCCCATGTCATCGAAGATGTTCACGTCTTTCTTTCTTCATTCAATGGCAGAAACAGGCTTCCATACATAATGGCTGTAAAAAAATAAAAAAATAAAAAATAATAATATTCTGAAATCTTATTACTTTTTAAAATGCTGGTTAGTTTTTAATATATTTTAAATCATTTATTCCTGTGATGGCAAAGCTGAATTTTTGTAATGTCTTTACTGTCTGTCACGCTCAGTCACAACAGACAATAGGGGTAAAGTATAACAAGTGAGTTTATTTCATGTACTCAACGTAAACAGGTTCTCTGCAGGTAAAAATCCAGGTAAGTATTAAAGCAAGTAAACGTCAACAGGATCACTAATCAAACAGGATTCCGCAGGTAAGTGTTCAGGTGAGTATTAGTGCTGGTAGACGTCAACAGGATCACAAATCACACAGGTTCTCTGCAGGTAAATGTCCAGGTAAGTATTAGTGCAGATAATAGAAGTATACTCAATCTGTAAGGCATTCATTCTAGAAGCAAGGCAGACAAAGTTCGTTCTTCAAAAGGGCACACGAGTAGACATGCAGGCAGATGATCCAGGAATGACAGAACGTATCAACCTTGAGCTCAGCCATCGAACGAATGGCTGAGCGATCCTTTTAAAGGGAGCTGCTGATTGTGACCAGGTGCTAGTAGTCCGGTGATTGCGAGCGAGTGATTGGTGCTGAATCAGGTGCGGGTGATTGCGTGCACCAGGGTCAGGTGAGTGTGACGGTGTGACATTACCCCCTCCTCCACGAGCGTCTCCTGACGCTCGTACTCGACGGCGAGGACGGCCACGACCTCTGGGGGCTGGACAGGTAGGATGGGACTGGTGGAATTCCGCGGTCAGGGAGGGATCGAGTATGTCATTTTGGTCGATCCAGCTTCTCTCCTCAGGACCGTACCCCTCCCACTCAATCAGGTATTGAAGCCGCCCGTTCCGCCGCCGAGAGTTGAGGATCTCTTGGACTCGGTAGATGGTTTCAATGGTTTCGATTTCGGGTTGAGGAGGGGGTTCCGGGTGGTCTGCAGAGGGAGGAAACGTAGGATTAAAGTGACGTTTCAACAGTGATACATGGAAGGTGGGTGCTATGCGGTAGTGGGGTGGTAGTTGCAGTTCATAAGTGACATCATTTAGACGTCGTATGATTGGAAATGGACCAATGAACTTTGGACTTGGGCAAACGAAGGCAAACGAAGGTTGATATCCTGAGTGGAAAGCCAAACCAACTCGCCCGGCTGGTATTCCGGTGTCGGGGATCGGCGAGTGTCAGCCCACCTTTTGTGCCTTCGAACTGCCCGCTGTAGGTGAGTATGTGCTGAGTTCCACACCCTCTCGCTCTCCCGGAACCAGTAATCTACCGCTGGGACCGAGGAAGGTTCATCATTCCAGGGAAAGAGGGGTGGCTGATAACCTAGAACACATTGCAAGGGTGTTAAGCCTGTGGTTTCTTGCCTTAATGAGTTCTGAGCGTATTCGGCCCAGGGCAGATACTGGTTCCAGGATTCCTGATGGTTATGGCAGTAGGACCTGAGGTAACGACAGATCTCTTGGATTTTTCGTTCTGTCTGGCCGTTCGTCTCTGGATGGTACCCCGAGGATAAACTGATTGACACCCCGAGTAATCGAAAGAACTCCCTCCATACCCGGGATGTGAATTGAGTCCCTCTATCCGAGACAATGTCCTCAGGGATTCCAAAATGTCTGAAAATCTGAGAAAACAACAACTGAGCAGTGTTCATGGCTGTGGGTAACCCCGGTAAGGGAATTAGTTTACAGGCCTTTGAGAAGCGGTCTACGACCACTAGAATGGTTGTGAAACCATCAGACTTAGGCAGGTCAGTAGCAAAGTCTATTCCTATATGGGACCAAGGCCGTTGCGGAATGGATAATGGAACCAGCTTACCCTCGGGCAGACGGCGAGAGGTGTTGTTTATGGCGCAGACGACACATCCTCGGATATAGCGGTACACATCACGAGTCATCTGCGGCCACCAGTAATGATTGCGGAGGAGCGAGAGGGTGCGTTTGCCGCCTGGATGCCCGGAACCTGGAGAGGTATGAACAGAGTCCAGAAGGCAGTGACGGAGAGAAGATGGTATGTACTGTTTACCTTCTGGACCTCCCGGTGGAGCTGGTTCGTGACGTGTGGCTTCCTGGATCTGGTCGTCCCATGACCATTGAATGGGAGCGAGAAAGACTGACGGAGGTAGGATGGTTTCAGGTTCATCAGAGATGGGGTCTGGCTGGTGAAGACGGGACAGAGCATCTGCCTTGGTGTTCTTTGTACCTGGTCTGTAGGAGATGTGAAAGTCAAACCGGGTAAAAAACAGTGCCCATCTCGCTTGCCGTGGATTTACCCGTTTGGCTCCTTGCAGATACTGCAGGTTTTTATGATCTGTAATTACAGTGAATGGGAATTGTGCTCCTTCCAGCCAATGGCGCCATTCTTCAAGGGCTAATTTAATTGCCAACAGCTCACGATTTCCCACATCATAATTCTGTTCCGCTGAGGATAACTTCCTTGAGAAGTATGCGCAGGGATGCAGAATAGGCGGATCTCCGTGCCACTGGGATAGAGTAGCGCCTACGCCGGTGGTAGCGGCGTCAACCTCCACAATGAATGGTGAATTCGGGTCAGGATGTTTTAAAACAGGTGCGGTACAGAAGGCAGATTTGAGTTGAGTGAAGACCGTTTGTGCAGCAGAGGTCCAAGTGATAGTCTTCTTGGCTCCTTTAAGGAGAGAGGTGAGTACAGAGGTAATTTGGCTATATCCTTTGATAAAGCGTCGATAAAAGTTTGCAAACCCCAGGAAGCATTGTAATTCTTTAACCGTGGTGGGTGTGGGCCAGTCCTGTACAGCAGCCACCTTCTTAGGGTCCATTTCAATACCTTCTGGGGAGATGTAGTAGCCCAGGAATTGCACTCGGTCCTGATGAAACTCACATTTTTCTCCTTTCAAATAAAGCTGGTACTTTCTGAGTCGTTGGAGAACCTGTTTGACGTGGGAGATGTGAGAGGACAAATCATTAGAATAAATGAGAATGTCGTCGATATAGACGACCACAAATTGATGTAGCATATCCCGGAAGATCTCATTCATAAAATTTTGAAAAATGGAGGGTGAGTTGGCTAGGCCATACGGCATAACCCGATATTCGTAGTGGCCACTAGGGGTGACAAAGGCGGTTTTCCATTCATCACCACTACGAATACGGATTAAATTATAGGCACTCCGTAGGTCTAGCTTACTAAAAATCTTGGCTTGTCGTAATTCCTCTAAGGTGGATGGAACGAGCGGAAGGGGATATGCAAATTTTACTGTCTGCTCATTTAAGGCTCGGTAATCAATACATGGCCGAAGGCCTCCATCTTTTTTTGCCACAAAGAAAAAGCTAGAGGCGGCGGGTGACGTGGATGGTTGGATAAAACCCTGCGCTAACGCCTCCGCTACATATTCGTCCATAGCCCTTCGTTCAGGTAAAGAGAGGGGGTATACCTTGCCTTTGGGTAGAGTGACATGTGGCACCAGATCTATAGCACAATCCCACCTTCGGTGTGGCGGTAGTTGTGTGGCTGCAGTTTTGCTGAACACATCTTGAAATTCTGCATATTCCGGGGGAATAAGAATCTCCAGCTGCACCTCTGGGCTTTCGATAGTGGTTGAATAACAGGAGATCACCTTACGCTGTGGAAGGGACGATAGACAGTGATGATGACAATGGTTACTCCATTTCAGAATTTCACCTGTGCTCCAGCGGATGTGCGGGTTATGTTGCTCTAGCCATGGTCGTCCCAACAGAATGTCCACAGTGGCTTCGGGCAGAATTAGGAAAGAGATGGACTCCTGATGGAAACAACCTATTTGAAGAGTCAGAGGGTGAGTACAGGAATTAATGGGTCGGGCATCCAGGGCTTTTCCTTGGATAGTTGTAATACGGTAAGAGATGGTGCTTTTGCATTTAGGGATCTGCAATGCCTCCAGACAGCGTGAGGAAATGAAGTTGTCTGCTGCTCCTGAATCTACTAATGCTTTCACAGGGAAGAAGTTAGACTCAGAGATAAGTACAGCGTCAATAAGTGGTATGGTATGCATATTATTCATTACATGACCCACACTCACCGTGGATTTAGCAGGACGGACTGGGCATTGTAGAAGGAGGTGAGATGGAGCACCGCAGTACAAGCATAAGCCTCCCTGAAGCCGTCTGGTGCGTTCTTGAGCAGTTAAATGATAAGTATCAGTGTGCATGGGCTCCTCTGTGGAGGTACATGATGGGGCGAATTCGACTGGTGTCTCACAAGCGGTTAAGTGTTGGGATATAGTTACTGCTCTCTTGAGGAATGCATCGAGTCCCACATTATCCTCATAGATGGCCATTTGTTGGCGAATGTTAGCGTTGAGACCTCGACGAAACACGGCCAGCAGAGCGGAATCATTCCAACCACTTGTGAGGGAGAGAGTACGAAAATGCAGAATATACTCATGTATAGGTAGTTTGCCCTGATGGAGTTGCAGCAGTTCTTCCTGTACGGTAATCGGAGTGACAGGTTGACCAAATACCTGCCGAAAATGTTGCAGAAACAGATCCAATGACCCGAGATGAGGGCTTTTCGAGGTCCACAGTGCCTCTGCCCATCGCAGGGCTCGTCCCGTTAATAGCGTGATAATCAGGGCAATCTTGCTGCGATCTGTGGGGAATTGGCCGGGCTGTGCCTCGAAATAAAGAGAACATTGTAACAAGAACCCACAGCAGGAGATATTGTCACCAGAGGAAGGTAGGGGGCGAGCCACTGGGCTCGGTGAAACTGGCTGAGCAGAGTGTACCTCATGTAAGATTTGTAGAAATGTTGCATAAGGCTCAACAATCGCCGCGGCTTCCTCCCGTTCCATGCTGCTTTCTTGTCAGAATCGTCTTTTGCGGGGCTGAGCTTCTGTCATGCTCAGTCACAACAGACAATAGGGGTAAAGTATAACAAGTGAGTTTATTTCATGTACTCAACGTAAACAGGTTCTCTGCAGGTAAAAATCCAGGTAAGTATTAAAGCAAGTAAACGTCAACAGGATCACTAATCAAACAGGATTCCGCAGGTAAGTGTTCAGGTGAGTATTAGTGCTGGTAGACGTCAACAGGATCACAAATCACACAGGTTCTCTGCAGGTAAATGTCCAGGTAAGTATTAGTGCAGATAATAGAAGTATACTCAATCTGTAAGGCATTCATTCTAGAAGCAAGGCAGACAAAGTTCGTTCTTCAAAAGGGCACACGAGTAGACATGCAGGCAGATGATCCAGGAATGACAGAACGTATCAACCTTGAGCTCAGCCATCGAATGAATGGCTGAGCGATCCTTTTAAAGGGAGCTGCTGATTGTGACCAGGTGCTAGTAGTCCGGTGATTGCGAGCGAGTGATTGGTGCTGAATCAGGTGCGGGTGATTGCGTGCGTTCGGTGGAGACTGGTCCAGGGTCAGGTGAGTGTGACGGTGTGACACTGTCACTATTGATCAATTCTTGCTGAATAAATGTATTAATTTCTTAATAGAAAGAAAGAAGGGGGGGGGGGTTACTAATCCCACCTTTGAAGAGTAGTGTATGTAATCTATAAATTCTAATTGTATTTCTCAGGTTGTCGACAATGCTCTTTCAAACAATCGCTCGGTATCTCACTATGGGAATGATATAGCCAACTCCCGTAACGCATGCTTTCCGAAGCCACTGAGCAGACTCGGAAAAGAAAGACAACCTTAGTTGTAAGGTGGTAAAATCTGATAAATGTATGGGGGGAGGTCCAACTTGCCATCACACAAATATCTCCCACCGAAATCCCCTTGAACAGCACCCATGAGGTAGAAATACCTTGTGTAGAATGGGCCCTAAGGCCCTCTGGGGAATGAAGACCCATAGGAGATCGGCTTACCCTTACAATGAGTGACCCATGAAACAAATATTTGATTGTTTTTTTTTTGAATGATCGTGTCTTGTTTACATAATAGCGTAACGCTCATACAGGACACAAAGTGTGCAGTTTCCTCTCCTCTGAGGAAGAAAATGGAGGAGGGTAGAAAGCATGTAACACCAAAGCAGAGCAGTTATAAGCTGAATCACTGGCTTTGGGAACGAAAGCTGGGTTTGGCAGCAGCGTAACTTTGCTGTCATCCGGACTAAAATTTAGACATGCTTGATGAACCGACATGTAACTGCATGAATATAGCATAAGGCATGTAACTCCCCCACTCGCTTAGCTGAGGCTAAAGCAAGTAGTAAGACCGTTTTCAACAATAGGAGCTTAATATGAACACTCTCCAGAGGTTAAAGCATTCAAGACCATAGACAAATCCCATGACGGGACCAGTTGCTTCAACACTGGTCTCAAACGCCTCACCCCTTTCATAAAACGGCATATAAGAGGGTGCCGGCCCACTGAAACGTCTTCAAAACCTACATGACAAGCCAAAATTGCAGCCAGGTAAACTTTAATGGTAAAGAACGCTCTCCCATTGTTCAGTAAGCTTTGCAAAAAAACAGAGAACCTCACTCACCACACACTGAAAAGGAATAACCTCTGCCTGCCACAGCCTCCCTGGCCAACGAGGGCCTATCAGAAGGAGAGATAATCTGTTTTCTCTTACTCTGTCTAGGGCGGGAGAAATTAGACTCAGCGGTGGGAATGCGTATAGCAACACGTTTGGCCACGGGTGTGTCAGCGCATCCACACCCAAGGGTGCATTTTCGTCTCTGAGAGAGATATACATCGGACATTTTGCGTTTGCCCACGAGGCGAATAGATCTATGACAGCCCTGCCTCCCTGTCCCCGATACGCGATAGATTTAACCACAGGGCCCGCAACGGCAAGAGCCACGGTACGGCTGCAGCTTTCCACTGCACCACGTGAGGTGCACAGACTGAGATCTGTGATGTTGCAGATCTCTTCCCTAACCCCTGGGTTTGGACTACCGGCGTCGAGCTACATGCCCAGCTCCTTCAGTAATTCAGCTTGATAGGCCATCAACAACGAAGTGATGTTTAGTGCCCTCACTGCTAGTGCCGAAGATTTATAAATGTTTTGGTACATGGAAGCGGTGAAGCGTTCCATTTTCCCAGGGAGGGAGGGGCTGGCTGATAAGAGAGTGGTCCGCCTGTTTGGATGCAGGCGGTGGGCCACTGACTGCTCGACCATGGGAGGGTTAGAAAGCCCAAGCCCCTCCATTTCACTCACATCAAGAGATGAGTAGCCCTTGACGGGCGCGCGATGGGAAAAAGGTTTATCCCATGAGCGCTTCATCTCTGCTATGCACGCTGGCAAAGCCGGGAGCAGTTGTTTCGCCGGGGGAAGGCGGAGGGGAGCCCGTTTAATGCTCGAGAGTTACAGGCTAAGGGATGTCAAGCTTAGCTGCTGCATGCTTACAGACCTCAACTAAGTCGCAATCTCCCACCGTTGATGAAATATCGCCATTTTGCACACTTACTAGCCTTGATGCTTGGGCTTCAGACAGGATAGCATCCATCATCCGGCTCCTCTCGAAGGCGAACCAACATCTCATCGTTTTCCTCTTCATCTCCTTTGATCTCGTCGCCCTCCGCCAGCAGCTGCTGGTCGAAAAGCGGTGTAAACTCAGGGGACTCCAAATCCATAATATCCCCCCATGACGGAGTATCCTGCAGGGAAGCGGGTTGAGCCCCTTTTGCTGAAGTAGGAACAGCGGAGAGAGCCGGATCATCTTTGAAAGATGCAGCTACCCGAAGCCGCTGTTCTAGAACTGGCCGGCATTACACAACAGTGTGAGCAGCTTTCCGTATCTGCCGCAGCCTGGGCATGCTTGACACCCATGCATGTGATACACATCGGGTGCGAATCCCAGCCCGAGATCATGAAACCACACGCTGCCGGGCATGAGCATGACGGGGCCTCCTTCCCTTTCTCCACAGCAACCTTGAACACCGACATGGTAAGTCAGATAATCCAGTACTTAGCTCGCCTTAACGCGTTAGCTAGGACAATGCTAATAGCTAGCAAAGAAGCTCAGTAACGAGCACAGAACTCACAACGGATTTTCTCTATGTAAATGAGCTCAGTAACGAGCAGAGAATCCAAAACAGATTCTTTCTGTTCGACTGTACTGCGTTCGGCAACATCAAACTTGACGGTACGTTTATGAACTGAAAGCAGCGCAGCCTAGGTGCTGAAGGAAAGTCTTCACGGGGAAGAGAACAAGAACGTCGTTTTTGGTGATCACAGCTGTATATATAGGGAGAGGGGTGGGCTCCTTGTACAAGCTGTGATTGGTCCGTCCTTCGGACAGACGTGGTGTAATTGGTGCTTCCATGGTCTATCACGCCTGGGGGCGTTCCCATAGAGAGATACCTCGCTCTGTTCTCAGAGAACCGGGGTTCAATGGGACCAATGTGTTGAAAGTCCAAATTACAGTTTCATAAGGGTCTTATCTAGCGAAACAATCAGTCATTTTCAAAAAAAAAAAAAGAAAAACTAATTTATTTACTTTTTAACCACAATTTACTTGATATTTAATGATATTATGAAACTTTCATTAGATCACCATACTTATAAACCAAAGGCCAGGTCAATGTTGGAGCCATGGCCTAGTGTTTCATCAATCTGTGGTGCTCATATGAGAAATTTAGGTTTGAATCTAGCTTGCGTCATGTGCTGATTTCATTCCTCCATCTTACCCTCAACATTTCCAGGCTTTTCTCTACTGTCCCTGTACTAAACCATCAAAAAAAGGTCAAAAAATGAAAGGCTGGTTGAGTGAGAGTCTCTAGTGGTGGCAGCAGCCAGGGGTCTGAGACAGTCTGATTTGGATGGCAGAGTGGGAGGCTTCAAAGGTGGCAGGAGCGCTAGTGGACCCACTCATCCAAGCAGGATCCCTGTCAGCTCTTTAATTACTACTCACCATTTCTTTCACTTACATCTTTTTTTCTGTATAGAACTCAAATGAGCATACCCTGAATTTAATGAGATGAAGGTTTTCAAAATGGGAGAGTGAGCTACATTGGCTGATTATTGAAAGGACGATTTGCCACCTAATGAACCCTGGAGTCTTTACAGAAAGAGCAGAGGAGGGGTGGAGTGCTACTTGATGTTCCAGACCCTCACTTAAAACACAACAGCACAGTGAAGTTTAAATGAGAGAGAATGAGTGAGGACATGGTTCTTTTATTACACATGCTCTCTGTGACTGTAGAGGGCACTGGCTCTCATAGGAGGAGTAAAAAAAGAAAGATTTGTTTTTTGTTTTATAAGTGAAAAAGTCGTAACCGAAAGTAATTTTAGTGAACTGAGGGTTATTACCATTTAAAGAACAGCTGGGGACAAAGTACAAAGCATTCAACAAATGCAAGGGCACAGCTTTGGTTTTAACAAAGGGACATTTTAAAGGCGCCCTCAGTCATTTTTTTACATTAAGAAAAGTTTATGTATAAAGAAAGAAATAATAGTTTTTGGAAAGCGAACAAGGCCCACTCACATGAGACAAGACTGCAGTGATATCAATATCCTGAAAATACTTTGTGTGGGTCGCACCATGTGACCAGCTGTGTACTGTTCACTTTATCTTGTTAAATTCTGTTATAATCGCCCTCATGTCATTCCAAACCCGTAAGACCTTCGTTCATCTTTGGAACACAAATTAAAGTTCATGTCTTTCTTTCTTCAGTTGTAAAGAAATTATGCTTTTGATTTCAGGATTTTTCTCCATATAGTGGACTTCTATTATGCCCCCGAGGTTGAACTTCCAAATTGCAGTTTAAATGCAGCTTCAAAGGGCTCTAAACGATCCCAGACGAGGAAGAAGGGTCTTATCTAGCCTAACGATCTGTTATTTTCTAAAAAAAAACTGACAGTTTATATACTTTTTAACCTCAAATGTCCCAACTTCAAAATCATTCTACATTACTGTAGAGGTACCGACCCAGTGTTTACAAAGTGAACATGCAAAGAAGATCAAACTGCCTTTACAAAAAATGGTAAAACAGCAATGTAGGACGATTTTGAAGTCGGAGAAGATAATGAGATGGGAGTTTTTCGACATACCCTAACTGTCATGAACCGGAATACACAGAGTTCACCCTGAGCTAGACAAGACCAGCATTTGAGGTTAAAAATTATATAAATTGTAATTTTTTAAAAATAAAATAACCAATTGTTTCGCTAGATCAGACCATTCTTTCTCAGTTGGGATTGTATAGAACCTTTCGAAACTGTATTTAAACTGCATTTTGGAAGTTCAAACTCAGGGCAGCATAGAAGTCCAGTATATGGAGAAAAAATCCTAAAATGTTTTTCTCAAAAAATATAATTTCTTTACGACTGAAGAGAGAAAGACATGAACATCCTGGATGACAAGGGGGTGAGTAAATTATCTGTAATTTTGTTTTCTGGAAGTGAACTTCTCCTTGAAAATATATATTTTTTTTAAGAAATCTAAGAGCTTTCTGACCCTGCATAGACAGCAACACAACTGACACGTTCAAGGCCCAGAAAGGTAGTAAGGATATTGTTAAAATAGTCCATGTGACATTAGCGGTTCCACCTTAATTTTATGAAGCTACGGGAATATTTTTTTATGTGTGAAGAAAACAAAAATAACAGCTTTATTGAACAATTTCTTCTCCTCCGTGTCTGTCTCTGGTGCCGTTTTAAGGTTTAAGGTTCATTGCACATTGATATTTGATTTTAATTAATGAAAATTTGTTTGCTTTATTTTTAGATAAAAATAACAACAACATAACATTGAATATAGCATCAGAGCTTTGTTACTGAAGCACAAAAGACCATAAAAATAAAAAAGAACACGCTCACTCACAGCACTGAAAATGTAATCTTTAATGAGTTAATCCCAATTGTCTCTAGATAAAGCACAAAAAGGAATAATAAATAAAAATTCTCAAAAAGCCTTTAGAAGATGAACTGGTTTGTATAATTGGGCGCCAAGCCTGCTGAAAAAGGTGTTAGGTGAAATGCGCACAAAGACAGCGCAGCAGGTGGCACCATAAAAGACACGTCAGTGTACTTGGCAGCCGAGATCTGCTCCTCATCTCCTGTTGGCTTGTGAAACAACTGACAAATGAAACACAACACTATTGTGTGTTTGATTTGTATTGTGTTTTTTCTAGCCGTTGATACTGTAGAGATTAGGATTAACATCTGAACAAGATTACGCATCAGATGGGATTCTCGGGTTGTGGGGGGCAGAACAACTGGGATTAGACCACAATCACCAAAGGGATAACATTCATTCAGTACTGACATAAATATAAAAAACGGCTGGGCACAAATGTGTAAAACACACACACACAAGTCACGTTCAGCACATAATCAAACGATTCTTTCAGAAACCAATTTAATGGGTGGATGATTCTTAACGTACCATTTTTTCGCTCAGCACAGAAAATGGTTTCTTTCTTGGGGGTCGATTTTCAGGAAGAAGTAAAAAGCACGGCTCTGAGAGGTGTGATTTTTGCTGCTGCGCTGTTTAGGTCGTGCGTTTTTTTTTTTTTTTCCCAGATGAATTTTTTTATCCAGCTGTGAGAAAACGTGTGGAGCATTACACTTTAAGTGTGGCAGAAAATGTCCGTACAGTCAGATATTCACCCTGGCTGTTAGTCTTTCTAAAAACTGTGCCAGTTTAATAGAATAATGTGCAAAGAAGAAAAAAAAAACCTTCAACACCACAACACCATGCTTCATTTGAGAGCTGATAGCATTGGTTTTCAGAATGGAGAACTCCCCTATGTTCATGGTGGATTTGATAGATGCATAATGTGTGCCCTCAGGGACTGACTTATCTGCTCGTGTGGCATTGAAGCTGATGGGCTGTGGCTGACTTCACATCACACATAATAGCAGCTCACCCGTCATTCAATATGTTTATGTCTGCTGCTCACAATTTCACGAGCAGATCTCAGATCAGAATTGTGTCTTATATAGTATAGTGATGGCAGCTGCTTCATGAAGCTTTGGAACCTTGAAGTTGCGAAATGGCAGTGAATGGATTTTGGGATTTTGAAGCCCAAAAAGTGCATCTATCCATCATAAAAAATACTCCACACAGCTCCAGTGGTTAAAAAAAGGCTGAAGCGAATCAACTCATTTGTGCAAGAAAAATATCCATATTTAAATCTTTTTAAACCGTAATCTCTAGCTAACTGTCATACGTGCAGATATAGTAGGTGTAACATAAGCTCCAGTAAGAAATATGCTAATCTTACGAGAACCAAGTTTTGTTTACAGCAAAGGAAATCTAGTCTCCTCTTGGCTTGTATTAATCATTTTTCTTCACAAATCCTTGTTTTGTACATCTAATTCGTGACCCATGTTTTGTTTTGCTCCTTTGCGTTTCTGCATTTGTCACTTCTCACCGGAATTTATGCTACATCTATATTTTATGTTATTTGTTGGAACGCCACTCTCTCATGAACACAAGTGCAACAGTTAGCAGAAGCTAGAGATTGTTTATAGAAAGTTTTAAAAATGGATATTTTTTTTTACATAAATGCATCGATTCACCTCAGAAGGCCTTTATTAACCCCCTGGAGCACTTTTTATGATGAAAGGATGCACTTTTTTGGGCTTCAAAATCAGAGATGTATAAAGTACTAGAGACCCAGACTTGAGTAAAAGTACAAGTGCTCTATCAAAAAAGTGACTTGAGTAGAAGTTGAAGTCTTTAAGCACCATACTTAAGTGGAAGTACTAAAGTATTCAACATTTTTTGTACTTAAGTATTGCAAGTAGTTTATTTTAAAATTTACTATTCAAATACTGAAAGTAAAAGTACAAGTATTGTGTTATGTAGTTATTAAAGAAAGCAGTCAAAAGACATCATATATATATATATATATAAATATATATATTGTTTTGTTTATTTTAAATATCTTTTTGTGTCAAACAGTCAAACAGGTTTGAAACAACGTTATGAAAAGAATACCTAAATTGTGCCTTTTTTCTCCACAGCTGATTCCCTTCTTAAACTAGTGTGCATCAAGCAGTAATTTTTTGGAACTTGCACATTTTCTTTTCATCCTCAACTTGTTAGGGCTACTAAAAGATCTCAAAGGTCAGTAGGCCACATTCAAGTATTTCTTATGTAAAAACAAAAGTGATTAGAACATCTAAAACACTACACTATAATAATGGGCACGTGATTAAGCAGAACGAAAAGAAACATGGTTTACGATTTATAATATATATATATATATATGATGAGTCAAAAACACCATTCAGCGTGACAGCGTTTATGATAGCCAGCTAGTTAACGTTAAGTGAACATCGCAGCATGTTATGAACCGCACGTACCTAACATTACTTAATTTATCTAGCGCTTAGGGATAGCTCAAAATGCTGTGTTTTGTGTATTATATTATTTTTAACTTACCTTGATATGTTTCTTCAAATTCGACGGTGAATTTTTGAAGGCCATTATTTCGCAATCTTTCGGGAGGCAGAGTAAGCACTTCATTCTATATGAATTGTCTTTCACTCCGACAAATGCAAACATGGACTCTAAATAGGGCCATGGGTGGTCTTCTTTCTCATCGCCACGATCAGTTGAAAGTGAAGGAGTTGAAGGTAGAATTTCTGGGTTTTCCATGGCGAAAACAAACTAAAGTGCTCTCAATCCAGGCAGGCAGCGCTGTCTTCTTTGATCATCTGATTCGCTCAGTGATGAGCCAGCTTATTCAAACCTGTGACAGAGCCATCTACTGCCCTGGCAGTGATAATGTGGGTTTGGAATGATTCGTAACATTTTTATAATTGTAACGAGTAACGATGCAGCACATAAAAAATCTATCGGAGTAAAAGTATTAAACTCATCGAAAATATGTACTGAAGTAAAAGTGGAAGTAGGAGAAAAAAACAATACTCCAGTAGAGTACAGATACGGCCTTTTAGTACTTAAGTACAGTAGTGAAGTAGTTCTACTTCGTTACTATACATCTCTGTTCAAAATCCCGACCCCATTCACTGCCATTAAAACGCATTGGAAGAGCCAGAACATTTTTTAATATAACTGATTTTATTTGTCTGAAAGAAGAAAGTTCTATACACCTAGGATGGCTAGAGGCTGAGTAAATCATGAGGTAATTTTCATTTTTGGATAAATCTCTTTAACTCATGAAAGAGGAATGAATTGAGTGCATAAATTAAGCTACTACATGCAGAAATATATCAGTGTTCAAGCGCTTTAAGGCATTTAAGTACATATGAAAAAATATGTTTAGCAAGCCTGTAATCACCTCAATCAATGATTTAAAAAAGCATTGTTGGCAAATCCAGGTAATTTACCCTAGAAATCTTATGTTTTTTCTTATGCTTGTTTAGAATCACCTGTTGCATGTGCTCACCAGGTTTTAAGTCTTGAGATTTCCTTTAGGTTTTATTGGATTTTGGGTAAATTTGGACAGACCCCTTTTTTAAACGTCCGTTATAGCTTCCCAATGAGTACATTTCAGCATTTTTTTTGATAATTATTGACCTAGAGAGTCCAGATAATTGTACTGCAGCGTTTTTTTTTCCAGACTGAGCGAAAAACCTAAGACTAGTTTGCAAAAGAAGGTTTTTTACATCTTTTCAATCATTGAACAAATGATTTCATTGACAGTAGTGATTCTAGAGGCAAAGTTGTCCGAAATGAGGAGTTGTATCATATGATAAAAATATCATGTGTGTGTGCGAAAAAACACGTAATGTACAATAGTTTATGCTCTGGCCCCCCTGTGGCCAGTTTCTTTCAAATTTCTCACAGACCTTTGGGGCTGTGAGTCAAACAGGCCCACCGAATTTCTTTCCCATCAGCCTCCATCAACCTTGTCTAATAGGTGCTCAAACTTTATCTGGTAATGGCAGCCATGTTTTTTGAGATATGCAAATGTCTGTGCACAGCGATTTTCATGTTGATAGGACAAATGGTTGCATAGTTATAGCCATTTTTATGGTTTTTCCCTTTTATAGCACCACCAAGTGGTCAAGCTACACGATTTTTTCCTGTGACCTCAGATTGAGCTCAAATTTGCGACGGGGAGTCAAAAGTTTAACTTTTTTTTGATAATTATTGATATTCGCTCTCCAGAGAATCTTTCTGCCCTGGTTTTGTTGTGATCAGCCAAAAAACCTAGAAGTAGTTAGGAAAAGTAGGTTTTTCAAAAAAAATCCAAAATACCCAAAAATTTTGAATCTGCATTTTGTATGTCATGAGCCAAGGATTCCAACAACATAAGACACTTGAGCCTGCGACTGATGGTTTAGGAGTTGAGCGATTTCAAACTTTTGATTGCTTTAGCGCCCCCATCAAGCCGATTAGGGCGAGCCTTGGTGACGTTGTCGGCGGTGTGAATATTATCCCTTCAAGTTTCAGGTCTCTACCACTTACGGTTTGATCTACGTTTTTTTACAGTTTCATGTGGAGATGGCTGATCCTTGGCCATTCCAACAATTACAACAGGGTTTCAGCGCTACGCACTTGAACCCCTAAATACAGTGCGTTTTTTGTCTTCATTTATACATATTTGCTTATGTATTCATTAGGGGTGTAACGATACATGTATTCGTACCAAACGGTCACGGTACGGGCATCTCGGTTCGGTGCATGAGACCTTACAACAAATACAGGAAATTCACCCTCAATCCAGAAGGGGGTGAGAACCGCCGGCAGAAGAACAGCGAATGCCAGGAGTTGCGCACTTAAAAAACAAAGCCCACTAGACAGTGACCATGTCCTAATTCTGAACGCGTCTCTCACTGACAAAGGGGTATAACGTTACTTTAAAGGCTTGCGCGATCAACTGTCTGCGAAATGGAGCTCTTTGCTCGTGTATCCTATCTCTCTCATTCGGCACAAATCCAAATATTCCATAATATTTCCATATTTGCGATGTATCCAAATGCTAAACTATTATTTATTATGTAAATAATATACTTTGTACTTCAGTCTAACGGTGACACGGAGAGGCGGGCGCGCTGATGTTTGGTTCATTGTGTTTTATTTTGATAAAGTAAGTTACCAACTGCGCTGTCAAGTTAGCAATGCTTGAAGCCTGGAACTGATATGTTTTGTGTTTGTGTGCACCAACGCGATTACTGCAACTTTCCTCATACCAGCAAAATCAACTTAAACAAAAAACAAATAGAATGTCACTTTCTGCCATTTGAGTTTCCTTTCTGTCACAAAACTGAACTGAAACTCAGCAAATATAGGCTATGTTACGTGTCGCACAGTTTTTTTTTCCCTTGTCTATCAGTTAACTAAATTAAATATATTTCAAGTATTTATTCCTTGTATGTATATATGTACTGCAGATTTTATAGCCTATATGTCACGTCAGCCACACGATCCCTAAGCCAGAGCACGCGTCAACTATCACCTGAATACTAATCACGTACACCTGTGCACCCAATCACCGCCACAGTATAAAGACTTACCTGTTTGTTTCACTCACCGGCTGGTATCATAGTTTATCACGCTACATGTGGATGTACGCCTCTCCATCAGTGAATTTGCTGCACGAGGATTTCCTGGAGGACTCTGACTGGATCGGATCTGTGAAGGAAGGAAATTAAGCACTTTAAGGGAAGTGACTGACTGGTTCTTGTGGAATGTTCTATCCACTGACTGTGTACTTACCTGTGTATTCCGGAACGGCTGTGAATTACATGCTCAAAAGACTTTGTTATTTACCTGTGTTTCTTCGTATCACTCTGTTGCTGCAACCCTGTGTAAATAAACTGTTGAAACGTTATCTCTGCCTCTGCCTGTCTGTGCCAGCGTGACACTATATATGTGACATTAATTGGATATAATATGTAGTTTTTTCACATGTAGGTGAAAAAACATTGTAATTTGTACTATTGTCTGTTTAAAATAAATTAAAAGAAACCTAGCATGGTATTTTTTTTTTTTTCTGTTGTACTGAAATCGTATCGAACTGTGACCCTCAAACCGAGGTACGTACTGAACCGTGACATCTGTGTACCATTACACCCCTAGTATTCATATATATTCAATCAATATATATTGATTTGGAATTTTAAAAAGCTTTGTTTCTCATACTGTAATAGCATTTCCTAATCTCTAATACAGCATTTATACAGTAGGTTACGTGCTGAAATTGTACTATGAATGCTAATGATGGCATAAATGTAATTCAAAGCAAGCTTTTTCCCAAGCGTTGCGCGATTCCTCAGATGTGCTGGCTGAGACGCATGTGGCTGCTCACTAAATCTTTTTGTGCATAGCCAAGCTACGACTCCTTTCAACCACACAGCAGTTATTTTTCCTTATTTTCAGGCCCTCCATCACAGCATGTAAAATCTGTCCTGATTACTCTGTCCACAGGCTGAGTGAACGTCCCCAGGAATGGTCCCCAAGTGAATGAGGTTGTGCAATACAGAAGGGCTTTCACTCTGCTGCTGAGTGCACTCTGACAAGATTGCTGTCAAATCCTAGGGATGGACAAGAGTTATTGAGTGTCACGTGACAGTAATGGGAAGGCGGGGTGTGGAATATAGGGTGAAGTGACGTGTTGGTTCATACCGAACCCAACCATGACTGAAGTAATGATGTGATATCCTCTCTTAGTTTTGGGTTGGAGTCGTTACAATGTCTTTTTCAAATTACAGGATCCAAATGTTCCTACTTTTTGAATATAATGCATTATCATACAGAGACCCTGAACTGCAAAGTGAAAAATGCATGCTTCCTAAGTTTAAAAATCTTTATTAATGTTTTTTTGTTTTTTTTTTTGGTAGCACTTTAGTATAGGGACCAATTCTCACTATTAACTAGTTGCTTAGTAGCATATCAATTATTAACATATTAGCTGTTTATTAGAAAGATAGAAAGCACATGTTCTGCATGACCATATTCTACATCCCTAATCCTTCCCAATACCTAAACTTAACAAATACCTTACTTACTATTAATAAGCAGAAAATCAGGAGTTTATTAAGGCAAAAGTCATAGTTAATGATTTGTTAATGGAAAACTGGACCTTAAAATAAAATGTAACTGCATTAAAAAAAAAAAAAAAAAAAAAAAAATATATATATATATATATATATATATATATATATATATATATATATATATATATATTATTATTATTATTATTATTATTATTATTATTATTATTATTATTATTATTATTATTATTATTATTATTATTTATTTATTTATTTATTTTTTTGTAGGCCTAGTTTTTTTTAAATTGTATTCAGTTATAAATCAGCTGATGAAGTAACACTGTGTAAGCATTAGATGTCATGCTTAATGTTAGTGGCATCTGGTGGCTAAGGTTGGTACCACTACAGTTGGCTTAAAACAAAACAAAACAAAAAAAATCAGGAAAAAACAACTGCACAAGTTGGACAAAAAAATGTACAGACAAAACAATTTAGGATGTATTTTTATTAATGTATTTTTATATTATTTCACCTTCTGAATTTTTTGTAGTCCAGGGTTTCCATTAAGTGTGAAATAGAATTTAAAAATTAATAGTATTTGTTTTTTGTCTCCTTTTCTTTGATGAAAGCAGCATTTGGCGTGGATTGAAGTTTGTATGTGGCAAGGATTGAAGCTTGATGATCCATGTACATATTTGAAATAATCACTTTGCTAAATAGAGTATCATTTTATCATTTCACATTTCATCTGAAATATACAAAAAAGCTATTATTCACCTTTTAATAAATGAACAGCAGATGTCTTTGAGACAAAATGCTACAGGCAATATTTCACAAATTAATGATCCAAAGAGCATCTTGTGCTTCAATGGAGGCGAAGAAATTTGACCTTGTGTGCAAATGACTTTACATGCTCAGTATCACAAATGTGTTAAATACTTCTTATTCACTTTGTCATAATATATCTTTGTATGAAATGTTTCAAAAACCCAAATCTGTTTATTTCCAGGTTTAATTAAAAAAATTGTGATGCACGTTGTTAAGCTGTTTCCATCCTGTCTGCATATAGAGTCGGATGTGATTATTCCACAGGAATTGAGTGCTCTCTTGTGGTATTAACAGAAACTGACCCCACTCAGCATGCAACAGTGTTTGTGGCAGCCTTTTGTCATATTGTCATAATGAAAGCACCCGTGTTTTGTAAAGAAATCAGGGGGAGACATTAGATGAATATATTTACACCGTATACCGCAGGCAACATTCAGAAAGCTAAAAGAGTCGAGAACAAAAGCATGGAGACCAGTACAAAAAAACAATCTCTCTAGGTGCCAATCAAGTGCTTTATCTCAGCATGTCCAATTCTAGAGCTGCCGTTCTCTCGCCTGTATCATGAGACCTGGCTTTCTTCTCTTTCTTCTCCGAGCTGACACAGCAGCTCTCGCAATTTGAGCAATAATCAAGTGTTTTCGTGCTCTGCACGGAGCCGTCTCATCCTGGTCCACCTTAACAAGAGTTTTCTCTCTCTCAGTGACACCCATTCTTATCTGTCCTTTTCTCATTACCTGCTTCTGTTTTCCCACAGTAATCTCAGCCTATCTGCGTATCATGTGTCGTCGCTATCACGCAATCTCCTTTCAGCGCTCTCCCTATTTTACCTCTCTTTAGCAGTCGTGGCCCGACTTGCTCAATTTCACCCACGTACACTTTCTCTCTCTCGCAGACGCGCCCGCTAATCTTATTTTCATCTCCAATCATTAACACGCTCTACAGTCTTTCTCGCCTCTGCACACGCTCATTTATCTCTCTCCATTTTATTGTTTTTCTCCATCCAGCGCCACCTTTGCTTTCCATCACGGTGAAGTAAGTTTAGCAGGTAAATCAGCCGTCACCGTTGAGTAGGCCTGGCGATTGCCCATGAGTGCTTTCTGTGAAATTATTCCCGCCCCTGACCTGAAGGACTGCTGTTCAGCTCTTGGGGGGGTTGTGTAAATTACAAATGTGAACTAAGGACAAACTGTGCAGCACCATAAACAGATCATTAAATACTTAACTGATTTAAATATTTTATTTGAAGGAGTAGAACCCTCCTGCTGGGGCAACTGTGATTGTAATCAGCCTGAGCAGCCGTAAAAAAACATTCAGATGAAGCACAATAGCAAGGAACTGTAAATATGGTACCTAAAGGCCGTGAGGCACTAAGTCGACCTTCGGCTGAAGTCGGTCATTGTTGATTGGCTGTTCAGTCTCGCGCTGTTTCCCAATGCTGTTTCTATAGGCACACCAACACTACCCCTTTGTCCCAATTCATAGGCCACACATAGGCCTTCAAAGACCAATTGCATCATCATGACAAAGGCTATCCCATTTCATAAACTCGTTCAAATTTGGCCTTGAAAAGCGTTTTTTGTTTCCTGGGCAATGAATGGATACTACTAATGGATTCTTTGCAGTCCAGACTATCCTGAGATACATTATCCACCGATGACAACAGGATTTTGTCTACACCTACATTAAACTGGATACATTTGGAAACAATGTTTTCATTTTAAAATGCTCTCCGTCCACAGCGCTTTCAAGCATTTTCCAAAAGTTTCTCATTCACGCTGAAATGTTGCAAACCATTCTCCTTACTGTACATGTGTGAAACATCATAAAAGCTCACCCTGATAGGACACGTACTTTAAAGAGATGTCTATTTGACGTCTGCATTTACATCTGGAAGATGTCATTTTTTTAGAGTGTTCGCTTATCTGCAATACGTCTATATCTCCTATCAGATGTGAAATAGACATTTATTAGATGTCTTTAAGATGTTTATGATTTAGAACAGGGGTTTCAAACTCCGGTCCTGGAGGGCTGCAGCCCTGCAGAGTTTAGATGCAATGCTAATTAAACACACCTGATCCAACTAATCAAGTGCTTCAGGCTTAATTGAAAACTGCATAGAATGTGTGTTGGAGCAGGGTTGCGGACCGCCAGGCACTGAGTTTGACACCCTGATTCAGAATGTGTGTAAAACTGACATCTTACAGGCGTCTTTAAGATGTTTGTACACAGCAGATGCTTTCCAGATTAAGTGACCTTTAACACATCTTGCAGATGTACTGTTCATGTGCTATCTGAGCGCAACAGACATTTTAAGTTTTCATGCAATACTTTTGGCAGAAATATCTCACAATTCACTGAGGCATCCAGGTCGCACTCATTTACCATTACATGTTTGATGTAAAATGCAGCTGCCCTCATGAAAATGTTCCGTCATCTTTGCAGGACTGTAATATTAAGAGTGTGCAAAGTAACTTATCTGTAGCAACAGTGAAAGTGAAGAGCACATAACAGGCACAATGCCGGTATAAACACAGACATCTATTGGAATTATAGAGATTATTGACGTGACATCACCGTCAGCTGGAGTGAATGCGGTTCCGCCCAATGAGTGGCAAAAAGACTGAATGGCTGCATTGGTTTTCAGCGTGAATGCTGCCACAGAACACAAAACACATCTAAAACGAGAAAGAGCTTTGCTATTGACTGTACTGAGGTAAAATTTTTACAGACTGCTGAAAGCTACAGACAAGAGAAGTTAATGGATCTCTGCAATTAAAAGAAACAAATGGACTCCAGGCAGCGAAACATGGATTTGCAGTTATCATTCTATGTTAATATGTTGAATTTTGCAGTAAAATCATACCCTATACCCTTATATATCGTATTAACAACTCATCAATTCAATATTTTCCCTCTTCTGCATAACTGGATGTTTTTAAATATCAAGACTGAAAAACTAATATGGACAATATGACGATATACAGTGCCTTGCGAAAGTATTCAGACCCCTTAATTTCACATTTTATGTTGCTGCTGTATGTTAAACTGCTTTAAATTATTTTTTTCCACATCAATATTCACTCCATATACCATAATGACAAAGCAAAAAAGAAGGTTTTTAACAGCAAATTTAATAAAAATAAACTTAAATGATTCCATAGCATAAGTATTCATACACTTATCTGGGACAGTTGAAATGTAGCTCAGGAGCATGCATATTGCATGTAGATGTTACAACACTTCGAGTGACGTTAACCTGTGGCAAATTGAACTGAATGGTATGATTTGAAAAGGCACACGTCTTAATAAAAGGTCTAACAGATAAAAAATGCATATCAGAGCAAACGAAAAACTGCCTGTAGAGCTCAGAAACAGGATTGCATCAAGCCACACATCTGGGGAAGAGTTCAGAAAAAAATATGCTGCATTGAAGGTTCACAGAAGCATGTAGTCTCTGTAACCCTTAATGGAAGAAGTTTAAAGCAACCAAGACTTTTCCTAGAGCTGGCCTTCTGGCCAAACTGAGCAGTTGATGGAGGAGTGATTTGGTTAGAGTGGTTACCAAGAAGCTGATGATCACTCTAGCTGAGTTCTATGATCATATGTAGAGATAGGAGAAAACTACAAAAGGACAAACATCACTGCAACACTCCACCAATCTGGGCTTTATGGTGGTGTGGCAAGAATCAATCCTCTCCTCAGTAAAGACATGAAAAACCCACTTGGAATTTGCAAAAAAACACATAAAGGACCCTCAGGCTGTGAGAAACAAGATTCTTTGGTCTGATGAACCTCAATTCCAAGTATCATGTTTGAAGGAAACCAGACACTGCCTATAACCTGTAGAATATCA
Source organism: Cirrhinus mrigala (assembly GCA_036247105.1). Lineage (NCBI taxonomy): Eukaryota > Metazoa > Chordata > Actinopteri > Cypriniformes > Cyprinidae > Cirrhinus > Cirrhinus mrigala. The sequence continues at coordinate 12,448,605 of CM070011.1, forward strand.
TCCCAAAAGTAAAGTGTGGTAGTCGTAGGCTCATGCTGTGGGGTTGTGGCAGGGACTGAAGGACTCGTCAGAGTAGAAGAAAAGCTCAGTGCACCAAAATATTGAGCATTCAGAACCTCAGACTGGGCAGAAGGTTCGCCTTCCAACAGGACAATGACCCTAAGCACACAGCAAGAGTGGCTTATAGACAACTCTGTGAATGTCCTGGAGTGGCCCAGCCACAGCCTGGGCTTGAAACTAATCAAACATTTCTGGAGAAACCTGAAAAAGTCTGTCAGCCCCCATCCAAGCTGGTGAAGAGGTGAGGAGAAGAATGGCAGATAATTGCCAAATGCTGATGTGCAAAGCTTGTTGCATCATATCCAAAAAGACTTGAGGCTGTAAAGGTGCTTCAGCTAAGTACTAAGTTAAACGTATGAATACTTATGCAATGTACTTATTTCAGGGTTTTTTTATTTTTTAATAAATTTACGTAATTGTGACAATTCTGATTGCTTTGTCATTATGGTGTATGGATAAGATTATGTGGGAAAAAAGTAATTCAAAGCAGTTTAACTTTAGGCAGCAACATAACAAAATGTGAAAAAATGAAGGGGTATGAATACTTTCACAAAGCAATGTATATAGCATTGATATAAGTGATCACTCAGATTTAGACCAACTTATTTTGTATTTACAAAATAAGTTCACAATGCTTTATGTATTTCCCTGGCTCAAAATCAGACACATATAAACGTCAGGATTCCTGGCTGCATATTAATATCCATAGACCACTGGATCTTCGGTGAGTTGTAAGGAACACTATATCGAGTCCAACAACCTTTAGTTTAAACTGATTATCATTTATTTTACTCGCGTTTTCGTAGCTTCCCTATTAAATCCAGTCATGCAGCAGGCTCTTTTGCCACTTAGTCCGGCTGAGGGGGCAGGTGTCACATTCAGAAAGCTGTTTTCCTTGACAAAAACGCCATCTCAGTGTGGACGGAAGGCCAAAATGGATAGAAAAAGATGCGTTTTCAATTAATGTGGACAAGGCCTAAGAGAAAATGCCAGATTACAATTTTAAATGTAACTATTGGGTTTTAACTTGAATATCTAATGATATCATCTAATAATACAAATGTACAATTGTAAGAAAAAACGTTTAAGTTGACATATCTTACTAAGATGTGATTTTAAACATAGTTTATACTATTTATTACGTAAATGGACCAAGGTGTGCATATTTAGGGTACATTTACACAACAAAAATTATACTACAAACAGAAGGGAGGGGCGGGGTGAGCAGTATCTCATTATCTTTTCTCAGTATCTCATTACCAATTAAAGGGACATGCACAGAAACAGGTCACTGTAAACAGAGCTGTTTTTGCCAAGGTAAAAAGGGTGTTATTTTACACATCCATTGTGGAATTTTACCTAAAGGATGTTGCAGACATTTCATGAAGGCCCTAAAGAATCATACCAACTTGTGGAAAATGGGCATCACCTTTAATGGCAGCTGTCATAGTTGCTAGGAGACAAGGTCAGTCTTCTATAGGCTAGACCGTCACATTTAACAACGTTCTGTTCAATCTTTGCAGTCTCTGAAGGTGTGGCATTTGAAGTCTCCATCCTTGAAAGCTCTGGTCTGAATTGGGATACAGCTTACACATTTTCAAAATGCTCTTAATTAATACATACCTGAATCAACTCTACAGCTCATTAGTAGAGACTCCAAAACCTGATTTAGATGGGTTAAACAGAGGAGACATTCAAAAATATGCACTGGTGGTGTAAATCAGTCACCCAACCAATTAATTCAACAAAATTTAGTTGATTTTCCTTTGGCTTTGTTCATTTGGAACCATTTTATGTGACGGAGCACAATATACTATTTGCAGTATTGTCTATTGAACTGTTGCCTAAAAGCAATATAACACTCACAAATGCTGTGGCTTTAGGAATAGAAATTACACCCGTCAGTTAAAAGACCCAAAAGCCTTTGACACTGCATCTAAAAAGCATAGCACTTATGGTGTAAAATGGCAAAAAAAAAAAAAAGAAAACAATGAGATGTGACACAGTACTCTAAGAAGGCCATCTGGTGCATATGTACATTGGCCAATTAAAAAGCAGCTCAGGCAGAATGCAAAAATGGGTCCCGGGTGAGCAGCCCTTAAGGTTTCATTTACACTGCATATAAATGCAATTTGGTTTTCCAATATCTGTGCCATTTTGGAAAGTGATGCAATCAGACCCGTTTGTTCAGACAGCATAGTCAATATCTATTGTATCTACTTTGGTTGCGATAGTGATGATGTAATCATCAGCAGGATGTCAAGAGATTTTCTCATGCAACAACTGAGAGTAGCTGTCAGTGTGGAAAGAGTCAACAGATAACTAGAAATTTTGCTTCTGCTCACGTCTGTCAGGACATCTCGCTGTACAGACTACAGTGCTAAACTCACAATGTTCTCACAGAAATCAGGACATTTAGAAAGCAATTCACCAAAAATGTATTTTTATGTTATTGTAACATTGATATAGTTTAATCATAATATTTATGTATATATTATATATTAAATAATGTATTTAATATATTCTTTTAAATTAATACTTTAAAACTGTGCATATTTTTCAGTGAGTTCATGGTCATTTTTTTAAAACATTGAAAAATAAATGACACTTGAGGTACTGTCTTTAGGGTGTTCTCAAATTCCATTTTATTTTATTTTTTAATATTCAGTTTTTTATGGATTCCCTTTTTTAATTTTTCTAGACTCTGTTTTAATGGTTAAATTAAAAAATATAATTAAAAAGGATGTCTAATTAATTGAAATTAAGAAACATGCATAATTTAACAGCAATTTATTAAATGTTAAACAAAATTTCAGTTTTATTTTCACCAAATTTTGGATTCCATTTGAATGGTTTTATTAAATTTGAATAATCAAAAGCATCTCTAATTAATATATTAATTAAATATATTAATAATTTATATAAACATATAATTTATTATTATTATTATTATTATTATTATTATTATTATTATTATTATTATTATTATTATTTCAGAAATTGTGTGTTGTGTATTTACATTCTTCTGGGGAAAAAAATGCTAAATAATTTTTCTGAGAAATATTCCTTAAAAATATATATGTTTAAATAATAATTTTATTAGTTGTAGTAGCACTATCATTACATTAAGTAATGTATTTCTGTCACAGTTTCTTCAAGTTAAACCCAAACTTTTATTTTGGTGGGTTGCTGTAAAAACAATTTCTGTTTGTTTATGATACGACACTAGTTTTTCTCAAAAGAAACGGTAAAATGCTCATATAGTGACTCTCAGACCAGTTCTAGAGATTGTTTATGTGTTCATGTACTCATACGCTGACCAAAATTATAAACACAACACTTTTGTTTTTGCCCCCATTTTTCATTAGCTGAACTCAAAAATCTAAGACTTCTTCTATGTACACAAAAGGCCTATTTCTCTCAAATATTGTTCACAAATCTGTCTACATCTGTGTTAGTGATCACTTCTCCTTTGCTGAGATAATCCATCCACCTCACAGGTGTGGCATATCAAGATGCTGATTAGACAGCATGATTATTGCACAGGTGTGCCTTAGGCTGGCCACAATAAAAGGCCACTCTAAAATGTGCAGTTTTATCACATAGTACAATGCCACAGATGTTGCAAGTTTTAAGGGAGCGTTCAATTGGCATGCTGACTGCAGGAATGTCCACCAGAGATGTTGCCCGTGAATTGAATGTTCATTTCTCTACCATAAGCATTCTCCAAAGGCGTTTCAGAGAATTTGGCAGTACATCCAACCGGCCTCACAACCGCAGACCACGCGTAACCACGCCAGCTCAGGACCTCCACATCCAGCATCTTCACCTCCAAGATTGTCTGAGACCAGCCACCTGGACAGCTGCTGCAACAATCGGTTTGCATAACCAAAGAATTTCTGCACAAACTGTCAGAAACCGTCTCAGGGAAGCTCATCTGCATTCTCGTCATCCTCATCGGGGTCTCGACCTGACTGCAGTTCGTCATCGTAACCGACTTGAGTGGGCAAATGCTCACATTCGATGACGTCTGGCACTTTGGAGAGGTGTTCTCTTCACAGATGAATCCCGGTTTTCGCTGTACAGGGCAGATGGCAGACAACGTGTATGGCGTCGTGTGGGTGAGCGGTTTGCTGATGTCAACGTTGTGGATCGAGTGGCCCATGGTGGCGATGGCGTTATGGTATGGGTAGGCGTATGTTATGGACAACGAACACAGGTGCATTTTATTGATGGCATTTTGAATGCACAGAGATACCGTGACGAGATCCTGAGGCCCATTGTTGTGCCATTCATCCACGACCATCACCTCATGTTGCAGCATGATAATGCACGGCCCCATGTTGCAAGGATCTGTACACAATACCTGGAAGCTGAAAACATCCCAGTTCTTGCATGGCCAGCATACTCACCGGACATGTCACCCATTGAGCATGTTTGGGATGCTCTGGATCGGCGTATACGACAGTGTGTTCCAGTTCTTGCCAATATCCAGTAACTTCGCACAGCCATTGAAGAGGAGTAGACCAACATTCCTCAGGCCACAATCGACAACCTGATCAACTCTATGCGAAGGAGATGTGTTGCACTGCGTGAAGCAAATGGTGGTCACACCAGATACTGACTGGTTTTCGGACCCCCCCCCCAATACAGTAAAACTGCACATTTTAGAGTGGCCTTTTATTGTGGCCAGCCTAAGGCACACCTGTGCAATAATCATGCTGTCTAATCAGCATCTTGATATGCCACACCTGTGAGGTGGATGGATTATCTCAGCAAAGGAGAAGTGTTCACTAACACAGATTTAGACAGATTTGTGAACAATATTTGAGAGAAATAGGCCTTTTGTGTACAAAGAAAAAGTCTTAGATCTTTGAGTTCAGCTCATGAAAAATGGGGGCAAAAACAAAAGTGTTGCGTTTATCATTTTGGTCAGTGTATATTGAGGTGGCAGAGGCTTAAAACACAGCATCATGTGCGCTTCAGTATGTGTGTAGTAAACAAAACTGCATATCTGTGCCATTCATTCACACAGAGAATTTGTGTTTAAATAGTATTTTTGCAGCTTAATATTCACAGACATGAGATTTAATTTAAGTGTAAAAAACAGCATATGGTTAAGTATGTTTTGAAGCATGGCAGCTGCTTTAAGCTTGTCCTTAATTGGTCAAGAGCTGGTTAAAAATGGTCCTGAGCTGGTTATAATCTGGATATGAGCTGGTCCTGAGCTGCTCAAGACCAGCACATGACCATCTTAAACCAGCTCATAACCAGCTTATAACCAGCTCAGGTCAAGCTTAAACCAGCTCAAACCAGCTGGCATCCGTCAAAACATACTGTTTTTTTTCAAAAGGGTACCGATCTAGTTTTGATTTATTCATCCAAAATTTGGCAAATGCCTTGAGATTTTGCGTTATATTTTCCACATCGCGGAAAGCATAGGGCCCTGTTGGCTCAGCACTTGACTATTTAATGCTTTTCCTGCACATTAATGTAATGTCTTTACATTATCTTCATTTAGTGAATTTTCTCAGAAAATATTTTTTTTTGAGATTGAAAGATTTTTAATTAATTAGAAGCCCTAGTAATTATAGCATCTAACGCCTTACATGCCATAATTGTTATACTCATCCTTAACACCACATTACTGTCTGCAGCCTCTCAGAAACACTTGTGACATCCAGCAGCTTTGACGGCAATCACATAAAAGGGCCCTCATCAGTGACAGCCCTTCTATATCCCACAACCACTCTTGACTTTTGTTCCCAGGGACATTTAATCACTTTGTGGATATGAAGGGCCAATGAATATCACACTCCAAACAAGAGAAATGGAGTTCAATCTATAGACAATGACTGTGACTTCTCAAGCTGTTTGTGGAGCTTTAAGACCTACTGTGGCTCGTGGCTTGTTTCAACCAGATGAGGTCTTTATTTCCCATTGTCCTTCAAGGACAGCTAGGGGAAAGGGGTCAAAATCCATTATCATCCCTTTTATTATTGCTCAAGCTTTGGGTTACAGATTTCACCAAACACCCAAGTATTAAACTTTGACATGCAACTCATCATTTGTACTACAGGAATGAAGGATACCTCAAATCCCACAGCTTGGTGAGTAGAAGGTGTGCTTTTCATCTCCTTGAAGATAAAATGGCCAAAATATCTCACAGGCTTAGACTGAAGGGGAGACCTGAGGCCTACTATAGAAGCTCCTTAAGTAACCACTCTAGCAATGTCTTATTACACCACTTTAACATTACACAGGCAAGCATCACTCCCATTTTCTTCAGAAAATTTTGCAAACCTAGATTGATCATAGTATTTTATATCTGTCACCTAGAGAAAGCATTTCACAAACACTTGACATCTTGACCTGAATCTGAGGACATTCTCTCACCGTCTAGATTTTGCTGTTGCTGGAAAAGAGTTTGACATATTAACAATGAGCAGTTCAGTGATGCCGTCAGAGTCGTTCTTGAGCTGATGCAGGTGCTCAAATATTGTCAAGCATGTTTGAAATGATCAGGTGCTGCACTGACAACAGCATATACACTACTGTGCAAAAGTCTTAGGCCATTAGTATTTTTACTGAGAAAAATTGGTTTTAAGTCAGTTATTTCTATCTTTTGCTGTAGTGTGTCAGTAGGAAATACCAGTTTACATTTCCAAACATTCCTTTTGCCATTACTTAATCCAGTGAGCTTATTGTATGCACAAGGAGTCTGACAATCTGACAGTCCACACAGAGATCTCATCTCACCATCATCCAGTCTGTCTGGAATGACATAAAGAAACAGAAAAAACCGAGACAGACTAAATCCAGAAGAACTGTGGCAACATCTCCAAAATGCTTGAAAAAATCTACCTGCAAAGGCACAGTACTGTGTAAAACTTCTAATAGCTAAAATCAAATCAACATTTAGTGTGACCACCCTTTTAAAACAGTTTAAAACAGCTTTTGTCCTTGGTACACTTGTGCATAGTTTTTCAGGCAGCTTTTCAGGTAGGTTTCATTAAGCAGCTTTGAGACATTACCACAGTTGCCAAGAAGAACATAATGAATAGCAAGAGGCAGGGTTGCCAGGTCTGTGTAACAAAACCAACCCAAAGGCCATTCAGAAATATCCCAAAACAATCCCAGTGACCTTTTTCAAATATCAAACCTCACATATGTCATTTTTATACCTAAAATCCACATTTTGCAGTCACTGTTAAGCGTTATATCAGTTTCAGCTAGCAGTAATCATAAACAGTCTAACCTGGCACAGTTGGCAGCATTGGGAAGAAAATGCAAAAAAAGTAGTGGTGAAAGATGAAAAATTGCCTTACGAATTGGGTCTTTCAAAATCAGAATAAACAAAATATTGGATTGATGATTCCAGGTGCAAAGAGAGATTAGCTTAATGATGGAACTTGTGAGGACGCTAACATGCTTTTTAGCCCTTCCGGCCATATAAAGAATGAAATTTGACCAGATGTATATAAGACTGGTTAAAACTGCAGCTCTGTGGTGAAAAGTTTGTGTTTGTGTGCTTAGTACACCTTAAAAAACGCTGGGTTAAAAACATCCCAACTTGGGTTAATTGGCAACCAAGTGCTGGGTAAACATTGGACAGAACACATGCTGGGTTAATTTTTTGGTGTTTTTGACTTTATTACAACAGGACAGATCAGAACTGACAGGAAGTAAAGTGGGAGAGAGATAGGGATGGAATCAGGAAAGGTCCTTGTGTCAGGATTTGAACACGGGACACCCGTAGCACAGTGGTGCTGTATGTCAACACACTACCCACTAGGCTATCAGCACAAACGCATGCTGGGTTATTTTGACCCAGCTGGTTGGGTTAAATGTTTTTACCCAACATGCTGGGTTGTTTTATTCAAGTCAACTATTGTTTAAAGGGGTCATCAGATGCAAAGTTCACTTTTACATCTTGTTTGAACATAAATGTGTGTTGGTAGTGTGTGTACACAACCACCCTATAATGATAAAAATCCACCCAGTGGTTATTTAGTCTGTAAAAATAATTTCCCCTTTTTCAAATCAAGCCATTCTCAGCATATTGTCTGTGTGACGACATACCAACAGAGGCCGCTCCCACGATAGTTGATTGACACAGCCGTCTTACCTTAGACCCGCCTTGAATAAGCAGTAACAGTCCGATCGCCATTGTTTCGATGCCGGAACAGGGACGTAGACAAGAATGGCTTCTAAGCGATTGAGGTGTTGTGTTGTTGGATGTATTAATGAACATAGTAGTCGTAATTTACTCCCGACGTCTGAGCCGCTGAAGACGCAGTGGATGACTTTTGTTTGTGAAGGGAATGCACCTCCCGATCTAAACAAATGTGTCTATGTTCATGTGAATCATTCATGATCCACCTTCACTTCCAGCAGAAGTGAGTATAAAGGGTTTTTTTATGAATCATTTCAATCGCCTTTTCTAATAATGTGCTAGTTAGCAAGTTTAATGGCTAAATGTGGCTAAAGTAAACAGGCTCGTCACTCCACAGAGAGAATAGAGGGGTGGGGCGAGCAGAGCTCATTAACATTTAAAGCAACATCGATCAGAACAAGATGATTTTTGCAGAGCTGATTTTGGCAAGGTAAAAAAAGGTGTTGAGAAATTGAGAAATATAAACCAAAGCATGTGACTTTTCATTAAGACCCTAAAGAATCATATCAACTTGTGGAAAATGGGCATCCGATGACCCCTTTAAAATGACTACATCGTAAGGTGGCACATTCCACAACCTGTCGTTTTGGCAGACTGGCTTTAATATAAGCTGTTTTTAGACTAACGAGAAAGTTTTGAGTTCTGAAACTTACAGGATGTTTGTATCGTACAATGACCTCTTACATGTCAAAAGATCAAGGGAATTTAGGTTTCTCAGTTCATGACATCTTTAAAGAGTTTACTTTAAAGAGTAGAGTTTGACACAGTGTATAGTAGCCAGTTGTTATAGGTGTAGTAGCAGTGAATCTATTGTCTCTAAACAAAATAGATGTTATTTTATTTTCTTGTCTCCAACATCTCCAATCAAAAGAAAAAAAGAAAGAAAGAAAGAACGAAAGAACGAAAATCTGAATAAAGGTGGCCCATAATTCTTGTCTTCACTGCACCCCTGGATGTTCATACTGGCAAAGAATCATTCTTGGCGAGACCCTGTCATTTCAAGAGACAACTTAACCATCTCACCCACACAGAGAGCCAAAAACCATAGTGTCATATTTGACAGCAACCTGTCATTTGCACCCTACATAGGCTACTAACCACAGTCAAAATATGCTGATTCCTCCTGCAAAACAGGCCATTTCTTACCAGATACACTACTGGTCTGCCTTCACCTTGACTACTACATTTCAAGTCTTTGAAGCTCATCTTGAATTCTGCAACCCACCTGATTTTCAGCCTCCTCAAGCACTCCCACCTCACGCCTCTGCTATTCTCCCTCCACGGTCTCCCTATTCCTGCTAGAATCAACTTCACAACACCTCTTCCTATCAAGGCAATCAGTAGTCGAGAAATCTCCTACATTCTATCTATGCTGATGCCTACGACTTCTCCACTTCAACTGACCAACATGGCAAGTCTTTTTCACACTCTCACTTTGTAAGACCAAAAGCATCATTAGATTGTTTTGTGTATGTATCACCTTAGTGAAAAAGAATTATGCTTAATAATATTCCAGGTTATTATAAACATTTTTACCATTAACCATCAAGCTGCTAAAAAAAAAAAAAAAAAACTAGTTGAGAAAGCAGTATTTCTCATTTTTACTTAGTTTAACTTAGTACTAAGTATTAAAATAACTTAAAACTAAAAGTGAAATAAAATTAAATAAATAGCTATATGGACCAATGAAATGACAAAAACAAATTACTAACACTTTAGAAAATTGCTAACACTATTTAAGATATTTTAAAGTTTCTAGTTTTGCATAATCTTGACTAAATGACCTTGTCAAACTATTACTGTCAACAAGAAAATGTTGTGTAATATGAGCAGTTCGGCATTTGTAGCACTGTGACATTTGTGTAGTGAATCTCACATATTTTTTCTTTATTAGTGAGGAATGTGCCCTAATGTGACCTTTTATTCAGTTGCATTAACCCGCATTAAACTGAAATGCAGTTGCATGCATTCTGCTGGAAAAACATCCATCACAACCTTTCAGAGAAGAGATGTTTATTGTGCTTCAGCCCGTGTCCTTCAGGACTGGAGCCGCTAAAGGTCATGCAGAAGTCATGCCTGGAGACAGCTTAATTGGAAATCAAACACAGACCGTGAGGAAGGCAGAAAGAAGGAAGGCAACAGATGTTAAAGGAGGGAAAGTTGACACGAGTCAAAGAAACAGGTATAAGGAAAAAGCGGAGAGTGAAAACTCTCAAGACCAATATTGATTTACGCTGAAAAGAGAAATGAGGCCAGCAATGGGTGTGGTGGTGAGAGAGAGCGATAAATAAAAGATTAAATGTCCTGTCATTGGGTTGGACAGAAATCAATGAAAATAATAATGTTACAATGCACATTTTCATTAGTCTGGAGAGAGACTGAAGGCGGTCCGCATGTCTAATGTATCAGTCAAAGTGAGCAGGTCTGCACTTACTCGCTTATTTGTTTTATGAATATGATTTGCGGCACACTTCAGGCCAGATTATATCACAGGGAAGATTTTAGGTTTTCGTTCTGACATACTGTCTACTTATAAGCCAATGCATTGTAAATAAATAATCATGCATCCTGTTTTAACATTCAGAGTTGGATTATGGGTCAGGACAGTGGACCTCGAACTGTCAGGGGCCTCTAAAGCTGGCCTAGATAGAGATGTGTATGTGCATTTGAAGTGTACTTCAAATCTTAAAAGTATATTTAAAAAAAAATCTGTATTTGTAGATAATATCATAATAATGAAATGAAAGGTCGCTTAGTGATGACTACGTGTTAACACACTTAAAGTGATAGTCTGCACAAAAATGAAGAAATTCTGTTATCATTTAGTCACCCTCAAGTTGTTCCAAAACTATATGAATTTCTTTCCTATGCTGAAAGCAGAAAAATATATTTTGAAGAATGTTGATAACCAAACAGCTGCTGGTAGCCATTGACTTCCATAGAATGGAAAAAAAAATGGTAGATAGTCAGATAGTCAGACAATGAAAAATATATAAATAAATTTATATAAAAATGATTTGTATTTGGGACGCTGAGAGCATGGAGACTGTAGTGTACACCGTAAGTTTGACAACGTTTAGCTTAAAGTTTAATATGAATAAACAGTGCTTATAAATGGCTCAAGTGAAGCGAGTTGAAGCTTGGACCCAGAAACAGCATTTCTTATGTCACCACTTAACAAGTGGATGGTTACCAACATTTTTCATAATATTGTCTTTGCATTCAACAGAAGAAAGAAAATGCAAACAGAAAAGTAAAACAGCTTGAGAGTGACTAAATGATGACAAAAACTTTCTTCTCAGAATTGCATGATACAAACTCACAATTCTGATTTTCTTTTTCTCAGAATTGCGTGAAATAAACTCGCAATTGTGAGTTATAAAGTAAGAATTACAACATATAAAGTCGCAATTCTGAGAAATAAAGTCGCAATTCTAAAAAAAAAAGTCAGAATTGCAAGATATTAAAAAAAAAATCTCAGAATTGAATTATGAATTATATCATATTATACTTGAATTTATACATATATATTCTTATAGACTGACAATTGCGAGAAAAAAAGTCAGAATTGCACAAAACAAACTCACAAATGCAAGAAAAAAAGCAATTCTAACTTTATTTGTCGCAATTGTGAGTTTATATCATGCGATTCTGAGAAAGAAGTCAGAATTGTGACTTTATATCTCGCAAGTCTGACTTTATTTCTCGGAATTGCGGGTTTGTATCGCAGTTCTGAGAAAAAAAAACAATTCTAACTTTATTTGTCGCAAACCGTCAGTTTATATCACGCAATTCTGAGAAAAAAAGTCAGAATTGTAAGTTCATGTCTCAGAATTCTGACTTTTTTTCTCAAAACTGCGAGTTTATATCTCTGAGTTCTTAATTCATAACTGAGATAAACTCACAATTGTGAGAAAAGTCAGAAGTGCTAATGATACAAACTTGCAAGTGCAAGAAAAAAAGCAATTTTAACTTTATTTGTCGCAATTGTGAGTTTCTCATGCAATTCTAAGAAAGTCAGAATTGTGAGTTTACATCATGCAGTTCTGAGGAAAAAAAGCAATTCTAACTTTACTTGTTGCAATTGTAAGTTTATATCATGCAATTCTGACTTTTTTTTCTCAGAAATGCATGAAATAAACTCACAACTGCAAGTTATAAAATAAGAATAGCAATATTAACTCAATTATGACTCACAAAATTCACAAGAAAAAAAGAGAAAAAAGTCAGAATTGCACAATACAGTTTTTATATCATGCAGTTCTGAGAAAAAAGTCAGAATTGTGAGATTAAAAAGTCACAATTATCTTTTTTTTTTTTTTTTTTAATTCAGGCGGAAACAGGCTTCCATAAATAAGACACAACTGTAATGTTAATATATTTTAAATGTAATAAATTGCAACAGCATCACTGGTTAACATCTTTACAAATGTGAAATACAGATGTATTTAAATACACAACATATAAGTAAAAAAAAAAAAAAAAATAGCATTAAAGTATATTTTAGTTTACCATAAAATCTTGTCAGTAAATTCGGCAGTATTTCAAAGACAATGTTAGTAATTATGAAATTACATATAAAGCTGTACTCAAGTCCTGCTTCATTGGGTCAAAAAGCACTCTTCAACTAAATGCATTAAGTATAAATAAAACAATAATATGTTTTAAATCATTGCAATTAACATACAATTAAAGGAATAGTACCAAAAATTACAATTTACTGGAAAATTTACTCACCCTCAAGCCATCCAAGCTGTAGATGAGTTTGTTTCTTCATCAGAACAGATTTGGATAAATTTAGCATTACATCACTTGCTCACTAATGGATCAGTGAATGGGTGCTGTCTGATAAAAACATCGCCAGAATCCATCAGTAATCCACATGACTGCAGTCCATCAGTTAATGTCTTCTGAAAAGCTGTGTGTTTGTAAGAAACAAATCCATCATGAAGGCATTTTACCTTTAAACTGTTTTCAGAATTAAATCTTGCATTGCAAGTAATGTAATGCTACATTTTTCCAAATTAAACTCATCTATATCTTCAGTGTCCTGAGGATAAGTACATTTTCAGCAAATTTTCAGCAAATGATTCAGCAATCATTTTTGGGTGAACTGTTCCTTTAAGTGTCCGAAACATTACCTTCAGTTTGTGCTGTCTTGTTTAATGTTCAGGGCTGGATTATGAGCTGGCACAGTGACCTTCAGATGGTCAGGGACACCAGAGGCCCTTGGGACATTTATCAGATCGCCTGAGTCCTTTGCCCTTTGTTTTATAGAGTGCATGCATAAGACAAGGGCCTCTTACAGTATGAGGGCCCACAGGTTTCTCTGTGTAAAAATATATTTATTCAGGGGCCTCTTGCGACCATAGTCAGGCCCTGTTAAACTTCGATTGAGCAACGAAAAATTTTTAATGTGCTCCCTCGTTTTTGGTCTATATTGTTAGAAGACCATCTTCTTTCTTGAATCATTCCGCTTCACTGTCATTTAATTTGTTTTTAATTGTGAACAAGCCATCACTGACTGATGAATCATTCAATTAGTTTCCCTTCAGTCTGTCCTTTGGGACCCATGTTTTACTCCCTAATTGAGTTGAAGAAATGTACTGCAGACATCTCACCTCATCCCAGCACGCAAGTGAACCGAGACTGCTTAAAACCCAATCAATAATTCCCTCTTGAAGCTTTCTTTCCTCATCTTTTATTTCCCTCTCATCTTTTTTGTATAAAGAAGTCACACATAGAGAGGATTCACTGGAGTGGTACTTTTTTTGGAGAAAAAAAAATGATTATAGACATAAGATATCTCATCCAGACTAATATTATTCTGAAGAAGCTGTCATTCCTTAGTGAATCGACCTTAATTTTTCTTAATTTATTTTCACATGGAAATATTTTCAAAAGATATTCCCTTAAGGAGAAAATTATGACTGAAGTGGATGAACCCAGTGACACCGATTCAGCATGCTGATTTAGTTTGTTAGTGTAACCACTGATGCAATATTAACATGGTATGCTCTAGATATGGATAGCAACTCATATTTACAGATGCTACATTCCCATGATACCCTACAAGAAATGATCTTAATCCTTGATCTCTGTAATGGTATGTTAACAGAGCACATTTAATTCTGCTCTAGGCAAGATTTGGCACATAAAGATGTGGTCTGGTGAATCAAAAGTGCATTTATATTTATGTTTAGTAAACACAGGGGAGTGGTTAGTGTAGAAACCTTGAAATGCCTTCTAGTACTTACTCTGCCTGGACTGATGCGATTATAGTAGCTTTGGGCTTTGCTCAGCTCAGCTCAGCATCACTGGTTAATATTTCAGAATTTTCTGAATCTTACCTACTAGGAATTTAAATTCACTTTGCTGGAAAAGAACATTAATGCTGCTCATTTGCACATGAACTGAAATTAGTTTTTGCTTGAATAGTTTTGTTATGTGACACAAACGTATAACTGTCTTGCTGATTACTTTTTATGAATGTTTCACATCTCATTAGGCGCGTTTCCATTTGTGGAAAACTTTGGCGATATTTTATAAATGTCGATAAAAAAAATTTAAAAAGTATTGCGAAAGGACGTTTCCATTAACCAATGTTATGCGACTAAAACGTAGTTTATTCCTCTCACGATAAGTCATGGCAATGGATTTTGGTGGGATTTGGATGGGTTTACTTACAGGTGTGAGTCTCGAAATGTCCCGTTCACACAGCAGCTTACAGTCATTTTTCGAATATTTCGACATAAAATTTTCAGATGACACACAGCTCATTTCTCCGTCACTGTAAATTACCGAAACCACAAATTAAAGCACGCAGCAAATGGTAGACACACGTTTGTGCGGCAAAGCGGCTCTCTCTTGCACTGTATGACGTGACAGACAACTAGTTGTCCAGTCCTGTTTTGATTCACAAAACACGTGTGTTCCAAGAATGCGGTTGTGAGTCCTGAAAATTTACGGGTGTGAGTTCAGTTATAGAATATGGTTGTCACACCCGTAAATAACCGTACTGTGTGTGAACGTAACCGTATTAAGGACTCAAATAGGTACTGACAACCGTATTATGCTGCTGTGTGAACGAGGCCATAGTCTAAGCATTAATATCAGGAAAGCCCCTTATACTTGAGAGCGGCTAAGTATGAAGTGTTTCTTGGAGTTTATAGTACATTGAAGAATGATCATATGAATTTTTACATGTGCCATGTGACCTGTAAATGTGAAAAAGCCATTTGCATTGCAGTTTGGCGAAATATTCCTTTTCCGAATTGCCTGAAAAACCACCTCATGCAAGCGTAAAAACTTTTTTGCGATATATGGGAGTTTTTGGAAAATTGATGCGTTTCCATTAGGCGTATTTTTAATTCGCACTTTAAATTTGCGCATCTTGAAGGGTAATGGAAACACAACTAATCGTCCCACACAAGATTTTTTTTTTAGTAAGTGTGACTCTTTAATATATCTCATTTATATTCTTACATTTGCGAAATAAAACTCTTATTGACATGACAAAAATAACGATAAATTACAACATTAGCGCAGAGTTAGACTGCCGTTCAGAACTTTGCAATCAGTAAGATTTTGAATGTTTTTTAAAGAAGATTCTTATGCTCATCAAGGCTGCATTTATTTGATCAAGAAAAAAAAAACTGAAAATATTATTTCAATGTAAAATAACTTTTATGTGAATATATTTTAAAATCTAATTTATTCCTCTAGTCTTCAGTATCACATGATCCTTTAGAAATCATTTAATATGCTGATTTATTATCAATGTTGAAAGCAGTTGTGCTGCTTAATATTTTGTTGGAACCTGTGAAACTTTTTTCAGGATTCTTTGAGAAATAAAATGTTATAAAAGAACAGCATTTATTCAAAATAGAAATCTTTTGTAATGATATTAACCACAGTTTAAAAGTTTGTGGTCAGTACAATTTTATTCTTTCTTTTTTAAAAAATAAATTTAACACTTTCATTCACTAAGTGTGTGTTAAATTGATAAAAAGTTATAGCAAAGACTTATATTGTTAGAAAATATTTTTATTTTGAATAAATGCTGTTCTTTTTTTAACTTTTTATTCATCAAATAATCCTGAAAAAAGAATCACAGGTTCCAAAAAAAATTAAGCAGCACAATGTTTACAACATTAATAATAATAAAAGTAATAATAAAATAATAAATAATTAAATTAATAATTAAATTTAAAAATATATATATTTCAAACTGTAATAGTATTTCACAATTTTTTCTGTATGAGCTTGATGAGCATAAGAGAATTAAAAACAACAACAACAACAACAACAACAACAACAACAAAAAAAAAAAACATAAAAACTCTTACTCATCCCAAACTTATGAATGGCAGAGTACATCTCAGTACAATGGAAATATGTAGATTGTGGTGGAATTACTGCCATCTCTTGGTATGAAGAAGATGCGTAGTCTTGCTGTGTTTGATGAATAAACTATTATTTCTCAAATCCACAAAAGGAATTAATAGGCTAACAGCTTTGATTGTACGTTTAAAACAAACACTGCAATACTGTTTAGGCGTTCAACCTCAGTTGCTAATGCCAAAGTATAGTAACGTACTAACTGCAATAAACAACATTCAGCATTATAACTTTTAAATATTGAATATCTATCTTATAGTTTGTATAAATTGCAAAAAGCTGGAATAATACCATTGGAAAAATTACCTAATTAAATTAAAATGATAGTTTTATAGATTTTATAGTTTTATAGATTTTATTTTTTCAAGGTGTTTTAGCTTAAATATGTGTGTAATTTGGTTGCAGAACAAAAAGTGGAATTCTTGTTAGAACACAAAGTTTTAAAACTGTTTACACTATAAATATAAAGTCTACAGTTCAGTTTGGGAGCGATCACCTTAGATCTGTGGAGGCGTACATGTGCTTTTTAAAAGCAGCGCATGTACAACAGCATTTTATGTCTGTCCTCCTAGATCTGAACATACCTCAGTTGGCTCTATCTGTTTCTTTGGGTTTAAACCTAATAATTATAAGATTAGATCCCTGTTTTTAAATAAGAGTATTTATTCACATTCTGTTATTTTCTACTGGAACAATATCTTTAATAATGTAAATTTGTCTTTACTACAAATAAGGCTAAGGAAATCTAATATAAATTAATCCATAGAGTTTATCATACAAAAGAATTTCTACAAAAATTAAAAATTGATACTGATTTAAAATGCTCTTTTTGTGCATGCTCCAGTGAAACAATCTCTCATCTGTTTTGGGATTTTTGTAATAATGTGAAAGTTTTCATTGCTGATAATATTTTAAAAACATTTTCTTTATCTTTTAGACGTGATTTTGGGTTATTATATTAAAGATCGCTCTTTAAATTATGTTTGTTTTATTATAATTTTTATTTTATATTTATGTAAATTTCACATTCATAAATGCAAGCTTACAAAGTGCAAACCTCTTTTTATAGTCCTTGAAAAAGAGATTAAAGTGTATATAGATGTGATGTCAAAATGTAAAAATAGTAAAGCTGTTAAAACGATTAATATATGCTCCTCCCTTAATATTTTCACATAAAATAAAGTTATTTAATGGTGCTTATCTGCAAAGTATATTTCTGTATTAACATTTCATTGTAATATCATATGGAAATATTTGTGTAAGATATATTTGTCTGTAAACTGCTTACCCTCTCTTTTTGTTTTTTTGTTTTGTGAAATGTTTTGTTATACAGTGAGATATGGCATTGTACATGCTATTTGTTGTTAACAAAGCATTAAAAAAAAAAACACACACACACAAAAAAAAAAACTTACATCTGTGGCTAAAGCGAGTCGATATGTGTGTGCAAAAATGAATATTAAAAAAAACTAAACATTAGCGGTATGTACGGTGCACATGCACTGCACAGGAAACACTTCCAAACAAAGAGGAAGCGCTCGTGTGATTTAAAGGGGACCGCACACAATCCAGAATCATGTTCTTGTTTGCTAAGACATTAGTAAACTCTTTTTAAAATGAAAATCGTTACGCAAGGAGCTTCGGATCGTCTTGCAATGAAAACTGAGGTAAAACGTGATTGAGAGTGAGTTTCTGTATAGCCTCTTAGTTAGGTGCTCTTATGGCTGCTGCTGCTGCTGCAGCATAGTTTGGCTAAGATTAGCATTTGAGCTAATTCCACGTTGATCAACAAAGCGACACGTAAACAGAACAACTAAAAATAATTGTAAGTGACAATTCTGTCAGTATTAAATGACAGTTTCGACATATGCTGTTTGAAAATGACATTGCTAGTATTTTTTTATACTAAAGTTAGCTAAAGTTACTTATGATTATATTTATTCTGCAATGCATTGTACTGTACTGACGGTGTTTATTTTCATATTGACTATCAGTCGTATATATGCATAGACGTATAGGTAAATTTAACTAAATAAAAATGTTTGATCTTTAAGTAGAATCAGGCCATTTACTGAGAGTGCTGGAAACTCTTTGAATAAAAATGCATAAAGTGTTAAACATAACGTTTAAAGTGTACCCGTGTTTAGGCTTTTGTGTTTATTTTTGTTCTCTTTTGCTACCTAAGAATGATTTCCAGTGTAACTCAATGTGTGTGTTTATGTGTGTGTGTGTGTGTGTGCATATATATATATATATATATATATATATATATATATATATATATATATATATATATATATATATATATATATATATATATATATATATATATATAATTATTATTATTATTATTATTATTATTATTTTTTTTTTTTTTTTTTTTAAATATCTGCCTCATTCTCTCTCTCTTTCGCTCTAGCTTAATGAAGAATAATACTTTTTAAAAAAAATAATTTCAGTTAGCTGCCACCTCACCAGCCAATACTGGTGAATGACTAAGCTTAACATTTCCACACAGCTCTAGTTAATGTTGAAAATAAAACATGATTATTTTCTATTTTGCTTGCAGAAATCACCTCTGTTGTGTAGGATGGAAACACTTTTTTGCTGAACTTTATGCCTAGTCTTTGGCTTGGCAGGGCAGTGAGGACATTCAGCAGATCATCTTTGCCAAAACTTTGTTGGGAAACTTCATCTAGAGCAACACTAAATCATCAATCTCTCCAGTTTTCGAGAACTCTTATATTTTCTTGGGGCTTTGCATATAGCCCCAGTGGCGTCTTTTTCTGTGTGCCACAAATTCGCCAGTTTAGTCTCAGCTCCAGCTCTTATTTCCACGTTTCTTGGCCTGAGTGGGGAAGTGAGCGACCAGTCATGGCAGAGCAGAGATACTGTGTTGAATACGCCAAACGTGGCACAGCTGGCTGCAAGAAATGCAAAGACAAGATCATGAAGGGGCTGGTCCGGATTGGCAAAATAGTGCCAAACCCGTTCAGTGAGTCTGCAGGGGAAATGAAGGAGTGGTACCACGTGAAATGCATATTTGAAAAGCTTGAGAGAGCGCGCGCCACCACGAAGAAAATCGAAGATATCACAGAACTGGAGGGATGGGAGGAAATTCAGGATGAGGATAAAGAACTAATTAATAAACATGTGTCAGGTATTCAGCCACCATTACCCCTTGCTTTACTCGTTGTTTAGTTTGCATCAGTTCTCCTTGTAGACTTGACATATGCTGAGCAGTCTCTCTTCTGTTCTCTAACAGAACTGGCAGCCAAAGCCAATGCAACCCCAAAGAAGAAAGTGCAAGCAAAGTTAAACAACAGTGGGCAGCTGTCAACACCGCTAGCTGATCCAACAGTCAATGCTCCTCGCAAGTTTTCGGGCTTCACAGGTACAACACAAAGAGAGTTGCACAAAATGTGTTTGTTTATTGTATGATTTTTGTTTGTTGCTTTTGGTTTTTGTAATACATGGTTAAAGAATTTGGGGTCTTATAATATATATATATATATATATATATATATATATATATATATATATATATATATATATATATATATATATATATATATATATATATATAATTTTTTTTTTTTTTTTTTATGTTTTTGTCTTTTACGTTCACGAAAGCTCTGTTTATTTGATCAGTACGGTAAGAACAGTAATACTATTAAATGATATTACAATTAAAACAACCGTTTTATATTTCGGTATGTTTTAAATAGTGCTTTCCAAATTGATTAAGTAAGGGATAATGTACATCAAGCCGGTTGTTATCACAGAATAATATGTGTGTGTGTATATATTTAAAAAATACATGTAATGTATATTTTTATATTTAATATAAATCATATATCAATATAAAAAAAATTATTAATCAATTTGACAGCACTAATTTTAAAATTTTATTTATTTATTTGAAGGCAAAGCTGAATTTCCAGCAGCCAATTTTCAAATCCTTCAGAAATCATTTTAATATGTTGATTTGCTGCTCAAGAAACATTTCTTTTATCATTGATGTTTAAAACCTAATATTTAAAATAGATCCTTTTTTTTAACAAAGCCTGTACTGTCACTTTTGATGAATTTAATGCATCTTTATTGAATAAAAGCATTTATATCTTAAATTTTAATTGTCTATAAACGGTCACAAAACTTGGTTGTTGTAGAGACTTACGGTTTCCAAAATTAGTTTGTTGCCTCACAAATTTTTAGGGCTGCGCTTGACTACAGATTTTCTGGTCGACTGGTAGTAGTTATTTATTTTAAGCATTAATAGACTAATTGTGTTTATCAATAAACCATTAAATCATAATAATGATTGCTTACTTAGCCTAATAAGCGCTCAAGCGCATGCATAATGCCACATCACACCAGCAGAAGTAACGACTATGAATGTGTCACGGAAAAACATTAAGGAGGCTGCATTAACATTTTGCTAATTTATTGACAAACTAGTGCTTTCTTTGTTTTCGGCTTAAGAGATGAAGTCGGCAACACTGACTGGTCATCTCCGCAGTGTAATGCACCTGTATGCATGTTTCATACAAATTACATAATCTGAGAATATTTGTTTTCTATTTGAATTTGTAAGTAGTAAGTATTTTGCTCTCTATAGGTATTTTTTTCATGTCTGTAAGGCAAGTGTACACGGAGTTTTGTTTTTTTTTCTTGACATGCTCGAGACCGAGACGGCAGAAAGCACATTTGACGTGACATCAGTGGTTCAACCTTAATTTTATAAAGCTACGAGAATACTTTTTGTGCTTATAGAAGCTTTTTTTCTTTTCTTCCGTGTCAGTCTCAATGACAAAATTTTCATTTTTGGGTGAACTATCTTTTTAATACAAGATTTACACTCTTGTGTCCACAGCTACCAAGGCTGGTTCCTCTTCCTCCAGTCCTGGACCGTCTCCAGCCAAACCCGCTCAGGGTAGCGCTTTATCAGCTCAGCTATGTGACCCCAACCATAAAGACTCTCTACTGCGGGAGTTCCGCAAACTTTGTGCCTTAGTTGCAGAGAAGTCCAGCTACAATGCTAAGACCGAGATCATCAGAGACTTCTTAACAAAAGGCTCTGGTGGAGGTGAGCATGGAAAATATGGGCTAACATTAACACAAATATCTTAAAAAATTATTTTCTTTTTCATCTTATTTTCTCTGTTTTTCTCCCTCCCACATCTTTGCAGACAAATTCCGAGGAGATTTGTTCCTGACAGTGAAGCTTCTCCTCCCAGGAGTGGTTAAGAATGTGTACAACCTCAATGACAAACAAATTGTCAAGCTTTTCAGCCGCATATTGAATTGCAGTCAAGATGAGATGGTGCGAGACTTGGAACAGGTTTGTCGCATTGTTTAACACATTTCTTAGACAAAAAGAAGTCTTTTGAGAAATTTTTGACCTTTTTCTTTACTGATCTTTATCGGTTTCTCGTAGGGAGATGTTTCAGAGACGGTGCGGATGTTTTTTGAGGACAGCAAGTCTTTTCCTCCAGCAGCCAAGAGTCTTCTGACTATCCAGGAGGTGGATGCTTCATTGAGCCGTCTGGCCCAATTCACAAAGGAGGACGATCAGCAGGCGGAGCTGCAGGACATTGCTAAAAAGTCAGATATAAATCATTTTTGCGCTTTTACTATATAAAATTCTTATGACGGATGTTTTCCAATTGTTTGAAATTTGATAACGCTAACATAAAATGTGTTTCTTGATTCCCAGATGTACCGGAAATGATCTGAAGTGTTACATTCGTTTGGTCAAACATGATCTGAAGATCAACTCTGGGGCTAAGCATGTGTAAGTGTCACTGACAAATTCTACTTAAAGGAGAAGTTCACTTCCAGAACAAAAATGTACAGAAAATTTACTCACCCGCTTGTCATCCAAGATGTTCATGTCTTTCTTTCTTCAGTCGTAAAGAAATTGTTTCTTGAGGAAAACATTTCAGGAATGTTCTCCATATAGTGGACTTCTATGCTGCCCATGAGTTTGAACTTCCAAACTGCAGTTTACATGCATATAATAACAGATTGTTTTGCTAGATAAGATCCTTATTCCTCAGCTAGGAGTCCTTTGAAGCTGCATTTTGGAAGTTTCAAACTCACGGGCACCATAGAAGTCCACTAAATGGAGAACATTCCTGAAGTGTTTTCCTTAAGAAGCATAATTTCTTTACAGCTGACGAAAGACAGACATCTTGGATTACAAGGGGGTGAATAAATAAAAAATTTTATTCTGTGTTATTCAGTGTGAATTTTCTCTTATCAGTTTGGATGCTGTGGACCCCAACGCCTATGATGCCTTCAAAGCTTCCCGAAACCTTGGTGACGTAATTGACCGAGTGCTACGGAACCAGCAGGATGCTTCTAATGGAACAGGGCCCAGAAAGATCCTCAGTGTGGAGGCGTCTCTGATGACCCCCGTACAGCCAATGCTGGTCTGAATCTCTAGTGCTCTTAAATGGATAGTTCACGTAAAAATCAAAGTTGTCAATAATTACTCACCCTCACGTTGTTCCAAACTCGTCAGACCTTTGTTCATCTTCAAAACACAAATTAGGATATTTTTGATGAAGTCTAAGAGCTTTCTGACCCTGCATAGACAGCAATGCAACTACCACATTTAAGTTTTAATGTCCTTACTACCTTTCTGGGGCTTGAACATGGTAGTTGTTGCTGTCTGTACAGGGTCAGAAAGCTCTTAGACTTCATCAAAAATATCTTAATTTGTGTTCTGAAGATGAACAAAGGTCTCGCGAGTTTGGAACAACGTGAGGGTGAGTAATTAATGACAGAATTTTCATTTTTGGGTGAACTAACCCCCAAGTTATTTTGTTAATTTTTTATTTTTTTTTTCAAAGAAACCATAAAAGATTATGCCTACTTTTAATGTTTATTTAAATTGTGACAATTGCTTGATTTGAATTTGTTTTTATTCTTGTAGGCAGAAGCATGTAAGTCCATTGAGCATGCCATGAAGAAGTGTCCTAATGGGATGTATTCTGAGATCAAGTATGATGGCGAGCGCGTGCAGGTCCATAAGAACGGCAGTCACTTCAGTTATTTTAGTCGAAGTCTCAAACCAGTTCTCCCACATAAGGTCAGGACCCCCAGTCTGTTAGCTCTTCAAATCGAATGCTATGTTTATGTACATGTTCAAAACCATTAAAATCTATTTTAAAGAGTTTGATGTTCTCCCACAGGTCGCCCATTTTAAAGATTTCATACCACAGGCATTTCCTGGTGGCCAAAGCATGATCCTTGATGCTGAAGTTCTTCTTATTGATACAAAGACTAGCAAACCACTGCCTTTTGGGACTCTTGGAGTGCACAAGGTAAACCAGAAAGCAATGTGTTTTTGATTTGGAATTAAATATACTTAATATAATTAAACGAAATTAATACTTGCTGTATTAATTTCGTTTTGCTTTTCTCTGTGTGCGTGTCTTTAGAAAGCAGCTTTCCAGGATGCTCAAGTGGGTCTGTTTGTCTTTGACTGCATTTATTTTAATGGTGTCAGTCTCATGGACAAGTGAGTTTTCATTTTTCTGAAAGTTACTGCAGGTTTTAGAGAATAATGAAACATTTATATTTTATATTAAAGTTTGATTGATATTTTCAATGTAACACTTGAAAGATATTGATGTGGTGATGTTTTCCAGGCCTCTCTGTGAGAGAAGAAAGTTCCTCCATGACAATATGGTGGAAGTTCCTAACCGGATTCTGTTTTCAGAAATGAAGCACGTCACGGTCAGTTCTGCAGTGTTACGTTTTTCTTTCTTTACCCATCTGTATGTATGTTTATAATGTTCTCAGTGTTCAAGAATGCTTACAAATGTGTAGGCAAGTCAAGTTAATTAAAGGATGATGTTATGATAAGACTTAAGGGTGAGTGATTTTATAAAGCTAATGACATTGTGTCCCAACAGAGAGCTGCTGACCTGGCAGAAATGATCACACGGGTCATCAGAGAGGGACTGGAGGGCTTGGTTCTAAAGGATATCAAGGTATAGCCTGACTATGATCTCAGTGTAATACTAGCACAATACTAGATTTGTATGCCATCAATGTAACACTGTGTTCTAATCTATCTTCCATCATACTGCAGATAAAATCTGTCCGTTTAATAAGATGTGCACTATTGGTTACATGCCCCGAGTTGCTACTGTTACATAAAACTATAATTTGGTGGCACTCTCAATAGTATATTGCTAAGCGACATTGAATTGCAGAGGAATTTGACCTAATTTTCATGCCAGCCATTAATGTTTTTCTAAATGGTTATTGCTTTGTCGAGTGCCATTCAGTTACCTTCTAGGAATAAGTGTTGCATTTGTAACATTTTGTGTGACAAATATCTCAATTCTAAGCATTATGTAAAATATCGAATAGATAGCGAATATGGGCAGAGGTACAAGTTTTTTTGGCATGTTCACACCATAAGAACTGGGAATGATTTTAGTTATAGGAACACATTTTGGGAGGACTAAATTAACTTTACTTTTAGAGAGGGTTCATACAAGGTGCTTGAAGTGCTTGAATTTGACTTTTTATATTTTTTTTTTGGGGCTTTTATGCCTTTTTTATTAGATAGCACAGTAGAGACCAGACAAGAAAGTATTGGGTGGAAAGAGAGGGGTTGGACCTCGAGACGGAAATCGAACTCGGGTCGCCGCAAGCACAATTGTGCTACATGTCAGGGCACTATGAAATAAGTGTTTAATATTTTCAATAACTACATATCTTTTCACGCAAAATTTACGCAATTCAAAAAACATCACGCTTCTTTTGTTTATTTCAGTTAATGTCATAAAACTAGCAAGATACGCCAGTAGTAGTACTGACAATTCGCTGAGTAAACAGTAAAATGCTTTTGCTGAAAAGAGGAACAGATGAACCAAATCTGTTGAGTCATTATGCTGGAACCGCTTCGATTGATTCAAATTCGATCATTTATTTTAAACGATTCACTAGCAAAAGCCAGATCAAATGAAAGATCCATTCATTTTCAAATGTTGATATTGCTTCTAATGATTTTAAAAAGCATATAGTGATAGGTAAAATGAAGCTTTTTGAAACTCCAAATCAGTTAAACCAATGTGTCACAAAATGATTCATCATTTCAAAGCGCTTTTTTTTTTTTTTTTTTTTTCAAAGCGCATTTCAAATTGGATTGCTTATTGGATTTGCGAACCATCATTTCAGATCAGGACTCGGAAAGTGGATCGCGAATCATTTCACTTTGATCGGAACAAATCATTTGTTTCAGATCGGGACTTCAAATCACGTATCGCGATTCATTTGATTTAGATCGTGCCTTAGGAGCGCATAATGCAAATCATTTGATTTAGATCGGAACGGGTTCGTGAATCATTTCATAAATGGAATTTATTTATAAATTGATTGACGATTGACATTGTTTGACGAGTGAGATCTCTGAAGTCAGATTGAAGTCTGATTGGGAAAAACTAGTAGTAGTGCTTAAAGTCATTTCATATTACAGGATCTGTACGAACCCTGTTTGGAGCAAGGACTAACACAATAGGAGCTAGGTTTGATGTAAGTGTACTAGGGTTGTCAAAAGTACTAACGTCGGTATCAGTTCATACTGAAATTTTAAAAATGTGACGATACCAGCATTTCCTGCTAGTATTTTGTGCACTGTTGAGTGGATTCTTTAACACCTCTAATTGACCACTGTGCTCAACAGATATGTCTTTGATTGGCTCACGGCTTCTTGCTCTTCGCCGAACATATACACGGATAAACACGGAAGTGTTTGAAAACCGCGTCTATGAGCGGATCCCTAATATCGTGGCTTTCAAAAGCTCTCGCGTGTATCTGTGTAAGTGCTTGGTGAACAGCGTGAAAGATGTGTATTTACAACAAGTTTTTGAAACGATCATATCTGAGCATGTGAATAAAATGGCCAATCAAAGGTGTTTAAGAATCTGCTCAAAAGTGCTAAAATTAAAATTTCGGACCGACTGGTACCGTCGTCAGTACGTTTGACAGCACTAAAGTGCACTTTGATTGGCTGAACGCATGCCATATAAAACACCAGCACCTGTAGAGTTCCTACTTGTGGTGCACATACAACCAGAAAGTGGCCCTAGGGGAAAATTTAGTTCTTTGGGGGACAACACTGGTGGCTAGTTCCTGTGACTGAGTTCAGATCATTTGTCACATTGGAAATAAAAAGTCAAGTCAAGAACATTGCAAGGTACTCTGTGTACTACTTGTAATAGATAGACTAATTTGGCCCATGTATGAAACCGTGAATAGTGCACACAGTATACATACTGCAAAAAGTAGTATGATGTATTACTTTTTGAATGTAATGGCTGCCAAAAACCAAAGGATCCTGAAAGCTTGTTGCTTTTAGACGAAAAGTTGCAGTACATTTGTGTTTGTTGGGTCACTTCATGGCTTTATGACGTTTCAGGGTCATTATGAACCAGGAAAACGTCACTGGTTGAAGGTGAAGAAGGACTATCTGAATGAAGGAGCGATGGCAGACACTGCTGACCTTGTGGTGCTTGGTGCTTTCTATGGCAAAGGCTCAAATGGTCAGTGTCATGAGTCCAATCCAAATGGTTTTGAACAATATCTTAACATCTGGTGTAACAGTTTGAAATATTATGTTTTTCTGTGTGCCAGGTGGAATTATGTCCAGTTTTCTTATGGGATGCTATGACCCAGAATCCAAGAAGTGGTGCACTGTGACCAAGTGTTCAGGAGGCTATGATGACGCCACTTTAGCCAGACTGCAGAAGGAGTTGGACGTCATCAAAATTGGCAAGGTAAATCTCATGATTTAATCGGTAGCGCCAGATTTATTAAAGATGCATGTGACAAGTTTCCTATATATCTCGCTATCACAGGATCCAAGCAAGATCCCAGGATGGTTGAAGATCGTCAAGAACTATTACCCAGATTTCATTATCCGAGATCCAGAAGTAAGACTCTTCCTAATACGACCGAAGGGATGCTTAATGTTTATGTGCTTGTAATGTGAAATGAGCTTGATAAGGCTCTGTTAAAAGCCTGGTTACAGTTGAGCATGTGATGGAAAAATGGCAATGAAGGAACTTTATTGTCTTGTTATCTCTTTAACTCAGATGAATGTGTTTAATAGTCCGTAAAACACTCAAATGTTTAAGATGCTTGGACTGAATGGAAACTGTAGTAGTTTGTGTTGTGTATTACATTATAAGGAATAATACATCCCATTTGTGAATGCTTACAGAAAGCACCAGTTTGGGAAATAACAGGAGCAGAGTTTTCCAAATCAGAAATGCACACCGCAGATGGCATATCCATCCGCTTCCCACGATGCACTCGAATGCGTGACGACAAGGACTGGAAGACCGCCACTAACCTTCAGCAGCTCAAGGTACCCTTGATTGGAAAATGATATTTGCATATATTTTGCATGGAGAAGCAACCAGGGACTTGCCATCAAGCATCTCAAAGATAATGTTACATGTGTCATTTTAAACTAGTCTTTTCTTGGCATGTTCAAAATGATAAATCAACGTTAATTGACATGAAATAAATATTCACCTATTTACCATCTGTTTTGTAAATGCCTGTTCGGCTTCTTTTTTTTATTATTATTTTTTCACTACAGAATGTTTCATCAAAATGTCACAGCTCGATTTTCCGGTAAAACGTGTTTTTTGTGATGTTTGGCAGACTTCTCCATTCATTTAGTCTGCTTAAACCCCACCCGCCAACAATCAATCAAGCTCACATTCATTTTTTTAGTGCAAAGCCCACGTCACAAAATTCAGTCAACATTTAGAATTATTTTTATTTCAATAATCTGAGATTCTCGGATGCAAGTTGCTATATGAAAGAATAGCTGTTGCTACTTCAGTGTAATTGTAACTTTCTTATAAATATTTTGTTTTTGCAGGAGCTGTATCGTATTTCAAAGGAGAACTGTGATTTTGAGGTAACAGCTGGTCCGTCCAAAACTAGCCAAAATGACAAGAGCTCCTCAGGAGGCGAGAGCGGAGGAAGCTCTCCGTCTGTGTCTCATGGAGCTTCCACAGCTAACAAGACCAGTGAGTGTTCACCATGAACAGATCCTGTTTGGTCTATGGTTGTCATGTGTTACATTTGCATCGTAAAAGTACCATTAAAAAAAGTTCTTACATTCTGTAATTGTTCCAACTGTTCAGAAAACGGTCATACTCCCAAAGCAAAGGCAGTGAAAACAGAATCACCTTCTCCAGCAATCAAGAGGAAACTACCCGCAGAGAAACAAGATGCCAAGAAGGTTTGTTATCTGGCGAACCCATATATACTATACTATTCAAAAGTTTAAGGTCATTAAGGCTACATTCACACTGCGAGCCTTAGTGCTCAATTCCAATTTTTGTTAAGATCTGATTTTTTTTATTTATTTATTTATTTTTATTTTTTTTGTATAGCTGTTAACGTTGTTTTAAAATGTGGCCCGTATTAGATTTCCAGTGTGAACAGATCATGGTTCTGAACTGACAAAATCTGCCGAATTGCTTCGCAAACTAGTCCAATCTAGTTTCTAGTTTCCCCACGTTCTGGGGAGTAAATATAGCATTAGTGGGGTCGCTTCAACCCATAGAGTTGGGGAAAAAAAAAAAAAACCCGCAGCAACTAGGGACGTAATGGTATGAAAATTTCTTATCGCAATCATAGTGACCAAAATTATCACGGTTATCAGTATTATCACGGTATTGTTAAAATGTGTTGGAAATGTTCAAAAAGTACTGACACATAAATCGTTTCACCAAGTTTTATGTTTAAAAACAACAAATACTACTTTTTGTTTGCATAAACACTAAAACAATAACATTACCAATGATGTCCGGACTTTAAGTGACATGACTGACAACAGTTTATCTAATAACATGTTCGAAATGTTCAAATAAACCTTTGAGAAGGTTTCATAAAAAGGTAAACCTCACATTTCAGCCTTTAAATAAAAAAAGGGTTAAGTCAAAATTAACTAAAAAGCTCCCAAAGTATAGTGCAATGACCATATCCCATATCAAAACTCAAAATATTTCATTTCCATAGCTAAAATGTATATTTTATAGTCACCCTTGTACACATTGATCATAAACACAGCTAAACGGTTTCCTACTAGTGGCCATCACAAAACTTAACATCTGTTTTATGACAGGTAGAATGCAAAATGTTTCAATATAAGCAATTCAGTTTTATATAAGCGTTGTATGTAATCTATGCAATATTTCAAACATTTAACCCACTGGAGAAAAAAAACAAAAATCAGCAAAATCCCGTGCAAAAACAAATTGGATTTGGCAACCCTGCATCCAACACAAGCTGGAATCAGATTTAACTGATCATGGGTCAAGACAAGAGTAAGGAGAGATGACTGACAAATCATGCTGGAGGATTTGCTGATCAGCAGATAATGTGCTCATATCTGATCTTGTAAGATGTGCTCCCCCTTATACAGAGTGCGTTTGATTGGAAATTGGAAGTGAATAGCCGCTCATTCAAAAGAGATTTAAATACTCTGCATACTACAGCGACTCCCTGACGCATGAAAATTATATTCAATATTAGAATGATTGCGTGTGCAGGCGGTAATGGTCCAAAATTCAGTGGGAGTGGGATCAAGAAAACAGTCCCACGTAGGGCTTTAATACAAAAACGCACACAATGAATGGCGACTCTAGAAAGCAAAAAACGAATCCCGGACATTCTGGGCTATTTAGAAATCTCAGCTGGATGCATTTTTGGTCCAAAAAGAGGACATGTCTGGGGGGGACGTATGGTCACCCTAGTATATTCATTTGTATAATTCCCTCAGCACCCTTTTAAAACCTCCCAGCTTTCCACCATGCTTTCACACAAAACTACTCTGCGTGCTGTGCGAACATGAGACTGTCATTTAAACTTTGCTTTATGCTGGATAGTTTTTATTACCGCGAATTATGTGCAGGCAATATGAAAAATAAAGACATGGATGTAACGTTTTGCGAGTTGTCACCGTGTACTTCTGTTGACTACCTTTGGCAGCTGTCTTGATAACTTTGGGTATGTAAAATTTTTGAAGTGACTCCCATTAGCGCAGAATCGTGACGAATAATGATCTAGAGTGATGTAAAAGTGGCATAAATTCCGATTTGACTGTTCACACTGCGGTCACATTGCAAAACATATGATCTGTATTGGATTTAATGCCACATGGAAGTGGCACAAATCAGAATTGAAAAGATCAGATTCTGTGTGGTTTGTGCTGTTCACACTGTCATGAGAAAAACAGATCAGATTTGGGCCATATTTGCATGCAGTGTGAACATAGCATAAGACTTTGTTTTTGAAAGTCTCTTAAAGGAGAAGTCTACTTCCAAAACAAAGATTCAAATATAATTTACTCACCCCCTTGTCATCCAAGATGTTCATGTCTTTCTTTCTTCAGTTGTAAAGAAACTGCTTTTTGAGGAAAACATTTCAGCATTTTTCTCCATATAATGGACTGATATGGTGCCCCGATTTTGAACTTCCAAAATGCAGTTTAAATGCGGCTGCAAACGATCCTAAATGCGGATGTAAACGATCCCAGCCTTATCTAGCATAACGATCGGTTATTTTAATAAACAATTTATATACTTTTTAATGCCAAACGCTCGTCTTGACAAACTCTGCCTGGACTGTTTGTGTTCCGGTTCATGTCGAAAAACTCCCATCTGATGTTCTCCCTCAAATTCGCAATCGTCTTATATCACTGTTTTACCTTTTTTGTTGAGGGTGTTTGATTTCCTTTCGCCTTTTGGAAGTTTAAAATTGGGGCACCATACTAGTCCATTATATGGAGAAAAATGCAAAAATGTTTTCCTCAAAAAACATAATTTCTTTACGACTGAAGAAAGAAAGACATGAACATCTTAGATGACAAGAGGGTGAGTACATTATATGTGAATCTTTGTTTTGGAAGTGGACTTCTTCTTTAAGCTCACGAAGGCTGCATTTTTTTGATCAAAAATGCTGTAAAACAGTAATACTGTGAGAGATTATTACAGTTTAAATTATTACAATTTAAATTAACTATTTGAATATATTTTAAAATGTAATTTAGTCCTGTGATGGCAAAGCTGATTTTCAGCATCATTACTCCAGTCTTCAGTGTCACATGATCCTTTAGAAGTCATACCAATATTTGATATATTCCAATAGATTTGCTGCTTAAGAAACATTTCTTATTATCAGTATTGAAAACAGTTGTGCTGCTTACTTATTGACCTAAGCTTAACTTACTGACCCCAAACTTTAAAACGGCAGCCTGTTTTCTTTGAACACAGGTTTAGTCTGTCATGCCATGTCATGGTTCATTTATCTGTTTTTAGATCATCTCTCTTCTCAAACCCTGTGATCTTGCTCCGCTTTTCAGATAAAAACAGAACCTGTTCACAGCAATGGACAAAGCAAATTAAAGACAGTTCAAACAACTGACCCAAAGAATGAAAAGGTTTGTTTTTTTTTTTTACCTCGTTTGGTTCCTCTATGTACTTAAAGAGATCACCCAAAAAAAAAAAAAAAAAAGTCTGTCATCATTAACATTTGTTTAATAACTGTTTTTGTCTATACAATGAAGGTCTGTAGGGTCCAAGCAACACTGGATCCCACTGACTTTCATTGTATTTAAAAAAAAAAAAAAAAAAAAAAGTAAAGTAACTTCATTAGTTTTCTGCATCGAAAATAAAACAGATTTGGAATTAAATGAAGGTGAGTAAATGATAGAATATTCATTTTTTGGTGAACTCTCGCTTAAAGAATTAGTTCCCTTCCAGAATAAAAATTCATGTCTTTCCTTTCAGTTGAAAAGAAAATTAAGGTTTTTGAGAAAAACATTCAAGGATTTTTCTCTGTTTAGTGGACTTCAATTGGATTCAGCGAGTTGAAGGATGGGTTGAATTGGATTCACTGCAGCTTCAAAGGGCTCTACACGATCCCATCTGAGGAATAAGTGTCTTATCTAGCAAAACGATCTCATTTTCTAAAAAAAAATAAAAATGTATATACTTCTTAACCACAAATGCTCGACTTCACATATTATGTAATCACTTTGGAAAGATCATGCATGACATAGGCAGAAGTACTGACCCAGTGTTTACAAAGTGAATGTGGCCTTTACAAAAACGATGTGGGATGATTTTGAAGTTGGAGGAGAAAATGAGATGGAGTTTTTCGCCCTACCCTACCTTTTTGGACCAGAGTACACAGACGAAGAACAAACAACGGGTGACCTTTCTAAAATGATTCCATCATGTGTGAAGTCATAAACGCACATCGCAGAGCTAGTGCAAGATGAGCATTTGTGGTTAAAAAGTATATCAATTTGTATTTTTTTTTTTTTAAGAAAATGACTGATTGTTTTGCTAGATAAGACCCTTATTCCTTAGCTGGGATTGTGTATAGCCCTTTGGTAAGCTGCATTGAAACAGCAATTTGGACCTTTAACCCATTGTTGCCCGTTGTTGGAATGTTTTAATTTCTTTAAGGTAAATTATCTGGAATTATTTATTCTGGAAATTAACTAATCCTTTAAAGCTGAAGGGTTGTAATTTTGCTGTAAGGATACTTCACCACCACTAAAGCCTATGTCGTCTTCCTGCAGACACTACTGGACATTTTCACAGGCGTGAAGCTCTACCTCCCAGAGTCGGTGCAGGACTTTGAGAAGCTACGGCGCTACTTCCTAGCGTACGATGGAGATCTGGTGCCCGAGTATGACTCTGCTTCAGCCACACACACATTAGGAGAGCCAGAGGATGGCAGTTCGGCCCAGAGGGTCACCTCTAACTGGATCTGGGAATGCATCCGAAAGAGGAGGGTGGTTCCCCCCTGCTGAATGAGGTAGAGATTGCTGGAAGGACACTACCACAAAGCTCAGGCATTTTGTCCTATAATGACATTGTTTGTTACAATTTCATCAGACCCGCAGCTACAGCAATAACACTGTCATTCATGACAGACACAGCTGAATGAACATTTTCTAAAAGGTGTCTCAAATTCATGATTTTGTTCGCTTTACCACATTGTGGTATTTACACGTTGTACTAGAAAACTGTCAGTTTAATAGGTTTTTAAGTTGGTTTGGATGTTATTTCTCATTATGGATTTGCCTATTTATCATTTTTAAACTGTTTTCGATGTCATTGCCACTCACTTCATGAGCTTATT
The DNA here is from genome assembly GCA_036247105.1 of Cirrhinus mrigala. NCBI lineage: Eukaryota > Metazoa > Chordata > Actinopteri > Cypriniformes > Cyprinidae > Cirrhinus > Cirrhinus mrigala. Next base: position 12,482,446 of record CM070011.1, read on the forward strand.
CTTCAAGAAGGTCAATAATGATTTTGATGACTTCATGATACAGTGTCATTTTGTCTGTTTTGAAAAGGATGTTTCTATGGAGTATGCTCTTGGGCGCAGGACGAGTGATTAACAATACAATAGTAACAGCCATAAGGCGTGATTGTGGAGTGAATAATTGTGTAGAGTAAATTGGGTGAGAGCCCTCTAGCTTAGTAATGGTAGTTGTGTGTAATTTCAACTGTTCCAATCATTCTAATTAAAACAAGCCTTTTATGCACAAAGATATTGATTTGTGCCTGAATTAAGTCAGTCTAGCACACAGCGGGGAATCATAGTTCTGTTCTCCAATGCAAGTGATTGTATATGAGTGTTTGTATAACACAACATTCATTTTCAGCATTGGGTTTTTCCCCCCTTGTCTAATCAGTAAAGGTGCACTCAGTATAACAATTTCTGGAGTTATACTGACACACAGAGGAGAGATGCAGAATAATGCAAACATGCGGTGTTTTTCTATTTAAAATGTTCAGTGGGGTGCATTTTTACTGTTTGAACTCAGGAAAACGTCTTTTTTTTTTTTTTTTTTTTTTTTTACTCATTACTCACTAAAAATTATGAAGTTAAAAAAAAGTGGCAACATAATGCACAAGTTAAGGAAAAAAGTGCAAGGTCTTTTTGACTTCATTAAACAGGAAATACACAAAACATTCATTCAAAGAAAAGAAAATCTTATCACTTGTCAAAGACCACAACAAAAACAGTTAATATACAAATAATGTACATATTTACACTGACTCTAAATATACCTCCTATACAGTCTGGTTGAAATCAACAAAAGGACAGCCAATTTTTTAAGGTTTACTTCTTTCCTCTAGTTTCCTCTTGCCTGAAATGGATGTTCTCCTCTCTTCAGACCAGTGACAAAGATCAAACTCCTCTACCAGATGACAAGCCTGAAGATGATTATAAAAAAAAAAAAAAAAACACCAAGTAAAGACTTTATACGGTTATTCTTGAAAATCAGGATAATTTTGCAAAAATCACCTGTCGTGATGATTTGGTCAGAGTTGCGCTTCGTAAGGATGAAGTTTCTGCATCCTCCACTCTCTGCAGGAGCACACGTGTGCGTGGCACATGGCTCCATGACTGTCCTAGTCCAGCCTTTAAATGCCCATTACCATCTCTTGTCACATGGTTTGTCACCTTCAGTGCAAGATTTCACAGTAACAGTATTTATTACAGTGGACATTTTAATATTAGGTCATACACTAAATAGAACAAAAGTGCAGATCTTTTTATTCATATCCAAGTAAAATAGATTATTGAAAAAATAACGTAGAGCAGTGACTTGGTTCTATCCACCATTTTGTTTTGAATCCGTAAGAGCTTTGTTCATCTTCAGAAAACAAATAAGATATTTGATGAAATCTGACAGCTTTCTGAACCTGCAAACAAAACACGAAACAGAAGAAATTGACCAACATCGTTATTTTTGTTTTCTTTGTGCTAGTTCGTTCATTTTAAGCATTAGTTGACTATTAGTCACATGTTTATTAATAAACCATATAAATCATCATAATGAGCCTTTAATTGCCTACATAGCAAGCGCTCAAGTGCACAAAAAAAAAAAAAAAAAAAAAAAAAAGCTTGCCACACCGCACCTGCAGATATAATTACTATAAATGTGTCAGGGAAAAAGAGCAAATAGGCTGCATTAACGTTTTAATAACAGGGTTCCTACGGGGTTTAGAAAAGTATGGAATTTGATTCAAGTATTTTCCAGGTCTGGAAAAGTATGGAAAAAAGCAGAGTATGGAAAAATATTTGTGTTTCAAGACTTTTGCCTCCATTTGTTTTTTTGTTTTTTTTATATAATATAAAATTAAGAATTTAATGAAATTAAATTGTACAAGAAGTGAGGTTTCATGGCATCTGTTTAGTGATTGTCAAATGTGACAATGACTTCATGGTGCACTTTTTCATGCTGCAAAATGCAGGTTATAAGCATTTTGGATTTCTTCTCACTATATTCTTAGCACCATATTACATAGCCTCAAGGACCTTTGCAAAAATAAGAAATGAAAAAATATACAGAATTTTATGTGCACACAAGAAACCATTAAACTTAGCATTTAGGACGATGCACACTAAGCCACCTATTGTGCCATCAGCCCATTCTGCATGGAATTTTGAAATTGAAAATGTGTAGGAACCCTGTAATTTGATAAACTAGCGTTTTCTTTGTTTTTGTCTTCACGCTCAAGTTCACAGAAACCTTTTGCTGTAAATATTTTACAAAAGCACAACCTTTCGTTGTTATTCTGAGTGGACACAAATAAACTTAGAGTCTTTACAGATTCAACAGATGTAGTACTTTTATCTGTATGACCAAAAAGATGGAGTATTTTAAGAGCAAGTGACATCCAGGGAGCCGCTACTATTCTGTTTCCACACTCCGGACAGACACTTTAATAGCACACATTTTTTCTAGGTTAAAGTTTACATTATCTGTAAATTGTTGTTCTGGAAGTGGACTTCTCCTTTAACATTAGATTGAGCGGCCATGTAAAGTTGCTATTACATACATATTTCAGATGAAAAGCCATATTTGAGGTCGATGAATCATAGGTGAGCATACAGTATGGATGTCCTGCCCGATGCACTATATTACCACACAGACCAGCCGTTAATGAACTGTGAAATTTTTTATTAATTATTTTATTTATTTTTTTTTCTGCTTCTAATCAGACCAATACACTTTTGGTCGACCAAGCCTCTTCTCATCAACTAATAGTTAATCGATTATTAGGGGGCAACCCTTACTTTGCGCACAAAGTATTCTTGTAGCTTCATAACATTTCGGTTGAACCACTGATGTCACATGGACTATTTTAATGATGTCCTTACTACCTTTCTGGGACTTGAATGTGTCCGTTGCATTGCTGTCTATACAGGGTCAGAAAGCTGTTGGATCTCATCAAAAATATCTTAATTTGTGTTCTGAAGATGAACAAAGGTCTTACAGGTTTGGTACGACATGCAGGTGAGTAATTAATGACGGAATTGTCATTTTTGGGTGCACTATCTCTAGCAATATTTATTCACATTAGACTTCTCCAGGCTTTTTGAAATTCAGTAATATTCCAGATTTTTTTTTAGGAAATAGAAAATTGTATACCAGGACAGCAATGTTGAAGTCTTTGGCAATCATCTTCAGTTCCCCAGCAACTTGCATCAACAAGGACATACCTGATTCAAAGCAGCAGCAGTGTGACATCTAATACTTCAGATGCTAATTCGACCAGAACATTATGATAGAGTATTATGCAATACTGTAAACAAATACCCTCATTCTGTTTTCCTCCAAGCAAGGATGAGAGCACAGCAGAGACTGAATCCACCATCAATGCTTTGACTGAACCACCTCCAACAGACACCTAGGGCACATTCAAGAATCTGCTACAAACAACCACTTACATCAGCAGACTTTTACACAGAACAGTACTTACCTTCTGAAGGCCATTCGATCTCAGATGCTGAAGACAAGCGAGCAAAGAGAAGACATCAAATACTCTGAACACCTTGATTTTTTGAAGTGCCTCCATCTATGTATTGAAAAGGAAAAACAACTTCTGTAGCACAGCATGATGCAATACAATACAGTTTAAAGGTATCAACATTGACACAAATGCTATTCATTTGGAATAGTTGAACAAACAACAAAACAAAAGTAAAGAACTTTAAATACCTGCTCCTCCATATTAGGGGTCTTGGTTTGTAGCATCTGAAGCAGTCTGTTTGCACACATACCACCCTTTGTGTCAATATATAAAACGGTCTTCTTCAGCTGGTGGGATATATTAACTGCAACACTAAAACACACCTACAAAGTGAATGAAAGACACAGAGCATTACTGAACCCTAATAGGTAATAAAAGCAGGCTCGATTTTGACATCGTATAGCAGGACCAAGAAACTGAGAAGAGCTTGCAGGACAAAAGATCACCTGTGTTTTTCCGCTCCCTGGACTTCCTGTCAGTTCAGTTATTTCCCCTGTGTACAGCCCAGAATCCAACAGCTTATCCAAACTGAAGACAAACAGCACAGTTTTGCACAGAACCTTAATACAATATACATACACTGCTGTTTTTAATGTTTTTTAGAAGTCTTTTCTGCTCAGCAAGGCAGTGTTTATTTGATTAAAAATACAGAAAAACAGTAATATTGTGAAATATTATTGCAATTTAAATATCAATATAAAAATATAGAGATTTTCTATTTTAATATACTTAAAATAGAATTTATTCCTGTGATGCAAAGCTGATTTTTCAGCATCATTACTCCAGTGTCACATGATCCTTCAGAAATCATTCCAATATGTTATCTGTATCTAATTTTTTTTGGAACCTGTGACACTTTTTTTTCAGGATTTTTTTGTAAAGCAAAAAGTTATAAAGAACTGCATTTATTCGAAATAGAAATCTTTTCTAACAATACAAGTCTTTACTATCACTTTTTATCCAATTAGCACATCCTTGCTGAAAAAAAAAGTATTAATTTCTTTCAAACAAAGAAAGGAAAAATGTTCTGACTCCAAACTTTGAACAGTAGTTTATATTGTTAAAAAAGATCTCTATTTTGAATAGTTGCAGCTCTTTTAAACATTTTATTCATCGAGGAATCCTGAAAAAATTATCACAGGTTCACAGGAATCCAATGAATTGAATTATGAATTATGAATCCTCCACGTATATGTGTGTGACCTGGGATTGCCGGTGGACAAAATTGCTGTGGAGCTCAAGAGTTCCTCATAGAGATCGGCTCCAGAGACGGGAAAAGCTGTATATTGAGCCAAAAGCACACGACGAACAGCTACTAGAGCCTGAAAGATAACATGGACAGTATTAAGTTAGTTCACTTTGTTTAGTTTAGTTAAACTGTCTCTCTGATGGATAGTGGTAGATAAAGGTGAGGCCTGAATAGGCGTTAGCTGCAGTAAGAAAACTGGCTTGCTAATGAAGGCATTCCACATACCTTGTAAGACAATGAACATTTTTGTGCAAGTTCTTCTGGGTTACATGAGACAAAGTCCTCAACTGAAAGAATGAAACATGTATTAATTACAAGGCCACAGGCAGTTACAGAGTAAAGAAACCTTTATTAATTCCCATAAGGGACAATAGTGCTTGAGCATCAACAGTACTTAAATGAATATTTCTCTCATTATTTATTCATGTCGTTCCAAACCCTGCTGTTATTTTTAATAGTAGAACACGAAAAATATATCTTTAATCTGTCAAATGCGATTCAAATATTTTTTTGTGAGAAACAGACCAGAAATGTATTCATTTATTAAAGATTAATAATTCATTGAGGATTTTTTTCCCCCCACCGAGGCAGTAGCAGCCAACATACCATTTGGCATGTTTCTGACATGAATTTCATTATCAAAGCTATCATATGGCTCAGAAGAGTCTGAATATGCAACATTTCACATGGAATTTTTCTAATGGGCTTGTAAAGGTTTCTTTTGTCAATTTTAAGGTTAAAATTTTTAGTCTTATTGTGAATGATTCATCTGTGCACGTTTCATTTTTTTTTTTTATCTTGTAATTCTTTATTAAACGGTCATAACCGAATCTTTCCATTAAGACAACAGACTTCTCTGTAGTTATATATTTTAGAATTCTCCAAATATTTCATCCACGTAATAATGAGGAAATGTGAATAGAAAAAAAGACGTGCATGGCGAAATCATTTAACACTGTAAAATTCCATAAAAAAATTACATTTTTAAAGACAAGACAGGTATGGTCACCATCATCTGTGATTTTATGGACAACTATGACAAGAAAAAAATATTTGGGTTGTAGAACAATTTGGGATGAGTAAATAACTACAGAAGCATAAAATTCGCAATATAGAGTGTTTTCACGACACGTCATCAAACGGCCATATTGGCGGCACTGGATGTAAACAATGCCACTGAACTGAACCAAACTCACATATTTTGCTGATTATTGCTGCTGAAAATGATCAAATCATGTCATGTTTAGGGCTGTACTAACGGTCGGACCAGGAAAAACATTTGGAGTACTATAGACTGCCAAAAGTTACAACAAATCAAGGAGAAGAGTGTAAAAAACTGTAAAGAGGCATTTGTGATTGGCCAAACTGAACCAGGATTTCCAGGGCAAGAACCTTGACAACACTTGTGTTTGTTCCTATAATTTCCAGTCAGGTAGGTGAAATATTAGGCTAATATCTTAATTAATACTGTTTGTATGTTTCTTTACCACCTATTAACTTTAGTTTGTCAATATATTGACAAATATTATCCTTCTCTATATGATTTAGCACCTTCAACACGTTTTTTCTGTGGATTAGACAGCATAAATTAGAAGAACAATGTATTTAGTGGTACATTAACTATGTAATCCATGCTGTTGTTTACATCCGAGTATCGCCAATATGGCTGTGCTTTCGGGTAACTGACCAAATCGTAACGTAAGTGCACACCCTCTATACAGATACAGATAACTGCATAGTAAATAAACCTAACATTAAAGTTAGAATTATTATTATTTTATAGAAGTATTATTATTTTATTTATTATTTTACATTTTTAATTAGATGTTACTGTGGTAGATGGTTTAACCTCCTAAAAGCTACTATAGTACATCTAGTTAGTGCAGTAAGGATGAATGAACTGAAACTACGTGTTGCTATGACTATTGTCAACACCTGTTTTGATATCCTCTGACTGTAAAGCCTTAATGAATTCCTCGTTTATTCCAGGGCAGATCCCTTCTCTCAAGATCACCATGACTCCCTAGACAGAGTTTAAGAACACAATCGACAACAATGTTTTTAAAACAAGATAATACGAACGCTACGTTAAACATCTTAACAACAAAACACTTGATTTTCTCACCAGATGGCTAGAAAACCCATCAACACACACTTATGTTCTTCACATCAGGGTTCTTCTGAATATCCTTGCATATTTATAATCATCTTCATGGCTTCATTTTGCCGCCCGCCACATTTCAACACCAGTCAGCCATCAGCGTAATTGACAGGTGAGTCGTCCAATCACAGCACGCGTAGTGTTACATAAGCCAATGACGGGCTTTCTACTTGAGCTAAGCCCCGCCTAGCGTGATCGGGGCGTGCGTAGAGAAGTGAAAGTAACGCGATTGGTTCTGCTGGTTCCTAAACACAGAAGACATCTACAGTCAGTTTCCGTCAACCAGCAGCTCGCTATAGACGCAAAGGCGAAATAAATCCTTTTTTAAGAATATAGCGCACCTGCAAATAATGGGAAGGGGTGTTGTGCACTCCTATACCGCTGTCAGCTGTGTGTTTGTCGCTCAGGCCCGTTAGGCTCGAGTCTGTTAGCGTTAGCCGCCTGCAGCTGTCGTGCGCACTCGCAGGGGCAAAATGGTGAGTTTGAGATTTCCAGCTTGTTTTACGTTAATCGCTTAACAGGTCGTATTTGTGTGGTTGGAGATGGTTGCATAACTAGTTGGCTGTATAGCTGCTCGCGTTGTGTGTTGCCAGATTGAGCTGTTTATGTGATAACACTAATGATACGTGACGTGCAGATCAGAGCTCGTAGCTAACACAAGCAGCTAGATGTCGGTTGTGTGTCAAAACATAGCGAGTCGCCTGCCTTTACTGCATTTTTAGGTGTCACAGACCCGCCGGTGATGCCCCACAAATACATCCTTACTGGGGTTTGACACACAGCCGTCGTGTAGAATTGACAGCTTGATGTCTACTGCAGACTATGACTAAGAGGTCGAGAGATTCAGGCCATCATCGGCAGTCTAATAAAACAGTCTCTGAGCAAATATGATACACACCAAGAGAAAATCACCGAGTGTACCTGCCAGTCTGTAAAAACAGGGATGCGACTCGTAAGGAACCTAACGATTCTACTTCCGATATCTTCTTGATGATTCTGGTTCATTAACGATTCCTTTACTACTAGTGAGGAAGAAATGTCTGTAAACGTACTTCCCTCAACAGTTGTTGAGGTGATTTCTGGATTCAGCAGAACAAGTATAGGACCTAACAATTCAGAAATGCAATTTATGAATTGATATTCTTGTGAAAGGTCTGTTTACAGAAACTGTTTAATGGCTTTTCACGCACTTTGAGGGTACACTGATTAAATAAATGCGTGGAGACATAATTTAACACTTCAAAATTACATAAAATTATAAAAGTTATCCATTTTGATTTCATGGTTAGTTTAAAGACTGACAGACATAATCACCATGATCTGTGGCTGCATGGACAACTAAGCTATAAAAAGAAACAAAAAAGATTGTGTATTTGGAACATTGTGGGATAAGTAAATAACTGTCAATTAGACCTGTCTGTAAAATAGTTGAATTGTAAGGAACTTTACAATACTGATTCTACTTCGATTTCTTTACTACTTCTGATAAAGAAGTTTTTCGTTTTTTCTAAAAATACGCCCCTTAACAGTCGTCTTGTCAGTTCTTCAGATCATTTCTGGTTTCAAGTGAACAAGTATAGGACCTAACAAAGCAGAGATTTAAATATGACAAAACATCTTTTTGCAATATCATGCAGCATAACAGATGCTTTTGTACAGTGAAAATAACTTGGAAGCGTCTGACACCGGAAGCCTCCCACATTCAAGTTGCAAATACATAAAAAAAAAAAAAAAAACAAAGATGAAACACCCATGTTCCAGAAGTAAAAATCCCATTAATTAAATTAATTTTTAACAATAACTTGTAAAACCTTAAAGGCAGACATATTGTGAGCAATGAGGTAGATAATCAATGGTATATGATTCTGTTGCAACCATCAGCCCATATTATTTGAACTTCTTTTTTAAAAAATTATGTACAAAATAAGAATTATTTATGAGAAAACTACATTACCCATGATTCTGCAGAAACATCAGATCAGAGATTTGATCAGAGAATCGTGGCAAATGATTTGAATATCAGCTGTAATCTTACTTCAGCCGTTGTTGATCAGGGTGCCAAATGTTGTTTTATGTAATATTTTTAATTTGCATTTAACATTTTTACTTTATTTCACATTGAATGGTTTATTTTTTTTTTTATTAATTTAGTATTAATATTTATTTATATTCTTATAGTATTTATTTTAGTCATTAAGGCAACATTTATTTTTTTTTATTTAATTATATTATATATTATATTATATAATTCAATCTGAATACTTCATGAGAAAACTACATTACCCATGATTCTACAGAGGAATGTCCACCAATCAGAATTGGCAAAATAAATTTGAATATCAGCTGTGGTGATCTTACTGCAGCCATTTTTGATCTGACTGCCAAAAGTTGACACATTTTCACAAAATGGGATTACCTATGTATAATAACAATTTTTTATGATTTTTTAAATGTTTATTTATTTATTTTTTTATTTTTTTTCAGAAAATATTTGTATATAATTATACGTCACTCACTGAATTAAATGAAATATTGTTAAAATCATCTGATGAAGAATGCACATTCAAGGTCCATTAATATAACTGAACAAGAAAAATTTGGATCCAGTATTTAAAAAAAAAAATTATAGATTGTTGTGATTTTTATTTTCATATTCAAAATACAGCCATAAGGATGTAAATGTATGCTTCAATTCACAGTAACATGAGGTAGTTATATATGTTGCATAATGCACAAACCAGCATGAGCTTGTAATCTATGCCACACTTTTAATTTGTCTGAAGAAGGTCTCAGGTATTCACTGATAGTATTGTTCTTTTTGTCAACTCTTTCAACCGTTTGTTTGGGTTTGTTCTAGTGTGTGTGTGGGGTGTAGCTTTCTGCTTGCATTTCTACACCCTAAACTGTTTGACAGTATCTCTGGTTGATTTCAACACAATTGAGTTATAGTCCTTAAATTATTCCTAAACTGCAACAATATTTGATGTTGTATTGCTTAATCCTAATTGATATTGATAATGTGCATTAATTGGTGTTTACACACGTCTAAATGATTGTAAAGCAAGTTGTGAAACCTCACAGTTCAGCTTTTGTCATACATGGAGGTGAAGAGAGAACAAATAAATGAATAATAAGACCCAAATATTGACTTGGAGCCATATGTTAGTGCTTAGCAAACCTTTGTGCTTCACAGGTAGGATTAAGAACACAAACCGGTTCTTATTCAGAAGCTGACAGAAGTTAATTAGAATTTACTGGCATGTGGTTCAGTGCTCGTGAATTCAATGCCAGTGTTGATGTAGGTGAAAGTTTCCTTAAGCTTGAGGGACTCTTTTCTTGTTGCAGGTGTTGTTGTTGAATCCACTGGAGAATCTGAAGACCTACATAAGCAACCGTCCACCGCTGGTCATTTTTATGGTCAGCGTCAGCGCCGTGGCTATCGCTTTCCTCACTATAGGATACTTCTTTAAGATCAAGGAGATCAAATCACCGGAAATGACTGAGGTAGGAAATTACTTGGTTTAGCTTAAATGTGTGAGCAAATGTGTGAACGTTTGAAAATTCTTGAGAATGTTCTTGAGACCGGTGTTATTTTAGTAGTATTTATATATTGATATTTTAAATGAACAAATTCATTTTAGATTTTCGCTATATATATATATATATATATATATATATATATATATATATATATATATATATATATATAAAAAATATAATATAATGCAACTATAACTATACATACATACATACATATACACACACATATATATATTATAAAAATATATATTATAAAAATACACACATGCATGTATATATTTATGAAGAATATGTTATGTTTATATATTAAATATATTTATGTATAATATAAACAATATAAATGTATACATGCAAATATTTTCAACATTTTTACTGTATGTGTTTGTCTCTACATAATAAATATACACAGTACACTCATATATTATATTAAAAAAAAACTTTTATTTTGGATGTGATTAATTGCGATTAATCGTTGCCCAGCACTATTTTTTTTGATTTCATAATTGATTTCTGCTATTAGAGGTTTTCACTTCATTGATGGGGAAACTACAGTTGTGTACACTTTTTTTATTTTTTATTTATTTATTTTTTAATTTTATTATTATTATCATTTTTTTTTTTTTTTTTTTCCTATTTAGTGGTGAAAGACTATTGAAACAAGAGTATGTTTAAATAACATACTTATTATAACATACTTATTATACATATTATAATTTATTTCAGCTTTATTACAATGATGACAAATAGTTTTTAATAGTTTTGATTAATTATGACACTGTAGTAGATGTACAGATATGAAAATCATGTTCATCTTGGCATTAATATTGATCAGGAAATGCTGGAGGTAAAATGTACTTTCGAATTGATTAGTTTTGTAAATATTGTTTTGTTTTATTTCCTTCTAGGATTGGAACACCTTCCTTCTCCGATTCAACGAGCTTGACTTTTGCATCTCGGAGAACGAGACCCTCAAGCACAGCTTGAATGAGTCCATCACACCAGAGAGCACAGTGACCAGCAGTCAGACGCGATCCAGCACCCAGTCGCCACCCCTGCTGGAGGACCCAGGACCGATCAACATCTCTGTGCCCATCACATTGACCCTGGATCCTCTGAGACCATTTGGGGGCTACTCACGCAATATTACCCATCTCTATGCCAGTGTGCTGGGGCAGCAAGTTGGCCTTGCTGGTATGTCTCTATATTTATTTTTTTTTCTGTGTGTGGGTTTTTGTTGGAAATTGAACTTGGTCGTGTGCCATCTGATAACATACTTGCATGTGGTCATTGATTTTGTCAGCTGTTTTCTTGCCGTTTTTCACAAGTTTCCCAACTTGGATATTTGTACTATGCACTGAGAAGTTTGCAGTTCCTTGCTGGGGAAATGACCTATGTTTGACCTATATAGATGGCTATATCCTTCAGTGGGGAAACACCGTTAAAACACATAATGTGCTCTCCAACTTTGTGCTACAACTTTGCGCTCCAACTTCACTTGAGTGACAGACGCTTGTCAAACGAGTGCGGAAACGGTACAGGTGACGAGGGAGCTTTAGTAGAACAACAGTGAACTGTGAGATGTTGTCAGGCCATATGTCAGTAAAAATAAATTTTCCTGTCCTGTCAGCCATTATAATGTGCTTGTAGCGTGTGTTCTTCAATTTCATGTGCAAATACGATGGCGCACAATGTAGCCTGTATCATTTCATATTAAAGCGCAAATGAAACTATGATTCAGCAGTGGTCATGTTCAGCAGCGGCGGCTTTTAAATTAATAGCAGGGAAATAACCTTATAACCCAGGTGCTGTGATGTCTGTTAATCAAGGATTCATCTATATTTAATTTAGAATTTAGTGTTTAAGAACTTAATTTAATTCCTGTATATGACCTACTTGCTGAAGGGCACAGGTAAATAGTGGGTTTATGTGAAGAAGTTGTTATTTTTGTAAAGTCTAATAAATGTTAAAATTGATAGCTCTCAATTATACTGTAATGTTGAATGGCTATAGTCGATGGTTAATTATTAGGAAAAAAATAACAATTTCCTTTCTGCCTTCAGTCATAAAAATAACATTAAACAAATATTAAAAAATGTACTGTCTTCTTGTTTCCACAATAATTTGAAGATTGAATGTGAAATTATTGCAATATAAAAGTATATTTAAAAACTTTAATGTTAGATGGGATTAATCGTGATTCATTTCAGAAATGTGTGTGTGTGTTTTATTTTTTTTAATTAATTGATAGCACTAATATCTATATGTGAAAACAGCCATAGCACCTTTTCTGTGGCGTACAGTATCTTAAAATACTTCAGATTAATATATTTTCCCCTCCTTCCCCTCTATACATTTATAAAAAACACACATAAGAGAGCTATTGCAAATTGTTACATGTTGAGTTGTGGACAGTATTAGCTGAAAAGGCATTCTTGGATGCAAACAATGAAACTCAAAATAATATATTTGGTGTACTATTTCATGTACACTAGTTTGGGGTGAGTTAATTAAAAAAAAAAAAAAAAGTATTTTAAAAAAAGTCTATTATCCTCACCAAGGCTGTATTTATTTGAATTAAATGCACTAAATACTTTGCTTTACTACTGTACAATACAATAATGCTATAATGTTGTAAAATATTATTGATATTATATTATATTAAAATAAAGTTTTTTTGTTTTCTATTTAAATGTATTTTGAAATGTAATTTATTCCTGTGATGGCATTTACTAACCATTACTAATACCGATTATTAATAATATGCAGACTTGGTACTGAAGACAAATTTCTTATTAGTACTCTTGAAAACAGTTGGGCTACTTAATATTTTTGTGAAAATCAATATTATTTTCCCTAGGATTTTTATTAACAGAAATTGCATTTGTTTGAAATGAAAATCTTTTGTAGCAAATGTCATGTCATTAATTTCACTTTTGATCTTACAAACCTTAAATATTTGAATAGCTATGTACAACATATTAGAATTACATCAAATTACTTATGAGTATGTTTAGAAATTTTGAGAAGAGTTCAGTCTTGTTGGCTGTCTATTTTCATTCAAACATATCAGATTGGAAAGTCATCGCTGTGATGTTGTGTTTTTTTTTTTTTTTCTTTTTTTTTCTTCTCCTCCTCCTCCCTCTTTCTCTCCTGGTGTTGGTGGCTGAACGTAGTCCAGTTAAAACAATGGGCCATTGTGCACAAAGGGATAACAGTGGGAGAGAGGCCAGAGCTGAATACCTTCTAGATATCACTTGCAGGCACATCTAAGCTCCCTTTGTTTTGCAGAACATGCTGACTCTGTGTGGGTGTGTTTGTGTCATTAAAGGCAGAGAGGCCCATGAAGAGATGAACATCACTTTCACTCTGCCGGTAGCCTGGAACTCAGATGACTGCGTTCTGCATGGTCGTTGTGAGCAGATGGTCTTCAGTACCTGTATGACCATCACAGCAGCCAGTAATGTCTTCCCAGTCACAGTGTAAGTGTCCATACAAACATACACACCAAATCACCTAACATTTTTTTTGTTTATATTTTTTTTCTCATATGACAGGATCAATGAAGTGTGTGTATGTATGTAAGTGTGTATATATATATATATATATATATATATATATATTATATATATATATATATATATATATATATATATATATATATATATATATATATATACTTTAATTATTTTTAAAATAAGCAAAATAATAAAAATACTAGTATATTTTAGTATATAAAGTATATATCTAGCAGCATATAAAGAAATTCAATGCTAATATTTACATAGCATTTTCTTTTTTTAGCAGTTTTGAGAGAAAAAAAAAAAAAAAATATATATATATATATATATATATATATATATATATATATATATATATATATATATATATATATATATATATAATTTTTTTTTTTTTTTTTTTTTTTTTTTTTCTTCCACAGAACAGTAAAGAAGTTGTATTATTTTATTTATTTTTTAAACCAATAGCAATGGCTTGCGGCACTTGAGTCCAAAAAAATCATATACCCTGGCTCCTGACAATAGGTTTTATGAAGCAAAACGATTAATTTGTGCAAGAAACTGTACATTATTTACAGCATTATTATCTGTAGCCTTAAGGCTGGGATGCACCAGGCCGACTTCAGAGAATTAGCAAGTCGACGGTGTTGTGGCCTTGCATCGGCAGCATCTTGACCAAAAAGCTGCACTTGAACTCACCGCACAGACTACAACCGACTGCATACAAACATGTGCGTCCTGCACCTGCATGACAGGAATTATCTGCCCATATCAGCAGCTATCAATACCATTATTGACCCGAATATAAGGCAATGTTTCTCTTTTATTTATTTTTTGGATATACATCTGAAAAAACACAGTCTAGACTTTTGGGTTGGCTTGGGTAAGATCACGTAACATTAGCACAGCCTTCTGTCTGTGCCCCCTTTAATCGCTTTCGTTTTAATTCTCGGGCACTGACTCATTCGCTAAACTGAACATTCAGTCAGAGTTCTCACTCTCGCCGACAGCCAAGACGCGGTTTCAACACACTGGGCAAACTTGTCACAGATGTGTAGAATACACCAAACAAACTAGCTCGACAGACGGCTTGGTGTGATCTGGTTTTTAAAGGGGTTTGGTGGTGATTCTTTAGGGTTTTAATGAAAAGTCTATAATATACTTTGGTTAAAAATTCTCAATGGTAGTGTAAACATTACCCTTTTTACCTTGTTAAAATGAGCTCTGCAAAAATCAACCCATTCTGATAGATTGTTCCTTTAAATGCAAATGAGCTCTGCACGCCCTGCCCCTCTTTTCTCTTTGTGGAGTGAGGAGCATGTTTAGCCGCAAAACTTGCTAACTAGCACGTTATTAGGAAAGGTGATTGCAGAGATTCATAAAAAAAGCCTTTATACTCACTTCTGCTGTAGGTGAAGCTGGATCATGAATGATTTGCGTGAACATAGATGCATTTATGTAGATTATGAGGCGCATTCCCTTCACAAACAAACGTAATCCACTGCATCTTCAGCGGCTCAAATGTCGGGAGTAAATGATGACCACTATGTTCATTATTACATCCAGCAACACAACACCTCAATCGTTCAATCGGAGGTATTCTTGTCTAACTTACATCCCTGCTCCGGCTTCAAAACAATGGAGGTCGGACTGTTACAGATGATGTAAGGCGGGTCTGAGGTCAGTCAGCTATCGTAGCTGCGGCCTCTGTCGGTGTGAGAATCTGAGAATGGCGATTTGAAAAAGGGGATATTATTTTTACAGATTAATTAAAAACCCCTGCATGGATTTTTATCATTATAGGGTAGATTTGTACATACACTGCCAACACACATTAATGTTCAAACAACATATAAAAGTGAACTTTGCATCCAATGACCCCTTTAAGCAAACAGTATGAATGAATGTTCTTTTAAGTGAACTGGATGAACAAGCTCACCAAATTAGACTGAACCTGGCTCGAACAGCACAGATTACAAGTTACTCAATCAAAACTCACTTTAGGACGTGACAAACAGCCACTATGACTTACTTCAGCAGTAGACTGAACTGAAAACTCATGATTCAGCATGCGTGAACCGAGCACTTAAATGAAAAGGAGAAATTAAAGTTTTATGGTTTCTCATAGTTATTGATTACATGATTAAGACTAAATTATACACTTTTTATATGCTTTAGACATGTAAAACATCCATGTTTCACATTATTATTGGGTTAGGGTGTTTAAATAATACAATCCCATAATTATGTAAACAAACTGGTGAATCTGGTTGTTGAACCAGTTCATTGAAATTGAAAACCGTCTAAAAGAACCTGTTCCTGTTTGTTTGACTGAGACTATAAATTACAGGTAATAATGTTGTAAATGATGTTCAGTTTCTTGCACAGACTGATTGTTTTGCTTCATCAGACCTCAATATATTGTCAGAAGCCATGGGTATTCATTTTGTCTTGCCTGATATGAAATTTTTGACTCTCAGTGCTGGTAGCTACTGACTTGCATTTTATGAGTCACCAGGGGCTATGATTCAGCTAAAAATCTCCGTCACTGTTCTATTGAAGAAAAAAAAAAGTCACCTTCATCTTGGATGGCCTGAGGGTGGGTAAACTGACAGCAAATTTTAATCTTTTAACTGACCCAGACGGCCGAAACAAAAAGAATATACACAGAGGCCACATGGAAGACTTGCAGCAATAGTGCAAATTCGTGTTACATATCTGAGGCTAGATTTTTAAGGGTGCTAATCGGAGTTTCCTTCATCTAGAAGGGGTAATTCATGCCTTGTTTTGAAAATCCTCTGCAGGCAGCCGCCTCACTGCATCCCAGAGACCTACAGCAATGCCACATCCTGGTACAAGATTTTCACCACAGCACGAGATTCGGACACCAAGTACACACAAGAGTACAACCCGTTCTGGTGTTACAAAGGTGCCATTGGGAAGGTGTATCACACACTGAATCCCAAGCTCACTGTCATCGTTCCAGATGTGAGTATGTCAGCAATACAAAGCGAAATCATCTGTATGATTTTTAAATGGCTTGTGAAAGTACAGTACTAATGAATAGCAGACAAAACACCACAACATACATCTCAACATGCAATATGTCAAAAGAAAGAAAAGAGCCTTTGCCTTTAAACAAAAACCCTGTTATATTCTTGCTTCTAGCATTCTTTTTCGTTAAAAGAGCACCATTTTGAGCATTTTGAACAAAATCGTGTTTTTGTCTCAGGCCATGAGATTTGGTAAATTGCAAGGAAAGCGTTGTCTCATAAATGATGTCAAAATCAATGGTGAGGAAAGAATTAACATCATCCAGTTGTGATCAGATCAATGAAAACCCATTATAATACCAGAAAATAGGGACTCCGAACATCTTTGCAACCACATAGTGATTTTCTGTCATTATTATTTTTTTATTTTGTATTTTATTTTGTTTTCTATTTTAGTTTAGTTTTTGTATTTTATTTTTTTTTTATATTGTTTTGTATTTTAGTTTTTGTTTTTTCAGTTTTGTGTTGTAGTTTAGTTTAGTTTTTTATTTTATTTTATATTTTTATTTGATTGTACTTTGCTTTGTAAAGTTCAGTTTAGTTTTCATTTTTTGTTTTTTATTTGTATTTTTTTTATTGCATTTTTTTTTGTTTTGTATTTTAGTTTTGATAAGTTTAGATAAATTTAAATTTTATTCTTTTGTTTTTATTATTCTATTTTGTATTTTGTTTTGTGTTGTAGTTTAGTTTTTGTATTGTTTATTTATTTATTTTGTCTTTTTATTTATTTTGTTTTGTTTTTTAGTTTTTATTTTATTATTTCATTTTGTTTTGTTTTATTTATTTTAGTTTTTTTTATTTCGTTTTACTTTAGTTTAATTTTGTTTTTATTTTGTTAATTTTTGTTTTGTACTTTAGGTTAGTTTAGTTTTTTCATATTTTTTTTTATTTTGTTTTGTATTTTCTATTTTGTTTTTTATGTGTTGTATTTTAGTTAATTTTTTTTGTCTTTTGTATTTTTTTTGTATTTTTTTTTTAATTTGTGTTTTTATATTTGTAGTTTAGTTTAGTTTAGTTATTTTATTTATTTATTTTTTCTTTTGTATGTTTTTCTTTTGTATTTAATTTTGTTTTGTATTTTAGTTTAGTTCAGTTTGGTTTTGTATTTTATTTTATTGTATTGTATTTTATTTATTTCATTTTGTATTTATTTTGTTGTGTTCTGTGCTTTTGTATTTTTTTTTTTTTTTGTATTTTGTTTTATTTTTTTTTCTTTTATTTTGTTTTGTTTTTCATTTCCTCTGCTATTTACCCTGTATTTTTATATTGATCTGTAAATTGATCTGTTTTTAACACTTCGAATTACTATATAGAATATGAAATCTATTGTTATAATTTGCATTATTTATTTATTTATTTTTTCCCCAATTTTAACACAGAGGCAAGTTGTGTTATGCAGGTTGTCATATCCTCACTATAATTAAAGTGTGCACTCTTTCTCCCGATAGGACGATCGCTCTCTCATTAACCTGCACCTCATGCACACCAGCTACTTCCTGTTTGTGATGGTCATCACAATGTTCTGCTATGCAGTCATCAAGGGCAGACCGGGCAAAGTTCGACAGAACAACCCAGATTTTTGTCCAGAAAAGGTACACTTTGAGATACGAGATGATCCGTGGGATTAGTCTACTAGTTAAAGCATAACTCAGCCTGGCAGCCAAGCTGACATGTCGATGTCGTCATCCAGCTCGAATACTAAAAGTGGCTGTTTTTCTCACAGGTGGCCTTGTCTGCGGGATAAGCGGGGTCGAAGGTGAACATCTGAACCGAAGCATATCGGAAAGGGAAGTGAGAAAACTACATGTTGCCTACTGAACCCAGGAGAAGGGTGCAAAAAAACAAAAAAAAAAGCTCTGTGAATGCATTACTCTGCAATGTTGGGTCACTCCAACCAAAGACTTTTAAGTGCCTGTATCTACTGTGTAAATAATGATAGGACTCTTAAATTCAGTACAGAAGCAGTCTGCCTGAGCTTCCCCCTGCACCCTGTGCCATCCTGTAAATGTTCAGTATATCCAGCTATCAACAGAGGACGGTGTTTGACTAGAGATGTTAAGAACGGGGAATATCACCTCCGCTAAGTCTGATCCCTTTTCACGCTCGCTCTTTGTGTTCTCGATCAGATCAGATCACTTCCCGTGATTTCTCCGCCTCGTCATTCCTCTTGTGTCTTCGTCTTAACAGACCCTTTCATATGTGTCCATTGCAGTTCCGCAGTGGCGTTTCTTTTGTTTCCTCTTTGTGTGGATCTCTGCCACGTACTATGATCAACCTGCTGATCATGATCTTTGGACGAGTTCCACTAGAAATAACCGCAGGCTTCTGTATGACACGCTTATCATCAGAATCGTAGAATGTGTCTACGAGATGCTCGAGTGGAAGTTGACACAGCGCTTGATTTAAATTCTGCTTAAAAGCAAATAAAACCATCTTACTCGGAATGTCACCATGTTGTTGGATCGATGGGTTTTTGTGTTGAAATCTGAATGGCTTTGGGCTTCTGAACACTTCAAATGAATGTATTTGTAAAATCAGCAAATTAACAGCAGTGATGCAGCATCGATCTCTTGTACATTTAACATTTGCAGTTTAAAAAAAATGTAAATCGTTCTTGTAGATATTTTATTTTTTTGTAATCACATTCTTCATTTCGTTTTCCAGTTTTGTTTTTTACAAAACTATTTCTACCTTTTTTCAACCATCGCATTTCTTGCCTTTGCATCGTTTCGTTCCATGCCTTATTTGATACTTTTTAATCTTAGTGCAATATGTGACCTGTCTTTTTGCCTTCCAAACCCTTCGTTAGGTTTCATTTCCAGCCAATGAAACGCATATCGTGCATCATATCGCATGTTCTGTGTAGTTCAAGCTTCTGTTTGGTTTTGCATTGCATCTTTGGCCTCTTCACCTACAAAGTTTCACCGCTCTTTAACAACGAACCCATTTTCCCATCAAGCCTTGCTTAATTACGGCCCTCTCAAGCTGCGTCAGTCATGGTTCATCAGCACTCCTCTTCTTTAGCCCATAATAAACAAGCGTCCAACCACTAATGTGCCTTTGCACTGTCTCACCCTTGTTCTCCACCTTGTCTTTTGTGAGTTGAAATAAATGCGTACGTACCGCTCACACTGACTTCCTCCCCATTTCATATCCAATTCCGAGTCAAAACTGCAGTAATGGTTGGGAAAAGCTGAAATTCACTTGTGCTTTTTCTGTTCATGTATAAGAGCGAACACTTGTTTTACTCACTAAAGTCCATCCTACAATAACTAGCTGGATAGATTTTTAAGTTAGAGGAAAATGCTAAATGATTACATGCTTTGAAACCTCGTTGAATAGCAATATCTTGAATTTGAGGTGTTTATTTGTGCATTCGACTGATGCGTTTGCTTTTTTTTCCGAGACGTTTGCTCGCGTCTGGTTTCTTTTTGGGATTGTGAGATGAGCCTTTCTGATAGCGAGAGCATTCTGCTTCATAATGCATCATTTCTGCGCTCATTAAAGTTGGTCTTTCAGCGCTGCTGGAGGACAATAGAAAATGATGACAAATTCCACGGATGCTGCCTGATGCTCAGATCATATTGATCTTCCCCCTCGTCCTTCCTTTGGGCTCGTAGCATTTGAGTGAAGTGTATTTGTAAGTGGTAGAAGGTCCTTTCCTTGTCGGAACTCGCGGCGCAAACTCTCGCCGGATTCCGGGTCGCGAGCGCTTCGACTCGTCCTGATGCATGATTGTAAATGTTCTACCTGCTGACCTGTTTGTATGAGGACAATCCCTCTGTTTTTGTTCTGTTTGTAAGATATTGTAGGCACATGCTTTGCTGAATAAAATCGGAGATAACACTGACTTTGTGTCGTTGGTGTTTTGTCGTCTTATTAAAGACCAATTTCATGGTTCAGGCTTTGTCTTGCTTCAGGATAACTCGAATTTAATCTTATATTGTTATCTCTAATTTTACAGATTAAGGTTAATAATAAAACAATGTAACATCCATTAGTGGAAAATGGAAAACAAGGTATTCTCGGTTTGCTAGATGCAGACAGCATGTTATAAACTGAAGTGGTTGGTTTTGTAGGAGGGCATGACTGATGTGCTCCATTCTGTTGAAGGCCATCTGGTGTAACTAATTGTATTTTCTGTCAATAACGAATTTGATGGCTGCCGCAGCCAGTTTGCTTCAGGAACGGGAGCCTGACATTTCAGCATTTACTTTCTATTTTATCAGATGAGTAGGCAACAGTATACACGTTGAAGAGTTTTAAAGCATTCAGTAATCAAGTGATTTATTGTTATAATTGTGCACTTGTCACACTTTTTTATTTGTGATGATGGGCTTTAGTAGAGACATAACGTAAAAGATTTGAAAACCGCTATTGAACATTTTCACTGTCGTAGCCCAGAAAAATAATAATAATAATAATTGTTTGGGTATGTTGAAACAGATTTTTAATTGTAAACCACAGAACTATAAAACACAAACCAATTCATTAAGAAAAAATGTAATGGAAATTGATGCATACAAGCAAAATATCAGTCCATTCTTGTTGGCAACAAATATTGTTTTTAATACGTTTTAAGAATTAAAAAAAAAAAAAATTAATAAAAATCTCTCTAGAAATTCAGTAAAAATTCATGGAAAAAATACACTTTTACGTTTTCATTTAAAGTCTGCTTTTATTATATAGTCATCTTTTATCTGAATATATTCCAGCGTGGTTTTTGTGTTCAGTTGTTTTTACAATAGCTAAAATATTTTGAAATTGGAATGTAGTTTCGATAATAAAATTCACAACAATCACACATTTTTAATAAACATTCAGAACCACAGCAAAAAAAAAACAAAAACAAAACAAAAGGTAAGATTCTTTTAATGTTTTGAAAGAAATACAGTAAAAACAGTAATATTATGAAACATTACAATTTAAAATAACGTTTTTATGTATATATATATATATATATATATATATATATATATATATTTATTTCTTTTATTTATTTATTTTTTTAAATGTAATTTATTCCTGTGATGTCAAAGCTGAAGCTTCTTGTGGTCAACAAATCCAGTGTTGTTTTTGTGTTCACTTGTTTTTACAATAGCTAAAATATTTTAAAATTGAAATGATGTTTGGATAATAAAATTCACAACAATCACATTTTTTAATAAACATTCAAAACCGCAGCTTAAAAAAGGAGATTCTTTAATGTTTTGAAAGAAATACAGTAAAAACGGTAATATTATGAAATATTATAATTTAAATTAACAGTTTTTATTTTATTTTAATATATTTTAAAATGTAATTTATTCCTGTGATGTCAAAGCTGAAGTTTCCTGTGGTCAACAAACATTGTTTTTAATGTTTTAAGAATTAAAAAAAAAAAAAAAAATCTCGGCAACACTTTAGAATAGGGAACACTTATTCACTATTAACTACGACTTTTCCTTCAATAAATGCCTAATTTACTGCTTCTTAATAGTTAGTAAGGTAGTTGCTAAGTTTAGGTATTGGGTAGGATTAGGGATGTAGAATAAGATCATGTAGAAAAAGGCATTAATATGTGCTTAATTAGTACTAATAAATGGCTAATATTCTTGTAATATGCATGCTAATAAGCAACTAGTTAAGAAACTGTAAAATAAAGTGTTCTCTCTTGAATTTCAGTAGAAATTCATGGAAAAATACACATCTTTACGTTTTCATTTAAAGTCTGCTTTTATTATATAGTCATCTTTTATCTGAATATATTCCAGTGTGGTTTTTATTGTGTTCACTTGTTTTTACAATAGCTAAAATATTTTGAAATTGAAATGTTGTTTGGATAATAAAATTCACAACAATCACACATTTTTCAAACATTCAAAACCACAACTAAAAACAAATTGTGTAAGATTATTTAATGTTTTGAAAGAAATACAGTAAAAACAGCAATATGAAATATTACAATTTTAAATATATATACAGTGAGGTCAATAAGTATTTGATCACCCTGTGATTTTGCAAGTTCTCTTACTTAGAAATCATGGAGGGGTCTACAATTTTCAGCATAGGTGCATTTCCACTGTGAGAGACAGAATCTAAAAATAAAAATCCTACGGGGCAATTGCCAAGCAGCTTGGTGAAAAAAGAACAACTGTTGGAGCAGTTGTCAGAAAATGGAAGAGGCTAATGATGACTGTCAGTGTCCCTCGGACTGGGGCCCCACGGAAGATCTCTCCTCGTGGGGTATCAATGATGCTAAGAATGGTGAAGAATCAGCCCAGAACTACACAGGAGGAGCTGGTCAATGCCGTGAAGAGAGCTGGGACCATCGTTTCCAAGGCTACTATCAGTAATACACTAAGACGTCATGGTTAAAAATCTTGCATCGCACGGAAGGTTCCCCTGCTTAAGTCAGCCCATGTCCAGGCCCGTCTGAAGTTTGCCAGGGACAATCTGGATGATCCAGAGGAGTCATGGGAGAAAATCCTGTGGTCAGATGAGACCAAAGTAGAACTTTTTGGTCTTAACTCCATTTGCCATGTTTGGAGGAAGAAGAATGATGAGTATCATCCCAATAATACCATACCTACAGTGAAGCATGGGGCTGGAAGCATCAGCTGGAAGCATGCTCTGGGGGTGTTTTTCTGCACAGGGGACAGGACGACTGCACTGTATTAAGGAGAGGATGAACGAGGCCATGTATTGTGACATATTGGGCAAAAACCTCCTTCCCTCAGTCAGAGCATTAAAGATGGGTCGTGGCTGGGTCTTCCAACATGACAATGACCCAAAGCACACAGCCAGGAAAACCAAGGAGTGGCTCCGTAAGAAGCTTATCAAGGTTCTGAAGTGGCCTAGCCAGTCTCCACACCTAAATCCAATAGAAAATCTTTGGAGGGAGCTGAAACTCTGTGTTGCTCAGCGACAGCCCCGAAACCTGACAGATCTAGAGAAGATCTGTATGGAGGAGTGGGCCAAAATCCCTCCTGCGATGTGTGCAAATCTGGTGAAGAACTACAGGAACCATTTGACCTCTGTAATTGTTAACAAAGGCTTCTGTACCAAATATTAAAATTTTTTGACTCAAGTGATCAAATTTGACTCAAGTGATCAAACAAATAAATTGTTAAAAAATCATACAATGTGATTTCCAGATTTTTATTTTTAGATTCTGCCTCTCACAGTGGAAATGCACCTATGCTGAAAATTGTAGACCCCTCCATGATTTTTAAGTAAGAGAACTTGCAAAATCACAGGGTGATCAAATACTTATTGACCTCACTGTATATAATTTGTTCCTGTGATGTCAAAGCTGAAGTTTCAGCATCATACTTCACTCTTCAGTGTCACATGATCCTTCAGAAATCATTCTTATATACTTGTTTGGACCTCAAGAAACATTTCTTATTATTATCAATCTTGAATCTTTTTATCATGATGAATGGAAATTTTGGTTTGAAATTGAATTGTTTTTGGTAGTCTTCACTCACATTTTGCAATATCTCCAATGTTTTTCGTGATATTAAAACATATAAATATGTGTTGAAGATCTAATATACAAAAAATCCTTATCCATCATTTTGACTAAATGGGCTGTAACTTTTCATTTATTTTCTATAAGAGAATAACGTTACGTTTTTTTGTATATCAGTGTGACGTAATATAACAATGATATTTATAGAACAGCATTATTTTCATGCTTCTTTTGTATTCTTCTGCAAGTAAATGAAAAAATGACAACATATACTGTGCATTTATGGTCTGCTCTCCCGATTTAATTAGGGGTTCGAGTGCGTAGCGCTGAAACCCTATTGTAATAGTTAGAATGGTCATGGATCAGTGATCTCCACATAAAACTGATCGTGCAGATCAAACCGTAAGTCTCAGAGACTTGAAACTTTGAGGGATGGGAGTACTCAAACCGCCTACAACGTAACCAAGGCTCGCCCCAATCAGCCTGATGGGGGCGCTACAGCAATCAAAAGTACAAAATCTCTCATAACTCCTAGACCGTCAGTCGCAGGCTCAAGTGTCTTATGTCGTTGGAATCCTTGGCTCAAGCTGGACAAAACACATCTCAGATTCGATCGTGAGCCTGGTAAAATTTTCTTGTATTTTGCATATTTTGAAAAAACTACTTTTGCTAACTAGTCCTAGTTTTTTTGCTCGATCAGAACCAAACCAGTGCAGAAAGAATCTCTGGAGAGTGAATATCAATAATTTAAAAAAGTTTAACTTTCAACTCACCGTCACAAAGGGACGCCAAAATGATTGAAAGTGACAGGGACAGTTTTAGTAAAATGTCTATAACTTGTGAATGGAATGAGATCTCTTCACCTCAGAAGCTGATCGGAATGAAATTCAGTGGGCCTGTTTGACTCACAGCCCCAAAGGTCTGAGAGAAATTTGAAAGAAATAGGCCACTGGGGGTGAAATTGCATTTTTCAAGGGTGTAAACGATTGTACATACAGTATGTAACAGTTAAAAAGGATTCAAAAATGCTGTATTTCTATGGTAAATGACCTCAACTTGAAAAAAAACATTCATATATTCACGCATACTCTAGATCTTCCCATACGATCGATCTCCTGATTCTGAACAACTTTGCCTCTAGGACCACTGCTGTCAATCAAATTGTTCATTAAATATTAAAAGAGATACTTTTGCAAACTAGTCCAAGGTTTTCCACTCAATCTCAACAAATCACTGCAGTACAATTCTCTGGACCCTCCAGATCCATAATTACCCAAAAAATATTGAACTTTACACTTTGGTAAGCTACAACAGTGTCATTTTTAAAGGGATGTGGCCAATTATAACCAAAAGCCTATAAATTCTAAACGAAAACTCAAAACTTCATGAAACTGGTTGAGCATATGCAATAGATGATTCTAAACAAGCATGCAACATTTAATGGAAATTCGATCATAGGTGGTGGTATAACAGTCATAAATGTTGAAGTTCTATGATAAATGACCTGGATTCACCAAAAATGCTTGTTTAAATCCTTAATTTAGGTGGGTACAGCCATGTTAATACAATGTCTAATGTGCTTAAATGCCTTAAGTGCTTAAACTCTAGTAACTGCTGCTTGCAGCTATATTTTACAATATAAATTAAGATAATTCCCTGGAATGCACTAAGAATCTTTAATTTTTCTCCTCAAATTCTCATGTCTCTTTTCAGGTTTGTTTCAGGTTTGTTCCACACGGATGCTGTAAAATGTAATTGTTATGAAATATGGACATATATATTGCTGGGGATAAAAGGATAATCTTTAGGAGTTATTCATGGTATGTTGAAAATAATTGTTAATGCTTTTACACTTTTAAATTTTATTTTAATGATCGATAGTTGAAGGCTGAGTAAAATAATGTCACGTCATTGTACCCAGTTTTTGAAGACGCGTATTACTGCGTTCATAGAGCGATCGTTTTACAGATTGTTTACAGTGTAAACAGAAGTTACTCGCATAATTTGTGCAAAGCGTCATGGGGCTAGAAAAAAGATGGATAGGCCTATGCCTGCCCTGAGCATAAAGGTAAAATCATATTCACAGTTTCATTTTTATATTTGTATTATAGATTCAAACAATTAAGAGTCATAAATATAAATTCACGCAAATTCTTAAAGGATTAGTTCACCTCCAGAATAAAAAAAAGTCAAAAAGAAATTGAGGTTTTTGAGGAAAACATTTCAGGGTTTTTCTCCATGGGCTTCAATGGTGGCCAACAGGTTGAAGGTCCAAATGGCAGTTTCAGTACAGCTTCAAAGGGCTCCACATGATCCGAGCTGAGGAATAAGGGTCTTATCTAGTGAAACGATGTCATTTTCTAAAAAATAAATAAATAAAATGAATTTACTTTTTAACCAAAAATCACCATCTTGCACTAACTCTGTGATGGGCGCATTTACGCAAAGCTCCATCTCATTCTCTCCTCCAACTTCAAAATCATCCGACATCACTGTTTTACCTTTTTTGTAAGGGGCGTTTGACTTTCTTTGCACGTTCAGTTTGTAAACACAAGGTCAGTAGTCAGAGTTAGTGCAAGCCGAGCATTTGTGGTTAAAAAGTATATACATTTTAATTATTTGTAGAAAATTATCAATCATTTTGCTAGATAAGACACTTATTCCTCAGCTGGGATCATGTAGAGCCCTTTGAAGCTGCACTGAAGCTGCAATTTGGACCTTCAACCTGTTGATCCCCACTGATGTCTACTATATGGAGAAAAATCCTGGAATGTTTTATGTGAAAACCCTAATTTCTTTTTGACGAAAGAAAGAAAGAAAGACCTGAACATCTTGGATGACATAGGGGTGAGTAAATATCCCACCTCAGGAGAATCACATTGTCTGTTTAGACGTTTGAAGAAAGACTCTCACACAAAATGCAGGCAGAAAAATACACCTGTCTAGAGGCATCTTTACACAGCAAAGGTGGCACAGAAACCGAATCTGAAGCGGCATAAAACCACGAAAATGTGCATTTACACAGACCGTTTAATGCTGTTCTGAAGCGGCATAAATGCATTTATACAGGAATTAAAATAGTGGGAAACATGCATCTTTTAAAATAACTACAATTTTACAATTAGTTTTAACAAAAACAAATACTATAAAATTAAATAACAAATATAAAAAAGAACAAATATAAAACACGAAATAAATAAAAACACGACATTTTAAAATGTAACGGCAATAAATTTAAATTTCCTGCGCGTATATCTGCCTTGGACGGTTTGGCTTCAGACAAGACGATGGTGGAAGTTTGGCAGTGTTTTTTTTTTTTTTATTTTAAAAAGCCTGTTGACTTTTGCTGCTATCTATGGTTATTTCGAAGTTTTTTTTTTTTTTTTTTTGAACATTCGTTTCTTATTTATTTGGTTCTACAGTGTTTGATGATTTTTACTTTGTGTAATTTATTTCTTATTCGTTTTGCTAATAAACGTTCTATGTTTCTTATATTTATTTGGTTCCTTTTATGTAGGCCTAGCCTAAGTTATTTGTTATTTTGTATTAATTTGTTATTTTGTATGGTGTAAGCCATTTGTATCCACAAGTTTCCAAGGGGCGCTACTGTAAAAAAGAACGTGGGTACAACTTCCGGTGAGGTGGCGGACCTAGTATACCAATGGTATTTTGTGTGTTAATTAGCGAATAGGCTGAGTGCAGAGATGCTCACAAGTCTCTGAGCTAGAGTCCAAGTCAAGTCTCAAGTCTCTGAGCTAGAGTCCAAGTCAAGTCTCAAGTCTCTGAGCTAGCGTCCAAGTCAAGTCTCAAGTCTCTGAGCTAGAGTCCAAGTCAAGTCTCAAGTCTCTGAGCTAGCGTCCAAGTCAAGTCTCAAGTCTCTGAGCTAGAGTCCAAGTCAAGTCTCAAGTCTCTTTATTATATTAAGTCTCTGGTTGTAATAAGTGTTGCATCACGTACAGAAATGTTAAATGATTTAAATAACTGCCAGCAGGTGGCGGCAAGAGACTGATTTAATTACTGAATCATATCATTCATTTGATTCGTTCGAACTGCTGCTTCATTTAGGAATAAAGAGTGACTGTCTTTATGAATGGGAAATTGAATCATTTCACTAGATTCGTTTTAAAAACGAGTTCATTCATAAACGAAACACCACTGTGTTTGAATGGAGATGCGCAGCGGCTCAGTTGTGACTTGTTTCAGACTACTTTTGACGACGAAATAGAGCAAAATCAGGCAATAGTGTTATAGTCAGACAATGTAAGTCACTTAATAATAACATCTTGTTTATTTGACTGCTGTATTAAATCAGTATCTCATTTACAAACTCCCTTAAAATTAGTAAAAGCTTAGTTCGCGATATCACAAAGCTCTATTATAAAAAACGACGCTGTCTATACTGTCACTAATCAGTCTTATTTACACTCTCTCTATGTAACACTCTACACTCTACACTTTATGAAAGGATTCGTAAAATGTATATGATACATTACTGAACGTTGCAAAAACACGTAGAAACCTTTAAATCTCCCCTGAGCGCAAACACAAATATGCTGATCGGGTCAGTCGCACATGATGCTCCTAAATATTATTTCACAGTCGCACGCAGTAATTTTTAGTCGCAAATGCGAGTGAAATGGTCGCACTGTAGAGCCCTGAGTATGACTACAGCATTTCACCTCAGAGTTACAAATCTGGCATATAGCTGTGTTCTTGTCCACTGTATCTTTATCTTGCTTGCGAAATGTGAAATGCTTCCATACCTCTGACTTTTTATGTGAAGGTGTGGTTGATATCGGGAACGCACCTGAATCCGCCATTTAAAGCAATGAATGAATAACGGACTCTCCGTTGTAACATAGCGCAAGGTAAATAAGGGGATGACACCTAGTGGATTAGACTAGTAATTAACATAAATCTTATGTGTAATGCCATACCTGTCAAGTATCCCGTTTTGGCCGGGAAAGTCCCGTAATTTACCCTTCTTTCCCGCCGTCCTCCCGTATTAGTATTTTCCCGTAAATCTCCCGTATTTTAACCTGCGTTATTAAAAAAAAAAAAAACGCCCCCCCCCCAAAAAAAAGATCAATGGGACAACGAATTTATATTTCTGAAGAAGAGCAGGGTGGGGGACAGTCACGCGTTCTGTAAAATTTGTAACTGCGACTTTAGCATCGCACACGGGGGAAGGAATGATGTATGCCAGCACGAGAAATCCGCCAAGCACAAGCGCGGGCTAGAGGCACAAAAACATGCCTATATAACGTATCCTTCCAAAACAGTCTTAAAGAATGCAAAGTCTGCAACAAATGAGTACAATAAGTCACTAAAAGAGTAAAGAAAAGTTATGTGGAATGAAAAGAAAAACTGTACAAAAAAACAATATGAAATGAATGAGTGTGTGAATGTGAAAAGAATGTGGAATGAAAATGAAATGTAAATGTAAAGACAAGCAAATATATGCAAATAAGCCTTTAAATAAATGCTCTTCATATATACCCTTTTGTGTTTTCATTTAGGCTATGAATGTTCACAGCATGTCAATGTCAACAAAGGTAGGCCTATCATTGGCTTTATGCACAGCTGCACTACTTCCTGAACTTCAGCCAGCTCCTTTGTTTCCTGTCTGCCATTATTGGACAAACTGATCACCTGGATTAATCAGTTTGTCCAATAATGGCAGACAGGAAACAAAGGAGCTGCCTGAAGTTCAGGAAGTAGTGCAGCTGTGCATAAAGCCGATTGTAGTTTATAAGTGGTTGACAAGTGGTGATTTTAGCTTTCTTGTCACCTGTCTTAAAATGTAAGGGATACTGGAGCTTGGTTGGGGTGGTGGGACTGCTCGCGGCGGGCGCCGGAAAATTTCCCTTATTTTCAATTCCAAAACTTGACAGGTATGTGTAATGCTTGTGTAAATAAATATCGATACGTGGCCTTTGAGGATCGATTTTGAATCGACTACATTTTGAAAAACGATATATCGAAAAATCAATTTTTTTGCCCAGCTCTACCATTTAGTATGTTTTTTTAAGCCGTTTGATTTATGAGGACACAGATGTCCTCATAAACCATGTTTACGTTGTAATACCCATGTCACTGTACACATTTGTATCCTCGTAAACCATATACAAGGACACACACACACACACACACACACAGGCCCTGACAGGAGGAGGAGTAAAGGTACACTGGACCTAAAATTCCCACACTTTTAAAAACGTTTTTTTTCCCCTTTTGAAAACGGGTCCTACAGAACACAATACAAGGGTTAAACAAACGCTCATTTATATTTCATAAGGAAGACAGTAGACAGACAGTCGGAGTTAACCTCCCGTAATGTTAGGTCGTAGCTAAAGCAAGAAGCAAGCTAACGGTAGATGGTCAATGCTGAGCTAAACATGTTTAACGTTACTGACCTATCAGGATGCCTTTTCAGATGCCTGATAAAATTAGATGTGGTTGAGCCTGAATCTTTTATCCTCATATCACATATTTTGCATTGAGCACTTCTTCTGTTTGGGCCGTCTTGTTTGAAGTTTTTAAATCCAGAGCTAACGATGAATGGCACAGCAGTCGACATGTTCATTCGTTGTCCTCTCATGTGTGGCGGCCGCGCCTAAAATAAAAAAAAATAAATAAAAAATGTGTGGCCCCGCCCGCGCGCAGCAGATACACGTCACGTGTTACATGGGCAGGTTATAGGTAACGGAGGGAGGGGAATAACAGCGAGCTCATCAGTTGTTTCCTAAAAATAAACATTGTTCACGAGTCCCGCAGCTGGAGTCCGAGTCGAGTCTGAAGTCTTTCAAGGACGAGTCTCAAGTCGAGTCTTAAGTCACTGTGTGTGCGACTTAAGTCGCACTCGAGTCCGAGTCTCAAACTCGAGTCCCCATCACTGGCTGAGTGTTTTTTGGACCATTGTTTACTTTGTAAAGATGCACACCTTTATGAGAGATGTCATTACGTTCTTAAGGAAAACATAAGCTCTTTGAATTTGTGTTCCCACATCATTAGCAAGTTTGGATTGCTAAATCTTAAATGACTGTCAACTAGTGAAATGACATTTGAACCGAGACATCAGAGCTTGTGTTAAAGGGCATGTCAGATGAAGCCTCGATTCGAGGCTTGTTAACACAGAAATCCTTTTCGTAGAAGCCTCACTTTCTGTCCAGTCATGTGCGCGATTCACTTTGCGTGTCCTAATGTTGAACCACCAGATCTTAGTTTGCGAGTGCATTTTCATTGGGACCTGTTTAATA
This sequence comes from Cirrhinus mrigala, assembly GCA_036247105.1. Classification (NCBI taxonomy): domain Eukaryota; kingdom Metazoa; phylum Chordata; class Actinopteri; order Cypriniformes; family Cyprinidae; genus Cirrhinus; species Cirrhinus mrigala. Next base: position 12,514,224 of record CM070011.1, read on the forward strand.
ATTATATTTTTAAATACCCAGTCATACAAGTAACAGGAAGAATACAAATTATTTCAGCAAAATTAAATATTTGCCAATTAATATATGTGTACATTATTCTTCTGTTACATCATATTGATATTCGTACTGGCATTTAATGGCACTGTTCAATGGATAAATTAATTTATCAGAGTCAGAAATTCAACAAACACACACACACACATGGTTAGGCTTTTATTTGTGCACATAACATGGATCGATCTATGAAAATTGTGGTGAATGCTTCTTCCGACGGAGCTTACATGCTTTTGGCTGCTTTATTTTTTACTAACCACCAGATCGCACTGTTTTCGACATTCTCGAAGCTTTTTATCTTGTCCTGAAACAGTCAGAGGAAAGTCTAGGTGCTTTACGAGGCTTCATTTGCCCTTCACTCCTGTCAACTGTTGAATGAATGAGTGTCTGGTCCGGCTTGTTTACTTTGAACCGGAAGACGCTCCCACTTGGGGCGTAGGAAACTCGTTGTGTTAATAAAAGTACCATGATTAATTTATAGGCCAAGTGAGTTTAACGTTGTATTTTGTCGTTGCTTGAATTGGATTCAAGCAATTGACGCGGAATGCCGCTAATTTAAAAGTGAAAGTAAAATTAGGTAACGTATATAAAAGGAAAGAAAGCGAGTGAAAAGAGGGAAATGTGCCATTGAAGTTCGGAGCCAGTTTCCTACTTTCCTCATGACTGAGAAACTTGTTTCTGATGTAACCAAACAGTTTACTTGCAAAAGCGGGAAAATAACGAAAAGAGTCCTCTCTATCAAGACAAGACAATCATGAGTCGCGACTCGCGATGATATGGGGCTTAAATTGAAATTAATTTACCCAAAACATACTTGTTCTACCCACTAAAATAATAAGATAATATAAATAAAATGAAAAAAATGAATTGAAAATAAAATCAAGATTGGCTCTCATCATAACTGTTTCACGTTTCATGTTTCATTTACACTGAATCAAAACAGCATTGTGTCGCCTTTGATATTAGGGACTGAGGCGGGTCAGACCCGGCATATTTTAGGCCTGCTTTAATGCGGCATTGCGTCTTTACACTGAATTCTGAGCCCACACAGACCCGCTTTAGAGCCGCCTTAAATCGGCTTTGTGAAGATGCCATAGTACTAACTCCACGTTTTTTTTTTTTTTTTTTTTTGGTGAATACCTCGGGGATAAAAACATTTTATTAGTGGCATAGCATGCTGCTTTCCAACTTTGTTTTTCATCCTCCTGTGCCTGTGTGTGTGTGTGTGTGTGCGCGTGCCCGTTGTCTGTACTTTTTTCACAAGCGCCTGTTGCTAAGATACCCAGGAGAGACACTGGCCTCTTGGCAGGTAGCAATTCACAGATGCCCAGAGTTTCCAGTGTTTGTGTTTCACCTTTTCCAGGTTGGTCTGTGATTTATTAAAAACGTAATTTAATTAAAAAATCATGTTTTAAAACTCTTACGTATTTATATTTATTCTTACTCTTTTACAGACAGTCTATTAATCTACTTATATGTTGTGCACCGCTGCACCTGGCGTCTCTGTATTTTGTTTCACATCCTACCAGTAATAGTAACAATAAACGCACTTTTGACGTTGACTATTTTTGTTTAGTTTTAACATACAGATTACCGCTCTGATTAATAAATAAAAAAAAACTGCTTCACTGTACTTCCTCTTTTAACCTTGGAAACCTGCGCGCGTTTGCCCGGGAGGGAGCACGTGGTCAGCTCTCCAGCATCTGCTGTTGTGGGAAGGTGTGACCTCAGATTTTCCCCTCGCACTCTTTTTTACAGAGTTGGAGAAAAAACTGCTGCGTGGCTGTCCTCCAAAGCGGCCGCCAAACCTCCAAGCACACACTCTCTCACAATAACCACCTCTTCACACCATTATCCATGGGATTACCGTGTTTTCTGTGACACCTGCTACCTTTTTGGGTGTGCACAGCTTTGACCCTGCCAATGGGGGTTTATATCTGACAGCAGAGAGGCATTTGGAAAGAAAATAAATAACTTCTACCTGTTGTTTCCATTGGAAACGTCACGTCTCAAGGTAAGGCGTGCGCTTGTTGTGTTTAGACCATCTGTTTGATTCCCTTTATGTTGTTTGTTTGGTAATAAAACCGTTGTTTAAACAAAATAAATGTGATATTGTCAAATTCGCGGGTTTGGTTCAATCTTTTAAAGAGGGTTTTCAGGATTGCTTTAAATAACATGATCGTAAACCATGTGAGGCCACGCAAATAGTGCTAGAAAATTTCTTTAACTCCACTTTTTTTCCCGAGCCATTTTTGTTTCTAAACTTGTGCTGTCAATGCGAGTTTAGCGTATTTTGAAGTAGCCTAATTTCTCCCCACTTTCACACAGGTGTTCAGAATCATCACGTAACAGAGTAATCACAAGTGTAGTTCATCACACTAACTGATGATGCAACCAAAAAGTGTCGCAAAACTTTAATGTGGCGTTGTTTTAACTTAAAGCCTAACCACCTGAAGCGTGTTCAGTTTAAAAAAGTGTGTTTGCGTCAATAAATAACACCTGGCAATATTCATACATTTACAAGTGTGGCTAGGTGTGCTTTTTTATGAGTTTGAGTTTTTAATTGACTTAAACATTTTATTGACTGAACTTCTGCAATTATTAAACAAGCTAGTAAAAAAAGCTATAAGGCACATTTATGATACAAGCGATTTTATGGAATAATGCCGAATTTGCACTCCAAAGGTGGCACAGAAGCGCTTCTGAAGAGGAATGTAGGGTTCTTTACACATACTAAGTAATGCTGCTCAGAGGCGGCATAAAAGCGTTTACACAAAAATTGCACCTTTATACAGTACTTTGATAGTAGTGACTGAGGTGGGTTAGAACAGGCATAATTTAGTACAGCTTTTAAGCAGCATTGTGTCTTTACACAGAATTTTGAGCAGCCACAGAGCAGCCTTAACTAAAGAGGCTTTATGTTTTCACATATTATGCCTAATTTGCACTGCTAAGGTAGCACAGAAGTGCTTCTGAAGTGGCATTTAGAAATCATTACACAAACTCTTGAATGCTGCTCAGAGGTGGCATAAATGCATTTACTGTACATAGCAATGATAACCACTTTGACACTAGGGGCTGAGGTGCGTCAGAGCAGGCATAATTTGGTCTGGCTTTTTATGCTGCATTGCGTCTTTACACAGATTTTTGAGCAGGCACAGAGCAGCCTTAACTTGAGTGTGTAAAGATGTTTTATGTTTTCTTATATTATGCCAAAGTTGCACTTCAAAGGTGGCACAGAAGCACTTCTGAAGTGGCATTTAGGCGCCTTTATGCCGACTGTTTAATGCTGCTCAAAGGTGGCATAAATGCATTTACAAAGCAATGATGACCATATACTTTGATACAAGGAGCTGAGGTGGGTCAGAGCAGGCGTAATGGGGCATTGTGTCTTTACACAGAATTTTGAGCAGGTCTCAAATAATGCCTTAAAGATGCATTATTTTTTATATTATGCCAAATTTACACTTCAAAGGTGGCACAGAAGCTCTTCTGAGGTGGCATTTAGGTGTTTAATGCTGCTCAGAGGTGGCTTAAATGTTTTTTAATGTTTTTTTTTTTAAATACTTTTGTACTAGGGGCTGAGGTGGGCCTGAGCAGGCATAATTTAGCCCCACTGAATTTTAAGCCAGCATAGATCAGCCTTAACAGATGTTTCATATATATATATATATATATATATATATATATATATATATATAATGTGTGTGTATATATATATATATATATATATATATATGAAGAGTTCAGATGCAAACAAAACCAGCTAAAAGCCATCTCGGTCAAAAATGAGAAAGTGATACTGAGTGAATGCTCCTGACACGTAGTGTAAGTCCATCAAATACTTTTACTTCAAACTCGCTAAATTCCAGCCTCAGCCCAATCAAAAGTACCAGTACTTACGTAGAAACCTATACAAAGTAGTCAGAAAGAAATGCTAATTTTAAAGAAATACGTCAGATGGATTTAGGAGCTTTTGCATCTGAACTCTTCATATATATATATATAGTGTGCTTAAGTCAATTTTCATAAAGATGCGGTCTTTGCAATTTTTGACCTCCCATGCATCTTAATTGCATGACCAGTGAAGATACTTATTCCATATTAAGTTTTACGATATTCTATTCTAAATGGTTTAGTGCTGCAGCAGACCTAGCGAATGAGATTACTGTGATGTATATTGACCGATTTTAAAGGCCAGGTCAATAGTAAAGCCTTTAGCCCCTAGCACCTATAAGGCCTGTCTCAGTTTGGTTGTACCACCGTGACTCTTTTGTTTCTTTATTCAGTCACTAATCAGTGGAAGAGCAGGATGTTTTGGATGAATTGTATTTGGGTCATGTGACCTAATCCATTGCAAGAGAGGCAGCAAACCTGATCTGAGATCAGTGTAATCAGGAGTTTCCTCCTCCTCCGCTGCCTTATTTCCTCTACTCTCACTTTCTCACGCCGAAAGACAGCCAGAGTAACGCCAGTTTATCTGTCCTCTTGCAAGGTAAACACTCTTTCTTGTCTGTCTCTGCCTTGTTTGCTAACTGCCTTTAAGTGGATTAGACTTGAATGGATGCCAGAATGTAGACGTCTTAAAAAGGTGCCTTGCCTGGAGTCAGAGACCTGTAGTTAATGTAATAAGGACTGTGCCTACCCTTTTTCTGTGTCATTTAGAGGGAGCCAGAGGATATGGGTGTTTTCTTTGAGAAAATGGATTGGTGGATTGGTCATTTTGTATCCCAGGTTAAAAACAGTAGTTAGAGGCATATGTATTTTTTTCTGAATGAAATCCCTACTGATTATCAGTCAAGGTTTTCTGCAGTGTGTGAAATGTAAATGAAAGAACATACACAAGAACTTGGAGGTTGTTTGATATCTGTACTCTTTAAGTAAATACCAGGGTTTGCTGTTTTGTAGTTTGCTAGACTTCTTTCCTTCTCTAGAAATGAAGTTATGGGCTTGAAAGGAAACACTATGCTGTGAACTCTGCTAGTGTAACTTAGTTTGTTGGAGCTGTTGTCATCTGTGCCCGAGGCCTGTGCAGCAAAGCCAAATAAAGAGCAGGAGTTCTCATGGAAATGTAAATAGACTTGGCCTCGCTTAGCCATAAAGGTGCAGATTGTGTCTGTGTTAGAGAGAGTGAAAGAGAAGTGAGCTTGTGCTTTATTAAGTGACTTAAACTGATACACAATACAATACATGGGTTTGATGTGTGTACAGTAGTCAACATTTGAAGTGGATCAAAAAAAAGTTGTCCTAAGACAAGAACAGATATTGTTTTGGTTTTAGGACAACTCTGATGAAAGATTTTGAACCACTTCAAATGTTGACTACTGTAAATACAGAAAGCTTATCATGCACTGAAAGTCATGATTGTTTTAACAGTAAATATCTTATCATGTGTTTACATTACCACAACATGAACAGATCTTAAACAAGTGATTTTTAATGACGTGATTTTGCAATCGTTTTCCTGTGACTTAAGGCCTCTTAATAATAATAATAATTGTTGTTGGTACTAGTACTATTATTATGAAAATTATTATATACACACAATAGCAATGGTAATAAATGTTTTTTATACAGTAGTCAACATTTGAAGTGGTTAAAAACTTTTCATCAAAGTTGTCCTAAAACTAAAACAATACCCATTCTTGTCTTAGGACAGCTTTGATGAACTTTTTTGATTGACTTCAAATGTTGACTACTGTATATATATTATTATACATAATTTAACCAATTTATTCAAAACATGAATAAATGTATATAAATCAAGAAATACAAATGTCAAGTTGTCTACTCTCTTACCCTACACAAATAGTGAGGTTTCCCAAATATATGTATGGTCATCGTATTGATCATTTTCAAAACTAGAGGTTGACCGACTATCGGCCTGTCTGATCATAGCTGCCGATATTAAGCATTTTTATTGTCATCGGTATTGATCATTTTCCAAACTAGGGGTTGACCCACTATCGGACTGGTCGATTATTGGCTCCGATATTAAAGGAACACTCCACTTTTTTTTTTAAATAGGCTCATTTTCCAACTCCCCTAGAGTTATACAGATGTGTTTTACCGTTTTTTAATGTGTTTTACCGATTTTGGTCTAATCGGATTCAATGATTTATGCTAAGCTCTGCTAAAAGTGCTACCGCCAGACCCGGCGACTGGCTGAATGGATTCAAAAACGGTAAAATACATCTGTATAACTCTAGGGGAGTTGGAAAATGAGCCTATTTCAAAAAAAAGTGGAGTGTTCCTTTAAGCATTTTAATGGTCATTGTATTGATCATTTTTTTAAAACTAGGGGTCGACCGATTATCGGCTAAGGATGCAATGATTATAGATTTTGTTGCTACAATTATTGTTGGAGGAAATTTACAGTTTCAATCAACAAGGGGGTAAAATTGCTGTTTAAGTAACAACTCGCATGTTTAGAGAGACACAGACGCAGGTTCACACACGCACCTCTGTCTCTCTCTCTCTCTCTCTCTCTCTCTCGATCTCGATCTAATAATTAATTCAAGTAGCTAAATTTATAAAAGTTATAATTAAATTATTAAAGTTATAATTAGTTCATTCAAATAAATGTGGTCTTACCACACTATTCCATCTATGTCTGATCTGAAGCGGACAGAATGCTGAGCTAACGAGCCGTAACTTTGCGTCAGTCTTGCCTTCACGTCTTGCATTAAAATGTCAGTGTCTCTGATAAGCACGGCACTGGCGCACCGCTAGTGTAACTTTGTTTTCGTTTTGCGCAAGTTGAAACAGTTCCTTTCCGTACAGCAGAAACACTTGGTATCGGTCATTTTCAAAACTGGTGGTCGACCGATTACCAGCGCCAATATTAAGCATTTTTATGATTGTCAGTATCCGTCATTTTCAAAACTAGGGGTTGACCGAATATTGGCCTGGCCGATTATTGGCGCTGATATTAAGCATTTTTATGGTCATTGGTATCAATCATTTTCTAAACTTTGCTTTGACAACCTCTTGGCCTGGCCAATATTATGCATTTATATGATTGTCGTTATCGTTCATTTTTAAAACGGATTTGCTGATAAAATAATTTAAAAGCATTTAAAGAAAGTTTTGGTCAGTGTCCTTCTTATTCTTAATTTTGACATTAATTTTTACACCAGATCTGTAGTAATCGGTATTGGTATCAGCCCTGAAAAACCATTAACAGTACCAGTAACCCTAATAATAATAATATTAATAAACTTATTAATGTTGATGTATAAATTTATAATTTATATGTAGAATTTATGTAAGTTCATTCAGTAGTATTCTTAAACATGTGAATGTGTCTACATGTTTCTTCAGTATTTAGGATATCACTTCAAGCAAGCAATAAAGTAATCCAAAAATAATATATGTAGTATTTGTTATTATATGCGCTATTTGTAGTGCTCTCAAACTGATTTATCACGATTAATCGCATACAAAATAAAAGTTTGTGTTTACATAATGTGGTTGTACTGTGTATATTTATTATGTATATATAAGTACACCAACATATACGTATATTTTCAGGAAATATATATAATTATATATTTATATATTATATAAATCATATATAAATATGTATGTGTGTGTATTTATATATAAATGCTAAATATACACAAGTGCACACATATTATGTACACAAACTTTTATTTTGGATGTGATTAATCACAATTAATTAATCTGACAGCACTAGTTATTTGATTAAAACATTTATATTCTTGATGTTTTTATTGTTTCTGTTACAGAGCCCCTTTCATTTAACTTGAACTTATCAATTATTAAATAAATAGGATCCATGCAGTACCAGAGCAAATATATATGCAGTCTAATTCCATTTAAAAAAGTGTATGGTTATTTTCATCATAAGGTGTTATTTTAATGATTATGTTAGACTGCACAATATGTCTTTGTATTTGGTGTCTGAAACTGTCATTTGGCAGGTGTTGTGAGGTGAATAATCAGTTGAGCCACGTCCTTCCACTTTTACATAATTGAAAGTAAGCTCTATCACAACAAACGGATAACACCTGTCAAAGCCAATGAGCGGCTGTGACGTTGACGGTGAATGTTTATTATATATTTGTATTAAAGCTCAGAAACAATTGTGTTCTCAAACCTATTGTATATTGCTTCTGTTTTTTCATACTTGTACGTCATGCTTTAATTCACCTGATTATTCTCATAATGACTTTAGACTTGTCATTCTGATCTGTTACAGCTCCACGGGTAAACATGACAGACACAATATTTGGCAGTGAGAATGAGCACTGGGTCTGTCCCAATGACAGGCAACTAGCGCTTAGAGCAAAGTAAGTTTTTTTTTTTTTTTTTTTTGTCTGTTTATTTAAATCTGTTGCGCAAACTGCATTTCAGCATGTCGTTCTTCAGATCACCCAATGTAATGAGTGTGTTGGAAAAGACAGTCATAGTGAGTGATATCTGATGAATGAGTTTTCCTTTGTCTGTGTGTCTGTATTCCACCCAGGTTACACACAGGTTGGTCCATCCACACGTTTCAGTCAGATAGACAAAGGAAAGCTCAGGCACTTGAGAAAAGAGAGCTGGATCTCATCATGAGTGTCATTCACCGCGCTGAGCAACTCGAGCTCATTGAGCAACACCGGATTGGGTGAGACTTTTATCAGTCTGCATCACATTTATGCTTTTTCATCCCTTTTTATGCCTTGTCACACAATGTCCAGTTAGATAAACACTTCAAATCTGATGTTTGATGTTGAGTCTGAATTATAAAATGTTATTTTTCTATTAAAAAAAAAAAAAATGTCTGGTTGCCTTAATGACTTTAACTAAATGATTATAAATATATTTCTATTTGGTGTTTTTAAAAGGAAGTCTCTTGTGCTCGATAAGGCTGTGTTTATTTGATCAATAGAAATACACTAAAATCAGTAATGTAGTGAAATTTTATTATAATGTTTTAAAAGTTTTACACTTTAATATATTTCAAAGTGTGATTTATTTCTGTGATGCAAAGCTGAATTTCCTGCAGCCATTACTCCAGTCTTTAGTGTCACATGATCCTTCATAAATCATTCTAATTTGCTGATTTGGAGCTCATTAAAAAATTCCTATTAGTTTTGATGCTCAGCAGACCATAAGGTTTCACAGCAGGCGTGCATCTTAAGTTAATGTGTTCTCCATGTAAAGATGTGACAGCTTTGTTTTCGTTTTATTTTTTTTGTTTGTTTAATTTAAAGATGTGCGTGTGTGTGTGTGTGTTTCAGGCGACTAGTGGAGCGTCTGGAGAACATGAGGAGATCTGCTGTGGGAAACGGCCTGTCACAGTGTCTGTTGTGTGGAGAGGTGTTTGGTCTGCTGAGCTCTCCATCCGTTCTCTGTTTGGACTGCTGCATGGTACAGGCTGGTCTAAATCTTCTAAACATGATGTTCTCTACTCTTCACACTCACACTCACACTCACACTCACTGCTTTTTGCAAGTATGCTTAGTCATGTAGTTACGATCTACGGGCTCATGCAGTAATTCTGAGACTCCACATAGTGGCAGCAAAGATCTGTACATTTAAGGACAGTCCGAAAGCCATCTAAGCATCATTTGCATATAAAAAGTATGCATACTGTGCACAATACATGTGTATGTACTGCAGTAAAAAGAGTTATTCAGACCCCTCAGGAATGGGTTTTTGGAATATTGAATGTAGATTTATAATTAAAATAAGGTCTTTGATTAACATTAGGGTATATTGGTACATTGTTGTTTCTACCTTAAATACCTTAAACTGAAGTAAGTGCAACTTTTGTGCCTGTGTTATCTCCTTTGTTCTTTTAAAAAGTAACACACCTCAAGATTTCTGTACATTTCAATTTAAAACTTGTAGAAAAGATTTAGAACAGATTTAGGGGGTCACGAGTATGGCTTATCTTACACCACATCCAGCATTTTGGAGGTGAAAAAAAAAATCTTCACATAACAGATAAGGCTAATATTTGTATTTTTTGTTTCTTTCATTTTTTTTCTTTCATAAGAATACCAGATAAACTTGTGTCTGAAAGTTCAGTTTAATCATATCCTTTGGCCTTAAATGGAATTTATTTATAGAGAATATTTAAAGAGAATATTTTATACGTAAATTATCTGTATTCACCGTCTTTATGAAAATACCATCACATGTTTTATTTTGTGTGTAATTATACAGAAATATTAGCTCATCTTAACCTGGTCTCCTACTTTTAAGATAATAGGTTTGGTTAGACACTACCGTTTAAAAGATTTGGTTCTGTAAGTTTTTTTTTTTTAATTAATACTTAATGCATTAAATTAACTTTAATGCACTAAATTGATCAAAAGTGACAAAATGCTAATAAATTCTGTTCTTTTGAACTTTCCATTTATCAGATACTTTCTTGAGCAGCAAATCAGGTGATTAGAATGCTTTCTGGAGGATCATGTGACACTGAAGAGCTAATAGAAATAATAGCTGCTGAAAATTCAGCTTTGCCATCAAAACTATTTTAAAATATATTAAAATAGAAAACAGTTATTTTAAAATGCAATAGTTTTTCACAATATAACAATTTTAATTTGGTTTTGATTAAATAATTGCAGTCTTTGTGAGCATAAAAGACTTATTTAAAAAATGTTGAAAAATCTTACCTTGAATGGTAGTGTACGACATAAATAACATAACATTACAGACGATCAATTCTCAAACATGAATACTGAAGCATTCTGTTTTTAAAATTTAATTGTTAGCAAGTTGCTAAATAAAGACTTCAACAACTACAAGGATGTGACTTTGTGAAAACTCATGTTTGAGTTATAACAGTGTGTAATTTTAGTAATGTAGGATAATAATTGAAAATGTGCCTCAGACCTTATGTTACCCAAAATACAACATGCTATTCTTAATATAAATATATAAATAAATAATTCCTGAGGAAACCCCAACATCATAGGTTGACCTACAAATAGCCGACATGATAGAGCAGCTCTGTTGTAAGTAGTTTTGTAGTATGCTCAAATATACATCTCAAATATGTGACCCTGGACCACAAAACCAGTCGTAAGTAGCACAGGAATATTTGTAGCAAAAGGATATTAAGTAAAGATCATGTTCCATGAAGATATTTTGTAAATTTCCCATCATACATATATCAAAACTTAATTTTTGATTAGTAATATGCATTGCTAAAAACTTCATTTGGACAACTTTAAAGGCGATTTTTCTCAATATTTTGATTTTATTTGCACCCTCAGATTCCAGATTTTCAAATACTTGTATCTCAGCCAAATATTGTCCTATCCTAACAATAGGACAAGCTCATTTTTTTCAGCTTTCAGATGATGTATACATCTCAATTTAAAAAAAAAATCGCCCCTTATGACTGGTTTTGTGGTCCAGGGTCACATGTAATGTATTGCTTAATATAGCATGCTATTGCAAATAATGATTTAACTTTGTTCTCAGTATGACCACAAGGGGGCAGTGTGTAACTGAAGCAGTGCTTTGGTGTACTGATACTGCACATAAGTCAGATACTTTCCTCTGAACTTTGGGATTACAGTTTTATAGTTTACTTGGAGACAGACACACACTGTGACTTGACACAGGACTAAGGAGTGCTAAAGACTGAATGAGGTCCTTAACAGCAGGTCTGTGCCAGTAAGGACAGAGCATCTGTTACAGAAACCCTGAGCTCGCATCACTCCTGCTCTCTCATGACCTGTGATCATACTCAACAGCTGCTGTTTCTAGACCTCACTGGATTTACAATGGCTTTTCAACATGCAGGGAAATTAATGAATTGATAAGTATCATTATTAGATTGGTAATGCCTCTGTGTTCAGTCAATATATGACCATCTGTGTAATAGACTGTGTTGATCATATACCATATGGAATCTGATAATTGGTTATTGCAGAAATTTTTCAGATTTGTGGAGAAATTGTACCGTGTCAAGGCTGAAAATTACTTGATAATATCTTAGGAGTGGTTTTTAGCTAGTTGCTATTCTGGTTTGGATGGTTGCAAGGCTGCTTATCAGACGTAAAGTGAAAACCATATGTCAAGTTGTTTTGAAAAGTATCATTACTCTAAGAGGCAGAAATCAATGAGTTAAATGCCAAAATGAAATGTTAAACATGATGCTAAGTGTGACTACAGATGCACAATATATCTGTACCATATCAGTTTTTTTTAGGCGTTGAGTAGTCACCTATTGTATCCGTTGGCGTTCTTCTTATAATTCTTCTTCCGCTTCTTCCACTCTTGAGTCTGTGGCAGCCAATGAACCACTTGCGGGAAAGTTATGATAATTGGCACACTGATAGAGGACAGTCTCAACATTAACCATTGCAAGTTTGGAGTCTCAAACTCTCTAGTGCCACCACTTGTCCAAATTTTCACTCATGTTTATGCTAATAACTTTTGAACTGTAAGGCACAGAAGGAATAGTACCACTACTAATAATAAAAATATTATTAAAACAATGTTTAAGAAATATTTACCAGAAACAAAAAAATGTTTACCAAAAAATTGTAAATACACAACACAGTATTTTTGAAAAAAATAAAATTAAATAAATAAATAAATAGCCTATGATAAGATTTTTTTTTTTTTTATCAAATCTAATTATCCTTTATGAATTCATTAGACATGCTTTTGATTATTAAAATGTAATGAAACGAATAAAATAGAATCCATAAAATTAATGGACAACAGAGATTCACAAGCAAAACTGAATTTGAGAAAAATAATAAAACGTTAAACTTTAAAGTTAAAAAGTTTGTTAAACTTTTAATAAATTGCTGTTAAATTCTGCAAATTTCATGATTTCAATTAATTAGACATGCTTTTTGATAAATATATATATATATATATATATATATATATTTTTTTTTTTTTTAAATGTAACTATTAAAATAGAGTCTGGGGGGGGGGGGGTGTAATGCTTTGTTTTAACAGATAAAATAGCTATGATATCCGTTTGGATTATCTATTATCCAATTACTTTTCCTGTTCTGTTTTTTTTTTTTTTTTTTTTTTTTGTAGTATCGGTCCAGTAGTAGTAACGTGATATTTTAGTCAAAGTCAAAATTTTGGTATCGTGACAACAGTAGTTGAATGAAAATGTACAAATCGTAAGGTTTTGTTTTTTCGCTATTCTAACTACCTGCAGTGTTTCGGCGCAGTGCCACCTAGTGGTCAGGAGATATGAAAAATTATTATTTTTGATTATAACTTCTGAATCGTTCGGCAAAAAAATCACAAAACTGGTCTCTTTAGATTCAGTGCAGCATGCCGAATTGAACCATACCCATACCCTTTTTCTCATGTCAGCTATTTTGGATGTTGGCCATTTTTCATTTTAGCGTAAAATGCTATATTTTACGAACGCATTGGCATATCTTTATGAAACTCGGATTGTGTCTTCGGCACCATGTCCTGACAGTACTCAAAATGTTTGGGGGGCCTTTTGTAATGAAAGTAATCTCAATATATTCCTTGGGTCATACTGAGAACATTGATATCAATTATTCCATAATTGGCAGAACTTCCTGTCCACCATTTTAATTTATGTAGAAAACCTACATTTTCTAACTCCTTCTAGGACCGTTGGAAAATTAATGACTAATTTTCCAGTCCTGGAAAACACATGGAAAATGACAAAAAATGGAAAATGTCCTGGAAAATCTTGTAGTTGTCCTGGAAAATTATTATTTAACAAAAAAAAATGGATTTGAATTCTCCTTTAGCCAAACCCAAAACAAATAATGCTAGTAGCAGAAAATGTTCGAACTGATATAAATTGTAACTGGCCAGTTTCTGCTACAAATGTGCAATTAGCAGTCAGCTCTTTTGTTTTATTTCAGCCGATCTCTGTTCTGGTGCTGCTTTGCTTACTACGGTAACCAGGGAAATTCTGTATCACTGTTGTTCCATTAGCACCACCTGCTGTCAGAGAGTGAATTTGTGCTTTCAGTCAATTTTTGTTTCCTGCAGTTATTTTTTATGCAGCATAATTTCACAAGGATAAAGTTAGACCATTCTGTTTTTGCTTTAGATTTTGAAATTAGATCAGAAACTGCTCACGTATGTAGATTCTGGATGATATGGCCAAAATTTATATCACAGTATATTTCTTAATTTCAATATTATATAATTCTGATATCGATATGAGCAACACTTTAAAAAGCCTCAGAATTATTGCAAAGAACACCCACAATAGATGTCTATACAGACTATTGAAAAATGAATTTGTCTATGAAATCTCCTTCTGTAAAACCATATAATAAAAAAAAAAAAAAAAAAAAAAAAAAAAATGGTACAAATAAATTGTTCACCTTTTATTTGTATTTAGCCTTCAAATACAAATTCATTATCTGCCAGTAAGAGGTGCTTTTGGAGCAGCAGAAACATCAGTTTCCCCTTTAACGGCTGTACACAAAGCAGTGCTGTGCTCATGAATGCTACCTTATCAGATAAAATGAAAATGCCATTGAAATTTTTTTGAAGAGAGTCGCTTCCCTTCAAAGATACATGAATTTAAAACGTGCAGTGCTCATGTTTATTCAAAGTCATCAAACTCTGCTTTTAAACACTTCTGTGAATATTTATATCACTTTCTATGAACAGTGATATGCAATGGCCAATCAGAGGTGTTTAATTAGTCAGAATCCCCTCATTTTTCATTTGATCCATTTAAAGCAACACTTAATTGAAAATATTTGAAGGATACTTGCTAATATTAAAAAAAAAAAAAAACATATTTCTTTAATATTGTTGTTAGCATAAATAATAAACTAATTTAATTTATTTTTATTTTCAAATAGGTGAAAAAATAATTTAATACTTCCAGCATATTGTGTTTATTTTGCTAGGGTACTGAAATTGATTCTGACAATCACTTGTTGTAATATATAATTAAGAGCTCCTATTAAAGAGCTTATTTTATAGTTAATTCATGGCCATAAACTGTGTTTTTAAAGACGTCTCGAGAGGAATAATACATTACTTTAGGGTGTTCTACTTTGTCTTTTATACCTACCATAATTAAAATAAAAATGTTCTGGAAAAGTCCTGGAAAATGATTACTGAAAAAGAGTGGGAGCCCTGATATTAATACCAAATTTTATTTGTGCCATGGTCACCACACACTGAACACACCACATCAATTTGGCAACAGCAACACCTACTGGTCGACAGTGATAAATCTTTCAATCATATTAATAGTGACTGTGTTTGATTTTTCAGCCATTTTGCTTAAAATCATAAAGACACTTTTAATTGCTCATTGATGCAGTTGGTCTGATGCTACCAGCCATGCTGGCATGACTTATCTTGCCTTCTTTGTGTTTGGCCCATTAATTGCTGCTTGCAGCTATATTTTCTTTTTCTTTTTTTAGGTTACAGACCAATTCTCACTAAAATACAGTCATGCAGAATATGGAATTAATATATGCTTTATAAGTACAAATAGCAGCCAATATTCTAGTATTAGTATGCATACTAATAAGCAACTAGTAAACTAAACTAAAGTGCTACCATTTTTAAAAAATGATATTGATTTATATTAAATATTTAATTGTGCATACTCATTTTCTGTTTTTATGTTAAATATTACCCTTGTTATTAACTAACTTTCCCTTAATCTAAATGTAAAATCTCAAAAAATACTTGATGTCTAAATTCAACTGTGACATTTTTACAATAATTAATTTTAGTTTAGTTTTTTTAATTAATTATAGTGTTTTATTTAATTTTTGACAAAATTGCATTGGACTTTATTATCAGCCATTGCATTGGTTCTCTGCCATAACATTCAAATAATTATCAGTATTGGCTTCTTAAAGGAATAGTTCACTCAAAAATGAAAATTGCCTCATGATTTACTCACCCTCAAGCCATCTTGGGTATATATGGCTTTCTTCTTTTAGACGAATACAATCAGAGTTATATTAAAAATTGTCCTGGCTCTTCCAAGCTTTATAATAGCAGTGAATGGCTGTTGAGATTTTGAAGTCCAATAAAGCGCATCCATCCATCCTAAAAAGTACTCCACACAGCTCCAGGGTGTTAATAAATGCCGTCTGAAGTGCATTTGTGTAATAAAATGTTATAAACCGGTGGATGATGTAGGCAAAGTGTAAAGATTTATTTTTTATATATATATATATTGTCACGGGGGCGGAGCAAAGCGACAGACACAGGGGGCGTGACGTCAGGCCTCGGAGAGGCTTTTATTAAACAATAAAACAAAGTGTCCAAAAAGGGGGAAAAAGTGTCCAAAACAAAAGGGGGATCTGGTGTCCTCGAAGTGACGGGGTTCCGTGAAGGAGGGGTAGTGTTCCAAAAGGGAAGGGTCCAGGTAAGGGGCGGAGTCCGGCGGCCGCACGCGCTCCCCGCTCAGGTCCGGGGTGCGAGGGGCGGCGGCTTCTCTAGCGGCATCGTCCTCCTCCACCTACGCGGCACTTCTGGGGGATAAAACGGCCCGGCAACCTGGCCCGTCAGCCGTCACGGGTGCGGTCCTCATCCGGACCCGCGGGATTCCGGCAGCTCGTCCTACGGCGGCGCTGGTTCCCTCTTCACCCCTTCCTGGACCCACGAGGACACCAGCGTGCATGCACGGGGAAGAGACCGGTCTCCTGAGGAGAGGCGCGCTCGGCATTTTAACAGCGGCGGTGATGAGGCTTCATTCACATCAGGTGTGCCTCATCACACGCCGCCAGACCTGGATGTTTCGGCGCCCCTCCTCCTCCCACACGCCCACTCCCGTCGGGAGCCTGGTGAAGGGCGGCGATTACCGACGGGGTGAAGCTGATAGTTAGGGGGGAGGCAGCCGACTCGTCACATTCCCCCCCCCAAGCGACATCCCCGTCCTCCGGTCGCCGCCCACGCAGGAGTGCTACCTTCCTCAACCAGGCTCCAAAGGTCGGAGTGGGCGGGGATTCCTCTCCGGGCGACTCCCTCTCGCAACGCCACCGGACCGGGGACAGAGAAACCGGAATTTAGTCGACAGCCTCAACCAACCGCAGGGTAAGTGTTACTAAATGAAAGAAGTCACTTACCCCTTTAGCGGCTGGGAGGCTGTCACCGTCGTTTCTCCGTCCCTCCGGGTCGAAACTTCCTTGACTTTTGCGAGCGAGAGGGGTTGACGTCATCAGGTGATTCCCACTGCGCTGCCTAAGCTCCGCCCATGCCTGCATTCTCCACCACTTGTCACGGGGGCGGAGCAAAGCGACAGACACAGGGGGCGTGACGTCAGGCCTCGGAGAGGCTTTTATTAAACAATAAAACAAAGTGTCCAAAAAGGGGGAAAAAGTGTCCAAAACAAAAGGGGGATCTGGTGTCCTCGAAGTGACGGGGTTCCGTGAAGGAGGGGTAGTGTTCCAAAAGGGAAGGGTCCAGGTAAGGGGCGGAGTCCGGCGGCCGCACGCGCTCCCCGCTCAGGTCCGGGGTGCGAGGGGCGGCGGCTTCTCTAGCGGCATCGTCCTCCTCCACCTACGCGGCACTTCTGGGGGATAAAACGGCCCGGCAACCTGGCCCGTCAGCCGTCACGGGTGCGGTCCTCATCCGGACCCGCGGGATTCCGGCAGCTCGTCCTACGGCGGCGCTGGTTCCCTCTTCACCCCTTCCTGGACCCACGAGGACACCAGCGTGCATGCACGGGGAAGAGACCGGTCTCCTGAGGAGAGGCGCGCTCGGCATTTTAACAGCGGCGGTGATGAGGCTTCATTCACATCAGGTGTGCCTCATCACACGCCGCCAGACCTGGATGTTTCGGCGCCCCTCCTCCTCCCACACGCCCACTCCCGTCGGGAGCCTGGTGAAGGGCGGCGATTACCGACGGGGTGAAGCTGATAGTTAGGGGGGAGGCAGCCGACTCGTCACAATATATATATGTCTCTCCGACTGTATTTGTCTGAAAGAAGAAAGTCATATACATGTAGGAATGTTTTTTTACTGTTGTAAACCCAAAACCAAAAAAAAACTCATGCTATTGGTTTAGGTTGACAGAAGGCCACCTCTAAGCCTTCTGATTGGCTAAGACGTGTGCCACAATCAGATTCATTTTTTTCCATTTAGAGAGCTTGGAGCTGTCACAGAGTGAAGTGTGATTTCTCAAGACACCCATTTTAGTGATATCTGTCAAGCAGTAGGGACATTTTATGCATGGTACTAAACTGCTTACAGCTCCTTTAAAGGTGGCTCTCACTCACAGAGGGATCTTTAGAAGTATTTAACGAAAATTGAAGAGATTTCTTTGTGCCCTCAAGTTCTCTCTGTTCTTCTCTCGCTCTCTCCATCTCAAAGCAATTTAAGTATATGGAAGTTCTACTAAAACTAAATTACTCGCACTTCAGTCTAGTGTTTGTCTTCTATTACATAAAGCCAGATTAAAGGTTCTTTCTCTTTTCTCATTACAGCAGCGTATCCCAGCCCTCACCTTCAAATTGATTTTTAAAAACCAAGGCGTCAGAGTCCACACTAATATATCCCCCTGTAATTTAATTTATTTTAGTTTGGAGAGGGATGATGCTTTTTACAATCAGCATGACTGTAGGGTGGACATGTTTCTGCTTCCACACATTAAAAAAATCGTGTTGCCAGTTACCTTGCAGGTAAATTTACCAAATCAAACTTAAACGTTAAAAAAAAAATAATAATAAAATAAATAAATAAATAACAGTGGCATGTTCTTTGTTGTTTTGAGCAAAAAAAGCTGACCTGTCACTGGATGAAAGATAAAATTGTTAAACCTAAAACACATATTTAT
Organism: Cirrhinus mrigala; assembly: GCA_036247105.1. Taxonomy (NCBI): domain Eukaryota; kingdom Metazoa; phylum Chordata; class Actinopteri; order Cypriniformes; family Cyprinidae; genus Cirrhinus; species Cirrhinus mrigala. The sequence goes on from CM070011.1 coordinate 12,533,041, forward strand.
AATCATAACAGAATAACACAGTATAACATTCATTTTCCTAACTTGTTTCTACATACACATTCAAATATACTTTCCATAAATATTCAAATTAGAATTTTTATATCATGTTAGCATCCTTAGCTAAATAAAATTTTTTGCACTTGAAATAAGAAAAAAAAAATCTTTGGCAATATAAGAAAAATAAAACACTTATATTGATAAGATATAGATATATGGGCCATTCTACAGAATTGGTGCAAACTGCTGTCCCACAACCAAAAAACATTTAAGTATTCAAATCTTAGATGTTTACTAAGATCCTTCTGTTATCTATTGAAACCCACAATAATATTTAAAATATTAGTAAGCTTAATATATTTAAAATGATCATTTATTGGGTACTTTGAATTGGGAGGTGGCTGTCTCAAACTCTAACCCCTAAATTTCAACTTATGAAAATATTGAAATATTTTTTTTTCCATTGTTGTTTTTGTTATTTTTGATTTAAAAGTTCAAAAAATATATTTATTTTATATTTGTCCTTCATTTTTCATGTCACTACCGAAACAGTGTATGTTTGAGTCCATTGGCTGAGACTGATTTTAACGACACCCTTAAATATATGATCAGGAAATATTCCTGTGTCACTTTCTTTCATAGCTACAAGGTAGAGCAGATAAGTGTTCAAAAGTCTGAAAAAGTCTGAAATTACACTTGAAATATTGTTAAAAATGTAATGATTTATATACGTTTACAGTGTAGATGTAAGCAAAATCTAAATAGGTCAATATAACTTTTCTAATTAAATTATTAATACTGCGTTTCAGTACTAACAAATTTGGGGACAGGACAAATATTCCAAAGCTGAAAATACAATATGAAAATTAACTGCACAGTTACTAGAAATGTGTACCTTGGATATTTTGTAATATTTGCATACAGGCAAATTTTTTTGGAAAAACACTTTTTTTTTTTTTTTGTTTCTCAAGACGTTTCCAACTCTAATTTTGGGCCAATTCTCTAAAATGGCCATATACAGTAGTCAACATCTGAAGTGGGTCAAAAAAAAAAAAAGTTAATCAAAAATGGGTATTGTTTTGGTTTTAGGACAACTTTGTTGAAAGGTTTTGATCCACTTCAAATGTTGACAATTGTATGATACACCTCTTATAATTAAATATATTTTATAAATGTGTGAATTTTATTTTAGAATATACATTTATATGTAAATAATATTTATATATTTAATATATTAATATACTGTATAATTATAATTATAAATGTTATTATATTTTTACACCTGATGTCCTGAATTCCTCAAAGCAGATCTAGAGAATCCATTCAAACAAAAATATATACTTTGTCATTTATTTATTGAGAGAAATTTTCCAGTGTTTTAATTTGTGAGTTGCAAAAGTAAGTGAATCTTTGCTTTCAGTGTCTATTGTGACCCCCTTTTGCAACAGTACCTGCAGCTAAACGTTTCTTGTAACTGCTGATCAGTCCTGCGCAACAAATTTTTGCGTATTCCTCAGTATAAAACCACTTTTTAATTCTGTGATGTTGGTGGGTTTTGTTCAGTGTTCTCCTATTTGTAGACTCATGAACATTAATATTAGCCAATGTTAGAGAGGCCTTTAGTTTGAAGTTACACTGGGGTCCTTTGCAACCTCGCAGACTATTACACGTATGCTTTGGAGTGATCTTTGTTGGTGGACCACTCCTGGGCAGGCTAACAATGGTCTTGAATTTCTCACATTTGTACACAGTCTGTCTGACTGTGCATTTGTGGAATCCAAACTCTTTAGAGATGGTTTCGTAACCTTTTCCAGCCTGATGAGCAACAGCACCTCTTTTTCTGAGGTCCTCTGAGATCTCCTTTCTTTGTTCCATGATTCACTTCCACAAACATGATCAGACTTTGATAGATCCCTGCTCTCTAAATAAAACAGGGCATGCACTGACACCTGATAGTCATCCTATTGATTTAAAAACACCTCAGAGCAGATGGACTAATATGGCCTTTAAATGAACTAATCCTGCAGATTCACATACTTTTGCCACTCACAGATATCTAGTATTAGATCATTTTCCTGAATAAATAAATTACAAAGTATATGTTTTCATTTCATTTGTTTGATTGGGTTCTTTCAGAACTTTTGTTATAATCTGATGATCTTTTGGGTTCACAAACTTATAAGCAGATTTTACAGTAGTCATCAGGTTATATGTTTTTTTTTTTGACATGGTATGTGTGTTTGTGTTGCAGAAGGTGTGCACTAAGTGTGGAATCGAGACTGCAGGAAGTCAAAAAAGGGCTCAGTGGCTTTGCAAGATCTGCAGCGAACGGAGAGAGGTACAGTACCACGCATGTTTTAACTTCAAACTAAACAACCCCCGTTTGTGCTTTTTGAATTAGTTTTTGTTCAGATGTGAGAACTCAGGGGTGGAATACTAATAATAGAATAAGAAATCTAGTTCCAGAGGATCTCATTTCTATACTGATAACCAACACAGTCTCTGACAGACTGCCTACAGCCTGCCCACATTCTGTTCACTGACCATCTGATGCATATTACAAACAAAACAGAAAATCTTAAAGTCCAATCAGACTTCCTGGCTGCACTTCAACTTGGGACTCCAGGTGCACAGGTTTTTATCAGTCTGCCAGAAAACTAAATTGTGTTTAAAATGTATTGGTTTGATATAATGGAGAGGGTATGAGGAAGAACTAATCAATGAAAATAGCAAAATTTGCCAGGTTTGTGGCTTCACAACCACTGACGTATTAATCAAATGGTTACCTTTTGCTTCAGTTCTGTTTTATTATTTGTTCTTTTTTAAGCCTATTTTTACCAGCTTATGTTGCTATCATGACGACTTTCAACAGCAGAGCAACACAAGTGAAAAGATGGTTGACAAAGGGTATGACACCAATAATGAGATAAGTAATGAGTAGTCACAGTAAGGTGAATCAGGCCGTATTGTTTGTGGTCAGACTGATGATGTACTGTTGGACATTAATAAGAAAATCTCATCTCTTTTCAGAAGGCTAGTGCTTCGTCTTCAAGCTTGTGGAGAAATTAAATTGCTGCCTTTCTGTTGATTGGAGTTTGTGTGAGAGAGAGAGAGTGTGTGTGTGTGTGTGTGCGTGTAAGGTTCAGGGTCATCATGAAAGGAGGAGATGAAAGAGGAATCATTTAGCCTTCCAACCTCAGACAGTTCAAAACCGCAGGCAGAGTGTAATGCAGCCTGAAACATTTAGTATGATCATGTTGAGTACATTAAAAATCAATACATGCAAATAGCTGATTTAAGTTTAAATTGTGCTCTAAAAATAGAAACATAATTCAGTTGCATGGTTATCATCTATGTTGGAGGCTTTAAAGGAAAGTAGAGCGTGATGTTGTACTGCAGTTTTCACAAATATTGCATATTGCATGAAGATTTTTCTTCATATGGAGCTATAAAAACGTATTGTACAGTTCATTTTCAGTTCATAAAAAACTGGAGTTTTTGATGCACTGCTGTGAATAAAATGGGTCCCATTTTCAACCCAGAGCTGCAAAAGGTGATAGAGGCTCTGTGAGCAAGACAGCTGCTGGCAAACCGCCTTATCTTGGGTTAGGCAGATAATAGAGGCTTGTTGTCAAAATGACTGTTTCTTACTGGATTTGGAGACAGTTTTGACACTTTCCGTCACTGCTCTTCCTGTTAGAGGAGCGCTGTAGGTTTGCAATTGAGACATTCTCTACTTTTCTTTATACGTTTTTTTTTTTCTTTGGGAGACATGACGACTTGTTTTGTGTCACCTCAGGCTTTGCTTACATTTTCACACTTTGGTCTTAGAAATTCTGTCTGTACTAGTATTAATAACAGTGTTTGTACATGATGGTTCACCCAAAAATGAATTGGGTCAGTTTAATCACCCTCATGTCTTTCCAGACCCATATGATAAGATATTTCGAAGAATGTTTCAGCTGTTTTTGTCCATTCAAAAAAAGACATCACTGCATAGACACAAACAAACAAACAAACAAAACATTAGATAGGTTTCCATTAGGGCTGGGCAATATGGTCAAAAAAATGATCACGATAAAATGTTTCATATCAGTCAATATCGATGATTATCACGATAAATTTCAAATCTTTTTCTTTCAAGCTTAAAGGCTTAAGGCTTAAAACCAGACTGGTAATTGTGGTTTTAAACTACTCTTTATGATCACATGACAAAGGGCCAGATGCATAAACTTCCTCTGTTAAGACGGTGTCTTAAGAACTAGTATGACCAACTAGCAGTTAACCAAGTGGTAATCAGTCTTGTTTTTTTTTTATTCAACTTAGACTAATATATACATTTTTATTTTTATTTTTAACAATTTACAAATGATTTACTTGTCATCCAAAATGTTCATGTCTTTCTGTCTTCAGTCATGAAGAAATTATGGTTTTTGAGGAAAGCATTTCAGGATTTTTCTCCATAAAATGGACTTCATTGGTGCCCTGATTTTGAACTTCCAAAATGTAGTTTAAACGCAGCTTCAAAGGGCTCTAAACATTTCCAGCCGAGGAAGAAGGGTCTTATCTAGCGAAACGATCTGTCATTTTTTTATAGTTTTAAGCACAAAAGCTTGTGAAGCACAGGCTCTAGGATGTTCACGACGCTACATACTATTGAATCACATCAAATGGTCACGCGGAACGTAGGCTGAACTACAGACCCAAAGACTAGGAAAGTGCAAGTAAGTCAAACACTGTTTACAAACAAAAAGGTACAATGACGTCGGACGATTCTGAAGTTGTAGAAGAAAATAAGATGGAGTTTTTTGCCATACTCTTCTTTTTTTGAGCTGGAATACACAGATGATGAATGATTCGTAGTAGTGATGGGAAGTTTGGATCATTTTACCGACTCGGACCTTTGAGTCTCGTTAAGCAAAATGAACAAATCTTTTTTCGAGTTATTTTGTTCATTTCGTTCATTTTAGCAAAATATAAATGAAATGTTACGTGTTACTTCCCTAACACATCTACTGCTTACACAAACATTGATCACACTACAAACAAGACAAAACTATAATGCTATAAGAAACAGAAAAGATTAATTCATTGTTTAGCTTTAGTCTATGATTAGCTCACCTCACCTCTTATCTGACAAGTTTTCAGGTTTGAGTCGTTCGTTCATCACGTGACAGCCCAATAAGCTTAACCAATGCAGTGTAATCCGGAAAAATAATTGATTAGTTCACCTCTCGAGTCTTCGGGTTTGAGTTGTTTGTTCATCACGTGACAGCCCCATAAGATGAACGAATGACTCGAAAAACCCGAAGACTCGAAACAGGTGAACTAATTCCAGTACAGAACCTAATAGGATTTGCGCATGCGCGACTGAACAAATCACTCCCCGAGACAACTCGTTCTTCCCGAGTCACATTAAAGATTCGTTCAAAATGTATCAGTCAAGAAGGACCCAACTAATTCGTAGCATCGTGGACACGCATCCCAGAGCCGGTGCTACACGAACTTTTGTGGTTAAAAAGTATACCACTTTTTATTTTTCGTAAAAAATGGCCGATCCTTTCGCTAGATAAGACCCTTCTTCTTCAGCTGGGATCGTTTAGAGCCCTTTGAAGCTGCATTTAAACTACATTTTGGAAGTTCAAAATCAGGGCATCAATGAAGTCCATTATATGGAGAAAAATCCTAAAATACTTTCCTCAAAAACCCTAATTTCTTTACGACTGAAGACAAAAAGACATGGGGGTGAGTAAATTATTTGTAAATTGTTGTTCTGGAAGTGAAGTTCTCCTTTAACCACTGATTTCTAGTCGTGTACTCATTTGGAAGGCCAAACAAAGTACTTTTGCTTTGGAAATGAGAGACACAGCGTCTTCACAACATGGCGTGTCTACAACAATAGTGCAGCAAGAATAAAAGTTACACCTTTATTCCTTTTATTTATTTATTTATTGCGTTTTTATGCCTTTATTTGGATAGGACGGTGTAGATGGACACGAAATGAAGTGGGAGAGAGAGAAGGGGGTGGGATCGGGAAAGGTCCATGAGCTGGGATTTGGACTCCGAACTCGGGTCGCCCGCAGGGCAATGGTGCTGTATGCCGACAGGCTAACCACAAGGCTATTGGCTCCAACGACGCCTTTTATTCTTTGAGTATACATCTGGGCGGTGTTATGCAAATATTTCTCACAACGTGATGTAGACACGTGGGGGCATGTTTAAATGAGCCGTTTTAGGAAGGCATGACTGAGTCCTAACTTTTATAAAGAATATCTCTTTGGATTTGAGACTTTAATCTTTGCGACTTTACAGATCTTATATTTGCACAAACAGCTTGTAACACTCCAAAGACAAAGGAAAACATGAAATTGCACCATATGACCACTTTAATAATATTAAATTTTTTTTACTCAAATGCACTTTTAACAGTAGCTTGAGTTGACGGTAGTAGTAACTTAAGTTGGGATGCAGATGTAAATTACTGTTCATTATCAAAAACGGTAACATCTGTAAAAACTGTAGCAATCTTATTTTTATATTTACCCCACACATCATTTATTATATCATTTTGAAAATGCCTAGAGTGGAAGCAGAAACACGCTGTTTTAGTGCATATCTTTAAATGCGAATGAGCTGCTGCTCACTGCCCCTGTTTCCAAAATAGAACTGTGCCTTAACAGCTTGCAACTGCTAAAAAACATGTTTGATTTTGATTATCATGTCTCAAAGTTCAAAATGTAAACATGGGGATTGGACGATTTGAAAAAAATTATGCCGATATGCCTTTCTGATAAGATTACCAGCTCACATGTGCTGGTGTTGTTTTAAAAAATGGGAAATGTATGTCGGCATTGGCTATCGACCAAAATGATTTGAAAATGATCTGCATATTGGATAATGTTAAAAATCTAATATGGCATGTCCCTACATTATATTGAACATTTATCTAACTCTTGTTATTGTTTTATTGAGGAGAATTATATTAGCCCTAGTTTCCATCCAGAGTTGTGAGTTATGCGCAAAAGTGGTAACTTATGCACAAAATTTTAATATAGCATAAAACATTTACGAATAAAGCACCATTTCCACCCGGAGAGTTGGGAAAAAAAACAAAATCGTAACTTCCTGATAAACTGGCACAAATTATCTCTAAGAAAAATGGAAGTTGCTGTGATAGGAGAAGCCACTGGGGGGCTTTTGTCATATATAAATTGAAATAAATTGCACCTCAGAGTGCAGATGAAATGCAATAAATGCGATCATGTTATCGTGTGCTCGGCTACCTGATGTTTGGTAACACGATCGTGTGACAGTTCTAGGAGGTGATTATACCATATCATTTTGATGACAGACATTGAATCAGGCATTTCAAAATGAAAAGACATTTGAGATGGTGTGTGATGAGATCGATCCAGTTATCCAGTCACATCAACTGCTGAGGCAGAGACATATATAAGTTTTGTTGTTGTGCATCAAGGAATTTATTTGGTAAATGTGTTTCCAGTTGTAGTTTATGCACCCGTTTTCTTATTGGATAGAAAAGCAAATAAGCGTTATCCCAAATTCACATAAAAATAGGTGGATAAAAAAATGTTGGATGGAGCTGTTGTGGCACTTATTAAAATATCTGTTTCACAGAAGAAAGTAATTCAGTTTTGGAGCAATATAAGGATGAGTAAATAATTAAAGAGTTTTCTGTGATTTATCCCTTTAGAGGGGACATCAGATGTCCATTTTCCACTAATTGGTATTATTCTTTAGGGTCTTCATGAAATGCCTACAACATACTTTGGTTAAAATTCCTCAATGGTCCTGAAAAACAAAATTTTTTACCTTCTCAAAAACAGCTCTGTTCACAGTAAGCCATTTCAGTGTGTCTCTTTAAATAATAATGAGCTACTGCTCACCCCACCCCTCTCTTATGTTTTTTGTGTATTCGGCAGTTCCTCAGTGTCTCTGATGTTGAGAGAAAATGAAAACTCTTTTGTTCACTTTTACATCCAACTACAAAACACCTGCATTGCTTTCAAGATGTTGTTGCTACAGCTGATCGAGTGCAGAGAAAATGCAGGACAGCAAACAACTGTCTGAAAGTTGAAATATGCTAATACGGGACAGTCTGTCAGTGGTTGTGGGCGGGGTTTGAGCAATATGACATCATACTGCTTCGAAAATGAAAATCGCTTGATAATTGAGACATTTAGTTTTTTTTTTTTTTTTTTTTTTTTTAAAAAGGAGTGAATAGATTTTTATCGTTGTAGGGTGGTTGTGTTAACACACTGCTAAGATATATTTATATGCAAACACCATGTAAAAGTGAATTTTCCGATGTCCCCTTTAAGAATTTAAACAAACCCATATATTGAATGGTAATGTGTAAGTCTTCCCATTTGGGCTATAGACATGAATGATATCTGAAATACTGCAGCTTGTTGTTGAGATGACTGAATTACTTTTCCCAAACTGTTGCCTTGTGATTTTTATTTTTTTTTCACCCCCCAGATAAAACAGGTTAAAATTTCATAGACTTTTAATCAATGAGTGATATCTGGAGACCAGAATAGAGACTTGGGAGTGGGCCAGTAAGCAACCACATTGCAGTGACCCAGAGCACCCTGTCAACCACACAGAAACACAAACAAATCACTCAGAATGATCTTCATGTTATTTTCTACTGCAAATAAGAACAGATTTAGAAAGTTGGTTTCTGTGTTTCATTTGTAAGAAAGCAAACGGATCCAGAGCTCCCCCTGTATGTTTCCATTAGACTTGGAAAAGGTCAAGGAAAGATCCATTTAAAGAAGTAATGAAATGTGTGTTTGAGGTTTGATGGGATTTGTGTCTCTTCCAACTGCACAGTCACATAGTCAATAGTTTCCATCTAATATAAACCCTGTACTCTGTAAACACTTGCAAAACTCTACGCATAAAACTATCTGATAGAAAAAAAATATTGAAGCTTTAATGTACTGTAGAAAGTTTTTTTTTTTTTTTTTTTTTTTTGTTCACCCTTGTGTTCCAATTTCTATTTATTTTTTTTAATTTATTTAATTTTAACGACAACTGCATGTTTTTAAACTGCATGTCTTTAAAATTGAAATTCTGTTATTTGTAAATGTATAAATTTGTGCTCCTGTTGAGCACTGCTTTAACTGTATTTTGTAAAGAGTCGGTTAGAAATTAGGCATCTCCCATTTACCTCGAACAGAAGTGAAAATTGACGTGCACCTCGTCCTCATTACCCATGTCACAGAAATAACACATTGCCCTCCAGCACAGAGCTCAGCTTCAGTGGCGCCCTTAGTGACCCAATCTCCTGTCACAGCTCGCTTAAACACACTAACCTTCAGCGCTAATCACAGCACATCACAGCGCAATTAGCCACAGATGAGTGTTGTCAGACGCTCCTTCATCACCCCTCTGTATTTAAGCCCAGCAGGTAATATTGAGTAGTGAGATCGGTAAACAGCAGATAAGGCGGATGGATGAAGACAGAGTTGGACAGTGATAGGATTCATGTGAGATCACTTATTAGCCTCAAGGTTTCACTTAGGTTCATGGTGTCCCAAAAAGCCTTCTGTTACACATCACAGATAGGGGAAGGTTTTTGAATTTGTGTCAGGAGTGTAGTGGAATTGGCAGGACCCTGATTCAAGTTGCAGATGTACTACTGTTCAAATGTTTGGGGGCGATAAGGTTTATTTATTTAATGTTTTTGAAAGAAGTCTCTTATATTTTACAGTCTATTTTAATGTATTTTAAAATGTAGTTTATTCCTAATGGCAAATCTGAATTTTCATCAGCCATTACGCCAGTCTTCAGTGTCACATGATCCTTCAAAAGCCATTCTTGTCAGTTGATTTGAAACTGTTCTTATTTTTATCAGTTTAAAAATGTGTTTTGATTAGTGATCGACCAATATTCATTTTTTATGACCGATACCAATTTTATGTACCTGATAACCGATATGCAGAACCGATATTTATTTACTGTTACAAAGTAAAAGTGAAGTATGTCCATACTTAACTTTGGTTTTTCCTCCTTTCAGTCATTTAAACCAAAAAAGTGTTGAAAATTAGCAGTCTTTCATGTTAAATTTAATCTTCGTATTACAACAATAAAAACGTTCATAAAAAGCATCAGCTGCAACACTAATAAGCTAAATAAATGAGCCAGTGTTTTCAAATTGAGAAAGTAAAGGACAGGAGTCATCTTCATTTTAAAGCAGTTTTAGTAAGTTTATAAGCTGTTTAATAGGCTAAAGAGTAAAGAATGGCCTACTTCAGTGGATAATGTTAATTAACTGAATAATATTCTCAGGAATATTGGAATATAACAAACAAAACATCATATTTTATTGCATTTCTCAACTGGTATGTTATATCAGAATTACTAATGTTTTTGTTGTTCTAGATTATGAAATGCTTCCTGACAAAGCATTGTTTACTATGCATTTACACAGAACTATACGCTTGCGGAGATAATAAATAGTTAATTTTCAAAGAATTTTAAAACTTGACTCTTCTGTTGTTGGATTGTATACTAAGACTGGCGGAAAATGAAAAGCTGTGATTTTATAGGCCGCTACTGCTTTGTACTGCTTAATCAGTATGATGCAGTATTTCAACTTCTGACTCAGATTTTGAGTTTTTGAGGTGAGAAAACCTGTAATAAATCTGTAAAAATGTATTATTTTGGAACATACCAATTTTACACTAATAAAACACAAGTTTGCTTAAAGGGTTAGTTCACTTCCAGAATTTAAATTTCCTGATAATTTACTCACCATCATGTCATCCACGATGTTCATGTCTTTCTTTCCTCACTCACAAAGAAGTTACATTTCTTGAGGGAAATGTTCCAGGAATTTTCTTCATAGTGGGGATCAATGGGTTGAAGATCCAAATTGCAGTTTAAATGCAGCTTCAAAGGGCTCTAAAATAGGAAAGGGCTCTATTCCAGTCGAAGAAAAAGGGTCTTATCTATTGAAACGATCTGTCATTTTCTTAAAAAAATTTAATTTACATACTTTTTAACCACAAATGCTCTTCTTTCACTAACTTTGAGATGCACATGCACATCTTCACACATTATGTAATCGCATTGGAAAGGTCATGCATGGTTGGTTCTTTGTCGGTGTATTTCGGTTAAAAAAAGGTAGGGTTCTTCAGACTTCACCTTTTTTTTGTAAGGACATTTGACTTTCTTTCCACGTTCGCTTTGTAAACACAGTCGGTACTTCCGCCTACGTCACGGGTGCGTAATTACCTAATGTGTGAGGTTGACCTAGTGCAAGACAAGCATTTGTGGTTAAAATGTATATAAATATGTATTTTTCTTACAAAATGACTAATCGTTTTGCTGGATAAGACCCTTATTCCTCAGCTGGGATTGTGTTGAATCCTTTGAAATGACATTGAAACTGCAATTTGGACCTTCAGCCCACTGATCCCCTTTGAAGTCCATTATATGGAGAAAATTCCTGGAATGTTTTCTGCAAAAACCTTGATTTCTTTTCGACTGAAGAAAGAAACTTCTCCTTTGAAAACGTAAGATGCATTAAAACAAAAAATGGATGGAGTTTAGCTGCTTTTTTGTAGGTAATGGATGTTAGTTTCTTCTTTCGTCTTATCTGGAAAGCACAAGGCTCACAGAGCATCCCCCACATCAATTCTGCATCCATCCGTTCGGCCTGTGCTGCTATCAGATTACTTCTTGTTCTCTTCCCAGGACCTGTGGTTTTATCAGAGACTGTCAGTGTTATGCCGCCCCTCTGCCAGTGCAGCCCCTGCCCTCTTAGGTTAAACACACAGCCACAATAAACACAGATGGTGAGAACCCCGCTGAACCTGTCCCAGGAGGGTGAACTACAAGTCAGCTTTGTTTGAGATGCTCTTTCATCAACAGAAAATACTTTACCAATGCAGGAGAGAGATTTACAGCATGTTCCAAGACTCATGTAAAAGCGATTTTGTGCACATTTCAAATCTAATCCACTTTCAAAAAGCCTCTCTCTAGTACTGTACATGCATATATGCTCACAGTACTTCTGAGATTATTCTTATTTATATACAAATGTTATTGCATTATTTTATGAAGTAGGAGACATTTAATTGTCTTACACTGTTATTGAAAAGTATAGTTGAAGGGTTTCGGGTGCATATTTAAAAAATACAAAAACAGTAATAATATGAAATTATATTGTTGCAAAATAACTCTGTTTTATTTTAATATATTTTAAAATGTAATTTATTCCTGTGATGCAAAGCTGCATTTTTAGCATCATTACTCCCGTCTTCATATGCTGAATTGCTGCTCAAAAAAACATATTAATATGTGTCCTTGTTGAATAAAAGTGTTAATTTCTTTTTAATTTCCTTAGCTTTTGAACAGTAGTGTATGATCAAGGCGAGTCCTTTCAATGTTCTTTTCTTTGTTTTTAATACTCAGAAATGGTAGAGGTGTGCTGCAATTCATTGTTGTACAGAAACTCTCCCTCAGATTTATGTTCTCTTACAAACAACTTCCATTATGTGTCAGAAATCACAAGGCTGATTATTGAGCTCCTACTCAGAAAATGTAATCGGAGTTCAGCCCACACAGCTCTAGTCAGAGGTTTATATTCATAAGCCAGGACTTTATTGCTTCAGGAGCTGTAGTGCTTTAGAAAACATCCTGAACGTCACAATGGCGTTATGTTCATTTTATCAAATAGTTACGTGTGAACAATGAATGGTTTTGTATTGTTGCACAGCACACATGCTGGTGTCTTTCATTTGATTATACTGTAGCTGGTAATATTTACACACATTTCAAATGTTCGGTCGCCTAAAGGGTGCCAAGTTTGCACACATAATTATCGTATAGCTTCAGAAGACTTTCAGTATAGTGTATTAAGCCCTATTCAGACGAGACTAGTTTTCCAGGGGGCGTCAGAGAAATTTGTAGGGGGTTTTTTATCCTGTGCAAATCTGCCAAGTCTGTGTTTTTCCTCTCACAACCTCCATAAAGATTCCAGAGCAAATTACCTACTGTTTTTCAGCTAACTCAATGGTCCTCTGACAAATCTAAACCCGTCTGAATGTGAATGTTTGTGATTGCTGATATTGTATTATCCCAATGTTCTCCTCATGTGTCTTTTGGCCTACCTGAGCTATTATTTGCGCACCAATCTTACGCATGGTGTACCTGTCACTTTGTATTGGACAAAAAAATAAAATAGTAAAATTAATAAGGAGAACCAAATAGCAGAAGCTGCTAAGACTGGCCATTTTAACATCAGTGTCAGATAAGATGCTCTGTCAGTGTCAGGTAAGATATTCTCTGCACATTTTTGTGTATTTATTATAAGCAGCCACTTCTATAAAGTTATATGAAGTGTATTTAAATAATGTTTTTATAATAAATTAAAATTGTAATATAGCTGCATGCAATGATTACCGGGGTTCAAGCACTTTAAGGCATTTAAGCACATATGAAAAAAGGCATTATTTATATTAACCACTTAAATCAATGATTTAAAAAAGTATTTGTTTATATCCAAATAATTTTATAACAGTTCTGACTGTTAAAGCACCAGCTGTGGCCTGATCCCCTTAAAACTTTGCATGCTTGTTTAGAATCACCTGTCGGCTCAGCAGGTTTTGTGAAGTTTCTAGTTTTCCTTTAGGCTTCATGGGATTTTGGGTAAATTTGGGCAGGCCCCTTTTCTAAATGGCCCCATTATAGCTTCCCAAAGGTATTTTTTTTTTTTTTTTTTTTTTTTTGATAATTATTGAGCTTGAGAGCCCAGAGAATTTTACAGCAGTGTTTTTTTTTTTTTTTCTTCTAGAGTGAGTGGAAAACCTAGGACTAGTTTGCAAAAATAGGTTTTTTACATCTTCTCAATCATTCGATTTGATTGACAGCAGTGGTTCTACAGCCAAAGTTGTCTGGAATGAGGAGCTCTATCGTATGATGCGAATATGATAAGAAGTGAAACTCAAATGTAGTTTAGAAAACTAGTCCTGTCCGAATATGGCTTTAGTCATATGCACCATTTTTATGGTATTTTTTCACCCCTTGAACGGCCCCTGATCAGTATACAGTATAAAGCTGTATGTACTGTAAAAATTAGCTCTTGCGTTGTCAGACAAACTCTATTTTAAAGGTTCATTAAACTAGCGAATGTAGAGAAAGTTAACAATTACATAATTTTTATAACATAAAATTTAGTTTTTCAGAAATAATAATGTGTTAGTTCTGTTTTTGATTGCTTTTGTTGTAAAAGTTATGTTTCAAGTCACCGTTAGTGTGATTAGTGTTCATTTCAGTTAGTTTTTTTTTTTTTTTCTCCATTTCAAGACATATTCACAACTTGCTTTGTTTTATGGACCTTATTTTTCCTGTAAGAGTGGGCATGGCCATTTGTAAATTTAATGTGTCTGGCTTCCAATGTCATACCCTTCCAGCTGTTTTTAGTTGTACAAAACAGCTCATTTTACTGCTTGATATTGCAAACTGGGGTGTCTTTTCATATTATTTTAATGTATTATCTTAATTCTGAACACGATGATTTGTAGAATAAACCGTTTTACTGTTTACTGCACTTTGTTATTCTTCGTTATTTCCCTACAGCAGCTTATGAACCAGAAGTCTAACACATTACCAGAAAACAGCTTACTTTCGCATTGAAATATAAGGTGGATAGTTCTGCATGTTGTGTAATTCTCTATAACCTTTTTAGTTTGAACAAGTTGGACAAACTAAAAAAGTTCTGCATCACTATTAGAGGAGTAGTTCACTTCCAGAACTAACATTTACAGATACCCACCCCATTGTCATCCAAGATGTTCATGTCTGCATGTCTTCAGTCGTAAAGAAACTGTTTTTTTGAGGGAAACATTTCAGGATTTCTCTCCATATAGGTGACTTCTATGGTGCCTGCGAGTTTGAACTTCCAAAATGCAGTTTCAGCACATATTTACAACTTGCTTTGATTTATAGAATTCTGTATATTCTTTAATTCTATATAACCTTTAATTTGCACAAACTAAAAAAAAAAAAAAAAAAAAAACAGCTGTAGATTGTCCGTGATAAAAGAAAAGGATAAATGCTTTAAAAATCTAGTTTAAAAACATGCAGATTCTTATAAATGCGCTCAGTTCGAATTCAGTTTGTTCAAGTGCACGTGTAAAGTGTATATAATCATTATGTAAAAAAAAAAGTTGAATGCATTTTAAACGCTTAAATCATGTGACTAAATAATAGAAAGTCATGAGTTTGAAATAACGGGACTGAGTAAATGATGATAGAATTTAAGCTGCTATCCCTTTAAGGAATTTTATCACAACTGTGTACTTATATTCCTTTGATAAAGTCTTAATTCACTGGATGGATGGCAAGATACTAACAAAGTGCAAATTGTTGCCTGATGAATCTAGATATATTATGCTTGAAAAGGACAAAAGATAACTGTGCCACATCATAACGCTTATTACAGTTTCACAGAGTGGATTCAAACCAGCTAGTGTGTCATGGGAAAGTGCTTGTTTGTCATAATTCAAAGAAATACGTTTGTTGAAACATTTGTATATTTCTGTCATTATAGAAACTGTTGACAATTTTCTCCATGTCTTTGCCAGGCCTTCAGATATAAATTGAACTCTGTTCTACATTAAAAACTTCACATTTTCTTTGTTTTGCCAGAAGGAGCTGCTTTTCACCGATAACAGCCACAACGTCTGCTCTAAACTTGCCGTATTGTACTGTGCTGAAATGGAGCACAAATTGCAACCAGTATGATCCAAAGCCAATAATTTTGCTTGGCAAGTGGTCCTGTATGATGAGAAATATCACTTTAGTTAGAGTCATAATGCTGCCAAGTGCAGAAAGCTCTAATGCAAATTAACAGGCATGCTGGGTAACGGATAGGATAGGCCCTGAAATCTCCTGCCGTCTAAATCTATACTGAGTGTGGGATTGGATTGATCTGCTCGGATCTCCAGGGAACAAAGACTGCCCAGAGGCTGGATCCTTCATGCCAATGAAACAAATAGTTTAGTTCATTTGATTAGTCAGTGCCCAAGAGAGAAGGAGCTGACAGTTGGAGAAGTGCTGAGCAGATTTGTCAGAGTTGACTTGCTTTTTTACAGTCTCTGCAGAAGTATTGGGTTGTACAAGAGTGAATGCCCTGGGTGACGACATCTGTCAATGTAGCATCAAATGCAGGACAAACTGTGCTTTCAGTTTGTAAGGTTCAGAATTAGGGTTCAAACATTTCCCTCTAGTTCAAAGAATAGAGCATGGTACTAGCAACATCAAATTCCCAGGGAGCTGTTAAAATGTTTACAGTACCTGGAATGCAGTACAGGTCACTTTGGGGAAAAGCATCTGCCAAATGCACAAATGTATTTGAACTTTCTGTCCATCCTCCGATACGTTTTCTCAATTTAGTGCCCATTGGTTTATGGAACAGAAAGTTATATTTTGCATTATTTTTTTTTGTATTTATTTATATTTATTTATTTGACCTTTAAATGCACACCTCAGGTCTTTAGTGACCCGGGACGTCATTTACTACCCTCTCCCTGCTTTATTTTTTTAAGTTTGACATCAGCTTTCTTAGTATTCCTCAATCTATTTATTATAAACAATAAAACGAAAAAAAATAATAAAATTAAAAGAATGTCTGTTTTTCAGATTAATTTTTTGTAAAAAGTGTATGGGGTCGCTAGAGAGTTAAGTAAAAAGTATATTTTATGTGCGCAGAAACATGTAAATATCTAATGACTAAATACATGCAATTCACCTTTATTCCTCGAGGTAGCACTGTTTGATGGACAATAATGACGTGATGTTTCACTCGTAGTCATTGCAGGCATAAGAAAGAATATCTTCAGCAAAAATTTAATTGGTTTGAATGGCTTTACTGCAGAGCAATTACTGTATGCCATAAAATATAAATGTCACTTTTATTTGATGCTGGATGTGGTGACTAAGCTCCCAGCGATCAAACTATTGATTTTGAAGTCAGTGAAAATGATAGTTTTGCGAATATGGTTGAGATGGCGAATATGAGCCAGATGCCGAATGCAGTGTGGAAATGTGCACTTATGATGACGGCGATGGTACAATCATCTGCTCAAATTGAAGCTGTCTGTAAGATTATACATTTTACATGCTAGTCTACATTTTAATATTAAAAACAATATCAATAATATAGTTATTAGTTAAAAATGTGTTATTTAATTTTATAAATGAGTTCATTTATAAATGTCTAAAATAAATGTCTGGGCTTCGGGACAATTTTCACGTCATAGTTCAGACGCGGGGTGGGCTTCGGGCCTGTTTTAGGCTTCTCCTTATTTTTTATACATACACATTATGAAAACAAATTTCCGCACTATTGGAAACAACATGAGACTTTCGCTTTCACTTTCGAGACTGGCTTGGAAAGCATTTAGCGTTTAGCTAAGACCAAGTCTTTTTCAGAAACGCTGACGGAGAGTTGAATTAATCATGAGCAGACATGATGGAAGCATGTTATCTCTACTCAGATGCTTTATGTTGGATGAACCAAATAACTTATTTCAATTGTGTGGAACCAGTATGCATTACCGAATCATGTTCAGTCAAGGAGTTATAGAAAAAAAAATGGTGGTAAAATCATAAAAGGTAAATATTGAGTTGCTACAGATTTTAGAAGAGCATCTTTAGATTAAAAATCCTTCGTCTGGCAACATATTTTGTGATTTCATCCACATACTGTGTGTTGAGGTTTCTAATATAAATTATAAATGGATAGCTGGTTTGTATTATTTCCACTCGGCACTAAGTGTTAATTTTGTAAACGATTGATGTTCATGTTGTTTAGAGGTACTCCATTTATTTTATATGGTCTCGGTTGCATATATTGCAGCTGTCATAGGATTTTTTTCTTTTTTTTTTTTTTTTTTTGGAGTAAGATCAACACAGTGGCAGTTTTAATCAACCAGTCAGGCTCAGAGATGTGGTAATCGCAAAGCATGCTGTATTGAAAATATTCAAAAGAAACACTAAGTGCACTGATGCCACGGTGTTTGTAATCGTGCACATTGTGGCCATTTGACAGGTAGCAGAATTACTCTCTGCCTTGCTGTGTTGTAATGGAGTCTTACGAATCATTAATTCAGTAATTACCTTCATTCATGATCTGCATGGTGGCATGTAACCTGCTATTACGGAAATAACCCAATAACGCCATGCTCATGACTAATACACATTATTCACAGACTTATCTCCATAATTTTATTTCACAATGGGATATTTCCCGGCTTTTCTGTTTGTTTATAATCAAAACTTGTTTCAGAAATCACACTGAATGCGAATAAATAACATTGTTACTCGTTAAACAAAGTGATTATATTTAACTATAAAAGAATTTGATTGATTAATTACTCCAAATTACACTGCTGAACAATGTACATCAAAAACCTATTTTAGTGATCATAATGAGCAGTGACTCAGTCTGAACTGTATTTTCAGAGACCTGAACTGTATGAGAATTTGCTTGACCTTTTGGAAACTCCTTGTTAACTATATTCCCAGTAAAACTCTGCACTAACAAAAGGCTTAAGGATGCAGCTGTCAGTCAAGCGGTGGTCGCAGCAGAATGTGTTATCAGCTGGCCGCCGCTTGAGCATGCTTTCCTATCCTCGGCACTTACACCTTATGATGTGGACCCAGAAGAGCCGGGCCTGAGGCATAAACAGTGTCACACTTTTTTTTTTATAATTCGCTTCCTTTCATGCTGCAGCTCAGATACTGAAAGCTCAGGCACAGAGCTGGTTTATTCCTGTAGGATACTAAATCTCTCTTAGAGGGAGAATGGAAAAATGCAGGTGCTTTGAGCTTCAAAATTTTTTTTTTTTTTTTGGAATTGTTTACCCAAAATTGAAAATTCTGTTAATATTTACTCACTCTCATATTGCTTTGAAACCTATATGGCTTTCATTCTGACAGAGTGAACAAAAATTGCATTTCAGAAGCATGTCCTGGCTACTCTTTTCCTTAAAGAGGACCTATTATGCAATTTATTTTTGTTTGAACACAGTTGTTTGGCCACAGTGTGTGAAAACAACAACTGCCGAATGCGTGTTCACGATAGAGTGGCGTTTCAGCGAATGATGTAGGATGTAGGCGTAGCGTAAGCTCTGGTGAGAATATACTAGTCTTGTGAGATCCAAGTATTGTTTACAGCAAAAAAAAACAGGAAAACCAGTCTCTTATTGGCTTATATCGAAATCCTCATTTTGTACTTCCAATTTGTGACCAGTGTTTTGCTCTCTGCACTTCCATGTTCATCACTTCTCACCGGAGCTTACAGCCTGTCTATGTCTTACATTAGGGCTGCACGATAAATTGCATGCGATTTCTCATGTGGATTTAGTCAGTAAAGCCGGTTCTGTGATTAGTAGTAAATCTCCATCACGTGCGTTCAGCTGGAGCGGCAGTTAATACACAGAGCCGTAAATCACTGACAAGCTACGCAAAATCGTGCTTGATTAGCTCACATCATTCAAGAACATGCATCCCAGAGCCTGTGCTACACAAGCTTTTGTGTTTACAAAGTATACAAATGTTAATTTTTTGGAAAAAATGACCAATCGTTTCACTGGCTAAGACCCTTCTTCCTCAGCTGGTATCGTTTAGAGCCCTTTGAAACTGCATTTAAACTACATTCTGGAAGTTCAAAATCGGGGCACCAGTGAAGTCCATTATATGGAGAAAAATGCTGAAATGTTTTCCTCAAAAACCATAATTTCTTCACGACTGAAGACAGAAAGACATGAACATCTTGGATGACAAGGGGGCGAGTAAATTATTTGTGAATTGTTGTTCTGGAAGTGGAGTTCTCCTTTAACTCCCCCCGGAGCCATGTGGGCCACTTTTTATGATGGATGGATGCACTTTATTGGAGTTCAAAATCTCAGCACCCATTCACTGCCATTATAAAGCTGGGATGAGCCAGGACATTTTTTTTAACCCTTAAATGCATAGCTCGGGTCTTTAGTGACCCAAGACGTTATTCACTACCCTCTCCTGCTTTAATATTTTTTAAGTTTGACATCAGCTTTCTTAGTATTCATCAATCTATTCATTATGAACAATAATAACCAGAAAAAAAAAAAAAAAAAAAAATATATATTATATATATATATATATATATAATTATATATATATTATTATATATATTTTATACATATATATATATATATGTATAAAAGAATGTCTGTTTTCTGATCAATTTTTTGTAAAATACATGCAGTTCACCTTTAGTCCTCGAGGTGGCACTGTTTGATAGACAATAATGACCTGATGTTTCACTCGTAATTATCACAGGCATAAAACAAGAATATCTTCAGCAAAATTTGAATTGGTTTGAATGGCTTTACAGGAGAGCAATAAAATATAAATGTCACTGACATTTGATGGTGGATGTGGTGAATAAGCTGCCAGCGATCAAAACAATAATTTTGAAGGCATAAAATGATAGTTTTGTGAATATGGCTGAGATGGCAAATATGAGCTAGATGCTGAATGTACTGTGGAGGTGCGCACTGACAATGACGACGATGGTACAATCATCTGCTCAAATTAAACCCTTCTGACTTTCAAAAGGTAACAAAATATTTAATAGTGATTGGTGAAACAGTCATGTATTTAAGGGTTAATATAACTCGGATTGTATTAATCTGAAAGAAGAAAGTCATATACACCTAGGATGCTTGAGGGTGCGTAAATCATGGAGTAATTTTTATTTTTTGGTGAACTATCTCCAAATATATATATATATATATATATAAATATACATATACATATATATATGTATGTATATATATATATATATATATATATATATATATATATATATATATATATATATATATATATATATATATATATATATATATATATATATGAAGAGTTCAGATGCAAAAGCTCCTAAATCCATCTGATGTATTTCTTTAAAATGAGCATTTCTTTCTGGCTACTTTGTATAGGTTTCTATGTAAGTACTGGTACTTCTGATTGGGCTGAGGCTGGAATTTAGCAAGTTTGAAGTAAACGTATTTGATGGACGTGTACTATGTGTCAGGAGCATTCACTCAGTATCATCATCTCATTTTTGACTGAGATGGCTTTTAGCTCGTTTATATAATATATATATATATATATAATCTGCATATTAGAATGAAATGGAATTTTAAAAGTCTCCTTTCACTTTCATTATGTGGAACAGAACAACCAGGATGTTCTTCAGAAATTCACCGTTGGTGTTCCACAGAGGTAAAAGTCTTACAGGTTTGGAATGAGATAAATAATTATGTAATTTAAAATTTTGTGTCAAATGCACTTGGCCCAGCTTTGATTGGCATTTACAGCCACCAACTGTCTACGCCACAAGCCTTTGTCCATGTGAGACTTTCTGGTCCTGTGTGGCCTAATGAAGTTCTGGCTGATTTGTCCCGGGGCACAGGGCTCAAGCGGTGCTTTTGGTCACCAGTGGTTGTGCGCCCACCAGCCACAAAAACTAATTTCACGAAACGCTGCCTCCCTATTCAAATTAGCGATGCTATCACAAGACTAATTAAAATGCCAAAGGGAAATTGTTCAGGGAGATTTGCCTTTCATTCATCATATCCTAAATTTGTCCGGTGTAGAAAGAAATTGCTAGCTAGCGCAATGTGTGAGGATTGTGATGCTCACTGTAATTGCTAAAGACAAAAGTACGATTATCAGGTGCGTCGTGAGATGTTCAGTCATTTAACACCCCTGAGCTTTGAGGCGCTGGTACCGAATAAAAAGAGCAGAGCATGGGTACAGTATGGGTTGGTGCTGCTGGCCACACCCCTAAAACTCATTCTAGCCAATGGGATCTGATCCAGCTCCGAGCTGTAATTTATCGGGTTGCATGACAGGGGCAATTTGCTTCCCTCTTATACCCGTGGACATTAATGAATGTTGCACAGTCATGTGACTGAAACAACGTCATATATTTTCCCATAAAAGCCCATGTGTTTCCTATCACAACGTAATTTGTCTTGCCACATCTGAGGTCTGCAACAGCCATTTATACAGCAAGCTGATTTTGCTAAGGGGTTGCCCTTTATTACTGTAAGCTTAATATGTCTTTTTCATCTGAATCTATTACTTCATTTAACAGTACATTAAAAATCCAATTAATACATAAAATTACTTAAATAGGCATTTTCTATGATGAACGTGTTATTCATTTTTAAATTAAAGTTTATTTTGATATTTTTGGGGTGAATAAAGTCAGGTTGATAGAACTGTCCTGATTTAAAAATAAAATGAAATGAAATGAAATGGAAACTAGTAACAATTATGTGGTTAACTGCTTTTTTTGTTATTGCTGTCTGTAAACCCATAACTTGGGAGCCATTGATTTACATACTGTATATGTTTTTAATTAAGTACAGAAATGGATGTATGGATGAATTTAATCTGGTTCTATTTCCAGCTGTAAAAGATTTTAATTAAAAAACAAGTTAGAGAAATACGACTCCTCAGTTGCAATGAAAAATGTGACAATTGATGTTTAAGTCTCTCTCTCTCTCCCTGTTTGTATGAGTTTTCGTTTGGTATGATGGAATGCTCCTTGTGTTTTTATTAAAGAAGAGAGCTTCATTCCCTATGGCATATGCCTGGAGATAATGAGTCTCTAGATATTTATGTACACAGACACACGGTTACCTCCGTATTTTATCTTCACTGCTGCTCACTGACCTTGAAATAACACATACACATTTCCCAAATGGTCTCTTACAATCACTCTCCTCCCCCATTTCAGGGAATAAGAGCCGCAGATCACCCAATGATGTGTCTTAATGTGACGATTTAAGCGACAGAGATGTATTAGATACAGGTGGTGCTTTATTTTTTTAATTGAATGCTTATTGCATCATTCATGACTTGAGCTGTCATTTAAATCTGATGTGTGTAGTTTCTAGGCCTCTAGTGAGCCCAAACTCAAAAATATTTGTTTTCTGAAAACTCCCACATCTGCCATTTGCCTGCTGAAACAGATCCAGTCCACAAAGCACAAAAGCAGAAATAAATCAGTAAATAAATAAATTAAAAAGTGCAATGTTTAAATGCTACCGTAGAGTCACAGTGTTTAGACATGTTGGTTTGTGGAAATAAATATAATAATTGATTACTTGTTGTATTGTGTATTGTATGGATGTGTGTGTATATATAAATTAATGTCAATAGCTAAAAAGTTTATTAGTAATACACTGACGTTCAAAAGTTTGGGATCAGTAAGACTTTTAATGTTTTTTAAAATATTCTCTTATGCTCAAGGCTGCATTTACTTGATCAAAACTACAGTAATGTTGTGAAATATTGTTACAGTTTAAAATAATGGTTTTCTGTTTTAATATATTCCATCAGCCATTACTCCAGTCTTCAGTGTCACATGATCCTTCAGAAATCATTCTAATATGCTGATTTATTATCAATGTTGGTAACAGCTGTGCTGCTTAATTAATTAATTAATTTATTTATTTTTATTTTTTTGGAACCTGTGATTCTTTTTTTCAGGATTCTGTGATGAATAAAAAGAAGAGCATTCATTCAAAATAGAAATAACCTTTCCAACAATATAAGACTTTGCTATCACTTTTTATCAGTGTATAACATATTTGGTGAATAAAAGTATTAATTTCTTTCAAACAGAAAAAAGAAAAAAAAAAAATATACTGACCACAAACTTTTAAATGGTAGTTTATATTGTTACAAAAGATTTTAAATAAATGCTGTTCTTTTTATCTTTTTGTTTATTCTGAAAAAGTATCACAGGTTTCAACAAAATACTAAGCAGCATAACTGTTTTCAACATTGATAATAAATCAGGATATTAGAATGATTTCTGAAGGATCATGTGACACTGAAGACCGGAGCAATGATGCTGAAAATTCAGCTTTGCATCACAGGAATAAATTACATTTAAAAATAAAATATTCAAATAGAAAACTTTTATTTAGTTATTTTGCATTGAAATAATTGGAATTTCGCAATATTAGAGTTTTTTTTTTTTTTGGATTTTGATCAAACAAATTCACCCTTGATGAGCATAAGAAGCTTTAAAAAATAAATTAAATAAAAATAAGAATCTTATGGATCCCAAAATTTTGAACAGCGGTGTAGGCCTATATTTAAGTGTAAATTAATACATTTTAAAATATGTTGGAACATAATTATGCATATACATTTTTTTATGGATTAGGTAATTTACTGTAAAAAGGGAAAACATGGTAACTAACAATAACTGAATGATGAATATTTCCCCCCACACATACACATGACAGACACAAATGGCACTGGTTTTTAGAGTGACCCAGTTGTCTCTGCATATAAGGTTAGGAAAGGAGAAAGTATATTAACAAAAAATTACACAGTTGACTTCTCTACTAAATTCCTCTTTTTAAATAGTCATTTGGAAGGTGAAATCTTTCTTATTGAAGTCCGGCAATCATCTAGTCAATTTTATTCCATCATTTTTCACAGGAAGCCTATTGGTGCATTTGCATTTTTTCCCTATGGTCATTCATTGCATATGTTAATGCATAATGTACATTTATGAGGTCTTTCATTTCACTGTCAGTGAGGGTTTTGAGCTTATAAAAATGAAAAGGCTGTAGGAAAATTGTACCACTTTAGTATCAAAAGAACATTTTCTTTGGTCAGTTCAATTTACATCTACTTCTCTTTAATCTTGTGGTTTTGAAAAACACAAGAAGAGCCTAAATTGATGATATTTTCAGTAGGTTTATGTTGTTCTATTGCTAAGTGCATTGTTTTTTTTCCATTTAAAATCAGACTACACACTGATAGCAACATGTAGGCTGCTATAAAAACGCAGGGGTTATACACTCAAAAGGTGGCAAAAACAGACTTTGCAGGCTGGTTTTCATGGCGTTCACTCATTCCACTTTCAAAAGTGGATCATTTTGCTAAATTACACGTTATCTCCCACTGATAAAACTCTGGGAAAATGACTGTTCACACCCTTTATTCATGATTGTGCAAGTGATTTTTTTTTTTTTTTTTTTTTTTTTACTGTGAATGAACTCATTGCACTAGTAGTTTAAAATAAACTTTTTCCCCTTGCTGGGTGGCAGAAATTGGTAACCTGGGGAATATAAAATGGTTGCATCCTGCATGCTTTTGGCTTCTGCACTAAACACAAAAGCTGCTTTATCTACTGTATGCCCAATGTTTTTGATGCGTGCAAAGAAAACAAGAGGTGACATCCAATGCAAAACAAGGAAGGCCATCTGATGTTATGTGATTGTTTGACCCTGCAAGCTAGATTTGCATTATTTTGTCTGGTCAGTGGTTGTGCAAATGGAGATGGTAAGGGATCAGGTACAGCTGAGAGATGGTCTCTGCCAAGACTCCAGCATCTGCTGTCAGCCCTGACATTTCAGAGCCTGCTGTCCATCACTTCTTAATTGTCTTCCTGGCTACAGCGGGGTCTGGTCTGCCGAGCAGCAGTCTCTCACTGTTATATCACCGTGAGAGTGACTGGCACCAGACTGTAGTGTGCTCAGAACACCTCCAAAGCATTACAGTTGTTGTTTCACAGGAGTAATGTGTTTTGAAAGGATTGTTTGAATTTTTGGTGTGTGTCAGTTGATTAAGTGCCACTGCCTTGAAAATCAATGAATGGCTGGATATTGCAGTTGCTGGTCTGTTGGGTTCTGTGGTTTGAAATGAACACAAATGACCACAGCTATTTTCAAACATATTGAGTAGACCTCCATTAAAGCACCAAATGGAAATAGCAAGATAGTGAATGGTTCCAAACGTATTTCCCACATACTTCTACCATTCTATTCTCCTACCATTCTCCTACCATTCATTCCTATTTTCTGTTACAATAGAATATAGCTGGGACTGCTATAAGTTTTTGACAGTATTTTATAGGGGTGTGACGAGACACGAGACTGGGTTCACAAGATCGAGACAAGATTTTTGAAATCAGCTTGTACTTTATGAAATTAAACTTCCATTTTAGTGAATCATATGCAGTAATAAACAATATTTAAACAAGAGCTTCACAATTCTGGATAAACTGAGAATCACAATTGTTTTTAATGAACTGGAGATTATGATTCTCTCACGATTCTGGAGAAAAAAAAGATTAGAAAACTAAACAAAATAACAATTACTAGTGGTTCTGACAAAATGTTCATTGCTTAGGTCTTTTAAAAACACATATTCATTTAAACAAACATTTTAAAAAAAGAAAAACCAATGAAGGAGTCAGTGTCTCAATTCTTTAAGACTTGTTTGACTATTGGAATCTCCTGAATGAATGATTCGATGACATACTTTCGTTTTGATTGCTACTGTAGACAATATGTGTTTATACCCAAACTATAAACTTTTATCCTATTACTTCTATTATTTAAATGTTTGTAACACAGAAATAATGATTATAATGTGGTAGAAAAGACTGTTTGTGTTGTTGTGTTGTGTTGTGTTGTTCTGGATCAGCAACAGCATGAATGCTGATTTGAATGTCTTTAACACCTGTTTCACATCATAAGTGTCAGTGGAGCGTGAGCAGTGTGTTTTGCCGCTGCCCATATCAGTGAATGACAGTGTTCACATCTGAAGCGTGATGATGGCCGACCCTCTGATTCATTAACATGGGCGTGCTTCTCACGCTCCACTGACACTCGCGATGTGAAACAGTCGTAATAGACATAGCTAAATTGTTGTCATTCAGGAATAACATTGCATGGGTGTTTGAATCGAGATCTCGATCTTTTAACAATTAATTGTTTATATATGGGTCTATTTTGTGAGGATATCCCACTATACCTTAATGTAAGGTATAGTGGGAAGTTTAAAAGCAGTGTTCGAATCTCCAGATGAGCATTCTGTCACAACAGCATGTTTAAGTACCTGCTTTAAATCAGTCCATACTGAGCTGTACTTAATTTGTTTTCCTTTTTCCTACTCTTCAAAGGTGTGGAAACGTTCTGGAGCCTGGTTCTACAAAGCCTTGCCGAAGCATATTCGGCCCATTAAGGATTCAATTCTAGATAACAGGAAGCCAGTATTAGAAAGAGAAGAGCAGCTGCCGGTGGCTAGGAGTGCACCAATCAGCTACACATGGGCTCAAAGCAAAGGTTAGATGCTAATGCTTCTATTCTATTCTATTCTATTCTATTCTATTTTCTATTCTATTATATTCGTTCTATTCTATGAGGAATGCACAGAGCTTAAAAAAATGAACAGCTGAAATTCTCATGTTTAGACCATTAAAAAAAATACTTGTATTCTATTCTATTCTATTCTAATTCTATTCTAATTGTAATGCACAGAGCTTTAAAAAAAATGAATAGCTGAAATTCTCATGTTTGGACCATTAAAAAAATCTATTCTATTCTATTCTTAATTGGAATGCACAGAGCTTTAAAAATGAACAGCTGAAATTCTAATATTTGGACCATTTAAAAAATGCTTCTATTCTATTCTATTCTATTCTATTCTATTCTATTCTATTCTATTCTATTTTCTATTCTATTCTATTCGTTCTATTCTATGAGGAATGCACAGAGCTTAAAAAAATGAACAGCTGAAATTCTCATGTTTAGACCATTAAAAAAAATACTTGTATTCTATTTTATTCTAATTCTATTCTATTTGGAATGCACAGAGCTTTAAAAAAAAATGAATAGCTGAAATTCTCATGTTTGGACCATTAAAAAAATCTATTCTATTCTATTCTAAATTGGAATGCACAGAGCTTTAAAAATGAACAGCTGAAATTCTAATGTTTGGACCATTTAAAAAATGCTTCTATTCTATTTGGAATGCACAGAGCTTTAAAAAATGAATAGATAAACTTTTCATGTTTGGACCATTAAAAAATGCTTCTATTCTATTCTATTCTATTCTATTGTAATTTGGAATGCACAGAGCTTTAAAAAAATGAACAGCTGAAATTCTCACGCTTGGACCATTAAAAATACTTCTATTCTATTCTATTCTATTCTATTCTATTCTGTTCTGTTCTATTTGGAATGCACAGAGCTTTAAAAAATGAACAGCTGAAATGCTCATGTTTGGACCATTAAAAAACTGCTTCTATTCTGTTCTATTCTGTTCTATTCTATTCTGGAATGCATAGAGCATTAAAAAATGAACAGCTGAAATTCTCATGTTTGGACTATAAAAAATGCTTCTATTCTGTTCTATTCTGTTCTATTTGGAATGCACAAAGCTTTAAAAAAATTAACAGCTGAAATATTCCCATGTTTGGACCATTAAAAAAACCTGTTGTGCTCAAGGGGAAAACAGGATCAAATTCAGTTTGTGTCATATCCCATTCCCCTTCTCTCTCCTATTACTTTACTGCTTGGTCTTGACTTTCCTTAAAATTAAAGGCAAATATCTTTTTTTTTTTTTACACTACAGTGTCACACTACACCACAAGAGTCCAATACAAGTTAAGCTCATTTGACAGCATTTGTCTCACAACGTTGATTACAGCAAAACATAATTTCCATGTGTTCATCCTTTTAAAAGCACAAATTTGGGTTGCATTGGGGCACTTTCAATAGAAGTAAATGTGGCCAATCTGTAAACATTAAAATACTGTTTCAGTAGTATACAGTGGCCACAAAATGCAGACAGTGTATGTTTACATTATATTGAGTATTATATTAAACATTTTAAATGAACTCGGCATGCTTAATAGAATGAAAGTGCAGCAAACAATGGAAGTGCAATAATTCTGACTAAAAGTTACATTTTGCTTAAATTTTTGGCATTCAGAGGTGGAAGAACTTTCCCCCCATTTACAACAGCAGTACAGAAAGTGTGTTGCAGCTAATTGCAGCAGTATTGACAGACTTATTTATTTAAAGGGATAGTTCACCCAAAAATGAAAATTCTGTTATTTATTACTCACCCTCTTGTCCAAACATGAGGTTAAAAACATGAAATAGTTAATGTGACATCAGTGGTTCACCCTTAATTTTATGAAGCTACGAGAATACTTTTTGTGCACTAAGAAAACAAACATAACAACTTTATTTAGCAATTTTTGTGTTAAAAATGTATAAAAGCCATTGCTTTAGAAAAGCAAGATAGCACAACCACACTTTTCAATCAAACCAATTCACAAAAAAATTGTTTGTTTAAAAATGGTAAAATATTAGACATACTGGTAACGCTGTATTTTAAGGACCAATTGTCACTATTAACTAGCATGGTAAGAAAAATATCCATATATAAAACTTTATAAATCGTAATCTCTAGCTTCCACTAACTGTTGTACGTGTGCTCATGAGAGAGGGGCATTCCAGTGGATGACACAGGACGTTGGCGCAGCGTAAGCTCCATTGAGAATGCCTCTGACATTTTTTTTTGTACAAATCCTTATTTTGTACTTCTAATTCATGACCAGTGTTTTGTTTTGCTCTCTGCTCTGCGCTTCCGCATTTGTCAATTCTCACCGAAGCTTGGGTTATGCCTACATCCTACGCCACTCTTCTTTAAACACGCATATGACAGTTAGCGGGAGCTAGAGATTACAGTTTATAAAGTTTTAAATATGTTTTTTTTTGTTTTGTTTTTTTTTTCACACAAACACATAGATTCACTTCAGAAAACCTTTAGAAAACCTCCCATCTCATTTTCTCCTCCAACTTCAAAATCATCCTACATAGCTGCAGAAGTACCAACCCAGTGTTTACAAAGTGAATGTGCAAAGAAGGTCAAACGCCTTTCACAAAAAAAGGTAAAACAGCGATGTGGGACGATTTTGAAGTTGGAGGAGAAAATGAGATGGGAGTTTTTCAACATGCCCTAACTGTATTAACCTGGAGTGCACAGAGTAAGAACCATCTTCCTCGCCTGGGATCATTTAGAGCCCTTTGAGGCTGAATTGAAACTGCATTTTGGAAGTTGAATCTCGTGGGCACCATAGGAATCCACTATATGGAGATAATTCCTGAAATGTTTTCCTCAAAAAACATAATTTCTTCATGACTGAAGAGAGAAAAACATAAACATCTTGGATGACAAGGGGGTGAGTAAATTATCTGTATATTTTTGTTTTGGAAGTGAACTTCTTTAACACCCTGGAGCCATATAGAGTACTTTTTATGATAGATGGATGCACTTTATTGGACTTCTATTGGACTGCTGAATCTCAACAGTCATTCACTGCCATTACAGAACTTGGAAGTGCTAGGATATTTTTTAATATAACTCTAATTGCATTCGTCTGAGAATAAATTCTTATACTCCTAGGATGGCTTGAGGGTCGGTAAATCATGGGGTAATTTTCATTTTTAAAGTGTGACTGATGCACTTTGCTAGCATGTACCCACACTTTGAGATTTTAAGCTAACATTTTATGTCCTATACTGTGCCTGTAATTAGGCCATTGTAGCAGTTATCTAAATATACTGGTGAGTCTATAGATTTAAAGGTCAGTTAGCTTATTAAAACACCCCTTAGTCATTTCTCTTCTTGAGTTGGGACATCCCATTCAGTGACGCTATTAATGAGCTCAGCCATCTTAAGGTGACCCCATTTAACCCTTCTCCAAATAAACATTCACTCTTACATTCATTTCAGGCTGAATCGTTGCTAGCTTCCAGGCACAGTTCTGCTTAACCTTGCAGAAATGCATTTAAGGGAGGATGAAAAATGAAATATATGTAAAAATAAACTCGCCGTGGCATGAATTAAATGGACCCATCTGCAGTGTGTGATAAGCTTACTTATCAGAAGAATTAAGGAGTAGAAGGAGTCCTACAGCATGTGAACCAACAGCCCTCAAGCGCTGTTGCGTCTCATAGTAAAGACACTCAGAGGACCAATATATCATCATTTTATTACGTATAATAAAACTTGTGGCCCATCAGAGTTTACAGTCACACAGTTTCTCATGCATTTGATTATCTTCAACATGCAAATAAGATGTTCAGGAACGTTCATCAATTCCACATATGGTGGTGCTTTATAGCTTTACAAAGATGTATGGATGGAGCGCTTCACACTGGCAGGCGCACATCTGTTCATATGTTCCTGGACTGCAATTTATATGTGGTTGACATGAAAATTTTATTTTCCTTTTTTTGTTAATGCAGCCTTAGAGCACCAAATGTGGTGTAGTGCCATCCACATGTGCTTGAGAGCGAGAGGTGTATGAGATGCATTAGTGTCGTAGAGGTGGACACCTTTTCTGACTGTATCCATTTAAAGGATGACTGAATAAATGAGGTCTGAAAGGCTTTTGGTGGGACTAACATAGAGTAATACCTCTATACCAGCTGCTGCTATTATGCATGAGTGTATCAGTGGCTGTTACTGAATGAAGCGTGATAAAAGCGCACATGTTGATTCAGGAACGTCACCTTCCTGACCCTTTGATAAAATACACTCTTACAAATAAGGATTTTTCAGAGGTTTTTGTAGCATTTTTAGGTTCAGCAATGAATTGGGTGAACCATATTTGACTGTATATTGGTATATTTGGCATGTTTGGCTTTTTAAGTTCATGTTGTTGTTTTTTTCCCCCCTGATTTCTTACATTATAGGTTGTTCTTCAGATCAGAGTATTGCTTTAGGGGTTCTCCATACTGCCACTGGCACTAATTTTGGTGCAGTTTTTTTTTTTTTGTTATATAAAGAGCGTGTTAGAAATATGTGCCTATAGGCAGGTGCAAACACAGGGACACGCAACAACACACAAACATGCCAAAACCAGTCTTAAGTAGCGGGTATATTTGTAGCAATAGTCAAAAATACATTGTATGGGTCAAAATTATAGATTTTTCTTTTATGCCAAAAATCATTAGGATATTAAGTAAAGACCATGTTCTGTGAAGATATTTTGTAAATGTCCTACCGTAAATATATCAAAACTTTATTTCTGATTAGTAATATGCATTGCTAAGAACTTCATTTGGACAACTTTAAAGGTGATTTTCTTACATTTAAATTTATGTTCATTATCAAAAATAACATCTATAAAAATTGTAACAACCTTTTTATTTTTATATAGTGAAATATAGTCTGAGTTTTATTAAAATTAACCACTGGTCTTCCATGGTAGCATACATTTAGATCATGATAACCACAGTTAAAACCACAAATATAGCACCTGAATACCATAGTGAAAATATATGTTCTAGGTATTTATATGAAACATGGTAGTCTAAATGCATTTAGTATAAATGCACAAATGTTATAGCTTAATCATAAAAAAATATATTCTATTACTCCTTTAATGCATTTAATAGATGTCTACATTAATATGATAAATTGGATATGAATGTCCCACATTTCTGCCATAATACAATGTAGTTAAGAGTTACTACAGTAAATCCATGGTAAATGATGGTTATTTATAGATTGAAAAAGCCTGACTGCATCGTTGTGGACAGTGTTTCTCCTGTTTGTCAGCGCGGTTTCATCTGGCTTTAAACTACAGTGACCAAAAGTATAAACGCAACACTTTTGTTTTTGCCCCCATTTTTCATGAGCTGAATTCAAAGATCTAAGATTTTTTCTATGTACACAAAAGGCCTATTTCTCTCAAATATTGCTCACAAATCTATGTCTAAATCTGTGTTAGTGATCACTACTCCTTTGCTGAGATAAATCATCCACCATACAGGTGTGGCATATCAAGATGCTGATTAGACAGTATGATTATTGCACAGGTGTGCCTTAGGCTGGCCACAATAAAAGGCCACTCTAAAATGTGCAGTTTTATCACACAGCACAATGCCACAGATGTCGCAAGTTTTGAGGGAGCGCGCAATCTGCATGCTGACTGCAAGAATGTCCACCGGAGCTGTTGCCCGTAAATTAAATGTTCATTTCTCTAACATAAGCCATCTCCAAAGGCGTTTCAGAGAATTTGGCATTACATCCAACCGGCCTCACAACCGCAGACCACGTGTAACCACACCAGCCCAGGACCTCCACATCCAGCATCTTCACCTCCAAGATCATCTGAGACCAGCCACCTGGACAGCTGCTGCAACAATCAGTTTGCATAACCAAATAATTTCTGCACAAACTGTCAGAAACCATCTCAGGGAAGCTCATCTGCATACTCGTCATCCTCATCGGGGTCTCGACCTGACTGCAGTTAGTCGTCGTAACCGACTTGAGTGGGCAAATGCTCACATTGGATGGTGTCTGGTACTTTGGAGAGGTGTTCCCTTCACGGATGAATCCCGGTTTTCACTGTACAGGGCAGATGGCAGACAGCGTGTATGGCGTCGTGTGGGTGAGCGGTTTGCTGATGTCAACGTTGTTTATCGAGTGGCCCATGGTGGTGGTGGGGTTATGGTATGGGTAGGCGTATGTTATGGACAAGAACACAGGTGCATTTTATTGATACCGTGACGAGATCCTGAGGCCTATTGTTGTGCCATTCATCCACGACCATCACCTCATGTTGCAGCATGATAATGCACGGCCCCATGTTGCAAGGATCTGTACACAATTCCTGGAAGCTGAAAACATCTCAGTTCTTGCATGGCCAGCATACTCACCGGACATGTCACCCATTGAGCATGTTTGGGATGCTCTGGATTGGTGTATACGACAGCGTGTTCCAGTTCCTGACAATATCCAGCAACTTCGCACAGCCATTGAAGAGGAGTGGACCAACATTCCACAGGGTACAATCAACAACATGATCAACTCTATGCGAAAGAAATGTGTTGCACTGCGTGAGGCAAATAGTCATCACCCCAGATACTGACTGGTTTTCGGACCACCCGGACCCCCCCAATACAGTAAAACTGCACATTTTAGAGTGGCCTTTTATTGTGGCCAGCCTAAGGCACACCTGTGCAATAATCATACTGTCTAATCAGCATCTTGATATGCCACACCTGTGAGGTGGGTGGATTATCTCGGCAAAGGAGAAGTGCTCACTAACACAGATTTAGACAGATTTGTGAACAATATTTGAGAGAAATAGGCCTTTTGTGTACATAGAAAAAGTCTTAGATCTTTAAGTTCAGCTCATGAAAAATGGGGGCAAAAACAAAAGTGTTACATTTATAATTTTGGTCAGTTTAGTTTAAATGACCAAGTCAGACCAACGCATCTGCTCTAGTAAAGTTGCACTGCGCTGTTGTTTGAACTTTGAGCCCAGCGTATAAATGGTCCATGTGGCTTCAGATGAGTAGCACTGTTTCGTTCCGCTTTTGCGGCATAAACATTATATCGAACATTTATCATACTCTTGTTATCGTTTTATCGCCCAGCCCTAGTTCAAAGGAATTCACACAACTTTGGAGCATTCTGAGAGTGAGTAAATAATGACAGAACCTTTAAAAAATTATTCCTTTACCAAAGTTTTTAACAAAGCTTTTCAACCCGAAAAGTCTCCAACAAATGTGATTTTAAAAATGGCAGTATAAATGCTTTACCATCACCGTCTTGCATACACACTCAGTCACAAACAACAGATTGTGACTCATAGGCTGTGATTTGTCATGCGGGGTCAATTTGATTCTGCAGTAGCTACACTAGACCTTCAGAAGAGAAGGTTAAATCAGTACATAGATGTTAACTATTGATATTAATTATAATAAAACATTCTTATTGGAATAATGGAAGACAAAAACAAAACCTTAATTTGTGAAGCTATTTTGGGATGTTTTATGTGTCATCTTTCTTTTAATAGTATTGACTCAGCCTGCACAGAGTAAATGTACCTATTTTTTTCTTCCCATGGACAAGTGTAATAACATTGATAGATTATTATTAAATCTGGTATTGATCTTGTTGAAATGATGAAACAGAGCATGTTTGCACTGGTATTTTGAAGCCAGCAGTTACGTTTGTTTTCAGATAGTATTACAAAAAATGCAGAGATCAAGAAAATTGTATTTAAAGAAATGTTTCAGGGGTTAAAAAAAACAGGTTTACGTCATCTCTGGCTTATTGTAGATTAGATGACAACAAATTTATTCAGTTTGTAAATGCAAAAGAAACGTATTGGATTGGAATTAAAGAAGGTACTTTAACAAACTGCAAGCTTCACATTTCTGCAGTTAAATCCTCTGCAGATCCGTCAGTTCGCTACAGATGCTGTCAGTAGGGCTTAACTTGTATTGAATCTGGAAGATCCTTTAAGGCTGACAGGTCAAAATCATCACGTCTGAACAAATGTAACAGAGCAATAGAGATGCGCTTTAAATATCTTTCTGTTCAGCTGATGGTTAGATTAGGTAAAGTTTCACTCAGTCTGATGTGATTGGACATGCAGGTAAAGCACTTCCCATCCCAGATGCTCGGGGGGACAGAAAGGAGAATGAAGATTATCTAAACATTCGCTCGGCTGCTTTCCGATTTAAACAGTGATTTCGTAAATTTAAACTTTTTCATTTTAAGTTCTGCTTGGTAAAGTTGTTTTGCAAGAATCAAAGTCATCCATTTTAACAAAAAGTAATCTTCCAATAATTATTCTGGAAATAGACGCACCTTACAGATACTGTCTTATCTGCCATAAGCTTTTAGCAAACACTGTCAGTGCTACAGAAAATTGAGATAACACCTCTACATCTTTTGCTGTTTTTCTTCATCACCATTGATCCTCCTCTCTTTGCCTGCCAGAATCA
Source organism: Cirrhinus mrigala (assembly GCA_036247105.1). Taxonomy (NCBI): domain Eukaryota; kingdom Metazoa; phylum Chordata; class Actinopteri; order Cypriniformes; family Cyprinidae; genus Cirrhinus; species Cirrhinus mrigala. Next base: position 12,568,710 of record CM070011.1, read on the forward strand.
TTTCTATATACTTAGGAATTAATGCTGGAGGGTTAATCAGGCTAAATGTATGTAAATTTGTAAAATACAGCTCATTGGATTTTCATGAAAATCCTGCATCTGGCAGCCATAACAGATTTGGGATGATAATGTGCCGGTCGGATGGGCAAAGAGCTCTTATTTAGAAATTACTGATCACAGGGGAGTCTAAGACAGCGATGATTCCCATTTTGTATGAGAAGACTGACTTTGCGACCTGTCTTGTATTGAGGGACTTTTCAGCTTTGAGTTCCCCATAATTTTTGTTTCTAATGACATTTATGTTGGTGGCTCACAGAATTTTAAAAAGAGTAACTGTATTTAATCATTTTATTTGATTTTTTTTTTTTTTTTTTTGTAAGGTCACATATTCTCAATATGAGCTAGTCGAATGGTTTAATGTTTAAGATGCTCAAATTACAGTGCAACAACACAAAATCCAGGTAAACTACTGTGGTCAACCACGTTAGTCGACCCTCATAAGCCATTCCTGCTTTTTGGTTTATTTATTGGGGATAAAATGAAAATATGCAATTAAAAAAACAACAACAACCAGGTTCAACACTCTGTAAAATCAGGAACCCTCAAATCAACTGGAAGAGATACATTGGAGTTTTGAAATTTATTATAGACGTTTTTCCTGAATGCAGAAACCTGACTTTTAAGGTGAAGACTATTTCCGGTCTCCAGTGTTTCTAGTCAAATTAGCGTATATTCCGATCTGATAATGTAATGTTAAACCTAGTAAAATGTTTTAAAAGCACACGGCTCCATAGCGCCATCACTTTGCAATGTTGCAATGGCCGTCATTTGTCAGTGCCTCAGTCCTCAAAGTTTAATGAGTGTGTGGATGACACAGAGCTGCCGACGTTAGAAACAGATGGACACTATTTGAATTGGTTCCTATGGAAACCGGAACAGAAGAGCATCCAATCGGAAGTTAGAATTCGTAATGGCGGTGCTCATCGTTTACTCAGGAAAAAGGTCTATAGAACTACATTTGCAACCAACAATGCAAACTGAGCAGCATGTACTGCATTTTCTTAATTCATTAAACCTGGCAGCAGTAACTGAAGAACAAAATGCCAGCTTAACAAAAGAAATTACAGAAATGGAAATGCATCAATAGCATGATTAAAAGCTGGCAATAGTCCAGGTATAGATGGATACACATATGAATGGTGCAAAAGCTTTAGAGAACTGATTGTCCCAGGACTTCAAACTATATACTGGGATCTCCAAAAGAGATTTTTTTTTTTTTTTTTTTTTTTTTAAGGTTACATCGTGTTACCTTGTAAGAATCATTGTTACAGTTTTCATGTGTCAAGCTCAACTGTGCAAAAAAGCATTTTATATTTAATGCTATGACCAGAAAATGGTTATAGCCTGAAATATCGTAAATTAGGGATTGGCTTAGAATGTTATATGAAATTTACATGATGAAGAGGCTAACAATTTGGTTACAATCTGAGAAATGTAACAAGTTATGGGGAAAAGGGGTAGACTATATTATTCCATAAAGACCAGAGTATAGAAATTATAATTATTAAGAAGAGGAAGGAAATTATTAAGAAGGGCTGTGCGCTAGATGGAACGGAAAGCGGAAAGTGAATTATACCCAGGCCATGAATAAGAAAAATGACTGTACTATGACAGTTACCATTTCTTTCCATATAGCATTGATACCATAATTGATATCTTTGTTTTTATTCTTCTGTTGTTCAAAGCACCTTTTTTTTTGTTATCATTTGTGTGCACGTGTGTCCTGGTATTCCATAAGTTACGGGTATAATAATGCCAATTTTTGACCTTGTGGGGTCTTTTTCTTTTTTTTGATGCCCATGAGAAAACAAGCTTATAAATCATACAGGATGATCCTATTTGAAAATCAAAAAATGCAACATCTAATCTAAAAAATGTATATTACATCTATGGAATGTCTCCATAAAACATGGATGTGTGTGTGTGTGTGTGTGTGTAAAATTGTGCACAGTCTCCTGTGAGGGCTAGGCTAGGTTTGAGTGTAGGATAGGTGTAGGTGTAGGGCAATAGAATATACAGTTTGTAAAGTATAGAAACCATTACGCCTATGGAATGTCCCCATAAAACATGGAAACGCAATTGTGTGTGCATGTGTGTGTGTGACTGATGCATTCAGAAAAGACTGTGATGAAAAGGAACAGATTTTTTTTTTTTCCCCAGAAATAAAAAGCCTAAAATGAAAAGAATCATCATTAGATATTCTTCAGATATAAAAAATGGACCAGAATGTTATTGCATGCTGGTTATTTATTGGGTAAGGCCTTTAGAGAGGTCAGAATTTATTATGTAGATTATTAAAAATCTTATTACTTGTAAACAGATATTTCATCCAGTGTCTTAAAGTGTCTCCAAGTGTTGAAGGTTACAAACACTTCAGTTACACACTATAGAAGTACACTGTTCTTCACTTAAGAACATATTGATCCTGGAATTGAATTTAATCTTACCAAATCAGAGAATTAAATTATTCCCCTAAATCAGTGCAGAAGACATTTCTTGTTTCCTGCTTCCTCATGTATCAGCACTGTGACATTTATGTGTTTTATCTGAGTTATGCCTTTTCATTTCCTGCGTGGAGATGTATGTATTAAAACTATAGACTATACACTCTAAAAAAAAATAGGTGCAACACCCTCCAAAAAGGTATTTGCACTGGTGTTCATAAGTTTAGAGTCAGGAAGTAAATAATTATTTTATTAGGCAACAATGCATTCAATTATTCAAAAATGACAGTGAAGGCATTTATAATGTTATAAAATATTTAAAATATATACTGTTCTTTTGAACTTTCTGTTCATCAGAAAGTCCTGAAAAAATGTTTTGTGGTACGAAGCACAACTGTTTTCAACAAGTTGACTCCAAGTCAGCATATTAGAATGATTTCTGAAGGATGATGTCAGTATGTATAGTGATCTACAGTATCTACTGAAATGATCTTCTCCTGAGGGCATGTGGGGGTGAGAATGTATAATCTTATGAAAAAGTTTGGCTGTTATTGACGTATTGTTTGGCTTGAACCACATTTGCACACAGTGAGTTCAGAAGGTCATCATGCCTGTTTGTGTCTTGGACTCAAGCAAGTTCACCTCTGACATGGACATTGTTTCTGTAAGCAGACTTTTGCTAAATATTCTAGCTTATTGATAGAGCTGACAACAGACATTATATGATAAGTCACTAGCTTTGATTTGGTCTAGAAAATCTAATTCTCCCAGGCCTTAGTGTGGCTGCATGTTTGGCTCAGAAACAGGTATTTCATTTACAGCACTATGCAATCATTTCTGTTGTCTCCGCCAAAGGTCACCCTCTGTTGTAAATCTACGCTGGCTTTTCAGTGTCGTCAGGCACTTATATGATTTACTTTCACAGCACATATGATCCAATGTAGGAGGTAACTAATATGCAGGAAGTCATTTGTTGTCATGTGACAAGAAAACCATAAAATTATCAAATTTATTTCACAGGGCGGACCCCTGTAGACCCTCACAACTGTGCATCAAGGTCAGTAGATGTCGTAAAATAAAAACCTTTTTATTAGCGTACATAAGTATAGTTCACCGGATAACTGTCAAATGGTGTAATCTGTTGGGTTGTGCAGATAAACGATAGTATTGTGTATCGACGATAGTCAGAGATATCGCCTGTTGCTAATGTCTTTGACGATAGCAAGACGATTATTATTATTGACCGTCAAAAAATAGACTAGGCGCCTAACGAGTGCATAGTGCCGCTTTCTGGGGCTCTTCAGAAAATTGCCGTGAGGTGACTGGTATAAACACAAGCATTGACTAGATTGGCCGCCTCGCAGAGCCGGCGCCAGGGCATCGGGTGGCATTTAAATTCCTACGGGGGCACAAATCACTGTGAGGGGCGTTTCGGGTGGGGAGCGTGCTATCTGTGGTTGCGTGCAGTTGCTGACGCTCGCGAAAGTGTGCGATTGCTTTCTTATGCGCCTTTTTCCGGTTTTACTTTCACTTTTGAAGTCGATCACGTTCCTCAAGGAGGGAAGAGGATAGAAAAGGCGGGCAAAGTAACTCTTTTTGGGGGGAACGGCCCCCCTTCGCGCCGCAGACGTGTGCAGCCTAAATAATGGGTAAGAGATTTATTCACCATACAGTGATGCAACTATTGTATTCATCTATGGTACCGGGAGTGTTTTTTTTAAAGTGCATAAACTCGCGCTAGACAGGCCAGGCTAGTCATTATGTTCATTTTCTTCGCTCGTTTTTTGTTAGTTAACTGCTTTTTGAATAACTAAGGAAATGTACAGAGATGTGGACTTGAGTCACATGACTCGAGACTCGAGTCGCAAATTTGAGGACTTGTGACTTGACTTGACATAATAAAGGAAGACTTGCGACTCGGCTCCTAAACCAAGCCATCAACTGTGATCATTATGAAAATACATTTACCTACATATATTTGTTTATCTGCATGGCTGCAGTTTTACCGTGAATAATTTTGCATGCCTCATTTCTTAAACCATGAATGGTGTGATGCTAGACATGTTCGGTTTGGCTACACTCAAAAAAATGATTCTTTAAACCTACTTAATTCAATTATGGACAGTGGTTCCACACAACCAAATTGTTTTTGATGAACATGAATGGAATTTTTTGAATCTATGCAAACTCTTTGTGTTGTGACAACCCAGCTGAATAAGGAAGAATTTATGTGAAATTGTAATGTCCAACCAACTCAATTTTTTCACTAAACCGGTGAAGTTTAGTGAACATCTTTTCGTTTATTAAAAACTGGCTAAATGTGTTTCACTTTATCAACATAAGGAGGTTTGTTTCAGACAACTCATTTAAATTATGGACAGTGGTTCCATCCAATTGGTTCTAGTTACTTTAACTAATGATTTCTAGTTAAAGTTACTCCCTTCAACAAAGCATTTTTTGTGTGATTATCTTGCAATGAGTCATAAAAGACAAGATGTCACAAATAATCAAGTGTATTTGTTAAACAAGAGCAAGAATTACAGTTACAACCAAATTATAAAATTACAGAAATATTAAACTACTGTCATTTTCTAATTGGCATATAAAGGTAACCAATCAAACCTTAATCCAGGAACAGGAACTGGCTCCAGAAATAACTTCTGCAGTACTCCAAATGTGTACCTGGTTTCAGGAGTTCAAGTTTAGTCCATATATCAGTCCCAGCAACATGTTTGTTCATAGGGTTTACTGGTAAGGTAAACCCTGAAGAACTTTATCTTCCAACACTCCAACATCTGCTGGGCTGTCTTCGATGTCTGCACCTTCAAATCTTCTGACATAGATTCCCATGATTCTTCTGGATCACCTCCTGAGTGCTGCCAACGTCTGTATCCTAGAGAGGATATTGAAAAGTACTCAAATTCTTGCGTATTAAATTTACCTTAGCATTTATCATTCTTGAAAATACCAAAAAATAAATAAATAAATAAATAAAACAACTTACCATATACTCCATAATAACACTGCTAGTGTCTTCATTCGGGTACTTCAATGTCATTAGTCTAAAAATGCAGACAACAACAAAATTCATGAGATTTAGCCTTTACATTTTTCTTAAAAAAACGAAACAAACAAACAAAGAAAAAACACACAATTGAAAAATGTCATTCATCTATTATTCTGTCTGATCATTTCCTTACGGGAAATACAGGCAAGCAGTTCAGATGGAACTCTAACTAACATTACAGTGGAAAATGAAACCAGAACAGTACTGGACCAGATCAGCACAGAAAGCCACTGTCCTGCAGAGTTTAGCAATATTTCCAAATAAAGGTATAGTTCACCCAAAAATGAAAATTCTGTCATTTAATTACTCACCCTCATGTCGTTCCAAACCCACAAGACCTTCATTCATCTTCAGAACACAAATTAAGATATTTTTGAAGAAATCCGAAAGCTTTCTGACCCGGCATAGACAGTAATGCAACTGAAATGCTCTTAGGCCCAGAAACGTAGTAGGGACACCAGTAAAACAGTCCATGTGACATCAGTGGTTCAACCATAATTTTACAAAGCAGTGAGAATACTTTTTGTGTGCAAAGAAAACGAAAATATTGACTTTATTAAACAATTCTTCTCCAAATTGTGTCTTCCGCCATTATCGAGAGTACCTCTTTGCATAACGCATGCGTGTGATTCTGCTGACGTAGAACATGTATGTGCTGGGCCTTGTTTGCTTGCAGAGGAAAGCAATGTGCATACATCATGATACTCTCCACAATGGCAAAATACGTGATTTTGAGGAGAAGAATTGTTGAATAAAGTAGTTATTTTTGTTTTCTTTACCCACAAAAAGTATTGTCGTAGCTTCATAAAATTATGGTTGAACCACTGATGACACATGGACTATTATATCGAAGTCTTTACTACGTTTCGGGGCTTGGGAATATTTCAGTTGTGTTGGTGTCTATGCAGGGTCAGAAAGCTCTCTGATTTTATCAAAAATATCTTCATTTGTATTCTGAAGATGAACAAAGGTCTTACAGGTTTGCTAATCAAGGTTTTTAGGAATTCTCAAACAAAAGCAAAGTCTTACTAAAAGTTCCAGGCAGGGGTGTTGGAGCTAAACTCCAGAACACTGGCTCTCCAAGAGCAGGTTTGACACACCTGCCTTGCTTTAAAATGTATTGTTTTTGGGAAGTTAATGTATTCACAATATCTGTCAGTTTACAGTAATACCATGTATTGTATTAATAAACCTATTCTTATTATATCTGTCTTTTTTGTTAATGCCCAAGACCATAACCCTAAAACTCAGTGGCTGGTGAGACAATGTTTTAAAGGGGTCATCTGATGCAGAACTCACTTTTACATGATGTTTGAACATATATGCATGTTGGCAGTATGTGTACACAACCACCCTATAATGATAAAAATCCACCCAGTGTTTTTTTTTTTTTTTAAATCTTTAAAAGTAATATACCCTTTTTCAAATCAGGTCATTCTCAGCTTCTAGTTGGTGTGATGTCACACCGATCAAGGCTGCTCCCACAATAGTTGATTTACATGACCGTCTTATCTTAGACCCACCCTAAATGAGCTGAGTGAGAGCTGAGAACAGTCTGACCACCATTATTGTGTCGACTCCGGTGCAGGGGAAGACAACAATGTCTCAGATTAAGCAATTGAGGTGCTCTGTTGTTGGATGTAATAATGATCTAGCGGTCATCATTTACTCCCGACATCTGAGCTACTGAAGACGCAGAGGATTAATGTTACTTTTGTTTTTGAAGGATATGTGTCTGGCGTTCTTCATAATTGTGTCTATGTTCACACTAATAATTTGTGATCCAGCTTCACCTACAGCAGAAGTGAGTTTATGGGTGTTTTTGGTGCATCTTTGCAAATCGCCTTTCTTAATAATGTGCAAGTTAGCAAGTTTTGCATTGGCTGGTAACCCCACAGAAGAGAGAGGCCGGGTGAGTAGAGCTCATTAGTATTTAAAGGAACATGCAACAGAATGGCCCACTCTGAAAAGGGCTGATTTTGATATGGTAAAATGGGTGTTTTTTTTAAACTACCACTGAAAAATTTTAACAAAAGTATGTTATAGACTTCTCATTAAGACTCTAAGAAATCACATCAACAGCATCTGATGACCCCTTTAACATGTTTAAAAAAAGTTTTTGTTGAGTGTAGCGGTTCTTACCTGTGTAGTGGGGAACCAAGAGGGTTTATTGCTTTATCCAAGGACTCTTCTTCGGTTTGCAATCATCTTCATAAGATTTGCAGTGTGGATCCATCCATTGGCAAAGACAGTTGACACTAATGGACCTATGGTTATTCTGCCTGTCTCATATTCTGCACAAATCTGTAAACACATGAAGTACAATTTGTTACAAGAGCACCCATATATAGTTTAACAGCAAAGACAAATTCAGCGATCAAAAAATTTGTGTGAGTGATTATTGTCATGTATATTATTCCAAAAGGGTGGACACGATCTGGAGCATATTTAAAGTCATAAAATGACTGTAAAAAGCATGATTTATAGTTCAGGCACAACTTTTCACAAAAACATTAAGTTTATAAAATGATAAACATCACATTTCTGCCTTCATTTTTAAGAAAAGGAATGAGTCAAAAGTACCCATTACATACACACACACACACACACACACACACACACACACACACATATGAAGAGTTAATTTGCAAAAACAACTAAATCATTTTTATTAATTTTCATAAAATATGTTTTTTATTGTGTTTTTTTTTTTTTTGTGTGTGTGTTTTATTGTGTTAGTAGCTGTATTTTTGAGCCATTAATATTCAATCAAAATAAACCAACCACAGTTTGATTGATATTACTTGGAATTCAGAATAATAACAACAGAAAAAACATGATTTTTAATTTTTTTTTTTTTTTTAAAAACAGAGTTATCTGCAAATTAACTCTTAATATATACAAATATACAAATGAACTCTTCATACACACACACAAATACATACAATTTATTAACACATAACATATCAATATATCTTAGTGTCTTACTTGTTTAGATTTCTAGAAGACACATCAGCTTCTTAACCATCCACCAGTTCACATTTACAACTGCGTGCATTCCTCTAAAACTGAAAATGCAAAATACCCTTATTACTTTTCGTTTATAAATGATGAAAAATCAATACAGCGGTTCACTTACCTTAGCCAAAACTTTTTTTTCCGTCAGTAAAGTTGTGACATTCCTTCATTTCGCCAAAGTTAGGCAGCGATGAAGAAACCCGTGATCAAATGTATGCTGTTATAAAAACGAATAGCAGATAAAATGTTAAAAGTACGCAGAAGTCGAATGTGGCATTATTTGTACTTGCTTTCGTGCTTTAGCTAACGCTAATTTTACTGGCACTTGAGTAGCCTAGAAAGAGCACAGGAAGGTTTTATTTAACTGCCTGTCTATCATTAATAAGACGGAAAAGCACTTTGAATTTTAATAATTCGACGCATGCTCTGTTCCACAAGCACACGTACAAATACACTACAGTCCATATGCGCGTTCACATCTCCCAGCCACACGAAATCATCTATTAACGGCGCAATAAACCAGTTTCACTCGTCTGCAAAACAACACTAAAAGCATACTAAAAACGCTTACAGAAATTAAAGTTTTTGACTTAACACAAAGAAGTCTTTAGATTTTCTTACCTGACTGGTACTTCTAGCTCCGACGCCATGATACACCTCCTTCGCGCCGTCTTCATCAAATGCGTTGGAAACGTCATATCCGTTTTTTTGAACGGCGAAATTAAACCGTTTACGTTAGTTTAACGATTGATAATTAAGTAAAATGGAAACTTAAACAGTTTAAATTAATAGAGCACAATACAATAGTGTTTTGGTGGTAAAAGAAACATACTTGTGTTGTTTTAACAATAAATACCTGGGTAAAATGAACAGTGGCACAAAACCATTTTTTTGAGTGTACTTGTGGCCAAGAGACATTTAACTTGTAAACTTGAAATATTAACTCATCCCATAAAATCATTACAATAATAAAATTTTATTTTGAATAAAGAAAAACAAAGACTAAAATAGATTATAACTGATATTGCACACGATCGTCTCCGTGACAGCATGAAATCTGAATAATTTGTTGAAGGAATAGCCTGTATAAGAACATAAAATAATATAGAACTAATATAAAACACATCCCATCCAATCTTTTAAATCCATTCACGGATGGTTTCTTATTTTTTGTTTAACATTTGTATATATTATAACCAGTGGTGTAGTGGTGCCTGAAGTGGGTATGCTTCATTTATTCCCTGACTCTTCGCAATCTTACTTTTCCGCTTCATTTCATGTATCTCTTTGCTCAGTAATTAACGTTCTAACCTATGTTATGTAGACCTAATGGTAGGTCAGTAGGTGGCGATAAATGAGCGTCTGTACTACGTATTAGCAAGTTATTAAATAATTGACTCAGTTGATTAATTAAAATCACTGATTCATTAACAAATGAAACAGGTGACTTAAATTATTCATTCACATAGGCCTATATGTCTTTACAAACAATGATTCATTCCTCAATGAAACACCCCAAATTATTTTATCTTTATATTATACTTACTATAGACTATTATTGATATTAAATTTACTGTAGTAATTAATACAGAGACACTAATTTGGGCAAATAGCACTATTGACTTGTTTACGACTTGATGCTTAAAGCGGAGGACTTGCGACTCGACTTGGACTTGCCCGCCTTGACTCGGGACTTGACTTGGGACTTGAATGTAAAGACTCGAGACTTACTTGTGACTTGCAAAACAATGACTTGGTCCCACCTCTGGAAATGTAAGCATTAATAACTTACGATGTTTCTAATAAATTGTTATCATGTTAAACATAAGTTAAGTCATATTGAAAACATTAGGCTGATTTTAGCCTTATGCTGGTGTTGGTTCACTTTCCGTTATTGAAACGAAGTGAATTAAATAAATTAGCACGATAATATGGTGTATGGGCGATCTCACAGGCTGACGCCAGGACAATATGAAAATTAAGCATATCGCCCGACACTAGTAATCTGAAGGAAAATTATTTTATCTTGGAAAAGTCGTTGTGCTTTATAATTTTTACACAAAAAATACACACATTGTATTAACAGAAAAGTATCCCTAAGTACACGGTGTCAGTAATCCACTGTTTAATGTTAAAGACAGACTGAGGTAAGGATACACAAAACGATTAAATCCACATTAATTTCCCCATCTCCATATGTTTGCTTCATGACTGAGGCCCCTGTGGATTACTGTCTCTGTTTGACTAAAAGTAAACAATCACTTCATATTTGCCAAGACCTTTAACTGTAAGTCTAGTGACATTTCAGTTGGGTGAAGTACTGTCAGCTGAAGTACTGTGACTCCTAGCAGAGGTTAGTTTTTCTTCATTCTGTTGTCTGGCCTCTGCTGTCATTGCTTGTAATGTGACTGCATTTCAGAATATCGGGAGACGGAGGGAAATTACATTCATCTGTAGGTGTCTTACTTACAGCTGGTGTCTGAGTAGAAATATTAATACTGTGCTGTATTATTTAATTTTTGTTGATTTACATGAAATATCCAAGAAGTCAGGACTGATTTTCAGCCTTTTCACAGATTGTAGTTTGTAAAATAAGTTGGTGTTATTGGTTGTTTTAATTATCTGAATGATTCTGGGAAACTCTAGGAGCTGTTAAATAAAGTTGGCAGCTAGATTGCTTATAATTGATTCATTAGTTTATTTGTTTTTTAGCTGTTTAAGCAGGGAAATATGCTAGCGGAGACTCTAATAATAGTCTTGTGTAGCCTTTGACTGGACCTCAAGGTTTGATAAATATTGCAGTTAATTCCGGAGGCAGAATGAGTATCATCTTTTAAAGACTTGATCTTACTAACCTTGCAACAAATCCAGTAATTTTCATCCTCAAAAGCATTTACTGTGTCAGCCTGGTACCTTGTAAATACGAGTTTGTTTTCAGACAGACCTCAGGGTTTCTGTGGGTTCTTAAGTCTTAAAATGTCTTCAATTTGATTTGGTTAAGTTTAAGGCCATAAAAAGACTTTAATAGTATAACAAAATTCTTAATTATTTTAAGTGTTCTCAAAGTTTAGGATGGAAGAACAGAGTCGCCACAGTACAGACATGTCATTATTAAACTTTAAAAGGCTGCAATTCAGTTAAAAAATGCGAGTGCTGCATGTTTCAAAGACAAAATATAGCGCCGTTGCACGTTTCACAGGACTGCGGTTTCAGAGCAGTTAGCGGTTCGAAAAGTTTTCAAACAGTAAGATTTTTAATATTTTTTTAAAGTCTCTTCTGCTCACCAAGCCTGCATTTATTTGATCCCAAATACAGCAACAGCAGTGATAGTGTGAATTATTTTTACTATTTAAAATAACCACTTTCTATCTGAATACATTTTAAAATGTAATTTATTCCTGTGATCAAAGCTGAATTTTCAGCATCATTACTCAAGTCTTCAGTGTCACAGATCATTCTAATATGCTGAACTGAAAAATATATATATATATATATTTTATTTATTTATTTATTTATTTATTTATTTATTTATATTTAATAGAATTATTTAATATTGAATGGAAAGATCCAAAGATCAGCATTTATCTGAAATGAAAAGCTTTTGTAACATTATACACTATACGATTCAAAGCTTGGAGTCAGTATAATTAAAAAAAAAATATATATATATATATAGAAAGAAATTATACAATTAATACTTTTATTTAGCAAGGATGCTTTAAATGAATCAAAAGTGATGATAAAGACATTTATAATGTTACAAAATATTTCTATTTCAGATAAATGCTGTTTTTCTGAACTTTCTATTCATCAAAGAAACCTGAAAAAATTCTCAGCTGTTTTCAGTTTACATAATAATGTTTCAGTTTCTGTTTACATAATAATAATAATAATAATAATAGTAGTAATAATAAATGTTTTTTGATTAGCAAATCAGAATATTAGAATGATTATATTTTTGGGCTTTATATTGTATGGGTTTGTTTTGTAACACAGTGCAGTAGTAATTTTATTTGTGCAGGTCTTAAAAAAGGTCATAAAAGTCTTCAATTTGATTTTAAAACTCTGCAGAAACCCTGCACCTGCTTCATGGCCAATCAGATTTGGCCTTACTAGATCAAGAAAGTGTTATTCAGTTTTGTGTGCAGTATACAGCCATATGACCAGGTTAAATCGGATATCAGTCTTTCCCCTGCATCAGTACAGCACCCTTATATTTATTTTTCAATTAAAATTTGATTCTTCATTTTGTTATTTTAACAGTAAATAGGTTTCTTGCTTTAGTTCGATCAGCTTTGAATTTGACAATTACTAGAACTACTTTTTTACTCCTTTTTTTTTTTTTTTTTTTTTTTTTAATTAAACAGTCAAGGTAGTCTTGAAGGAGTTAGGTTAGCAGTGTTAATGCTAACTTTTTTATTATGCAATAAACAATTTGGTTACTGTGTTCGCCACTTGATGTCCAGTGCAAAATCCGGGTCCTGAATCAAATCTAGTTGAGCAGTTACTTAAAGCATCTTCATTTCTTTTAAAACCCTCCTATTTCAATTGGGTCAGTTTTGACCGGAAGAGGTACATAAAAAAGAAAAAAAGAACAAAACTTGTGTTAACTTGTGCTATTTACACTAAGTTTTTTCTTAGTGATGCATACTATTTACACTAAGTGCAAATAGCAATGGATTCTGCACTAGGTGAAAAGAGCAGTATTTTTTAGCGATATGCTATTTACACTAAGTGCAAGTAGGTACAGGTTGTGTTTACACTGTTAAAATAGCAGGATTTTCTGCTATTTGTAGTACTTATTCCAAATGGTGGCAATTATTGCACCTCAGTATTGTAGTACATTATAAAACAGTATGCAGTAATAATGTATTGAGTGTTAATTATCATTTTAATTCAAATTATTAAATGGATGGCACCTTATTGGAACAGTAAAGCCCTCCCTACACCTACCCTAACCCTACCCAATACTTTTTCAACTTTTTGATTATTTCCTTAATTTTAATTGAAAATAAATGCCTTTCCGATGTGATATGAGATTTGAAAAGGGAGAAAAAAAAAGTCGGACTCAAACCCAGGTCGATTGCGTCAAAAGATTATGACGTATGCTTTACTCTTTCCGCCAATGGAGCCGTTGTTTGACGATCGTCTTTAGTAGTGTTGACTAGCCCAATCACACGTTGGTGGGCAGAGTTAATGTAAATAGCCTCTGCCAACAAGGCGGGCTGTTTGCACAAAAATGTTTTAAATTGTGTTTCGTTAAGTTTTGTCCCGAGTACAAGCTGAAGCTTTGCGCACTTTATCCATTTGCTAGATTTGTCTCCAAAATACTTGGAGTAAAATATATTTAGCCTCCAAAATCTTGCAAACTTCTAGGACTGAGTTTTGTTGCTAAACATGAATATGAATATATAAACACATGAAAAGTCTTCTGATATTTCATAGATCAAGGCAAACCAAACCATGTGTCTTTGAGCATGTAACAATGATTCAGCATGATGACAGAATTTACTGCTTTATTGTCATATTTATCAAGCCAGATTGGAGAGACGGGTGGTATCAGACGGGTGGTATAGAGAGAGTCTGTGACAAGAGACGGGTCTCTCTCTCCAACTTGCTCACACACACCACAGTACTGCACCTTCATCCTCCTTCCTCTGATTGAAACCATGGCAGATGGGGTGCAGCAAATTGGAAGGCAGAACGGTGCTGATCCGAAGGTTGCCTTTTCTCTCTCTGATAAAAATATTAATTTTCAGCTTGGGCTCAAGCTGCTGATCGGGGGCAAGCGTGTGCTGTTGAGATGATGAAGGCTTTGGAAAGACAGCCAAAGTCCATGTCCACTTGAAGCCTCTCAGAAGTTCCTCACAGTATTCTTACCTGCCTCTGTTCAGAAAATGAGAGACGAAACAGTGGAATGAAGAAGAGAATGATATTATTGTGGAGGCACACTCAAATTTTTGTCACCGTCTCTCTGTACCCATGCTTTTGTTCTACTTTTTATTTTACAATTTACGTTTTTGGCTGCCTTGAGCCGTTTTACAGACTGGTTCAGAATAAATGCATTGATGTATTTGATGTCACTGTGCTGTAGATGTAATCTAGTAGATGGACGATGTTCTCCTGTTGTTGCACCATGTTATAGTGCTGCCCACAATGCTAGCCAAATACTTAGTTTTATCCTGTTCCTTAAGGGTTGATCACATTTACCGTTGTTCGGCAGATTTTCATGCACAAAGTGCACTCATTTCAGTAGAATCCAGATGCATGCATGCAGATTTGTGGCCATGAGAATTTCAGCTTCACAGCAGCTGCTTACGGCTGCCTGCTTTTAATATTCATACTGAGCTCTTTGTTCTCCCTGTGTATACAACACTATGCTTTTTATTCTAAATCACCCTCGGTTGTTTTCTCTCTTGTACATTTTCACTCTCTCATGTATCTCTTGTCTTACTTTCTCACCTTCTGTCTTTTTGTCTTTCTCTCTCTGTCTCTAAAGTTAACTCAAGTGAAAGTGACGGCAGTGATGCTGAGCTCAGTGAATGCAGCAGTGACAGGAAGACCTTCATGTCTGAGACCGATCAAAGAAGAGATTCCGGTAATACACATCTCCTGGAAATTCACTGCCAAATATACACAATCCACCCACGCAAACTTGTACAGACTAATACAACTCCATCTGTTAGATCTACCGTGTTTCACAGAAAACACAAATCCCCCTACAGCTTAGTTTTGATTGTTTGT
Organism: Cirrhinus mrigala; assembly: GCA_036247105.1. NCBI lineage: Eukaryota > Metazoa > Chordata > Actinopteri > Cypriniformes > Cyprinidae > Cirrhinus > Cirrhinus mrigala. The sequence continues at coordinate 12,584,043 of CM070011.1, forward strand.
TTTACAGCTTGATTCACAAAATAAGCTTTTTTTATTTATTTTTTTTAAATAAAAGCCCATACATATATATATATATATATATATATATATATATATATATATATATATATATATATATATATATATATATATATATATATATATCTTTAGCAAAAATTCTGAATTTGAATGTTGAATTTTTTTTTTTTTTTTAATTGTGAACATCTTTGTGCACCCAGAATCGAGTGGAGGCCAAGTGCAAACACCTCTGCAGTCCAGCATGACCAGTCCAACTCAAACCAGCTTTAATATGGAAAGCCTTTCCAGCTTGGCCAGCGAGCGAAGCAGCAGCAGTTTCAATCCGGGTCTGGAAGAAGAGGTCATGGACCATAGTCAACCTTTACTAAGTAGGTGCCCACATACATGTTTACTTACCTGTCTAAATGGCGACTCTAACATAAAACTTTCTGCACTGTTAAAACAAAAAACATTTTTACAATTGGGGAGGCCCCCAAAAGAAAGTTTGTCCCCAAAATATGGTTACTTAAACTAGGTGTGGGAATCTTTCAGTACCTCACAATTAGATTCAAATCGATTCTTGGGGTCATGATTCAATTAAAAATCGATTCCCGATTTTTCAATTTTAAATCACGATTCACAATTTTTGTGCACACTGGACATCAAACGCACCAGTTTTTATTAATACTAGACAAACCTATAGTATGGGTAGTCCTAAATCAGTGTTTCATACTAACTGTTAACTTCCTAATAAATTAAAAATATTTTACACTTCCCATTAGGGATGTGCCTGAATCTGATCATACTGTGTTCAGAAAAGGAAATGACGTACTACAAAACCCCTAAATACCAGATGGGAGGACAAAATATCTTTCAATGTTTTCTCTCGCAATTATATCATTGGGTAGTTATTAGGGGTGTCCCCTAATAGTCGACTAACCGTTAATCGACAAGAAGAGGCTTGGTCGATCTCAAGTATGGCTTATCATCTGACATACTGTATGTAAGTACTAGCAACTTTACATGGCCGGTCAATCTAATGTTAACGTAGAAAAATGTGCACTATTGAAGTGTTTGTGTGGAAGTGTGGAAGCTGAACAGTAGCACACTTACTGCATGACAGATGGAAGCGCCTGTGCGGTTACTTACTGCTCTTAAAATACTCCATCTTCATGGTCATACAGAAAATAGTAATAAATCTTTCGACTCTGTAACGACTACATTTATTTGTGTGCACTCACAATAACAACAAAGCAAACAGGATGCGCTTTCTGCCTGCCGTCTCAGTCACTGTGAACTTGAGCGCATCAAAAAAAAAAAAATAACCGAAACTTTGTGTATACTTGCCTTATACAGACATGAAAATATATTTATGGAGAGCGAAATGTCTACTTTCAAATGAACCAGTTTAAATGGAAAACAGATATTCTCAGATTGTGTAATGCGTATGAAACATGCATACAGGCGCATCACTAGCCTACTGCGGAGATGATGAGTTGCCGACTTAATCTCTTAAGCCGAAAACAAAGAAACAAAGTTATCAATACATTATTGAAATGTTAATGCAGCCTCCTTACTGTTTTTCTGTTTATAATCATTACTTTTGCCGTGTGCTGTGGCAAGCCTTATGTGTGCACTTGAGCGCTTATTAGGCTATGTAGGCAATTAAAGTCTCGTTATTATGATTTAAATTGTTTATTAATAAATGAGCGATCAGTCGACTAATGCTTAAAATGAACGACTACTAGTCGACCAGAAAAATCTTTACTCGAGGGCAGCCCTAGTAATTATACTGTATATAAATTGTGGACATCAGGGAGCTGTTATTAATATGCGGGACATTGAAACAGTTTTTGAATGCATGCTTGTGCTCTACCTTCACTTTCGAGATTCGCGATCACACGGAGCAGCGGTAGGCCTACTTACCACATATTTTACAAAATTAGATGTTTGTCAGTGATGCTCAGGATCTGCAAATCATTTGCCATCGTCCTATCAGTCATCTCTCCTTATTCTGTTTATGTGGTAAGTGAAATGTATATTATGTACTCTAATGTAACAGGCTACCGCTAGCGCAGCTAACCAGCTATTATTATTATGATGATTATTATTATTATTATTATTATTATTATTATATTAACTAGAAAATCGACTAGAAGACTAAATCACGATTCATATGTGAATCAATTTTTTCCCCCACCCCTAATGAACACACACACACACACGCTGCGAATTAGCTCAAAAGGGAAATGTATATAAATAAGTACAATTAATTGATTAATTACAGTTATTTGCCAGTAGTAACTGTAGCAGAATTAATTTTCTATCAACTAATCTGTTTGTCCAGCAAACATTCAGTATACTTTCATATCAACTCTAAGAAATGATATTTTCTTGGCCACAGCAAATACATTTCTTAAAGTACTGTTGCATTAGAGCATGTAGCTCGAATCAGAATTGTAAAGGGACAATAATTTTACAAGGCAGAATCAGAATCAAAACTCATGTAATTTGTGCACAAGAGTTTTGTTAACGAAGGACTAACACATAACTAATCTAAACAAACAACATGAAATCACTCATACATGGGGGAAGGGCAAGTGAGAACCCCTTAGAGAAAAAAGAAAATAAAGCTATGAAAAGAGTCAATTAACCACCTGAGTAAAACCATCAGTGCCGTCTACAGCTTATACTAAACCTCTGTTTGTTTAGTGAAATGTACGATACTTGCATTGCCTTGGTCATTGAACAAGTGTCCGAATGCAGTCTCGGGTGAAAGTCTTGATGGTTTGGAGCAGTGGTGGTTTTGAAATCGTGATCACGTTCTTCCAGGTCAGAAGAGTGATGAGCTCCAAAGATGTTCTGATTCGATGGTGACTGGGAGTTTCTTCCCATGTGGAAAGTGAAGAAGAACCAAGACCCAGCTATATCCTGTGATCTTTGGGGAATGGAAAAACAAGGCCGCAAGGCCTGGTGCAGTCTTAGGGAAGTCCCGAAGAGTTCTAGCTCATCCTCTTAGGTTCTAAGTGCAAGGTAACCGGCTCAGGCTCCCCGTGGGTTCCTCCACATGGGCAGCAGTCAGAAGATTTTGCAGAAGAGAGAGAAGAGAGAAGAGAAAAGAGGAGAGGGATCACTCGTGTGACGCCTTTAAGGTCTCTGGAGGCTACACCTCCATGAGGTCTAAGAGCCAATGGTGATTTTCACTTTTGGAGGGAAAGTGTACGACTCTTTGTCCGTGTGCATGGTATTTTGCATATGTAATTTGATTGGGTGTTGATGCAAAAACTACTAAGGATTTTTAAAACACTAATATATTGCATAGGTATCAACATACAATATACACCATCTTTTAGATCATCAAAATACGAATTCAAAGAGACCAAATATGGCATAGGTAAGTTATACTACACTAGAGATCTATCATAACAAATGCATACAACAGAATACAATGAAAAACACAAAATACAAGGCAGTAATACTATACACAATGACCTGGGGCTTTGTGTGATAGGAAGGTCAAAGAAAGGTTTGTCTGTGAATGAATGGGAAAGAGTCCATTTCTCTAGGCATTGTGTCTTTCCAATGGGCAAATGTAGTGTGCTCTGCTTGCATTCCTTTGAGCAATAAAACCCATGTTATCAGACGGTTGCCCTGGCAACTGAGCCCTTTTGGGGTGTTACTTGCTTTTGGGGGTTTCTCCAGAACTCCAACATATAGCTGGCTTGTTGGTTTTGAAGATTATTTGTTAAATGTAACAAATAACTGTGTGTCTGATTGGTCCAGATGCTGCACACACACATTCATCTTTTCCCCTCAGAGCCACGTACCACTGACAGCTATACACTAAATAGGGTGGTCTTCCCTGTGCTTATTTGAAATACTCGTATTCAGTGAGGGATTTGCCCTTGTCACTGTTTGCTAATTCAAGTATCACTATTACTATTGTGCATACTATTCCTTATTACCTGCATTGAAACCATCTGGGGGCCTTGGTGTGGGCTTTTTTTGACTTGCTAGTAACGGCTTAGCAACCTCATCGCAATGTACTGAAAACCACTTAAGCAACCACATAGCAACTCCCACAGCACACTGGTATTGTGGCATTGAGTTTCACACAAGCATGCAGTTTACTTTAGGTAATGTACAAGCCTACTCGTATATGTTGTTCATGCTCCTAAATTTACCGTAGGACATAAATGTGTGGACATGTGTCGGTGTTGCATCCATGCATCCGTGACTCATTAGTAGCCCCAGACAGAATCTGCTGAATGTTTCTGTGCTTATTTTAGGATAAAATCTGTGGAATTTTGCTAGATGGGTTTACAGTAAACATGGAAATGTTGCACATTTTTATTGATAGATGAAAGCATTGTCACATTAGACAATGTATTTAATAAAGAACAGTGTAAGGAATGTCAGGTGATCAAATTCTTTGTGTATACACTTAAAAATAAAGATTCCAAAAGGTGTTTTCACAGCACTGCCATAGAAGAACCATTTTGGGTTTCCCAAAAAACAATTCAGTGAACAGGTCTTAAAGAGCAGGTCATATGGGTTTTCGAAAAATATCTTTTTTGCATTGTATAATGTAGCTATCTTTCAATGTAAACAGTCTGCAAAGTTGTTAATCAAAAAAGTGCATGATAAACAAAGATATTGTCTCTCAAAAGAAAGAGTCAACTCAGAGCCGCCTTAAGGAGTCGTTATAGTTTCGAATCTTCTGCCTGTTACTGATATACGTCACTCATTAACACATTAGCATAATCCCCTCCTGCTCGCGAAATACGAACATGCTGACCTGCCCGCAAACACTTCTGCTAGTTAGTGTATTTTTCATCATGTTGAGAAGACGCTGTGTTTTTTGTCAAAGTGAGTTTTTGTTTTCGTTGCTGAAAGATGATCATGTGAAGAATCAGTGATTCACATTCATTTTTTCCACGATACCACAGCAATACAATTCGAACATTTTGTTGTGCTCGTTTTACCAAGGACAGCTTCTCTAATCTTGGCTTTTGTCTTCTAATCTTCTTTATTTGGACTAACAAGCATCTCCGAACCACAACCTGTAAGTACGATTGATACGTTATGAATACATTTTCAATTGAGTGGTCAAAATAGCAAGTTGTTTATGCTAATATGTAATGTATATGTAGTGCAGCTTTAGGTTTCCAGGTAAACCACAATATTACTGTCTTACTGAAATAGTTCTGATAATTCGCTGTGAACCCACTATTTCCTAAGAATGTGTCGATTCATGTAGACTGTTGTTGTTCTGATTACTTTGTGTAATAAAGAATGTAGACATAAATTGGTTTGCAAACTGTGTTGTTTCATCAGTTAGTCACGTTAACGCTCTGCTAACGTATCCACCATTATTGTTTTAAGTGTTTAGCAGTTAACAGTTTAGCAGCTAAACTTTAGCTCTGGGCACGATTCGCTTGCATAAATGTTCAAAAGTTTTTATGTCATTATTTTAAGAATGGATTGGAGCACGTTATTATTGTTTTGGTGCATGCTTTGTTAATGGTAGCCAGGGTTGCCAGGTTTTCACAACGAAACCTGCCCAAATTACTACTCTAAACTAGCCCGTTTTGAGGGAGGTCCTCTGTTAAAAATCACCTTCCGGGGGAGAAAATACACGTTTTTTTTGTTAGATTTGTATTCCAGGCCCTAAATATGACATTATTGGGTTTGCTTCAACCTGCAGACATCAAAAACAACTATGGACTTGGCAACAGTGATGGCAGCGCTCGCTAACTTGCTCAAGTACTCTCTGTACCAGTCACAACAGGCTTGGCCAGCTGACTAATCAGAGCAGAGTAGGCTTATGAAAGGGAGGGGTTTACCTTGCACTTAGAACTGATTGATCAAATCGTTTCGAAATCATTGAGAAATTACTTTATGTATAAATCTATATTCTGAGCAAATTACAACGTTTACTGACCTTAGATGCATTTAAACCAGTTGTAGGGGGCTCCAACACAATATTAATGCTGCCTTCACGCCATGTCGTAATTACCGTAATTCCGAGATGACAACACGTGACATTTTACTTGTAACTTTCCATGTTGTCGGACTCGGAGGTAGCGCCTAAGTAGTGCCAAAATGAACCTGAATGCAGGCACGTGGTACATCTGTAACTGGTTTAAGTCATAATTCTAAAAACATTTAGAGTTTACAAGTTGTAATTACGAGTTCAGGAACACGTGAGGGCTTTGACGTTGATAGTGTTGCCATAGAAACACATAATTCAGATAGAGTAGAACGTGTTTTTATCTCGGAATTACGGCATGGCGTGAATGCAGCTTTAGACACTTTAAAATACCGTATGGCCTGATCCTTAAAGGGATAGTTTACCCAAAAATGTAAATTCTGTCATTAATTATTAATATGCCTGTGCAACCATAGATGGCAAAAGTACACACATCCTTCACTCAAGTAGAAGTACAAATACTCATGTTTAAAAATACTCTGGAAAAAGTATTTTTAGTATTTTTTACTTAAGTTAAAGTAAAGAAGTATGGGCTCAAGTAAACTTAAACTCAAGTAAAAAGTACCCATTACTACTACCTGTTTTAGTGTCACGCTGGTAACTGGGCCTCACATGATATTGACACATTAATACAAAATAACTTATATTTAAAATATGTTAGCTAATGACTGTATCAAGGCTAAACAACCAGCATGTAGAACAGGGCCGGATTAGGACAAAATTTCAGGCTGAGAAATCTCACACTCATCCAGGCCATCCCATAAACCCACAACAAATTCTGAAACCATAGACAACCCTATTTTTTTGTATGGCCATCACATTTAAATAAATGTTTAAAACCTTAAGAAGAAAAGATGATTACAATCTGTTTTAATTTTACTACAAGCATAGTTTTAGGACACATCTCATGGTTAGACTATGGTTAGCAAAACCATGGTTCATTTGTGGTTACCATGGTTTAACTATAGTAACCATGGATTTTCGTTTTAATTTTCATAAGAGTTGTGTTGTTATCTGCCCTAGCTCCTTCTGAACGGACAAAACGATGTTTTATAACATTTGTTTGCTAAATTACTACTGTAACTTTACAGTAACTTGATGTCGTTAAACATAGAGTATTTTGAGTGATGATAGTAGTTTAGTTTAGTTTCGTTTATAGTACTACTGCTGTACTTTTGTCTTTGTTTACTTAGTTAGGCATTAAACTGCTAGCAACTCTTAGCAGCCTGTTTACAGATGAAACTGACCTGCACTTGAAGTCCTGAACAGGTCAGTAGTTTTGCCTCTATGATCCACCCGGGCGCTTCCACTCCATTCTCGAGTCACTTGCAATGATTACTCTGATAGAAACCGTTTGGCGGAGACACAGAGTGTGTGCGAGCCGAGTCGCGTTGCCAGTCAAGACTAACCGATCCATGATGTGTTAGAGATTTGTTATTGAATGGTGATCCACCAAATGCTGATTAAAACTAAAGTAACGAGCCTGGTTTGAAAATGTAAGAAGTAGAATGTACAGATATTTGTGTAAAAATGTAAGGAGTAAAAGTAAAAAGTAGTCAGAAAAATAAATAGTTAAGTACTGATACTAGAAAAAGCTACTTAAGTACAGTAACAAAATATTTGTACTTTGCTACACTGTTAGACATTTCAAAGGGTTTTTACAGTAACTTACTGGCAACACTGTTGCCAGTAAGTTACTGTAATTAGAATTTACAGTAGCAAACCGTATTTAATTTACAGTTGCAAACTGTAGCTGTTTTACAGCCAAATACTATTAAAAAGATCAAATTCAACAGTATACTACTGTAATTCATTCATTTTAATATGGACTTCAGTAGATTTTATAAATTTATATATAATTAATTTAAATTTATTTTATTTTTATTCTACATAGGTACTACTGACATTCAATTAAAACAGGCACAATAATCACAAAATATCAAATACTTTATTTAAAACAATGCATGTATAACACTTAAAAATACAGTCTTAAACTGCTCAGTGAAGTTGAGAAAACTGCGTCTTCACCATTTCCCCTGTCTTAGGACGTTTTGCAGTGCATTATGTTGTATCCTCACAAAGAATCTATAGGCAACAGAAACATAATGGAGAAAAAGACATGCAGCCAAAGAATGCACAGCCATCTGCAAAACCCAGGTGCTGCTCCAAAACGTGGCCACCATCTTTGCTCACCATCCACTTTGTTAGTGACAGAAATGTCTTCTCTGAAAAACAAGTAGAAGAAATGGCACACTTTTAAAAGGAAACCCCCACACAGAATACACAAACATCTCAAAACCATAGTTGTTCTCTTACCATGAACTATCAGTCTCAGAGTGGTTGGCATGCTCGTCTTTCTTGATGCTTCATTGCAGTTGCCTTTAAAACACAAACACAACAAAATGCAGTAAATCTTAAATTCCATTAATAATTATAACAAACTAATTCTAAAACTAGAAAGGCAGCTAACAGTTAGCCATATAACTTGTCTAACCTAGCTAACATAGGATTTTTTTTCCTCAGCAGGCTGCTGGCCAACATTATACAACACAACACCTGAACAAAATTTCACATTAGTTAACCTAATGTTAATATAAGATAAGTGTTGCTTGTTGAAAATTGTTTTAATTCAGTAACTTAAATTAATAAGCTGACAAAAAACGTTTGAAACGACAGCGCACTTTACTATAGTAAAGTTTGTAACCGCCATGTTGACGAGTAAATATTACTAGGTTAAACTGGTGTGCAAAAATCTGACAAACACTCAGACAAACGTATATATATTTTTACCGTACTTGCTTGTCTTAATCTGTCGTAAATTGCATCGATACACAGCGCAGATGTTCTCCGGAACTCTTCCGCTCTCGCGGGTTCATCCCCGGGCAAATGCCGCGACGCTGCCCGCTGCTTCAGCGTCTTCCTCGGACACGAGTGGTGCGGCGCAGCGCGACTCGATAAAAGAAGACAATATAGAACCCATTAAATATACTATCTACAGTGGATGCTTACAGTACAGTAATGCCCCGGTATATTTCTGACTTACAGATGTACTTAAAGTGTTTGCGCTGTGTCTGACATGAAGGACAAACAGACTTTCCAGTCAATACAAGCGATGCAACACATCCAGTGTAGTCCGTCCCAAGCTGTTGCGGCGTTGTAGACACGGTGTAGGGCAAATCTTGTCAATCCAAATATAATAAATGAGGAAAATAAAACGACCTCAACAGAACGCCACCAATGAGAACGTTACAGCAAATACAGTAGTATACAGCAATTTTAAAAAATACAGTAAGTCTCTGTATTTGGGGTCTGATGTCACAGAAAATTCCCACAATGCAATGGTTATTACAGTTATTTACTGCAGTATTATACTGGGTGATATACAGTTAATAACTGTAGAAATTACAGAAATGTCTAACAGTGTAGTTCCCATCTCTGTATGCAATCCTGCATAGAGAGCAATGCAACTACCGTGTTCAAGGCTCAGAAAGGTAGTAAGAACATTGTTAAATGTGACATCAGTGGTTTAACTGTAATGCTATGAAGCTACAAGATTACTTTTTGTGTGCAAAAAAAACAAAAATAATGACTTTTCTCAACAAATTCTTCTCTTCTGTGTCTCGTCCGTTCTAAAGAACCTTTTTCCACTATAAAGAACGTTTTGAAGGTTCTTGGAATCATAGATTTCAATGCCAGAGTGCACATTAAACAGTTTTTCTAAAATGAAAAAGTGGTTGTTTTAAGATGGCAGCTTAATGATGTTTTGGAACCCTCTGTCACTCTTATTTGCCCATAGTATGTGTGTTTTTTTTTTTTTTTTCTTTTTTTCGGCCAAGAGCAAATAGCTTTTGCGCATGTCTGTCATTATTACCTGCGTCATTGTCCACTTCTGTATCTCTTTTCCCTACCTTAAGGAGTTTAAATTCCCACTTTCTCTAGTTAAAAAAACAAAAACAAAAAAACAAATAGCCCTCATTATTCCAATGATATTGTGCGTCTTGCTCGAGCGCTCTCCAATTTGTACCACTCACTTTCAGAGATAAGAACTCTCCCCTACTTCGCCTCTTCACAGGCTTCTGCAAGCTTAGCATGAAGCGCGATATCTTCCTGCCCTCTGTGTTAATGATAAAACTTTCAAATGTCAATGCACGACATAAAGGAAACAAAATTAAAGCCTTCTGCTGTCATAGTTCTGGGCTGAGCACTGAAGTTGCGTGTCCCTGCTGTTTTGGTTGCCATTCCTTTTATTATTCGTTTTCTTGCCGAGAGTCTATGACAGCCCTCAGAACGGTTTGCAGAAAAATTGTCAGATTTGGCACACTGATTGTGGTGGGCCTGAATAGTCCCCTGACTCATTTGTGGGTCTCTCTGTCAGTGCCTTTAGCAAAACTAAAAGTTTCATATTTTCTTCTGCTTTAAACTTTTAAAGCATTTGGCCTAGTAACAAAATTCTTCCTTTGCTTTCTCACTTCAGTTTAAAGTTCAGTTTGAAAATTTCATTTACTCCCCCTCATAGAAAAAAAGAAAGCGTTCTTTGTGTGGCCTTCTTTTTTTTCCTGGAGAACATAAAAGGTATTTTGAGAAATGGTTTTGTCCTTACAATGAAAGTCAGTTTTCACGAGAAATGTTTAGTTACCAAACATTCTTCAAAATATTTCCTTTTGTGCTGTTATACAGGTTTAGAACGACTTGAGGTTGAGTAAATGTTTATTTTTGAGCTAGGAAGGCTGTGCATCTGTGTCTCCTTGTTCATCTATATAGTTCAGTGTTTTTTAAAATGTCTCTATCCATGTTAAAACTGCACAACTCCCTTAGGGATTTTAATATCATCTATAAATTTCATGTATCCCGACAGGTCTTGTTTGTTTACGGTGAAGGCGAAATAAGGGGATGCAAATGTTCCTCTGAGAGCCAGGCAGCATTTATAACAGCCTGGCCTCTGTTTGTCGTTAATCACCTCATGTAATGTGCAGGCGTGTAGACACCATGCACTCTCATTCATTTTCATTCGACTTTATGTTTGCTGGCCAGCTAGTCGTAGCCAATGAGGTTGTGTGGAGATGTTCTCTCATCCAAGGTCAGGCCTGTCTCTTTTTGTTTAAACCCACACAGCCCAACACGACTTGGAGGAAAAAATAGAAATTGTTGCCATGAATGAAGAATTTGTCCCAACGAATTGTTAATTCAGCTCCTCATTTTAGTTAAATCATGGCCACAATTATCCTAAATTAAAACAAGGGAACCATAATGATTTTTTTTTTTTTTTCAATGCAAAAGATTTTGGTTTCAAATAAATGCTGTTATTTTAAACATTTTATTTATCATATATATATATATATATATATATATATATATATATATATATATATATATATATATATATATATATATATATATATATATAAAATATATTTTTTATTTTTGATCAAATAAATGCAGCCTTGGAGCATAAGAGACTATTGAAAACATTAAAAAATTAGTGTGGAAGTAATATGCAAATGGAATATTAAAAGCTTTCTTTTTGGCTGCTAATTTAAGTGTATAGCTCTGTCTCTGTCACAAGATGTATAGCCTTTACGGTGTTTGCAGGAAGAACTAATCTTGATCGGTGACAAATTAACTCCCATAATAAAAGTGTCTCCAATATTATTGCTGCTTTCTTCAAACAGCCTCCAGTATTTTAACATCTAACAGCTTTTATCACACTGTATGATAAATCTGAAATGTCAAATGATTTACACTGGCTCATAATTGGATGGCCAATTCCTCTGTTCTTCTGTGACATGTAAAAGCTCTCTGTAAACAAGCACCAGCAACACATTGTAATAGAAGCAGTGAGATGACAGAAATGACCCATGTCCCCCTTTCTCTCCATTTTCTCCAGCTCTCTGCTGCTAATGTGCCATGTGTCTAGTCTGTTTCACTGCAGGCTGATTTGTTTTGTTTTGTTTTGTTTTGTTTTGTTTTGTTCATCTTCATTATTGTGTCTTTAAAATGGTTGTAAACTTAAGAAAGAAGCCACGATATTTCAAAGTTTACTAAGAATATAATTTCAGCCTTTTTTTTTCTTTGCGTGTGGGCAAGTAACATCTCTCAGAATAGCTGTGATGTACAGTAAGTGTTTGCTGATGTAATTATCACAACATAATACATGCACAAGATAGTCAACTGAACAATACATGTAAATTTTAGTTCTCAACATTTTAGTGACTCCAACATTGTGTTTTAAATGCCAGGTACATTTTTTGACAATAATACCATGCATTATTTTTAAACATTAAGGGTAAAGTGGTAATTTTTAGTTTAAAATCTGCTTTAAAATCCTGAAGCAGCATCACATAATGTGATGTATTAGCATGAAACAGCAAAGAATGACACAGAAGATAAGAAATTGTTGAATAAAGTTAGTTTTGTTTTCTTAGCGCACAAAAAGTATTTGTGTAGCTTCATAACATTAAGGTTAAACCACTGATGTCACATGGACTATTTTAACAAAGTCTGTTCTACCTTCCTGGGCCTTGAACATGGTAGTTGCATCAGAAAGCTCTCGGATTTCATCAAAAATATCTTAGTTTGTGTTCTGAAGGTGAACGAAGATCTTACAGGTTTGGAAAGACATGAGGTTAAAGGAGAACTCCACTTCCAGAACAACAATTTACAAATAATTTACTCACCCCTTTGTCATCCAAGATGTTCATCTCTTTCTGTTTTCAGTCGTGAAGAAATTATGGTTTTTGAGGAAAGCACTTCAGGATTTTTCTACATATAATGGACTTCATTGGAGGCCCAATTTTGAACTTCTAAAATGTAGTTTAAATGCAGCTTCAAAGGGCTCTAAACAATCCCAGCTGAGGAAGAAGGGTCTTATGTAGCAAAACAATTGGTCATTTTTTTCAAAAAAATAAAGTTTTTTTTATACTTTTTAAGCACAAAAGCTTGTGTAGCACATGACACTACGTACTACTGAATCACGTCGAAAGGTCACGCGGAACGTAGGCGGAACTACAGACCCAGTGTTTACAAAGCAAACGCGCAAAGACTAAGAAAGTGCAAGTAAGTCAAACACTGTTTACAAACAAAAAGGTACAACGATGTTGGACGATTCTGAAGTTGTAGGAGAAAATGAGATTTTCTCCTTTCTCCTTTAAGAGTTTTTCGCCATACTCTACCTTTTTGAGCCAGAATACACAGATGATGAACTTAGACGTGATTCGTAGTAGTGATGGAAAGTTTGGATCATTTTACCGACTCTGACCTTTGAGTCTCGTTCAGCAAAATGAACAAATCTTTTTTCGAGTCATTTTGTTCATTCCATTCATTTTAGCAAAATATAATTAAAACGTTACGTGTTACTTCCCTAACACATCTACTGCTTACACAACCGTTAATCACACTACAAACAAGACAACACTATAATGCTATACGAAACAGAAAAGATTAATTCATTGTTTACCTGGGTCTTTAGTCTATGATTAGCTCACCTCACCTCTTATCTGCCAAGTTTTCGGGTTTGAGTCGTTCGTTCACCAATTGACAGCCCCATAAGTTTAACCAATGCAGTGCGAGCCGGAAAAAGAATTGATTAGTTCATCTCTCGAGTCTTCGGGTTCATGTCGAAAAACCCGAAGACTTGAAACAGGTGAACAAATTTCAGTACAGAAGCTAATAGAATGTTGCGCATGCGCGACTGAACAAATCACTCCTCCAGACGACTCGTTCTTCCTGAGTCACATTAAAGATTCGTTCAAACGACCCATCACTAATTCGTAGCGTCGTGGACGCGCATCCTAGAGCCTGTGCTACACAAGCTTTTGTGCTTAAAAAGTATACAAATTTTTTATTTTTCCAAAAAAAAAAAAAAAAATTACAGATCGTTTCGCTAGATAAGACCCTTCTTCCTTGGCTGGGATCGTTTAGAGCCCTTTGAAGCTGCATTTAAACTGCATTTTGGAAGTTCAAAATCGGCCCACCAATGAAGTCCATTATATGGAAAAAAAATCCTGAAATGCTTTCCTCAAAAAACATAATTTCACGACTGAAGACAGAAAGACATGAACTTCTCGGATGACAGGGGAGTAAGTAAATTATTTGTGAATTGTTGTTCTGGAAGTGGACTTCTCCTTCAATAATTAATGACAGAATTTTAATTTTTGGGTGAACTAACCCTTTTAATAGGGATTAAATTTTAATAGGAATTTCATGTTTTTCAAGTTCATAGTTCAAATTGTGAAAAAAGAGCTCATATGAACATGAATCTAAATTACCACATGCACTGTTCCTTTAATTGTTTTTCCTCCCAAAAACCACCTATCATCCCCATATAATCTACAAACCCATATCCCCAAATTCCAAAAAAAAATAAAATCCATCCATCCATCCATCCATAACATCAACCCTCCCACCACCCAATCTTTTCCCTCCACCTCTCTCCCCACATATAACCCCCACCCCCCCTAAATTACCACCCATCTAATTCCCCCCCCCCCCAAAACACCTATCCCACACCCCAACCAAAACATTCCAATACCAATCCCCAACCCAAACCACCCACCCTATCCCCCCCAACATAAATACCCCTATCCCCACATAATATCATACCCTTAATTCCCCTCCACTCCCTTTCACCCTCCTTTTCCAATCAACCCCTAACAAAATAAAACCCCTCCCCCACCCCCAACCCTCCAACATCATACATCCCCTTTCCCCCCCCAACCCATTAACAACATCACTACCCATCCCAAAACTTCCCCCCCCCCCATCAATACTCCCAACCCCCCACCCCTCCAATACACTCATATTCCAATCTAACCAACCAATCAATCTAATCAAAACTAAAAATCTCCCCCCACCACCCACCAATCCCCACATCCCCCCCCCCTCACAAAAAAACCCTCCCCCCCCACCTACCCCAACCAATCCACCCCACCCCCAAATCCCCCCAAACATCCAAATCAACAAAAACCCAAAACAACCCCCCCAACTCATAAATCTAACCCACCACAATTACCCCCAATCTCTACCACCCCAACACACAACAAACAATACTCATCCCCCCCCTCCCCACCACATACCCCTCCAATTCCCCTCTTCCACCACCCCCCATCATCCATCACCTATTTCCCCCCCCATATTCCCTTTCCCCCCCCCCAACCCAACATTCCATTCACCCCCCCAAACCCCACCTCTAAAAATCCCCCAACACCATAAAAATCAATATAATACCCCCCCCCATTCAAATCAAAAACCAACCTAAACACCCACCCACCCCCACACATCAATCCCCCCAACACTTCACATTATTCACCCCTAATCTCACCTCAATCCCCTACTCCTAAAACTCCCATCAAAACAAATATACCACCCCCATAACTACCACACTTAATGGAGTAAAACATTCAAACCCCTCCACTTACCCCCCCCCCATTCCCCTACATACCAACCAACCCCTCATACTCGCTCTTAAATTCAACAATTTATTCTCTTCAATGTCAGTCTTTAACAAAAGTACCACGACGCATGCATGTGGTGCTGCTGACACACGAGTCGGCGTTCTGACGTAGAACCCGGATGCACTGCACCTTTATGCAAGCAGAGGAATGCACACGCACATTGTTACCGTTGTGAAAGCGCATCGTAGACCGACGTGGAAAAGATTTGATAGTCATTATTTTTGTTTTCTTTGTACACAAAAAATATTCTCGTAGCTTTATGAAATTAAGGTTAAATCACTGATGAAGGACATCATCGATGTCCTAACTACCTTTCTGGGCCTTGAACGTGGCAGTTGTGTTGCTGTCTATGCAGGGTCCGAAAAAACTCTGATTTCATCAAAAATATCTTTAATGGATGTTCCTAAGATGAGCGAAGGTCTTATGGGTTGGGAACAACATGAAGGTAGAGTAAGTGTAATTAATGACATCAGAGTAATTAACGACAGAATTTTCATTTTTGGGTGAGCTGTCCCTTTAAGTATGATTCATTATACTCATATACAGTAAACTATATGTTCAGCCGTTCAAGTATAATGATATCATCAGTAATAACTGAGAGAAACCTAAAAGCAGTAATCTGAACTGAAATCGTTTGTTCAGTGAAAGAAATATGTCTGATTACATTCTACATGTTATATTATTGAATAATTCTCAATTTTAGATATGGTCCCATAGCTTAAATATACAGTAGTTCAGCCAAAAAACAAAACTGAAAATAGTTGATTTTAAAGGTGCAGTGTGTAATATTTAGGAGAATTTATTGGCAGAAATGCAATATAACATACAAAACTATGTTTTCAGAGGTGTGTAAAGACCTTACATAATAAGCCGTTATGATTTTATAACCTTAGAACGAGCAATTTATATCTACATACACCGCGGGTCCCCTTACATGGAAGTCACCATTTAGTGCCGTCATGTTTCTATAGTAGTTCATCATGATGTTTCACTGTAGACTTCGTCCGATGCCAATTTGGTAGAAATTGGTTGAAATTCGAATCCTCACCGCTAGATGCCACTAAAAATTACACACTGCACCTTTAATAATTCATTATTCAACACTCAAATAAAAACTGTAGGTTGTATACAAATTTTAATTCCACATAAGACAGTTTTATATAAACCGCTTAATAATATAATTGTTTCTATACTGACTTATTGAAAAATAAACGTTTAAACTTATAATTAGTTTTCATGACAGATTTATTTAAACATGATAAATAATGAAGACACCTGGTTAAGTATAAATATAATATGTAATATTAAAATGCTTTAGTTATTTTTTTCTAGAGTTATTTATTTTTTTTTCTAGAGTTATTTTTTTTATAAAATTTGAATATATTCTACTGTCATTCAAATTTAATGAGCAGTGCATGGGACATAGCAAAATAACACACATCCTCCTACACAAAACGTAAAAAAAATCTAGAAAATGTATCTAAAGAGCCAAGTAATGCTTTTGTTATGAATATAAAAACATAGCCTAATATAACACACCCTTTTATAGTAATTTTTATGTTAAGTTATCATAAATAACTTCAGATGAGTTATTTATGTACAGGACACCAAACGGCGCCCTACAGTGATATTGACCACTATAACTACTAGTAAAGAGGAAGAAGTGATTGATTCACATGCTGCTTGAACTGAGGCGTCTACAGCGTTCTCTCAAAGCATCAAAATGACATTTATTGTGTGAATTTTGTTAGAAAATTGACCATTGGAAAGCTCAGACTCATCAAAAGTAACAAAGCACAAAGCTTATCATGATAATTGGATGGGAGATGCACTACAAATAACAGTTAGTGAAGTTTTGTTCACAAAATGGTTTATCAAAATAAAATCAAGCGTGAAATCAATATAGTCAACCCAGCCCTGGCATCCACACAGCTGACATGTTTACCTGTTGTAGTTTATTATCACTAGTTGGTACTATATCAGTTATCGGCTGGTATTATTTTTTTCCGGTAACACATTGCAATAAGGACCATTAGTTAAAGTTAGTTAACTACATTAGTTTACATGAACTAAGAATGAGCCGTACTTCTACAGCATTTATTAATGTTAGTTATTTTCAGCATTTACTAATAATTTACTAATAAAATGACTAATAAAGATTATATTTATTACACCATTTTTATTGTTCATTGTTCATTCATGTTAGTTAATACCTTAACTAATGTTAACAGATAACACCCTATTTTAAAGTGTTCTCGATGCACTTCACTTTTCTTTGTGTTTTAGTATGCAACATTGTGTTGATGTAGAGAGTGAACACAGATGTGTGGGAAAACTCAGTTGAGGTTGATCAACTCCGTGATTCAATAGCAATCCACTAGCCACAGATCCACTGTGTTGATCCAGAGCCATCTAGATGCTCTCGCTGGAGCCTCTGTGGATGGCTCTTCTCCTCTTCTCTCCTGTAATGCCAAAATCCACCAAAGCTCTACAAAGGGCTTGTCCTGCAAAGCTTCTGCATCCCACCTTCACTGCCAAGCACCTCCCTCTCCAGCCTTGTCAGTGGTGGTCGCTAACTAGGTCATCCGCTAGTAGGGCTTCTCAGTGCGCTATCAGCATGGCTGTGATTCAGCCTTAGGCCATGCTGATATTTAGACCAACAAGAAGACTGTGAGGATACTGCTTTTTATAAAAAAAGTTCAATGAACAAGAGGTTAATATTAAATAACTTATGCTTCAGGCAAACATTGGCCAGTTAGTTTGTATATTTCTTCTCCAGCAGTGAAAATGGTTCCAAAAGAAACTGACAGCATGTCTGGAACAGAGAAAGTGAGTGAAGCGTTGTCTAATCACTCCCTCCAGCTGGAACTTATTCTTGTGTAAGGTTATTTTCTTCACTATTTCTAATACCAGCACTGAGGTTTCTGAGGTGATCTTGGCATTACTTTGGTCACCAGAGGCTTGTGATTGCACATCTTGCTACTAGCTATACCTGCCTTCCTCCAAAGCATTCAGGCAGCAGCTTGAAGTCTTCCCTTGTCTTCCTTATAGAGACATTAAACTATTAAAGGAACACTCCACTTTTTTTTTGAAATAGGATCATTTTCCAACTCCCCTAGAGTTATACAGATGTGTGTTACCGTTTTTGAATCCATTCAGCCGATCGCCGAGTCTGGCAGTAGCACTTTTAGCATAGCTTAGCATAAATCATTGAATCTGATTAGACCATTAGCATCTCACTATAAAATGACTAAAGAGTTTCGATATTTTTCCTATTTAAAACTTGACTTTTCTGTAGTTGTGTCGTATACTAAGACTGGTGGAAAATGAAAAGTTGTTTATAGGCCGATATGGCTAGGAACTATACTCTCATTCCAGCGTAATAATCAAGGAATATGCTAAGCTATGCTAAAAGTGCTACCGCCAGACCCGGAGATCGGCTGAATGGATTCAAAAACGGTAAAACACATCTGTATAGGGGAGTTGGAAAATGAACCTATTTTCAAAAAAAGTGGAGTGCTCCTTTAAGAGACATCATAAAAATCTGTATTCAAGTATAATACAACAAATGAGTGCAATATATATATATATATATTTTTTTTTTTTGTGCATGCAGTTGTGAATTGCATTATGCTAGAAACTTTGATATTTAGATTTTAAAGTCCTAAAAATGAATTTACAAAAACTAAAAAGGTAAATAAAACCTATTGACAACTGTGCAAACATTATGAACCTTGGTTAATATTCATGAGCCGTGCTGATAAGGTTTTTAATCGTTCTTACCCTAGCCGTCTTCCCCCTCCTCCCTTGTCTCTGAATCGTTTCTGCACTTACTTGTTTTGCATTTTTCAAAACTGTGATAAGAAGTGACCTATGCTGAAATGAGGGGCTTCATGACACTCTAAGCAAGATGAATGATCCTCCTGTGAAACCAGACTGCTAAGACTGCCCCCGTGCGAGGCTCATCCACATGATTCATGCATAAAAAATCAGATCAATTAAATTATTCCCTCCTTTCAAAGCCGTGACAGGCCGGCACCGCCGCGCTGCCTCATCAGGACCCCACTAACAATCCCACAACAACGCCCACAATGCAGTCAGAGTACAAGAGCACAACGGCGAGATAACTAGACTGGCAGCTAATATAACAGTAACGCATCTGATCAGTGGGAAACTACTGTCATTTTGTTAAGGGAGAAGGGAAAGGGGGAAGTTTCATTCTGCGCCCATAATTAATGACTCTAGTCTCCCCTGATTAGCTGCAGACGGGCCGTGCATGCTGGATGAGTAGGTGTCTGGGGTGGATCCGGTGTCGTCTTCCCCCTCAGCGGGGGAGAGGAAGTTTAGCTCTAGCCTGCCGTAAGCACCACGGCTGTGATGGCTGCAAACAGGCTGAACCTAAACACTCATTAAATCAGACAAGGAGGAGAGAGAGAAGGACTCAGGCTGAGCTCTGACAGAGTTGTCACCTGAAATACCCTCAGATACGCCCCGTCAGACACTGCTGTAGATTAATGCTAGGACTCTGTGATGCATTAGTGTGTCTGCTGTATTGCAATTAAAATATTTGCTATAAATTAGTTTGTATCATAACAGAATATGCATGAAAATTCTAACAAATCCATTAACATGCTTTCTGACTTTAAAGTGGTCATTTTATGTATTTATGCTTTCATATTTTAGTTTTTTGTTGTTGATCATTTTTCACATGTGAGATAAGTAGCTGTCTGTCCACTTTACTGCTCACACTGCAGGTTTGCTCTTGTGCCCAATATAGTTTTTAACTGCCTCATTCTTCAATAACAGCCTCTGTACAGAGGAAGGATTATATTGTGATGGATTCATAAAACAATCCAAAATGTGCTGAAATGTGCAGCATGAGCAGTTAAGATTGGACTGAAGTGATCAGAGTCAGCTGAAAGGGTAAGGGGTCGTTCGCACAGAATGTTGCTTTGTATTCCACTGCGAAGCATTTCCATTGTTTTTCTTTGTAAACATGCAAAACAGACATGTTTGGCGATTGTGCTCGAATTAATTTTTTCTCCTACACTATTAATACTTTTTTTCTGCTTCTTTTCCTCCTTCTTTGTCATCTAGTCCTCTTCCTTCTCTTTCTCCTTCTCCCTCTTCGCTTCCTCCTCTTTCTCATTCTCCTCTTCCTCCTGATTCTTCTTCTCTTCCTCCTTATCCTCCTCTTTCTGCTTCTCCTTCTCCTACTAATTCTTCTTCTCCTTCTCCCCTCCTTTTCTTTTTCTTTTTTTCCGCCTTCATCCTCCACCTTCTTTCTTCTTTTCCTTTTCCTACTCTTTCTTCTTCTTCACCTCCTCTTCTTTTTTCTTCTTCTTCTTTTCCGCCTTCATCTTCTCATCCACCACCTTCTCCTCCTTCTTCTCTTCCTCCTTCTCCACTTCCTCCTCTTCTTCGTTCTCCTTCTCTTCCTCCTCCTTCTTCTTCTCTTCCTCCTCTCCTTTTTTCTTCTTCTTCTTTTCCTCCATCTTCCACCATCTCATTCTTCTCCTCCTCCTTCTTCTCCACTTCCTCCTCTTTCCACCTTCAATCTTCTCGTCCTCCACATTTTCCTTCTTCTTCTTTCCTCCTTCTCCACTTGCTCTTCTTCTTCCTTCTCCTCCTCCTCCTTCTTCTTCTCCCTCTCCTCTCCTTTTTTCTTCTTCTTCTTTTCCTCCATCTTCTCATCTTCCACCTTCTCATTCTTCTCCTCCTCCTTCTCTTTTTCTTCTGTCTTTTTTCCTTCATCTTCTCCTCCTCTGTAAACGTGCAAGAAAGACTTGTTGGTGATTTTGCTCATATTTCATGTCTACTCCTACTCTTCTTCTTTTCCTCCTTCTTCATCT
The DNA here is from genome assembly GCA_036247105.1 of Cirrhinus mrigala. Classification (NCBI taxonomy): domain Eukaryota; kingdom Metazoa; phylum Chordata; class Actinopteri; order Cypriniformes; family Cyprinidae; genus Cirrhinus; species Cirrhinus mrigala. Next base: position 12,605,333 of record CM070011.1, read on the forward strand.
TCTCATCCTCTTCCTCCACCTCCTCCTCCTCCTTCCCCTTTCCCTCCTCCTCCTCTTCTCCTTCTTTTTCTTCTTCTTTTCCTTCTTCATCTTCTCTCCTCCTCCTCCTCCTTATCTTCTTTCTCCTTCTCCTCCTCCTCTGCTTTCTTATCCTCCTCCTATTCCCCCTTCTTCTGCTCCTCCTCCTCCTTCTTATCTTCTTCTCCTTCTCCTCCTCCTCTGCTTTCTTATTCTTCTCCTATTCCTCCTCCTTCTCCTTCTCCTTATCTTCTTTCTCCTTCTCCTCCTCCTCTGGTTTCTTATCCTCCTCCTATTCCTCCTCCTTCTCCTCCTCCTCCTCCTCATTATCTTCTTTCTCCTTCTCCTCCTCCTCTGCTTTCTTATCCTCCTCTTATTCCTCCTCCTCCTCCTCCTCATTATCTTCTTTCTCCTTCTCCTCCTCCTCTGCTTTCTTATCCTCCTCCTATTCCTCCTCCTTCTCCTCCTCTTCTGCCTCCTTCTCATCTTCCTTTTCCTTCTCTTCCCCTTCTCCTCCTCCTCCTAATTCTTTTTTCTTCCTCCTCCTCATTCATCACCCTTTGCCATCTTATTCTCCTCCTTCCTTTTCATTCTTCTTTTTCTTCTCCTTCACTACTCGTTTTCTAATTTCTACTTGTCTTCCTCTTTTTCTCCTTCTCATTCTTCCTCTTCTCTCTTCTTTCTTCTTCATCTTTCTCTTCTTCTTCCCCTTCTCCTTCTTCTCCTCCTCCTCTTTCTTCTTCTTCTTGTTTGTATTTTTGTCCCAACTCCTTTTTCATTCTGCTCCTTTTCATTATCCTCTTCCTTTTCACTCTCCCTCATTCATTTTCTCCTCCTTTTATACTTCTTCATCTTTGTTTTCTCCTCCATGTTCTTCTCATTCTTCTTCCTCATTCTTCATCTTCCTCCTCCTACTTTTCAGTCTTTCTCCTCATCTTTTATCTTCTCTTCATTCATCTTCCTTATCATTCTTTTTTATTCTTCCTCTTCTCTGTCTTCTTTCTTCTCATCATTCTTCTTGATCCTTCTCTTCTTCCTATATAGAATGAGCTCACTAGACATAAACTGGCAAAAAGCTATTTATTTAGGTACCAGTCAAGTTTTTTGTTGTGCCCTGGCAGTCACTTAGGGCACCTAGTAATCAGTCCACTTAAACTTATATTGAAATGGGATCAGAGGGAGATCTCTGGATCAGAACATCGTAGAGACAAGCACTGCTTATTCAGACAACAAGAAGCAGCTGCAACCCTGCTGTAACTGCCTGCTCACACCCTAGCAACCATTCAAAGCACCCTAGCAACTGTATTGCTACACCATTCAGCCATTTCTCTGCCCCTAAGAGCCCTAGCAATGTCTTAGCACTGGTTTGCCTTGAGGGAGTGTTTTGAGGCCCATTTGCCATGCATAGTAAATAGGAAAGATTTCTGAGGTTGTGACATTGTGGCAGTGAGTTCTTCCATGGCAAGCACCTGTCAGAGTTTCTTCAGAATCTTGTTATTTGCTATTATTGGTAATCTACATGCACACAATCACATGCTATTACTCATGTCATGTTGATAGTTATGTAAGCTACTCAAGAGCAAGAATATATGAATTCATATGCATGATTTGTTTTTCCATTAGCATGGCAACCCAACACGAATAATAAATAATAACCACTGCCTTACATAATGCAGCAAAAATCTTCTGCTCAGACCTGGCATTATATGCATCGATGATGTGCTTCTTCTTCAGCGTTGTTAAGTATATCAATAGACCTGAATAAGTTTGCTTTGACAATTCATTTTAATGCCTTGTTGACAATGTTGACAGAGGTGGAAAAAAAAGTTTTGAGTTTTGATAGTGTATGAAACACATTTGGCTCAAAAAAATCAATGAACATTTGATTCCTCATTGTATCACCACACTGATGCACCACATTTGAGGAAGATTATTATCATCTCCCAAGGTTCTGACATTTTAATATATCGACTTCAATCCACATAGTACAATAAATGCATTTTTATCATGGTGGTTTTTAAATGGAAAAACATTCACAGCCAATATTTTCAACCACCATCTGTTCTTCTATAAAATATCATCGGGGGAAGTGGCTTGTCAACGATCAGACTGGATAAAATGCTAACGAGAGACGGGATGCTTAACCCCTGACCCTCAGCTTTTTATGTGACGCTTTCTCTGGTGATGAGGGGCTGCTTGAGGATCCTTTGATGCCATTGCATTATTGTGATGGCGGAGACCCAGGCCAGTCATTTAGCAGGAATGGTGTGCAGAGGGAAATGAAGTGACACAGCTTCATATTTATGTTGTTCTTACGGGGGAGGTGTTGAGGTGTTTTAAGGCTTAGTGAAAGAGAACAATGAGAGTCTAATCATGCTTTCTAGTTTATTTTATGTCTGTGCAGGTTGCAATTCCTTTTTAAAGTTCTGTCAGGCCACATTACATTATTATGTTATAATTATTATTATATTTTTAGAAAGGGGTCATTTTTACCATTATTCAGACAGTAGATTGAAAACCGTCAGGAAACAATGGGGAGATTCATCCAGTGACCTGGATTCAGACTTGCCCATATGTAAGCGCTGTTGTGCAAGATGTTGGAAAACATGAGCTACCCTTCAGGCCTCTTTTCAGCATATAAATCAAGTTCTAGAGAAATAATACACAAATAATTTTCATTGAGCGTCTGGTGAAGTTGCTGGAGGGTATTAATTACAGCAGGACCGGTTTATGATACTCAAAGTAAGAATAACTCACAAAGAATAAGTGCTCGTTAAAACACCAAAACAATAAACCTTAACGCACAATCCATCAATTCTGTCAATAAATTTTCTATGCTTAGCTTCACAGGTGTTTATTATTGTTCTGTTATAGCATTATATGTACGGTGGAACTGCTGGAGTTTTTCTTTAAAAGTCTTTTTATTCTTTTAACCAATCAGGTAGCTGGTAACACGTTTCATCCACAATTATTAGCAACCAGAACACTACTGAGCCAGGGTACCAGCTGCCGTTCAGCAGCTTTAACTTGTTTAGATTGTGATTGGCACCCTTGCATTTCTGTCAGAAAATGCAACCCTTCTCTCAGAAATTTGTTGCAGTTGCAAATGTTTTGGTACTCACATGTTTATTTTATTTTATTTTTTATTTGCATTGGAACCACACAAAAAAACAGAGAAGAAAAGTCAAATCTGATACAATTCCACACAGAACCCAAAAACTGCACTGGATGAAATTATTGGCACCATTAATCAATCGCTTCCTGTAACCATGAATGAGTTTTTTACACCTCTCTACTGGAATTTTGAACCACTTTTCTTTTGACAACTGCTCCAGGTCATTCAGATTTGAAGGATGCCTTCTCCCAACTGCTGTTATGAGATCTCTCCACAGGGGTTCTGTGGGATTCAGATCTGGACTCATTGTTGGCCATTTCAGAACTCTCCAGTGCTTTGTTTGTAACCATTTTTGAGTGGTTTTTGAAGTGTGTTTCGGGTCATTGTCCTGCTGGAAGACCCATGACCTCTGGTGGAGACGCAGTTTTCTGACACTGGCGCCCCAAAATTCTTTGGTAATCTTTAGATTTCATGATACCGTTCACACAGTCAAGGCATCCAGTGCCAGAAGCAGCAAAGTAACCCCAAAACATCTTTGAACCTCCACCATGATTGACTGTAGGGACTGTGTTCTTTTCTTTGAAAGCCTCATTCCTTTTTCTGTAAACAGTGCCATGATGTACTTGACCAAAAAGCTCTACTTTTGTCTCATCTGTCCACAGTATGTTCTCCTAGAAGGATTTTGGTTTTGTCACATAAGTTTTGGCAAACTCCAGTCTTGCTTTTTTATGCCTTTGTGTCAGCAGTGGTGTCGTCCTGGGTCTCCTACCATAGCATCCCTTTTCATTCAGATGGCAACGGATAGTGCGAGCTGACACTGTTGTACCCTGTGTCTGCAGATCAGCTTGAATTTGTTTGGAAGTTAATCGGGGTTCTTTATCCACCATTCGAACAATCCTTCGTTGTAATTTTTCATTAATTTTGCTCTTCCATCCACATCCAGCGAGGTTAGCTACAGTGCCATGGGCTGTAAACCTCATGATGATATTGTGCACAGTGGACACAGGAACATTAAGATCTCTGGAGATGGACTTGTAGCCTTGAGATTGTCCATGTTTTTCCACACTTTTTTCTTTCAAATTCACAGACAACTCTTTACACTTCTTTCTTTTCTCCATGCTCAGTGTGACACACAACAAATCTTTGTCATTTAATCTTTTATGAGATCAACATATATCTTGTCAACATGGAGCGGGAATATCATCCTCTTTTCAGTAGGTCTTATTCAAAATCATATACTTACTGTATTTTCATTTGCAAAGCCTATAAATAGTAAATCACCTGGATAGGCATGCAATTTCTTGTGTAGACCGTGAATCTTAAAGTTTTGATTTGTCTGGAAAGACATCCGTAGTGGGGAATGTTGTCCACCAGTGCAGTTAGACAGATGTATTGGTATCCATTTACTGTGAAGATGCTTCACTGGATTTGAATGCTTGTGCTTTACATTGCATAAAAGGTTTTTTTTTTTTTTTTTTTTGCAAGAAGCCAGCACTTACCCAAGAGGGTTTATGTGATGTACTGAAGAAGGCAGATTTAAGGCTGCTCATATGACATCCACTGCACGAGTCTTGTCCAAGCTTATGGTCTATCGTGTAGTGGTATCAAATCAGATACACCTCCTCTGATATTATGTGCAATGTTCAGCGATTTAGTCAAGGACAGCTCGTTCTTTATTTTGATTAAATGAAATTAAATATTTGTATTTGAGATAAGCTGTAGTGATGGGATATGTTTACATACCCAGATTTTTAGCATTCAGTTCAGACCAATTGCCATGTTAGGGGTAAGCTGTCATACAAAGAAAGCTGAATCATTGTAAATGCTCAAATTATTTTAATTAAAAAAATTTCATCATTTAATAGTTTGGTGTTTTACAACTTTTTTTCAGGATTCTTTGAATAGAAAGTTCAAAAGAACAGCATTTTAAAAATATTCTTGGCCCACCAAACTTTTGAACGGCAGTGCAGTTTAGTAAAAATATTAGTTAAAAAAAAGAAATAAACCTTCAAACACATTCTGACATCTTTTGTTGCACATTCACCATTATTCATTATTAATTTCCATTAACCAGCATGCAGCGATTTAATATTCAGGATATTTAAATATAGTGAAGAAATTATTTCTCATAGTAATATAGTGATTTATGTTTATTTCTTTCATGGGTTGTAAATAATTTCCTGTCACCCTCGCTCCAAAAATTTGTGTTTGACATATTAAAATTGGCTGTTTTCTTGTAGGCTTTGGGCTTTCTTATGATTACACACAGATAAAATAAATCTTACAGTAGATGTTTAAAGCAAGGCTACTGCATATATTCAAAATATGACAAATTTGGAATATATGCAATATATGGGGTTATATATTTGGGGTTTGTAAGTCTAGTAGGGTAAATATGGCTTATTTGTTTAATAGTTCAGTCAATCTTTCATTTTTTTATACTTGCATCTTTGAAGGTCACCAGAGAATCATTTAGCATATTGGTGCACTGGTAATAGTATTTCCTTCATTTGGAGGTAAAGGTTTCTGAGAAGACACCCTGAAAGCATCTGGCACACTTTACCCACAGCTGCTGTTTTAGGGTGAAATGCTTTATTTAATTGGGCCGATTCAGGTAAGTACTTTCTGACTTTGAGATGACTGTAAATAGGGTCTAGAATACATACTATGTGCACAGGTATGTCACGGTGTAATAGATGTTAATTCAGGGAGGCAGGCATGACTTGAATACTTAAGGCTGTCATTCAATCACTGCCGCTGCCCATGTTATGTACACTAATCTATAGACTGTCATGTGGGTCATTGGTGAAGTAGGCAGGTCATTAGCTGCATTTCCATTATCCTCAAATTGTGCAAACTGAAATTGCGAATTGAAAATATGGCTAGTAAACGTCAATTTGGCAGAAACTCCCATATATCGCAAAAAAGTTTTTGCACTTACATAAGGTGGTTTTTCAGGCAAAACATTTCAGGAATATTCTGTAAAACTGCAATGGAAATGGCTTTTTCGCATTTACAGGGCACCTTGAGTAAGTCAAATGATCATTCTTTATTGAAACACCCCATATGTGGCCGCTTACACAAGCATTGACTACACAATGCTTGAATAAGGGGCTTTCCTTGCCATTAAAGCTTGGATAACCCCTTATTTACACTGCACAAGTCTGTGGCACGTTACGGCTCCGACAAGGCCACCGGAGCTGATCGTGGCCACTCCAGTTAATGCTTGCGTTTATATCAGGACCTATTGCAAGAAGAAAAAAAATGTTTTAGTTGCATAACATTGGTTAATGGAAATGCTGTAATTTTTTTTTATTGACATTTATAAAATATCGCAAAACCTTTGCGCAAATGTGACCCTGGACCGCAAAACCAGTCTTAAGTAGCACGGGCCAAAACCATTTGTAGCAATAGCCAAAAATATGTTGTATGGGTCAGAATGATAGATTTTTCTTCTTTGCCAAACATCATTAGGATTTTAATCATAGATCATGTTCTATGAAGATATTTTGTAAATATCCTACCATAAATATATCAAAACTTAATTTTTGATTACTAATATGCATTGCTAAGAACTTCATTTGCACACATTTAAATGTGATTTTCTCAAAATTTCTCAGCCAAATATTGTCCTATCCTAACAAACCATACATCAATGCAAAGTGTATTCAGCTTTCAGATGATGTATAAATCTCAGTTTAAAAAAAATTGACTCTTATGACTGGTGGTTTGTGGTCTCGAGTCAAAAATCTGAAATGGAAACGCACCTATTGACAGTCAGTCTCAAATATCAAAAACTCATTGTAAATATGTTTTCATGAAAACAATCCACAGTTTGCTAGAGACAGCTGACACATTTATAACAGTGAAAATATCCATTGACACGCACATTATATGCATCCAAAAAGGAAACGGCTAAATGTTAACAGTTCCACTTACCATCAGACATTACCGTAACAGCAAGACGCTTTATAGTCCTCTCAGTGGTCCTGTCAGTGAAAGTGACTAAAGCTGCCTGAAGATGATGTCAGTATGACACCCCAGTGTGTAATTGCCATGTTTGCCTTTCTAACATGTCTAAAAATATGTCTAGAAGCTTTCTTCTCATATTGCTTCTGTACACTTGACTTAAAAGGCAAAAACAAAAAGAAACATTTCAAAATTCTTTACTTTTTAATAGAAGTTTTAGTTGGATTTTTCATTATTATGCATGTGATGTTATTATGACAATCAATGTTAATAATGTACAGTTGGTATAGGCTCTTTACTGTTTCTGTATTCGTGGCCACATATATTTTATTCAACTCATTAACCTAATCATTGATTGATTTTCAAAATCAATGCAAGATTCATTCATTAACCATGTTTAAGTGCTCATTGTTTTAGAATTAAGGTCCATTTTCTCATTAAGCTTTCATTCCGGTAAGAGGTCCATGTGCTTCATAGAGAGCTCAGCTATCTGAATATTCCTGTATACATGTTAATCATATTCTGAATAAACTAAGTCATGCACATTCTATTCCTACTAGTGCATTCTCTGTCTATCATAACCTCTTTGACTATTACGTCCTCAGCAGCAGATAAGAAGCTGAAGGATGAATTGAAAAATGTAGGCCAGGAACCATTTTAATTATGACGCTGTTGCTGTCCAGGCTGTATAGTGATTTATGTTCATTTCTTTTATGGGTTGTAAATAATTTCCTGTCATCCTCGCTCCAAAAATGTGTGTTTGACATATTACAACTGGCTGTTTTCTTGTAGGCTTTGGGCTTTCTTATGATACCACATGGATAAAATACATTTTGCAGTGGATATTTAAAACAAGGCAATTGCATATATTCAAAATATGACAAATTTGGAATATATGCACTGTTTGGGGTTTGTAAGTCTGCATTTATTTGACCAAAAATACATAAAAACAGCAGTATTGTGAAAAATCATCGCAAATATCTGTTCTCTATTTGAATGTACTTTAAAGGAACTCTCCACTTTTTTTGAAAATAGGCTCATTGTCCAACTCCCCTAGAGTTAAACAGTTGAGTTTTACTGTTTTCGAATCCATTCAGTTGATCTCTGGGTCTGGCGGTAGCACTTTTAGCATAGCTTAGCATAGATCATTGAATCTGATTAGACTGATAGCATCTCGCTCAAAAATGACCATATATAATGACGATATTTTTCCTATTTAAAACTTGACTCTTCTGTAGTTACATCGTGTACTAAGACTGACCAAAAAAGAAAGGTTGCGATTTTATAGGCTGATATGGCTAGGAACTATACTCTCATTCCGACGTAATAATCAAGGAACTTCGCTGCCGTACCATGGGTGCAGCAGGCACAATGATATTACGCAGCACCAGAAAGTGACCGGCACTAAGTTTGTGTAGATGCAGAGTTGACGGCTGCGTAATATCATTGCGCCTGCTGCACCCATGGTACGGCAGCAAAGTTCCTTGATTATTACGCTGAAATGAGAGTATAGTTCCTAGCCATATCGACCTAGAAAGTCACAACTTTTCATTTTACGTCCATCTTTGTACACAGTGTAACTACAGAAGAGTTAAGTTTTAAATAGGAAAAATATTGAAACTCTTTGGTCATTTTTGAGCGAGTTGCTAACGGTCTAATCGAATTCAATGATTTATGCTAAGCTATGCTAAAAGTGCTACCGCCAGACCCGGAGATCGGCTGAATGGATTTGAAAATGGTAAAACTCATTTATTTAAAACATTTATTTAAAAAGTGCTTGAAATATTCTAACATCAACTTTTAATCTGTTTAATGCATCCTTGTTGAGTTAAAAAAAAAAAAAAAAAAAAAAAGATATCAGTTTCTTTCAAAAACACTTTCACTGGTAGGGTAAATATGGCTTATTTGTTCAATAGTTCAGTCAGTCTTTCATTTTTTTATACTTGCATCATTAAAGGTCACCAGAGAATTATTTAGCATACCGTTGAATTAACATAAAAATGCATATGCAATACATTTCTGCTTTTATAAATCCTGATTTGTTGCCTTTAAGGCAGAATCAAGAAATGTGAAATGGTCTTCCTAAGAAATAGAATTATTCAGCCAGCTGTCTATGTATTATATCCATAGTGACTATCTTCAGCAGGACATTTTTGGTCTACATAGGTTCACATGCACTACTGAGTAAACAGAGTCAAGTTGATATTGTTCTTGTCCTCGTTTTCATGTCTTGAATAGCTTTAGATGCGTTTGACAGCAGGAGTGGATAAATGCTCACTATGACGGATGGTTGCCGTTGTCAGTAGCTGAGGATATTGACATCTTGAGGAAATCTGTCGTCCTGGACAGTGGGTGACTGATGAATGCTCCCAGTACTCCCTTCATCAGTACAGCTGTCAGCACAAAAGAGATATAGGATTGTGCGTGTTTGTCAGCGTACGAGTGTGTGTATTGCCATTTCACCTTGTGAGACTTTTATAATAACAGATATTGTTTGTTTAATCTCTAACTGTCTCAAGGTTGTTGCTCTGTGTGAGGAAAGAAATTAACGTCAATGAAAAAACAGCATGTCATATGCGTCACGCATACATTTTCTCATCAAACGTTGAAGGAATAGGACACAGAAAATGAAAATTTTGTCATTTACTCATCTGCGTTATTCCGATCCTATTTTCTTCTGTGAAACACAAAATTAGATGTTAGGCAAAATACCCAACCTTCTGTTTTCCATACAACGAGCTGGATGCTGATTTATACTGTAAGACTCCAAATGGACAAAAAATAATTAAAGTTTCCATATAACCTAGGCAGAAAATCATTCAAAATGTCCTTCGGTCATGTATTTCAAGCTTACCATATTGCATTCAGTCATGTGACACACCAGTACAAGTTGTTTGATGTCAAATAACTGAAATATTTTCACTTCAGTGAGATTTGAGAACGAGAACTGCTTGGAATGGAAGCAATATATTGTTGAACAACATGTGGGTGAGTAAATGGACAATGTTAAGATTTAGGGTTTTTTTTTCACAAAAAGTCTACAAAGTTTTTTACAAAATGTTATACCCTCATCGGCTCCCTCTTCCAGGTTCACCCAAAAATTAAAATGATGTCCTGATTTACTCACTCTCATGTTGTTCCAAACATGTATGATGACTCTCTTTTTCTAAACACAAAAGAAATTTTGAAGGATGTTTTTTGCTGAACAGTGACTTCCATGAACCAAAGCTTTCACTTTTTGGAGGAATATCCCTTTAAGCATTTAAACTGGACAAAAAGGCATTTTAACATTTAGGTGAAGATTTAAAATGCACTGTAAAAAACAAAAACACGCAATTTGGTGAGTCAACTTAAACTAATTTGTTACCCCGCTGCCTTAAAATGTAAAGTTCAGTCAACTCAAATAAGTTTAGTCAACTTGAAATGTTAAGTTGTACTAAGTGACAAATTAGATATTGAAGTTGACTAACCAAAAAATTTGGTTTGTTAAATTTAAAAGCTGGGCTTGTTACCCAGCTGCCTTAAAATTTTAAGTTGAATGAACTCAAATATCTAAGTTGTCACTTAGTACACCTTAACATTTCAAGTTGACTGAACTTTTTTGAGTTGACTGAACTTAAAATTTCAAGGCAGCCGGGTATTTTAAGTTGACTCAACAAATTGTTTTTTTACAGTATAGATGTTATATGTCAAATTAAAAAAAAAAGATTCTGCTTATTCAGATGATGTGTTTTTAATCTAAGGGGATTAATCTAGTAACATATATTAGTTTCCTAATATATCCCATGTGAAATATCAGTATATTTTATTTATTTATTTATTTTTTAAAAGCTAATAAATGCTAATAATGGAAAAAGGGCAACCGATTTAGGAAAGGGTCTTGATTTTTGGACTTTAACTCAGTTCGCGTAAAGTGTTATTCTGTGATATGTCGGAGCGTTGCCCACAAGTGGTTAAGCTGACATTGTTACAATTCACCCTGTGTAACAACCAAAAAAATTCCTCCGTAAAATATTCTTAGAAAAAACTGACCCAAAATGACAGTATTTAAATTATTTGGGTAACACTTGATTTTAAGGACCAATTCTTACTATTAACTAGTTGCTTATTAGCATGCATATTACTACCACATTGGCTGTTTATTAGTACTTATAAAGCATATATTAATGCCTTATTCTGCATGACCATATTTCAGATCCTTAAGAATTAGTTCACCTCCAGAATAAAAATGTCCTCATAATTTACTCACCTCCATGTCATCTAATATGTTCATGTCTGTCTTTCTTCAGTCTGAAAAAAATTAAAGGGGTCATGATATGGATTTTTTTTTTTTTTTTAAATATGTTTCTTGAGGTTTACTTATATTAATAGATTTTTTTTTTTGCACAAAAAATAAATAAATATTTGGAAAAATGATTATTTTCAACCCTCATTCTGAACCTCTCTCAGAAACAGGCTGCTTTTAAGGGGCATGTCCTTCAAGGCTTCACAGGAATTAGCCACTGTTATGATTGGCTACCATCATTGCATAGGAAACAGTATCAATACCCTCTTACTATTGCATGTTTTGAATGTTTTGACAACATGATCAAAATAAAATGGTTGTTTCCAGGCAAAGCAATATGAAATCATTTACTACGGTTTGATGCAGCTGCAGTCAGATCTAGTATTGCTTCATCTCTCAACATGAACTCTTTGTGAAGTCTCTATGACACTATGCCATGTTTACAAAACAAAATACTCGGAACAATCCTCTGACACGAAAAATAAACTATCCACTTGTTCCTTACACTGGGATCCTTATGATATCTGTACAAAGATGCAAACGAGCCATTTAAACCAAGGTGACATCACCTTGCCCCATTGGATCTAAAACAAGCCGTTTTTGGAGCTTGATTAAATAAATGCTTTGTTTATAATGAGGAGGATGTCTTGAGCAATGAAACTTGCAAGACCTCTTATATGCCAAAAGATCAAGGCAAATTTGATTTCTCATGTCATCACTCCTTTAAGTTTTTTGAGGAAAACATTTCAGGATTTTTCTCCATATAGTGGACTTAAAAGGGAAGCAGTGGATTGGGTCCAAATTGCAGTTTCAGTGCAGCTTCAAAGGACTATACACAATCTCAGCCAGGTCTTATGTAGCGAAACAGTGTGTCATTTCCTAAAAAAAATGTACCATTTATATACTTTTAACCACAAATGCTCATCTTGCACTAGCTCTGCAATGCGTGACGGTGACTTCGCACATTACGTAATCACGCGGTTAGCTCTTTGTCTGTGTACTCCAGTTCAAAAAGGTAGGGTCGGGTGAAAAATCGGACTTAGTCTTTACATGTTCGTTTTGGAAACACCAGGTCGGTACCTCCACATATGTCACGCGAGACCTTTCCAACGTGACTACGTAATGCGTGAAGTTGATTGGTGTCATATTTAAAAGTATCATTGCATTTTTCACAACATTTCTTATTTGTATGTTTAAAAAATATTTAAAACATTAATTTTATAAAATTATTTAAGCATTTGAAATTTTGCAGTGTAAATGCATTTATATCTGTAATTTACTCCAGATTGGGGCAATTGTAATTGTAATGGGGAAAAAAAGTATATATTTTGTTTGTATATGCTGTCAATTATACTTCTTAGAAAATCAGAACTGGCAAAAATTGGTACCGGCAGGTCACAAAAAAAAAAAAAAAAAATTCAGAATCGGCCAAGAAAATTGCAGTTGCAATCGGTGCATCTCTAATTAAAAGATCAGTTCACTTCTTAAATAACAATTTCCTTATAATTTACTCAGCCCTATGTCATCCAAGATGTTCATGTCTGTCTTTCTTCAGTCGAAAATATATATATTTTTTTCAATGGATATCAATGGGTTGAAGGTCCAAATTGCAGTTTCAATGCAGCTTCAAAGGGCTTTACACGATCCCAGCTGAGGAATAAGGGTCCTATAGTGAAAGGATTTAGGAAATGTATATACTTTAACCACAAATGCTCATCTTGCACTAGCACCACCAGTTGGTGGTGGCAAAAGACTGTTTTAATGAGTGAGTCATTTAGTCTTTATGAATGGGTTTCTGAATCATTCAAAAAGGTGGATTCATTAACGAAACACGGCTGTGTTGCTCGGAGACATGCAGCAGTTCTGCTGTGGCTTTGATATGAGCTATTTTCTGCAACAAAATTGAGCAAAAACAGTCAATATTGTCTAAAATGTAAGTCGCTTAATTTAAGCTTCTTGTTATTGAACTACTATTGTAAAAAATCTGTGCCACATTGCAGTCCTGTTGATATTTGGGAAATCATATTGGTCATGCAATGTTGCATACCTAAATCATATTATAAATATATATTTTTTCTACTGCAGTATGCATCTATAACTTTCTGTGAGTGCTGTTGCGCTCATTTGTTTTGAGTCTCTCACATACTGCGCAAGCTTTATCTGTCAAGACATAAATACATGGATCGGTTTGGAATCGGCAGACTGACCGTCTGATCATCATCCCTGGCTGATTAATTGGTGCATCTCTACTTTTCATCCAGACTCCTGCCTTAATTTAACAACTACCTTACTAACTATTAATAAGCAGCAAATTAGTAATTTATTGTAAATTTTAGTGAATATGTGTTCCCTAATCTAAAGTGTTACCATAATTTATGTTGCATGGTCTCAGATGCCAAATTCATATCTCCTCTCTTGAAATGAAGCAGGTCATCCATCATTTATCCCTAGATTGACTACAATCATTGGAATGTCGGCATTTCTCTGGTCTTGAATCGTGCGTAACCTCAAGCAAAAAACTCATTATATGTGAACAGTGATAATGTCGCCCCATCTATTGTAATGTTTTTGTCGAATGTGATTTTTCTGACCATGTTTGGTATGACTCTGTGTGATTTATAGGGGTCTAGTTGCTTGGAGACCTGTAATGGAGGCTTCCCTCAGGTCCTGTGTGTGATTAACCACATTTAATGAATGGGGCATTATGAGACAAACAGCAGAATTAATCTCATTGGGTTCTGGGCCTGTTCGGTCACACCACAGACAACAGTCAGGTTTGTAGTCACTTATGACCCAGTGTGACAGAATTTGACCAGTGGGTTTGTATATGAAATAATATGTTTCTTTATTAGTTTGTCAAATTTTTATAATTTAATCAAACACAAATATATAAAGAATGGTAGTAGTAATAATAATAATTATTATTATTATTATTATCATCATTTTTTTTTATTTTTATCATCATATTGAATGGGTTCCCTAAAGGATTGTATCCTTCCACTTCCAGAACAAAAATTGACAAAAAAAATGTGACAAAAATTTACTCATCCCCTTGTCATTAAAGATGTTCATGTCTTTCTTTCTTCAGTCGTAAAGAAATCATGTTTTTTGAAGAAAACATTTCACGATTTTTCTCCGTATAGTGGACTTCTATGGTGCCCCGAGTTTGAACTTCCAAAATGTAGCTTAAATTGAATCGGTTATCGGTAATAGTCATTTAGTCTTTAGTCTTTATTTTCATTAAAATAATACAGTTTATATACTTTTTAATGTCAAATGCTCGTCTTGTCTCGCTCTGCCTGACGTCTGGCCAAGTATGGTGACCCATACTCGGAATTTGTGCTCTGCATTTAACCCATCCAAGTGCACACACACAGTAGTGAGTAGTGAACACACACCCAGAGTAGTGGGCAGCCATATTGCTATCGCTGCGGCACCCGGGGAGCAGTTGGGGGAACGGTGCCTTGCTCAAGGGACTCCAGTCGTGGTATTGGACCCCAGTCGTGGTATTGAGGGTGGAGAGAGTGCTGGTTATTCACTCCCTTCACCTTCAATCCCTGCCGGATCTGGGACTCGAACCCGCAACCTTTCGATTACAAGCCTGACTCCCTAACCATTAGGCCACGGCTGCCCCGTAAGTAATACTCTCGTCTCATGTTCTCCCTTAAGTTCAAAATCATCCTATATCGCTGTTTTACCTTTTGTGTTAAGGGTGTTTGATCTTCTTTGCATGTTCACTTTGCAAAGACTGGGTGGGTACTTCTGCAGTGATGCAGGATGATTTTGAAATGATTTTTGAAGTTGAGGGAGAAAATACAAAGTAAAAAGTAAAAAGGAAAATGTTTAATTATTATTTTGAACACATTTAAAACTTGTGATTGTGCTGGTTTTTAAGAGCAATAGGTCATTTTAGACTGTGTATTAGAGAGTGTATTACAGTGTATACAGTGGTTGTGTTTTTGTTTTCTAAGAAAATGCATGAAATACCATTTTTCAGCTAATTGCATTTTACATGTAATTAGGCAAAACATTATATTTCTGGAACTGAATAAATTTCCCCCACTCCATTGTACAATTACCATATTGTCTAGCAAATTATAAACAAGGGTCACAGGGCTGTGATTCAAATGAAGTCCATTTACTGTAGCTTCAGTGGTTCAAACTTTCTCTTTGCTGTGTTTGTAAAACAGGCTGTTTTTCTGGCCCAGTTTGATGAGTCATTTGTTAATTGCATACTGGTGGGGGCACCAGCAGGATGGAGTCTGTTAGAGGATCTCTCAGCAGTACTTGTAGCCCATGTGCAGGCGTGTACCCGAGGACCTGTGCCTCACTGATTAAAAGTGATAACTGGCGGCAGGCCTCCAGGACAGACGGAACCTACTGTGACCCGCACAGTAAGGACCACAGTCACCACAGATGAGTCAGAGTGACCTGTGACCACTGCAGGAGGTGTCGTGAGCAAAGTTCAGCTGCTGCTGTAAGCCACAGGCCTGAGTTTTAGGAGGCGGAGTTGAGTTGAGTCAGCGCTCCCAGACTGAGTGTGCTGTGGACATGTGTTTGTGTTTGCTGCATGCGAAAGGAAGTGGAGTTCATCATGACGATGGATTTTTTTCATATTTGATGCATTTTGTGTCTTTTTGGACACTTTTGTTAGTAGAAAAGGAGATGAGACTGGGATTAATAGGCAACCAGTGAGGGATTTTCAATGGCTGATACTGGTACATGATATCGAAAGAGCAGATTTTTAATTATCGTCTCTATCGCGGTTACACGCCCACGTGATGTTTCTGTGTTACGGAGTCACGAAAACGTATCGTTTGCTTTTTTTAGGCATTGAGGTAAAAACAAGTTATTTTAAGATGTTGAAACGCAATCAGCAGCGAAAAAGAACTCATTTGGCTATATGCACGTGCTGCCTGTGAGGCGAGTGCATGTAAAGACAGTGCTTTGAACAGAGTTATTTCTGTCGCTTTATAGACCTTAAACTGATAAATTCAGCAACTTTTATGCGTCAAAATGCCCATTTTTGCAAATATTCTTGTGTAAACAGTAATTTAGGTCTTAAGTGAAAGCAAACAGCAAAGAAAGAAAACACATGTGTAACGGTATATTGGATCCAGGCAGCTCTTAAAGTGACAGCAGTGTAATATTCCTGCTGTCTGTCATTCATGTTGTAACTTTATATGAAATATATATTCAGTGTACACAGTGTAGAATATGCAGTACTTTACGCAATGTATGGAGTATTTCTTATTTATTCTACTGTAGTTTTTTTGTCCTATTGCTTGTAATTAGTTTTTTATTCTTATGTAATAGCTCACTGTTTAATAGACTTCAGTGTGCTTGAGGTTTGATATCATAAAGACCTTATTTAAAGCAAAAATAACTATATTGTGATATATATGTAGTTACCATGAAATAAAATTACTCATATCGTGATATAAGATATTCAATTAAATTAAATTCAGTTCAAGTTTATTTGTATAGTGCTTTTCACGATACAAATCATTGCAAAGCAGCTTTACAGCAAAAAAAAAAAAGAAGTTTCTACAATATATTTAGTAGTGGCTTACTAGTGGAGACTGTCAAGTTGATGTACATATGGCAGAGATGTATGGTAAAAATCAGTTAACGACTTAATCAAACAAGGAACATATCACCCACCCCTAATCTTAATAATCTCAAAATAGCCAGATATTGCATAAATAATTTGCTTAGTAGTAGTAGTAGTAGTAGTAGTAATAATAGTAATAGTAATAGTACTGTAGTATTAGTAGTCCTAATAATAATCATTTTGTGTATCTGTGCATTTTAGAGGGGTTTAAATTTAGATTGGGGTCAGTGAAATTTAGTTATCTATTTATTTGTTTGTTTATTGTTTTATTTTATATTTTGTTTTTCAATAGAAAGTCACATGCTCACAAAGGCTGCATTTATTTGATCAGAAATGCAGTAAAAACATTTTGGAATATTATTAAAATTTAAAATACCTGTTTCCTATTTAAATTTATTTTAAAATGTCATTTATTTCTGTAATTTCAACACTGAATTTTCAGCAGCCATTACACCAGTCTTTAGTGTCACATGATCTTTCAGAAATCACTCTAATATGCTGATTTGGTACTTTGGTTTTTATGAATATTAAAAAAAAGCTGTTTCTTAATATTTTTGTGAAAAAACAGTGATACTTTTTTACTTGATCAATAGAATGTTCAAAGGAACAGCATTTAAGCCTCGTTCCAATTGAAATCCGATCATATTTAGATGCAGTTTTTGCGAATCCATTTCGATTTGGTTTGGAATCTTTTTCAAATCGCATTTCTGGAAATCCGTTTCAATCTGATCGTTCATATTGGATTTAGTCTAGCTTTTTCGCATTCTCATGCCACGTTAAACATAAACATCAGACGTTTCTGTAGAAAATATAATGAACGTTTTTGCAGAAATCATGCTTGTGTACGCACCTCTGTGTTTTGAAACCAGCGGAGATGGCAGCACGGGATAAAGTTGCACATTCCAGCTTCCTGTATTGCAAACTGTAATGCTGTTATTGTTGTTTATAGCATAAGTATAACAACGAAATGGCATTGCAATAGAAACCAATTCTGTAAAATGAAAGAGTGCTTCGACACACAAATCAGATATGAATAGTTGCCATACATTGTGTGGACAGTCAGTTATTCAAATCATATTCCAACCGGACATGCACAACATTTGGGCTGACAGTCTGAACGATACTTTAGTTAAAACGAATCTTTTGGAACATTATGAATGTTTATACAGTAATTTTTTTAGATGTAGATGTCATGTCTATGTTACAATCAGTCTTTCATGTTAACAGTCTTCCTGTTGTTTATTTTCTTACAAAATTGCCTATGAAGATCCTCAGATCTTCCTCAGATACACAGGTTTGTTTGCATTGTTCCCTGAGTGGGTGCGGCTTTAGTGTTCTTGCCCAGACCGTTGAACCACAGCATCAGACAACATCACAGGCCCAGGTGGGGTGCTTCCAGGAGCCAGTAAATCCTGCCTGAGACCTTGTTGTGGAGATTAAAGCTTTCCAAACTTCTTCTGAGCTTCAGGAAACAATCAGATCATCCTTTTGATGAACACTTCTGTCAGTTCTTTCCCGATGACAAGGATTTAGGGAATAGACAGAAGAAAAGAGCCTTAGTGTCCGAATAGACGTGTCTTTGATGTGAGATTGTTGTTTGGAGCTGCAGGTTGATTTTGTACTGTGTAACATGAATCCGATATCATAGAGATACTGAATTTGAAAAAAAAAAAAAAAAAATGTTTATCTGTATTGGTGGGAGAAACTACATTTTGAATGCATAGTTCTTCAAAATGTAAATTTTGTCACTGTTTTGGAGCTCACTAGCTTCTAAGTGACCCTGAAGGCTGACATATATTTAGTGTTCATTTCGTTAATGAAAACTGATAAAAAATGTTTCTTGAAGAGTGTTTTTTTTTTTTTTTTTCCCCATGACAAAAATGAGACTATGATGAGACGACAATAAGGCCAATAAACAATAACTGTGACTGTCAACATGCAATATCGTTAACGTTAAAAGACGAGACTAAAATAGGTAATGTATTTTAAAAAATAAAAACTAAACCAAAATCTTTTTTATTGTCAAAAAAGGAGACCAAATATTATTGCACACTGCTGTACATGCCTCTACTATGCAAGTTTTCATGTGTGCAGTTGCCAGATACCAAGAATTCAAATAGCCAAATCACAGTTTGTCTGCTAAAAGAATACATTTTCTGCCTGGTGTTTTGCCTAATTTTTACAATCTGGCAACCATGCGCATGCCTTTTATGTTTATGTATTTGTGCTTATTTGTCAAAGTGCAATATCCAAGGAGAAATCCACTTCCACTTCCAGAACAAAGATTTACAGGTAATGTTTTTTGAGGAAAACATTTCAGGATTTTTCTCCATATAATGGACTGATATGGTGCCCCGAGTTTGAACTTCTAAAATGCAGTTTAAATGCGGCTTCAAACGATCCCAAATGCGGTTGTAAACAATCCCAGCTGAGGAAGAATGGTCTTATCTAGCAAAACGATCAGTTATTTTCATAAATATAATACAATTTATGTACTTTTTAATGTCAAACGCTCATCTTGTCTTACTCTGCCTGGACTCCGATCTTTCCGGTTTCCGATTTTGAAATGATTTTTGAAGTTGAGGATGAAAATGCGAGTTTTTCGACATACCCTAACTGTCTTGAACCAGAATGCACAGAGTTCAGGCAGAGGAAGACAAGACAAGGGCATTTGAGATTAAAAGGTATTTAAATATTTAAAAAGTATTTTTTAATGAAAATAACCGATCGTTTCGCTAGATAAGACCCTTCTTCCTCGGTTGGGATTGTTTGAAGCAAGTTCAAACTTGGGGCACCATATCAGTCCATTATATGGAGAAAAATGCTGAAATGTTTTCCTCAAAAAACATAATTTCTTTACGACTGAAGAAAGAAAGACATAAACATCTTGGATGACAAGGGGGTGAGTACATTATATGTGAATTGTTGTTCTGGAAGTGGACTTCTCCGTTAACCATTATTTGGTATTATGACTTGTGTGCTTGTGGTTGTTGTCTTGCTGCATGACCCACTTTCTTCTAAGATTCAGTTCTCAGTAAGATGTCCTGACATTTTCCTTTAGAATTTGCTGGTATAATTCAGAATTCATTGTTCCATCAATGATGGCAAGCCATTCTGGCCTAGATGTCCAAACCATTATACTACCACCACCATGTTTCACAGATGGAATAAGGTTCTTATGCTGGAATTAAGTGTTTTTCTTTTTCCAAACATAGCACTTCTCATTTAAACCGAAAAGTTTCATTTTGGGCTCCATCCACAAAACATTTCTCCAATAGCCCTCTGACTTGTCCACATGATCTTTAGCAAACTGCAGACCAACAGCAGTGTTTTTTTTTTGTTTTTTTTTTTGGAGAGTTGTGGCTTTTTCCTTGCAACTCTGCAAACTCTTTAGAGAAGGTTTTGTAACCTTTTCTAGCCGGATGAGCAACAACAACCTTTTTTTAAAAAAAAGGAAAGGAAAAAGGTTTCTTAGGTTCTCTACTTTGTTAATGCCATGATTCACTTCCACAAACATGATTAGACTTTGATAGATTCCTTCTTTAATTAAAACAGGGCATAAACTGACACCTCATAGTCATCCTATTGATTGATAACACATCTGAAAAAATTAACTCTAATTTCACCTTCAAATTAACTGCTAATCCTAGAGATTCACATACTTTTGCAACTCACAAATATTTAACACTGGACCATTTTTCTCAATAAATAAATGACAAACTATATATTTTCATCTTTGTTTGATTGGGTTCTCTCTGTCAGCTTTCAGGACTTGTGTGAAAATCTGATTTACTATTTTGGTCATATTTATGCAGAAATATAGGAAATTCTAAAGGGTTCACAAACTTTTAGGCAGCACTGTACATGTGATTTTTAATTTTTTTTTTTTCTTTTTTTTTTTCCTTTTTTTGTCCGTTTTTTATTTTTAATAAATTTGCAAAGATTTTACGTTGTCATTATGGGGTATTGTTTGTAGAATTTTGAGGGAAATAATTAATTTAATCTAGAATAAGGCTGAGAATACTTTCTGGAAGCACTGTAATAATGCTAAATACTACATCTTTGTGACAGTAGAAAACATGGGATGTTTCAAACTGCATTTTTGAGACTGCCTTTGGTACACTGCATTTTTAAGGAGAAAATGCTCAGCAATTGTGTTGACTGAAGAATTTGCATATGATTTATCTAAGCATCTTAAAGCACCAGATAGACATGTAAACAATAGTAAAAACTTGATTTTCACCTCGGGGGGTCTTTAACAATTCATCAACATGCATTATTGTAAACAAAATTATAACATTGATATTCTTTGTATTATTAAACAGTTATTTTTGAATGTTGTTTGCAGTGAGAGAGAAAAAAATAGTTTGTATTTAAAT
Organism: Cirrhinus mrigala; assembly: GCA_036247105.1. NCBI lineage: Eukaryota > Metazoa > Chordata > Actinopteri > Cypriniformes > Cyprinidae > Cirrhinus > Cirrhinus mrigala. The sequence continues at coordinate 12,626,713 of CM070011.1, forward strand.
GAGTTGTTTGTCTGAATTCATGATGTTGGACTGCACCATAAGTGTAGAGGAATCAGTCTGTGTCGAATGTTGGTCCTGCTGACTGGGCTGACCTTTAGTCAATAGCTGTTCTGTATTCCTGTCGCCTGTTCCTCTACTTTTGATAGTGCTCCCCAGGAATTATTGACTTATGGGCTTCGGTTCCACGTATCCAAGGAAAAATGTAGCTCCCCCATGATGGATTCTGAACTTCAAAAACCAGCATTGCAAAAATAACCCAGATATTTTTTTCAAAGCCCATCTTCAATAAAAGTAACTCATGGCTTCTTTCAGAGTTTAAACACATGAGAAAGTTTGTCAGAAAATATTTTTTATGATTTTTATTCAGGTTTATATACTTGCATGCGGATTTTTCATCCACGTTCCTGAAGAAATCAGTGAGGAAAACAGTGAATTAATAGGAAGCTATGAAGTTATGTTTTAACAGTGACAAATTACCAGTCAAAAATAATTGGCTGACCCAATTGTTAGAGTAATTAGGTCAAGTAATTATTTTCCTCCTTGCAGGTGAAAGGAATCTGATTGTAGTGGATGGAGGGTCACAGATGGTCCTAAGAGCAGCCGCTGAACGCATGACTGAGGAAAACTAGCTGATAAAGTAAATAACAGGAATATTTAATTTAATTAAAAGACAAGGGCTGTTCGTAATCACCTCTCCGCTCTCTCTCCCTCCTGTTTCTGTACACTTTGTTTGCTGCAATGTAACCAAAGGTACAATTCACATGAGAAAGCCACTTGTATTGCTTCGGTAACCGGCCACTCCTGCTGTCCCCTCTCAGCCCTGCCAGCCGCGCTCCAATCAGAATCAGGCGAGGTGTTTAGGCCATCAGGTTTTTGGATGGAGAGCTCAGTCACACTGATTTGCCTGTGATGGAGGGTTGTGAAACAGAGCGCTCGGGCTAATCAGTTCACCCGATCTCTCTCATCAGGCCGCCCCACTTCAGTCTCGCCTCTTACTTTGACCCCGAAATGCGATTGAAATCAAAACATTGACTCGCTGTGATAAATTACAGAGCTACTGTGTTTACACGCTTCTCTGGTGTTTTTTTCTTTTTTTTTTCACAGTGAAAATGAGGCGGCTGTGGTTTTTGTAATCATTTCCATTTATTATGTGCCACTGCTTCTAACTAATTGTTTAAAACTGGTTGGTGTGCAGTGAAAGTTCGGTGCTGGTAAAGTGATGGGGTTGCCAACATCTTAAGTAGCGCAGGTATATTTGTAGCAACAGCCAAAAACACATTGTATGGGTCAAAATTAACTATTTTTCTTTTATGCCAAAAATCATTAGGATATTAAAGGGGTCATCGGATGCTAAGTTCACTTTTTCATTTTGTTTGAACATTGTGTGTTGGCAGTGTATGTACAAATCTACCCTATAATGATAAAAATCCATGCAGTGGTTTTTAATTAATCTGTAAAAATGATATCCCCTTTTTCAAATCGAGCCGTTCTCAGGTGCCTGTGGCGTCACACCGACAGAGGCCGCTCCCACGATAGTTGATTGACATGAGCGCTTACTTTAGACCAGCTGTCGCAGTCCAGTAACTTTCCTTGTTTTGATGCCAGAGCAGGGATGTAAGTTAGACAAGAATATCTCCGAATGAGCGATTGAGGTGTTGTGTTGCTGGATGTAATAATGAACATAGTGGTTGTCATTTACTCCCGACATCTGAGCCGCTAAAGATGCAGTAGATTACGTTTGTTTGTGAATGAAATGCACCTCCCGATCTACATATATCCGTCTATGTTAACGCGAATAATTCATGATCCAGCTTCACTTACAGCAGAAGTGTGTAAGCGTTTTTTATGAATCTTTGTGATCGCCTTTCCTTATAACGTGATAGTTAGGAAGTTTAGCGGCTAAACGCGGCTAAAGTAATCAAGATCGTCTTTCCACAGAGAAGAGAGGGGCGGGGTGAGCAGAGCTCATTTGGATTTGAAAGAACAACCCCTTAAAATGAGATGATTTTTGCAGAGCTGATTTTGGCAAGGTAAAAAGGGTGTTGTTTTACAAAACCATTGAGAATTTTTAATCAAAGTATATTGGAGACTTTTCATTAAGACACTAAAGAATCATATCAACTTGTGGAAAATGGGCATCCGATGACCCCTTTAAGTAAAAATCATGTTCCATTAAGATATTTAGTAAATTTCATACTGTAAATAAATCAAAACTCAATTTTTTGATCAGTAATTTGCATTGCTAAGAACTTCATTTGGACCATTTTAAAAGCGATTTTCTCAGTATATAGATTTTTTACACCCTCAGATTCCAGATTTTCAAATAGTTGTAGCTTGGCAAAATATTGGCCTATCCTAACAAACCATACATCAATGGAGCTTTCAGGTTATGTATAAATCTCAGTTAAAAAAAAAAAGCGACACTTATGACTGGTTTTGTGGTCCAAAGATAGGGGTGTCACTAGTGGGGAGGAGAAAGGTGACACAGTGCATAGGGCCCAGAGCTTTGTGGGGCCCCAGCGTCAACCCCCGCCTAACCCTTTTCATGAACGATCACGGACCAAACCACCGCCCTCACATGCTCCTGAACTCTTAATTACAACTTGTAAACTAGGAATGTTCTGAGAGTTACGATTTGGACCAGTGACAGATGTACCATATGACCACCGCCAGGCTCATTTTGGAGCTACTTACACGCTATCTCTGATTCCGACAACATGGAAAGCTATGAGTAAAATGTCATGTGTTGTCATCTCGGAATTACGGTAATAACTTGGATCATGTGAGACATCTCATCCAATCATACAATGGTAGTGACATCAGTTCTATGACAGTCAGTTGCAGTTTCCATTGCACAGTATTAAAAAAAAAAAAAAAAAAAAAAAACAGCATTATTGGGCGTACATAACTCTGATAGTCACTAAAAATTTAATTTATTTGTTCATATCTGGAAGCCATAGAAAGAATACCTTTTTATTTATTCAAATATTTACTTTTTTTTACCTTTATTTTACCTTTTAAGCATTATATTATCATATGCAACAGTCACAAATCATTATATTTCAAGTCTGTTTATTGAAACTTGGAAGCAGTAGAAAGAACATGTGACCCTGGACTAGGGAAATAAGCTATTTCCTCACAGAAGCTGTTTATTCAGCATAATGAAGCCTCTCCTTCATTGACATCCATTTAAAAAAAAATAAAAAATGGCCTCTGATCTCCTTCCCTACATACCAACAAAGCTAGAGCGTTAGCATTAGCCGTTACGCTTTTTTGGCTAAAGTTTGCAGGCTTGCATTCCAGTGGCTTTGACAACACTGCTTCAGTACAGGAAAATAATGAACAAAATCAGTTTTCTTTATATTTCTCATCATTTGATATGGAAAATACTCAATGTCACAGTGTGTGTGTCACAGTGAGCATGCTTGCAGCTTTTTATAAAAACGTATAATTTTTTGACGGAAGTGCTGATTGCTTTGTGTTCATGGAATGTTGAAACATCTAATGACTCACAACTGACAGATCCATATAATTCTATTTGTATTCTGTTCTAAGCTGTAGTTTTTAATTGACACTTGAGTACGAGTATGCAAAACTGATTCACATGTAGTAAAAACTGCAGTGTTCTCAGTTATTTGGATTTTTGAATGAGTGAATCTCAGTCAGTGTGACAGTATAAGGCTATATTAACATACAGCACAACTGCGCTCATGGCGACCCGAGTTAGAAAAGCCCCCCCGCCAAAAAAAAGACAACAGTTTAGCTTTATTAAATGAGCACTGACTGTAGTGTGGTGTAGATTTCCCTGTTCTGTTTTAAAAAAAAAATTTGCTGGTATTCTGAGTGAGTTTGATTTATGTTTCAATACTGCAGTATAAGTGGATTCCTTGTCAAGTTTAAATATCTTATTTTACCAGCAATGCATCTTACTTGTGATATGATTTTTTTAAAGCTTTGTCCAGTTGTTCATTTTCTGTAACTGCAAGACTTTTATTCAGTAAAAATACCAAAAAGATTTGTATATTGTTCTAATAAATTCTAATAAGTTCTGTTCATAAAAAAAAAGCCACACGGTTTCCATAAAACTATTATGCAGTGCAAACTTTTTTGATAATATCTGATCATAAAGAAATGTTTCTTGAGCTTCAAATCTGCATATTACATTGATTTCTTGAGGATCATGTGACACTGAAGACTAGTAATGATGCTGAAAATTTAGTTTTGCCATCAGAGGAATAAATAACATTTTATAATATATTAAAATAGACAGGTTATTTGACATTGTAATAATATTTCACAATATTAGTGGGGGGCTTTTTAGCAAATAAATGCAACAGTGGTGAGTATAAAACCTCATACAAAACATTTAATAATCATACAGATTCCAAACTATTGAATGGTAGTTTATGTTCTATCATAGCAAAATAAACAGAAGATGCAAAACTAGTTAACAAAATCATTAAATGCGTTAGCTGCTTTTTTTAAAAAATGCTAAACAATTTAAAAAAATGAAATGAAAACAATACGCACATATCAGATAAGTGTGTTCTAACAGTGTGCTGTGCGATGTGTTGTGAAAGAACTCACATCTCTGTAATGCTTGCATGAAACTCTGTTTACATTGTCTTTTCCCTTCTTTGTATAGTGGCTGAAAAATTAGAAAAAAAAGACAGTGTAGTGTTGAGAAAACTTTGACTTTTGGGAGCAAACTTTGTGCACTTACTAAATTAGGCTTCAAGTGCAACTGAGTGTAACTTAATATCGCCCAACTTTCTTACTTTAATGTCGCATCCAGACTTTAGCAGAAGTCTGTTGCTTAGAAGGCTGTTTTTCATTCAACATACAATTCCCAAGGTTGGCAGTGCGGCACTGAGAAATAATGACGAGATGTTGTCCATTGTGGCAGGTGAATGGTTTTTCAATCAAGCACAGAAAAAAAAAAAACAGCCCCCACACAGAAAGCCAATCATGTAATGAATCTATGAAATCAGCATCTTTTGAAAAGAGACAGCATTTCTTTCAGCGTTCATTCAGTCTGAAGCGGAGATTGTTTAGAGACGGCACAGCTCTGCGTGGGTTGCCTGGCTTTATTTGTTCTGATGCGGTGAGAGGCGTCCAAAGACAAAGGTCTGTGACGGTTTCATTGCTCAGCCTTGTCCTTTGACTCCCAGACACTGAGGTATGTGCGGTCTTGTTACTGTGCAGATATTCACCTCCATCACTTTATACAAGTGGCATTATAGTCTTCTCATCTGCATTGTCACTCCTTCAGAAACATCAAGAGTGTGAGGAACTTCATGCGAAAATAAAAAGCAGTGATTTCAATCCCATCACCTCCAGGAGCCAGTAAAACCTGAGATACTGCCATGAACTCATGAATGACTTGCAAAGTCTTTATCAAGTTTTTTCCATTTTAGATATCCATGTAGGCAGAAATGAACCGTAGTGACCATGATAAAGTAGTTTTCAGCATGTATACGTCAATTCATTCTGAAGTTACATGGTTTTGTACAGTTCATGATTTTTTTTCTACCTCACCAGAAAAAGCAAACTAAAAACCTAAAATGCTGGGAATGTTTGCTAAACTCATTGGTTAATTCTTTTACTTTTTTTTTTCATCTTCTGGGCCTTACTGCAAGGTTTAGAGAGTTACCCAACTTTAATTCCTGACTCCATAAAGATGTACATTTACATTTAATCAATGTTGTACTTGGTTATTGATTTTTTTTTTTGTTTGTTTGTTTGTTTTTATTGATGCAGGAAAACTTAGAAGTACTTAAGTTTAGCCTTTCTTTTTTCCCCCCAAAGTCAAACCAACAAACACAGTTTGTGAGTTTGATTAATGTATTTTAGTTCAGATACCTACACCAAAAACTGTCGATACTTGACAAAAGAGCTCATAGCTGTGTGGATGCAAGCTAAAATGGCATTGTTTCTTTACCAACATTTATTTTATTTTATTTATTTTTTTTTAATCTCACCTTTGTTTTTCTTTATACTATCAGTTTAATGTAATTTATAATGTTCACTCACTGAATATTTCATTGCCTAATTGCCATGATATATGCACAGAACAACCAACATAGTATTTTGGCAAAATCACTTTCTTGTTTTTTTAGTTTTTAGTGCCATTTAGTGCCACTTACTGGACACTTCACCTTGAAATTGCCACAAAACATTCAAGAATATATCATTTTGCAGAAAAGTTGCCACAACATTTTTTGGTACTAACTATTAACAATTTAGAAGTTTGAAAGAAAACTCTTCAAACAGGATAGTTCACCCAAAAAGGAACATTACCTCATGATTTATTCACCCTCAAGCCATCCTAGGTGTACAGTGTATGCATAATTATTAGGCACATTGATATTCTTTTTTTTTTTTTTTTTTTCCCCCAAGCACATTTTACCAATTCCAAACCACTATTGATTTGGCAGCACTTTATTTTACTCTCTCTTAACTAGTCTCTTAACTAGTTGCTTATTAGCATGCATATTACTAGAATGTTAGCCATTTATTAGTACTAATTAAAAAAGAGACTTAACTCAGACTGAACAGTCATTGGACCATTGGACATGAAAATGCTCATTGGGTCAGCATGGTCAGAAAAAAACAGGTGGGGAAGAAAAGACACATGTTAACTGCAAAAGAATTAATAATTAGTTTTGGGAGTTCATTTTTATATCTATATCCTTTGTCTATATCCTTTATGTCTATATCCTATCCTGAAAAGACTGTCTTGCAGAGATAGACTAAAAATAAACTCCCAAAACTTACTGCCAAATTCTGGAAGATAAATTCTTTAAAGAGTTTTACAAGAAGATGTGATGCTGGTCCTTCAAGAGTCACTCTTTCAAGAGTCACAACATTCTTTATGTATTTCACAACACTACATGATATTTGCCCTGATTTTCCGCCGATTTACAGTCTGGAAAAGTTGAGGCTAGATGCTGAACATCAGAGCCAGTCTGCAGATTAGAGTTGACAGATTCCATAAATCACTGATTTTTTAGCTTCAGACTCTGATTCCACCCAGATGGTGTTTTTCTAACATGTTTGATATTTTTAACCAGTTTTAGAACACACATTGTTTTCAATTGTTGTTAGGAGACACATGACAATGCACACTTTTCTGGATGTGTCTGTTTTTTGATCAGAACGACTTTAAAGTCTGTGTGATCCTCAGTCGTGTAATGTATGATGGCCAGTTTTCCTCTGTCATTATTTACAAAGTCGGTAAGTGTATGATGCTTTGTGTTTTTAAAAATCTATTCAGATTTTAAAAGTCGTGTAGTGTATTCTAGCTTTAAAGGCGAAGTTAACTTCCAGAACAAAAATGTACAGATAATTTACTTGCCCCCTTGTCATCCAAGATGTTCATGTCTTTCTTTCTTCAGTCATAAAGAATTTCGGGATTTCTCTCCATATAGTAGACTTCAGTGGTGCCCCTTAGTTTGAACTTCCAAAATGCAGTTTAAATGCAGCTTCAAAGGGCTCTAAACAATCCTGGCTGAGGAAGAAGGGTCTTATCTAGCAAAACAACCGGTTATTTTCTAAAAATTGACAATTTATATACTTTTTAACCTCAAATGCTTGTCTTGTCTAGCTCTGCATGAAATGTGTATTCTGGTTCAAGACGGTTAGGGTAGGTCGAATAACTAATTTTCTCCTCCAACTTCAAAATTGTTCTACATCACTGCAGAAGTACCAACAAAGTGTTTACAAAGCGAACATGTAAAGAAGACCAAACGCCCTTTACAAAAAAAGTAAATCAGCGATGTAGGATAATTTTGAAGTTGGAAGAGAAAATGAGATGGGAGTTTTTTGACCTACCCTAACTGTCATGTTATAAATATAAAAAAGTAAAAAAAAAAAAAAAAAAAAGTTAAAAAAAGTATATAAATTGTCTTTTTTTTTTTTTTTTTTTTTTTTGAAAATAACCGATTGTTTCGCTAGATAAGACCCTTCTTCCTTGGCTGGGATTATTTAGAGCCCTTTGAAGCTGCATTTAAACTGCATTTTGGAAGTTGAAACTCTGGGGCACCATTAAAGTCCACTATATGAAGAAAAACCCTGAAATGTTTTCCTCAAAAAACACAATTTTTTTATGACTGAAGAAAGAAAGACATGAACATCTTGGATGACAAGGGGGTGAGTACATTACCTGTCAATTTTTATTCTGAAAGTAAACTTCTTCTTTAAGTGAGGGTCATTTTTTTACCCAAGCAAAGTCTCTGAGAACCTGTCACATTGCACTTCTGGGGCCGGTTGCACCAGCTAGATGTAAAAAAGCTGGGTGTAAGCCCTACACTGGGCTTTGCAACGTCCAACTTTACGATAAATATTTACACCTGTTGCACCAGCTAAAACTACGACCAGGCACAACTAAGCCCGGCATAGACGATGCACGTTCATGCAAACACATTCTCCCGCAGTGATAGCTGAGACGACACCCACGCTGCAGTGGCTACAACTACTAATATAAAACTGAATTGCACAAGACATCATAACAAGTGAAGCCACCAGGAAATAATTTCATTAACTAAATATTTCCTAACATGTCCGTGTTTTTGTATCTGAGGTCTCCCTGCACATTCCCATGACATATTTCTTCAGACTAACACTAAAAATAAAGGTGACAGGTTAAGTAAAATATAATGAATGTAATACAATGCTTTTCTCAAGAGTTATTTTATTTTTTTTGTAGCTATCAAGTTTATGTACAGTGAATGTCTTTCCTGAGGTAAATGTGAATTTACGTGACAATTGTGCATTTTAGCCTACTGACTTTCTGTGGCTGAAAAACCACATTTATAAATTGTAGAGTTTGTGATAGAATTGACAGAATTTGAAAGCTGATACTTTATTTCTGATTAAAAAGTAACTACAAAACTTACTGCGATTATTGGATGGCAGGAACACTGCAAATGATGAGGGGAATTAAAGACGTTAAGTATTTCCAAGCATTGCTGTCCAAGCAGGATGTCGAATAGAAATATTGAGGGAATACTTTAAGTCAGTTATATACCGTTATCAGCATGGTAAAGTAGATTCGTCTGCAGTGTTAGCCGTAGTTTTTTTTTCTTGTTTACCTTTACTTTTATAACTCTTGCGGAAAGTTTGCGCGTTGCTTGCATGTGTTGCTTGACCCCTCCCCCATAATAATTGTTTATGGGCCACATTATGTTGCCCGAAAAGACCATAACGTTATAGTTGACGTCTGCAATAATTAATTAAACACGAATCATGTCCGAGCAAACCGTGACTTTTCACTTTACGCCTACCTTTGACTAGGCGTGAGATTTAGTCTCAGACATAGCACTACGCCGAGATGGTGCAACGGGTATAAATTCTACACACGACTTAAAGCGCATTTTACGTCCAGCCTAGTCTTACAACCGGGTGTACGTCCAGCTGGTGCAACCAGCCCCTGGAGACCTCATATAGGTTGCAGTTTTGGAAAATGGTGGCACTGGAAACCAAATGGTTCCTGATGGTTTGACACCTGATTCTTCACCTTAATTCTTAACTCTTTTGCAGTTAACATGCGTCTTTTCTTCTCCACCTGTTTTTTTCCGACCGTGCTGACCCAATGAGCATTTTGCTGTTCAGTGGTCCAAAGGTGTGTTATAATTATGCACACCTGAATATAAGGAGTTTTTCACTTCAGTCTTTATGGACAATTACATATCACTTGTAAAAGATTAAATATAAAATTAGTAGTAGTTATTAAGATCGATGTGGTTTGGAATTGGTAAAATGTGCTTAAAGAAAAAAAAAAAAGACCAAAATATCACTGTATATGACTTTCTTCTCTCAGACGAATACAGTCAGAATTATATAAAAAAATGCCCTGCCTCTTATAAGCTTTATAATGGCAGTGAATGGATGTTAAGTACTCCACACGGCTCTGGGGGGTTAATAACGGCTTTCTAAAGTGAATCAGTGCTATAAAATTGAGAGTGGCATTCCAGTGGATGACGCAGAATGTATGCTTAGCGTAATCTCCGGTGAGAAGTGATGAACGTGGAGGCACAGAGGAGAGAGCAAAACAAAACACTGGTCATGAATTAGAAGTACAGAACAAGGTTTTGTAAAGAAAAATGTTGGAGGATTTCGATATAAGCCAAGAGGAAACTAGTTTTCCTTTGCTGTAAACAAAACTTGGTTCTTGTAAGACTTCTCACACATTCTCACCAAAGCTTATGCTACACCTGCGTCAAACGTCATCTGCTATAACGCCACTCTCTGATGAACGTGCGTACAACAGTTAGCGGAAGCTAGAGATTATAAAGTTTTAAATATGGACATTTTTCTTTTACCAAGGCATCGATTCACTTCAGAAAGCCTTTATTAACCCTGTGGGGCCATGTGGAGCACTTTTTTATGATGGATGGATGCACCTTTTTGGGCTTTAAAATTTTAAACTCCTTTCACTGCCATTATAAATCTTGGAAACGCAGGACATTTTTTAATATAACTCTGATTGTATTCGTCTGAAAGAAGAAAGTCGTATACACCTAGGATGGCTTAAGGGTGAGTGAATCATGGGGTAATTTTCATTTTTGGGTGAATTATCCTTTAATCTAATCTAAAGTATTACCCTTTTGTAAGACTGGGTTGAAATTAGGAATGTTTCTGATATAAAAACCTCAATTTAAAATTATAAGTGGACCTCAGGGAGGAAAACTTAAGTGATTAAAAAAAAAAAAAAATGATGTGAGCCCTTTAAAAAAAAAAAAGAACATTATCTGACTTCATTTCAAGTAATGTGAAAATTCTCAAGCCCCCTGGGGTTTCTTTTTTCTTTATAGCGAAGCGATTTGGGATTTCGTTAGCAGGTGGCAATGCTACTGTAGCAGAGAAACTGGATTATAAACAGTATTCATTTCTAAAATGCCTTGGGCCTGTAGTGGTCCATAAACCAAATATGTGAGATCTTTTTCTGTGCTAGATGACACTTGGTTAACAGTGCAGCGAGGAGCCTATGACACACTTCATTTAGGAGACGCATCAGACCCCTTGGTGTTTGAATGCATCTGTCAACATCCTACAGCCAGGAACTACATTTCTCTGGATGACGCACGCACTTAATCCACACTCGTCCGACTTCCTCTCAGATGTTAAGATTTCATGGCTACACAGTTAACGGACGGTAGCAAGCAGAGATCCTAATGCATCCTAATGACAGGAACATTTAGCAGTAAGAGGAATGTATGTATGAGTCATCACGTAAAGCATGAGCGGAGCTAAAGATGCTCTGCCAAAATTTGGTGAAAAAGAGGTTTTACATGGGAACAGCTTTACATATCCTGCTTTTGGTGAAATTAACATGCTGATCATTTTTAAGCGCTGTTTGTTGTGGCTCGTCATCATACGTGGTATTATTCATCATGAAAAGGTTTGCTATACTAAAAATACATTTGGTTTTATTCTGTTCTGTTCTGCGTTGTCGCATCTCAGGAAAGCAAATAGGATTGTGTGGAATCCGACGCCTGAAATGTCCTCGAACATCTAATGAGTAGTAATCTTAGGCCTCTCATGAATGTGGCTCTTATGTTCTACTTCTATTATTATTTTCATTTGTACTATTTATAATCCCACTGATGTCACATGGACTACTTTGTTGATCATATTGGTACTTTTCTGAGCCATGAACCCTTGTAGTACCCTTGCTGTCTATGGGAGTGTCAGAGAGCTCTCAGACTTAAGGGTTTGGAACAACATGAGGGTGAGTAATTAAAGGAGAAGTCCACTTCCAGAACAAAAATTTACAGATAATGTACTCACCCCCTTGTCATCCAAGATGTTCATGTCTTTCTTTCTTGAGTTGTAAAGAAATTATGTTTTTTGAGGACAGATGTTTCTCCATATAGTGGACTTCTGTGGTGCCCTGAGTTTGAACTTCCAAAATGTAGTTTAAATGCGGCTTCAAACGATCCCAAATGCAGTTGTAAACGATCCCAGCCGAGGAAGAAGGGCCTTATCTAGCGAAACGATCGGTTATTTTCATAAAAATAATACAATTTATATACTTTTTAATGTCAAACGCTCATCTTGTGTCGTTCTGCCTGAACTCTGTTTTTTTCCGGTTCATGACAGTTAGGGTATGTCGAAAAACTCCCATCTCACGTTCTCCCTCAACTTCAAAATCGTCCTATATCGCTGTTTTACCTTTTTTGTTAAGGGTGTTTGATCTTCTGTGCATGTTCACTTTGCAAAGACTGGGTCGGTAATTCTGCAGCGATGTAGGTATGATTTTGAAATGATTTTTGAAGTTGAGGTAGAAAATATGATTGGAGTTTTGAGGCAGAATACACAGAGTTCAGGCAGAGCAAGACAAGACGAGCGCTTGAGATTAAAAAATGTTTAAAATGTATTTTTTAAATTAAAGTAACGATTGTTTCGCTAGATGAGACCCTTCTTCCTCGGCTGGGATTGTTTACAACTGCATTTGGGATCATTTGAAGCCGCATTTAAACTGCATTTCGGAAGTTCCACCATATCAGTTTATTATACAGAGAAAAATCCTGAAATGTTTTCCTCAAAAAACAATTTCTTTATGACTGAAGAAAGAAAGGCATGAACATCTTGGATGACAAGGGGGTGAGTACATTATCTGTAAATTTTTGTTCTGGAAGTGGACTTCTCCTTTAATGACAGAATTTTTATTTTTGGGTGAACTTTCCCTTTAAGATATTTTTGGTGAAATTTGAGAGCTTTCTGGTGTCCTTCACTGTTGGTTAAAAGTTTGAAAAGCACTTTACTGCATTGTTCCTCTCAGTAATTCTATCCCACACTCCATCTCAGCTCCTAAAGAGGTCTATTTCCAGTGTAGCTAGCATTTACTTTAGTCTAGTAAGTAAAAAGTCCTTCATGCCTTTTAAAACACTAAAAATGGGCTGCGCAAATGTAACCTAATGCCCCAAAACAGGCTGTCTGCCAAGTCACTGAAGCCACGTCAGTCTGTTTGTAACGTGCCCTTTGCACAGCTCATCAGTTTGTAATACAGACTCAAAGGCTACATTGACTTTTTCTGGGAACATTTTGCCCTTTCACTCTGAAAGACTGTTTTAATCATAAAATCATTCAGTTACAAAGGTAACTTTGTTTTATTGAAGGTTGTCCATTCCCGCGGCTGGAGAGTCACGCTGGAATTTTCGCTGGCGGCCATTTTGTGAGTTGGCTCTATTTGCTCGTGTTTGTCGCTTTGTTGTGCGCCAGTGGTGTCGAGAGATTAGATAAAGCACATTTTATGGATACTCTGATAAAAGTAATCCCTTCGATGGCTGCATATCTCTCCCTGAGAGAGGAGAATGATGCGCTGTCTGAGGGGACCGGCGTTTCGTGTGTCACTATGGTAACAGCAGGACAGCCACACAGATGTGTGCCTCAGGAATCTGCTCTGGATAAAGCCACATTCACTCTTCACCTCCAAAGCAGAACAATGGTGCGCACATTCCCCTCGCACATCAGCCGCCATGACGCACCATGTGCAGGCCATGCCTGCTTCTCATAGTAATGCCGCTTTACTGCAAATTATACAGATAGGAATGCAGTATTCACTGAGCAGTGCTGGTTGATTTGAAATGATATGCAGTGGGAAAACATGTACACACCAGTGGTGTGCCATGGTGTTCTGAAATGAAGAGGCAAAGTCCTTAAAGTAAATTCATGTCCTTGTCACATTGTTTTGGTTAAATATGATGCGATTTCATGTTTTCCTTTGTCTTTAGAATGTTACAAGCTGTTCATGCATATATACAATCTGTAAAGTTGCAAAGATTAAAGTGTCAAATTCAAAGAGATATTCTTTATGAAAGTTGAGACTCAGTCATGCCTTCCTAAAATGGGTCATTCAAACACGCTCCCACATGCCTACATCACGGTGTGGGAAGATTTGAATAACACCGCTCAAATGTATACGTGAAGAAAGAATAGCGGCTGCTATGTTGTGGAGATGCTGTGTGTTTCGTTGTGAAAGCGAAAGTACTTTGTCTGGCCTTCCAAATGAGCACACAACTAGATATCAGTGGTTAAGTTATATTTACAACACTGTTCCAGAACAGTACAACGCAAATATTTGAGTGTATTCAGCGTATTTTACAGAGGACTATTTCCTGAACTTGGGAGAGTAGTTGTGCACACTGTAAAGTGGGGCAGTTTCTTCTTTGCAAGGACAGTCTGGTGCTTATGACTCACAGCCTGTAAATACGTTTTCATGTTTAAAGAATTTTCTACTGACTATTAAAATGCAAGTTTTGAGCAGAGTCGATTAGTGTTTCTCATTTCTACACGTTGCAACGCATAATCAGTAATTTTATAATACGTTATAATCAGAACGAAGAGCTTTGTAAAAATCAACGCGTTTCAGAAAGCTGGGGTAGAGAGGAGCAACAAACCACGTAAACACATTCCATTACACCAAATACACAAAATAATGTTCTTTTTAACATCATATGACCCCTTCAAATAAAGGAAAAGGAATACAAAATCTTTTTTTGTATATTTACATTTACAATGTAATAAATTTTTATTTATTAAAGCCAAGTATGAATCTCATCATGTTAGTGTTTTTAAGCATTTTACGTTTATTCCAAAATAATAACTCAAGGCAGTAACAATTTGAACAATATATTTTATTTGTGAACTCATGTTCAGCTATTCTGTTTATTAGTTAACTTTTAACTATTTTTGAATTTTTCGGATCATCTGTCATCAAAGCTCGGTATATATTGCTCACAGACACTGAGATTTATTTTAAATTTCACCATGCTGATTACTCACAAAAAACTCCAACAGATCATGTTTTCCATGCCATTTTAATTCTTAGTTTGACGTAACAAATTGGTTAAATCTAAGTGTGTGAGTTGTTTACTTACTTTTAAATGAGTATCCCTATTAACACCACTATTGTTCATTCAGATTGATTCACAAACGCGGAACACAGAATGCGGAACATAACCAGTCATATCCAGTCATATCGCGGTGAAGGCATTGCCTCCTCTCATGTGACTTTCCCCCATTCATTCTCAATTACCCCCCAACAAACTCACCGCACACTTTAGGGAGTCTGTTAAAACTCAATGGGCCCAGGGGAGGCGAGAGAGATGTGGACTCCCACTGTAACTTTACCCGCTGGTGTCACTAGCTATGTTTCCATCACTTTTTTTGAGACAATCCTGGTACACACCAAGTTTTATACTTAAAGGGTTAGTTCGCCCAAAAATGAAATTCAGAAGTTCAAATACAGTATGCTTGGTTGATGTACAATGAGATTCATACTAGTATGTCAGGCGAGTACAACTGAGCTTCAGTTTGTTATTTTTGATGTGCTCTGTCAATGATCAGTGTTTATATGTGAAGAAAAATCTAAATTAAATCTATTAACTTTATAACTTGATTGTATCTCTCTCTAGAAGATTTGGATTAAACCTATTCATTTGGTTTACTTTTAGGAACTCATTATAAACTTTTTGAAGTTTGAAAATTTGGTTGCTTGGACCTTAAATGAAGGGGAAAAATGATTACGGAATATTAAACATTTCTGTTCCAAAGACGGAAAAAAAAAAAAAAAAAAAACATGAGGATTTCATTTTTCAGTGAACTATGCCTTTACAAATTCTGAGAAATACCATCTTAACCATGATTTGATATTTCTGTAAAGTTAGAGACTTTTATAGCTGAATCATTTTAAATTGGCAGAGACCATAGAAATTGAGTTTGAAAAATTTTGATTTAGCTTTGCATAGACAAGGTTTTCAAACGTGGAGATTACATTAAGCAGAAGTTTCACAGTTCTTTGGTGTTGCCGAATTGTATTCATCTCAATGAATGCTTTGATTTGGTTCTGCAAAAAAGGCTCATTCAGATTTGTTCACTTAGTCATTTATTGACTCTTTATGTAGAGTACATTACATCATGTGGCAGCCAGGTTTTGAGTGAGGCTATGAATCAATAAAAATGATTTAAAAACATACCTGTGATTTTTTTTTTTTTTTTTTTTTTTTAAATACATTACTTTATGAAGACAAAGAGACTCAAGAAAGTGTGTTTAAGCAATCATAACTTGTCTCCACAAATAATTTTTCCTCCAATTTGTTAAATGCTGGACTTGACTTTTATCAATTTAGAGACAGGGGTGTACATACGTGCTCTGCAGTTCCACATGTGCGACCAAAATAAGAAAATACACTGTGTAAATAAGTTCAGGAAGCGCATTTGCGTACCAACATGGTTGACAGCTGTTAATGTACAATAGGGATGGCTCGATACCATAATTTTGGCTTCGGTACAATCCCGGAATGTGATACCTTTGTATCCATACTAAACCGATACCACAGATAACAAATAACCAGCCTCAAAAGATAAGTGAGTTGAAAGCAATTTAGTAAGTAATGTTAACATACTAAACATGTAATAGTTCATCTTTTATAGCTAATTATTGGCCTAGATTAATAAGTGCTGTAATACTGTTAGGTCAGCTTACCTAATGAATTTTAACAAAGTTTGCTTTACTGTAAAGTGTTATTTTAACAAAGTATTCAAAATTGCGTTATTATCTCTCTCTCTCTCTCTCTCTCTCTCTCTCAGGGTTTCCGCGGGTCTTAAAAAAGTCTTAAAAAGTCTTAAATCGCTTTTCCGTGAATTAAGGCCTTGAAAAGGTCTTAAATCAGAGCAGTGAGTCTTAAATTCATATAATCATGGCATTCATTTTCACGACGGATTGTTTCCTCGTGTTTCATTTTAAAGTGAAGCGAAAGAGCAATTTCTGTGCTACATGGCTTAGGTCGCTCAATACGCGGTAGATGGCGGTATGGGCTGCTCCCGAAGAAGAATTTGTTGTTTTCCCTTTTTTTTTTTTTTTTTAATAGTACTAAAAATCATTTAGTTTAGTTAGAGAACAGACAATACAATTAAAACTAAACGCGGCTGCTCAGTGCAGTGTGCCAAACGAGTCGAGCTGACTGACGAGAAGAGAGAGGTAAGAAAAATAAGACTGTGACAGAAGAGTTTCAAAACGAAATGCAAGCGCATGTTTTCAAATATTTTTGATTTTGAGAAGCCTGTTGACTACTGCCATTTATCTAAGGTGATAGTGGAAATTTCATTATTTATTTGGTTCCACAGTGTTTGCTGATTTTTTTTATTTATTTATTTTTTTTTTTTTTTAATTAAACTGTGTATGTTTTCATATATGCCGTGCTTCCAAGCTTTCTTATTCGTTTTGCTAATAAACGTTCTACATTTGGTTACACAGTGTTTTTCAGTTTTGTATACTTATTTAAATTTTGCGTAAGTTATTATTTTATATTAGGCATATAACGTGGTGTATCATTATTCGTTTTGTTAATAAAAGTTCGTTACGTTACGTTAATACCGCTAATTTAAAAGTGAAAGTAAAATGCGCAGGACGCTTTTACAAGCAGTACCGGCGCAGAGTACGCGATCTGCGTAGGGCACCAACTCCCGGGGGGCACCATCCCAGTTGCTCAAAAAAAAAAATCATTTAAATAAAAAACCTTAGTTCTGTTGTAATATTATCATATACATATACACATACAGTAGGCTATGAGGCGCCACGTAGGATTTAAATCAAACTTCGCTTATCAATACATACATAAAACACGTACATATACACCTAGAAATTACTTGCATATACATGTATACTGTTGGATGTTCAAAATATATATATGAAATACACGTGCACACTATTATGAAATCCATACCAATACATCTTTTATTAGTAATGAATACATATTGTGAATACATATTGTTATACACTTGTGAATAACTTGTATATACATATAAACTTAACGCATGCATACGCTAAAAAAACACTCGCTTATGCGTATAAACTTGATCCATGCATATACACCTACAACAACACGCACATATACATATAAACTCGCTGCATGCAGACACACCTGTACACACTCGCACATACATATAAACTTGACCTATGCATATACACCTAAAAACACTCGCACATACATATAAACTCGTTGCGCGCATATACACCCATAAAACACTCACGCAAACATACAAAATAAATTTCAGGTAAGACGCATGCTTGAGTTGTGTATATACATATATGCAAGTGATTTCATATGTGGATGTGCGTGAACTTTTCAGTGTAAACGGAAGGCATCTCAGTGTAAACGGAAGGCATTTCAGTGTAAACGGAAGGCATCTCAGTGTAAACGGAAGGCATTTCAGTGCAAACGGAAGCAGCGGCACTTCCGGCGGAATCTCCAGATGCCGGGGCATTTTAAAACGCTTAATGTGACTTAATGCATTAAAAATAGTGTTTTAAAAAGACCTTTAATATAGCATACGATGTACCAGCGGCGAATTTCCACTGGGCACTTTTCAAAATCCCGTTCGCACGCGCCTTCAAAAGCAATTTAATACCCCGCGTTTAGAGCGCGACTCCCCAATGCCTGCACATTAGGCTACATAACATATTTAGGATGTTATTAGTATGCAGGCTATTGTGAAGTTGTTTATTTAATATTAATTGTATTCTATTTTTGCATGTTTCTGTCAAGGACTTTTATTTTTGTGTTGCGTCCTCTGAGAAGGAGGGTCTTATAATGTGAAGGAGGAGAGCAGAGTAGATTGTGGCGGGTACAGAGATTAGTGTTGATCTCTTCCCGAGTTCTAGGCCTTTGCTCAAAAAAAATACTAGTCGTCGGTATTTTCAAGTCTTTATTTACATCCACCCACGGGCAGCTAAAACTCCACGCCTTACACTATTATAGGTTGTGTAGTTGTCTATAGCTCTCTATAAAGTTTGAAAAATTTTGGTCTCTATTGAAATTGTTTTAACTATGTTCTGTTCTACTTTCTGAGTATGAATTATCACATGCAGTAAAAGCATGGGCGTCGGAAGCAAAGTAAATGTGGGTGGGGAGTATATGCCATTTTCTGTAGTGTGGTGCCTTACTATGTATATTACCTCTGCGCACTAACGTGACAACACTACAAAACGGGGCAATTGAGGTGTGTTTCTAGTGGCGTAAGCGATAAAGCGATTATCCAGTGTTTTTTTGACGCAAACGACCCGAGTTCGCGTCCACCTATTTCCGAAATCGTTCTTCTGCCTTTTCACATCTCATTTTACATCGGAAAGGCATTTGTTTTCAATAAACATAAAAATGAAGGAACTAATCTAAATGTTAGAATAAAGTATCGAGCAGGATTAGGTGTATCTGAGCAGCAGATACACTCAGATGCTTTATTTACTTTGCTGTGTTACAGATGTGCATTCGTCACGTGGAGTGTATTTGACTAACTGCGCTCTAAAAAGTGCGCAGACATATTCGCCGAATTAGAGACGGTAAAAGTGGGTGGGTCCGATATGGTTGGTCTTTAAAAGTGGGTGGGTCCTGTCCCACCCACATTCAATGGTTCCGACGCCCATGAGTAAAAGACAACAACACTCAAGCACCATAAAAAGTTTTGCTACAAACTCAACTGACTGGCTTTATTCTCTCCTGTATGATTTCATAAGTCTATATAAGTATATATATATATATATATATATATATATATATATATATATATATATATATATATATATATATATATATATATATAAACAGTCCTTTCTTAATCGTATTAAGTGCGAACAATAAATGCAGCCATAGTAGGCTACGCTCTCAGTCTTCAAAGTGCAAACAGAGACTACACTTTTCAAACATGATAGAGAGTTATAGACAACTACACAACCTATTATAGCCTACATACTAATAACATCCTAAATATGTTATGTAGCCTAATTTGCAGGCATTGGGGAGTCACGCTTTAAACGCGGGGTATTAAAATTGCTTTTGAAGGCGCGTGCGCGTTTTACTTTTACTTTTGTTTGAACGATCGCGCGAACTCTCGGCGGTGCTGAACGGGATTTTGAAAAGTGCCCAGTGGAAATTCGCCCATGGTACATCGCATGCTATATTAAAGGTCTTTTTAAAACACTATTTTAATGCATTAAGTCACGTTAAGCGTTTTAAAATGCCCCGGCATCTAGAGATTCCGCCGGAAGTGCCGCTGCTTCCGTTTGCACTGAAAAGTTCACGCACATCCACATATGAAATCACTTGCATATATGTATATACACAACTCAAGCATGCGTCTTACCTGAAATTTATTTTGTATGTTTGCGTGAGTGTTTTATGGGTGTATATGCGCGCAACGAGTTTATATGTATGTGCGAGTGTTTTTTAGGTGTATATGCATAGGTCAAGTTTATATGTATGTGCGAGTATGTACAGGTGTGTCTGCATGCAGCGAGTTTATATGTATATGTGCGTGTTGTTGTAGGTGTGTATGCATGGATCAAGTTTATATGTATAAGCGAGTGTTTTTTTAGCGTATGCATGCGTTAAGTTTATATGTATATACAAGTTATTCACAAGTGTATATGTATTCATTACTAATAAAAGATGTATTGGTATGGATTTCATAATAGTGTGCACGTGTATTTCATATATATATTTTGAACATCCAACAGTATACATGTATATGCAAGTAATTTCTAGGTGTATATGCACGTGTTTTATGTATGTATTGATAAGCGAAGTTTGATTTAAATCCTACGTGGCGCCTCATAGTAGGCTAAGCACACGTAACGCGCCATTCCCGCATTCGCGCCCGCGACCGCCTTCACCTCAAGTAGCTTAATGTTTGCGGCTGACTGCAATCATAATAAGCGGTCCGGCACCGAGAAAAGAAAACGAAAAAAAGCCCAGATGACGCTCGTGTATCACTTTCAGGTGCGTTCATAATCCTGAGAAACATGTTTGACTGTTGACGTTAATAACGTGTTTTAATGTCGGTAATAATTTTACCACCACCAACGCGCCTGCCTTACTAGTTTCCATAGTTTAAAATGCATGAACCTTTATAAAAACAGTAAGGCAATAATGATCGGTTAATTAAAATTAATAATATGGTTTCATTAAATAACACTGTTAAAATACATAATGTGGGCTAATACGAAATAAACAATTTATGTACATTATATATCATTACAAATGCCTGCAAAGGGCGCCAAAGGCTTAATAATTGTTGTTGTTACACTTACAGGATGATCAAATCCTTGTTTAATAATGACCAAACATTTAATTCGAATATCCACTTAACTTCTGAAAGAAATGCTACAGCCTCTATTATTTCTTTTGGGAATCAAAACCCTTGCCAAAATTAACCATGGTTTTATCATAGTAAAACTGCTTAATTTTCTTGCTTCAACCTTTCTGCTTAAACCTTTACTGAAGGAAAGCGAGGAAAAAAGGGAAAACTCAAACTAACTAAAAACAAACAATTGCTAGACGTTGAATTGCTGCTAATTTGAAAGTGAAAGTAAAACTCAAACTATACTTAGGGAACATATTGCTGTATTGTTTACCTTCGACCTTTTTTTTTCCTTAAATTTTCTTAAGGAAAATTTGGTCTTAAAAAGGTCTTAGAAAAGTCTTAAAATTACCCTCATAAAACCTGTAGAAACCCTGTCTCTCTCTCTCTCTCTCTCTCTCTCTCTCTCTCTCTCTCTCTCTCTCTCTCTCTCTCTCTCTCTCTCTCTCTCTCTCTCTCTCTCTCTCTCTCTCTCTCTCTCTCTGATTGTTTTCAGATTTCAGACTCAGATACCTAAAGAAAAAGCATTAAATATAAATCTTGCGCTATCTCAGCAGCTTCATATTAGGCAGAAACATTCCCTTATATTACTGATACTAAAATAGCAAAACTCTTCCTTCTTTCAAATTCAATTGATTGTTTGAAATGCAAATGCAAATATTATGTAACCAAAGCTAAACTGGTTCCAACATGTCACCCACATTTGAGCTTTCATGTTTACTCTGCATCACATCTTGGGTATGTGCGTTAATCAGTTGTGAATAAAAGTTAATTAAAACTGAATTCATGAAAGATGCACTCACCTGTCGATCTTTAAGTTTACGTGATTTATAGCAAAGCTTGCATACAGGTGCAGTAAGGTCAGCTCGTTTACCTTTATCATATCTTTGTATGCAAAATAATTCCATATTTCACTTCTACTGTTGTCTTCATTTACTAATTTAAAGCGCGTTGATGGAGTTTCATCTGTTTGATGATCCATCCCGTTGTTTTGTTGTCACGTTTACCCGTTTTGCAGCAATTTGGGAAGCACTTCCGCCTACAGGTGAACTTCGGAACAACAGCATATAAAATACCGAATTGATGAAAAATTATAGTATCCAACCGTTTGAAATAAAATATATACCAGTATTTTTCCAGCATGGTATACCACGCATCCCTAATGTACAATTACCATTTTAGACCGACAAACTGTAATACTGTATATGTCTATATGTATATGTCTGTTCAAACTGGAAGCATAATTCTAGGCTCATAATTTAATGAGTCACATTATGTGCAGTGTGAGGACCAAACCAAATCTCCAGGTACTCTTACAAGAACCAGGCTTAAAACTTATGTGCACCCCTGTTTGTAGAAAATGACAGTAATAATAATGTAAATAAATAATGGGATTTTATTATTATTATTGGCATTTTTCCTTTCTTGTATTGGACAGTAGAGACAGGCATCTATGTGAAAAAGAAAAGGAAGGGATTAGAAAGTACTAAGAGCTGGGTTTGAACTTGAGTTGCCCCAAGCACAACTGCACCATGTGTCAAAGCGCTCGATATGAGGTCCTAACAAATGAGTTTTGCTATATTGGTATATGGTCATCAGTTATTTTTACACATTCATATTTTCCTTTCCCTTCTTGCTGAATGAGAATGATTCACTTGCTGAATTGAACGAATAATGTGGCCCCTTTTCATTTAGGCTTGTTGGTCAGCAGATCTACATTCATGAACAGTACAATTTGTTCATGAATGCCATGTCCTAGTTAATTTAGTGTATTTTTAAGACTCAAAATGCTGACTCAATCTGGCAAGAAATGCAAGAAAAGTTTACAAAAACGTGTACTCGCATGCTTCACAGGGCTTCGGCGAATGGAGAATACCAAAAAAAAAAAAAATAATATAAACATGGAAGTGAATGAAAATGATTTATCCACTTAAAATAATCATTCAAAAAACTGATTCATTTGTGACTGATTGGTCCAGAACCAGATGTTTTCTGCAGTATAAGCTGTCCGACTTCTTTCCTCTAAACTGTGTGTCTGTGAACCCTGAGCTGCAGTGAGGAGAGCTGGAAATAAAAGGTGAATTCATCACAGTGACACCACATGCCTAATTGCTTGTATTTTATGGAATTAAGCAAATTGGGTTTTTTGGCTAGTGATTAATCCTTCAAGACCTGGAGGGAGGGAGACACGCAGATAGAGACAGAGGAGGAGCAGGTGTGAGAGAATCGTCTGCATGTATTGATGGATCAAGCTGAGTTCACTGCTGCTTCTGCAGTCCTCATCTAACCTTGTCCTTCCGCTTAGCATCAGCCTGGAACCAACAAACATCAAAAAAAAAAAAAAAAAAAAATCATGCAAATCCAGCTTTGAGTATTTGATACATTCCCATGTCTTTCAAATTAAAATTTTATCACCTTCACATTTTACAGTTACGTGTTTGAAGGTGGCATCATCTAAAAGTGAGAGAAGTTAGTACAGTATAAGGCAGAGGTTCTCGTTGTTTAGCCAAGAACCCATTTGAAAGTAAAAAAGCTTGTGTCACCACAATAATCTGATCGTCTATTAAAATATTTACTAATAAAAGAAAAAAAAAAAAAAAATTTGTTTGTTTTATATATATAATTGTATACATATCTAATTTATTTTCAAGGCATTAGAGAGTTTTCTGTCATTCAAATCTTGCATGTTGATTATTAAAAAAAAAAAAAGGCTTTGTGCATAAGTGTGATTCAACAGCATATAAGTACTTAACTGATTCTCATGTGAACTCACACACTTTGAAAAGCACTGGTTTACGGCCACTCTGATCATTCATTCTACTGTGTTGAGCATTCGACTCCTTTCACCAGACCCCTTCAGACTATACGTTTATAAAGAGGATTATCTCACCCTCACGCCCATGCTTTCCTCCAGGTCGATATGGAGACGTATTAAGTGAGTGGAGCATCTGCAAGCCTGTGATTAGGGGTCTCATAACGATCGGCTGGAAAAGGAAGGGGTTTTGTATCCTTTGGCATGCAAATGAGCCACAAAGTGAGAAATTGATAGAGAGCGAGAGATTGTACGGGAACGAGAAGGGGGATCCGGATGATCAGCGTGACCTTTTCACAGTGCCACCACAATAATGGGCTGCACAGCCAGCAGCATGTGAGTGTTGATACTTCTCTGTCGTTTTCACTTCTCTCTACCTCACCATCAACTGACTGACCTCAGGCCTTTACAGACTGTAAATAACAAACTTGGACTGATTCATTTTATTGGTACCATGTTTGGCACTCTCATACAGGAAGTGATTAAAGAACTTCATCTCTGCAAATAAATGGATACGAGACTTGTTAACCTCATGACTTGTTAACTTGTTAACCTCGTGAAACTTGTTCATAATAGGCAGGTTGGTGTTTAAAACCTCACAATTTAATCCTACTGCAATCCTATGCAAATGGTGGTAAAACCTTTGCTAGACAAGTAAGGAATACTAATCTATTTGTTAAAAACAGGGTAACTTCAAGGGAAAATTCACCCCAAAATTAAAATTTTGTCATCATTTACTCACCCTCATGTCGTTCCAAATCTGAGTTTCATTCTTATGTTAAACATAAAAGAAGATATTTTAAAGAATGCTGGTAATCAAAGAGTTGATGGTCCCCACTGACTTCCATAGTATTGTACTATGACGTTCTTCAGAATTCTTTGTCAAGTCAAGTCATCTTTATTGATATAGCGCTTTTAACAATACAGATTGTGACAAAGCGGCTGTACAGTATTAGATAGGAAAGAGTGCAACAATAATGCAAAAGGGCAACAGTAAACACTTAATTTTTCAGTTAAGGGCAGTTCATCTTTGAATTCAATGATGTCATCTTTGAGCTCAGTTCAGTTCAAATAGTATACAATATCGCTTGAAATTAAGTGTCCCCAACTAAGCAAGCCAGAGGCGACAGCGGCAAGGAACCAAAACTCCATCGATGACAGAATGGAGAAAAAAACCTTGGGCCAGTTCTCCTCTGGCCAGATGCAGAAGACTCATCTGGTTCCCGTGGTCTTGTGCCGATGGTGTCTAGGTCACGAGGTCTTCACTGGGGATCCGTCTCTGGGACTTGTCTAGTTGACGTGGTCCTCGCTGACAGTCAGGGCTGTAGAGGTCGTCTCTAGGTGCTGATCCAGCATCTGGGCTGGGCACGGACTGGATCCAATAGGGTCTGGCTGCAGACACACTTGCATTTTCAGACATGCACTCTCAGACAACAGCACTTCCGGAAGTCTTTTTTAATTTGTATTATATTTTATTTATTTATTTATTTATTATTATTATTATTATTATCATTTCATTGAATATCTTAACATTTTACAACAGTAGCCAGGTGGTGAAGACAAGAAAAAAGAAACTAAATTACAATGTCACTCACAATCGCCACTTGCACTGTCACCTGCAATCCACACAAATCGTGTGTGTTGCCAATGGAGACAAGACGCTGTGTTGGTTAAACGATTAAAACAGAACAGCAGAATATGAACACAATGCGCAAAGTCTCTCGTTAAGAGGTTTCCTCCCGTAGAAAAGCATTAACACTTAATATGACTTAATGTATTAAAAGATCGAATTCGATATAGTTTAGCAATATTATGTATATAGTGTTTTCCTCCGCAAAACGTGGCATAATGTGGACTAAGATGATAGACTAAACTCAATATGCTCCTCTTCATTATTAAAACAGCTACAGACAAGCAGGTGAGCCCAGAATAAACGCAACGCTGCGTTTATTCACGTTTTCCCATATAGAATAATCTCTACAGCACTTTTAGATCATTGTCTTTGTCCATTATGCTACATTTTTTGTTTTAATATTGATTTTCTTTGGGAGGAAAATGTTTGTTTAACGCATTGCGTTCTGGGCACATCTGCTTGCCTATATGTAGTTGGTCCTTTTAATGTCACTTAATGCATTTCTTATGCACGTACGCTGGCTATGGTGACCTCGGAATAAGAAAGAAACGAACTAATATTAGCGTAGATGAGTGTGTCTGCCTCCTGAACAAAATATGCATAAGAAAGAAACGTGAACAGGTTTAGTTTTTGGGTGAACTATTCCTTTTAGTCCATTTAGCAATTCCAGTTAAGAATGTATTAATTACTCTTAATATCTTTGAAGCACCAAGTAACATTACTTTATAGTGACTACGTTTTGTCTGGCTATATTTGACTTCTAAGGTGGAAAAACAATGTTTTTGTAACACAGGATGTATGATTTTCAAAAAAAAACAAGTTGTTGTCTAATATAACACAGATCTTTGACAGTATAGTGGATTAAATAACAGTACATCCTTCTACACTGTAAAAAAAAAAAACAAAAAAAAAAACAATTTGATTAATCTTAAAATAATTTCAACTTGAAATGTTAAGTTGTACTTAGTGACAATTTAGATATTTGAGTTGACTTAACAAAAAAATGTTTTGTTAAACTTAAAAACTGGGTAAGTTACCCAGCTGCCTTAAAATTTTAAGTTGAATCAACTCAAATATCTAAGTTGTCACTTAGTACAACTTAACATTTCAAGTTGACTAAACTTTTCTGAGTTGACTGAACTTAAAATTTTAAGGCAGCTGGGTAACAAATTATTTTAAGTTGACTCAACAAATTATATTTTACAGTGTATATGTAGGCTAATAGAAGAACAATCCTGGTCATCCAGTGTTTAATATATTTAACACACTCTGTTAACTTGGATAATTTAGAAATTTTGTCTGGCCTGGAAGAAATATATTGCTAAATGTCATCTGCATAACAGTGGAAACTAATCCCATGGTTTCTAATAATGTTTCATAGGGATAGCATGCATAATGAAAACAGCAAGGAGCCTAATACAGATCCTTGAGGCACTCTATATTTGACCGTTGTATGATTAGATGCTTCCTCATTTAAAAAGACAAGGTGATAATGGTCACAGCTGAGTTTTTAATGAACAAAAATAAGTATGTCCTATTCAGGGCACTGGTTTGTTGGTTTTAGATGGGTTTTGGCCATTTCCTTAGCTGGTCAGGCTGGGAGACCAGCTGGAACGACCAGCTAAAGCCAGCCTAGGCTGGTTAATAACGTTATTTTATCGTTCCATTTAATATTTGAAATTTGCTGTCAGCCAATCATGAATTCAAGTACTACAGCCTATGCAAATGTGAGCTGAGGCATCCAACGAATGCCCGCGCTCAGCTGTGAACTCATCATAAGGAAATCGCAATGGCAGTGGACTGGTGTTAAGAGTTTATCCGAGGATAGTGTGTGGATTCAACAGGTCACATGCAACTGGAGCACTTCTGTGAATGGAGAAAACAGAATAAAGCAAAATCTAGAAAAGATTAAGCTGTATTAGCTGTGAAGTGCAGCGGGTCAAGATTCCAGATCTCATACTGTTTTTTGTTTTTTTCTTTCTTTCTTTTTCTTTTTGAGTGAAGAAAACGCTGCACTCGCTGCATATATATATATATATATATATATATTATATATATATATATATATATATATATATCATTACCTTGAAATTATAAGGTTCTATCTGCATTCTGAGTGGTTTTAAGATATTGAGCTTTAAAGTTTTTGCATTCCAAAATGATATGCAGAACAAGTCTCTTTTCTACATGAAAATGACAGAGACCCTAAATGTATTCCAAATGTACAGATATCCTCTCACTTGTTTAAATAGGGAATTTGGGAACAGGTCAAATGCAGATAGAACCTTCTAATTCTAAAAAGTCATTTTCTGCTTGGAATTATAAAGGTTCTTCTGGATCTTGCAAAACATTAGTTGAAGCAACAATTTTCAAAACAGTGCAAATAGTTTACTTCTAATTTGTTTTAAAACATAAAATTAGTGTTGTAACAATGTGTCAAAATATATGAGAAATATAAATGTAATGCTTTATCGCATTTATTTAATATTTTAGGACAAATATTTTTTTTCTTGTTTAAGTTAGGCATAAAGTGCTAGATATTTTGTCCAGAGCAGATGTTAATTTTAGGTAGGATTATAGTGGGTAATTAAACGCATTATTGCAGGAACAGTTAAGGCAGCTACTCTGATCCATCTGACCAGGACTTTATTCCACAAAAAGCAGGACAGTGAAAATGGTTTTCTCTTTAAATCGGTATGGCCAAGATAACATACTGACGTTTATTGTTGTAATTAAGATCCCATCATTTAAATTGTTAACTATTTGATCTTTAAGGCTTAATATTGTAAAATGTAAAGCATTTTAAGACTTTACACTTCATGAATGTTTCGCCGAACATTACATATTCGGGTCTTAGTGACCCAGACTTACATTTAACATGGATGGATCGGTAACACTTTACAATATGTGTGGCCAAACATGCATTAATTCATGCTTAATTAATGCACAGATAATCACAAGTTAATGTATAATTCATGAAGAACTAAACAATTTATTAATGATTACTACATCAGCAACTAATGAACATTCTATATGTTTCATAGATTAAGTAATCAATAAATTGTTATTAGTTAAATGTGTCATAATGTATTCATTCCCTAATAACTTATTTTATTAACTAATGATGTAAATTCATTTGTTAATTACCACAGTGGCCAAAGCTACTTCAACTTCCAGTTGTCTGCTTTAAATACTCATTAGCTAATGATTTTCAAATGTATCATTATGTTTTGACTTTACTTGTTGAGGCACAGAACTATTAGTCATGTGCCTCAATGAGTTGGAGCCATGCATTTTCATGGGTTGAAGCCATCCATTTCAACTTCCAGTTGTCTGCTTTAATTAATCATTACCTAATGATTTGCAAAAATATCATTATGACTTTACTCGTTGAGGCACATGACTAACTAACTAATTAATTCTAAATCCATAACCACAATGACATATTACTTAACAATTAGTTAATAGTTCCTTGCCTCAACAAGTCATAACATGATATCTTTGAAAATCATTAGCTAATAATTAATTAAAGCAGACAACTGGAAGATGAAATACGTGGCTTCAACCCATTGTGGTAATTAACACATGAATTTACACTATTAGTTAATAAAATAAGTTATTAGGGAATTAATACATTGACACATTTAACTAATAACAATTTATTGATTACTTAATCTATGAATCATATAGAATGTTTATTTGTTGCTGATGAAGTAATTATTAATAAATGGTTTAGTTCTTCATGAGTTATTAACTCATGATTATCTCTGCAGTAGTTAAGCATGAATTAATGCATATTTGTGCACCCATATTGTAGTGTTAGCAAGAATACGCCACCATTCACGCCACCTCATTCGCACGAAATGCACCGCAGGATGTCTATTCACGTCTTTGCGTTGACTTAACATGTAAATCACTTTCTTAAAACTATTTTCAACATCTTCCAAAACAACATTTTGATCGCTATTCACCACATTAATGTCAGATAGAACCTTATAATTCCAAGGCGACGAGATAACGCTGTTAACCGGTATTTTTTTTATTCAAGCCGGTTTTGGAACGATAATAATACAGAGGAACGCAGGAACAGAAACGTTAAAATATCAATTCTGCTCGGAGCAAACCGATTGAATTTTTGTTTTCCAGCCCAGGTACTATTTATCACAAATGAACTCAATTTCTAATGTGTATCATTTGTCTTATGAATATCTTGATAGTAGTTAAAGTCAGAAACGTACGTGCAACATACGTCACAGTTGATTTTATTTTGGGTTGGATATGATCAAAAATAATGACCTGTGGTTCAGCGAGCGAGTCAGACATTTATTCAGTGGTGAGTGGGTCGTTTCGAGCAAATAATTAAATCAGTGTGACTCTGTATGTTTGTTGCTGCATGACAAGGCATTCTTCATGAAGATGCTGGGGTTGTCTATTACTTGCCAGTGTCTGGTCTGTCTCTTTCCTGTCACATTCAGTTCCCCTGAAGCACCATTTCTTTTGCTGCTGTGGTGCATTATGAGACTGTCAGAACATTGTAGTATCATGTTCAATGATCCACACTGGCAGAGTATTACAGATCTTGAAGAGCTGATAGCCAAACCAAACATCATGAAAATCACTCAGTTCTGTTTTTTTCCTTTTTCTTTTCTTTCTTTTTTTTTTTATAAAATCACAAACGGATCTGTTTTCCATTTTCCAACCCTGTTATTCACAACTAATTGAATGTTTTTATTTGATTGACGTTCTCTGAAAATGTCAAGACGTTTGAGAGAGCAAACCCAATTGCTTTGAAAGCGATGGTGAAATTAGGACTTCAATTGAGAAGTTTGCAGTGATACCATCAGCAGCAAACCGAACAGAACATACTCTCGTTCCGTCTCATTAGTCCCCTCAGTAGAAAATAATCCCAGCATCTGAAACACTCTGCAGGAGTCTGTCCCATCCAGACTTCAGGTGACTATTCGGAGGCATTGGCCTGTCAGTGCACACCTTCCATTCCCGCTGCGTGAGGAGCCGCTATTCTGATCGCAGACAAGTATCCATGGTTCAACACTTCCCTTAGCTGCCCTCACTGTCAGTTCCACAGACAGGCTGTGTGCAAATGTCAGGATGTTGTCCTGCTGTTATGTCTAAGTCCTTACCCTGAGGTCCCCCAGGCTCATCCATCATTGAGAGAGACACTTCGGAGATCTTGTTTGTGTGGTATGTCAGTCTTATAGAGTAGGACGACGCAGGGCCGCATCACAGTAGATCGCATTGATCAACACTCAGGGAGTTCAGGAAAAGGTTATTGTTGTTAACAAAACTATCTGTGGCAACCGTCTGTGGCAAAACCATATAATATTGTGCTACTTTGATCAAAAACTTTACCCAAGTAACTCTTATTTAGTCACTGTTGCTATGTCCAACAAACAGTGCCGTTCTCACACTACGCATCATGTTTTCACACAGTGAAAAAAACATCGTGGAGCAAAGAGGAAACTGACAAGACGGAGCAAGTTACTTCTGGCATAAAACAAGGTCTCACCTTTAAAATGTTGTCATTCAAATTCAAACAATAAATACCATTTTGTGGTTCTTTTAAAGTCCCCATGAAATCAAAATGAAAGTTTTTTAGCTTTTAGTATGAATTTGTTAACCTTAAGGTAATCTATAGTGTGCTCAAAAGCAATGGCAAAATTGACGTTTACAAGATATAAGCATTCAAAACTTTTAGCATTTCACTTCCGCCAATATGAATCAACAATTTTGCGGCAGCGTGCACGGCCCGCATAAATAACTACAACTACACAGCCTCAGCATGATTATAATCACTATTTTGTTTTAGTAAGAGTTTCATATTGAATCTATGGGCTAATCATTTAGACTCTGGCTGACAAAAGCGGCTTTACCGAGCTCAACGGCTCTGGCCCAAGCAGATATAAATGAAATGCTATTGGCTATATTAAAAAGGGGGCGGGGCTGCTATATATGTCCTGCCCTGTTTTCCTGCTTCAGTTGAAATTACTTCACCACATAGAATAATGCTGCGCGTTTCAAGGCACTTTAGTGGACCTTTAATGTTTCGTGACAGATCACTGTATTGCCTTGTTAGATCAATGACACATGAACTGACCATCTTTTCTTTACTTAAAGCATGAAAAAAATTAATGAACATCACAACATTTTATTTTAACTGTGGAAAGACATCAATACACACAATTTTTCAAGTTTAAGTCCACCCAAGTTAATCGACTTTCCTGTCTGATTTTTCTTTTTTGTCAGATAGAATGCCGGATTCGGTGTTATGATTGGTCAGATCACAGCATATTTGTATTTGCGCTGAGGGGAGCTTCAAAGGTTTCTACGTGTTTTTGCAATGTTGAGTAGTGTATCACAGACATTTCTCACGAAACCTTTCATAAACAGTGTAGAGAGAGTTTATAAATAAGAGATTCATTGTGCAGTGTAGAGAGCTTTGTTGATTATAATGGAACTTTGTGAGATCGCAATGAACTAAGATGAGTGACAGCTTTTAATGATTTTAAGGGAGTTTGTAAATGACACTGAGTTAATACAACAGTTAAACAAGAAGTTAATATTAAGTGACTTACATTGTCTGACTATAACACTATTGCCTGATTTTGCTCCATTTCATCAAAAATAGTTTGAAACAAGTCACAACTGAGCCGCTGTGCATCTCCGTTCAAACACTGCGGTGTTTCGTTATGAATGAACATGCATTTTTAAACAAATCTAATGAGTCAATGATTCAATTTCACATTCATAAAGACAGTCACTTGCTTTATTCCTGAATGAATCAACCGTTTGAATAAATTAAATGAATGAATGATTCAGTAATTAAATCAGTGACATGCCACCACCTACTTTCCGTTTTAGTTTAATTTTAAAGTGTCTTTTCAGTTATTTAAATCATTTAATATTTCTATATTCAAAATAATCTCAACATGAATTTATGAATTTCATTGCACTCATGCTACCCCTGAGCCTCAACAAACATATGAAAATACAACTACAAGCCACTTTTGTGTACTTCTGTGCCACCTCTGTAGTACAAAAAATTTTTGTTAATACTGATTTCATTTGATTGGTAACTTTATTCTGTTGTTTTAATTAGAAA
This sequence comes from Cirrhinus mrigala, assembly GCA_036247105.1. Taxonomy (NCBI): domain Eukaryota; kingdom Metazoa; phylum Chordata; class Actinopteri; order Cypriniformes; family Cyprinidae; genus Cirrhinus; species Cirrhinus mrigala. The sequence goes on from CM070011.1 coordinate 12,659,416, forward strand.
TTTAAAAAAGCTTATAAAATATATATTTTAAAAAATTTGACATAAAAGATGACATAATATATAATAAAGTTAGAAAAATTTCATTATAAAACATTACAAAGGTAAAACCAAAGTAAACGTACAGAAACGTAAGCGTAGAGCCCCATGATAGCCAATAAAAGAGCGAGAAACTGTCACCTACCGGATGTTCTGTGCTTCTATAGCTGAGACTTGGCAGCCACAAACATGCTACGGAATACTGAGAAAGAATATCAGTCCTATTCTTTTTTTATACTTTGTTTTTCAGAGTGAAACAGAATGCATGCTATGAGAGCCAGCTGACAGTTGATTGTTCTGTATTTGTTTTTCTTTAGTCACGTTTGATCTCGCTAGTCTTTCTGAGATCTCGTGTCACTGTGAAATTGTTCCTGCAGTCAACAAGTGTGTGGTCTCGGTCTGGTCGAGTCGTCTAGCGTTTGTGTTCAGAGGATTATAAGGCTAAAAATCAGTTGAAACTGTCTTCATGTCTGTGGTCTCCCATGGTTTTAAAATTGGTTTCAAAAAAATTTGAAAATCGTCTACACTTTTAAAAAAAAAAAGTTCCAAAAGATTTTTTTTTTTTTTTTTTTTTTGCAGTGATGCCATAGAAGAACCATTTTTGGTTCCCCAAAGAACCTTACATTGAACAGTTCTTAAAAGAGCCATTTTGCAGAACATTTTAAAAATCGGAAACATTAAAAAAAGAAACGTTTCTGCATTTGAAGGTTCCATGTATGTTCAAGGTGTTTCATGGAACCATCGATGTCAATAAAGAACCTTTATTTTTTAAGAGCGTAGTGTGTGGTCAGCCAAACCTAAGCAGTGTTTGGATGAATATGTAATTATATGTTGTGCACTTTCCTTGCAGTATTGAAATAAACACAACAAAAACTGACAGCTGTGTGAAAGCAGCAGTTTAAAACGCATCTGATTAAAGCAGTGTGGATGTTTGCGCAATCTCTCCATTCGGTACTCTAGTAAAGTCCAGTCATGTCACGTTTATTTGTATAGTACTTTATGCAATAGATAGCCTTAAATCAAGCAGTTTTACAGTATAAAACCAGAGATAGTGTCCCTTTCAGTTAGAACCTGATTTGCTGTTATAAAGCAGCTCTCCAGTTTGGAGCTAGCTAATGATAAAATCTTTTTATTAGTAGTAAAAAATATATTTAAAGTGATAGTTTGGTTCACAGAGATCAAAGCTTGTTCTAGCTCACGACTGTTTTGATTATCATAACCCTATAAGGTATTTTAAGAGAGATTATGTTGTGAATAAAGTAGTTCATCCAAAAATAACGCGTCTTATCACTTACTTTTATTTTGTTTCTTATCCATATGACTTACAAAAGATGTTAGGCAGAATGTGTCATTCAGTTACTTTTTCATATAGCTAATTAAATGGTGAATAAGAGAGTTTCTCTGTCTTTTCATTTTGTGTGCCAAATATATTTATTCGTGTAAATTAATTGTATACATAATATGATTTTCAAAAGCTTACGTGATTACCTTTATTTATTTGTTAAAATATGTATAACTCGATATTTTAACTATCTGCAAAAGCTGAATAATCAAAGTCTACCGATTAATCAATGAATTAATCGACGATTAGTTGATTAATCGTTCTAATAATCATTAGATTAATTGATTATCAAAATAATTGTTTGATGCAGCCCTATCTACAGGTAACGCTAATGCACAGGATGTACACATAGTCACGCAATGCTAAAGTTGTAAACAAAGTATAACAATAACAATAATATTCATGGTTTGATGTGATATAATCACCATTGGTAGCACTATTTATTGTAATGCTTTTTTTTTGCTCAGTTGGTCAGAACAAAAGTGGCAGACATGTTACTTAACATTTTCTTGTTGGGTATTTTTGGGTCTTACTTCCAAGACGTATCCACACAGGTCCGGTGACTGACAGCCACACTTACACTTTATAAAATTGCATTCATCCGCACTGAGGAGCCATGTTGATGCACAAGCAAGGTAAAAAAGATAATTGCACAAATAACTGCAATGGCAGGTTTTAAACAGCGATGGCGACAAAGAGGCAAAACTTACGGACTGCAGCTTTAAGAATAATTTTTATTACTTTTTGTTCTTGTACGTTTTAAAAGTTATTGCTTCAGCTGGATTTTAGCAGTCATTGAAAAAGGCTCCTCATGAATTCATGTACTGATTGAGTCGTCTGTTTGCACGTTCATTGAATTAACCTTCAGGAGTGTTCTCGCTGACTATGCACTCTTTTATTCTCAAAGAGTTCAAAATGACATCTGACTGTGAAACAGGATGGATGACTGTTGTACAGAATACAGCTCTGAACAGCAAGTCCAGGTCTATTTTACAGATGTCAGACCTTTCATTTTAACATAGATGGCTATATATAAATCTTGCACGTCTTTGCTTTGTATCAGAGGTAGTGGAGGATCAGTGAGTCACTCGCTTTGAAAGTTCAGTGCCATCGATTGGGCTGCAGTATGAGCTCTCTTCTCCTCGCAGCACTGAATCGCTTTGCCGATACACCAACATATTCACTTTCCTGTGAGATCTGACAGCATGCGTTCAAACATTTGGTGAATAAGAGGTCCTGAGAAGGGTGTATTGATTGTGTGTTGTGTAAAATACACAAGGAAAAGAGGGTTGGTAGTGTTTTAACTGGGATAGCTGTTTCCCTGTGTGCTGTGTTTTTTTTTTTTTTGTTTTTGTTTTTGTTTAGATGCAATTAAAGCTTTCACTACCATCTCTGTTAGTGCTTCCAGTGCTGTATTTGATCAAGTGAAGTCAGATGACGTACAGGAGACACAGTCCATTGCTCAGCATTGTATCTTCAGGGTAAAGCAACATAAATCATCCATCTCTCCATCACCTGGAGTATTAATCAGATTTAAACAGAATTGTGAAACTTAAATATTATTTGTATTTCTTTACATAATGTGCAGTTTATGAGCCACATTCACATTTAAAAGACAATAAATACACAATAACAAACATTTAATCATTTTTACATAATTAAAAAAAGTAAAAAAAAAAGTCTTTAATACACCAGATCATTGTGAATTCCCCCTCATACTGATCTCTCATTACATCATGTTTATTGAAAATTACACATAATGGTGGTTATTCTGAAAGGGAAAAAAATCTATTCATATTTATAATTATCTTCTCCTAGGCAGATGCTATAAAGTTTGGGTACCTGCATTCATGAATCTGATTTCATCACCCTATGTTTGACATGCGGCTGAGGAAAATTTAATATGATGTAATAAAAAAAAAATCTTATAAAAATAAGAAAAGGTATGAACAGTCAGAAACTGACACCTTGTTAGCATCTTGAATAGCCTAATCCTAAGAATAACCCATCTACACTGACCAAAATTATAAACGCAACACGTTTTTGCCCCCATTTTTCATGATCTAAGCTCAAAGATCTAAGACTTTTGCTATGTACACAAAAGGCCTATTTCTCTCAAATATTGTTCACAAATCTGTCTAAATCTGTGTTAGTGAGCACTTCTCCTTTGCCGAGATAAATCATCCACCTCACAGGTGTGGCATATCAAGATGCTGATTATTGCACAGGTGTGCCTTAGGCTGGCCACAATAAAAGGCCACTCTAAAATGTGCAGTTTTATCACACAGCACAATGCCACAGATGTCACAGGTTTTGAGGGAGCGTGCAGTTAGCATGCTAACTGCAGGAATGTCCAGCAGAGCTGTTGCCCGTAAATTGAATGTTCATTTCTCTACCATAAGCATTCTCCAAAGGCGTTTCAGAGAATTTGGCAGTACATCCAACCTGCCTCACAACCACAGACCACGTGTAACCACACCAGCCCAGGATCTCCACATCCAGCATCTTCACCTCCAAGATCGTCTGAGACCAGCCACCCGGACAGCTGCTGCAACAATTGGTTTGCATAACCAAATAATTTCTGCACAAACTGTCAGAAATTCTCTCAGGGAAGCTCATCTGCATGCTCGTCGTCCTCATCGGGGTCTCGACCTGACTGCAGTTCGTCATCGTAACCGACTTGAGTGGGCAAATGCTCACATTCGATGATGTCTGGCACAGGTGTTCTCTTCACGGATGAATCCCGGTTTTCGCTGTACAGGGCAGATGGCAGACAGCGTGTATGGCGTCGTGTGGGTGAGCGGTTTGCTGATGTCAACGTTGTTTATCGAGTGGCCCATGGTGGCAGTGGGGTCATGGTATAGGAAGGTGTATGTTATGAACAACAAACACAGGTTCATTTTATTGATGGCATTTTGAATGCACAGAGATACCGTGACGAGATTCTGAGGCCCATTGTTGTGCCATTCATCCACAAACATCACCTCATGTTGCAGCATGATAATGCACGGCCCCATGTTGCAAGGATCTGTACACAATTCCTAAAAGCTGAAAACATCCCAGTTCTTGCATGGCCAGCATACTCACCGGAAATGTCATCCATTGAGCATGTTTGGGATGCTCTGGATCGGCGTATACGACAGCGTGTTCCAGTTCTTGCCAATATCCAGCAACTTCACACAGCCATTGAAGAGGAGTGGACCAACATTCCTCAGGCCACAATCGACAACCTGATCAACTCAATGCGAAGGAGATTGTGTTGCACTGCGTGAAGCAAATGGGGGTCACACCAGATACTGACTGGTTTTCGGACCCCCCCAATACAGTAAAACTGCACATTTTACGTGACCAGTGGTTCAAAAGATCACAAAACTCATGGTTTGGATCATATTATGGTCACAGAATGAATCATTTTTTAATGTCCACAAGAAAAAAAATATTTAAATGTATCTTTGCATTCCATTTATTACTTAAAGCTAAGTTCTTCGTCAACACCACAGCAAAAACTCAGTTTAAAAACTGTTATTTGAGATTTCACAGCTTTTTATTAGATGTGAAATATACTGTACTGTTTGCCTGGAAGAAAATAAAACCACCAAAAATCTCACAGACTTTTGTTGCAGAAGAGACCAAAGCCATAAACACTATCAGTGAAAAGTTTTGGTAAGATTTAAAAAAAAAAAAAAAAACTCACCCAGCCTGCATTTATTTGATCTAATATACAGCTTAAGCAGTAATATTGTGAAAAATATTTACTATTTAAAACTTCTTTCTATTTGATTATATTTTTAAAGTGTAATTTATTCCTGTAATCAAAGCTAAATTTTCATCATCATTACTCCAGGCTTCAGTGTCACACGATCCTTCAGGAATCATTCTAATATGCTGATTTGCTGTTCAAGAAACATTTATCAATATTTAAAACAGTTGAGTACATTTTATTTTCAGGATTCTTTGGTGAATAGAATGATCCAAAGATCAGCATTTTTAGAAAAAACGCTTTTGTAGCATTATATACTATATCAGGGGTGGCGAACGTCGGTCCTGGAGAGCCGCAGCCCTGCATAGATTTGCTTCAACCCTAATCAAATGCACCTGAACAAGCTAATCAAGGTCTGAAGGGTTCCTAGAAAGCCACAGGCAGGTGAGTTTTAATTAGGGTTGGAGCTGAACTCTGCAGGGCTGCGGCTCTCCAGGACCGGAATTCGCCTCCCCTGCACTATACCATTCAAGCTTTTTTTTTTTTTTTTTTGAGAAAATGGTAGAAATTAATATTTTTATTTAAGGGTGCTTTCAGTTGAGTAAAAGTGATGATAAAGACATTTATAATGTTCCAACAGATTTCTATTTCAGATAAATGCTGTTATACTGAAATTTCTATTTATCAAAGAAACATTCTACTCAGCTGTTTTCAACATAATAATAATAATAATAATAATAATAATAATAATAATATGTTTTTGGAGCAGCAAAACAGAATATTACAATGATTTCTGAAGGATTATGTGACTCAGCTTTGAAGAAATTACATTTTAAAATATATTCAAATAGAAAACAATTCTTTTAAATTATAAAAATAGTTCAAAATATTACTGCTTGTGCTGTACTTTGGATCAAATAAATGCAGGCTTGGTGAGCAGAAGAGACTTATTTAAAAACATTAAACACTGTACTGTTCAAACGCTTTTGGCTGGTAGTGTATAGGGAGTAGACTATCTCTCACACATGTGAATGAGCTGCTTTAGCATAACAACTCCCTTGCAAACACCTTAGTTTAATTTTGTTTGACTTGATTTCATAATATGCCACAAAACTTTAAAATTCGTGTTGTCTTATCCACAGTGTTATCTCAGAACCTCATGTTTAGAAACTGGAGTGTAAAGGAAAAAAATGTGGAGTATGTAATGAATTCAGCAGGCAGCAGAATGATGTTTTACTGTCAGGCTGCTGTGAATAAACATCCATCACATCGCTCAGACCTGTGAACTAAATGAATAATTCAGCTCTGCACTTATTCACATTTTAAAATGCTCAGTAAACTTTGCGACGTCTACAGATATTCAGAGTTGCACCTCCGTCCGACTTTGTTATCTGAGAAAGTGTTGTTCTGGAAGAGGGGCGTTTCTCAAACGCAAATGTTTTGATTTCTCGTTTCTTTTGACAGTCTGGCACGCTTCGTGTGCACATTTGCATATACTGTTGCACTTGATGAGACAATCCTGAACCTGCGAGGGGAATCATCTTCTGGATCGCTGACATCATACATTCCTTGACTCGATTTTGTCTGATTCTACCCCGTGACCGCACCCTGTGAAATTACATTGACTTTGTAATCCCCCTCTAGTGTGACATCTGTGGGCTGCCCATGATCCGACTGCATTTCCCAGGTTGCACTGCTGGTAATCTCGATAACCAATCAAACCTCACTTCATCCTTTGAAGTGACTTTTTTCATAAAAGACTTTTTTCATAAAAATAAATCTACTCTAATTCATCAGCAGAAAGCAAAAAGCTTTTTCTCAACTCATAAAAATTGTATCATCCTCATCGACGCCTGTCTGATATTCAGCTCTCTCCAAAGTCATTATTGGCTTTTTGGACCCACATCTTGTTGGCTTTAGAAATATCCCACCAAAGAAACTCTGTCCTGACACAAACTCCATTTGTGGTATGAAAGTTTTCAGTCGTGCATGAACGTCATATATTATCAACCCTAAATCTAAAGCCCTGATCGATATCATTAATTTTTTAGCTGGGTTCTGCAAAATCTTTCATCTTGTAGGCTTTTTGTTCCTTTATATTGTAGCTCTGAAGCAAAGTACAAAGTGAACAGTGCCGTAGTCTCTCACGCAAGTTAAATTGGGTTTCCTGGGGCATTTAGGAGAGAACGACTGATGAAAATGAATGATTTTGCTGAATGGTGTTGGTTATGATAAGACCGACTTGCTGAACATCACTGAGCCGTGCGGTGATTCGTGACTGTGAAATCATTGTGTTCCTTCCATCAGCAGTTGTAACGGCAGATTCAGCTTCACAGAGGTGTGGAGTCGTCGCCCGATCCGCAGGCTCCAGCGGAAGACTAAGCTAAAAGTGAAGCAGACATATTTCTCTGCATAATGCGTCTACTCAAGGATAATTAAAGTTTCCAATCCGTCGGCATTTCCTTACTGATTGCAACTTTGAATTTTTGTGGGGAAAAAAAATCTTCACATCTGACTTTAGAGATTGAGTGGAGAGCAGCATAATATCATAGATTACTGTATTGTATGTTTACAGTCAGTCAGTGGCTTATAGTTGATTGCATTGGTCTTTATTGTATATAAGTTAGTGAAGATAACATGCATGGATGCTCTACTCTTCTTAAGCATTTAGTATAAAGTATGATCTGTCTGTCTGTCTGTCCTGCTGCATGAATAGGGCCCTGTGATTTCCGTGATGCGCAAAATGTGGACAGAATCGCGGAATCCAGTCATAAAAATAGAATTTACTGTAAAACGCAGAATGTCATGGAATTTGCCCAAATTGGGATAAATAAATCAAAAATAGGTCAGCACACTTAAATCAAAACGTGATATAAACAAGTATTTGTGAATATTAAGCCACAAATATACTATTTACTACTACTTGTCATGTCTTTCTTTCTTCAGTCGTAAAGAAATTATGTTTTTTGAGGAAAACATTTCAGGATTTCTCTCCATATAATGGACTTCTATGGTGCTCCGAGTTTAAACTTCCAAAATGCAGTTTAAATGCTGCTTCAAAAGGCTCTAAATGATGTCTTATCTAGTGAAACCATTGAATATTAAAATCATCCTACATCACTGTTTTACCTTTTTTTGTAAAGAGCGTTTGACCTTCTTTGCACGTTCACTTTGTAAACACTGGGTCGGTACTTTTGCATCGATGTAGGATGATTATGAAGTTGGAGGAGAAAATGAGATGGGAGTTTTTCGACATACTAACTGTCATGAACCGGAATATACAGAGTTCACGCAGAGCTAGACAAGACGAGCATTTGAGGTTAAAACAATATATAAATTGCAATTTTTTTTGTTTGTTTTTTTTTAAGAAAGTAATCAATTTTTTCACTAGATAAAACACTTCTTCCTTCGCTGGGAACATTTAGAGCCCTCTGAAGCTGCGTTTACACTGCATTTTGGAAGTTTAAACTCACGGGCACCATGGAAGTGCACTATATGGAGAGAAATCCTGAAATGTTTTCCTCAAAAAACAATTTCTGTATGACTGAAGAAAGAAAGACATGAACATCTTGGATGACCAGGGGGTGAGTACATTATCTGTAATTTTTTGTTCTGGAAGTGAACTACCCCTTTAAAGGTTTTTACAGCAACCTGTCAAAAAAGTTTGGTTAAACTTGAAGAAACTGTGACAGAAATCTATTACTGAATGTAATGATAGTACTACGACTAACAATGAAATTATAATTAAAGTGTTATTTTTGAAATAAATATTTACCAGAATTTATTTACCAGAAAAATGTAAGTACACAACTATTAGTATTTCTGTAAAAAAAAAAAAAAATAATAATAATAGTGAATTAATTCTTTATAAAATTAATTAATTGGACATGCTTTTGATTATTAAAATTGAATGAAACCATTTAAATGGAAAAAAACATTTCGTAAAACTTAAACCTTTAATAAATTATTGTCAAATTGTGTAAGTTTTAATGATTTAAATTGATCAGAAATGCGTTTTTGTAGTCTAGAATAATTAAAAATGGAATACAGAAAAATTATAACGTAAAAAAAAAAATACAAGAGATTTCACCAACCCCTACATCAGGTGTTCTCAACTCTGGCCCGCGAGATCCATTTTTCTACAGAGTTCAGCTCCAAACCAAATCAAATACACCTGAACAGGTTGATCAGGGTCTTTAGGATCACTAGAAAGTTACAGGCAGATGGCCCTAGTGAAAATGTACTAAAATGTATTTAAAATACATTTATTTCATGCTAAGTATACTACAAATACATTTACATATTATGTACTTAATAAAATACCCTTCAATTGTACTTTTAGTATACCATACTGGTATATTTAAAGTCTGCTAAATTGGAACAACTAATTTTGTACTTAATGCACTTTAATTGTGCAGAAGTAGTGCTGAAGTCCATCTAAAGATATACTTCAATATATTTGATTTTGCTAAAGTGGAACTATTGCAAGTATACTTTAAGAACACTTTAAATAATATCAGTCATTAAATGCAAAATATTTAAAGATCATACAATCCTCATCAACAGTGATGTTAAATTAATATTAAGAAATGTGCATTTGCGCACAAGTGGTACTCCAAATAAAGTTTAATTACAATTTTTATATCAGTAAGTCTCATGCGATATGTCAGTAAATATGTTAATAGACTTGGACTACTTAGTATAAAATTAATGCATTTTAAATCTATTTTACTAGGGGAGTTTGATCAAGTAAGAAGTGTAAGGCCGGTTGCATAAAAGGTTTTTAATTTAGTTACAGGAAAATGTAGATTAGTCTAAGTTGAATCCAAAAAATAAGACTGGTTACTCTTTGGTTAACTGCTAGTTGGTCAGACTAGGACTTAAGACACTGTCTTAACATAGAGGCTAAGTTTATGCAACTGGCCCCCTGTGTTCAAAAATACTTTAAAAACTGTAATGTTTTATAGTATTATTACAATTTAAAATAACTCTTTTCTATTTAAATATATTTTAGTATGTAATTTATTCCTGTAATGGCAACAATGAATTTTCAGCGGTCATTACTCTAGTCTTTAGTGTCATATGAAATCATTCTAATTATAAATCATGCTGACTTGGTGCTCAAGAAACATTTCTTCTTCTTATCAATGTGCGGCTTTTCGGGATCCTTTGATTAAAAAGTTAAAAACAATTATTTGGAATAGAAATCTTTTGTAACATCATAAATGTCTTCATTGTTATTTTTGATCAGCTAAATGCATCCTTGCTGAATACAACTATTAATTTCTTGTAAAACTCTATTAAAAACTCATCAGTGGTAGTGTCTATATAATCAGGTCTCCAATGCTAATGGAATGGAAGTTTTATCTTCCCACAGTGGGAAGAAATATTTGTAAATGTTTTATTTTTTTCATTTTTGCCAGCCTTATAAATCATAATTTAAATATTTAAATTAAATTAAAATGGTTTAAAATAGTTTTGGAGCACTCAGGTCTGCAACACTCAAGAAATGGACACAACGGAATGGAATATTTGTGAACATTTTGTTTTAGAAAAACAAACAATAATAAATTCAAATAATTTAGAGGACTCACAGCATGAAAAGCTTGTTGACACAGGGTCACTTAAAAGCTTAACTTTTTGATGCTTTTTTATTAGTGTAACATTGTTTCTGCAGAAATTTCACTATGTTTTAGGGAGATATATGGGATTTCCAGAGGAGTGCTTTGACATATCTCAAAATGACAGAGTGTCACTATTATGTGATTGTATTTTAGATATGTGAAGTGCAGTTTTTCATTTTCTGACACTTATAGTGCAGGGACTGAGAATTCATATAACAAAGACCTTAAAAAATCCAAAAGAAAACAGTATCTGATTTATAAGCTATGGATTGTCTGTATAATCATATAAATCATTGCCATTTTTTCCCATCTTTGGCTTTAAAAAAAGCTCAGGAACAATATCTTTTTATGTCATTTTAAAGCAATGCTTTAAAACTTTTATGTGAGAATATTTCATCCCAAAACAGTGATGTTATTGCTGTTAGTTTAGGGCAGGGACGGTGAACTCCGGTCCTGAAGAGCCGCAGCTTTGCTGGGTTCAGCTCCAACCCTAAAAAAAACTCACCTGCCTGTAGCTTGATTAGCTTGTTCAGGTGTGTTTGATTAGGTTTAAAGCAAAACACTGCAGGGCTGTGGCTCTCCAGGACCGACGTTCGCCACCCCTGGTTTAGGGGTATAGGGTGAAAAAATAAAATAAAAAAATATAGGCCATTTTTTTTAATGATTATGCAAATATATGTTGCAGAAGATGTATTAAAATTACTTGCATTTCAAAGTACTGCTGTGGTATTTGGAAAATTAGGCTTACAGTACGTAGGAGAAGTGCAGTGCATGCTGACAAAGTGAACACAGATGCTCCCCATAGACAGTTAGAAATATACCTGTTTGTAAAAGGTGAACTTCAGTGTTTGTTTTAATTTTTTTCTTCTACATCAATTATATTTATGCTAAAGCAGTTTAGTCATCAGAGATAGTAAGTAAATGTTAGAAGGTTTTACCAAAGAAAAAGTTCTCAAAACTTCTGAATTCCGTCTTTAAATATACCAACAAAACAACAACATTCACAGAAACAGCATGATCTATTCTTTCAAATTTGGCAGTTTTGGTCATTATCTCCACACATGTGCTTGGAATCATTTCCGCTCATGGTGTTATTTTATTGTTTTTTGTTGTTTTTTTTCTTAAGTGTAATAGAGAGAAAATTTGTATCATGGTGTTTTAAGAATAGTTGAAGGCATTGGTTGTTTAAAAACCATAATGATTCAGATGCACTAGTGGGAGTAAATTGTAATGTCATGAAGCGCAGTGACACTGACAATTTAATATGAATAGCAGTGTTCACTATGACTGTTGCTCCCATCCTCCTCTGTCAGTCATATATTTACATACTTGTTTACATGAACAAGTTCATTATGTAGAAAAAGCAGTTTAGACATTTTCCTCTCTCTTCAGTGACTGCAAATAAATACTTGCTAAACGAAGCATTATCATCCTGCATGCCTCCCCTCAGAAAACTATTCAGATCTGCAACACTGCGCTGACTCCTTGCCTGCATCCACCTAAACAAATTCAGTGAGGGCAAATTAGGATTTCATTTGCATTGCATCCGTCTGGTATTCAGCATTTATGTTTTAAAGCATTCATAAGCTGAATAATGTAAATATTTATGAGTGTAGAACTTGCTAGTTGGAGGTGTTTTGGTTGCTACTGTGCGTCCATTGAAATCTGTTCTTTGAAGATTTTTCTTTAAGCTGCAAGAGTGAATTTTGAGTCTGGCAGTGATTTAATTAGTGGTGCTTGGGTTACTGTTGCTACTATTGGGTTGTCAGCATGTTGTGTGTATACTTCTATGAGTGATCAGACTTACAATTTTTACTGAGTTATTTAAGCCTGGAGTTGTTATTGTTGCACTGGAGGACTGGCTGCAACGTGATCTCTTGATAATTCTTATGCATTTTACGTAAAATGTGGTTCTACAAAACGTACATTTACTTACATTTTTCCAGAGAATAAAACGTACAATACTGATGTTTTTACAGCATCTAAACGTACAAATACTTGCGTATTTTCAGCATTTAAACGTACAATACTGACGTATTGACGACAACTAAAAACTAATCCTTATGAATATTGAAATCGCGACATTAATTTCATTATTGTTGTTTTTATTTGTCATACCAATGACCTTATGTTTTCAATTGCATTATGAAATTGTTAATCGTTTATTTAATATGAAATTATAACATTTCATTCTGTTCTGTGTGATTTCTGCAGCCCACTCATTTCCAAGAATAGGCCTACATAATGTTAAACAAGACTACACATTAAACCCTTAAAATAAATAACATTTTTGCAATCGTTTAACCATTCATGTAATATTAACGTGATGGGACACAAAAGGCGTTTTCTCACCTTGCTGTGACTAACAATAGAACCATAAAATACACCGAACACACATCATAATTACAAAATGAAACAATTTTATTTGTGCGCCGTAATCCAGATCTTGAGAATCCGTACGATTGCGAGGAACGGACCTAAATTTAAGCCTTTATCCGGCAATCTTCATCTCCATGCCGAGCAGCAACAGCAGTAAACCCGCTCTGAAGTGCATTTTACAAATTCAAATAGTGCCGCATCAAGAAACGGTAGGTTTTACGGCAGGAAAATCAAACGTTCATTGGCTTTCACGGAGTGGATAGGGAAAATAATCTGGATAATATTTTCAGTAAATAACAACTTAAACTCTGCTCTGTACCTCACACAAACCTTCCATATTCCGCCAGAGAGGACTGCGGCTGCAACGCATCATCATTTGGACTGCTTTTTGGTACTGTGTTTGACATTTTTGCAATAAATAAATGATTGCGATTGCACTTATTTGTCTGTCATATTTTTCTTTATTACTGTACAGAGAGGGTTATGGTCAGGTTTAGAGGTAGGAGTGGGACTAGTGACTATAAAAAATATTTTTATTCTATATTGTTACTAAAATGGTAATTTGCTTGCATATTTTGGCCAGTTACATTTTATATCCTTTTATATTCGCTATAAAATGGTGGATTAAGGGGTCTAAAAGTCTAAATCGCTTATTGATAAAATGATTTAAAAAAAAAAAAAGGCAGATTTGTTATCAGATGGGTAGGTTAGATTAGGTTTGGGGGTAGGTTAAGGGGGCTAAAAATCTCAATCGCTTGTTGACAAAATGATAAAAAGGCATTGATATGAATATCTTGATATAAAAGATGTGTAAATATTTTCCGTTTTTTAGCTAAAAATACGTAGTGATTTATACATTTTAAACGTTGAAATACATCTAAACTGTACGTTTTAGCATCAATAAAAACGTATAAAAATATTTGTCCCTCTAAACATTTACGTATAAATACCTACGGATAAACAGTGAGACCAGGCTGACTGGAGACATGCTGATTCCACAGCCAAAGTTCTGTAGACATTTCCAGGCTCTATCAATAGATTGACTCTGCAGGGCCACAGGTGTAATTGACTTGATCATCTACACATCTACAGGCTCTAGAAACACTATTTTCCTGCATTATGAACAGAGATTTTCTATTAACATATCACAAATTTCTTTTCTGTAGGCTCCATTTTTAATCTTACATATCTTTCACATAATCACATAGTTACTTAATCTTTTTTTTTCAGTTAATGCTACATAATGTAAACGGAGATTCTCTCAAAGACATGACTTTTAAAATCTGAGATTGATTTATTTTTAATGTTCATTCAAAAAGCCTTAATTTATGGAATGACAGGAAGACAAGAATAAAGCAATCAAAAACCAATAAACAATGCATTCTCATATAATCAATAATAATGTCAGTGATGTATAAGGCAGTATGTGAAAGAGGGGATTGAGGTTGTAGTATTGACTGCTCATAATAAATGCAGGTCTGTAGCTTAGGACTCCGCAAGTGGTCTGTTCACATCAGGTCATTGGTTTTTATAAATCCCTTTATTTAAATTTTTATGCAGGTCCCTGGTCAAAACATTCTACACTCTTAAAAAATCCTAAGTTAAAATACTGGAATGAACACATGCTGGGTTGTTTTTAGACATAGTGCTGGGTCAGTCAACCTATTGAAGGATTGTCATTTTAAATAATAAAAATGTACTTTAAAATCTGTTAGAACAGTTCATAAACAATATTTTTTATTCAATTTCAAGTCAGTTTTTTACAATCATAAAATCTTAACATTCAGTAAAGATTTTAGGACGTGACGGGAGCAGCCAGTGGGAATCTGCGGGAAGAAAACTGCAATCAGTAGTGTAAGGGAAACAGGTCAATTTAGCTCAAAGGGAATTGTTTAAGATTTTATAGGGAATCTGAACAGAATCTCTGCTCTACGGCCGATCAAAGATTTGGCCAGCAGTTCATGGAACGAGCCGTATAACATCAACTCTGCAATGGATATTACTATCCAAAATATAGTGAAAACACTATTTATTAGCACAGTAACAAGATCGTCAGTTTAAGACAAGTTTAAGCACAAAACACAAGATACTTCTCTTTTCAAAATAAGTAAGGCTTTAATGGATAAGACATATAAACTAATCCAACACATAGACACACGCATTCACACAGGTCGCAGAAAGAGAGAAAGTGAGGAAAGAATGAGTATAGGAGAGTGAAAATATGGAATCCCAAGTTTATAGCAATATATGCAATTGCTTAGACCTGGACAACCATAAATCATCTAATTAACCCTAGCATTGAGTTTATCAATGAGGCTATTAAACTTTATATCAAATGCACCAGTTCAGAATCTGGAGGTTGTACTTGCGTTGCCTTTGTGTTAAGGGATTCCCTCTGATGACGTCTGTGCAGAAAGGGGTTCCCCAAGGTTGCTGATTAGCTAGAAGTTCGTGGTCATTTGAAGTGATGTCTTGGGCATTGCAGAGTCGTGTACGCTAGTTGAAAGTTTTGAGGCGGGCACAGATGTCTGAGACACGGCTTAGCAGCAAAACTTAACTTAGAACACGAAACTCTCAACGGAAGGAAAATGATTAAAGTAAACGAAAGAAAGAAGCTGACGAGACTAGATGGTGGATCTCTTCATTGTTTTAAAGGAGTGGCTGGCATGCAAGCCAGGGAGCGCTCAAAGAACGCAAAAAGCAGCGGCAAAAAGGATGATGGCAAAAAGCATGGCTAAGACCAATCACTGAAAGCAATGGCTAAAAATTTTATGGTGTCCTGAGTTTTCAAACTCAGCTTTTGGACACATCCCAAATGGTGTCTTGACCAATTACATGTTGTCTTAACTCAGGATATTGCTATGTTTCTCCTCCCAATACATAAATCAACACATTATCTTATCAGTCACATGGTTCGAATTTTCCCGCTCTTGCAGAGTATAATCTTGGACGTGATTTCTATAACAAGAATATAATGCATTTTACAAAGGATTGAATGATAGAAGTGTTTAAAGCATGAATTTTCAAACTCATACATACCAAACACAAATATAAACCTATAAACTGTTCAATAGTTATTCAAATACATACACAATGAGTAATTAGGACATGATGTGTGAGTTACATATATAATACGGAGATATGCATAGAAATGCTTAGTTGCACATAAGTCCTTTTGATATAATTTTGGTGCATCTACATATGTAAAAGACAAGTAGTCTTTTAAAATCTGTGAAGCAGGGATGTGTTCTATGAGGGAACGCAAAACTCAAAAGGGTATAGAAGGAATCTCGATCTGGTCCTTGTCTCCTAGGCGGGGGAAAAGCACCTAACAAAGTCTCTAATAAAGATTTCGCTCATGTGTCCTGATGTGCTGTATCTCTGACCATTAATCTTGGGTTTCTTGCCCCAAAATTGACAAATTGACAAATATCAATAATCGTGTTCTTTTGTGTTAATGTTGCAAGTTGTTCAAAGCTGTGAAGGAGTTGGTTGGTTAGGTATACTACAGGCGGGCTGGCCCTAGGGCCTAATTTACGATCATCCATGTTGTCTTGGTCCTCTTTGTGGAATTCGGACTCGGGTTTCAACAATGTTCTGATCTTCAATTTGTCTAATACGCTCTGATACCCTACAGTAGGCCGTTCCAGTTTATTAAATGACTTAACGTTATATTCATGACTTGTCTTATCATGTTTGAAAAGTTACATCAAAAACAGCTTTTTCTCATCTGTCAGACATTTAAGTTTCATTCTATCAAACGCATAGCGTGACCACAGCTGCAACAATATTTTGGCGCGCTTGATCAATAGCACTCCAGTTGTAGTCGGTGGTACGCACGGAAGCTTTGTTTCCTACAATAGCAAAGTTGTGTCATGTTTCAGCCCTGGTTGCACCTCGTTTGGCAGGAGGTGACACTTCCATGGTGGCACCGGCGGATCGTTCGTTTTAAGTGGAAATCCGGCAGATGCTGCTTTCTTAGAAGGCAAGCTTTCCAAATAGACATTATTTGCAACGTACATTTAAAACGAAAAAAGGAAATGTAAGGCTAAAGACGTTTTCCTATTTACACAGTAATAATTTGACTGGAATACAATGTAATACAACTCTTAATTTTATTCAGCAAGTTTTCTCTCAGTCAAGTTTTCTCTCATAACAGAACACAAAATGACCGCTAACAAATGTATCTTGTTTTAACCGTTTGGCACCTGTTTGACTACCCAACACTGGGTTACACTGACCCGCGCTGGGTTGGTATGTGAGGGGGTTCATCATTTGTACTGACAGTAAAAATGACCCAGCAGCTGAGTTACAAAAAAACTACCCAGCACCTGGGTAAAAATATTCAAAACTCAGTAAAATGACCCAACAAGCTGAACCCAACATTTTTAGAGTGTAAACAAAAATTCCTAACAAAGCTCATTTTTTCATCTTATCAATTAGTGTCTTATTCCTGTTAAATCTTATTTCTTTTAAAACTTTTAAGAACATGCTTTTTGTTTAACCAAATCAGAAGATGCAGGGTCTATTCCTCAAAGAAGAGACAGAGAGCATTTAATGAAGGTATATAGCAAAATTAAGCAATTTAATGGCTGTGTTAAATTGTGACATTATTAAACTGATTGAAATATGTCTAATCAGTTAAGAAAAATTCTGCCTAGTTTCACTGAATGTCAGTTTAGTAAATTCAACATCCTATGACAAATTCAAATTAACTCTCCGAAATGTTAAGAGAGCCAGTTCTCAAAGGAATAGTTCACCCAAAAATGAAAGTACTTTTGACTTTCTGCTGTCTAACATTAAAAAAAGAGAGATTTTGTCTAACTTTTTTTTTTTTTTTTTTGGTCACACTTTACTTTAAGGTCCAGTTCTTGCTATTAACAAACCATTAACTATGACTTTTGCCTCAGTAAACTTCTAACTGCTGCTTATTAATTGGTATTAATAGGTAAGGTAGTTGTTAAGTTTAGGTATTAGGAAGGATTAGGAATGTAAAATGGTCATGTAGAATATGTGATTTACAAGTATTAATAAACAGCCAATATGTTAATAATAGGCATGCTAATAAGCAACTAGTTAATAGTGACAATTGGTCCCTTTACTGAAATGTTACCTTTTTTGTCTATATAATGAAATTCAAAGGTAAACAAAACTGTTTTGTTATCAGTATTCTTTGAAATATCTTCTGTTGTGCTCTGCAGAAGAAAAGGCAAATAGGTTTGGACCGACGTGAGGGTGAGTAAAAGATGACAGAATTCTCATTTTCGGGTGAACTATCCCTTTAAATTCTGAGCTCTGCCCAACTCTGGTGGGTATGTGTCTGTTGCCTGCGGAGCTGCTGTGTTGTTAATGTTCTGGGCTCGGTCTTAATGCAGAACCTCTTAGTGAGGTCGGCCACTTCCTCCCTGTGCGCTGTTTCATCACTGCTTATCAGCCCAATTACTGTGCTCCTATCAGTCAATTTGATATGTGTTGCCGAACGGTTTAGGTTAAGTAACTACGGCCGAGAGCAGAAGCCCTCAAGAGCACCGGTGTTAATAGTCCACTTAGAGCAGGTTGTATTACCCATTTGGATCGCTTGTCACGTAACAGTTAGGAATTCAAAGAACTGATTGCAGGCAGTGCCCATTAGGGGGAACAATTCATTTGGAAGTGTAGCTCTCATCAGTAAGTCCTGACTAACAGTGTGTGAGCATCCTAAATAAACAGTCATCACCACTTACGCACCTGTTAATTCGGCGTGCATGCTGCACTGTGTCTGGGGAGTCCTGGCTAATTTGAGTTTTTCGGAGCACTTTTTAACCACAGCAGAGATTATAATGTGAATGTGTCTCATCCTTTGTGCTACCGAGTCTTGTTTGGGATCATTGCGTGTCTCATAGGATCTGCATTCATCTATCAAGCTCCATTTGACATCTGTTCTCCTCCCCACGTCCAGCGCTTCAGGCTATTTCAGTGTAAAACCCAAATGTGCCACATGCTGCAGTCATAAATATCTATTCACAGATATGGAGCCTGTTGCATTCTCATGTGCACAGAAAAGTTGTTTACCAGTGACAGTTGTGGGAAATGGAGGATCATTGCTAATGGTTTGTAATATACTGTAGGTGGATTGTTTTGCATATCTTATTCTCATTCCCACTGTGAACTGACTGCTGTGTAGCAGAAGAGAATTGATATGATACTTTTTTTTATTTATTTATTTATTTTTTTTATTTATGCTGGCAACCTGCCAGCATTCTTAATGTTGTAACATTAAAATGAAATAAATACCCAAAATTAAAATTTGATGAAAATTTACCCTCAGGCCATCCAACATGTTGATGAGTTTGTGTTTTCATCTGAACAGATTTGGAGACATTTAGTATCACATCCTTCGCTCACTAATGGATCCTCCACAGTGAATAGTTGCCGTGAAACTCCTTGTGAAGCAAAAGGCTGCGTGTTTGTAACAAACAAATCCAGGAGAGAAATATGCACAACTAAGCACTGTTCAAACAAATATGCCAGTGGATTTTGATGTGAGAGGACAAAGTGAATGGACTTTTTCATTGGAGGTAGTGTTATTATGGAATCAACAGTTTAAAATTAAAATGCCTTAATGATGGGTGTGTTTCTTATGAACACATACTGGAGTTTTGTGGATTACTTGTGGATTATTGTGATGTTTTTATCAGCTGTTTGGACTTTAATTCGGCATCCATTCACTGCAGAGGATCTGTTGGTGAGCAAGTGATGTAATGCTACATTTCTCCAAACCTGTTCCATCTATATTTGCCCTGAGGGTGAGAACATTTTTGGCAAACTTCAATTTTTGGGTAAACCATTCCTTTAACCGCTTATTAAAGTCAAAATATTGTTTAAACAACCTTTAATACAATAAGTTACACAAGCAAACATACTTTTTTAAATGTCGGATCTCACAATCACACTATTTCAGTAATAGGTTTTGACTTGGTTCTGTTTAAACGCTTGTCTTTTATCCTGGCAAGTTTAATTTTATCTTGTGCTGCTGAGTTAAATTGGCTGCTCCACTGAAAGATTGTAGTACGAGTGTAATTTATCCTCTCAGCAGGTAAGGACTATTCAAAAGATGATTTTTTCCGTTAACTGCTCCTCTCCTTTAAAGGGCATCTCCTAGACAGACCCCTGATGGCTGGTTTGTTAATTAACAGCCCATTTATGGATATATTTCAGATTCACAGCATGGCAGGGACCATTGCAAATTTCTTCCATGCACCTTAGAATATCGAATACTATTTATTAATTTAATTTAAATGCATCTGTTTGTATTTTAATCACCTATAATGCTTGATTAATGCACCTGCTGTGCAGATGTTTATCACTTAGTGAGTTTGTGATTTTGATTGAGATAGAATTTGTTTTTATTTTATTTTACTGTTTATTTTTGTAAAGGGGACATCGAATGCAAAATTCACTTCTACATGGCATTTGCATATAAATGTGTCTTAGCATTGTGTGGACGCAACCATCCTACAGTAATAAAAATCCATTTACTCACTTTAAAAAAAAAAAAAAAAAAAAATTCTGAGCAGAATGATGTCATATTGCTCAAGCCCCGCCAACAACCGCTGACCGAATTTTCCGTATTAGCATATTTCCTCCCTTAGTCAGTTGTACACCGTTCACCATTTTCTTTTGAGCTCGAGCAGCTATGGTGACAACAATGTCTCATAAACAATGCAGTAGGGCTGGGCGATATGTCAATTTAAATCAATTTATTTTTTTTTTTTTTATCGAAATGTTTGACAGAATCTCGATTTTTATTTTATTTTATTTTATTTATTTTTACGCTTTTTAACTAATCAACTTGAAAAAGTAACTACAACATGATTCAAGTAACTTTCTCTTTATTAACCCTCTAGTTAAAGAAAAGTTTATTACAAGTGCACCACACACAAAAATATCAACATGATGTAAATGTTAAACAAATCACTTGCTAAATATCTTTGCAGAAAAAACTACAACTACATCTTGTACAAACTTACGTATATGTATAATACGTTATATACGTATTATACATGTTCTTATTATACGTAAGAAATAATACGAGGAAAATGCTTTAAAAAAATCTTAAAAATGAAGGTAATTCAAAATCGAAAAACCAGTAGACTATTAAGCAAAAATGATCTGTAAAAACAATGAACAGCAGCTTTTAGCTGTCATCATGAGGCAAAAACATGAAATATGGAATTTTAACCAAAGTATGTTGCAGACATTTCATGAAGATCCTAAAACATCAACCTGTGGAAAATGGGCATCTTTACATGAAGAGGAAAGTGCGCACATGCGTGATACTCTGAAAAATGGCGCTTATAAATTTATTTATTTATTTTTTTTTTTTTGTGCACAAAAAGTACTCTTGTAGCTTCATAGAGTTACAGTTGAACCACTGATGTCAAAAGGACTATTTTAACGTGGGAGGACCCTTGCTGTCTATGCAGGGTCAGAAAGCTCTTGGATTTCATCAAAAATATCTTAATTTGTGTTCGGAAGATGAACAAAGTTCTTACGGGTTTGGAACAGCATGAGGGTGAGTAATTAATGACAGATTAATTCATTTTTGGGTGAACTGTCCCTTTAAGTAGCACCATTCATGAAGCAGAATTGATGATAATAAAAAAAAATGTTTCTTGAGCAGTATCAAAATGCATTTTGAAGTATTAAGGTTAATGATTAGTTAATTAATTTGTTAATTTAAATGAGGATCGATCAATCATGGGAATGATAGAAAATTGACATCCGTACTATCAACCCATTAACACGAAATCTGATCCATAACTGTCAGAGCTAAAAATGTCTATTTAATCCTTTAATTTTTCACCATGACTGCTTTCAAGAGTGATTCATTTTTTTGCCATTTCACCACCCTGTTGAATGTCACAGGTTCAGTCAAAGACCTGAACATGAACTCTGCATCCAAACAAAAAAAACATCAAGCTTGCAAAGCAGAAAGTGAAGGAATGCATTTTGAAATCTCTCTGGTGCTACCATACTCTTTTAAACATGACAGTTTAAACAACTGAAACACAAAAGCAAGTAAAGTGAAATAAATGCATGTCTGCAGTTCCTCTTGGCGCTTGTGTATATGTTAATAATGGCATCCCTGAGCAGTTTGTACATTTCGCCTCTGCAGTTCTCCTTCTGTCATTTTTAGAACAGGTGAGAGCGGGTCCAAGAGCTCTTCTGTGAGCAGCACAACCTCATATTATATGGCCTGTTTCTGCCCTCTATGAATTTGTATGCAAGTGCTCCATCACCAGTGATAGCTAATGTAGCTGAGTGGGAAATCTAGCTGCAATTCACCCTATATATTTATTTATTTGTTTATTTTAGTTTTCAAATCCCAAAGATTGATGCCATCAGTGCTGAGCAGTTCTCTTAAAAATTTAAAGAAGCGAGGGAGTGAATGTTAAATGTACTGAAGGCATGAATTTGTCATTCACTCATGAATTAATAAATAAAATATCTCACCACAACTATAAGCTGCCAGGTTCTGGAAGATTGATCATAATAAAAGCAGTGTACAGTACATATTCTTTTCATCAGCCTGTGATGGTTCTTTAAGAAACCGCAAGAACAAAAGTAGCTTTTACCTTCTTACAGAAATGTCACTACCCATGAACTTTGCCTTGAATGGCCTTGCTGATTCATATTTAGTCTGTATCTGTCTCCAAAGGTTCCCTCATCACAATGGAGCCTCATAGGAATGACATTTGATCTCGGCCAAGGGCCGGGGCAGCCAATATCCACTAACCCATTTTATCCTCTGATTACAGCGGCCAGATTGGATTAAGAACCATGCCCTTAAAGAGCCATTATGGACAGGCCAAGTTATGAATTGCACGTGGAGAGCCTGAAAGAGAACGAGTGAGCTAAAAATGTGAAATTAACTAAAAGTGCACTGCTATTTTCCTCAGATTTTTACATTACAGTGGCTCACATCATATCGCATTTCAGATATTTATGCGTTTCTGAAGTGCATGTTCTTTGCTGAAATGAAAGCTCAAAACTAGCTCAATGGTTTTAAGAGTATTTCAGCACTTGTCAGTTGGTCAAGGTGATTGGGAAAGTATCTAGACTGGTATAAACCAGATGAGACCAACAGACCATTTAGACTGGTTTAGACTTTTTTTGTTGTTGTTGTTGTTGTTCACCAGGATTGACACGTTTGTCATGTTGGAATATTTAAGTGATTTCTCTCCTGTAGCGTCTGCGTTTGAATGATATTTTCTGGAAAGTGCAAATCATTTCTGTGGCAGTAGAAAATTCAGTCAGCATGAATGAGATTTTGAATTTATGACCACAGAAATGCATCACATTTTACATCATTAAAGTCATTTGAATACAATTTTCTGGCTGACTTTATATCAGCAAATTTACATAATAAAATGCTTTTTCAATAGCATCCCATTCGGGTACATTGTTCCTCAGGAAAATAACTAGGATTATAGAAGCCTTGGCTTCTTGCCTACATTTACTGTGTATTATTTTTCTATCCTTCACTATGTTCACAGCTACATTTCTGTGCCAGACATTAGAATCAATAAATTAATAACCTGCACATTATCAGCATGATAAATGGTAGCAGCTGTGCAACTATTCTTGTGAAGCACTCTTTGGAGGTAATCAAACTTTTTTTTGCCTTTTTCCTCTTCTTCATTTTTTTTTTTTTTTTTTTTTTTTTAACTGTGAGTCTTCCGGAAGCACAAAAGAAAGGAGCTCCAGAAGGAATTACGGAAATAGACAGAAAATAATGAGCTTCGCTCTCACTAAGTGTTTTCCGCTGAAGAATTGCAACGAGCATGGGGGCGACTCCTTAATTATAAGAGTAAATGAATTGCCAGTTTTTGTCTCCTAATGATATCATGTGGGATTGGCAAACATTTGGATCGAAATTATGAACAACCATGATTAAATAACATCATGCTATATCCTACATATATCCCTCGCCATCATTCATTGTTTTCCTCATTCCTCTTCCCTTGTTAAAAGCGACACCGTCAGTCGAGAGCGCTGCATTGTCATCTCGTCTAGGTCCCTTAAGAGAGTACATCAAGATTACTCACTGTTTTCACTATAAATCTTTGCTATTGTAAAATGTGAGAGCGGCTTTTGCCTGTAATTTATCATTGCTGTAAAGCAGAGGACAGGTTGAATAGCCCCCTGCTAGTTTTCATAAAGCAACAGAGCGCTGATGCAATTTTCCCAGTAAATGTCTCTACCGTCATTATTTGTCATGACACTGAAATCAGTTGAAGAGAAGTTCATGTAGATAAGTGTTATGAATACAGCGACCCTAAAGACTCTAAAAATGCCTGAAAGCCAGCATATTAGAAAACCAAATGAAGCCAATTAGCAACGTGTTGCTAAATGTTAACTCTGTAGCATGTTATACTTGAAAAGTGAACATTTAAATCCTCGTTCCAAAGCTGCGTTGACTTACTTACTTCTGTGGAACATAAAAATTTGTTTTGAAAAAAAAAAAAAAAAGTCTGTGTTCCCTGCTGAAAAAATCTGCTAAAACCAGCCTAGGCTGGTTGGCGTTTTTTATCTGTACAACCAGGCTGGTTTTAGCCAGTCATAGCTGGTCAGCAGGCTGGTTTTAGAAGGGTTTTGGCCACTTTCCCAGCCTAGGCTGTTTTTTTCAGCAGGGTTTGTTTTTTGGTCCATACATTGAAAGTCAATGCTGTCCGATGTAGTTTTGGTAGTTTTAGACAAAAATATTTTAAATGTTCTTATATATTCTTTCATGTTCTGCAGAGGAAAGAAATTTATACAGGTTCAGAAAGACAGGATCTCAGAAGGGGATTTTGTATGAACTGTTAATATATCTTAATATTTATTGCCATTTAAAAGTTTGGGATCAGTAATATTTTTAATGTTTGTTTTTTTTTTTAAAATTGTTCATCAAAGTTCCCTTTATTTGATCAAAAATACAGAAAAAATTCTGAAATATTATTGCCATTTTAAAATAACAGTTTTCTGTTTTAATATACTTTAAAATATAATTTATTTCTGATGCAAAGCTGAATTTTCTTTTGCAGGACATTTTATTCATCAAAGATTTCTCAAGGATCATGTCACACTGAAGACTGAAGTAATGATGCTGAAAATTAAACTTTCCATCACAGGAATAAATTCAATTTTCAAGTATATTAAAATATAAAACTACTATATTAAATAACAAAAATATTTCACAATATTACTGTTTTTTCTGTCATTTTAATCAAATAAACACAGCCTTGATGAGCAGGAAAGACTTCTTATGTAAAAATCTTACTGAACGACAGTGTAGACGCACACATGCATTTCACTGTCTGCAAATTACAAATGGTGCATTAAAAAGCTTTATAAATACTGCATTTCTTCTTATCTACCTTTCGTTTTTACCCCATTGTACTATTTGAATAGCCAGACTGATGTATAACCTGGCACGTGTGACTTTAGGCATTTAGCACCTGTTGCTGGTAATTGTGCTAGAGTTTAGCACATGCGGCGCGTGTCTGTGACGGCGGTTCAGTCAGAAGCTAGACTGAAGAGAGGGGAGCAACACAGAGATAACCCAGCCGCTCTCTCTCTAACAGATGGACTAATAGCATAATTAAGTAGCCGCGCGCCCGGTTCCTGTTTACCGTCATGTTGCTAAGCAATGACATCAGCCAATCCCTCCGTCCCTCCATATAATCCTGCCCCCTCCCTCCCTCTCCCTCTCTCTCTCTCTCTCTCTCTCTCTCTCTCTCTCTCTCTCCCACATGCATTCATCCCGGTAACAGTCTTAGCGTGCTGTAGTGGTCTGAGCGCAGCTCACAGGCAGACGGCATGACCACAGTGTGCTGGAGCAGCCCGCAGCCTCTCATGTAGCCCACCGCTGCGATCGCAAACTCACACACACATGCACTCACACACCAAGACACGCTCAGTTGCTCTTCAGGGACTCTAAGAGATTACCAGAGCTAAGAAGATTTTACTTTTGACGGTTGTTTTTTTGTTTCATTTTCTTAATTTCTTCATTTTTTATTTACTGTTACCACCCGGGTTCAGGGGTGGTGGCACATCCTCAAAAGGGCTGCATGAATGACACAACGCAAAGGCGAGAAGACGACCATCAGCATCCAGGAGCACATGGCCATTGATGTATGTCCAGGTCCCATTCAGCCCATCAAGCAGATATCTGACTATTTCCCCCGTTACCCACGGGGTCTCCCCCCCACAGCTCCTCCGGCCCTCAGCCGCGCCGGCTCCCTGCGGAGCACCTCCACCAGCCAGAAGTCCGAGGGCCCGGCTGCGGACCCCAAACGGGATGAGGACGACCTGGACCAAGCCTTCGGCGCCACCGCGCTCGTGGCCAGCAAGAAAGAAGAAGAGCCGGACGTGGAAGGCTACGATTCGGACGACTCCAGTGAGTACTTGTTTCTTGCTCTTTGTCTTTGTGCCACTCTAGAATTGACAACTGTTGCCTCAGATTCCTCTGCCTGTTTGTTTTCGTCCACCTGTATGAATGTAGCTCCACTTCAGCAGCTCTGACTGAATGCTTGCCCTTGGTTTATTTAGCACGTGATTATTTAGGTTCAGACAGGCAATGTTTTGAAGGGGCACGTGGGTTACGTCAAGCCTCTTTGTGACTCGCACCCTACACTGTCCGTTTTTTGTTTTCATTTCATTCATCGACACATCTTTAAAGTGATTCTTGTGGGCATCAGGTGCAAGTCATCCGTTCCTGTTGTATATCTATATCTGTAGAGCGCTTGTCTGTCCCAGATGTAAATCCTATTATGGACCTCTGCCTGCCTCTCCGTTTGGAGCCCGGTTTTCAATCATGGCAGCCTGTAGACTAGATTAGATAGAGCCCTGCGGTCTCATGTGGTTATTTTATCATTATCGTGCTCTGTCTTAGATGGGGTTAATCCATACAGTGCCAAGCCTAACGTGTGTGCTGAGCATGTGTGCTGATGGAAAAACAAGTGGGTATAACGATGCAACGAAAGGTTCTGGATCTAATCCCGGACGGCTCTGGCATAGCACGCGATGATCTGTTGCTGACAGCTGTTAACCTTTGACCTGCCTGCAAGACCAAGAGTGAGCTACACAGCATAAAATCATCTTCTAAATCAATATTTGGTTAGATGAGAAGCAGAATCGGTCCATTTTAGTTTCAATGCACCCTCTGTAGGTTTTATTTAAAATAAATAGTTTACCTCAAAATGAAAATTCAACCTCATGTCGTTCCAAAGCTATTTGGCTTTCTTATGTGGAACGCAAAAGATGATATTTTGAATTGAAAGTCAATGGGCTCCAAAACGACACTGATCCCCGCTGACAGCAAACAGAGACATTTCTCAAAATTTCTTCTTTTGTGTTCCACAGAAAAAAAATATACAGATTGGAAACTACATGAGGGTGAATAAAACTTTCTTTTTTAGCTGAACTATCCCTTTAAGCAAGACATATTAGGATTGATGGGTAACAACAACAAGCAATCTGTGGCACGTTAACTGCCCAAAGATTATCTGAAGTGCATCTTTGTCCTAGTGTAATTGCATGCTTTGCTGTCGACCGCAGTAATCAATATCAATCGCTTATATGCAACAGTCTGTCACAGGTCGACGAAACGCGTCGGCCGATATAACCAGTCCTTCACCTTTCACGAGGCGTGAGGTAATGCATGTAGATATGCCGTATCTGCGAGCGTGATCGTTAAAGCATAGGATCGTGGGACTGCGGTCTTGTGCGCCTGTGTTTTATGATGATAGATTAGCATGGAGCTATTGTGCTGTGATTCATCGGTGTGTCGCTCCAAATCATAACCCTCTTCCTGTTCTCTCATTCTCGCCTGTTGTCTGAATCACAATGCACATATTAGTTGCACAACAGAGAGACAAATTAAATCCTAACCTGACATGTTTGTTATGTGACTCATGAAATACAAATAAGCCAATTACACTAATTTGCCAGAGCATTTAATGGTTCGAATGTCTCACGGGGAGTTTAGCAGAGTAAGTTAGAGGAAGACAATTGTCTCTGAGGGAACAAACTTGAGGCTTTGCTAACGCAACAGATGGATTAGATGGAACTTCCACAAACATTTGGAAATGGCGTCTCTGGCGTTTATGAGTTGAGTACTACAGGACAGATTGCAAACAGAGCAGTCTTCTGTTTCCGAGCTTAATTAAGAGCCGGATCCAAACAAAATTGGATGTGAATTTTAAGCTGAGCACTTTTGTCAGTTGCAACCATGCACTGGTTGCTTCGTCAGAACATAGTATCCAAGCTGGGAAGAATTAAAAATAAAGTGATGAATTCCCATTTCGCTTCGAAGCCACTTACTAAATACCACCTGTTTGTCACTCAAGCTGAAAGCCTCACTGACCTCTTGTCTTGAATCAACTAAACACAGATGCTTTGGGAAAAACAAGCCACTTTGACTGATGCAATCCACAAAATACCCTCGAGTACCTGTGAGCCCTGTACCAGGGAGGCTGGTCCTTGGGGTTGTGTACCACTGGTAGTTTCTATACACACAGCTACGTGTCATATTCCTGACTGTATTTTACAAGAACAGCCTTCAGATCTTCGGTCGAATGGGGCTTTCACATTCACAGCCTTTTGATGTGACCAAAAGTAATTTGAGCAAATCAATATTTTGATAACACTTAAAGGAGGCCTTTTTATTGTTTTGTGCTGTTCTTTGAGGTCCACTTATAATTCTATAAAGATTTTTACACCAATAAACATCATGATTTAGAAGTAGTAGGCTGTTTTCTGTCATGTTTTGACCCTCCTCATCAGAATGCTCTGTTTGAATAGGAGTGGCGAACTGTAGACTCAGAGGTAAACACCCACTGCTGTGATTGGCTAATAGTTGTGTATGTTTGACAGCCTACAGCTTTCATAGATGAATGCATAAATACTCAGTGCATATCAAACGATCTGTAATAACAGACTAAGCAAAATTGACCATATAATAAAAACAGTTACTCACACTTGTGTGGTGCGACAGTACTGTCAGATCCAGTATATTCGGCACAGCAGTGTCTTTTAGTTTCAATCTTTCTGAAAATCCTGTCTCGAATTGTGCCTTGTTTGTAAATGAATCCAAGGTAAAATGAAGCAAACAAAGGACCAAGTTCTTACTGACATGGTCTGGAACTTCCTTAAAAATAAAGCTCATCCACTCTTTCCTACTGTTTTTCCACAACTTGACACTCCACAGCCTCTTGTTGTATTTGAGAGCCATCTTTATCATTTGGTTTCTGCGTAGACCTGCATTCGTCCCTCTCGTTATTTACCTACTATGTGCATGAATCGGTGGGCGAGGCTAAACGGGCAGTGATGTAGAAGCAGGCGTTGATCATCTTCTGTGGAGGTGGTGTTTAGTTACACTATTAAGTCATAAAGTGTCAGATTCCACAACCGTCGTTTTGGCAGGTTGACTTCAATATAAGCCATTTTTAGACTAACGAAGTGTTGAGTTCTGAAACTTACAGGATGTTTTTGGTACAATGACCTCTTATATGTCACAAAATCAAGGGAATTTTGGTTGCTCAGTTCATGAACCTTTTAAGGGACACTTTTTAGGGAAGTCAAACTGAATCCATATGTGACCCTGGATCACAAAACCAGTTATAAGGGTCAATTTTTTTGAAATTGAGATTTATACATCATCTGAAAGCTGAATAAAAAAGCTTTTATTGGTGTATGGTTTGTTAGGATAGGGCAATATTTGGCTGAGGTACAACTATTTGAATCTCTGGAATGTGAAGGTGCAAAAAAATCAAAATACTGAAAAAATCACCTTTGAAGTTCTCACCAAATTCAGTTATTAGCAATGCATATTACTAATCAAAAATTAAATTTTTATATTTTTAAGGTAGGAAATTTACAAAATATCTTCATGGAACATGATCTTTACTTAATATCCTAATGATTTTTGGCATAAAAGAAAAATTGATCATTTTGACCCATCCAAGGTATTTTTGGCTATTGCTACAAATATACCTGTGCTACTTATGACTGGTTTTGTGGTCCAGGGTCACAGATGAATCAGTGGTTTAATACAAGTCTTCTGAAGACACATGATCTCTTTATATGACGAACAGATTTAATTTAGGCTTTTATTCTTTTATACACATAGATTGAGCACATCAAATATGGTGAACGTAAGCTTGACACGTTAGAACCTATTAATTTTGCGTGTTTTAGTTTCAACAGGAACCAATGAGTTTGCAATTTTTGATGTGCTCTACAATATTTATGAGCATATCTCTCAGGTTTTTAATTGAAAATATCATTTTTTGTCTTTTGAAGATGAACAAGAGTCCTATGGGTAAACTAACACTTAATATAAAAAAATAAACAGTGGTGCTGTTCTGATGCAGGTGGATACAGCTGTTAGCAACCAACAGTACAGCACGGTGACCTCCAGAGATTTAATCACTGTCAGTGTTAATGCACCTTTCAGCTGCGGGGGGAAAAAAATAAAATAAATAAATAAATAAATAAACATCAACTCTACAACTTTTCACTTTTCAGAGGCAACAAAAATGGAAAATTATTTTCCTCCGATCAATCCAACATGACCTTCTTAGCCATGCATAACCCTACTTTATTTTTCTATTAGAATCTGAAATAGAGATGGCCTGAAATGCATTGAGAGATTATAAATCAGCTGTTTGTTTGTCAGACAACTGTCTCACAGTTACATAAGCGATTACGGAATGTCACATGCAATTGCATATTTTTGTTCAAGAGGATTTAAGCAGTTTAAGCATCATTAAATATACCTGGTTGAGCCGTGACACATTACTCTTGCAATTAAGACAGGCCATTACTGGGAAGTTGCACTAAAGGTTAATTGTTTTCTGGGTACTGGTCAATCAGACTGAACGCTATCTTAAAGAGTGTGTTTACCAGATACTCTACTTGTTGGATTATATAACTGGAGAACTCTAGTTTGTGGTGGTGTTTTCTTCATTTGGTTTAACTGGGGTGGATGGACTTTGGATTATTGGATGACACAAAATGAACTTGCAGACATTCTCCTCCTCATCTACTAGACTTTAGAAAGACCGGCTTTAGTTTGAGAGAAAGCACTGGAGGTTTTATACCTGAGGTTTAGCCCTGTTTGTGACTGCATTGTGTGCGGATGGATTTGATTTCCAAATCAGTTTGATGACTTTTAGCCCCTTTATGGCAATTCCAGAGTCACATTCACAATGGGAGTGAGCCTGTGGCTTTAGTACCAGTGGCACATCTCAAGCTAATAGTGCCATAACTCCGATGAGATATCACTCTCCCACGCGAACAAGGTGTCTGTAAGGTTTAGGGAGGACACCCTCCAGCACAATGAGGACACTGGGACCTAATGTCCTTTTCTGTTTTCACGCTTCTCTTTGGAAACATGACAAAAAGAAACATCTCCTTTGTATTTTGTATTATCATTTCAGATAAAATCCTCTGTGACAGTGCTGCTCAAGTGGTAGCCTAATACAGTATCCAAAAAAACGAAACAAAACAAAAACATAAACATTACATTAAAAAAGGAACTAAGCAACCAGCCACCCAAAGCATTCTGCTACAAATCAGTACAGATGGTACTCAACCAGAATTAGCTTTTTACCAATGTGGGTGCCGCCACCGCATCTGCAAAATGCACTTGCAGCTTTTGACTGCTAAGTGGTGCTTTAACCACTAACTTCCACAAGTTTTCAGGCAAGCGTATCAAAGCACATTTGGAGTGTAGCAGTCAACTTTGCCCTGCCAATGGGATAGATTTGAGTTGGCAGATAATCTAAGAAAAAGCAAATTTAGTACTTTTGAACTTGCTGTATGTGCATCTGTTATTTAGAACGAATTCAAGCAGGATACATGGCAAGACTGTGAGCCTGTGCTTACGCTTTACTTTATACTACACGGTTGTATAATGTATTTTAGATTTTTACACACTTAACAGGTATGTTTTATTAATCATATGTTATATTAACATTAGGGCTGTCAGTTTAACACGTTAATTAATTAGCTGTGAAAAATATTTTAACGCAGTTAGCGCGCTGGCCACGCCCCCAGACCTGTACGTCATCTTATATTTTATACAGTTGACTGGAAACAAATATAATGCAGGGCAACAACTCTATAAATGCAGTTATGCCCTAAATTTTAAACATTATATTATGTGTTTTTGCTTAAATTTGCTGAGAACATATTACCTTTGAAGCCATTGCAGAATTGTTGCTTGTCTCTGACCAACACAGTGGTGTTTAGTTTCTGAACGAATCGTGTGAATGACTCATTAAGACATTTACCGCCACCTGCTGGCAGATTTAGTTTCTTTAGAAAGTATCACTTAATTTAAAAAAAGATAGATATATAACATTAAAGGGAGAGTTCACCCCCCCCCTTCATTTACTGACCCTCATGTAAGAAGGTATTTTGAAGACTGTTGGTAACAAAACTGTTTTGGTTACCGATGACTTTCATTGTATGAACAAAAAACACTGAGATGTTTTTCAGATGATCTTCTTTTATGTTCCATAGTTTATGTTGCAGCCTAAATGTTTGTGTAATAAATTTTATGCTGAATCAAATAAAATATTTATATCTAAAGCTACAATTTGTAATGTGTACTTGCTACTTTCTAATTTAACACAAAAATAGCTTTAAATAATCTTTTGTGGGTATTTTCACAGTCAAATTTATTTTTCGATTAAAATGTGATTAATTAGATTAATTAATCAACACATCATGTAATTATTTAGATAAAAAATATTAATTGACTGACAGCCCTAATTACCAAAAAACATAAAAGGGTGGTTTACTTTACTTTGAAACATTAAAAGTGGCCCGTTCAATACATAAATGTAAATGCTAAATGTCAGTATTGTCTCATTACTTGTTTCAAAACCTTTGAACAGTAGTGTGCTTATAAGCAATAAATAATTTGATAGTCTAATTTGGTAGTCTAACATACACACACACACACACACACACACACACACACACTCCCTGCAGCAAGAACTTACTTTAGCCATTGCCATATTGGTAAATTTGCATGATAAAGACTAGACACCAAGTGTAGCATTATCCGATCTGTTTTTGTCAACTTGGATGTTAATTGATACAGAAAAGTGCAACACCAACTGAGCAGCCCCCCGACTTAGTCCAATCAAATCACATCTGATCACAGGTTCATTAATGATGTCCCGTAGCGCATCAGAGACATGGAAGTGATTGTTTTTTTGTTTTTGTTTTTTCTCAGAATATCACTCTTATCAATGGAGCGGTCCTGATTTTATAAATGTGAGATGAAGATGAATGCTTTACCCTAATTGCATTTTTAAATTATTCTACTTATGTCTGAATTACATGCTCTTACGTGCGCAAATCTTTCAGGAGAGGAGGAATGTTTTTGAAATGATTGACAACGAGCAGTTAATTCCAAACTAGCAAAGAACATTTACATTACCAAAGAACATCATAACCAACTTCAGTCTATTGCAAGTATTATGCTCTTTAAAAAACACTCCCGATATAATCAGTGAAACTATCTGCACTGTATAATGAATAAATCTTTCACCCCTTCTTTACACACGTCCACGTCTTTGCCACGGCAAAGTTTCTGAAGCGACTCTCTGCGCTGCATCAGTAAAGACAGTCTCTTGATTATCGTTGATACACAATTCTAGCGTATATTGGCACACCCCTAAATTGAAGGTTGTGATGACGCTTTGTTTCCTTGCCATTATGTATTCTCTTGAAAATTCTTTATTGTCAAATGTGTGTTGAATGTAAACACCTATGAGGAATTTAACCATTCAATGTGAATTTATCTGAGAATATTCTTAAATGAGGAAATCTATTCAGCGATTGGTCCATGTGTATTTCGTCATCTAAAATTCCATTTGTGGCACAGCAAAGTATCTTAAATCATCTCTAAGACTGACGCTTTAGATTTGGTCCTACACCTCGCTTAAATTACGACTGAGATGCTTGATAACTAACTTTTAAGGGCAGCTTTGAGCCAAGAATTTTTTTAAACTTAAGTCAGTTCTTGTCGATTCTCAGTGCAATTCTTAGAGGCTTGATAAATACGGGCCCAGATCTCCACTACATCATCAGTAAGCAGATACGTGTTATTGTGGCAGTGCCGTTCTGTCACAGGTTGTACAGTCAGTCCCTGTGACACGTAAAGCGAAGGCACGCTCAGGTATAAGCAGGGGGAGGATTTCCTGAAAGCAGGCTACAACCTTCTGTCGAATCCTATTAGAGAGCCTATCTGCAAGCTGTCGTGAGATAACAGATAACGAGAGGAATAGACTGTATTTTTCCCTGTGTTTTTGCCCTTGGGGTTTTCTAGATGGGGCTTGGCTATGAAAAAAACATGCCATGTTTACATGGTCAGCTCTGGAGATGTATTATACACTAAAACTACTGGGTTGTGGGAAACAAATGGATTTTTTCTGCTTTTGTTCTAACTTCTTTAATTTTTCCTGTCCCTTTCCATTCTCTCCCTGTTTATTTCCTTTCTTTTCATTTCATCTCTACTTTCCTTTGCCTATTATTTTCTTTTCTGTTCCTTTTCCTTTGCTTGCCTGATTCATTCCCTTCCTTTCCTTTATTTTCCTTTTCTTTCCATCTCTACTTTTCTTTCCTTTGCCTGTTCCTTTTCCTTTTCCTTTCCATTCTTTTCTTTTCTTTTCTTTTCTTTTCTTTTCTTTTCTTTTCTTTTCTTTTCTTTTCTTTTTTTATTTCCTTTCCTTTCCTTTCCTTTCCTTTTCCTTTTCCTTTCCTTACCTTTCCTTTCCTTTCATTTCCTTTCCTTTGCTTTCTGTTCCTTTCCCTACTTTCCTTTCCTTTCCATCTCTACTTTTCATTCTTTTGCCTGTTCCTTTTCCTTTCCTTTCCTTTCCTTTCCTTTCCTTTCCTTTCCTTTCCTTTTCCTTTCCTTTCCTTTCTTGTCTGACTAATTTCCTTCCTTTCCCTACTTTTCCTTTTATTCCCCTTCCTTTCCTTTCCGTTCCTTTCCCTGCTTTCCTTTCCTTTCCATCTCTACTTTTCTTTCCTTTCCTTTCCTTTCCTTTTCCTTTCCGTTCCTTTCCTTTCCTTTCCTTTCCTTTCCTTTCCTTTCTTGTCTGACTAATTTCCTTCCTTTCCCTACTTTTCCTTTCATTCCCCTTCCTTTCCTTTTCCTTTCCTTTCCTTTCCTTTTCCTTTTTCCTTTCCTTTCCTTTCCTTTCTTGTCTGACTAATTTCCTTCCTTTCCCTGCTTTTCCTTTCATTCCCTTTCCTTTCCTTTCCTTTCCTTTCCTTTCCTTTCCTTTCCTTTCCTTTCCTTTCCTTTCCTTTCCTTTCTTCTCTGACTAATTTCCTTCCTTTCCCTACTTTTCCTTTCATTCCCCTTCCTTTCCTTTCCGTTCCTTTCCCTGCTTTCCTTTCCTTTCCATCTCTACTTTTCTTTCCTTTCCTTTCCTTTTCCTTTCCGTTCCTTTCCTTTCCTTTCCTTTCTTGTCTGACTAATTTCCTTCCTTTCCCTACTTTTCCTTTCATTCCCCTTCCTTTCCTTTTCCTTTCCTTTCCTTTCCTTTCCTTTCCTTTTCTTTCCTTTCCTTTCCTTTCCTTTCCTTTCTTGTCTGACTAATTTCCTTCCTTTCCCTGCTTTTCCTTTCATTCCCCTTCCTTTCCTTTCCTTTCCTTTCCTTTCCTTTCCTTTCCTTTCCTTTCCTTTTCTTTCTTGTCTGACTAATTTCCTTCCTTTCCCTGCTTTTCCTTTCATTCCCCTTCCTTTCCTTTCCTTTCCTTTCCTTTCCTTTCCTTTCCTTTCCCTTTTCCCTACTTTCTCATCACTTCTCTTCCCTTTGTGAATCGAGTGGATAGATCATGGTCTGTCTTTCCATAAGTCCTGTCTGCCATCTGTGGCTAGCATTGATGAAGTTCTCTTGTTTTTCTGTTTGTGTGTTGTTGGTGTCACATGTCTGTGTGTTTTCAGAGAGCTCGCTGACAGATTAACAGATGCAGTTGTTGACAGAGTGAAGAATGGAAACATACCATACAGTACATGGGTTTCAGAGGTCATTAACAAAATGAGCTTTTTTAACAATAGAAAGAAACATAAAGTAGAAATACAGCTGTACTAAAGCCCTGTAAAGCTTTTACCTTGAAGTGTTCAGCCTTTGTGCGCTGATGTTGATGTTATTCAATGAGAAGGCTGCTTTGAAGCATTATTTTTTTCAGTCGCTCAGCAGCTGTCTTCTACCTCAAGTCAGGTGTAGCATCTCTGTAATACTGTGATTTATCTTTATTTTCCTTCACTGTATTAGGTGAAAACATAATTTTTTTTTGAGGTTTTGCTTTAATGCTCAGATCTCCTCCAGATCTGTCCATTTTTCCCCATCCACACGTTAAGACAGGATTAACTTTTATCTGACCAGCTGGCTGTACGATACCCAGCCCCCACAAACCCCCCGACCCACACACCTACACACTGCTCACAAGCACTAGACGCTCAATAAAACTGTGGTGTCAACGATATAGGCCAATGTAAAGGCTTTGTCTAGGTTAGACATATGCAACGTGGCATAAAATTAGTTATCAGTGTTGTTTCCCCCACTCTTTTTGGGAAATGGCTATGCTTTGTACCATGCACAATGCAATTAATTTGTCTGTGCATACCAAAATCAAAAGTGTTAATCATATCAAAACATACTACAGTTCAAAAGTTTGGGGTAAAATTTATGGTAAAATTTTTCATGTTTTTGCTAGTCTTTTATGCTCATCAATGGTTGTACAAAAAAGTACATTTATTTGAAATATATATATTTTTTTTTACAATTTTAGACATAATAACCTATAGAAGTCATCATTTTATATAGCCAAACACATAAGTTAAGTGAGACCCTTATATATACAGTGTAGTGCAGTGTAGGCTAATCCAGGCTTTGTGCCAGTTGCTATATCTGTGAAAATTTCACACTCTTTACATAACCTTAAACAGGAATTCCTGAAGCCAGTCTGAGGTTTTCTCCTTTGTTACTATGGCAGCAGATAATTTGTTGAGCGCCACAAGGGCATGAGGTGAGTCCTAGAAATAATTTGAGAATGCTGTTATGGAGGACAGAAAAAAAAAACTTTGTTGGCGGTTTATGTAATATGTTTTCTATCCTTAGTTGTAAACAATTTTACTGAAACCTTGTCACATTACTGGAAATAAGCATCAGGAGAACTTTTATGTGACTCATAATGGCAAGTGGAAAAGGAAAAGAACAAGATACTCTATTTATTTTATTTTTATTGCAGATTACATTTCACCCTTCAAATATTGTCATAACCATTGTTCGACTGTGACTGTGAGTATAAGGTGAATAAATTCATAGAAATTATAGATTATATATAAACAACTCAAGAACTCACACTACATTAAGAGATAATTCTTTATCCACATGCAAATTGTAATCAACAAAAGATTCAATTATTTGCCAGTGGATGTATAACAGGAACAAAATCTAATTTGGATCCATGGTTCCATTTTAGTTTGTTATTTCTCTTACTTCATTAACTCAACTCAGTGGTGAACTCGACTTTGCTGTGGCAGCTTTCCTTAAAGGAATAGTTCACCCAGAAATGAAATTTTGCAGAAAATGTACTCCCCCTCAGGCCATCCAGGATGTAGATGAGTTTGTTTCTTCATCAGAACAGATTTGGAGAAATTTAGCATCACTTGCTCACCAATAGACCCTCTGCAGTGAATGGGTGCCGAATAAGAGCTGATAGCTGATGAAAACATCACAGTATTTGTTTAGAACTGTTTTGGATTGTTCTAGCTTGTAAACGATGCTTGATCTGTGCATATTTCCCTTCTGACTAATGACTTTTGCAATGGAGAAAGCAATATTACTGATAGAGGAGACTAGGTATTTTAACCAGAAGCAGAAGTTTAATTTTAATAATGGATTTGTTTATTACAAATTTGCAGCTTTTCACTTAACAAAATGTTAACTGATGGACTTCAGTTTTGTGGATTACTTGTGGATTATTGTGATGCTTATATCAGCTGTTTATCTCTGATGCCGACTGATGTGGATCCATTCAAATTCTTTGATGGTTTGAGGATGGATAATTTTTCCAAAAACTTTTCATTTTTGGGTGAACTATTCCTTTACACCTAATCCAGCACTAACTACTAAACATTAGCTATAAAAAAAAAACCTATTCGTGTGTTATAAACTGGGGT
The DNA here is from genome assembly GCA_036247105.1 of Cirrhinus mrigala. Lineage (NCBI taxonomy): Eukaryota > Metazoa > Chordata > Actinopteri > Cypriniformes > Cyprinidae > Cirrhinus > Cirrhinus mrigala. The sequence continues at coordinate 12,697,740 of CM070011.1, forward strand.
GCACATAGGTTTTTTTTTTAGCCTGGTTTTCATAAGTTTCATTGGTTTGGTCCTCACACTACACATAGTGTGACCCATTAAATGTAACTCCAAAAAATAAATAAATAAATAAATAACGTGGTGTGGTAATACTATTATGTTTAAAAATAAAAAGGGAGTACTAAATAAAAATACAATTATTTTAAAGTAAACTTAAAAATAAAATGATAATATTTACTTTTTAAATTTTTAATATTTACTTTTAAATTTAGCAAGTTTTTATCTTTGCGGATTGCTGGCTATTAAGTATACGCATTTCTGACGGGTTTAGCGCTTCCGATTAAAGAGCATTTAGTGAAGAGCGTCACATTTTGCCACTGTACTTTGAAAACGGCAGCGAATAGCATAGAATTATGCTTTCAGTTTAATAGAAATCTTATATAGTATTACAGTTTGTCAATCTAAAATGGTAATTCTGCATTAACAGCTGCAACCATGTCGGTATGCAAATGCACACTCTGAACTTATTTGCACAGCGCATTTTCTTATTTTGGTCACGCATGCAGACCTGCAGACCACTTATGTGCACCCCTGGTTATAAATGCAACTGTTAAAAGATTAGTTCACTTTCAGAATAAAAATTTTCAGATAATTTACTCACCCCACGTCATCGTGTCACCCCAAGTTCATGTCTTTCTTTCTTCAGTCGCAAAGAAATAAAGTTTTTTGAGGAAAACGTTCCAGGATTTTCATCCTGGAATCCTGGATCTTCAATGGGAATCAACGGTTTGAACTTCCAAATTGCAGTTTCAGTGCAGCTTCAAATGGCTCTACAAAATAAGGGTCTTATCTATCAAAACAATCTGTCATTTTCTTTAATTCTATACTTTTTAACCACAAATGCTCATCTTGCGCTAGCTCTGCGATGCACAGCTTGATGCATTATGTAATCCTGTTGGAAACGTACATGCAGTTAGTTCTTCATCTGAGTGCTTTGGTTCAAAATGGTAGGGTAGGGTGAAAATCTCATTTTCTCCTCCAACTTCAAAATCGTCCAACATCGTCATTTTACCAACATTGTTTTCTTTGCATGTTCGCTTTGTAAATACTGGGTCAGTACTTTCATTTACATCACACGTGACCTTTCCAACATTGACTACGTAAGGTTTGAGGTTGGGCTGGTGCAAGACGAGCATTTGTGGTTAAAAAGTATATACATTTTTATTTTATTAAGAAAATGGCCGATCATTTCGCTAGGTAAGACCCTTATTCTTCGGCGGGGATCGTGTTGAGGCCTTTGAAGCTGCATTGATACTGCAATTTGGATGTTCAAACTGTTGGAAACCATAGCAGTCCACTATATGTAGAAAAATCCTGGAATGTTTTCTTCAAAAAACTAATGTTAACTAGCCAAATTTTGTCTGACAACTTGTTGATAGATCTAATCACAGTCGTCTTGTTCTATCATGGCTGTGATTCCCCTGAAGGTAATGTACTCTAGCTTTTAGTAAATTGTTTAAATAGTACTCAGTATGGACTCTACTAACAGTCCCCAGCAGAGCCATTACGAATCCATGATCCACTAGAGCTTCCCTTACTAATCCTCTCAGCCTCAGCCAAACCACTGGAGCTTTAGCTGGACACTAATGGCGTACAGTGAACTCAACCATACCACACACTTACAGTCCCAACAGCACACAGACACTTCACTCCCAGTCCCTGAATGGAAATCCTCTCTATGTTTGTGATCCAGTGATTAAGGGTCTGACTGGCTGAATATCATTCAGGCGGATGTGATGTGGGATGAACATAAGGGCTCTTCATTGAGTCCTCCCCCAGATCACTGTTATCAGGGAGAATGTTAGATACGATGAAATCCTTATACGCCCCCTTTGAGTGAGTGCTAAGAACCGGCTCTATGCTTCGTGCTTTAGGTGTTGAGGTGACTTGAGGAATCATTAGCTTTTCTTTAAAGAAAGCTGATCCGTACTTGAGGATGGATTTCACTTCAGATCTTCTAAATCTTGAACTTTTAGAAGTGGTGTTTGCTGTGTTTATAATTTAATAAATTCAAATGCCTTTTTTGCATGACATTATTTTCCCTCAATAACATACAGTTCTTTAGACCTCTGGAATCACAAAATGTATTTAATATATCAATACACTCTTTCAGTGCATAAATATTGTGTTGGACATTGCACGGCCTTCGAGTGAAAAATGTTAAGAACCACTGGAATAGATCTTTCATTACAGTCTACAATTCATTGATACTATTAACAAGTGCCGGCCTTGCTTCTCAGGCAAACCCTGCTGTTATTCAACGCTTTTAATTCACACTTAGGCCTGTACTTACTTTTTCCTTCCTGGACTAGTTCATTCCTGCATTCAGATGTTCTCCAGGATCCAGACCAGTGAATCTGTCTGTAGAGTTCTTTCACAAATTGATAACTCAGCATGGTTTGAAGGCCACATGAGGATAAAGCGTTTGTTCTTTTTGAGGTTATGACCATTGCACTTGGTTCAACGATTAAAAATAAAGACACTGTCAGAAACCTCTGCTATATTTTATCCTCTGCAACATTCAGAAAGCCTCTCTCATGGCAAAACACACCCTTTTATATAATACTCTCTGTGCCCATGGCTCTGTAGGATTAGAGCATTGTGTAATGTGTCATATGTTAGTCTTCAACCAGCTCCACTCTAGACAGGCTGAGCGGTTTTGAATGTTTTTTTTTTTTTCTTTCAATCTCCTATAATGCATGGCTCTTTAAATGTTGTACGCTTACTGAGGCGTCCAGTGTAGTGCTCTGTATGTCACTTCTGTCATGCCTCAAATATGTGATGAAAGAAGCCTTTGGCTGTAAAGAACAGATCAGCATTTAGAATTTCAACATGAAAAGGAATGCAAACAGTGCAATATCTCGCTTCTAAGGTCATTTTAACTCAGAGACTAGTTTGACCTCGTTTTACGGATTTGTGATGAATCAGTGTGTTTGTACTCTTATAATACTGTGAAATATACATTATATGGACAAAAGTATTGGAACACACCTGAATTCAGGTGTTTTAGTCAGATCAATTTCCAAAGGTGTATAACGTCAAGCAGAAAGCCAAACCCCATCAAATGCCTTTGCCAACTGATGAACTAGTTTGCAAGCCAGACCTTCTTATCCAACATCAGTGCCTGACCTCACAAATGCTCTCCTGGATGAATGGACTCAAAAATTTCCACAGAAACACTCCAAAATCTTGTGTAGATGCTTTCCAGAAGAGTGAAGGTTGTTATAGCTGCAAAGAGTGGACCAGCTCCATATTAATGTCTGTGTATATGGGCCATTCTACAGAATTGGTGCAAACTGCTGTCCCACAACCAAAAAAAAACAAATTTAAAAAGCATTTCATTATTCAAATCTTAGATGTTTACTAAAATCATTCTATTATCTTTTGAAACCCACAATAATGTTTAAATATCCGTAAGCTTAATATATATAAAATCAAAATCGAACTGTTCAGAACTGTGCTGATTAGTATCTTTAACCTAGGTTCAAAGGTGTCAAAAATTGTCACTACTAAAACATTTGGTGGAGTTTTGGTTGTGACATCGTAGTTTTTTAAGGTGTTCTTTCATAAAATTTAGTTTTTATGTGTGTATAACTGTTTACCCTGGTAAAAAAACTAGCATATGCTGGTTAGGTAGGTTTTGATGCTGCGATGCTGGTTTTAGCTGGTCCTTAGCTGGTTTATGCTGGTCCTTTGCTGGTTTAAGCTGGTCCTGAACCAGCACATGACCAGCATAAACCAGCATCCCATCATCAAAACCTACCTAACCAGCATAGGCTGTTTTTTTTCAACAGGGTAGAACTGTGCTAGTAACCATGTGCTGATTAGCATCTTTGAGCTGGGCCCAAAAACATCTAAAATGGTCACTACCGAAACAGTCACAACTGAAACATGTCATCATTGTTTTGGTAGTGACAAAAGGCAACACGTAATCTTTTATTTTGAGGAAATAAAATTTTAGTACAGTTATGCAAATATTTAGTATTTTAGTATGTTTGGTAACACTTTAGTATAGGGAACAATTCTCACTATTAACTAGTTACTTATTAGCATGCCTAATATTAACATATTGGCTGTTTATTAGTACTTATAAAGCACCTATTTTGCATGACCATATTCTACATCCCTAATCCTACCCAATACCTGAACTTTACAGTTACCTTACTAACTATTAATAAGCAGCAAATTAGGAGTTTATTGAGGCGTTGAGAACTGTACCTTAAAATAAAGTGTGACTGTATGTTTTAGTAGTTTTTTAATATGCAAGTTTAAATTCTGTAATGTGATGTGTATACATACAAAATTCAATATGTTTCGAACTCTGCACCAATTCTGTAAAATGGCTCATATAGAATATGATATTGGTTTAATGGTCAGGTGTCCTAATACTTTTGTCCGTATAATGTATTTTTAAATTACTTTTTTTTTTCCCCCTAATGCATGGCTCAAGCTGTAAAATCTCTGAGCCAGATCTGTAGAATCGCTTATCAATGAGGTAACACAGTCCTGAGCCAAGTATTCCTGCCAGGTGCTTGTTGATGCTACACATTAGATAACATTAGATCCGATGCTTGATTTTATCCATACGTAGCTTTTTCATTGAGTGATACATTTGAGCTTTTTGCCAAATTACGACAAAAACCTGTTTGAGATAGAAAGTAGTTCAGTATTTACCACAGGCATTACTCTATTTCTGGCACTATTATTATTATATTTAAGGAGATAAGTGGATCTCTCTTTATCGTAGAAAGGCAGAGGGAGCCAATAACAGAAAGGATTCTTACATGGACATAATGTGAAAATGTGACATAATGTGAAATTCAATCAAGATTAATTTATGGTGTTTAATCGGAGTCTGTGGTCTGTTCTGATGATACGCTTGGCCACCTGTGGGTTTTCTTTATTGGAAAGTCGAGACATCTGCATACCGTGCTGTAACATGGTATCAATCTACAGCGAGACGTGACATGCCTGTGAATATTCATTCAATAGCTAAAAATTGTCATACATTATTCATGCACCTTGTTGATTCTGTCTGGATTTTGTGTTATATGCTTGTGGAGCTACTCAATGTAAGTGAAAACTCATTTGTCTTATTTTAGAAGTGTAATGTGATCCTCTGATCCTACTCCATTTTGCCTTATATAACGTACAAGCAGAAGTGGGTTTTGAAAAAGGTGAGTGTCATTGTGCACCAGAGCATTTTGACCCTCCACTTGTTCTCATTTCTGTTGCCTCAAATGGAGAAAAGCACAATGCAACCTGACAAGAGAAAGTCATATGTGAGCAGTGAATCTATCACTACTGTATTCATTGTTAATGCTTACAAGACTTTCTTTTAGGTCCTGGCCAAAATCTTCCCAAATACACTATGGGGTCCCAGCTGTAAAATAAAGAATTTTACATGTATGGTTTGATAAATATAAATGTAATTAATGAATACATTTTTACTCATATGTTACATAGATTGAAAAAAAAAAAAAACAGTAAAGACATAATGTTACAAAATATTTCTATTTCAAATAAATGTTCTTTTGGCCTTTCTATTTTTCATAGAATTCTGAAAAAAGGGCACTACAGAATGTGTTGCTCGTTCACAAGCAGCACATGCAATAATTAGTGGCTTCATCGCTGACAAACAATAGACATTTGTGAGGTACGTCTTTGAATAAATCGAACTGAATACCAAAAATTTTTAGAACTTTTTTGCAAACCCATTTTAATCATCTAGATTGAAAGAGTGATTAATTCACAAATCACTAGTTCTGATTCTAAACAGATGATCAAAAACACATGACATGACGGCTGAAATACTGTCAGGAAAATCCTTTTCAGGTCAATATGTGGTAATCTCCACTATCAGATGGATTTATCTATTATATTTTACTGTAGCACAGTGGTACTTAACTGTAAACGGATCTAGTGACGACCCCGATAAGCACAGGAAACTTTCACAACATGTATAAAAAAATCTGGTGGTAGAGCATATTTGAGAGCTTTTAATATTGATTATACCATAAATGTATAAAAAATTAGATAGCTGAATGCTGTCTTAAAGGGAACCCCAGTATTAAGACTTGTATGGCTTAATATAACGTAAATGATCTCTTACTGAAATATGTAGTAGAAAATCCATGACAGATTTACGTTATTTTAGAAATCCACATGGTTTGATAAATATTTTGGACTATGGGGGGCGCCATTATTTCGATGATGTGAAATGGTTGCATTCGGTGAGCTACTGGTGCTACCTTTGGCTATTTTTACACAACTCAGAAAATAAAATACTGATAAGATGTCACATTGTGCGGCTTTTGGTTATAATTTTCAGTCTAAGGGCAACAAGAGAAGCAATGTAAATCTTCACTGCTTTCTTAGCGATAAGAAGAGGAGAAAAGAATAGGAAGATGCCTATGGACGAATAAAACTTCATAAAGTTCTTTCCACTTTAGGCCTGATGCCTTTGAGGCTTTTAGCAGACCACAGCTACTGAAAGAGCTTACAAACAGCAGAGACAAGAAACGCTAACTGCCATCCTAGCAGGATGTAAACATACCAACGCTTGTCATGATGCTGCGGCCACTGAAGGAGTTCCTCAATGCAGATTTTACTCGATATCCAGGGGTATTTAGACTCCTTGTGTGAAAAAAAAATTATGGATTTGATATCCATCGCCACCTGTAAGCTCTTTCAGTAGCTGTGGTCATTGTATCAGTATTGTTGCAGTGAAAATAACAATATGTAGCGCCAGTCCCTCACTAAGCGCAACCGTTTCACATCATCGAAATAATGGCGCCCCCATAGTCCAAAATATGTAAAAAGATGTCAATTTTTAAATAACGTAAATCTTTCATGGGTTTTTTACTACGTATTTCAATAAGAGACATCATTTACATTATATTAAGCCAAACAAGTCTCAATACCCGGGGTTCCAGTGTTGTAAAGAACTGTATGAAAAAAGTCACTCCTAAGAGGAACATTTTAAATTTGATCCAAACAAAGAAATAGCAAAAACTGATTTGTAAAGTGCACAGAGTGACACAATGAAATAAAAATAAGGTTTTTCTGCATGGTTTATTGGTATAGTGCTTTTAGAAACCTCACTATTGGAGCTCATTAGGTCTCTGGTTCATTAATGTGATTCTGATTAACTACTTTAGCTAATAAATGGAAATAATCACATATTAACCAAAAGAACCTCCTTATAATCACATCTGAACTCTAATTAGCCCTAATGATTAGTGTGTATGTGTGTGTGTGAGTAAGAACAGAGTGAGCGAGAGCTCCTCTATTGATTGCCGTGTGTTGGAGCTGTCAGCGTGATGGCTGCGTGTGATGGTGTGTGTGGCTCCTCCTCTCCCTGCAAAGGAGCGATATAGATAGCAGCCTGTCTCACTGCCCTCTGTCAGCTTTTCAGCTTCTCAGCATAAACGTTTCTTTCTCATGCTAATCAGCAAGCAGGTCCTCTTTACAACATCGTTAATTTACCACAGTATAAGTACAAATAAAAAAGAGCCATGATCCAAAATGAAATTCTGATAACAGATCATTTAACTTGATGCTTTCAACATTTTCAGCTGGTAGAATAGCTAATTAAAACACAAGGGGTCCTATTATGCTCTTTTACAAAGTCTTGATTTTGTTTTGAGGGTGTACTAGAACATGCTCTGATGTTTGGTGGTTCAAAAAACATTATTTTTCACATAATTTACAATATTACAATACCTTTCTACCAGCCTTGCACAAATGGGTTGATTAGTTCCAGGTTTGATGAAGGCCCGCCTTCCGAAAAATGAGATGTGTTGTGATTGGTTAGCTGTCCCAGTGTGTTGTGATTGGCATACAGCTTAGAAGGTGTTTCAGTACTGCCACGCCCCTTGTCAAAGAAGCAAGTTCCTTGTACAACTGTTGGCGCAAGCTAGATTAAAGTGATTCTTACATTTAAATAGGGATATTTTTCTTACAAAAATCTATCGATTCGCTACAGGAGGACTTTATTGACCCCCCGGAGCCGTGTGAGGCACTTTTTTATTATGGATGGATGCACTTTATTGGACTTCTTTTAGACTGATGAAGAGAAACACCCATCTATGCCGTTCTAGAGCTTGGGAGTGCCAAAAGTGGGAGTTGTAAAGTGAGAGTGCGCTAGTCAATGCTTCTGTTTACATCAGCCACACCCCCACATGTGTTTCGACACCCTCGTAGATCTTTTTTATGCCCAAACATACGCACCACACACTGACTAAAATGCAAAAAAATGAAAACGCAAAATAGGACCCCTTTAAGTATCACTTTTTAATGGGCTTACAAATTAGAAGTGTTGTTTCACATTATTGAAATTTGATCATAAAAATTACAGGTAACCATTAAAAAATATTCTTTTTTAAAGATTCTTTGATGAATAGAAAGTTCAGAAGATCAGCATTTTAGATAGCAATTTTGAAACATTATACAAGTCTAAAATATCTTACTGACCCCAAACTTTTAAATGGTGGTTCGAATAATGATTAATGATAGTTCAGAAACAAACGTAAAAAAGGTCAAATAAAAGTAAAACACATAAATGGAAAATAATGGAATGGAACTGAGAAAAATTGCCTCAAGACCCCTAATTCAAGTTAAGTTACTCTTAATTTTTGGATGCATTTTGAAAAGGGTGCGCTTACTGTGTAAGACTTTAAAACAAAAAACTGAATGGCCCCTAAATCATAAAGCTTTCTTTGTAGATGGAAAAAAGGGGTATTTGCATGCATTAGGGAAATAATGCTATTAATGACAAGCTGAAACTAGTGGATTTAATTAAATTATCAGTATCTATTATAATTAAATTTTGCCAGTAGTGGCGAATAATATATCAGGCACATTTCTTCTGAAAAAGACTGGAAAACAGGTCTATATATAAAGCTAATCTGTATCGACCACTGCGGCTGGGCTGGGTGATAAAAGATTCCGGTGCTAATTGTCTTTTTCCAGAAATGTTTACTAAAGGAGGGGGGAAGAGTCATCTAGTTCCATCCTCCATTGCAGGCTTGTCAGGAGTCCTCCCCCCTCTTTAATCATCTCTCTCTCACACACACACACACACACACACACACACACTTTCTCTGGTTGCTTCTGTTTCGTCTCTGACAGGGACACACAAACACAGTAGAAAATTCCTGGTCATGCCTGAAACCACAGAGCCATCGCTCTGGAAATGGCCTCTTTATTTTCTGCTGTAATTTGACAGATTGGCCGCCTTTTACGATTCAAGGTTATTTTGACAAGCACTCTACAGGTGCACTTTCCTCAAATAGAAGATGTTTGCTGAGGAGGTGGAGGGCCCACTGTTATTTCACAAATTCACAAACGCACAAAAAAATGTTACTTTCTGACGTATTTTTATTTTCTTGTGAACCATTACTAATGATTGGTTTGTTTTTCAGTTTTATACATTTTCTAATTTATGTTTGGAGATTATGAAACGGACGCAGCTTATTTGATAAGATGTTGCTAAGCTACATTTCTGGAGAGCTATAGAAGAGATGGCTAGACTAATGTCATGGTTGATAATGGAGACTTATCTAAATTGCCAGGCTTAGTGAAGAGAAAATGCACAGATGCTGTAATGTTATAGTGTACAGCATCTATGTCAGTAATTCAACTTTCTACATCTGTAATATCTCAGAGAAAAATTTTATTGCTCAGAGTTGGTACTCTCATGCACTTTGACTAAGTCTTGTCCGCTTTGTCTGCTAGTTTTTACATAACAGAGTTATCTGAAAGGAACAACCGAGACTCCTTTGAAAAATGTGCAACAATTGGCAAAAAATTATAATGCACATACCCAGGTTCATGGCAGCATTATTGTAATTGCATACCTTACTGCAAGTTTTGCGGCAGTTTCAAAGTGAAATGTCCAGTGAGTGTAGCTAAAACATGCATTCAGTATGTGACCATACATTGATACTGGCACATATTGCTGCGTTTTTATTACATCGTTTCAGGTAGTTATTGTGGTGGTTTAGAATTCAATTATCCAGGGAGTGTCACTAAAAGGTTGATGCTCTATCATGTTGGAAATACCCCCTCACCAAACCCAACCCTAAACCTACCTGATAGCATTAAAGAATGCAAAAATGATATAAAACTGCATCAACTGATGCAACCATGCTATTTTAACTTCCTTATATGCAGGTTTCAACTTGCTTATTTTAGCTCACAAATGCAGCACTGTATCGGGTGAGCTAGCGAGCAAACGTACTGCGTTAGAAAACCCATGCATGTGAAGCTGTATATGTGACGCTAACATTCAAAAGTATCAGTTTTTAATTCTTACAGCATGTTAAAATTGTTGTAAAGTCATAACATAAAGGAAAACTGGAAACTGCAGTGACGCGTATGTATAGATACATTTTTTTAAGTTAAAATTGTCTAAATGAAGTTCTTAGCAATGCGTATTACTGATCAAAAATTAAGGTTTGATATATTTACAGTAGGTAATTTACAAAATACCTTCATGGAACATGATCCTTATTTAATATCCTAATGATTTTTGGCATAAAAGAAAAATCTATAATTTTGACCCATACAATGTATTGTTGGCTATTGCTACAAATATACCAATGCTATTTATGATGGTTTTGTGGTCCAGGGTCACAAATATAGGTAGAAGTATGTATTTCCAAAGAGCCTGGGTAGACAATTTGTGTGAAAATTAATAAAAGTTTTTGGTGGAGTAACCATATCAGGTGGAACTTGCAGTGAATTGTATTTCTAGGTAATTTTTGGGAAAAGGTTGATAAGAAACATTTTAGTTCATACAGATATGTAGACCCTGGTATTTTTGCCGGTCTGAGTACAGTTTAGGGCATTGTTGAGATCTTTTCTGCACCTCTAGAGGAGACATTCTGGGGCTACAGCCAAACATCTCATTTGCTCTTTCATCTCATTGCTATCTAGGAAAACAACTGAGATATAAAGTCATTTCTCTTTCCTATGGGATCTCACTTTCTCTTTATTCTTGGCAGTCGGTCTTATGCCATTCTTTGATTCATTGGTCTGCCCTTCCCAAGACACACATTGCGTATTAGACCTCTATCAGCAATGCAGGCCGTGGGGACGCATCAATCCCTCGATGGAGGACGGAGCATTGCAGACATGCTCCAGACAACAGAAGAAGGGGTGGGTTGTGTTTGCTGTTCCAGGCCATTTCTCATTTACTCAAAAACAAACCTTGCAGTAGAAGATGAGGGATATTTTTATCTCTAAACAAAGGGAGATATCTGGATTTTGTGTGTCCCATTATGCCAAAGTATGAATTACTTTTCATTTACAGAGGATGTCTCAGTAATTCACATACATATAGCAATAAAAATATATTCATTAACATTTTAGCAGCAACTAATAGAAACTCTTTCATTTGCTCTGTACGAGCAGTTTAGAGGCACTTACGCTCCCACAGTTTCTCTCTAAAATGAGGAACCTGGATGTTTCTTAGAGCCATTCATATGTAGCCTACCAACAAAACAATAAACAAGATGCCACACAGAGGCCATTATAAATGAATCCTCTGTATATTTTAGAGCACCACAGTTGCCACAGGCTTTTTCAATTTTAAGTTTTTCCAAGGATAACAGTCCAAGTCCATACTTTGTTTCTTAGAAAAGAAAGATTCTGCCTCCCATCTATTAAAAATTAATTCTATTGTTTAAGGGATCGAGTAATGTTTTAATGTTATGCACACTCCCAAGTTTAAGACAGCTGTCATATCAGCCAGTACAGCATAAAAAAAGACTTGTACCTTTAACAGTGCTGCTATTTGGCACTGCTTTGTGCTGTATGTCTAGTCTAATTTGTCATGCCCTTTGTCATTGACTGAGTTACAGACAGACACATAGTGACGGGTGACATTCCATTCTATTAAATACCCTTTCCACACATACACTAATGTACAAAAGTTTGGGATCAGTAAGAGACAGTACTGTTGTTGTTGTTGTTTGTTTGTTTTGTGTGTTTGTGTTGAGTACTTTTGTTCAGCAAGAGTGCATTTAGGGTCTTGCATGAAATGTCTGTAACATACTTTGGTTAAATTCCTCAATGGTTGCTTAAAACAACACCATTTTACCTTGTTAATAATAGCTCTGTTCACAGTGACCTGTTCATCAAAAACCATCAAAAACAAAACTAATCTACTGCATCCTCAGTGGCTCTGATGTTGGGAGAAAATTAAGACTCTTATGTTCACTTTTACATCCGACTACAAACCACCTGCATTGCCTACGAGACATTGTCACAATAGCTGCTCGAGCGTGGAGAAAATGCCGGACAGCATACAACTGTCTGACGGTGGAAATATATGCTAATATTGGACAGTCCATCAGCGGACGTGGGCGGGACCTGAGCAACATACTGCTCAGAAAATCAAAACTGCTTGATATTTGAGACTGCTTAGATTTTTTTGGGATTAAAAAGGAATTGAATGGATTTTTATCATTCTAGGGTGGTTGTGTACACACACTGCTAAATCACATTTATGAGCAAATTTAGTTTCCGGTGTCCCCGGAAATTAGTGATAGTTCATCATGATACTACTGAAAAGGTTAAAAAGCAGCGAGCTAAATGAATAAATTCAGCCTTGGTAAGCATAAAAACAGTAAGACTCTTACTGACCTGAAACTTATGCACTCCAAATTCTCTTGAATGCATATTCTAGATATCTTATCCTGCCAGAGATCCACCCTATTATACAAAAGAGACCGTTTCTCAAACATGCAAAGCAGCCAGTTTCAGTTTTTTTCACATGCTGTTTAGGAAAAGAGGTGATTTATATATTAATACTATATATGGTAGGGAGATTTTTTTTAATCTTTTTTTTTTAATCGCCTTGTTGGCAGAGGCTATTTACATTAACTCCACCCACCAATGTGTGTTTGAGCCAGACAAGATTACAAAAGACAGCTGTAATACGACAGCTTCAGTGGCGTAGATGTTCAGGGGCATTATGCATGCTATTTGACGTGATCAACCCGAGTTCAAATCCACCTTTTGCAAAACTCGTTCTTCTCCCTTTTCACATGTCATATCACATCAGAAAGACATTTACTTTAAAAAAAAAAAAAAAAAAAAAAAAAATGAAGGAAATAATTGAAAAGTTGAAAAAAAAAATGATCAGGTAGGGTTCTGGTACTGTTTTATAATGTACTACAATACTAAGGTGCAAATATTTGCCACTATTTGCAATAAGTAGTATGAATAGCAAAAAAATACTGCTATTTTTAAATAGTGTAAATAGAATCTATTGCTGTTTGCACTTAGTGCATACAGCATATCGATATTAAAATATTCTATTTTTACGTAGTGTATATAGCAGGGGTCGGCAAGTAAGCTTGGCATCGAGCCAAAAAAAAATTTGCCACTAGTCAATGGATAATTTAATAAATCAACTGATGAAAAATGCAAGTAGAATTGCCTGTTACAGTGTCTTTTGTAACTGGTAGTGAGCTGTTACTCCAGGGTATATACAGAAATCATGGAGTTAAATTTAATACCTTTTTAAGACTTTTTCCATACATTTTAAGACCTCACTGCCACTTCAGGTTTTAACTGGTTACATAGGCAACACTTTAACTTACATCTACTATGTATTGATTATAAAAAGCACAACTAAACAGTCTTAGTTTGTGATAACTCCTTATCAATGCAAAATAATTCAGAAGGGTGGGAATGACGCAAAAAAGAATTAACTGAGTGACTAACCCAATGAAAGGTTAATTAGAAAAGGAAAACCGAAACAAAAATTAGACCAATAAACAAAACAATTGACAAAACTTAGTGAAGAGGGAAAATAAAGTCCTCCGAGCTAACGGGAGTTCACACAGTATATTCAAAGACGTATTTGTAACATAAACTCTTATAATTGTCTGCAGAATTGCACTGCATTCACAACGAAATGGACAAGTTTATGATCTAATTCATAAATATTAAATGTTAAAACTAAATATTGAGTGACTGATACCATCTTTGTCATGGAAAACACTTGTTGGTTCGCAGTTTTAACATATGTTTGCTTAAATTTATTTTCAAGATCTGAGGTAAACTATCTGTTGTTGCTTTCAGTATGGCTATAAATGTCATGCAAAATGATATTCATACTCACATTAGACACTTTTATCATTGAATAAAGCACATAATCAGTACCTGAGATTATAAATGTCATAGTTGGTGTTGTTGTTCCAACCGTGACGTTGCAGAAATCGCTTAGATAGAGAAATAGAAATTTCACGCAGCTAGTTAGGACAAAAAAAAAAACCCTCCTTTTATCGCGTGTCACGGCGTCACGTTACGACAGTGCGTGTGATCGTGAAATCGAAGTGAAAGTGAACAACAAGTGCTTCTTCAAAGGTGATTTTAAAGGGGTCCTATTATGCTTTTTTTTTTTTTTTTTTTACAAAGTCTTGATTTTGTTTTGGGGGTGTACTAGAACATGCTGTCATGCTTGGTCATTAGAAAAACGCATTATTTTTAACATAATTTACAATATTACAATACATTTCTCCCAGCCTGGCACAAATGGCTCGATCAGTTCCGGGTTTAACGAAGGCCCGCCTTCTGAAAAATGAAATGTGTTGTGATTGGTTAGCTGTCCCACTGCATTGCGATTGGCGAACAGCTTAGACAGTATTTCAGTACTGCCATGCCCCTTGTCAAAGAAGCAAGTTTCGTGTACAGCTATTAGTAGCTAGATTAAAGTGATTCTTCCATTTTAAATATGGGTATTTTTCCTACAAAAACGCTTCGATTCGCTACAAGAGGCCTTTATTAACCCCCCCGGAGCCGTGCGAGGCACTTTTTATTATGGATGGATGCATATTATTGGACTTGTTTTGGACTGATGAGGAGAAACACCCGTCTATGCCATTCTAAAGCTTGGGAGTGCCAGGATAAATTTTAATAAAACTTATCAAAACTTATCAAGAAACTTAGCATTCGTCTGAAAGAAGGTAGTCATATACACCTAGGATGCATGGTGGGTGAGTAAATAATACGCTACAGTAGTGTTGGGTCCTATCGTCAGCCTGCGAGATCGCCAATACATGATATCGTGCTAATGTGTTTAATTATTTACATACTTAGTTTCATTGCCCGAAACCAGCTCCAGCATAAGAATAAAAGCAGCCTAACACTATCAAAGAACATCATCACTGATTAGGCTAGCCTATTCTAGTGCAAGTTTATGCTTTCTAAAAAACACTTGCGTTATAAGTGAAGCTATCTACACTGTATGATGAATAAATCTCTTACCACACACTAAACACGTCTGCAGTGCGTTATGGCTACCATAACATTATGGCAACCGGAGTTCGGCATGTGTTTCAACCCCCTGTACTGCACACGTCTGCGGCGCGTTACAGCTCTGAAGCGGCCGTTCTAGTCAATGCTTGTGTTTATACTCATTGAAGCAGTTCTCCGCGCTGCATCCCTAAAGTTAGGCTAATCCCCCATCTCGTCCCTGCCCTCCCTCCAACAGTTTGAATTTCTGTGGGCGGGATTTAATTTAATGATATTCTAATGGACCGCGTTGTGACATCATTGCATGTGGAAAACAAACGTTGTAGTCCAAAGGAGCCATTCATTGTAGTTCTTGAGAAGGGATTTTTTAAAAACGAAATATCTCCTTTTGGAGTGGACTTTGAGATTTCTAACTTTGTAGATCTTTTTTTATGCCCAAAGATACACACCACACACTGACTAAAGTTCAAAAAGTGAAAAGCATAAGAGCACCCCTTTAAATAAATTGTGAGTAACTGTTGCTGTCATGACAGATCTATTTCTGAACCAGCCGTTATCAAAATAATTTGGCTGCGGGTACGGGCCACATATTAGTGCTGGCGGGCCAGTTTTGGCCCGCGGGCTGCCTGTTGCTGACCACTGGTATATAGAATCCATTGCTATTTGCACTTAGTGTAAAAAGGATCCATCACTAAGAAAATATGCTATTTTTACTTAGTGTAAATAGCATCTATCAAATAGCCTCTACCTTTTTTAAAACTTCTTCAGCAGTGTCAGTATCCTAACAGCTGTACAGAAAACTAATCAAACAAACAGAACCTCTGAATCACACATTATATGAACCCGGTACTTTGTAAACACAACATCATATCCAGGTGAACTGATAAAAACCTGTGCACCCAGATTCCTAGAACGCCAGCCAACCGTATTGAAAGTGCCTGGTTTTCCTGTAGCTCGGCCAGTTTTGTGTGTCGTCTGCATCAGACAGTCAGTGGGTGGTCCGTGGGTGGTGCTGTCTGAGGCTGAAACTACCTTTGGTCCTGCTCTGATCAGCCACACCATAGCTGGCCTCTCTTACAGCCCGTGCACATATCTAACCTTTCATCAAAGTGCCTGTCAGGCCGTCCATTCTGGTAGGGCAATTATATGACAAGGACACCGATCGCAAGCACGTCCATCCGTTGTGACAGAGATAAGAGATGGTATTATGGCAAAGATTGGGCGCTTCCTTTCTGTGTCCATATGGCTAGCTTTTGTTCTGCTTGTTTTTATGTTCATGGGCTATACGCGCTTCTTCACAAATTTATGAATACCCACATGTGGGAACATGTATCACAGAAATGCGATCTCAGTGCAGTGTCTCAGCCATGCCGTTTAATTCAGTTATTTGCTGTTCATCTCCTGTGCCGCCCTCGCCATCAATAAGAAAATCGTTAGAGCCTTTGAGCAGGCCTTTGTCTCTCAGGGTGTTGATAGAGAGCAAGACTAATGGATGCCAGACTTAACTGCAATCACACTGGGGCCCAGTTACAAATGAATCTCTCTCTCTCTCTCTCTCTCTCTCTCTCTCTCTCTCTCTCTCTCTCTCTCTCTCTCTCTCTCTCTCTCTGTGTGTAATATATAGATTTTGATTAATCAGTTCTTCATGTCTGCATCTTATTTAAAAAAAAAAAAAAAAAACAGTATGTAAGATTCATTGTTTATGGTTGATTCTTGTTTGCTTTTTGTTTTGTATCTTTAAAAAATGACTTACTTTTTATGTTCTGTTTTCTTTCTTAGATTAAATGTTTGAACATTTGAACGTCAAATAATTGAAGTAGGGCTGGATTTTTCCGATTTTTCCGATTTTATTGATTAATTCGATAAATGTTTTGCCACAACTTTATTTTTTTTTAAAAATTGAGGAATTGCGATTTTGAATAGAAATATTACCAAAAGTTAGAATTAGACATTTGACAATATGCCAATGATAACAGCACATGTGATTAACCGCTCACGTTTGACGCACACATATCTCTAGGTGCCATTCATACAGAATGTGCTTGTGTGTTGACACGTGGCCAGTGGAATAGGAAAAATGATGGGAGTGAACTTTTTTAACTTAAGCGCCGCGCTTTTAAAATACCGTTTCATGCATGAGATGCTGCAAGAGATGCGAGTACAACAGTCAAATGCATCCATGTTCACATAGAAAAAAACAATGGAAAAGCAGCGCAATTGAATAAAAAAAACCTGTGAAGAACTACTACTATATGTCTGATATTTCTTGTTTGCATCATGATGACAGGCTGAAAGCTGCTGCTGTCATTGTTTTTACAGAACATTTATAGTTAATAATAGTCTACTGGTGTTATACCTTCAGTCATTTTGAATTTGAATTACCATGACTTTTATGATTTTTTTTAAAGCATTTTCCTTGTATTTGTTAACATAATATGTATAAGACAAGTTTGTACAAGATGTAGTTCATGCATCTTTTCTGCAAAAATATTTAGCAAGTGATTTGTTTAACATTTACATCATGTTTATAACTTCATGTGTGGAGCACTTGGAAAAGAATTTTCTTTAACGACTAGATGGTTAATAAAGAAAAAGTTACTTGAATTATGTTGTGGTTACATTTTCAAGTTGACTAGTTAATAATTGTTAAAAAAATGAAATAAAAATGAGAATTGGTCAAACGTTCTGTCGAAAATTTGAGATTTTAATTTTTTGTCATATCACCCAGCCCTACATTGATGTTTGGCTAAAGTAGTTATTTTAAACATTTGTTTTGTTTTTAAAATAACTCACT
The DNA here is from genome assembly GCA_036247105.1 of Cirrhinus mrigala. Lineage (NCBI taxonomy): Eukaryota > Metazoa > Chordata > Actinopteri > Cypriniformes > Cyprinidae > Cirrhinus > Cirrhinus mrigala. Next base: position 12,715,843 of record CM070011.1, read on the forward strand.
TCTCTGTTCACTCTACATTTCAGTCTAATAATGTTTACACTGAAGTGGCTAAAGTAGCTATTTTAATATATATATATATATATATATATATATATATATATATATATATATATATATATATATATATATATATATATATATATATATATGTATATATTTTTGTTTTTGTTTTCTCTAACTTTTCATGTTCAATTGAATCTGTCAATATTTCACTTACTATAAAAACATTTCCATTGAAGCGGCTAAAATCGTTTTGTTTAGAGCAATATCAGACGAGAAGCAGTGCGATATGGCTGTATGTCGGCACGTTGTGATTACCTATGCGGCGATATACAGCCATATCTAAGGGCTACTAGAGTGAATTTGCGTTTATACATCAGTTTGACAGCAGAAGTGTATAAATACATAAGAAACAACAAGAGAGTGTCATTAAAAACTCTCTTTTATGCAACCCACTTCCTTACGCCACTGATTAAAATCTCATGTTGACAGTTTAACAGCTGAGCCCAAGCCTCCATTACTAATTTGAAAATGTCACTTTAGAACCAGTAACGAAGGAACGTTGAGTTGCTTCATTGAAAGCTTATTGTATAACTGTATTAAAAGTTCAATGCATTATTCAGAGTATTATGAGAGAGAGAGAGACTGAGCTAGTGTGATTACCTGCATCTAATACAAAATTCATTCTTCAGCTCAATCTCATATTCACAATACAACATTAGTTTAAATGTCTGCTGAGAAGAGCGATATCTTTTCCATATTATGCTTTAAATGTACATAAAATATAACGTGATGCGATATTGCCCTCAGCCAAAACTATTTGCTCTGGAACAAACAATAGATTAATGGTTAGATTTAGCCAAATTAGTTAGAATTAGTTAGATTTACCCAAAACAAATTATATTTCATGTTTAACCACTGTTAGGTGCTACTGAAAAGATCAAAGTAAATTTTCAAATAGACATCATTTTTATTAAAGTCTAAACAAGTACATTCTTGCTTAAAAACTCTTAAAGCGACATTCCATGACACAAAAACAGCGTTTATAAAATGATTTGGGGAAATTTGGGTGTCCACCATGATACTGTAGAAATACCACAAGTGATATAAACTAAATTTCTGATATTGCTAGAATATCGCACTCTTTTCAGCCAGTCAGATTTGAGGACCGAAAAGAACTGTTTGTGTGTGTGTGTGTGTGTGTGTGTGTGTGTGTGTGTGTATACACATCACTCGCACACAAACACACACACAGAGAGAAAGAGGAGATCAGAGATTGAGCTGCACACACACATGAACATGTTGTCAATGCTTCCCCGTGACTTTTATTAATAAAATAGCCTAGATACTACATCGCTACATTTATATTCCTCAGAAACAAGGTGGTAAAATCATTGTTTTTGAAGTAATTGTTTGTAGAGAGAGACGCGCAGACGCAGCATGCAAACGCACAACTGTCATCTCTCTCTTTCTCTCTCTCTCTCTCTCTCTCTCTCTCTCTCTCTCTCTCTCTCTCTCTCTCAATCGATAATTAATTGAAATAAATGCTATAATTAATTCAAATAAATGTGATCTTACTGCGCTATTTCATCTCTGTGTCTGATCGGAAGCGGGGGGAATGCTAAAGCTAATGTGCCGTAACTGATAAAAATAACGGTCAAAATTGCACTGCAAAGAGCAATACAAGTTTTAACTTGTCTGTAACTTGGCAAATGATATATAACTTGGAGGAATAAGCGAGATAATCAATGGCTTTAGTTGCTTTTTTAAAAATAACGTATTCAATGCTGCATTCGTAGAGTGAATATTTGAACATTTCAGTTAATCTGATAATATTTCTGTTGATGTAAGCAGAGTAGTTAACTTTTCTGTTCAATTTGCATTCTTAGATGAACATTTCAGTCATTGAAGTTGCTAAAATAGTTATTTTAAACCTTTTTGTTTTGTTTGTTGTTGTTGTTGTTGTTGTTTTTAAATAACTTCTGTTCAATGTGCATTCGTAGATTTAAATATTTGAACATTTCAGTTAATCTGATAATGTTTCCATTTAATTGGACAAAGTAGTTTTTTTTCAACATTTAACCAATTTAACATTTTATTATTGATAGCAGCCTTAAATTAACTTGGTTTTTTTTTTTTTGTTTTGTTTTTTTAAATAATTATATATATTTAAATAGCGGTTCTTGCTAAGTCAAGCATAATTAATATTATTGCTAAACTATAACCCTATAACCCTAAAAATCAAGCTTAGGTGAAGAACCTTAAAGGGGTCATTGGATGCAAAGATCATTTTTACATGTTCTTTGAACATTCTCAGATGCATCACATGATGGTGTCACACCAACAGAGGCCGCTTACACGATAGTTGATTTGACATGAGCATCTTACCTCAGATCAGCTGTAACAGTCCGACCTCCATTGTTTCGATTCTGGAGCAGGGATGTAAATTAGACAAGAATATCTCCGATTGAGCGATTGTGGTGTTGTGTTGCTGGATGTAATAATGAACATAGTGGTCGTCATTTACTCCCGACATCTGAGCCGCTGAAGATGCAGTGGATTACATTTGTATGTGAAGGGAATGCGACTCCAGATCTACATAAATGCATCTATGTTCGTGCAAATCATTCGTGATCCAGCCCAGTGAGTATAAGGGTTTTTTTTATGAATCTCTGCAATCATCTTTCCTTATAACATGCTAGATAGCAAGTTTTGCGGCTAAACGTGCTAAATGCGGATAAAGTAAACAATCTTTCAGAGCAGCTCATCACTCCACAGAGAGAAAAGAGGGGCGGGGCGAGCAGAGCTCATTTGCATTTAAAGTAACAATCCCTCAGAATAGGATGATGTTTGCAGAGCTGATTTTGGCAAGGTAAAAAGGGTGTTGTTTTACACAACCATTGAGAAGTTTTAACCAAAGTATATGATAAACTTTTCATTAAGACCTTGAACAATCATACCAACTTGTGGAAAATGGGCATCCGATGACCCCTTTTTTTGTGCAGTTGTGCAGTTTATTGAGGAAAGGTGTGCTGTTGTTTTCACCTAGCAGCCAAAAAAAAAAAAAAAAACTTGGAGAGACCTAACCCATATCTAGAATATCATAGACTTGAGGATGTGCTTTGTTGACTTGATCCAGTAAGCATCCATCCAGAACACCCTAGCAACCGTATAGCAACCACCCAGATCACCTTAGCGTATTGGTGTTGCATTTGGCACCATATCTTGGTAAAAGTGAAGTGTACTATTATTATTTGTGTAATTTCCTGTGTTTTTATGTTGTTATTTGGGTAGACCATTCAATTGAAATAAGTCTTTGAAGATAAACTCGCACCGATTGTCGACAGTCACATATTTTAAACCTCATCAACAGGAATCTCCTCTCTGAATTGCGTGAAAGTAAAATAAATCGATTTGCGAAGACAAGGGAGATTTCGGAGGCTTAAAAGAATACCCTGGAGAACATCAGCGATAATGAAAATACAGCAGAAATTCATTTCAAACACAGGATTATGATGGATCTTTTGTTCTGTCTGGATGCATTTTGTATTGTTTGATTTGTCATTTGCACTGAGGGTCACAAGTGATTTTATGAAATTGAACATCTAAATAAAATAAACTCGTCAGACGTTTTCCATTAAGAAGAAATCACCTAATAGGAAGCAGGAGCCACACACTTCCAGTCTGTAATAATGAACCGCTATTATATGAATGATTCACTCATATTTAGCCATAAACGTGTACAGCGCAAAGAGTGCAGATAGTAAGTTGGATATATATTTGTAATCTGAACTCCAGGACCTTCGCGTGAACTACATCCCCTTCATGTCGGCCTGTTTTATCTTCCCTGCCGGTTGACTTCCTGTTCAATCCAAATACTGCCGTGAGCCTTGAACTCTGATAGCTTTCTAGTTTGTTTTACGATAAAACATGCTGTGTGCCCATGTGGACTGTTGTTCATGAGATTACAAATACCAGCAAACATCCTCTCAGCCCCAGCTGTTCTCTACCAGGTCCTCTCACAATGTAAAGGTTACGCTAACAGTGGCTGAGAATATTGGCATCTCCTCAGATACAATGGAAGTAACCCGAGGCCATCAAATCAGTCAATGTTGATTATATTTCCTCTGGCCGTAATTGCGGTGGGTGTAATGAGCGGTGACTGAGTCTCTGGTCATAAATGAGTGGCAATGTGCAGTCCGTGTGTGGGGGGTTTGCAGAAGATGAATAGACAAATGAGATCCTCAGAGCAAGCAAAAGACCTTGATTGGAATGGCATGTGTGTCACACATATCACACCAAGCAATCACAAGTTCCACAATCCACATAAGCCAAAAAGTTAACCAGAATTCTATTACACAGACAAGAATGTACATCAGTCCACAAGCGAGGAGTTTCAAAGCTGTCTATTTCACAAACAGGAAGATAAAAAATAGCTTGCACAGCATAGTAAGAATAAACTAGATTTTTCCCCTTGCAAAAGTTGGCACCGCAATGCAAACAGTGTTGATCTGCAGTCGCTAAGATGTTCTGTGTGTTTCCTTTGTAGAAAAAGCCAAGCAACAAAATTTTCTGCTGAGTGCTTTATATTCGCAGTTGCTCTGTTCATGTGTGTTATCCATTATTGCTTGCTTGTGAATTATTAGCCTCCCAAATGTATTTACATAAGTGTCGTTATCAAAATATGGCAGCAAACCTGTCCCTTGAATTTTGGTCATCAAACTCCACATAGATGGCATTCATTTTATTTAAAAAACAAACAAAAAAAAGGCATTTCATTTTATAACAATATAAAATAGTTTGATGCTTTTCTGTTGAATTTTCTGTTTATTATTTATTTATTGTTGTTGTTGATTAAAAAGTACTTCTTTTTTTTTTATTAAGTACATTTAAGGTATTTTCATTTTAATTAAATTTGTAATAAATAATAATAATAATAATAATAATAATACATTTTATTTATAACATGCTTTATATTCAAACAGGCTCCCAAAGTGCTACAGATTTCAAAAAAAAAAAAAAAAGTGAAAATTACAAATGCTACATTGTCAACTATCTGAAATGAGTTTAATGAAATGATTAAAACTAAGCATTTAAAATAATTTAAAATAAAACAAAAACTTTTTGTAAGTAACTATTATTGTTAAAGTTTATTAAATGATAAAATCGTTATGGAATTAGATGGCCTTTTTTGATTATTAAAATGTAATCAATTATTAACATTTAATTAAACCGGAATCCATTAAAAAAAAAAAAAAAAAAAAAATTAAAAACCATTTAAAAAAAAAATAATTTTATGACGTCATTGTTAGATAAACTGTTTTTAAAAACTGGTAATAGAAATATTGCTAAAATAAAATAAGTATTAGATGAAAAATGTAAACTTAAGTAAAAATTAGAAATGCTAAATTGTCAACTATTTGAAATGAATTTAAGTCTGATTAAATGGTTAAAACAAAAAAATAAAAACAATTTAAAATAAAATAAAAAAAAAAAACATTTCATGAGGAACTATTATTGTTAAAGGTTATTAAATTATTAAATCATTATTGAATTAGATGTTTTTTTTGATTATTAAAATGTGATTAATTATTAACATTTAATTAAACCGGAATCTATTAAAAAAATAAAAACCATTAAAATAATTTTATGACGTTATTGTTAGATAAAACTATTAAAAACTGGTGGTAGAAATAATGCTGAAATAAAATAAGTATTAGATAAAAAAAACGTAAACTTAAGTGAAAATTAGAAATGCTGCATTGTCAAATATCTGAAATGAAATTAGGTACTGAAATGATTAAAACAAAATAAAATTAAATAAAAACATTTTATAGGGTACTATTATTGTTAAAGTTTGTTAAATTATTAAATAGTTATTAAATAGAGGACCTTTTTGATTATTAAAATTGAATAAATTATTAAAATGTAATTAAACCACTGGAATCCATAAAAATGAAAAAAAAAAAAAAAAAAGGTCAAATAATTTTGACGTTATTGTTAGATAAAACTATTTTTTAAAACTGGTAATATGAATAAAATAAGTATTTGATTAAAAACTTAAGTGAAAATTAGAAATGCTGCATTGTCTGAAATGCTGCATTGTCTGCAACTATCTGAAATGAATTTAGGTACTGAAATGATTAAAACTAAAACTAAGATAATAACCAGTTAAAGCTAAAACACAGCGAAAAATAAGAACGAAAATGAAAAAGAAATTCTGAAAATGTAAATTTGTGAAATAAAATAAGTTTTATTTTCTTTTGTGCCTAGTAGTATTCTCAGTTTTAATGGGAGAAAACTGAACTAAACATGAGCTGAACTGAGAAAATGTCAACATTGTGTCAAAAAAATCATTATTTTTTTGATAATGATCTGTATGCTGATATAACATTTGCATGTGTGACCTGAACAACTAGATGCATCCACCTCGACTACATCTTGGGGGCTATTTGTACTTGGTCAAATAGTTATCTGATCAGTAGAAGTGCATGAAGTGCATTGCAAGTAACCAAGTGTAAACACATTGTCTGATCCCTAGATATGACTCCTGTTAATCATTCAGTGCAAGTAATGGGTATTTTTTTATCCAGCAGGAGAAAAAAAAAATCATAAGGTTAGTGAATCTTGAGAGTCTTCACAAATTAATAGAGTATTTAATTACAGTGACTCTTTTAAGTCTAAATATGTATCCTCATGAATACCTCCCCTTAATTACCACCTGTCATCCAATTCAGAGTTTAAACTGCAGCAATAACGAGAAGCCCAGACTGCGGTCATGTGCGCAGCCCAAAATAACAGAACCGGCAAGGATAGAGTGGATACCATTTTGTTTTTTCGCTAATTCCAGCACTGTTTGTTTCCTTCCGCTGTATTGGCAGAGGCCATAATGCCGTCTGTCCTGAAAAGCTGGGAAACTGGCAGCTAACCACAGGAAAACATAATCCCAGGCGACTGTTCACCGGCAAGCTCATTACTTCCATTTTCTGTCTTGTGGACAAAAATTTAGAACAACTTTGTTGTGATCAAAGCATTCGCAGCGTTAGACATCTCATTTGTAAGGTTGCTTGAGGGAAATCATCCTCGATAAGAAGCCATTTCCTGTTCAAGTAGCTCATATGAAACCTTTGAGGCCAGAAATGCTGAGGGATGTCAAGGCATATTTTTGCAGGTTGGCCTTCCCTCTCAATCAAAATCTGGAGAACGCTCTTCAGGTGGACGTTGTTGAAGTCCATAGTGGGAAACTAAGTGAGGGGTGTGTGTATGATTACAGGTTGTGTAATGCTGTTCTTGAACATATAGCAGCATGGCCTGAAGTTAATGTTAATAGATGGATAATCCTGCTACCCTTCTATTTTACATTATTTTTTCTCTCAGTGTATTTCTATGGCTACGTTCACATAGTCAGTATTTACCAACAGCTGTGACTCAAATTGTTTTGTACATAAAAGAGCAGACAGGAATGAATCGAATAACGTCTGAATGCGCATGTAACGGCAGTCAATCCCTGATGTAACCATAGAAACAGTATATATAAAGATTATGTATTTTAAGGATTTGTGGTTTTTATTGTAAAATCAATTTTGGGATGCTTTCATCCTCTTTCAAGGTGTTTCAGTTCTGTCCACTCCACCTAGTTTTGTCTAAGACTCTCAGTCACATTTTTTTTTTCTATTCACACTGATCAACACGCATTGAGCATATCAAATTTGGTAAATGAAAGCTCAGACATGCATGCTTGATGCTCAAGAACCAGTGAGATTTGTTTTCATGTGTCTAACAAATACAGCTTCCGTTTACCAAATTGGAATATATTGCTGTGTGTTGATCAATGTTTATATGTGAATAAAAGTCTAAATTAAATCTGTTCATCATATAAACCGAACATGTTTCTTCAAAATAGTTGGATTAAATTGCTTGATTTGTTGGATTACTTTTATGATGTCTTTATAAACTTTATGAAGCTTGAAAAGCTTGGTTTTGGTTGCATTGACTTTCTATGGAGGGACAGAAATAGAGTTCCAATGAAAATAGCTTCAACTGTGTTTCAAACATGAGCAAAAATCTTTTTGGATTTGGAATGACATGAGGGTGAGCAATTTATGACAGAATTTGACTTTTTAGATAAACTAATCCTATAAGTTTGCATTAAAAGATGAAAGTGATGTCTGCGGCAGGACTAAGGTTCCCAGCATGTACAGCAGCATGAACAAATCATGCACAAACTACTGCTTTACTGTTCATTGATTTACTGATTACTGCACTCTTTGATGTTCACTGAGCTATTTGATGTTCAATGCATATCTAATGAAAAATGTATTGCTGAATATAGTTTTTATACAGTAGAATGTGTTTACCAATGTAATAGTAACAAGAATATATATATGGAGAAGTTCACTTCCAGAACAAAAATTTACAGATAATTTACTCACCCCCTTGTCATCCAAGATGTTCATGTCTTTCTTTCTTCAGTCGTAAAGAAAATATGTTTCTTGAGGAAAACATTTTAGAATTTCTCACCATATAGTGGACTTCTACAGTGCCCCCTGAGTTTAAACTTCCAAAATGTAGTTTCAGTGCAGCTTCAAAGCAGCTCTACACGATTCCAGCCAAAGAAGAAGGGTCTTATCTAGCAAAACGATAGGTTAGGTTATTTTCTAAAAAAAAAAAAAAAAAAAGTACCATTTATATACTTTTTAACCTCAACCGCTCGTCTTGTCTATTCTCTGCGATGTGCATCCTAACTGGGTCAATACAGTTAGTGTAGGTCAAAAAACTCCCATCTTATTTTCTTCTCTAACTTCAAAATCATCCTACATCGCTATTTTACCTTTTTTGTAAAGGCCGTTTGATCATCTCTGCATGTTCACTTTGTAAACACTGGGTCGGTGCTCGTGCAGCGATGTAGGAAGATTTTTAAAGTTGGATAAGAAAATGAGATGGGAGTTTTCGGACATACCCTAACTGTATTTACCCGGATTACACAGAGTTCGCATGTGCATCACAGAGAATAGACAAGACGAGCATTTGAGGTTAAAAAGTATATAAATTGTATATTTTTTTTAAATGAACATTTTTAGCAATTATTAAATTGTTATTGAATTAGATGCCCTTTTTGATTATTCAGATTTAATTATTAAATATTAAACCATTAAACCAGAATCCAAAAAACTTGAGAGCAATATATATATGGGTCATTCCTGGAATTCAGTAATATTTCAGTCCCCCTGAGTTTATGGAAGTGGTGGTTCACCAAAATTATTTGTTTAAAGCTTTTCACAATACTTTGGTATGCCCATTATAATGAATAAAAATAATTATTGCATTTTAATATTTTTTAGCATAAAGTAATGTCTTGTATCTATCTTAAACCAAGTATTTTGTCATGTCCCTGAGGCACTTTACTTTGTACTTAGAAAATTAACAAAATGTGCATATTGTCTGTAATTTTTGGCAATAATGTAAGCATTTATTTGTGTTCCTCTCCTGTGAAGAATATTTTTCTAAAAAACTGCAAGATATTTTTACAATAAACGGACTTTAAAGTTACGTCCCTCAGTCTGAACTCAGCCCTGTCTACCCCCATTATAATTTAGACTCTGCTCATATGCGACATCATTTACCAGAAATGACGTCATTCAGGTCTCTTTAATAGTGGTGCAGAAAATGGTTAGTAGTATCATGCTTTTTATTCATTATTCATATTTTTGAGGCATATTATACCCTCAGGGAGGGTACTGTCAAGCTTAACAACTCAACCCCCTCACATAAAATTAAAATGGAAAATTATTATTTTTCAACATTTTATTTTAATCCATAAGTATATATATACTTATTTGATTGCTGCCATATGTGACCCTGGACCACAAAACCAGTCTTAAGTCGCTGGGGTATATTTGTAGCAATAGCCAAAAATACATTGTATGGGTTATAGATTTTTCTTTTATGCCAGAAATCATTAGGATATTAAGTAAAAATCATGTTCCATGAAGATATTCTGTAAATTTCCTACTGTAAATATATCAAAACTTCATTTTTGTTTAGTAATATGCATTGCAAAGAACTTAATTCGGACAACTTTAAAGGCAATTTTCTCAATATTTAATTTTTTTTGCATCCTCAGATTCCATATACTGAAATAGTTGTATCTCGGCCAAATATTATTCTATCCTAACAAACCATGCATGAATGGAAAAAAATTACCCTTATGACTGGTTTTGTGGTCCTGGGTCACATATATGGTCTGCTCTCCTAACTACACGAGGAGCAGTGACCATTTAGATTGAAAAACCTCAGCCCTGTCACAAATATATATATTTTTCATTGTTATGAGGCTGTAAACTTGTGACAGGGTTGAGTGAGTTACTTTATTTAATAATAATTTTAATGAAAAAATATATGAAATATTCATGGTTTCAGCAAATATAAACTTACTTAATCATGACTCATTTTTTTATTATAAATAGAATTTTTGATGTAATATGTCCACTTAAACTTTGACAAGCATCCTGCATCAGAAATTGCATCCACATTGGAAGCAGAAAGACATGTTGACCTAGAAATAAGTGGACAATATGAGAAAAAAACACCAAAAAATTAAAAGTGAAAGAAATCTATCCTTTCAAATGTTTCACAGACTTCAACCCTGTCATACCTTGTGACGTTATTATTAACCTTTTAATTGTTTTTTTATTTAATTAGTGAATTTAATTTAGTGAATTTAAATCACTTAAGTTGTGAAATGCATTTGTCTTTTTTATTATTAAACTATCTATGACCCAAACCATGTTTTGCACTGCGAACACAACTGAAGTCTCTTTTTTTGCTGTAATATGAACGTTGCGCCAGTGTGTTTGCTCTATCCATCATTTCCTCCATCCTTACCAATGATCCTCCATGGGTAGAATGGCATGAGATAATAAAAGTCATCGTAATTGCAGAAGAGAAAAGCCCATCACTGATGACAGTGTTTTTTGCATTAGAGACTGAAGTCACGGATTGCTGGTAGCAGTTTGGGTAATTAAACACAGGCCTGGTTTAATCCTGCTGATTCCTCTCGTCATATAATAATACACACACACAAACGGAAAGACGACATATGGCATTAAAGGGATAGTTCACTCAAAAATGAAAATTCTGTCATTATTTACTCCCCCTCAAGTTTTTCCACACCTGTACGAGTTTCTGTTGAACATGAAAGATGTTTTAAAGAATGTGGGTAACCAGAAACAGTTGCCGGTAGCCATTGAATTCGGTAGCAGAAACTGTTTGGTTACACACATTTTTCAAATTATCTTCTGTGTTCGGCAGAAGAAAGAAATTCATCCCTTTAAATTCCAGCAAATTCAAGCCACAGGAGTTTTTTCCTCAGTCATCTTGCTGAGAGTAATTGGTTTAAGGGTAAGGTTAGCTGATTACTCTAGTATGTTTAATGATGGATGTCCTTGAACTCAAGATGCTCTCTGCAGAGCGGAGCTGAAGGCCACCTGCTAGGAGTCCATATGAGATTTGACTCTGGTTCTCATGGCCGCATTCATACGAGGCAAAATCAGCAGGGAGGTTCACTTTCAGAGGCGTGACACTACAGAGCTATTGACTTGACACTTATCAGTGGGGAAGGTCCAAAAATTCAAAGGGTAATGGAGAAAAGGAACATTTCTCTCCTGCTTTTTCTTTGTATCTCACACAATTTCAGGAGGTGACAGCCTTTGTAGTTTCACATAAGACATTTGACTTTCACCATCAAATCTACTTTGCAGCTCATTCTGGTGACAAATAGCTCCATTTACAGTTCCCATGAAATCAAAATTGATATTTTTTGGCTTTTAGTATGAATATGTTAGCCTTAAGGTTATAGATAAGCTAGTGTGTTTCAAAATTCAGATTTACAAGATTTAAGCATTCAAAACGTACGGTGTCCAACTTCTGCCAATATGGATCAACGATTTTGATGACATCACCCTGCACTTCAGCTTCTCATCAAACTATCCGTCCAATCAAATGCTCTCTAGAATCCGAAGCGTCCCGCCCCACACTAAAGCTGTGGCTGAAATCGGTCACTTGCTCACAGAATTAGTATTTTCTGTATGGTGAATGGCACTTAGTGCACTGTGTAGGGGATGGGGAACAATTCGGTGTAAATAAGCTTTCCATTGGGGTGATAGAAGTCTGGTTTTGCGCTGTGACAAGCGAATTGCCGCAGCACACACACAGTCAGCTCTGGTCTAGAGAAATGAAAGCACGGAGCGGATCATATGTGCAGACATTTGAGTTCTACACAGAATATTTTATAGTGATATGGATGAAATTCAGGGTTCGTACAAGGTGCTTAAAGTGCTTGAATACTTGAATTTGACTTTTTGAAATTTAAGGCCTGGGAAAACCTTGAAAATAGCAATACTCCTGAAGAGGTACTTGAAAAGTGCTTGAATTATTGAAAGAGAATGTGTCTATGAATTAAGTGTTTGTCAATAAGCACATATCTTTTCATGCAAAATTCACACAATTAAAAAAACATCATACCTTTTTTGCTTATTTCCGTTAATGTCAGAAAACAATCGCGCTAAGCAAGTAGTAGTACTGACAGTGGCTGTCATTGCTGAAGATGTGAAAAGAGGAACAGATGAGCCAAATCAATTGAGTCATTTATGCTGGAACTGCTCCGATTGATTTAAACTCGTGACTTCGAGCATTCATTTTAAGCCATTCACTAGCAAAAACCACATCAAATTAAAAGAATTTTCGAATTTCAACATCGCTTGTAGCGATTTTAAAAAGCACGTATAGTGATTGGTGAAACGAAGCTTTTCGAAACCCAGAAATAGTTAAACCATTGCGTTGCAAAATGACTCACTATTTCGAAGCACTCCAATCGGATTGTGTGTCGTGAATCATTTGTTTCAGATCGGGACTTCAAATCGCATATTGCAAATCATTTGATTTAGATTAGAACTTTGTGTATCGTAAATGATTTAATTCATGTCAGGACTTCGGAGCACGTATCATGAATCGTTTGATTTAGATCAGAAAGGCTTTGTGAATCATTCCGCGAATTGAATGATTCAAATCAAATGATTTGCGATACGCAATTTGAAGTCCAGGGGCCAGTTGCATAAAAGGTTTAGACTAGTCTTAAAAAGTTAGTCAGCTATTTTTTTCTTTAAGTCTGGTCATAATGTTTTAAATTCAGTTACAGAAAGATGTAGATTAGTCTAATTTGAATCCAAAAAATAGGACTGATTACCCTTTGGTTAACTGCTAGTTGGTCACACTAGTACTTAAGACACTGTCTAAACATAGAGGCTAAGTTTATGCAACTTTGATCACAATCAAATTCAGAATGGGATTTAAGATTGTGATTCACAAATCTTTTGCTTAAGATTGGAACTTTGGAGCGCGAATAATGAATTATTTGATTCAGATCGGGACTTTGGTGCGGGTTTGCGAATCATCTGCTTCAGATCTTTTTTTTTTTCAGATTTTTTTTCTTAAACAGTAGAAAACATCAAACCATTAATGCAATACAGTTATAAAAACAAAAAAGAAAAAAGAAAGTATACACAAATACAAAAGAAAATTAACAGTGGTTCTACTATAGTAAAAGTGTAGTATACTTTGTAATACTTCAGTAGTGATACTTTGCATGTGCTTTACTTTTTTTGCCATTTTTTTATTAGTAGGTCTATATTTTAATTTATCTGTTTCTCTTTTTTTAGAATTTGAAATGGAAGACACTGTTTACACTTTCAAATGTGGCTTTACTGAGCTCAGCAGCTCTTGACCAAGCTGTGATGTAAACAAAATGCTACTGGCTATTTTAAAAGGGGGCGGGGCTTCTTGATATGTCCCACCCTGTCTTCCTGTTTCAGTTGAAATTACGTCAACAGAGAGTAACACTGCGTGTTTCAAAGCTCTTCAGTGAACCTTTAAATTTTAATATTTGGCGAGGTTTTTTTTAATATAATTTTGTGAAATATTACAATTAAAAAAAAAAATGGTTTTGTATTTTTAATGTTTTAAATTATTTATTTCTGTGATGCAAAGCTGGATTTTCATTGTCATTACTCCTTAATTGTCACATGATCCTTAAGAAATTATTGTAATATGATGATTTCCTGCTCAAGAAACATTTCCTGTTGTGCTGCCTCATATTTTTGGTGGCAACATGATGTTTATTAAAGTTGTAGCATTTATTTAAAATTCTATTTTTGAAAAAATCTTAAAAGTCTTTTCTGTAACTTTTGATCAATGTAATGCATCCATTCTGAATAAAATGAATTTCTTTAAAAAAAAAAAATTGACCCCAAACTGAACTGAAGTTGCTACTAAGAACCTCAAACAAAACTGAAAATATCAAATTTGATTCAACAGATCAAAGTGCTCCCTGCAGCCCTGTACCTTGCAAAAACGTGTGCAACCCTGATAGCAGCAGGCCAATCATATTTAAATTAGAGCTTGCCAGATTGAGAAAGCTCTTTGCCTTTTTGTGTACAATTGACATCAGATGGTCTCTGGAGGAGCGAAATATGGCTTAAACAGCTTGCTAATTGCTGTTGCATATGCTGTGGCCTGCCCTGGAGATGAACTGTTTTGTTGATGTGTTTATGTCTGTTTCCTCGCAGCTACGCTCGGCACTCTGGACTTCAGCCTTCTGTACGATCAGGAGAACAATGCCCTGCACTGCACTATCAACAAAGCCAAGGTAAGAAGCCCTCAGGAACAGGTGGTTAGTGTCTGAGTTTGTGACAGATTCACATGCACAAAACCAAATGCTCATTTTGGCAGCACCTCCGGTATTCTGAAGCCAGTTGCTACCTCATAAAACTCCTTTGTCCTGCTAGTATTTTATAGGGTCTATAAAGTTGTAGAAAGTGAGCGATTTTTGCCCAGTCCTCTTTGTGATAGGGATGTTGTGCTCCAGGGGGATCCCTTTGGCCTGCGTTTGCCCGTGTGCTCTTTTCTGTGTTGTCGTGTGGGAGGCATTTCCCCTGACAACAGACTGCTGCTAGCATCTGCTGCTGTCTGTTTTGCTTAGTATTCAGTCTAGACTGGCTTTGTCCCTCTAGCAGTATGCTACAAGCAATCTCTCTCTCACTCTCTCTCATCTTTTCTTCCTGTTTCTTGTGCTGTTTCTCACACTCTACCTCTGTACCTTTGTTGCCTCAAGTACAAAACACTGCAATGAAAGTGCAACACTTCAATAGTTTCATTTTATTTATTCATTTTTTGCTGTTTATTCTCATTTTTTTTTCTGTTTCAAGAGGACCTGTTGCAGGAAGAACACTTCCTGTGATTTCTGTTCAATTTTTTATAATTAATATTAAATATTTATGCCCTCTGTTGTTTAAGGGAACAATGTATAGCTGGTATTCACATTTAAAGGGGTAGTTTTTCCAGTAATGAATTTTCAGAAGTTATTCTATAGCATTGTGTAAGGGGAAACCTTAAAAATGTCAAGCTGTTTGACATAACTTTAAATTTTGCCTTGTTAATGTTCATAAGACATAAACCATGTAGACTACTTTTTGGATACTTCTGTGCCACTTTTGTGGTGTTTCTGCATCTTTGAAAGCTTCAGTCCCCATTCATTGTAATTATGTGGAAATTTTCAGGTATTTTGGATTTTTGAAAATCCTAGTCCTAGATTTTTCCACCTGATCGGAATCAAACCGGTGCAGAAAGATGAATATCAGTAATTATCAGCAGGACAGTAAATGTAAATTATAAAAAGAAGTTGAACTTTCGACTCACTGTCACGACAGGGCACCAAATAATCATTTAGAAAAGGGGCATGTCCAATATAAAAATATAAATATAAAGTAGAGCACATGTGACAGATGATTTTAAACAAGCATGCCAAGTTTCATGGAGATCAGACTTTATATTTCTATGGTAAATTACCAGGAATTCCAAAAATGTTCTTTTTAATCACTGAATTAGCTGGAAACAGGCTGTTAAATAATACACAATGTCTTTTTATGTGCTTAAATGTCTTAAAAGGCTTGAACCCCACTAATTCCTTGCTGCTATATATATATATATATATATATATATATATATATATATATATATATATATAATTTCTTTCTAGTTGCCAAAGGTATGATTTATATTTTTGTTTAAAGTTATATATATATATATATATATATTCAATTAACAGAAAATGTATATTATATATCAATTAACAGAAAATGTTTCTAAAGGTTTTAGTTGTAGCTAATGATAATAACTCTCTCTCTCTCGCTTTTTTTTTTTTTTTTTTTTGTGATTATGACAGATTTGTGCATTGAAAGGCTGTGTGTATTTAACCTATTGAATATCTGTCAGTTGCCTTACTGAAGGGCTGTGATGCATGCATATATCACTAAAATGTGTCTGGTGGGTTTGACCCTAAACCAACCCAATTATACAGGGCTTCTCTAAAGTCGATTCTTCAGTGCATGTTGTGTCAAAGAAAAAGAGCGTTTCTATCATGACAACTCTGAAGATTTTAGCATGTTTTAGCATGGTAATGAATATAACAATGTTAATGTATTTGGTCGTAGTGGAATAGATCTGCTACGCTGCTGTTGGTTATTGCTGTTATTGTAGATTATTGTTGATGCTGCTGCTGCTAGCCAATCTATACAGGTGGAGCTGGGGAAGGTGAAGGGTTTCAGAGGAACTCTCAAAGCCTGCTGCAAACTGCTATAGTGAATGCTAACCAGCCATTTAAATGTAAAGCAGCAAGCTCATTGGCGGCATAGGCAACATGAACCAATCAGCTTGTGCCAAGTAGTTTAACACCGTGAATATCATCAGTTTGCGTTAATGACCTATCAGCCTGTGCCATCTAGAGTTTCATGATTTGGCATCTCTCACAGCAAGATAATCAACAGATTGTACTATAATTGCTTCGCTGGTCAGTGTAATCACTAACTGCAATGCAAGAAAGATGGATTTCCACCTAAATCTAGTCAGTGTCTATTCAGTTACAAAATGCACTGCATGAGCAGCTGTAGCGTAGGGATCTCTCTCTCTTTCTCAGAGGTGTGCTGATGCCTGTGGGACAAAAGCCACTGATTTAGGTCTCTGGGTCTCTCTCTCACACACTCTCTCTTGTGTTTTCTCTCATTCTATCTAACACTAAGCACTCAAATGTCACCTTTGATGACACCTAATCGCTCTGTAAAGCAAACACCTGCCTGCACATCCAATTTTTTTTCTGCTCTACTACTTCATTACACTTTCAATTATGACATAATGCTCAGACAATCAACCTAGCTTGTGCTTGGTTTGAAAATCATATTGATGAATCCTGAAAGAGAGTGGAGATTTAATCGCAAATTAGTTTGAAATTCGTTTGAATTAGTTTGAAACCAGTGCAGTTATTGATTTACCTATTTGGTTTACCTGATGGATTTACCTTTTAAAATATATACAGTCAAACCAAAATTTTTTTTTTTTTTTTTTACAAATGGGTGCAGGACACTATAGTTCATTTATCAAAGTGAGGACAGCTAAATAAAGTAAACTGTGACTTATTATACCCAAAGATTCTTTACACAGTGGACTATCAGTAAAACTGATACAAAATTTGGGATCAAAAATTATTCAGACACTTTGACCTGATCAAGTTTTGCTTAAATGTTTTTTCTGTATTTGCTAATGCGACTTTTTTGCACCACAGACTGAACAAAATTTAACATTGCTTGTTAAATTGGTTAACAAAGTATTGATAGTTGTGTAAATATTGTCATACTAACAGTTGTCTGAAATTTTGGTTGATTGTAATCCATTACATACCTTTCTATCAAAGTTATCTGACATTATCAAGATGAATTTGTTCCGACACAGTTTAACTCTGAGTTCTTGTTATATTTTATTACAATTTTCTAAACTATAGTGAATAAACTGTGACAATGTGAGAAATGTTAAAGGTGTCTGAATAAATTTCAGTATGTCTGTGTGTGTATATGTACATAGCCTTTCATATAAATTCTGCAAGGTATTTATAAATAATGTTTTAGGTGATTTGTGAACTTCCAGCCTGAATTTAAATGTGAACGACTGGGTGTCATGAAATAAACCAAAGGCAAATAAAAACAGCATTTCTATATTTTCATTCCTCAAAAAGGAATGAATTATGATGGTTGATGGTTTTTAATGAATTGCTTAAAAAGACTCACAAATCAGTCCTGTACTTGACTGAGCTACTTACTCATTCACTAAATTTTCAGTTCTTGACTTACTTACTAAACATCATCCTTTCATACAGTGGAAAAAATATTTTTTAGACCAGTAATTTGTTGTTTTACATCAAAGATATTTAAACATCCTTAAAACTAAATACATTTGCTCAAGAAGCAAAGTTGCATGAGATATTATTCAAAAGTACTAAAAGAATCATTAAGGAAGCACAATCATTAAGTGAAATTAGAGTCAGACTAGTTAAATTCCAATCCCTCTTTAAAAAGAAAGGCTAATCATAAGAGCGTTTTGTCGCCTGTGGGATCTGTTCTTTGTGTCAGTGACGAAACCCTTCATAAAGGTAAATAAAAAGGGCAGCAGTCATTTCTGGCGAGCACAGATATCCTCTGGAGAAACAGAAGCCTCATTGTTTTCCTCTCCTCATTTTACACCTCACATTAACACTGCTATTGAAATCAGCTCTTATGGAGCAAAAGTGAGAGGCACTAAAGATGTGATTGCCAACTGTACTGTATATGGCATTGTTCTGTGATTTTATAGGACGCCTACAGTCCTCTAGACTCGTTTTCATTTGTTCAGCCTCTTGATGGAAAACACATAATTTACATTAAAATCATTTACAATGTTGTTTACAAACAATTGTGTTAACAGGGTAATTAGCAGTGTTGGCTATAGCTTAACTTTTATTGTTGCTCATACCGTTCAAATGTTTGGGGTCAGTATGATTTTTCTTTTTCTTTGAAAAAAATTAATCATTTTATTCAGCAAGGATGTGTAAAATTGATCAAAAGTGACAGTAAAGACATTTATAATGTTACAAAAGATTCATATTTCAAATAAATGCTGTTCTTTTTAACTTTATATTCATCAAAGAATCCTAAAATAAATGTATCAGTTTCCAAAAAAAATTAAGCAGCATGACTGTTTTTTTGTTTAGTTTTTTTGTTGTTGTTGTTTGTTTGTTTTTTTGTTTTTAAATAGGGCTGTCAGTTTAATGCGTTAACTAACTTAATTAGTTATGAAACATAACGCGAGACATGTATTTTGACAAATATGATGCAGGGCAACAACTGCACAAATGCAGTTACACACTAAAATTCAAGATATTGGTGCAAAAATGCCCCTGTATGTGTTTTGTCTCATATATATATATATATATATACACCACATATCACACAATATCACACAGGCAGCATGAGCAATATGACATAAGTGCAGATTTTGTCCCGATCCATCATGAGCTTGAATGTGATTTTATACAACAGTTCAGTAAATATATATTTTAAACAGGATATTATGTGTTTTTGCTCAATTTTGCACAGAACATATTACCTCTGAAGCCATAGCAGAATTGTTTCGCGTCTCCAACCAACACAGCGTGTTTAGTTTCTGAATGAATCCACGTCTTGAACGAATCGTGTGAACCAATGATTCAAAAGCCCATTCATAAAGAGAGTTGTTTACTTTATTCCTGAGTGAATCAGCCGTTTGAATGAATCGAATAAATGAATGACTCATAAAGACATTTACCGTCACCTGCTGGCAGATTTAGTTTCTTATTTAGAGTATCATTTCCTTAAGAAAAAAAAAAAAGAAGAAAGGAAAGGACGTGACGTGACATGACCCATACTCGGAATTTGTGCTCTGCATTTAACCCATCCAAGTGCACACACACAGTAGTGAGTAGTGAACAAACACGCACGCACACACACACACACACCGTGAACACACACCAGGAGCAGTGGGCAGCCATATTGCTATCGCTGTGGCGCCCGGGGAGCAGTTGGGGGATTGGTGCCTTGCTCAAGGTACCTCACCTCAGTCGTGGTATTGAAAAATCATTAGGACATCATTAGGAGTAAAGATCATGTTCCATGAAGATTTGTAAATTTCCTACCGTAAATATATCTAAACTTCATTTTTGATTAGTAATATGCATTGCTAAGAACTTCATTTGGACGACTTTAAAGGCGATTTTCTCAATATTTAGATTTTTCTGCACTCTCAGATTCCAGATTTTCAAATAGTATATACCGGCCAAATATTGTCCTATCCTAACAAACCATACATCAATGGAAAGCTTATTTATTCAGCTTTGAGATGATGTATAAATCTCAATTTCAAAAAATTGACCCTTATAACTGGTTTTGTGGTCCAGGGTCACATTTAACTCATTTTGTGGGATATTTTCACAGTCAAATTTATTTTGCGATTAATTAGATTAATCAATCAAAACATTATGTAATTAATAAGATCAATAATTTTAATTACTCACAGCCCTAATAATAATAAAAATGTATCTTGAGCAACAAATCAGCTTATTTCTGAATGATCATGTGACACTGAAGACTGGAGTAATGGCTGCTGAAAATTCAGCTTTGCTTTCACAGGTATAAAATGAAATTAAAAAAAAAAAAAACTTTAATATAATTTTAATTAATTAATTTTAATATAACTTTAATATAAATTTAAACTGTAATAATATTTCACAATATTATTGTTTTACTATACATTTAATTAAATGAATGTTGCTTTGGTGAGCATAAGAGAATTTTCACAAACAACAAAAAATCTTACGGACTACAAACTTTGAACTTTATTGTTATGTGAAATTAAAGCAAACTTTAATATGCATGTATTGTTTATAATATGAATAGAACTTAAAATCATATCGAAGTGACCAGAATATAATTGTTATATGGCAGACAATAAAAAATAAGTCCTATCAGAGGTCGTGTTAACTCAACATTTTCCGTCATTGATGGAATTTTTTTTATCAGTGGCGGAAAAATCTGAAGGCCGTCCGTTGTTTTGACAGATAACACTGAGGGTAATCTATTGTAAATTGTAACTGTAATTCCCACCCCTGTCCAGTTGGTGGCGAGTGCACTCCAGTCTGGCAGCAGAGCAGGGGATCCAGAACAAAAGCGAATTTTTACACCTCTTTCCGTCAAAATGACGGACAATGTTAGCGTAAAAGTCTAGTGCAACCTCTGATTCCCATAGAAAAAAAAAAAGTTAGGTTATCCCTTTGCAACCACCTTGAACACCCAAGTGACCACAAAGTAACATGATAAAAAAAACACTCTCTACCTGTACCTCTAGCAGCTGCATAGCAATGCTCTGGCAACCATCTGCAAACCCTGTGTTTTCTGGCTTTTGCACAGACAAAAATAAACTAGTTCTTAATGATGCAATTTGTGTCATTTCCTGTTATTTCAACACTGTGCGAAATGATTGAAGACATAAAATGAATTTGTAATATTGATATTGTTGCTGTATCAACCGTTTTCTGAGACCCTTGGGGAAATAACTGGGAAATTACAGAGGAATATGAACAACCTTGTATTCAAAGTTGCTGTGCCAATATTCACTGCTTACAAATTATGCTCCAGGCAATTGCTTTTTGTACCTTGCATGAAAAAAAGCAACAAAAAAAAACACTCTGCTACTTTATTGTACCGCAGAACATACAACACATGGATTGTAAATCTGGGAAGGCAGCATTTTTGGATTGTGGCCACATCAAAGCAAGATGTACCAGGCCACCTGGTAATTGAAAAATAACAGGTGGTTTCAAGTAAGCTATGCACTGGGGTTAGATACCGGTCAGCAGTGCTGTTTGTTTGCTGGGCTCTTTGATAATGCTATTGTGTGGCTGAGATGCCATCTTTATTGAACAAAAATGGCTCTGCCTCTTTGTTTTGCAGTATATAAAACATAGAATGCGATTACGTTGTTAGGAAGAGCATCCCGGCCATTAATCTGCTGGGCTTGTCCATTAGCTCAAGTGTTGTTGAGGTTGTTGAGGTTTTTTCTCGTAACCGCACAAGCGGGACAAACCTATAAGGCAAATGAGCCCATTTAGTGTTCTCTGGTAACTAATAGTGTTCCCAGACTGAGAATGTGCTATTCCCATCAGTAACACCGTCTCCTCAGGGCACTTTAGACTGAATCATTTCCCAATTCCCTGAGAGCTGAAGTAGAACAGTGATTCCACTCTGATACATTTACAGGGCATGTCCTTAACTTCAAATCCTCATACATGACCATAAAGAGCCTTTAAATTAAGAATCTGGGTTTGACAAAAAAAGAAAAAAAAAAAGAAAAAAATGTGTCTAGTTCATGTCTGTCCTCGAGTCCAGAGAGGGAAATGAACCAGGACTCAGGGAAAAAAATGTCCTAGATATTTATAATGATGTGGGGGGAAAATTAATCATTTAAAATGTATTCTAGAGGTTACGGTGTTGTGATATCTTTTGCATTATCCACAGCTTGTTTTGAATTCACAGCTAATTTTGTATTTTATGTTGATTTGATTTTAGAATTCAAAGCCCAAACTGATTAAAACATTATTTCAGTTGATTTATTAAGTATTTCACATAAGTTAGTATAATGTTGTGCCCTAACAAAAGTTTTTATTTAACAAGGCACATAGTGTGCCTTCATAAAAAGTTATTTTCTGACACTGGTCATAAATATAAACTGTAGGAATGTGTAAACATTGCAGTAAAAGTGGATTGATGGGTGTTTCTTTAACTTCGGGCACTTTTGTGTCCCAGGGGTTGACTTCTGTTCTTTTGGTTATATCAAAGTCACATTAAAACCGTCTAGAAACCTTTTACAATGCCTTCATTTATTTTTCATTTTAATCTTATTGTTTTACCCTTGTCCCAGAATTTAAATTTTACAAGCGTAGTTTTTAAAGTATAATAACACTGAAATGAAATGTGTGAATAAATGTTGTTTTTGGTATTATTGTTTGAATTTGTAATAAGAAAGTTTTTTAAAAGTTGTGACAACACAACATTGAGATGAAATGAGACGTAATGTGTGATGGTAAACATCATGAATAGACTAAATTTGCAATCAAGACCTCATTGTGTCATATTATGTAAAATGTGTCAAAAGATCATTACATTTTGTGTATTTGGGATACATAAAGTGCTAGCTATGAATTTACCTTTAACAAGGTCTGAGTAACAACAAAATCAGATATTTGCTCTCAAGTGAAGGTTGTAAAAACCAGACTGTTAAATGTGGTTTAAAACTACTTATTATGGTCAAAACATGGACAAACACTTCTTGAATTTTTTACACTTTTCCAGTCAATTTTCCTTTAACAAAATGCATATCTTAATAGAAAAATGATTATATTTTAGTTTCTGCATGTTGTAATGTTTCAAATCATGAAACAGGTTTGTGTTGCCTGATATTGTATGACAAAATGATTTGCAGTGCAGGCTGCAATATTAATAATATAAATTTGTCTCTTAGAAATGCACATTTGTGACCCTGGACCAAAAAAAAAGTGGCACAGGTACATTTGTAGCAATAGCCAAAAATACACTGTATGGGTCAAAATTATTGATTTTTCTTTTACGCCAGAATCATTAGGATATTAAGTAAAGATCATGTTCCATGAAGACATTTTGTAAATTTTCTACTGTAAATATATCAAAACGTAATTTTGATTAGTAATATGCATCAATAAGAACTTCATTTGGACAACCGTAAAGGTGATTTTCTCAATATTTCGATTTTTTGCACCCTCGGATTCCAGATTTTCAAATGGTTGTATCTTGGACAAATATTGCCCTATCCTAACAAGCTTATTTATTCAGTATGTATAAATCTCAATTTCCAAAAACTGACCCTTATGACTGGTTTTGTGGTCCAGGGTTACATTTGACAGGAGTAGTAGCTTGAGTTAGAATGCAGATGTAAATTTATGTTTGTTATCAAAAACAGTAACATCTGTAAAAATTGTAACAGCCTCATTTTTATGGTGTAATTTCATTATTCTGACTGTTTGAGTTTTATTAAAATTAACCATTGGTCTTCCATAGTAGCATACATTTAGGTCATGGGACCAAAACCAAATGCTATTGCTTAACCACAAAAATACTGTAATTATATTCCATTACACTTTTAATACATTTGTGACCCTGGACCACAAAACCAGTCATAAGGGTCCACTTTTAAAATTACAAAGCTTTCCATTGATGTATGGTTTGTTATGATAGAACAAAGATACAACTATTTGAAAATCTGGAATCTGAGGGTGAAAAAAATCTAAATATTGAGAAAATCACCTTTAAAGTTGTCCAAATGAAATTCTTAACAATGCATATTACTAATCAAAAATTAAGTTTTGATATGTTTACGGTAGTAGATTTACAAAATATCTTCAAGGAACATGATCTTCACTTAGTATCCTAATGAATTTTGGCTTAAAAGAAAAATAGATAATTTTGACCCATACAATGTATTGTTGGCTATTGCTACAAATATACCTGTGCTACTTACATCTGGTCGTCCAGGGTCACATTTAAGTCTACATTTGAACTGTATATGAATATCTCACATTTCTGCCACAATACCAAGGTGCAGTTAGTGTTACTAAAGTAAATCAATGGTAGATGAAGGCGATTTGTAGATTGAAAAGCTTTCTGACTGTCTTGCGCACAGTGTTTGTCAGCACTGTTTCACTGGAATTCACGCGCTTCACACTGGATCTTAGAGCGCTGCTTAGTGGTTGCGTGACCAAGACTTATTAGTGAGTAAACGCATCAGATCTAGTAAGCTCACGCTGCGCTGTCATTTGAACTTTGAGCCGAGCGGATAAACAGTCTAAACAGATAAAACAGATAAAAATGAGTAGCGCTGCTTCGTTCTGCTTTTGGTGCATAAACATTACATCGAACATTTATTGATCTCTTATCATTTATTGAGAAATATTATATCATGATAATTATCTTTATCGTTTTATCGTCCAGCACTATCATCATTTCAATCACAAGATTCCATCAAAGATGATTTGAGCTGTGTAAAATGTTCATGACGTTTCACTAAATAACGACAGAATTCTCCACTGTTGCATCATGTTTGTCCACCATTGGACCTTGTTAGTGGACCAATTAAACCAGTTTTTTTTTTCTTCTTAAAAGCAAAAAGTTCCCATAGTTGAAGAAACGCCCTCATACGGCTGACAGGTGGAAAGAGTCACAGAGAGTTTTAAGGGATCAAAGACGAGCTTTCTGTAGCCGTCACAGTGACCCTTGCGTCTTTGATCTGCTTTCTGTTGGCTCATCTTTGAATGCGAGCCAAAGCTTCCGAAACAAGCCCAGCCCACATACAGACCCAGAAACGACTTCCTTCAGACTACAGCTTGTTAATATTTCATTACGCTTGTCCTATATTGTACGGCCCCTTATCAACATTATGCAGATAAGGCAAGCTGTTGAATTATGAAGTAGTCAGTCATCCAAAACTCTTCAATGAATAAGTGGACAAACACTAAGCAGAAGGTAATGATGAGTGTCGGTGGAATTAGTTTTTCCACTGAAGAGAGGATGTTGTTTGACTTTGCAGAGAATTGTTCGACCTCTGCCATCTGCTGTCCATGTTGAATAATTTAGAGTCTAATCAAATGATGAGTTAAGCCAGTTATACAATATTTCTATAGAAAAATCCACACACACTCAGGAGCATGATTGATAGGTGGTCATATGGGCATGAGAAGAGAACAGTACTTTTAATGTGTAGCTATTGATCTCTTGCTAAACCTCTATTGAAAGGCACAGCATGTACCATCCCATTTCATGTTATAAAGAAAAGCTTAGAAACTGCCTTCAATGTCATTCAACACACATCTTACAGAGCCCTTTAAATGCTTTTAGTGAGTACAGCCAGTAGCCTGGTTATGCAAATCAAACAGTTGAAGGTCATTCTGTCCAGTATCTGCTCTCTGTTTCAAAACGTAACTTGATTAACTAAGTTGATCACACTGGGGCGTATTCAGCAACCAGTTGCTCCACTTTTGAGCGTTGTAGTGATGATGTATTTTTGTAGGGCAACCAAGAAGTTTGCATCAACCTGGTTCCCTTGACAAAAGCCAATAGGATTTTTCCATTGGATTCCATGGATTATTAAAGAAAATGTACTCTGTGACCAACGAAAGTTTGCGATTCATACATGTTTTGTTCATTACAATCGTTCATTGCACAAATTATTATTTTTATGATTTTTGAAGTCTAAATACAATCACCAGAAGTAAAAAGTTAAACATGCTGTAAACATGCACTACACTGTGGTTGCATAACTTCTTCATCACCATCACTAAACTTCAGACAACTTAAAAGCTTTTTTCCTGAAAGTTTGAGACTAGTTTGCAACAGCACTGTTATAAACACTGTAAAGGCTGTAAAAGTGGACTAGTTAGTAGATGAGTTTACTTGTTCCGTTTGGATGATATTTAATGTCCCATTTAGACACCTGATAGCAACTGCCTTTTTTTAAGACAAGTAAAAGCCTAAAAGAATCACAAGTAGGGATTACTGATTGTTGTATTTTATCTCATAGAACAAAATGTGAAAATAAGCTAGGCTTGTGTGAATTACATACCTTATTTCAGACAGTTTACCGAAAGGCTATTCTATGGAAGCCCGTTTCCACCACTGAATAAAAAATGAAAACTATTGCAACCTTTTTTTTTCTTCTTCTTTCTTGCAATTGCATGATACAAACTCGCAATTATATATACTGTACTTGCAATTGTGAGTTGTAAAGTCAGAATTGTGGGGTATAACCTGAAATGAAGTCAGAATTGCAAGACAGACTCGCAATTCTGAGAAAAAGAAGTTTGAATTGGATATTATAAATTTGCAATTGCAAGATATAAAGTAAGAATTGTGAGTAAAAAATCCTGAGATATAAACTCAAACATCTGACTTTTTTCTCAGAATTGTGTGATAGAGACTCACAATTATGAGCTCTAAAGTCAAATTTGCAATACAAACTCGCAACTCCGAGAAATAAGCTCTCAATTCTGAGAAGTGAAGTCAGAATTGTGTGATAAACTCGCAATTGCAAGTTATAAAGTCAGAATTGCAAGACATAAACTCGCAATTCCGAGAAATAAACTCAGTTCTGAGAAGTGAAGTCGGAATTGTGTGATGTAAACTCACAACTGCAAGTTATAAAGTCAAAATTGTAAGACAAACTTTAAAATTCTGAGAAATAAACTTGGAATTCTGAGAAGTTTTAAAGTCAGAATTGCAAGATAAAAACTCGGAATTCTGAGAACTAAATTCAATTCTGAGAAGTGGAGTCAGAATTGCGTGATATAAACTCACAATTGCGAGTTATAAAGTCAAAATTGTGAGACAAACCCGGAATCCTGAGAAATAAACTTGGAATTCTGAGAAATAAAGTCAGAATTGTGAGATATAAACTCAAAAATCATACTTTTTTTCTCAGAATTGTGTGATGGAGACTCGCAATTATGAGTTATAAAGTCAGAATTGC
This sequence comes from Cirrhinus mrigala, assembly GCA_036247105.1. Taxonomy (NCBI): domain Eukaryota; kingdom Metazoa; phylum Chordata; class Actinopteri; order Cypriniformes; family Cyprinidae; genus Cirrhinus; species Cirrhinus mrigala. The sequence continues at coordinate 12,743,341 of CM070011.1, forward strand.
AAGACAAACTCGCAACTCTGAGAAATAAGCTCTCAATTCTGAGAAGTTAAGTCAGAATTGTATGATAAGCTTGCAATTGTGAGTTATAAAGTTAGAATTGCAAGACATAAACACACAATTCTGAGAAATAAACTCAATTCTGAGAAGTGAAGTCTTGAAGTCAAGAATTGCATGATATAAATTCTAAATTGCAAATTATAGTCAAAATTTCGAGACAAACTTGAAATTCTGAGAAGTGGAGTCAGAATTGTGTGATATAAACTTACAATTGCGAGTTATAATGTAAAATTGTGAGACAAACTTGAAATTCTGAGAAATAAACACAGAACTCTGAAAAAGTCGGAACTGTGAGGTAAAAACTCAAAGAAAAAAAGTCACAATTGTGAGATATCAATATCATGGAATTATGAGAAAAAAAGTCCGAATTTCATCACTCGCAGTTGCCAGTTTATATTGCGCAATTCTGAGAAAAAAAGTTAGAATTGTTCGTTTATATCTCGCAGTTCTGACTTCATAACTCACAATTGTGAGTTTATATCACACAGTTCTGAAAATTACAAGTTAATAAGATAAGTTGCAATAATCTTGTTTTATTTTTAATTTCAGTGGCGAAAACAGGCTTCCATACAATTCAGAACACCCACTGACTTCAGGAGAATGAAACAGGATGCTAAAATGTAAACTTGTTTTTAGGTTTTGGCCTACGAAAATGTCATCCTGCAACACTCTATAAAGCAAAAAGACATGCATCTAATTCACTTAAAAAATCATCACTAGGCTAAATATGCCCAAATAACAGTTTTTAGGACAAAAACGCTTCATTTTTATGTAAATGAGGCTTATTATTAATTATTAAATACAAAACTCAGCACTATTTGTTTGACGCAATTAACATAACTCTGTGAAAAACAAGTGGTAAACAAAATTTTGCATAGAAAATGGGAATGTTTTAGGGGGATTTGATTTGCATAAATAAACCTTTATTAAATCAAGTTGTGAAACGATGCATGCAGTGCAGAAAAATAAAAGCGTGTTAGTTACTATTGGCAAAATGACAAAGTCTGCAACCAGCAGCAGCGACCAAAAGTACAACAACATGGCTAACTGCCGTCTTTAATCGCTTCTGCATGTGTTTAGCTTTACACTTGCCTCAGCCACAGACGGCACACCCACAGACCGCCCACAGTCCATTCACGCACCGTCTGATGCATATTGCACAAAACTGGCAAGTGCTGGCTGAAATTCCCGTTCCAATCAGATTGGCAATTCCGGTCTAATTGACTGGCTTTCTGCAATTTACAAATGTCATGATGCACAGGAGTCCAACAGGGAACACAGCCATGATATTAAGACACCAGGCTACTACGGTTAGCATTTCAGAGGAAGATTAAGCCACTGAACTTGACAGAACAAGATCTCTTTGAGCATGCTTGAGCTTTTTTTTCTCAGAGTTACCTGTTTTCATATCTACATGATTTCCATGAATTCTAAATTATCACGTGACACTAAAGACTGGAGATGCTGAACAATGCTTTGCCACCCCAGAAATAAATTACATTTTAAATATGTTAAAATAGAAAACTTCTCATTTTACATTGTAATAATATTTTACAATATTATTATTTTACTGTATTTTTTATCAAAAAAATGGATCCTTGGTGAGCTTAAGAGACTTTTTTCAAAAACATTCTTAATTATTTTAAACTTTTGACTGGTAGTGTAGATATTTGACACACTGACATATTTTCAACAAATTATCATTGAAATTTAACACAAGACACTGCAATAAATATAAATGATTTGTTTAGTGAATCTAGCTGAGAACACAGTTCGCTGACTGATTCCATGCTGTTCCTTTATAAAGAGCTATGGAAACAGATGCTGGCGTGGAACACTTCAGCTCTGCCGTCAATCACTCTCCTGCTGTCAGCTGGGTCTTCTGGAGCGCTGAACGCTGTTCTCTGAAGAACCTGATTCAGGGTCTACTCCTTCACGTCAGGCTGACAAGCCTCAATCACAACACTGACATTTTGTGCAGTCTAAAGAGTGCATTGTAGGAATTACCAGAGCATGTCCGTTACATAAACAGAGATCAGGGAAACACTGCAGATAAAAGAGAGCTATCGTGCACTGCACATCACCTTTCAATTCACTTAATTCATTTGGTATAGGGGAAAAAATAGCGTGGACTAGCATACTGAAATTGTTCAGGACCATGGACAGCAGCAGGTTAAGACATTTTCATACATTTGTCTTGTTTTCATCTGCATTTAATATTAAAAATACCATGAATTAAGTAAATCCCAAGGTTTCTGCAGGTCTTAAAAAGATCTTAAAAAAATGTATTCTTGATTTAATCGGAAACTCACATAATTTTGAATGATTACTCATAAGACTTCTTTTGTATTTTTGCATCTCAAGTGAATTTTTATGGAAAAGGTGTTTGCAACTTTATCTAACATTTCAGACTTTTTTTCTCGCAATTGCAGGTTTACATTTTGCAATTCTGCCTTTTTTCTCACAATTGCAAGTTTACATCTTGCAATTCTGACTTTTTTCCTCAGAATTGATATAAACTCGCAATTCTGAGAAATGAAGTCAGAATTGCGTAATATAAATTCACAAGTGCAAGTTATAAAGTCAAAATTGTATATATAATGTATATGTATATATAAACTTGCAAATCTGGCTTTTTTTCTTAGAATTGAGTCTATATCTTGCATTTGTGGCTTTTTTTCTCAGAATTCTGAGTTTATATCTCACAATTCTGACTTTATAACATGCAATTATGTGTTTATGTGTAATGAGTTAAGTGAGAATTGTGAGTTCATATCACATATCATTGTGAGAACATATCAGTCTTTTCTTGCCCTTTAAAATTGGACTTTATAACTTGCAATTCTGAGTTTATATCTCACAATTCTGTGAGGGGAAAAAAAAAAGTCAGAATTGAGAGTTATCTTGCAATTCTCACTTTATAACTTGCAATTGTGTTTATATCACGCAATTCTGAGAACAAAAAAGTCAGAATTGCGAGATACGAACACGCATTTGCGAGAGAAAAAAGAACTGAGTTTATATTTCCCAATTCTGACTATAACTCACAATTTGCAGTTTATATCACACAATTCTCAGAAAAAAGTCAGAATTGCGAGTTTGTTTGTTGCAACATTTGCACTTGAAAACAAAACAAAACTACAGAGGAAGAATGTCACTTTTTTTGCAGTGTGATCAGAAGGTACAGTAAAAGTTATTTCCATATTCTAGTTGTTGGAAGCAGAGCCGTAAGCTTTATTTATTTATTTGTTTTTTGTAAAATGAATTTAAAAGAAATGTAGATTTGTTGGAAGCATTGCTAATGCAAGACATTTACATTTAGAGGCCACATTATCATATTGTGTTCCATTCAATTTATTCTTTAAATTTCCTTTGTCCTAAAAGTCTTTATAAAATCTTAAATTTATCTTCATAAAACCTGCAGAAATGCTGCAATCTAGATCTGATTGGTTGTCCTAGAATTTGACAATTTTTTTGTTATTTTTATTTTATTTATTTATGTTTACTTATTTAATAACATAATAAAAAATATCACTGTATATGACAAAATATTGTTCATGTGGCATCTATGTAGGCTTCACTATAGGTTAAACGTATTAAAATACGTAATGGCAAAGTTTGTGACCAGTAAGGTTGAGATTTTTTTAAAAGAAGTGAATGCTTTTTATTCACCAAGGATAATTTTTAAATTATTGACAGTGACGATACAGACATTTGCATTCTCAAACAACAATTTAATTAAAAAAAACATTAAAATTTCAAATAAATGCTGTTCTTTTGAACTTCCTAATCATTATTAATATTAATAACATTAATAATCAGAAATGTTTCTTGAGCAGCAAATCAGCATACTAGAATGTTTTCTGAAGGATCATGTGACACTGAAGACTGGAGTAGTGGTTACTGAAATTCAGCTTTACCATCATGTGAAAAAATGACATTTTAAAACGTATTCAAATAATATTTTACAATATTACTATTTTACTTGATCAAATACATGCAGCCTTGGTGAGCATAAGAGACTTCTTTCAAAAACATCAAAAAAACTAAATCCTACTGACCCCAAACATTTAAATGGTAGTGTATCATTGTACTGAATCATTACACAGTCATATTTACTGTAAGCTACTTAAAAAAAAAGTATGGTATTTTTTAGCAACTGAGCAACATTTATTTGATTTTGGCTTGACTGGTGTTAGATTTGGGCTATACTGAAAAAAACTAGTTTCCAACCTATGATCAACCTTTCAGATGAAATAGCAGAATAAAGCTTAGACAGATCAGGACCACGGACAGCGCTGGATTCTGCAGCAGTTCTAACATGTCTTCTACATCTGGCTCCTATTGGCTGTTCTTGAAAGAATCTCACTGCGTGTAGCATGTGTGGCTAATGTGGTTAGAACGATCTGACCGTATCTAATATCACCAGAAGATCAATACAAAAAGTAATGTTTTGTGGAATGAGTGTTGCAGGTGGTTGGATATGAGTATTGGTGGGGTGTCAGGGGTGAATGTGTTGGTATTCGGTGATAAGCGCAGATCCAGAGACATGCACGTCAGAGCGCACGGGGGATTACAGGGGTTTACACATCCAGAAATACAGATAATGGCGTATTTGTAATCAGAGCAGAACCATCACACAAAAACATTTGCCTTACCTGGAATTTGCCTGCTGGTTTTTATATGGACGTTACGCGTCTTGACATCATTTCAGCACGGCTATGACGTTAGCAGACATTTCGTGACTGAATCAAGTTTACATCCTGTAACTGTAAAGTAATGATTTTGTTGTGAAACACTGCTCATATGATGGACATGTGCTTGAAAAGAGATGCCTGGTTCATATTATCCATCATCCTTGGCAATCAACTGCATATTACTGAGTGTTAAAACACAATAGTGTGGTTACAAGCCCTTGTTAGCTGCTTACTGCCTTGCAAACATACTGACAGCATAACTGAAATGAAAACACAATGTGAAACAAAAATGTAGCCTTGGTGAGCACAAGAGACTAGGGGTGTGTGATAATGACAAAAAATTATATCTTGATATTTTCTGGAATTTTGTCCAGAAAATTAGACAATTAGACAATATTTTGCTGAATGTGTTATTGTGCTCTTATTTTGGCAGGTTTAGGACTGCCGTGGACAGCTCTCTCCCAAAAATTTTAATATTGTTCATATTCTGTGCAGTGATTTTTACCTTTTATGGGCATGTTTACCTTTATAAGACCATTTTTCTTACCTAATTAAATATATGCATCATCTTTTGTGTCAGATACCTAAATTGAATCAATAAATTTCAATGGTAAGACACTGAAGGGCTGTCAGAATCAACAAAATTTGTTTGCAATGCAGAGGTGGCACAGAATCTGCATCTGAAGTGGCATTTAGATGCATCTATACAGACTAATTAATGCAGGACATAAATGCTTTTAACCTGCAGTTACAAATGCTTTGATGTTTTAAAAACAAAATGTTGAATAGTGATATTTGAAATGATTTTGGGAAATAAAGGGAACATATACTTTACATATAAACCCTTAAATCACCAATAGGTGATGGCAGATCATTGTATGAGTGAGTCTTTGAGTCATTTATTCGACTGATTCAGTCAAACGGCTGATTGATTCAGTAACAAAACACCATTGTGTGTTGCTCAGAGATGCAAAACAGTTCTGCTGTGACTTTGCGTGAAATTAATTTTGTTTATCCATTAGAGAAAAAAAACAGAAACTTGAGTCTAAATGTAAGTCAAATATTATTAACTTTTTGTTTATTGAACAAAATTATGCAGTTTTTATAAAATCAGTATCACATTTGCATTTGTACCGATATTTGGAGAAAAACCTGTACTCTTTGTGTTAACTATATAAGATTATTTAAATATAAAAGACATATAAAAGTCATAAGGGGGCATATTTGCATCCTTATCTTGAATTTTGGGGGAATTCTAAATGTATTTTAATAAAGTAAATCACGACAAAAACAAGTCTGACAAAAAATGTTTTGAAAAATTTTTATTTTATAAAAGTTTTCGAAATGATAAACCTTACATTCCAGATGTAAAACCATTTTTAAGAAAAGAGATGAGTCAAAATGATGAATGATTATAGGTCTTTTATCTGCTCTGTAAATTGTTTATATTTTTATTTTTTTTTTGGAACAAAAACGGCAGACAGGTTGAATGAAAATGTAAACCTGCTGTCTGACAGCAGTTGTAAAACAAGTGCTATATGTTGCATCTGGGACTGTTACTAACTTTGCGTATTGTTGGATGGTGTTTATATGACTTTTTTTTTTTTTTTTTTTTGTGGTAATCAAATATGGTTTTTAATGATAATTCAACAAATTAAATCGCATTACTAAGGAATTTCACCTTGGTTTAACTTCAAACTGTAACCATTTCATACCTATTTGTAACCCTCTAACTCAGGGATCTCCAACCGTGTTCCTGGAGAGCTACCGTCCTGCACATTTTAGTTCCAACCCCAATCAAACACACCTTAAGCAGCTAATGAAGGTATTCAGGGTTACTTGATAATTTACAGGCAGGTGTGTTGGAGCAGGGTTGGCACTGAAGTCTACAGGACGGTATATCTCCAGGAGCAAAGTTGGAGATCCCTGCTCTAACAAGAGTGAGCTTGGTGACCCCTTATTAATCTTTAGTGACCCCCAGGTTGGGAACCACTGTCCTATTGTATGCGTCCACTCTGGGTTTGTTTTTGTTTGGTTTTTGTCAAATCATGATCAATTCATGTTTGAACAACAATTACAGCATTATTGTAGATGATATATATCGCACACCCCTACGAGAGACATTCATAAACATGAACAAATCTTACTTCAAGTGTTCCTATCAATGTTGTATAAGGTTTTTTTTATGCATAATAGTAACCCTAGAATGTGATCAAAGAGTTTAAAATAGCTAGGCTAAGATATATATAACAATTTTTATGACTGCAGAAATATGGTAATTCAGTACACACATTATCTCACCGGTCACAATTGTGACCAACCATAAAACACAATTTTTAATACTCTTTTCCAAAACATTTCAAAAAATGAAAATTGATTATTGCAAAGGGTTACTAATGGCATTGGATATTGGATATGATTTGGATATTTTCATGTCTGGGAAAAAATTCCCAAACCCATCGTTCCAAACCCATAAGACTTTCGTTCATCTTCAGGACACAAATGAAGATGTTTTTGATAAAATTCGAGAGCTTTCTGACTCTGCATAGACAGCAACGCATGCATTTTGGTGAAGACTGACACGAAAGAGTCATTTTTGTTTTCTTTGTGCACGAAAAGTATTCTTATATCTTCGTAACATTACAGTTGAACCACTGATGTCACATGGACTATTTTATCAATGTCCTTACTACCTTTCTGGGCCTTGAACGTGTCAGAAAACTCTTGGATTTCATGAAAAAAATCTTAATTTGTGTTCCGAAGATGAACGAAGGTCTTACGGGTTTGGAACGACATGAGGGTAAGTAATTAATAACCGAATTTTCATTCATCTGTTTAACAACCTCAAAGCTCATCATATATCTGTCTTTAAGAGTTTAAAGGTTATCTTTAAAAATCTATTCCCCTTTGGAAAAAATAAATGGGATTTTTAATCAAATCCCAACTGTAGAGTTTGATGTTAGTGCATGTGACTAAGCTTATGAATTGTGATTATAAGTAGCACCTACTCCACTTTCATTCCCCACCACTCACAAACTCTGATCTGGACTGTTGTGAACACAGACAAGCAGACTGAAAAGTTCCAGTGTTGTTGGACTTTGTATCATCACCTTTGGAATACCGTTCAGCCAACTGGAACGGTGATGTACTAAAATATAAATCACCTACAAGTAGACGTCTGTCGCCACCAAAGTCATTTATCAGAATAATATTTCACCATTTCCTAAGTGCTAGGCCATTCGTCCTTCTGAACAGACACACGTGATGAGAAAGAGGAATGTAGCCATTCGTTCATTCACCCCTGACAAAGGTGCCTTCCAAGATCCATTTCAGAGCACATATTGCTCATATTGTGTGTCACACAAGGACACATCTGCTCCAACCTTAACGCACACCACAGCCTTTTCAAACGACAGCCTCCATTAAAGAAACCGCCCTCCCTTTCGCTGACCCCAATTCAGCGGCACGATTCACCCATCGCCATTTTCCCAGGGCTCCGCCACCGTCTCCCCACCGCCAGCCCAACGCTCCCCCTCCCATCAACTCAATTAAAGTTACCTGTCTGTGATCTGCTCTTTCTTTCCGTGGAACTGACAGCTCTGAAAGGGTCGTCCTTATTAGCTTCAGATGTACAGGGGTCACGGGCTCACCAGGAGTGTTCGCTCTATGATGCAAGCCGAGGAATGTGTCACATCAACAGAGGAACGAGAGGAGGTCACCAACCTGTGCGCACATTACTGAGATGTCATTGAACGTAACTCTGAGGAACACACTCTGCCAGTTTCATTATGTACATTCTGACCCTTTGATTTGTGGCTGTGGGTGGTTCTTTCAAATGACATGCCAAAAAAGAATATCTGTTCCATAAAGTGGCTCCAAAATGTTCTTGAACATTTAAAGAGATATTTCACCCAAAATATGACATTTTTCTTCATTTTCACACATCGTAGTGCTCCATTCCTGTATTACTATTGGTATATATTCTGAAATAAAACAGTTTGTACCAACATTCTTTAAAATATCTTCAGAACAAAAAAAGTCATACAGGTTTGGAACAATATGAAAGTGAGTAAATAATGACAGAATTTAATTTTTGGGTGAACTTTACCTTTAAGGCACACTTGTTGAATGTATGGATATCATGTCAAACCAAATTACATTAAAAAAGCACACTTTTCAAACAAAGAATGTCATTAATTTAAAACACATTAGACATACTGCTCAAAAGATAAACAAATAAGATCAATATTAGATTACTCATTTTGATATTATTTAGCCACTATATGTAACCCTAGTCAGTTCATAAAACGTGCATGCATGTTCAACAAGATGTTTTCTCATTTCTGCATTAATTTGTGCATTTGTCAAGAGTTTGATGTGACACATGCTGCTTAAACAGAAGTGAATCATTAAACTAGATAAATGGATATTAATTGAACCCCCAGGCAGCAAATTAACATGCTACTTTTTTAATCAAATGATATTCATTCTCATTATTTGTTTTGCCTGTGGTGTCACCCGTATTAGTCAGTACACATTTAAAAGTGTAACATTAAGTTTTATTTGACTGACATATCCCTCTAACTTTTCTGTCTCAGTTGATTTTCCTGTTTTGAATGATGTGACGTGTTCTCGTGTGAACCATGGGCACTAAATACAACTTTTCAACTGAGAAAGCAAAGCCGAAATAAAGCATTTATTTAAAACAAAGATGCTGCCCTGACATCCTCTGAAGATGAAATTGGGGGTTGATCTAACAGCATTTACATTTTTTTTTTGTTTGCTGCACTGCACCTCCGAACACTCCATCACTTCATGACAGCTAAATTTAGGGTTGTACTGACTATCAGATTGAGTCATACAGATACAAAAAAGATCTACATTTAGAAAAATCAGTGGGCACAATACCACATACATTTTTAACACATGGGTCAAACCCCCTGGGTGCTTCATTTTTCCCCTCTGTATTTTTCTTTTACATCATGCTTTTTGTGTTGTCTTCTCTTCCAAACGTATATCTGTAAATAGCTTTATTTTGTTTCAATGTTGTTTTTCTGCTCTTTCTTCCACCTTTTCTATCTTGCATGCATACATCTCTCTCTCTCTCTGCATGGCTTGGCTGCATGCTGTAAATTGTTCTTGATGGAGTGTAGCTCCCTGTACCCAGATACAAAAAGGTAAGTTACTCTTTATTCACTACTTTCTTAATTCCCAAGCAAATTCCCTCTGTCTCTCCTGTCGAAACCTCATTGATTCACTCCAGTAACACTGAAAACGACTTGCTAGCTGCTGGAATGTGAAAAAAAAGACTATTAGAGCCATTATTTTACATTGCAGGAACATACATTTCAATTGTTGAAATTGTTTAAAATTTTTGAAACTATTTTTATACTTATATACTAATTATTTTAATACTGAGATTAAAATCATTCAAGTACAACAATAAATAGACAATATTGTCCACTTTATACAGTAGAGGTCAAAAGTTTACATCCACCACATCAGAATCTGCTAAATGTTAATTATTTTACCAAAATAAGAGGGATCATACAAAATGCATTTTATTGTTTATTTAGTACTGACCTGAATAAGATATTCCACATAAAAGATGCTTACATATAGTCCACAAGAGAAAATAATAGTTGAATTTAAAGTTTACATCCCCTTGATTTTAATACTGTGTTCTTACTTTCCTGAATGATCCACAGCTATGTTTTTTTTATGTTTGGTGATAGTTGTTCATGAGTCCCTTGTTTGTCCTGAACACTTAAACTGCCCACTGTTCTTCAGAGAAATCCTTCGGGTCCCACAAATTCTTTGGTTTTCCAGCATTTTTGTGAATTTGAATCCTTTCCAACAATGACTGTATGATTTTGAGATCCATTTTTTCACACTGAGGACAGCTGAAGGACCCATATGCAACTATTACAGAAGGTTTAAACACTCACTGATGCTCCAAAAGGATAAACCAGGCATTGAAAGCTGGGGGATGAAAACTTTTGAACAGAATGGAGTACACTTTTCGTATTTTTTCATTTAGTACTGCCCTTTGGAGGCTATAGAAGATACGTGTTTTCCAGAAGTCAAAATAAGTTAAATTTACCCTGATCTTCAAATCTGAAAAGTTTTCATCCCCCAGTTCTTAATGCATGGTTTTTCCATCTGGAGCATCAAGTGAGCATTTGTACCTTTGTAACAGTTGCATACGAGTCCCTCAGTTGTCCTCAGTGTGAAAAAATGTATCTCAAAATCATTTTCTTTCTTATTTTGGTAAAATAATTTATATTTTGCAGATTCTGAAAGGGGGATGTAAACTTTTGACCTCAACTGTAGTTATTGTTCTTGGTGTGAACGGGCCTTTACAATCTCCTTTGTGTGTGTTTCCTTGTGTGTGCTATCTATAGCTGTAATGTGAGATATAAGACTTCCTGTGACACATTTGGCATCATCTTGTTCGTTACTGTTGGCATCTTTCCTTTCTGTTGGCTCACTCATTGACAAGACAGATTATCTTCAATTAAGATGAAGTGCTTACCCATGGGCAGATGTGTGCGTAATGTTTAATAATGGCCTTTTATTAGGTATTTATGATGAATGGATACATTTGTCTCAGGCTTGTTTATTTCTGTTACCGTGTAAAGGTACATTTCTCTCTTGAATAGTAATTTTTCACTGTGAAGACCATGCATAGTAAGAGACTGTATCTCTCTCATTTGTTCTCATGTGGGTGGGTGGGTGTTTATATGCATATGGTCGCCAGTACAGCGCCAAGCCCAGAGTTGTCTGTGGCTATGTCTCGCCCCCATACATACATTCATGGCTTAAGAATGAGATGAATCCATTGGCCACTTTCACATCCATGTGGGCATTAATTTATCTTTGTGTGTCATGTGGAGCACAGCAGCAGCCTGTGCACAACCATAAATCAGCTAGAAAGAGAGTAAAAAAAGGGGTGTGTGTGTGTGGTTGAGGCCTCCTGCCATGCTGTGTTTAACGTAAGCTAACCCTCACAGCTATTCAACACCCTTGATCAGAAACTCAGGTGCGATTTCTAGACCAGTATTCAATCTTTCACCGCAGGTACTTGACCACGCACAATGCTAAGGATGGGTGGGTAGTTACCAGTAGAGATAATGTATTTGACTGATAATAGATTTGGATATATATTTTTACTGATATTTAGGCTTTTTTGCGAGTTATAAAGTCTCATTTTGAGTGGGGAAAATGACTGATATGTTCTTAGAATTACGCGTTTATGTCTCATGATTCTGACTTAACTCACAGATGCAGGTTTATATGTCCCAATAATAGGCTGCTGCGTGTGCTTGCAAAATGCACTGCATTTCGAGCGGTGAGTGGATTCTCTGACTGTCCATTGCATTCCAGAAATCAACATTGTTTAACGCTCCAAACACGTGTTATACATAGAAACTCTGCCTATGCTTACGTGTGTTAATTATTTTTTGTTTTATATTAGTTGTTCTTGTTGCTTTTGTGCAATACATGAATAGCAATTCATTTGATTTAGATGTTTTACGTTTACATATTTCTTTTCTGCGGGAGTCCCGCAAATCATTTTTTCTATTGCTTCACGCACACACAAGAGTCTCTGCCCGCCCACACCAGCGCCCGCACTCGCCCATCAAGTCTTGTCCAGCGCCGCTCTCTGTTGCATCGAGTCCAGTGCCAGTGGATTAGAGACCCGCACGGCCACTGGACTCGACGCAACAGAGAGCAGCGCGGGACAAGACTTGATGGGCGAGTGCGGGCACTGGTGCGGGTGGGCAGAGACTCTTGTGAAGACAATAGAAGTTGATGCGTTGCCCTCGACACCCGGTATGTTCTCAAGTTGTTTTAAAGTGCCGTACTGCCTTTTCAGGTGATTAAAATTGGATATGGAGTTTTTTACGGTTGAAAAGGTTTTCTTTTCCTCTAATTGACAACACACGATAATGTTCTTGTCTTTGACAGAAATAAACTAAAAATAATGATTGTATTTCCAGTTACAGAATGCATACTTTCCTCTCTCCATGCTGACTTTGTTTTCATTGGTAGTATCCGCCTCACAGGTGCTTACCAGTCAAAGTCTCAGGTAGAGGACGTCGCGTGTGCTAGCCAACACCCTTTTTACAATCTGGATGATAAAACACGTTCTGTCTACAATGATGTAATGCAGCGGTAACGCATGCTTGTAACTATACTCTAATTACTCATTTGGAAATTATAACGCGTTAAATTACTATGTTACTAAAAAAATAATCAAATTACAGTAAGGTGTTACAAAGTAATGCATTACTGCCCAACACTGGTCATAAGTGATATCAGTAACAGCTTGTGCTGTTAAACAATAAACAATACCCTGTTCAAGATTTGTCAGTTTTTCGTCTGTGTACATCTCATTTTCTCCTCCAACTTCAAAAATCGTCCAACATCCAGTCAAGTCAAGTCAAGCTTTATTGTCATTCCGCTACGTTTGGACGTACAGTGGAACAAAATGTTGTGTTTCGCAGGACCACTGTGCTACATAAATAAACATAAATATATAAACATACAACACTAGACGTAAGAGCAATTTTTAAACCTATACACAGCTAACTTAATCTAACTATACATATACGATAAATAGTTGACTATACACATAACCTAAGACAGACTATACAAGTACTTTACATAATACTGTACAATATTGTGCAAGATGTTGTGCAAAAGAGGTATTTAAGGTTAAAAAGCATTAAACATTGTGGTGCATTAAACATTTGTGTTATCTTATTGAGTACCTGTAACATGGAGTGTTTATAAGAAAGTGTCTGGTGCATATAGAGAGAAGAGTGTGTTTCTACAGGTGGTTTGTCAAGCCCACTCACCTGTGTGTAGCACACTCAAAATTGCACAGTGTTTTTGAGGTTTTCAACAGTTTTCATGTGGTGTGTTGGGGGATGGGGGGGATCCTGGTTTCAGGAGCTAGGGTTGTGGATAAGGTTTCAGAGGAGGGTGAGGTGATTTGAATTGAGGGCTCTCACAGCTTAGGGGAAAAAGCTGTTGAGTAGTCTAGCAGAGCGGGCTCTAATGCTCCAATACCGTCTTCCTGATGGCAAGAGCTGGAAGAAACTGTGGAAAGGATGGGTGGAGTCTCTCACAATACTGGTAGCTTTACTGGAGCAAGGAAAATGTCCAGAATGGAGGGGAGAGGGGAACCGATGTTCTTTGCAACTGTGTTCACTGTCCACTGGAGGGTCTTGTGGTCAACAGCACTGCAGTTCCCTTACCAGACAGTGATGCAGCTGGTCAGCACACTCTCAATGGTGCCACTGTAGAATGTGGTGAGGATGGGTGGAGGGAGACTTGCCCTTTTCAGCCGGCAGAGAAATTGTAGGCGCTGTTGTGCCTTCTTGGAGAGTGAGATGGTGTTGGTGGTCCAGGTGTGGCCCAGGAATATAGTGCTGCTGACTCTCTCCTCAGTTGAGCTGTCGATGGTCAGTGGGGGGTGGTCAACAGAGTTTCTCCTGAAGCCCATCACAACCTCCTTTGTCTTTCCACACCATTCAGCCAGCTGTGCCACTTCCTCTCTGTAGTGTGTTTCATCGTTGTTGCTGATGAGACCTACACTGTTGTCATCCGCGAACTTGATGATGTTGTTGGAGCTGAACTTGGCAGTGCAGTTGTGGGGCAGCACCGTGAAGAGCTGCTGTTTTACCTCAAGAGCTGCTGATCATAGTTTTTTACTTTTTTTGTAAAGGTTGTTTGACTTTCTGCATGTTTTTGCACATTTGCTTTGTAAAAACTGGGTCGGTACTTTCCGGCCTTTCCAGTGACTACGTAATGTGTTAAGTCATGGACACTGTGCTTGAAACAATGACCGATTGTTTCGCTAGCTGCATTGAAACCGCAATTTGGACCTTCAACCTGCTAATCCCCAGTGAAGACCACTATATAGAGAGAATTTCTGGAATGATTTTCTCAAAAAACGTACTTTCTTTTCGACTGCAGAAAGAAAGACATGAACATTTTGAATAACATGGGGGTGATATCAGGAAATTCTAATTCTGGAGTGAACTAATCCTTTAAACAATAATTCAGTGGGTCCTGCTTATTGAGATGTTACTCTAGTATTTATTCTCTCACTTCCTCCCTCCCTGTGTTTTTCAAGCCCACCTCCAGCCTGTACTAATGTTTATCCGTAATGCATTACGGACACACGGCTATGTACTATGTGGCTCAATGGCGTTTGGACCGCGTACAGCTCTCACCCATTGAGAGTCATCTGTGCTGGAACCTCCATCTGCTCTTGTGAAACACACTTGATTTCGACCAGCCCTTTCCTTTTACAGAATCTCGCCCCTTTCATTTTTAAGTGCATACCATCTCCAACAGGATGTTTATCCAGAAGAATAAAGAGATATAATTTGGCAGATGAAACAGATCTGACTAGTTAGCTGTTGATGGGGAGATGGAAGGGAAATGCCGTACTTGGCAGCGTGGCAGCAGTAAGTAAAGCAGTATGAATGATTGGGTGCACACACGGCTTTCACATGCACTCGCTGATGCATGCCGCCCATCTCCTTTCACACTGGTCATTTCTCCTGCTTCTCCATAATTATGATCAACCATCCATTCACCGGCAACACTGCAATCGGACGCCCCATAATACATTTATTGTTAGCTGTGTTCTCAGGAGACCTCCGCTTCTCTGTTTTACACTTATCCTGAATAGTCGAGGTCAGCTGGGACATTACAAACGCACGTTAAGGTTACGCCCACTCGCCCCCCTTCAATCGGCTTGCAGGTACCTTGATGAAGAGTTTAGTTCCTCTGTATTTAACGCATGGGGTGCGTCAGCATTGCACCGTATTAAATCACGGGGCGGCCGTTTTTCTTTATCGATCTGCTTGGAGCCGTAGGGCCACAGTTTACCAGACACCCATATGTCACGCAGACCTGAAACGCAAGACAAATTCTGAATTACACTTTGTGCCTGGCTCAACACTGAGCGAAGATAACTCAGCTGTTACCATCAAAAACATATATACGCCCCGGGTGTTTGCCTAATCGAAGCGGTTTAGCTGTATTGGAATTGGATTTATGGCAATGGGGAGATGGGAAAAGGCATACGTATGTTGAAAGCTTGCCCTTATTTTCGTGAATGGTTGCGTCAGTCCTCTTCTATAGTGAAGTGGACCTCAGAGGCTGTTTCAGCCTGCAGCACCTTCAAAGAGAACGACCATCTGCAGTCTCTGCACGCACACACACACAAACATACTCACAAACACAATCACACAGAACCGAGCGGACATGTGGATCTTTGAAAACTGCTTTGTAGCTCTGATGAGACCGTTGCACACGGGTCGTCCTGTTATGGGCCAACAGCAGGAGCGAATAACTTGAAGAGCAGAATGAAAGAGAAAGACGAGAAGGATGTCTACATTTTTTGACAAGCCTTTGGCGAAGCTGAAGTGTGGCATTCTTTCGTTCATAAAAACACTTTCTCACTAGCCAGTTATACGTTGACTTCCCAGTCAATGTAAACCCAGACTGTGTCTGAATTCTTGTACATTTTGTCAGTAGGTACTGAATTAGATGAATTCCAAACCTCTCACACATTGATGAACTGTGTTCTTTAGGTGTGGGAGGAATACATTTCTAGACATTATACACCATGCATAGTGCAGAAAATGTACCTTCAGTTGTCTTTGAGATGTACCCTCAAAGGTATATACTAGTTCCTTAGAATAGTAATAGGGGCTTTCACACCACATAGTCTTAAAAACTAGCCAGCAGGGTGGTTCCTAGAGAGCCAGTTTCTCCCTCTGACCATTTTCCTGACAGCATTTGCACCAAATGAAGAAAACAACTGTTTCATTGCCATTAGTTTTAAGCTAAAGTGACCTGCACTGTTGATTCTGAAGGCTTTAGGCAGATTTCATTGACCCTGGCAACACGATTGCTGAAATATGATTGGATAAAAGCTCTAATAAAAACATACACTATTGGTAGCAGCGCAACCTAGAGAAAAGCTATGAAATGAAGAGAATAGACTTTTGGAAATAATTTAATACACATTAATGGAAAAATATATTAAAACTAAGTCAGTGGTTCTGAGTGTTTAGGCCAACAGAGAAGGCTTTGCTGGCCCTGACGGTCCACCACTGCATGTCATCAAGGCTAAGGAAAGAACACAGCACTGCTGGTCTTGCGTAACTAGACCTTCAGACTGACGGCAGAAGGTCTGGGAACTTTGGCCACTTTGAATGGCCAGGGCCTGCCCAAGAAGCCATATAACTGACAGGTACAGCAACCAATCACGTTTCGTTTTGTGCCACATCATGTTGAGGGGCGTAGAAATGTCTACTTTTGAAAATCCAGCATTTAGTTGATCCTGATAAGCGCTCGTTGTCATAGTTGTAAATATTTTCCCCATAAGAGTGGGTGCAGCCATTTGTAATTTTTTTGTGTCTGGCTTCCGGTCTCATCCACTTCCAGCTATTTTTAGCTGCATAAAAAGCTCATTTTGCTCCTTGATATTGCAAACTGGTGTGTCTTACCATATTATTTTAATGTATTATCTTAATTGTGAACACACTGGTTGGTGGTGCAAACTGTTTTACCGTTTACTGCACTTCGATATTCTTCTCGTTATTTCCCTATGGCGGATTATGAACCGGCCGTCTAACACATTACCAGAAAACAGCTTACTTCCGCATTAAAAAATAAGGTGGATAAGGGGAGAAAAGGACGTTTCCAGGTGGAACGTTAAAGAATGCGACACACACATCTCCCGAAAATATAATCTAACCAATCTGATGACGACTTAGAGACTGCTGAAAAATGATAAATGTGATCATTTCTTTTGGAGGTGGATGCCTGCTGTTTGGGGATGCAGTCGCGTAAGACAGTTCTGGCAGGCAATTATACAGAAATACTTTGACGACAGACTTTGCTCAGGCATTTCAGAATGACCATAACAACATTGTGGATGCTGCGGAATGAGATCGGTCCACTGGTTAGACGGATTTTGTTTTGATGCGTATGGAGGAATTTATCCGGCAAATTCGTTTCCATCTCCCATTATTTGCATTAACCTTTTTTTTGCACAAGTCAAAAACAAGCATAAAACTTTTTTTTGCAGAGGATTTTTATTCAAAATGTGGCATTTCGAACTCGTTTCTGATGTGATACTTCAAAATGTGCATAAAAACAGGGTAATGGAAACATAGCTATAGTCAATTCCAGCTTACAATTTGTGGTTCCCAGAACATTCTCAAAATGAGCATCCTAACATTCTTTTTGGTGAGCCAAGAATGGACTCATTGGCTACATACACACTGTAAGTTTCAGGAGTGACAACTGCATTTAAATGCGGGAGTGAGTACCGTCAATTATCGTTCCATGTGTGTACGGAACAGCAGTCACTCCCGCATTTGTAACCATAGCAACATTTTGGCATCTTGTGGGAGTGAATAAGAATTCATTTGGTATCTGCCATTTTTTGGCTAAAGACTCTCTTTGTCTGTCGCTTTAACTAAACTACCACTGATAGACATACTGTGTTTTGTTTATGCTTGGGAGGCTGCTTGACAGAGCGCTGTCTTTCAGTGTTAGACATGTTGTTTGGTCTTAGTTCAAAAAGCTAGGCATTCAGTGGAGTTAATAAAGTGATCTAATGCGTATATGAGATATATATTTTTTGGAGTTATAAAATATAAAGCATTTAGGTGTTTTAGTGTTTTTTTTGTGCTTGTCCTTGTTTGTCGTTGTTTTTTTTTCTATGAAGATCTGACAACAATGACACTATACCACAGGGCTTGTGAATGCAACTAGTCCCGTGTCAAAATGTGCTAAGATTAAGACTTCTTTCACTGTTGTTATCTCACACATTTCTGATGTGCTTTTAAATACATCAACAACTAGCTGTTCTGTTCAGTTCCATACACACTGCGTAAAATTTCTGTAAATGCGGTTGTCACTCCTGTATTGTAGTGAATTATGTGTGTCCAGAACACGATTAAGGAGTAAAAGGTGAACTGACGACCGAATTTAGCTGCAGTGTGTACGTGGCCATTGACTGTTTTCTAACCTCTCTGTAATGTTCTTTAAAAGGTTAGTTTATTTTTTATTAAAAACAGAAACCTAAAAACAACCATTATTTAACATTCTTATTATTTAACAGTTTTTCATAGGTTGTCATACAGTCTCATGAAAAAAAAAAGGTACAAAAACTGTCACTGGGGCAGTACCTTTTTAAAAATTACAAAGATGTACCATTTAGATAGTAATATGTTAGCTACTTTTATGCACCTTCAATTAAGAGTTCAAAAATAGTCCATGTGACATCAGTGGTTCAACATTAATTTTGTGAAGCTACGAGAATACATTTTGTGCACAAAAAAAAAAAACAATAATAACGACATTATTCAACAGTTTCTTCTCTTCCATGTCCTGTGTCACCAGCATCCACACGTATGCATCGTGGTACTGTCGAGAACATGCAACAAAGACATGAAAGCTGAGAAATTTGTTGAATAAAGTCTTTGTTTTCTTTGCGCACAAAAATGTAGCTTTACAACATTTTGGTTGAAACACTGATGTCACATGGACTATTTCATCGATGTCCTTACTACCTTTCTGGACCTTGAACGTGTCAGTTGCGTTGCTGTCTATGCAGGGTCAGAAAGTTCTCAGATTTCATCAAAAATATCTAAAATAATTTGTGTTCCAAAAATGATCGAACGTCTTAAGGGTTTGGAATGACATGAGGGTGAGTAATTAATGACAGAATTTTCATTTTTGGGTGAACAAAGGTGTACCTAAAAGGTACCGCCCCAGTGACACCTTCCATACCTTTTTTCTGAGTGTGTACAAACTCACACACACTATACACAAATATCCAAGTCCCACATTTCTTGAGTCTTACATTCTTTACCAAGCTACAGTTTGTAAGATTTTGTTTGACTAGACTAGACAGTATTTTTTCGCCCGTCACCCCTCCTGCCATGTTCTTTTGCCCATGCAGAGAACTTGTCAGAGACTGAGAGTTTTCTCACACCCCCTCATGTTCATTTGTTTTATTTCTCAGGCGCTTGTTGTTGTGTAAAATGCAACAGTGATGATTATTTATGTCTTTATGCGCTTCCTCCACGTACCCACAAGCTAAACAAAAGTGGAAAGAGAGAGGTGTGAAGCCCAAGCAAGCCTCTTTGACAACTTTAAACTGTATAGCTCACAGAAGCAGAAAATAACTAATTAGGATTGTGGTTCTGACAGCCCTTATATGTTAGGCTGGAGAGTCTGGCCCTTTCTCTGGGCCTCTGAAATCTGCTCATCTCACACATGACTGCACACAGGAGTGCAAGGGGCCGTCTGGAGGACCGTCCAGGAGGCCTACCTGAGAAAAAAAGAATTGCATCACTGAAGCATGGATAGATACTTGCACAGTGCACATGCTGAATCTATATTAAAATCAGTTTGTCTGTGACTCGTTTTAGCTTGTGATGTTTAAATGCTGAAATTCAATAGACTTTAGGCCTTCTGGCCTACCAAGAAAAATGCTTGATTCAGTGCTAATATTTGTCACTTACCAACAAAAAAACTATCGTTTAATTTTTGCAAGTCTTATTTGCTTATCAAGGCTGCATTCATTTGATCATACAATACAGTAAAAAAGTAATAGTTATATATAAAAGTAATAGTTATATATTAAATCCATGTATATTTAAAATAATTGTTATTTATGTTAATATATTGTAAAATGGCAAAGCTGCTTAACTCCTTAATTACTCTATTACTGTCTTTAGTGTCACTGGATCCTTTAGAAATCATGCTAATATGCTGATTTGGTGCTTAAAGGGATAGTCCACCCAATAATTAAAATAGTCATCTTTTACTCACCCTCAAGTTGTTCCAATCCTGTATGAATTTCTTTCTTTTGTTGAACATAAAATAATATTTCAAAGAACATGGGTAACCAAACAGTTGATGAACCCCTTTGACTTCCATAGTATGGAAAACAATACTATGGAAGTGAGTGGGATCCATTATAGGAGAAGTCCAATTCCAGAACAAAGATTTACAGAAAATGTACTCACCCCCTTGTCATCCAAGATGTTCATGTCTTTCTTTCTTCAGTCGTAAAGAAATTATATAGTGGACTTGTATGGTGCCCCAAGTTTGAACTTGCAAAACGCAGTTTAAATGCAGCTTCAAACGATCCAAAATGCGGTTGTAAACGATCCTAACTGAGGAAGAAGGGTCTTATCTAGCGAAACGATCAGTTATTTTCATAAAAATAATACAATTTTTATACTTTTAATCTCAAACGCTTGTCTTTCTCTCCCTGACTCTGTTTTTTTTTCCGGTTCATGACAGTTAGGGTATGTCGAAAAACTCCCATCTCATGTTCTCCGTCAATGTCAAAATCGTCCTACATCGCTTTTTTTTTTGTTAATTTGATCTCCTTTGCATGTTCACTTTGCATAGACTGGGTCAGTACTTCTGTAGCGATGTAGGGTGATTTTGAAATAATTTTTGTAAAAACATATATATATATATATATATATATATATATACAAATATGATTGGAGTATTTCAACATAGCCTAACTGTCTTAAGCCAGAATACACAGAGTTCAGGCAGAGGAAGACAAGGCGAGTGTTTGCAATTTAAAAAGTATATAAATTGTATTATTTTTATGAAAATAACCAATTGTTTTGCTAAATAAGACCCTTCTTCCTCGGGATTTGGGATCGTTTGAAACCACATTTAAACTGCATTTTGGAGGTTCAAACTCGGGGCACAATATCAGTCCATTATATGGAGAAAAATGCTGAAATGTTTTCCTCAAAAAACATAATTTCTTTACGGCCAAAGAAAGAAAGACATGAACATCTTGGATGACAAGGGGGGTGAGTACATTATCTGTAAATTTTTGTTCTGGAAGTGGACTTCTCTTTTAACTGTTTGGTTACCCATATTCTTAGAAAATATCTTATTTATGTTCAACAGACGAAAGAAATTCAAACAGGTTTGGAACAACTAAATGGTGAGTAAATGATGACATTTTAATTTTTGGGAGAAATATCCCTTTAAGAAACAAAAGAGCAGCATTTAATTGAAATAGAAATCTTTTGAAGCATTTTAAATGCCTTTACTGTCATTTTTGATTAATTTAATGTTTCCTTGCTGAATGAAAGTATTAATCTTTCAAAAAACATAAAAAAAAATACTATTCAGGGTGATCTGGAAGCCTTAGCAAGTAAATAAAGTAAAATAGTAGTATAAATCCACCTCTAACTGGAAGGCAAAATGGGAATTCTGAAGGATTGACAATCTTCAGTGGCTGAGAGTGTAGAGATTGCACATTTAACTGTTGCTGCAGGGCTTCACCAGCTACATCTTAATGGGAAAGTGTCAAAGATAAATCCTCTAATAAAAAAAACGTCTCAGCACGGCATGTGGGAGACTCTGAAGCCAGTTGGAAGAAGGTTCTATGGTCTGATGAGACCAAAATTGAGATGTTCGGGCATTAGAATAAATGCCATATTTGGCATAAGCCAAACGCTCCACATCAGAAATACACCATCCCCACAGTGAAGCGCAGTGGTGGCAGTATCATGCTGTGGGAATGCCTGGCAGGCTTCTGAGGGTAGAAGGTAAAAAAAAACAGTGCAATACAAGCAAATCCTAGAGGAAAACCTGATGAAGACTACAAGATACCTCCGGCTTGGCAGAAGACTTATTTTCCAGCAGGACAATGGCAAGGGTAAATCCATAGATACACAGCAGTAACTGAAAAACAGCGTTCATGTCCTGGAGTGGTTGCGTTCACATTTTAGTCCAAGCTCGAGCAACTCTGCAAAGTGGAGGATGAATGAGGAAGAATTGCAGTGGCCAGATGTGCAAAGCTGATAAGAGACCCACGTACAGACTCTGAAATTATTTCTAAAGTTGCATTTACTAAATACTGTGGGTTTTGCTTAGTGATGCTTGCCAGTTTGGCAGGAAGAAATATTATTCTGTCAGTCAAAAAAAAGCCTATAAACTTTCAACACATCAATTAATGCTGCTGTCAAATGTAACGTTACATTATGAGATTAAAGCAGAAGTCCACTTCCAAACATTCACATATAATGTACTCACCCCCTTGTCTTCCAAGATGTTCATGTCTGTCTTTCTTCAGTCGTAAAGAAATTATGTTTTTTGAGGAAAACATTTCAGCATTTTTCTCCATATGGACTGCTATGGTGCCCCAATTTTGAACTTCCAAAATGCAGTTTAAATGCGGCTTCAAACGATCCCAAATGTGGTTGTAAACGATCCCAGCCGAGAAAGAAGGATATTATCTAGCGTAACGATCGGTTATTTTCATAAAATAATACAATTTATATACTTTTTAATGTCAAACGCTTGTCTTGTCTTACTCTGCCTGGACTGTTTTTTTCCGGTTCATGACAGTTAGGGTATGTTGAAAAACGCCCATCTCATGTTCTTTCTCAGTTTCAAAATGCTATATCGCTGTTTTACCGTTTTTGTTAAGGGTGTTTGATCTTCTTTGCATGTTTACTTTGCAAAGACTGGGTCAGAACTTCTGCAGCGATGTAGAATGATTTTGAAATGATTTTTGAATTTGAGGGAGGAAAATACGATCTGAGTTTTTCGACATACCCTGTCTTGGGCCAGAATACACAGAGTTCAGGGAGAGAAAGGCAAGACGAGCGTTTGAGATTAAAAAGTATTTAAATCGTTTCGCTAGATCGTTCCTTCCTCGGCTGGGATCGTTTACAACTGCGTTTGGGATCGTTTAAAGCCGCATTTAAACTGCATTTTGGAAGTTCAAAATCGGGGGACCATATCGGTACATTATATGAAGAAAAACCCCAGAATGTTTTTCTCAAAAAACATAATTTCTTTACGACTGAAGAAAAAAAGACATGAACATCTTGGCTGACAAGGGGGTGAGTACATTATATGTGAATCTTTGTTTTGGAAGTGGACTTCTCCTTTAAATGTTTAAACTTTCATAATTCGATTTTTTTTTAAATGCCCACATTTTCTTTTGTTAAACATGAATTGAATGTTAACATACTAACTACTAAAAAATATATATATTCACATTATTAATAAGAAATAGAAAATTGTTTGTCCTTCAGGTATGTTTTTCTTTTCTTTCTCTCACTAACTTGGTTGGAACATTCAAAGAAATACTCATTCAAAGAAAGCTCTTTCAGTAGCATCTCTCTGTGGGAATAACCTTGATTTTATTACTGCAAAAGCACTCTTGACTGTTGTTTACCGAAGATAACAAACACTTTTCTCAAGTCATGCTGCAAAGTTGCATTATGCAGGCAGCTAAACTGAAAACCATTATTTGGACTGTGAAGGTAAATCCAGACTTTGTGAGGAACATGTTCCCTTAATCAAAAACATTCCCCCTCGAGGTTTCTGAGAGACAGCGGTGCCATTTTCCCTGACTGTGAATGTGATGGTTAACAGTGTTGAAGAGATCTAATTTATATGGCATTATTCATTAATACCCTCTGTGATATTGATGGGCCTCGGGATCTATGCGGCCCTACGAATCCAAAGTCCAAAGCTACCTCTCTGAATCCCACTACAAAGACTGTAATTAAGCAGTAGAACAGAGGAGATGATGTGTGTCAGGTGGTGCAGAGGTTTTCAATAAGATCAATGTTTGCCTCACAGACTCTCTGACAGCAGACAGTGTTGTCTAGCTTTGTATTGATATTTACTTGAAATCCTGTGCAGCTTGTAGTTAATTCATAACCCTCTAGTTCTGTGGGGTCGCAGAGACCCCAAGGCTGTTTAAATAGCTCAAAAAACTTAATGAATCCGTTTGATTCTGATTATAAAGAAAATTTCAAAAACATGCGTCAGACAAAGCTGAACATTATGTAAAAACAGCATCCATTATTATTGGCACCAACACAATCATTTTTGGATGATTGCATATCTGATATTTCTGCCGTGTCCATGCAACGATTGGGCTTTTTATGCCCAAAGTGCTTGAGCTTTTTGCCGATACTAAAATGCATGTTAATAGAAAGCTAAGAGCTTCAGGAGAGTGCTCTGCTGTCATGGCACGACATCACCTCCAGTGTTTCTAATTAGCTTATTTGGCCGGATCTGAAACGGTACGTCTTGTTAGAAAAGCAGGAATTTTACATGAATTGGATATCTAAAGCCTGAAATCTGTCAGGCTGACATGGTGCTTTGTGCTGTTGACTTCACAGGATGTCTAAAAGTGGTTGTTGTTCATAAATCACGTTGTTTTTTTGTTTCTTTCCCTCTCTCTCAGGGACTCAAACCGATGGATCACAATGGACTTTCAGATCCCTATGTTAAGCTGCACCTGCTGCCTGGAGCTAGTAAGGTATGCGCCTGCTCTCCCCTTGGAGAGCATTATTTTATACAATAGAAGGAGGCTTGTAGTAATATGATTTATATGTTTTATGGCAGTGGTTCTCAACCAGAGGGATGGAACCCATTAGGAGGCCTCAGGAAATTTCCTATGGGGCCATATGATGACTTAAAATGATTCATATTATTATTAATAATAAAATCCTAAAACACACAGTGTACACATCCGTTAAACAATGTCACTGTGAAGCAACCATAAACGCTGACTATTAAAGCGTCAGTTCACCCAAAAATGACTCACCCTCATGTCGTTCTAAACCCGTTAGACCTTCATTCATCTTCAGAACACAAATTAAGATATTATGGATGAAAATTAAGGTTGAACCAATGATTTCACATGGACTATTTTCACAATGTCCTTGCTACCTTTCTGAACGTGAGCGTTGCTGTCTATGCAGGGTCAGAAAGCTCTCGTATTTCATCAAAAATATATTACTTTGTGTTCTGGAGATAAACGAAGGTCATACGGGTTTGGAACGACATGAGGGTGAGTAATTAATGACAGAATTTTTGGGTGAACTGCCCCTTTAAAAGCTCATTTTAACAAATGTATTTTTGGTAAATGCTCTCAAAATCCTGAGTCGAGTATAATTTTAATAACACAGTATTTCATTTGTGGTGTAGACACAATGTACTGTGATAGCTCATTTTATTCTATTGTACTCTGTTTTCAGAACAAGCTCTACCTGTAGTACATTCCAGTTAAAATTACATTTTAAATCACATCAGTAACCTTACTTCAGATGGAAGGTTGCTTGTAGGAGGTGCTGTTTTTAATGCATTTTGTGTTAAATAACTGGAACAGTCAGATAGCATATTTAAAGTAAAAAGTGAAGCAGTCAGTTAAGTTTACATTATTTAGTAAACTGATTTCCACTTAAATTAAAAAAAAAAAAAAAAAAAAAGATGTGATGTCACGGGGTTGGTTGGCTCCATTGGCCAGTAAAGTAAAATAAGCGTTTCTTCACTTTTTGAACACGCACTTGTTTTCAAATGGAGGAAGACAAACTTGAAATGACAGTGCATAATTGCTTATGCATTTGAGCCAATGTTACAGCACCGTTGTTACCTCGCTTAAGAGAAATGTCATGTATTTTTTTATATTTTTAAACACTGTTACTCATAAAATCGTCAGAGCAGCGCTAACAACATTAGTGCGTATGTTAAGGTGTGCGCAAACTGTATTTGTGCATGCCTGTAAGGGAGAGAAAGTAATAATCTGTCTTTTTTATCCTATAGTTTACTGTATTTATTTGTTTGCCCAGTGAGGTTGTGGGTTTTGGTTATTTTGCTGTTTTAGGCCGTAAGGACCTTTAAAATAACTGAAATCATGTGGCGAAGTGATCAAGACCTGCCTGGAACTACGTTCGCCATGCATTTCCCTGAAAATAATTGCAGACTTTAGAACATTCGTCAGCCAATCAGACTCAAGCATTCAACGGCCCCGTAGTACAACTAACATTAACTAAAGGAACCTTATCGTAAAGTGTGACCAATTCGTTTTAGTGTCCTGTTAACAGCAGGTGAGCTTATTGTATTCACAGGTGAAAATAAAAATATTAGAGACCCCAAGGCTGTTTAAATAGCTCAAAAACATACTTGATAATGAATCAGGTTGAATCTGGTTATAAATAGAACAACACAACTTCTTTACTTTAGTCTGAGGTATTCAACTTCAAATTAACTCTTAAAAACACTCTTTTATACCAACTTTCTGTCTCAATGTGGGTCTAGAATACATTAATCAAACTGACCAGTGCTACTTTGAGATCTAAATGCCAGATTTTCCTTGTCACTGAACAGCCTCTGTGCTCTACAAATTATCATCATGCTTCTCATTATAATTCATCTGTTTTTGACCAGTACCCTCCAGGCTCATCCTGCCAGCAATCCACTTAGCAACTGACAGCATAAGACTCCTCGAAGTCATTCTCCTTCTGTATGGATCATATGTCCTACAGAACAGCTGAACTCTCCTTCACAGGGCTACAGAGTAATTGAATGGGATAAGATATCTGAGTTAACCCATTAAGATTAGGAAACACCTCACAGATGTGCCAGATGAGACAAAGACCTAGCGTTAATCGCTTCTTTCTTTCTTCTGCTCCTTTCTCAATAAATGGTGTAAGAAGGTGCTTAAGCTTTGAATCATGACCGCCAACACTGGAAGGTCAAACTAAATATTATATGAGCTGATTTATTTTCTATTAATTCTAAATGAGGTTTGCCATTTTGCAACCCTGTTATCAAAATGTGTTACATGTCTAAATACAACATTTAAAACCCTTTTCATGTAATTTTATTATAAATACATGAACAGTGTCAAAACTGGAAGATCTGTCTTTTTAGCTTGTGCTTATTTAGTAAACGAGTGCCAGAGTAAACAACCACTAATCTACAAACGTATCTGTCATCTCTTCCAGGCCAATAAGCTCCGTACCAAGACCCTACGCAACACTCTCAACCCTGTCTGGAGTGAGACCTTGACGTATTATGGGATAACTGATGAAGATATGGTTCGCAAAACACTCAGGTACCCAATCGAAATCTATATATTTATCACTTGCCGCATATTAAGAGGAACAGCATTGCTCCTATGACATATAGGTGAGATCAGAAAAAAAAAGGATAACAGAGAAAGTGTTGCGCAAAGCAAATCAAGTTAATAAGTTTAATGAGGGCTTTTTAAAAATGTCAGTGGTGATTGAACTGAGATCCTACTTTAATAAGAAAAAAGAGAGAATGTAGATGTTTTCTTAATTAAGTGTCCATGGTTACATGATTCCCATGATCCAGTTGTAATTGGGTGGGTCAGGCCCACACCGGGCCCCCATGCGGTGCTGAGGCTGAGACCTAATTACAAGCTGAACAACCATTTGCCTTCAACAGCTTCAGTAATTCTTGGATCGCTGCCATACAAGTACTGAATAGAGTGTAGCGGGACGTTATGGCATTCATCAGAATGAAAAGCCTCCAGTTGAAGGACCGGTGAAGGAGGTAGAAATTTGCTTTTCACTCTGTCTTACCAAAACTGATCTAGTAGTTGGGGTGTTCATTAAACCTGTCCGTTCCTGTGCCGGCGTATCAGCACTCTGGAATATGGCAGTACGTTGGACGTTATGTGACCCTGCAGAGCAATTATCAGGATCTAATCACTCCAATTAGCTGGCTGCTGATACTGTTAGTTTCCCCTACATGTTTAACTGTCAACAGAAACAAATCATTTGTTTTCGCCAATGTTTTTGGGTGTTTTTTATTATTTTATGCAATGTTTTTATGCTAATTCAATTAGCATCTGTCTTTGAATATGCATTTGAATATGCAGGGTAATAACTGTCAATATTAAAAGAAGTCAAATTCAAATAAATTGTGGTAACACTTTAGTATAGGGACCAGTTCTTACTATTAACTAGTTGCTTATTAGTATGCATGTTACTAGTATATTGGCTGTTTATTAGTACTTAGAAAGCACATATTTTGCATGGCCATATTCTACATTCTTAATCAAACCAAATACCTAAACTTGACTACCTTACTAGCTACTAATAAGCCGTAATTAGGAGTTTATTTGAGGCAAAAGTCATAGTTAGTAGTTAGTTAAAGGCACAATATGTAATGTTTCACCGCTAGAGGGTGCATATTCAAAACAAACTGAGAAATACAGGTGTAGTTTGATGACACCATGGTTGAGTGTGGAATCATGGTTGTTGTCTTCATCCCTACAGCTGATGTAATCCAATGTCAAGGTTTAAGCCAGTGTAAAAATTTATTAAAGGGGTCATCGGATGCCCATTTTCCACAAGTTGATATGATCTTTTAGGGTCTTGATGAAAAGTCTATAACATGCTTTGGATAAAAATTCTCAATTCTCAAATTCTCAGTGGTAGTGTAGTAGTAGTGTAAAAGAACACCCTTTTTACCTTGACAAAATCAGCTCTGCAAAAATCATCTTGTTCTGGTCGAGGTTGCTTTAAATGTTAATGAGCTCTGCTTGCCCTGCCCCTCTCTTCTGTCTGTGGAGTGACATCAAAACAATGGAGGTCGGACTCTTACAGCTGATTTAGGGTGGGTCTGAGGTAAGACGCTCATGTCAATCAACTATCGTGGGAGCGGCCTCTGGCATCTGAGAAAGGCTCAGTGTGAAAAAGGGGATATTATTTTTACAGATTAATTAAAAACCACTGCATGGATTTTTATCATTATAGGGTAGATTTGTACATACACTGCCAACACACATTAATGTTCAAACAACATGTAAAAGTGAACTTTGCATCCGATGACCCCTTTAACGCCACTGTAGTATGAAGCAGGGTGGTGAAGCGAAACAAGGCCACTGGAGTGTACCAAATTAGCTCAAAAAGGAAATGTGTATATAAATAATTACAATTAATTGTAATTAATTACTATTATTTATAGCAGCTGACAGTAGTAACTGTAGCAGAATTAATATTACCATCAACTAATCTGTTCATCCAGCGAACGTTCAGTGTACTTTTATATCAACTTGTGGCTACAGAAAATAACTTTCTTACAGTACTAATAAACTAGAGAATGTAACAAGATCAGGAATCGTTAAAGGCATTGATTTCTGATTTAAAAGCAGTGACAGAATCAGAAACTCATGTATTTGGCATCACAGTTCTTCCCAAAATGGCCTGATGTTTCAAAGAATCCATGATGTCCTTCATACAGTCCTGATTTCCACTTCCTGCAACAGTAAAATACCCCTGTAACAGGACTGGTCCACCTCCATAATATTGAGCTTTTTCTTAAACGGCCTCAAAGGCTTTCTGATACAACATATTTTAAGCTAGGGAATAAGGCCACCAGCTGTGTCTCTAGGAACTTTAAATGTCTTGGAAATCTTCATATAGCCTTAAAATGATTTCATCTATAGCTTCTCTATAGATTTTGTGAGAGCTCTGTTGACTTTGTCATGTTAGCTACTCAAATTAGAGTTTCTGAAGGTTTAATTGTGTTTTAAGACAATTTTGTTCCCCACCGTACAAATAAGTGACTAAAAACATACTACAATACAAATTACGTTATATGTTGACATTATCACTTTTAATATGCCTGTAATCAGTTATAGATGCAATATTTATCTTCAGTAAAGCTTGTATTTGTAAAGCACTGAATAATTTTGATTGCAACTGTATAATACACACTCTCATTTAGATCATCAATATACAAACTCATAAAAACCAATCATGGTACAGGTGAAGTTATATTAACTAGTGATTCTATCATAACGCATGCATAAAACAGTATACAGTGCAAAAGACAATATACAGTCAGGAACAATAATAATACCCACTTTTTACCTAGAAATATGCATTTCCTTCATAGAAAGGTCTTGCTATGAATTAATGAAATGCGTCCTACCCTATGGGCAGTACGTGTAAGAGTTGCTCTGCCCGCATTCCTTTGAGCAATAAAGCCAGTGTTATCAGATGATTTGTCATTGCTCGCCATGGTAACCAGAGGCCTGTTCTGCCTTTTTGGGTGTTAGTTAATCTTCAGGGGTTGTCCACAGAGCTTTAACACATAGTTTGCATTTTATGGGTGAGGGGGTTTGCTGAATTATTCATTAAATATAATGAATAATCGTGATTGTAAGTAATTGGTACAGGAGCGATAATGAGAAACGAGCGTGACACAAAACTCAATAGCATTGGAGCTTTTATTATGCCACAGTCAACCGCTTGCACTCCTTCCGATCATGTGTATGTGGGGTAAAGCAGTGCTGTTGTATCATACTAGATACATTTGAGTAGGGCTGCAACGATTAATCGCACGATGGAGCTTGATGGAGCTTTACTACTAATCAAAGTACCGGCTTCATTGACTAAACGCGCCTCACGACATCGTGCGATTAATCGTTGCAGCCCTACATTTGAGTGTGTTGAAAGTTCTGATATAATGCTACTCTATTAAAGCAATTGTGTTTCCATGTTTCTACAAAATAAATAAAAACTCTCGGAAATCGAGAGTGTATGACGTCAAAAGCAGTCGACGCAATGATAACGGTCCGTTACATTAGTTAAATTGCTTATTTCTTTGGATTTAAATGCTCTTGGAAACATTTGCGATATTGTAAGTACAGAAGTTAACAAAATATATAACACTGTTCAAGTGGATTGTGGAGATTTTAATCCAAAAAATCTTATATATTGTGTCTTTAATAGTAAGAACTGGACCTTAAACTAAAGTGTGACCATTGTTTTTGAACATATGCAACACTAACTTTACAATCCGAAATAGTTAACTCAAATTATATGTAAGGCATTTTAAACAAACTTTTTACAGTTTTTGTAACCAGACTCTTTAGACCTCTCATTATTACCTCGCGTCATAATTCAAGTTGGCAATTGCTAGAGGTCTTTAGACTCGGTGCCAACTGGTAATCAATCTATCATGACTCACTCCTGCAAACATTTTAAAGTTTTTCATGTCATATTCTTTATTTTGGCCACCCTCTGTAAGTCATATACAGTGTTGCCTGGTGATTTCACCCCAGCTGAGATGTCACTGGCCCTTTCTGAGTGGCATTTACTGCCTCGCAAACATGACCGTAGCAAAATGGGTTGTTTTTTTTTACAGAGCTTGATTGTTTAGTTTGCATTGAAACCCTGTGCAGTGATTGAAATGCTGCATTAGGATAATAGCACAGACAAAGTGACAGTAAAGATTACACCACAGAGGAACATTAGTCTCCACTTGTGTGTATCATTACATAACAGCTGTGTTACACACACAATATCCCTCAAATCCATTAAAAGCAGATTAACCAAGTTGCCTGAGTAGAGAACCCACTTGGCATTGTCTTTCTAGTTAAATGTTACAAATATAAGAAAAGGGTTTAATGTATCAGATAATGAGGTCAAAAGTACAAATTTTACACATAAATGGACATTTTAATGTTATCTCCTGATTAATGGAATAAATGTCAGTAAATTAAAATTTTGTGTAGCTAATTTAACTGCACGCATTCATCTCAATGTTGCACATGCTGTCTGCAACACAAGTCTCTACAGAAAATGGCCATTGATTACTGACAGAGCACTTTTTGGTCTTTGTCAGTGTTAACAATTTATATGGGCTGACAAAGCATTAAATGGGAATCAGATTTCAATTTGGTGTTGATTAGCTCTTACTTAATATGGATTAGTTTTCCATTAGAAAACTGCTTGCAAAGGAAGCTATTACTCTGAGGACTTTTCTACCTACCATCGGTCTGTGTCTCAGACACACCAGTATATAAAGAAAAAATGTCCTTAGTAAGGGGAAGAAGTATTAACCAATGTCCCAATACTTTGGCCAGATGAGCTTTTATATAATTCAGAATTCATAGCTTAATGCCAGTTTATTGAATCTCATAAATGTTCAATTGAACATCATATACTGACTATAAAATACTTATAGCAAAGGATACCAGTGGGGTCAACTGTAATTTTGTCAATTAAACAAGATGATTTAATGTGATTACATTTTTTTTCTGGCTAAAAGACAACTTGAATGCCAGATACTTAGACTATAACCGGAAGCCACTCTACATGTTTTAATCCTGATTATTTTTATTTAATCTTATCAGGTTCAGGTGCAACTGACCATTTCGCAAAAACCCGTCTCCCTTAGTTACTGCTGCTACGTTCGACAAGCACTCTCACACCACACATCATGTTCTCACAGAGTTAAAAAAATACATCATAGGGCAAAGAGGACACTGACAACGCTGACAGACATGGTTACTTTTGGTATGAAACAAAGTCTTAACTTTCAAAATTGAAGTTTCAAAGAAAAATTCAAACAAATACCAGTTTGTGGCTCTTCTCTTTAATGTCGCTGTTTCACTGTCACGCCTCAGTTCAAGCGGCTCGTGAACCGGTCATCTCTTCTTTATTACTAGTTATAGCATGAAATAAATATGAATGAACATCAGAAAGTATCTTGCTTCAACCGTGGAAAGACGTCAATATGCACTGTTTTTTCAAGTTCAAGTCCACCGTTAATCTGCACTCATTTCTGTTGGAAACTGCAACAATATGTACTTATTGGTATATATATTTTGCGTCTCGCAAAAGCATTCCCACAGGTACGTTTTCGTCACGAGACAAGGTTTAAGAAATGTCGTCTTATTAAAGCTACAGAAATTATTCAGTCCAGAGCAGTGAGTGATTTTCTGTTTATATTTTATTGTTTGGGTCATATTAACAGGGTAGACAGCATTATACAGTTCCTCCAGGATTTCACAATTTTTTTTCGTGAATTTTGCGATCCAGATGTCTGATTTTGTGATGGTAATTTCCAAAAAACTGTGCAAAATTTGCTATGTTTTTTTAATAATTATGATTGCACATTTACTTGATTGTATTATGTTAGATTCACAATAATCTTACATGGCACAAAGAACAAACAAAATGTATGACTTTTGTTTATTTTGCTAAGAAACAAATGACAACAGGACAAATAAGTACAATAAAAAGGTAGATAAAAACTATTATTTTGCTGTTGCTGCTACTGTTGTTTCATGAATTTTAAGAAACTACAGTAGGCTTACAGCAGGGGTTTCCAACCTCTTTTACACGGTTTGAAAATATTCTCGCAGACAGGGGGGATTATAGGCCTGAAATTACAATTATTAAGACTATTAGACAGTTATATACTGTTTTCAGCGCATGTTGAAGTAGATTAGTCTCTGAGAGAATATGTGCAGTGATTGCAGCGTTAGAAAACTCTTTTTTTAACTTTCACTTTCTGTATAGTGAATTGTAAAGTTAAAACTGAAGTGAAAATGTTCACCGGCATAACTATTGTGCAAAGTTTGATATCCATTGACTCGCCTTCATGGTTTAAAACAGAAATACTTCCAATATTGCGACGTAACCGCAAACCCCCATGCGTATGCATCTTAAATGCAGGGAGACGTGAAAGAGGAATCAGCTCGGTATGCCGCACTGTCTGAAACACGTCTCTGTGCTTGTGCGCGCTTCGGGTGTTTGCGAGAACAGCGCGTAAGTAACGAATCCAGTTCTGTTTCATTTCTTCTTCTTGTGGTTTTAAATAGCTTGAACGTGTAAATTGGCAAATAAATCTGCGAAATCACATGCCAAATGTGGGGTCTGGACCTGGTCCGTACGTATCACGGATTGACTGCGATCCGTTAAAACCCTAATAGGCTATATGACAGATCAGAGCCAATGCTTCAGGGAAATTGCTTTGCAATGACTCAAGCGAAAGTGTTGTGTTCACTGTTTCACACACACAAAAAAATGCAACATGTTGCTGATTTTGTGTTAGATTCAGTGATCGTGGAATCGCTGAAAACTGGAGGGTCTAATTATAGGTACTGTATATTATGCTGCTGTCACTTAATATACAGATCTAATATTAAGAAGATATAAACAATACACTGTTAATCTGCACTCATGTCTGGTTTGTTTGTCGGACAAAAATTGCAGAGTAATCTAGAGCAAGTGACGCGATGCGCATATTCGCTTTGCATTTGGTGTGAACGCACTATTAGGATGTGGAATCCAGGGTTGCCAGGTTTTCACAACCAAACCTGCCCAATTGTGTTTTGAGGGGGAGTCCCCCATTAAGAATCACGTTCCGGGGTGTAAAATACATGTTTTTTGTCTGGGTTCCACTGGTAAACTCGCATTCCAGAGGCTAAATATGATGTTATTGGGGTCGCTTAAAACTGCGGACATAAAAAAAAAAAAAAAAAACTGGAACAACATTAAAATAGCCCAATTTTGGCTACACTGGTAGAATCCTGGGGTACGAATCCCGTGAAAAACATGACTCACAATGAAAGAGCTGAAAGATGAGAGGTCAAAAAACAAGTTAAAATGGCACACTTGCGATTGCATTTTTACGTTATGTTCATACTGTCGGGTATCAGTTTAGGTGTAGTGCAGATGGTACATTATTTTTGAAGCATTAGAGTTATAGCACCACTCAATGGACATTTCAAGTAAGAACTGTGGTGACACCTACAAAAAAAAAAAACGCTCTTTTAGCACCACTCAGTGGACATTTCTGTTGAAAACTGCAGTGATATGTACTTATTGGTACATATTTCGGACCAGGTAGAAGAACTGTCCTTTTATTGGAGTTACAGAAATGATTCAGTCCAGAGAAGTGAGTGATTTTCTGTTTATATTTTATTGTTTGGGTCATATTAACAGGATAGACAGCATTATAGGTACTGTATATAATGCTGCTGTTACTTAATACTAGGGCTGGGCAATAATTCGATAACGATAATTATTGCGATATAATTTTCCTCGATACAACGATATGAAGACTGATAAATTTTTCTATATAATTTTTCGGCCTGAAAACCACGCGCTTGAAAAAACCAAGCGTGCGCATCGCGACCGCGTCGCTTCCGTTATGAACGTAGCTGCCACGCGCCTACATTTGAAATAACGAACCTGAGCGCACAGAAGACGCGATATGTGAACGGCTCCGTCACGCGAGCACTAAACAGCGCTGTGAGATCCAGTGTGAAACACTTGAATTCAGCGATGAACACAAATGACTCTGTGACTCAAACTAGTTTAAAGCTGTGTGCAACGAGACAGTCAGAAGGCTTTTCAATCTACACATCGCCATCATTTACCGTGGATTTACTGTAGTAACACTCACTGCACCATGGTATTGTGGCAGCAATGTGGGATATTCACACTGAATTTTATTACAGGAGTAATTGTATATAATTATAGTATGTATGTATTTGTGATTAAGCTATAGCATGTGTGCATTTATAGTGAATGTTTTTAGACTACCGTTTTTCATACAAATAGTCTACCTAAAAAACTATGTAGTTATATTTTTACCATGGTATTGAGGTACCATTATGTGTGATTTTACGGTTAATCATGATTTAAAATGTATGCTTGCTACTATGTGATACCAGTGCTTAATTTAAAAAACAATTTTTACAGATGTTACTGATTGATAATGAACAAAAATTTACCTCTGCATTCTCAAGCTAATATCAAATGTGTATTTCTAAGACACAAAAAAAGTGATATTATTATCATTATTATTATCATTATCAAACCTGTTTCTTGATTTGAAACAATATGACTCAGAACATGCAGAAATAAATTTTTCTATTTAGATATTTATTTTGTTAAGGAAAAATTACTGGTCTGGTTTCTACAACTTTCACTTAGGAGCAAAAATCTGACTTTAAACTTGAGAGAAATAAAAATTTGACATTTATTGTGATAATTATTGATATCGACCGATATGAAAAAAATTATCGTGATAATAAGCCCTACGTAATACACAGATCTAATATAAACATGCAATTTCTTTCCCAGATGTTTACCTTTATAGACATAACTGACTGTTAACATAAACGTGTAAAGTGTGTATTTGTATAAGCGCAATAAGACATGAAAGAGAACTTAGTTTAGTACTCACATGCCGTATGACAGCTGTTTTCTGTGTGCGTGCTTCAGATGTACACTCAGAAAACCCTGTATCAGAAGTTTAAACTGATATGGCTTTAAAATGCATGATTTTAGCACAATAGACATGATGATCAAAACCAAACAGATGTTTTTTGGCAGAGTATCTGACATACGAGCTGTAAAGGCCTATTTTGGAAAAGGGGACGGGGGAACAGCAGCTCATTTGCATTTAAAGAGACGAAAACAGCGTGTTTCGGATCCACTCGAAACAGGCATTTTCAAAATGATATGATAAATGATCTGTGGGGTATTTTCAGCTGAAACTTCACAGACATATTCTGGGGACACCTGAGACTTGCATTACATATTGTAAAAATGGGCATAATAGGTCTCCTTTATGGAACTGTTACTATTGAGACTTAAATACTGTAGGTTTATACCAAATTATGGCAGATAACTTGTACTTTGTAAGTTCTGAAAGTCAGGAAAAGGAAAAAACTGCCAGTAAACTCCTAATAGAGATGAAATGGAACAATGTGACCTACAGTCTGTTTTTTCTAAGCAAACTTTGATGTTGCAAGACACTAAAAAGTTTGACACCGACACCAGGTTCATGGCGGCGGCGTCTAGACAGGCCAGAGCGAGCGAGAGCAGGCAGTTATTGTGACTCGCAGACTTTTCCCGCTGAGATTGCAGCCCTGGGTTTGGAGGCTCCCAGATTTGTCTGGACTCAGTGTGAATTAATGAGGCAGAGAGTCTGCGCTTCAAAGGTCACATTTCTGTGCTTAAACGCTGCAATAACAGCTTCATTCAACATAGCTAGAGGGAAGGGGACGGTGGGATGAAGCTGGTTGATTTTATAGTTTAGAAAGGTTGACCTGAGGCCTGGGATGAGGTTTTCTGGCTGTTTTTAGAAGATGCGCTCCTTTGGGATGAGGCTGTATGATGAAATGATCCGAACATACCGATAAGTCGACTGAAATCAGGCACTGATGTTTACTGTTTTGAGGTAAAGTACAGAAATGTGTCTGTGTGCATCTGTAGACATCTGGATCGGGGAGGACCCACCTGATGATTCACCATTGCTTTTCTTTAGGGCTGTCTTAGCCAGTTTCCATGGAAACCAAAAGTCTCCCTCATAGGCCTTTCCTTTAGGGATCGCTCTTGTCCTTCACGTAAATAAACTCCAAATACTGGCATATTCAGCGTCTCACCTCTAGCGTTTATAAAAACTACATTTTCATTATTTCCGAATGCAGCGTTCTGGCACTTTATAGCACCTTAAATTCTCTAAGTAAAGCCTGTCTGTGTCCACATCCTGGTGATAAAATTGTTGTCTTATGTCTGGCTTGCTCTTGTTTGCTCTTGATCACTTTGAAAGGAGGGTACAAATGAAAGGAGACAGAGGCGCTCTCTCTAACAGGAAGTGACATCTTCTCTTTTAGTTCCTCTGTAACATTATCATTAAATGACACTGGCATTCTGTGCTTCAGTAGTTCAGAGATTTAACATCAAATTCTAGAACACTGGAAAAAAAACGCGTAGGATTTCTGTGAAACAGTTTTTATTCAGAAATTTCACAAATGTATACAAAGAAATGGCAAGTAACACTGAATTAAACATGGAAACATTTTGAAGTAGAAAGACTGAAATGAAAATGGTTTTCTTGTAAAATGTACTCGTTAGTCAAGAAGTAAACATATGGCTAATGTGAATGCATAACAAGTCACATGAATATAAGCAGTGTTTGAAGATGAAGGACTATTGGGAAAACGTTTTGCCAGCTGAAATATCTTCATAATGTATTAATATACTCATAATAATTATCAATTTGCATGTGTGTTGGGCAGAGGTTTACAAACTGGGGGTGCTGGAGGATCTGTGGAAATATGCAAGTAATGAAAATGTTGCAAGTAAAAGTTTGCAACATTTGTATTTTTAAGGCTGTCAAAGTAAATGCAAATCAACACAAAATAATATGGACATGTAAAATATGTTCAACAAAATAATTGTAAAAATATCTGCCAAATTTAATATTATTGTTTATTTCTACTTTAATAACAGCCCTTGTTTAAATCATTATTAATAAATAACAAATCTGTTATGATTTCTATACAAATATTTAATACTAAATACCATTTCAGACTATTATTTAATAAAAAATTTATTAATAAAAAACAAACCTGTAATGATTTCTGTGAAATATTTAATTACAACAATTCTTTAATAAAAAATAATTGACAAATAACAAACCTGTTGTGATTTCTATAAAAAATGTAATACTAAATATTATTTAAGACTATTATTTAATAAAAAATAAATAATTAATAAAAACAAACCTGTTGTGATTTCTATTAAAAATATTTATTACTAAATACTTTTTAAGACTATATTATTTAATTAAAAAAAAAACTATTAAAAAAAATAAATTTTTTATGATTTCTATAAAAAATCTTTAATACTAAATATTATTTAAGACTGTATTATTTAATAAAAAAATTAATACATAAATCTATTGATCTTTATTAAAAATATTTAATACTAAATACTATTTAAGACTATTATTTAATAAAAAATAATCAATAAATAACAACTTTTATTTCTATTAAAAAAAAACATTTAATACTAAATACTATTTAAGACTATATTACTTAACAAAAATAACAAATCTGTTATAATTTCTATAAAAATATTTAATACTAAGTATACTATATTATTCAGTAAAGGTTAGTAAATAACTTATTGGGAAGTAAATACTTTCCAGATAATAATTTAATAATTGGCCAATATAAAATACAGTTTCATATAAAACAATATAAAAGCCAAATATTTCATTTAAAAATATATATAATATCAGAATGATATCACAGTAGACAAACAAATCTCGATATATGAAAATATATAGCTGCCTGTATCATTTTTAAAGTGATTCCTCACAAAGCAATGATTTTATTTAGAGATCCTCGGCATCAAAAAATTTGAAAACCCTCAAGTTAAAATATAGGAGTCGTAAATGTGATGTACGCAGTCAGGAGCCTTTGTATATAGCATCTCATGGAGCTTTAACCTTTCAGGTTCTCACTTTTACAGCATAATTCATTATTATTCACAATCTTCAAATCATCTCATCTGCAGGGAAAACTTTATGGACAGCTTCACAAAGAGACCCACAGCACTCCTACAGAGTGTAAGTCAGACATGTACATGAAGTCAGGCTTCAGTCTTTCACACTTCCACACAATAGAGCTCTGAGGTGTTATCTCTCTCCAGCATTCGGTCTTTCCCATTATTCACCAAACCTCATTTGGCGGCGATCTTCGTGTGCCGCAGATGAACATCAAAGTAGTGTTTTAATGGCGGGCCGAACTCCTCCCGTTGCTATGAAAAGCATGCGATTTATCTGAAAAGGCACACCTCCATTGCCAACATCATCTCAGACAGTGACAGCTCTATTCAAAGCCAAATTACCCATACAAGTGGCTCACCTCTCGTGCCTTTATACCTGAGAAAGCCTTTTAATTTACACCTGCGGTTTAAGGATACAAAAATACTATTTGCAAACACATTTCCCGGAACGTTTACAGACAATTAGATGCAGCTTCACTTTTTATTTTTCTTATTTTATAACTCAAAGGGATTTATCTCTGCATATTAAAACAAAGACGACTACAATAGAAGGCCATTAGAATAGCTCTTTTTTAACAGCAGGAACCCAGTCCTCTTCCAATCTCAAATAACAAGTCTGTCTCTCAGACAAATGTGCATAGTTCATTCATTTCCCTCTCAGCATTCTTTTAGCTCAAAATATGCCTGATCTAAATTTCTATTACATGTTCGGATATTAAAATTTGGCCGTCTTCATGAACTCTGAAATTTTACTTCCTGCTGATATTTTTAGTGGGAATTTAATATATTTAACTCACGGGCAAGGTTTAATTATTTCATAAATGAAAGCAAAAACTTATATATATAAACTACTGTTCAAAAGTTTGGGATCAGTAAGATTTTTAATGTTTTATAAAGAATTCTCTTATGCTCTTCAAGGCTGCATTTACTCAAAAATACAGAAAAACAGTACTATTGTGAAATATTATTACAGTTTAAAATAATGTTTTAAATTTTAATATATTTTAAAATATAATTTATTCCTGTGATGCAAAGATGAATTTTCAGCATCATTACTCCAGTCTTCAGTGTCACATGATCCTTTAGAAATCATTCTAACATGCTGATTTATCATCTTTTTTTTTTTTTGGAACCTGCCATTCATTTTCAGTAGTCTTTGAATAATAAAAAGTTAAAAAGAACAGCATTTATTCAAAATAGAAATCTTTTCTAACAATATAAGTCTTTGCTATTAGTTTTTAGCAGTTTAACACATCCTTGCTTTTAAATGGTAGTTTATATTGTTACAGCAGATTTCTATTTTAAATAAATGCTTTTTTTTTTTTTTACTTTTTATTTATTTAAAGAATCCTGAAAAAAGTATCACAGGTTCCAAAAATATTAAGCAGCACAACTGTTTCCAACATTGATAATAAATCAGCATATTAGAATGATTTCTGAAGGGTCATGTGACACTGAAGACTGGAATAATGATGATGAAAATTCAGCTGTGCATCACATGAATAAATTACATTTTAAAATATATTCACATAGAAAACAGCTATTTTACATTGAAATAATATTTCAAAATATTACTGTTTTTTCTGGATTTTTGATCAAATAAATGCAGCCTTAATGAGCATAAGAATCTTAAAAAAAAAAGTCAGTCATATTATTTTTTCATATTATTTTTGTTTCTATTTTATGTTTGAGCAGATACTCAGTCTTCAGTGTCACATAATCCTATAGAAATCATTTTAATATGCTGATTTGTTGCTGAAAAAGCATTTCTTATTATTATAAGTATTTAAAACACTTACAAAAGTGCTTTATTTAATATTTTTGTGCAAGCCATTATTATTATTTTTGTTGGTTAATTGAAATCTTTTGTAACATAAATGTCTTTACTGTCACTTTTTTTATCTGTTTAACACATTCTTGCTGAATAAGAGTATTAATTTCTTTTAAAAGTCCTTTTAGTAAGGACCATTGTTTTTTACATCTCCTTAGAACTTTTCTACCTCACATTCAGGATTGCCTTCGCAAATTTAAAGCCAGGCACAAATATATCTGGCTCACGCAGAAAAACACAATGTACTGTGATTGCCTATGAGAATAGCATTGTACGAAAATCCCAGAACTCCCCGCACATTTATCCAAGAGGACAGTTACCATTAAACATACGCACTACAGTAATCAACCAGAATCAAAACAAAACAGAAAAGGCAACATTCTGGAAACAGCATGAAGAGCAATCCAGCGCACACAGCCGTCTAGGGAAACAATCCTATCCACGTGTAACATAGCAAGGGAAAGTGCATTTATTAACCTGATCTTTTGGACATGCCTGAGAGCTGCTGTAGCCGCCCAAAGCCTCATTCAAGACCTTCATCAATCTGCCGGGGTAAGAAAGTGTGATTGCCTGTTTACCTGAAACATGACTGAAGTCTTCAGAGAGCTGAACTACTGAGGCAGGCTGAACAAGTTAACATCAATAAATAGCACTGGTATGTTACAAATACACAGCTAACTTCCAGATGGGAATAGAACAAGCCTTCAGGAATTTATTGTTAATGCAGTGGAAAGGTAACAATTGGAAATAATGTGGATTGGGAGGAAATTCTATGTGTTCTTCCTTAGTTTATCGACAAGGCTGTGTAACTCAAATCGATTGAACCGTAGACATTGCTAGACCTTATTAAGAGAGGCTGTGGCCCTACTGTGTTTCATCTCAGCCCTCCTAAATATCTGATTAGTTTTAAGATTATGGGGTTATTTCAGTTTGATTATCTCCCTTACTAGTTATTAAGAACTTTGGTTCATTAAGTTTTTTCATATCCCACTTGCCAACGGTGGATGCTGATGATAGACAGCATTGGATGCCAATATTCAGCTCTCAGATGCATGCTCCTATTTTTCCATCTGTGTAATAAAATAAAACGCAACCAAATACACCACCGTTCAGAGTGAAATCCTAGAATCTCCTTTTCTACATTAGTCTGTTTAATGTGTTTTATTGTTGGACGTCCTGATGGGGCAATTTTCTGCAAATGCATCGTGTGAAAATGTTTTTAGATCATAAACCTTCACAGACGATGCTGTAATTGCCACTATATACCTAAAGTGGCCCATATGCTTGTATGTATATTTCTAACACCGTTTTTGTGGAGTTTTATGATTTTTGCTGGAGAGGGAGTTGAAGGAATAAGTCACGTTATGAGGTATAAAGCATGAGGATTATGGCAGTCCTTGAAACTGAGACAAGCAAACGTGTCTAGAGTGAAAATGTGTCTGGATTTTACTGTCTGGATCAGCACTGCTGCCATGAGAGACACGATGCACTGGTTTCATTTGGGAACATTTCAAATGTATTCTACAAACACTGGGGTCTGGTTTTCATTTGTTCAACATTTTTATTGGTCATACATTTGAGCTCCAAAGTTTACATACACCTTGCAGAATATGCTAAGTGTTAACATGTTTTACCAAACTAAGTTGGATCGTGCAAAATGCATGTTATTTTTTATTCAGTACTGACCTGAATAAGATATTTCACATAAAAGATGTTTACATATAGTCCACAAGAGAAAATAATAGTTGCATTTATTAAAATGACCCTGTTCAAAAGTTTACATACGCTTGATTCTTAATACTGTGTTGTTACCTGAATGATCCACAGCTGTGGGTTTTTTTTTTGTTTGTTTGTTTGTTTTTGTTTAGTGATAGTTGTTCATGAGTCCCTTGTTTGTCCTGAACAGTTAAACTGTCCGCTCTTCTTTAGAAAAATCCTTCAGGTCCCACAGTTTCTTTGTTTTTTCAGCATTTTTGTGTATTTGAACCCTTTCCAACAATGGCTATAATTTTGAGATTCATCTTTTCACACTGAGGACAACTGAGGGACTCATATGCAGCTATTACAGAAAGATCAAACACTCACTGATGCTTCAGAAGAAGAAATGATGCATTAAGACCATTTTTTTCTTCTGGGAAACATGCAAGTATCTTCTGTGGCTTCTGAAGGGCAGTGCTAAATGAAAAAAATATGATGTTAAGGCAAGACAAGAAAAATGTACACATCTTCATTCTGTTGAAATGTTTTCAATCCTGGCTCTTAATGCATTGTTTTTCCTTCAGAAGCATCAGTGAGCATTTTAACCTTAAGTAATAGCTGCATATCACTTGTCCCTCAGTTGTCCTCATTGTGAAAAGATGGATCTCAAAATCATACAGTCATTGTTGGAAAGGGTTCAAATACACAAAAAGGCTGAAAAACAAAGAATTTGTGGCATCTGAAGGATTTTTCTAAAGAACAGCGGGCAGTTTACCTGTTCAGGACAAACAAGGGACTCATGAACAACTATCACTAAACAAAAAAAAAAAAACAGCTGTGGATCGTTCAAGTAACAACACGGTATTAAGAATCAAGTGTGTGTGTAAACTTTTAAGCGGGGTCATTTTTATGAATTCAACCATTTTTATATGTAAATATACGTAAATGTCTTTTATGAGAATTTATTCAGGTCAGTACTAAATAAAAAATAACATGTATTTTGTATGATCCCTCTTATTTTTTGTAAAATAATTAACATTTTGCAGATTTTGCAAGGTGTTTGTAAACTTTTGACCTCAACTGTATATATGAGCAGTATCACACAAGTAACAGTGCATTATGGTTGTATATCGGCACAGTTGTGATTCGGCTGTGGAAACTGTGAAGCATGAAAGGAGATATTTTGCAGAATGTTCATGCTGCTTTTTCCAGTAAACAAAAGTAGCTTTTTGTATTGTTCAAAGATCCAAAAAATATAATAGTTCTATAAAAGTACTCCATTAAACTCTTCTGAAGCCATATGATTTTTTTTTTAAACAGGCTAACAGACTAAACTTTGAGTAATATTAAGGAGAACTTATTGGATGC
This sequence comes from Cirrhinus mrigala, assembly GCA_036247105.1. Taxonomy (NCBI): domain Eukaryota; kingdom Metazoa; phylum Chordata; class Actinopteri; order Cypriniformes; family Cyprinidae; genus Cirrhinus; species Cirrhinus mrigala. The sequence continues at coordinate 12,787,977 of CM070011.1, forward strand.
CACGTACCCACAAAAAAATAAACGGCGCATAAACTCAATTGTTTTCTCAGCTTATCATCACATGTCAGGTTTGAATGAGCAAAAGCTTGAATGAAATTTGAGAGCCTTAGCAGAAGAGAGTATTTTCAGTGACTTGCGTTTGGGTCTGTCCCATGCATATATCATATAGATTCAGAAAAGTTTGAATAACACAATAGTCATATTTACTTGTAAGGTATGTTTATGGTGTTTTCGGTGTCCTTTTTGCAACTTGACAAAAATCATGCACTTTTATTGTTCGAGAAAAGAGCAGCTAGGATATTCTGCAAATCTGTCATTAATTACTCACCCTCATGTCGTTCCAAACCCGTAAAACCTTCATTTATCTTCAGAACACAAATTGATGAAATCCGAGACCTTTCTGACCCTGGTCTTAAGGGTTGAGTAATTAATGACAGAATTTTCATTTTTTTAATGTTAACTATCCATTTACTAGAAAGAAAGACCTTTAGCTTTCATATGGCATGAGGGTGAGTAAATAAAAGATTTTCATATTTTGCTGAAATCATTCTTTCTTCTTTTGACCAATTCACCATCTTAAACACATGGATTTGTTGTTATTCTGCCCATCTGTTCTTTCTGTAAATGAGAGATTTCAGGAGTAAGTACTTTTTTCCCCCCTGTGAATTACTCATCTTTATCCAGTCAAATGTTATTATTGACCTGTACAAAACTAAAAAAAAGCTGTGCCTTTGTTCCTACCCCCACATATCAAGCCGTTCTTGCCGATGCTGCAAATAGCACAGAAAACTCATTTCACAGTGAGCAACCTCAATGTAAATGAACATCTATAGTAAAAAGATCCTCCATGGAGCTTCTGCTATGGATTCTAAATATATGGGATATACTGAATAATCGGTCACACTATGTATTTGACTGAGAATAAGTGCTTTTCAAAAACGTTATGAAGCACAGATGGTGGGGAATCAGTTTGTAATGCCTGCCTTCAACACTTGACTGGATATGTGGATATGTACTCCTCCGTATATTTCTTTGAGTGAACAGATTTTATTATTAGGTTCAGACGGGGTCAGAGCAGTTGTAGTTAAGTTTAAATAATGTGTTTTGAAAGCTTTGAAATGGTACATCAGATTAACATGGAGATGAAAGTCTTTTAAAAATCAGTCTTCTCACTAGCTGCATAAATCCTTTACAACCCAGAACTCATAATGTCAATCTTTTGTTTTCATCCAGGATTTCAGTGTGTGACGAGGACAAATTCCGCCACAACGAATTCATTGGTGAAACCCGAATCCCCTTGAAGAAACTCAAACCCAACCAGACTAAGAACTTCAGCAACTGTTTGGAGAAACAGCTTCCTGTGAGTTACAGTCATTTAGAGTTCATCTCTGGAAATGAATCAGTCTAATGACGGAAGAAGTTCAGTTGTGCTAATCATCAGTGTGGTTGTCTGTGAGTGATGGAGAAATTGAGGGAAGTTTGAAAGCAACATAAGGAGATTCAGATATCAAATTGATTAGGACGTCCAATGTGACTCTCATTAGAATCAACATATTAATTAGAAATCAGTTATCATTGAAGCAACATCCTCACATCCATCAACCATCTGAGACGGACATGACGGGCTTACAAACACCAGCAAACAATACAATGTGAGAAAGCTATAGGCTGCTGGAAGAAAACTAACAAGTATTCGACTGCTGCTTGCATTGCTTTTCTTTGCAATACATTTTTGTTTCACTAGATAAATACCACCATGAATGTATGAGGAACACACTACCATAAAGCACATGTGTGTGTTAGTATTCCCAAACCATACCCTATATCTGAAATGTTATACTCCAGTCACAAACTAAAGCTATGGCTCAGCAGGAAGTCTTTCGTCAGTACCGTGCCTTAAGGTGTGCAGCTCTGCAAGGATCAGCACAAACTCTTGCTTTATATGGTCTAGGAGGAGGAGAAGTAAAAAGGTTGAGGAAAGCAATTCGACACACTTCATTGTAGGCATGTCTTCTTCATTTGATGGTGGTGGATGTAGGTTATAAGGCATGATTACTGTGCTCCATGGATTGACAGGATGAGCAGGTAAAGGGTGGGGGTTGATCTCATATAGTATCTTTGATGAGAGTATCTTGCTTGAAAGACAGGGGTCATATAAACCTAGACATTTTCAGTAGCTGATTGAATCAACTGATAGAATCTTTCCTTTTATTGCTATTTATTACAAAGCTTGCTGGAATGATTGATTCTGATTGGTCAGTCACAACATTCCAAGGTTCTGTTTTCAACACAGATCAATATTTTGTGTCCAGTTATTTACTTCTGTGCCAAGTAGCCATGTAATAAGTGGGATAATGTACATCCAGCCAGCGTACATTATAACTTTGCATCAGGGTCCTGATCACGCTGTCAGGGTTTATTATGTGATAACAATCAGATGGATGTGCATTATCTCTTACTTGTCACATAAAATCTGTCCTTTACTTAGGCAATATCACATAAAAAAGAACGCTGTTGTTCTGATTTTGGCTGTAGGCATGACATGCAGTGTGATATTGCTTTGATGCAACAGTTTAATAAACAGTTAACGTATCGAAACCAACAAAATGTTGCGGTGATTTGAGCTGTGAAGGGAACCAAATGATGTCTCTTAGTGAAATATGTAATAGAAAACCCATGAAAGATTTACATTTAAAAAAAATCTACATTTTATACATATTTTGGACTATGGGGAGGGGGGCACCATTTTTTTAAAGATGTAAAATGGTTTCACTCAGTGAGCTACTGGCTCTACCTTTTGTTATTTTTACCATAACACAACTCGGAAAGTAAAACATAGATACAATGTCACATAGTGCAGTTTCTGATTGTAATTTTCAGTCGAAGGGCAACAAGAGAAGTGATGTAAATCTTCACTGCTTTCTTAGCGATAAGAAGAGGAGAAAAGAATGGGAATATGCCTGTGGGTGAATAAAACTTCATAAAGACCCACATCTTTGTGCTCTCCACTTTTGCCCTGATGCCTTTGAGGCTTTTAGTGACCACAGCTACTGAAAGAGCTCACAGGTGGCAGAGACAAGAAACGCTAGATGCCATCCTGGCAGGATATAAACATACCGATGCTTGTCATGACGCCACAACCACAGAAGGAGTTTCTCGGTGCGGATCGATGGCCGCAATATCACTCGATATCCTGGGGTGTTAAGACTCCTTGTGGGAAAAAAAATCAATGGTACGGCATTTGGTTTAAACCTGTGTTTATATCCATCGCCACCTGTAAGCTCTTTCTGTAGCTGTGGTCATCATATCAGTATTTTATTTTCCGAGTTGTGCTGTGGTAAAAATAGCAAGAGGTAGTGCCAGTAGCTCACTGAATACAACCATTTCACGTTATCAAAATAATGGTGGCCACCCCCCCCCTCGCCCCCAAACCATAGCCCACAATGTGTATAAAACGATGTGGATTGTTTAAATAACGTAACTCTTTCATGGGTTTTCTACTACACATTCAGTAAGAGACTTCATTTACTCTATATTAACCCATACAAGTCTTAATACCTGGGATTCCCTTTATTGATTCTATTTTTGACCTAATCGGTTAAATGAAGGATTCCATTACCATGTTTTTGTTTTCACACCCATATCCTGATAACTACCAAAAATCAGTTTATTAAAGGTTTTAAGCAGGAAACTTGTACATACTCCTCTATGTTTGCAGTTTCTATTACTAGTTCCTACCACTTCTTCGGTTGCATGAGATAAGAAGACAATGTATGATATTTTTCCTCCTCCCCAAAGCGAAACACAAGCTCTGGTTGAATGCGCTTAAATCTGCAGAAGGGACACCTTCCTGTTACACACATCACACAGCTCTGCTAGGATCAGCACAAACCACTATATGTTCGAGCAGGAGACAAAGAGAAAACATTAGTGTACTTCAGTAAGTTGAAAAAGCACAGGTTAAGGGGTTTACATGCAAGGCGAAATCAGGGTAATGGGCAAAAATCTAGATGTGTCGATAAGTTTATTCCTAAGTCATTTAAGACCATATGGCAATATGAAAGTAAAAAGGCCAATATAAGAAAATGCATTTACATTACCACATCTGTTGTCAGCTTAAAGGATTAGTTCACTTTCAGAATTTTACTCACCCCTATGTCATATAAGATGTTCATGTCTTTCTTTCTTCAGTCAAAAAGAAATTAAGGTTTTTAAAGAAAACATTCCAGGATTTTTCTCCATATAGTGGACTTTAAAAGGAGCCAACAGGTTGAAAGTCCTGATTGCAGTTTCAATGCAGCTTTAAAGGGCTCTACACTGTCCCAGCTGAGGCATAAAGGTCTTATCTTGCAAAACGATAATTTTTCCAACAAAAAAAAAAAAATTAATATACTTTTTAACCACAAATGCTTGTCATGCACTAGCTCTGCAATGCGCATGTTCATGCATTGTCCAATCATGTTGGAAAAGTCATACATGATCAGTTCTTCGTCTGTGTACTCCGGTTCAAAGAGGTAGGGTGGGCCGAAAAACTCCATCTCGTCTTCTCTTCAAAATTGTCCGATGTCATTGTTTTTTACCTTTTTTTGTAAAGGGTGTTTGACTTTCTTTGCATGCTTCCTTTGTAAATACTGGGACGGTATTTCTGCCTACGTCACGTGTGCATGATTACGTAATGCGTGAGGTCAAGCTAGTGCAAGATGAGCATTTGTTCTTAAAAAGTAAATAAATTTGTATTTTTTTTAGAAAATGACTGATCGTTTCACTAGATAAGACTCTTATTACACAGGAAAAATCCCTAATTTCTTTTTGACCGAAGAAAAAAAGGCATGAACATTTTGGATGACAAGGGTGAGTAGATTATCAGGAAATTTTTATTCTGGTAGTGAACTAATTCTTTAGTTTAATCAGTTTAAGAACACGCATATAAACGCACTCAATGACTCACTTAAAAAGACAGTCCCTTGTCGCCATTTACTGGTTTAAAGATGGAACCTGCAGAAAATCCTCACAGCAGTGGCAAGCAGTGACTTCTTTAACAGAGTATGCTATGGTAAATAACACCATGACAGGTGTCAATTCAAAAGTAGGGCTATTGCCAAGAATACCCATTAAGTGGCAGTACCTTCCCCAAACACAGGATTAGTCAAGCATGAGAAAAGCAAATAGAACAATAAAAGTAGATTTTTTTATTATTATTATTATTAGTTTGCTCAAGCATGTTGCTAAATAATATGTTTTCAACATACTCTATGCCAAAAATAAGAAGATATGTTTTCAGTGGACTTTCAAAATTTGCTTTGCAAGTAAAAATACACAGTTATGACTGTTAGTCAAGTTCGTTTTGCATCAAATGTAATTTTGGAGTCGGCACTGATAGCCCCGTAGCAGAGCCCAAGGCAAAGGCGTTTGAAAATCCATGAATCTTTCTCAAACCCACCCCCTCTCTCTTTCCCACTTCACTTCCTGTCAATACTCTCCTGTCAAAATAATGGCAAAAAGGCCCCAAAAAAACACATATTTTTGGTAATCAAGATCTGGCAGCAACAGCGCATTTTTCTGTTTGTGCTAGCAATTTGCTAGCAAACGGAAAGCTTTTCTCGTGCATGAAATCACCCACATTGCCAACAAACAAAAAAATTCAGGATAATAATGATGATTCATATGTATATGGATTCTCATGAATTTGGGTGAGCTGTTGTGGGTCCACTCACTCATATCCATGGGTGTCCAAACCTTCACTTAATAGGCCAATTTCCTGCAGAGTTTTCAAAACACAAGTTTCTAGTGAGTCTTGTGAAAATCTTGATTAGCTGGTTCAGATGTGTTTAATTAGCGTTGGAGCTAAACTCCTCCGTACCTCCATAACCAGCACAGATTTGCATAAAATTACAGCCATTTGGCAAAGAGATAATTTACAGACAGCTGCATACTTATTCCAAGCATTGTGTTATGTAAGCCTTATGATCCACCTTAAATGACAATGGAATTTATAGTAATGTTAATATTTAGCCAGTCCCTGAACTTGTTCTTTCAGTGGCTTTGGTATCCAGAACATTTGCATCTTTATGGACTGAATGCCCCTGATGCACAGACTGACAATGTGTCTGGAACACACGACACAGACAAACAGGGTGACAAAAACAGTATATATATTTTTTAAAAAGTCAGTCCTGTAGGACACCGCTTAGTCAATCAAATTACAGGACTGAAACGGTTATATAATGACAAACGTATCCCAAAAGTCTTGAGTTTTTTCTTGGTTACTTTTCACTTAGCCTTCATGAGCCAGTTTTAAAAAGATAAGCACCACTGATTTAGTCAATCAGTCTTTCAGTAGAAAAAATATTAAAATTATATTTGACAGGTATGAAATGCTCCCCGACCCTGAAATTTTGCAATTTCCTAGCAAGTTTTTAAAAGTTGTGGAAGTAGTTTTCAGCTTTATTCACTCCTATCTATTAATTATCTGTCACCTACCTGAAAGATTAGCACACAGACTGATCTGGGATCTGCTCTAGAGCTAGAGGTGGCAAAAGTTAAACACAAAGACTGACTTGGGATGTGCTCTTAGGCCTGAGAGTGACTCCACCAGCTGGCAAACAGTACGAAGCGTGTTTGTTGTGTGAAGAGACTCTGTAATGTGTATGCGAGAGCGTGTGTGTGCATGTGTGTGTGAGTGTGTGATCTCCAGTGGGGACGGAAATGAGACAGCAGTGTGTGGGGGATGAACAGAGACGCCTCCTCCACAGCTAATTAACTTCATGCTTGACGGCTTTGGTGGGTCCACAAACTTCTGAGTGAGAGAGAGAGAGAGAAGATTTACCTCACATTCAACAGTTGAGATGATCTCAGCTCTCCTTCTGCATTGCCATAAAATGTATAGACAAGAAAACACTGGAAAGAAGAGAGTTCTGCATGAAATGTATTGAGCGAATTAATAAATTATCGACCGGGACACAACATATGTGTTTTAATAGAAATTTCTGCCTGTTTATGAGCTGATAATGAATGCAACCAGATTCATAGAATTTCCACATAAATATTTATTTAAGTACAAGCTACATCCATCCTTTTCTTTAGAGTTCTTAGACATTAGACTGACGGCCATGTTTTCTGTTTGTCTCTGCGTGTGTGTGTCTCAACACAGATCGACAAGACAGATGACAAGTCTCTGGAGGAGCGAGGGCGCATCATGATCTCTCTGAAGTACAGCTCTCAGAAGTGTGGCTTAGTGGTGGGCATCATCCGCTGTGCCCATCTCGCTGCCATGGATGCCAATGGCTTCTCTGACCCCTATGTTAAAACGTAAGTCACGTCTCCCACTATCATCTGTCTTTTCTGTCCGATAAAGTTCACTAGTAGTACAATAGCTTTTGTAAAAGCACAATGCAACTGTTCATGTGCAGGAATACTAAAATAATCAGAATCCACATAATTTGCTTTAGTAAAAACGTTTCGTGTGAAACAGAAGATCCATGCATATGAGTATGTAAATTACAGATATCAAAGGAAATCCAGCTTGCTGTTGCTGATTCTAGTAAAGCTGGTCGACTCAAATCTGTGGTATAACAATAAGACAGGATTTTTTTGTGCATTCAAGTCAGAATACATTAATGTTTTTGTCAAAATTACAAAAAATATGAGAGAGATTTTCCTTAAAGGGATAGTTCACCCAAAAATGGAAATTCTGTCAAACCTGTAAGACCTTCGTTCATCTTCAGAACACAAATTAAGATATTTTTGATGAAATCCAAGAGCTTTCTGGCACTGCTTAGATAGCAACACAACCACCACATTCAAGGTCCAGAAAGGTAGTAAGGACTAGTCTAAGGACTAGTCTAAGCAGGGTCAGAAATCTCTTGGATTTCATCAAAAATATCTTAATACCTTAAAAAGCATTTTGATAAGAGCCATATTTCCTGAGTAAAATACAGTTTATTTTTATAAAACGCAAAAAGTCATGGGATCCAGTCATAAAAACAGAATTTAATGTTTAATACAGAATATCAACAAATTTGGCTATTTAAATATAAATCCTGCATGTTTTGCGTGCCTCTGTATGAATGAATGGCACAGATGCGCAGTTTCATTTACTACACATGTACTGAAGCACACGTGATGCTCGCAGTGTTTTCAGCCTCTGCTGCCTTAATATAAGAGTATATGAATACATATATAGGCATGGCCAAAAATATCGGCACCCTTGCAGTTCTGTCAGAAAATGCAATACTTCTCAGAAAATTGTTCCAATTGCAAATGTTTTCATATTCATGTGCTTATTGTTTTTGTTTTCACTGCAACAACACAAAAAAAAACAGAAGAAAACTCAAACTTGATACAATTTTACACAGAACTCAAAAATGGACTGGATAAAATTATTGACACCTTGTCAAAATTGCAAGAAATAATTGCTTTTCAAGAATGTGATGCTCCTGTAATTTGTATTTAACATGTGGCAAGTAACAGGTGTGGGCAATATAGTAATCACACTTGCAACCAGTTAAAATGGAGAAAATTTGACTCAACCTTTGTGTTGTGTCACACTGAGCATGGAGAAAAGAAAGAAGTGTAAAGAGTTGTCTGTGGATTTGAGAGAAAAAAAAACTGTGGAAAAACATGGACAATCTCAAGGCTACAAGTCCATGTCCAGAGATCTTAATGTTCCTGTGTCCACTGTGTGCAATATCATCAAGAGGTTTACAGCCCATGGCACTGTAGCTAACCTCCCTGGACGTGGATGAAAGAGCAAAATTAATGAAAAATTACAACGAAGGATTGTTCAAATGGTGGATAAAAAAAACCCAGATTAACTTCTAAACTAATTCAAGCTGATCTGCAGACACAGGGTACAACAGTGTCAGCTCGCACTATCCGTCGCCATCTGAATGAAAAGGGATGCTATGATAGGAGACCCAGGAGGATACCACTGCATAAAAAAGCAAGACTGGAGTTTGCCAAAACTTATGTGACAAAACCACAATCCTTCTGGGAGAACATACTGTGGACAGATGAGACAAGAGTAGAGCTTTTCGGTAAAGTACATCATGGCACTGTTTACAGAAAAAGAAATGAGGCTTTCAAAGAAAAGAACACAGTCCCTACAGTCAAACATGGTGGCGTTCCAAGTGTTCAGGGGTTACTGGTGCTCTTCTGGCACTGGATGCCTTGACTGTGTGAACGGTATCATGAAGTCTGATGATTACCAAAGAATTTTGGGGCGCAACGTAGTGGCCAGTGTCAGAAAGCTGCGTCTCCACCAGAGGTCATGGGTCTTCCAGCAGGACAATGACCCGAAACACACTTCAAAAAGCACTCAGAAATGGTTACAAACAAAGTGCTGGGAGAAGGCATCCTTCAAATCTGAATGACCTGGAGCAGTTTGCAAAAGAAGAGTGGTCCAAAATTCCAGTAGAGAGCGGTCAGAAACCTATTCATGGTTACAGGAAACGACTGATTTCAGTTATTTTTTCCAAAGGGGGTGCTACCAAATATTAAGTTAAGGGTGCCAATAATTTTGTCCAGTCCATTTTTTGGGTATTGTGTGGAATTGTATCAGATTTGACTTTTCTTCTCTGTTTTTTGTGTTGTTCCAATGCAAACCAAAAAAATAAACATGTGAGTAGCAAAACACTTGCAACTGCAACAATTTTCTGAGAGAAGGGTTGCATTTTCTGACAAAATTGCAAGGGTGCCGATATTTTCGGTCATGACTGTACAAAACCAGAAGACGTTTTGGATATCTTGAAGCAGAAGTTTCTCTTTATTCAGAAACTAGCTGTGCGTCGCTGCAGTCATCAAAAGTCGTCTCCTTGTTTCTAAGAAAAAGTTTACAACACTGTACATAATCTCTAGAACTGCTGTGAGAGCATTTTACTGTTACTTTTGAGAAAAACCATCATCATACAAACAGAAACATAAAGGTCTTCACAGCAAATAAAAGTTACTTTATGTAATGATAGTGCTACTACTACAAATAAAAATATTAATAAAACAATATTTAAGAAATATTGACTAGAAAAGCTGTTTACCAGAATTTATTTACCAGATAATTGTAAATACACAACAGTGTTTCTGAAAAAAAGAAATGAATAATATGATAAATCTATTCTTTATAAAATCTAATTAATCTTTATAAAATGATTAGACATGCTTTTAATTCTTAAAATGGAATCCAGAAAATCAATGGAAAACAGATTCACAGAATTTGATAACAATAAAACTGAATTTGAGAAAAATAATAAAACATATGTCATAGGGCCTTAAAAATGTAATTTTTGTTCAACTTTCAATGAATTGCTGTTAAATTGTGTAAGTTTCATGATTTCAATTAATTAGACATGCTTTTTGATTAATATTTTTTAACGTAATCATTAAAATAGAATCTAGAAAAATGTGGGGGGAAAAAAACGGCATTTGGGAAGAAATAAAACGGATTTCATTTGTGTCTTTGTTTTATCGTATTTGTCCTTTAGTTTGTTACTTGCATCTATGTTCTTTTTATTAACCCTTTCACACGTGAGTTTAAAATATTCTAGCTGAGCCCCCAGAGTGAGTTTTTTTTAGGCGACCGTTATTTAGAACGTATAGCCTTATTGTTTCCATGGCGACGCGTCGTGACACAATGCAGCCACAATAGCGCTGTATGACACATGTATCACTTTTATATAGTTTTTCCCTTTATATAATTAATATTTACGAACGTGCTCACTGTATTATGAAATATCTGATATTCCGATTGTGAAATATGTGCAAGTAAATGTATTTGGAGGTTTAAACACTTTTATAATGAGCGTGTTAGTTGATCTATACCGGGTGATGGGCGCCGCCATGTTAGTTCGCGCTGAATCCGAGCCGTGGGATTTACAAAACGCAAATTCATTCTTTCCTCCCGAAAACCATTAAAGTAAGTATCTGGTGAGCCTGGAGAAGAGCAGAGTAAACTTTATAGTTACCTACACAATGTGTATATGATATCAATAAAACATGTCGTCAGATAACATTTGTAAGGATCATTATTGCCGCTGCCATAGGCATCGGCGTGTATTTTGCTAACTATAAATGCATCGTTTTACTAGGACTTATGTGTATGTAAATATCTGAAACCCAAAATAAGCATTATATGGTTAAAAACACGGAATAGTTGCGATAATATGACAAGCGCTCAGCGCGTCCGATCTGGTTCTGCGCCAGCCAAAGCGCCAAAGCAGATTTGAATTCAGCAGTTGATCACGTGACGCGCTGAACGTTCGAATCACACCGGTGTGATCGTACGCTCCAGGGACCAGCCAACAATGATCACACTGGTGTGATCGTACGCGTGAAAGGGTTAATAACAAAGATAAGACTTTTCATGTTGTTCTATGTTTTTGTCATAGTATCAGTTCAGTAGTAGTATCGAGATATTTTAGTCAGGTATTGTATCGAAGTAAAAATTCTGGTATTGTGACAAGAAATCTTCATAACGAAAACAAAATTAATGACTTTAAAGAAGAAATTATTAAATAAAGTAATTATTTTTGTTTTTGTTGCACACAAAACGTATTCTGGTAGCTTTGTAAAATTAAGGTTGAAACGCTGATGTCACATGGACTTTTTTAATGATGTCCTTACTACCTTTCTGGGCCTTGAACGTGTCAGTTGCGTTGCTAAATAGGCAGGGACAGAAAGCTCTCAGAATTCATCAGAAATCTCTTAATTTGTGTTCCGAAGATGAACAAAGGTCTTTCAGTTTTGGAACGACATGAAGGTGAGTGATTAATGACAGAAGTTTTATTTTTGGGTGAACTAGAGACCTGTTTTCCGGTTTGTTCATGCGTCATTCAACATAAAACCCATCCCACAGGAGTAAGCCATGAGCTTCTGACCAGGCCACTTAAAGGAGAAGTCCAGTTCCAGAACTAAAATGTACAGATAATGTACTCACCCCCTTGTCATCCAAGATGTTCATGTCTTTCTTTCTTCAGTCGTAAAGAAATTGTTTTTTGAGGAAAACATTTCAGGATTTTTCTCCATATAATGGACTGATATGGTGCCCCAAGTTTGAACTTTCTAAAATGCAGTTTAAATGCGGCTCCAAATGATCCCAAATGCAGTTGTAAACGATCCCAGCTGAGGAAGAAGGGTCTTATCTAGCGAAACGATCAGTTATTTTCATTTAAAAAAATACAATTTAAATACTTATTAAATACTTTAATCTCAAACGCTCATCTTGTCTTGCTCTGCCTGAACTCTGTGTTTTCTGGTTCAAGACAGTTAGGGTATGTCGAAAAACTCCCATCGTATTTTCTCCCTCAACTTCAAAAATCATTTCAAAATCATCCCACATCACTGCAGAAGTACCGACCCAGTCTTTGCAAAGTGAACATGCAAAGAAGATCAAACACCCTTAACAAAAAAGGTAAAACAGCGATATAGGACGATTTTGAAGTTGAGGGAGAACATGAGATCGGAATTTTTTGACATGCCCTAACTGTCATGAACCAGAAAAAAAGCAGTTCAGGCAGAGTAAGACAAGACGAGTGTTTGACATTAAAAAGTATATAAATTGTATTATTTTTATGAAAATAACCAGTGTTGGGTAATATGATTATTTTTTTTAGTAACGGAGTAATTTAACACGTTATAATTTTCAAATGAGTAATTAGAGTATAGTTACAAGCACGCGTTAACACTGCGTTACATCTTTGCCAACAGAATGTATTTTATCATCTAGATTGTAAAAAGGGTGTTGGCTAGCACACGCGACATCCTCTACCTGAGACTTTGACTGGTAAGCACCTGTGAGGCAGATACTACCGAAGAAAACACAGTCAGCATGGAGAAAGGAAAGTATGCATTCTGTAGCAGGAAATACAATCATTATTTTTAGTTTATTTCTTTCAAAGGCAAGAACATTATTGTGCGTTGTCAATTAGAGGGGAAGAAACCTTTTCAACCGTGAAAAACTCCATAACCAATTTAAAACACCTGCAAGGGCAGCACGGCACATTAACTTATTGAGAGCGTACCGGGTGCGGAGAGCAACGCATCAACTTCCATTGTCGAGTCCAGTGGCAGTGGATTAGAGACCTGCACTCCCGATGGACTCTACGCAACAGAGAGCGGGTGGGACAAGACTTGATGGGCGAGTGCGGGTGCGGGATGCGATAGAATAAAATGATTTGCGGGACTCCCGCAAAATAGAACTATCTAAACATAAAATATCGAAAACAAATGAATTGCTTTTCATGTATTGCACAAAAGCAACAAGAACAACTAATATAAAACAAAAAAGATCAACACGTGTAAACATAGGCAGAGTTTCTATGTATAACACGTGTTTGCAGAGTTGAACAATATTGATTTCTGGAATGCAATGGACAGTCAGAGAATCCACTCACCGCTCGAAATGCCGTGCATTTTGCAACCACACAGCAGCCTAGTGCTTTTAGTTAAAAATAACAGTGGTTTGTGAATGTTGATGCTTTAATAACAAATATTTTATTGGAAGCATTTATGCTGGGATGTCTTACTATTTCCCGTAAAATTTCATGGATATACAGAAAACGTAATTACTTTTAGCATAAAGTAATCAAAACAGTAATTTGATTGCTTTTCAAAGGAGTAATCAGTAGTTTAATTACATTTTCAGAGTAACTTGCCCAATACTGAAAATAACCGATCATTTTGCTAGATAAGATCCTTCTTCCTCGGCTGGGATTGTTTACAACCGCATTTGGGATCGTTTGAAGCCACATTTAAACTACGTTTTGGAAGTTCAAACTCGGGGCACCATAGTGATCCACTTTATGGAGAAAAATGCTGAAATGTTTTCCTCAAAAAACATAATTTCTTTACGACTGAAGAGAGAAAGACATGAACAACTTGAATGAAAAGGGGTGAGTAAATAATCTAAATCTAAATATCTGTCAGTTTTTGTTCTGGAAGTGGACTTTTCCTTTAACCCCAGATTTCATGGGGATTAAATGTACCATTAAATCACTGTGGGTAAAAGCACTTGCTAAATGATTTACCTACAATGTGGATGTATGTATGTGCACATACATATGTTTGTAAGGAAATCCTTAGCACATCCATTCATCCTGCCAAACACAAGCGTCTAAACCATTAGTCAACGCTTGATCCCAAAGCAGTCATGTCATAAGCTTAAATTGTGTCTTTGATGGGGAGAAATGCAAATGTATTTGTGTTTTGAGGACTGGAATGTGTTGGGTGAAATGAAGCAGTGATCTCTGCGTCAGCACACAGAGGGGATTAGAGCTCTCAACTCCCTCGCTCTCTGAATCGAACGATTTATAGAAGGATTACTGCAGTGGGACACCATGATTTTGTTTCTTACATGTACAAACATTGGTCATTTTAAACAGTCTGGTTCTGACGCTACAAAAGCTTTGAATACTAAATTATTCATACATCGTTTCTGCTGGTGACAACAAACAGTGCAAATCTTGTGTATTTGTGTCATTCGTTTGTCTCCATCTGCAATCTTCAAATCATTCTGTCGCTCCTCTGTTTTTCTTGCGTATCGTTTTTCCCGAATTGATATCACTTGATGCTCACCGTTTTGGGAAGCAAATGAAATTGACTTTTTATTCATTTTATCATTTTAAACTGCAGACGTATTAAGTCACAAGAAAAGCTGAATAAAATATTTGTCCAGAGGCACCATTACAAGAGCAAATGTCATTCCCTGTCAAGAGAGCTCCAGGGAAACTGTTACAATAAGAGGGAAATGAGCCTTTCACAAGTTTCACTTTTACTTTCTACTGTCGTTTCTGTACTTGATTAATTTAAGTTTTTCACTCTATTATTCAAGTTTGATTTAATGCCATTCTACATAAATACTCAGGGAATTTATATTATTGCCTTTACAAAATAAGACACAGATTGTGATTATTAGGCTGAGTTCCCTGGCTGGATCTTCTTTAATCAGTCTGTTGGCTGTCTGCTTGTCTGGTGGTCTTTGTAAAAGAGCAAGGGACCCTCATTAAAAGAGCTTGCAGGAATAGAGCCGCAATGAGACATTTAATGACCTCGAAGTCACCAGCGTTTAATCTCTTTTTTTCTTCTTCCTCTTTTTTGAGTAAGCCTTATAATTATTTAAAAATGCTTCTAAAGCAAATGGTGGTAATGTCCTGCAATGAACCATGTTTATCCTTTCATGGCTGTTTCTTTCAGCCCTCCAGATTTTATATGCAAGAGCTGCAATGCCCTCTGGTGGACCAAGTTCTGCATTTGTTTTTCAAATTTTATTTCCTGTGCATCGCAAGTAAACCTTTGCCTAAGTGCAGTTATATTAGAATTATTCCTGTGCCAAATTGCTTTTGAAAGAAATCCAACTTAAGGTTTGGTGAAAGACGTGATCAAACCAAATGCATCATTTTTTGTATTTCAGGTATCTCAAGCCAGATGAGAACAAAAAATCAAAGCACAAGACAGCTGTCAAAAAGAAGACCCTCAACCCTGAATTCAATGAAGTAAGATTAACCTGACCAGCGCCTCATTTACAAATTATGTAGCTCACATTTGTTTTAATGAATGTTAATTCCATTCAACAGGAGTTTTTCTATGAGATCAAGTATGCTGACCTCAGCAAAAAGACCCTGGAAGTGACAGTTTGGGACTATGACATTGGCAAATCCAATGATTTCATTGGTAGGACCTATTTGTTAAATCTGCAATATTTAAAATCATTGTTAAATCACTTGTGAGATACAATCCCAGGGCTTAGCAGTAAAGATGTTTTTTTTTTTTTTTTCTCTCTGATTGCCCAGTCAGGTCACTAGTTCAGACTTCTACTTGCTCTGCACACATTTTTTCAAAGATCCAAATTAATTTTTATATTCATAATTTTACATTCATTTTATGTTGTTGTAACTGTATAATTTTTACATTAGGTTTTATAAAGTTATTCAAAAATGTTTTAATAGATCTCTGATTGTTCTGCACACATTCTGAAAGGTCCAAATTAATACATGTAATTTTTATATTTATAATTTTACATGCATTTTATATTATTGCAACTGTATAATGTATAATTTTTATTTGTTAGGTTTTGTTAAATTATTCAAAAATATTTAACATTTTAAAATGGAATATTTTAACATTTAAATTTTTCATGAAATGTTAAGTTTTATTTGCAAAAAAAAAAAACAATAATAACCTAAAAGTATAAAGTTACTATAATTGTACAGAACACTCTGAGACCACAATAAAATATTTTGCTAAACATTCACACAAAAAAAAAATAGAAAGGAAAACAGTTAATTTTTTTGTCATTTTCAACCCCCACTCTGCTTTTAAAACTACTACAAGCCATTCTTACAATTTTGACAAAACCTCATATCTGTACCAGACAGCTAGTTAATTCTACCCAACTTGGCAAGCTATATTAGCAACCAAATGTATAATAAAACGTTTACGTTTGCAAAAAAAAAAAAAAAAAAAATGTGTGTACAATATCAAAAAAATGGGTCCCACTTTATATTAGGTGGCCTGAACTACTTGCATGGAAAAATAAGTATCATAGATATTATTAGTGTAAATTTAACAGTTATGTTTTTCCGTCATTACCAGTACATTTTATTTATTAAAGTAAACTCTAGATTGGAAATAAGACTTAAATGCCACCAAATGTAAAAATAAAATGTTTAAGTTTGAAAAGTTTAACAAACAAAGGGGGAGGGGGTCCTACTTTATATTAGGTGGCCTTAACTATTATGTACTTACATCAGAAAATAAGTACAATGTACTTTATATTGTATTGGTGGTATGGGTAGGTTTAAGGGATGGGTCAACAGTGTAACTATAAATGTAAGAAATTAATTACATGCAGGTATTTTTTTAAATTTAAGTACAATGTAAAAACATGTACAGCTGAGGTCACAAGTTCACAAACATCTTGCAGAATCTGCAAAATGTTCATAGTTTTACCAAAATAAGAGTGATCGTACAAAATGCATGTTATTTTTTATTTAGTACTGATCTGAATAAGATGTTTTACATAAAAGATGTTTACATACAGTCCACAAGAGAAAATAATAGTTTAATTTATAAAAATGACCCCGTTCAAAAGTTTACACACGCTTGATTCTTAGTACTGTGTTATAACCTGAATGATCCACAGCTGTGTTTTTTGTTTGGTGATAGTTGTCATGAGTCCCTTGTTTGTCCTGAACAGTTAAACTGCCCACTGTTCTTCAGAAAAATCTTCAGGTCCCACAAATTATTTGGTTTTTCAGCATTTTTCTGTGTTTGAGGGACTGAGGGACTCAAATGCATCTATTACAGAGGGTTCAAACACTCACTGATGATTCAGAAGGAAAAACAATACCAATGGGTGAAAACATTTTGAATTTGTAGATCAGGATAAATGTAACTTATTTTATCTTCTGGGAAATATGAAAGTATCTCATATTATATATATATATATATATATATTATTATTATTATTTTATTTTTTTATTTTTGTACTGCCATATATATATATATATATATATATGCAAAAAAAAAAATGTACACATCTGTTCAAAATGGCTCTTAATGTATTGTTTTTCCTTCTGGAGCATCACTGAGTGTTTGAACCTTCTGTAATGGTTGCAACGGTTGCAATGGTTGTGAAAAGATGGATATCAAAATCATACAGTCATTGTTGGAAAGGGTTCAAATACACAAAAATGCTGAAAAAACAAACAAAAAAAAAACAAAGAATTTGTGGGACTTTTCTGAAAAACAGCAGGCTGTTTAACTGTTCAGGACAAACAAGGGACTCATGAACAACTATCACTAAACAAAAAAAGCTGTGGATCATTCAGGTAGCATTCTTTTATATGAAATATCCTATTCAGGTTAGTACCAAATAATTAAAATAACATGCATTGAGTATGATCCCTCCTATTTTGGTAAAATGATTAACATTTTGCAGATTCTGCAAGGTGTATGTAAACTTTTGACTTCAACTGTACATAGACAATAAGTGCACTGTATCAAATGATTAATTTAATTGTAAGGTCACCTAATATAAAGTGGGACCGAAAAATATAATATACAGTGCTGACCCAAGTGGGCAATTTTTGTCAGCTGGCCTGCAATTCTCAGCAGTAGGTCATCCATATAGCCGAGGCCCGAGTCCCATGGGGAACTGCTGACCTTTGGTTGTTTTTATCCGTTTTAATGAACTTTTCCACCCTTTCTCCAGGTGGAGTGTCTTTAGGTATAAATGCCAACGGCGAGAGGCTAAAACACTGGTTTGACTGTCTGAAAAACAAGGACAAGAAAATCGAGCGCTGGCACACGTTAACCAATGAACTCCCTGGTTCAGGGTACAATGACTGAAAGCCTCTCTTTCCAGTGGTTGCACGGATGCCCCGCCCCTTTCCTACATGATGTCGATGTAAAGCCCAGCAGCCTGTGATGGATGGATCAACACTCCAGCAGTCCACTGATTTAGAGATGGGTGCCAGTATCTGTTCCCAACTAACACACCTGCTCTCTATCTCTTGTACTTTTTCCTGGTGTTGAGCTTGCAGTCTGATTGTGTGGCTTGATGTGGCTTTTGGGCTTATATAAGGGTCTTTAATCAGCCTGTGTTTGTACAACCTCATTGAAAATGGAGAGATGTTGTGTTCCCAAAGCCAACAAGAGATCAGTTGCTGTCTTCAAATATTTAACCACACTCTACTGCTCTCTTTCTCCATTCTCTTGGCTATCTTTGAGGTTTTCTGTGTATTCGAGAATGCTGTTTACAGACATTAGCTCTCAGTAAATGTATCATTATGCGTATGCATCATGGCAACAAAGGGGCTCTGAAATACACTTTCCAAAACAATATTGTTTACAGTCCCAAAACCTTTCTGATGCCTAGCTTAAGGCCGGGGAAACTACACAATTGTATTTTACAGACAGCTGATTGTGAAGATTATATCTGCTGGTGGAGGTTAAAAAAAATCTTATATCAATATAAACTCACAACAAATTTGTATGGGTTTTTAATTCCCCCTTCTGTTACAACAGGCTAGAACAGGCTTTTCGTTTTATTTTTTGTTGTTGTTTTGTTGTTGTTTTTTTACTTAATGAATGTAATTTACCTTTTAGTTTCTGTACTCTCACTGCAAATGAACAGTGTGATATTAAGACAGCACACAGAAGTTTCAATAGCCATTTTTCTAGAGAGAAAACAGTTTACGCCGAAAACACACAAAAATGCTGAAAATGCGCTATTCTAGAAACGAAGACTACACAACTTTCATCTGGACGTTTATTCAAATCTCATTTCAATGCGTTAATTAACGATTTTTGGATTAAACACTGTGCCCAAGCCCAATTCATATATTGCATTAACATCTTTTACTCTAAATTCTTCAGTCTGTAAATCAAAAAATGGACTGAAAAACTATTGTTTTGAAATTTATTAATAGCATGTTTATCTTATTCTTCCTTTGAGCATTTTAAAGATGACTAAATATATTTTTTTAAATACTGTGTTAAGGTCATTCAACATGTTTATTTTAATTTTGTGGCATTAAATTATATCCGATGTATTATTTTAACCTTTCTGTGTTATTGCATATTTAGCATGCCGTTGGTGGGTGTCGTAGATATTATTATTGTATATTTAAGAGTTATGTTTTTCCCCTCATTACCACTAGATTTTATTTATTAAGGTAAACTCTAGATTGGAGATAAGATTTCTGATGTTGGCCATTAATTAAACATCTTGAAACTCCTGAGGAGGAGAACTCCTGTCTACAGCCCTACGATGTATGTTCACCAACTGAGAAACCTTATCTCTCTGACACCGTTCATTGTGCAAGCCACTCCTGCGACATTTTCTTTTTCATAATCTTTTTGCTTTTGTACACAAACTCTGTATGGCATAAAAATGCATGCAATGTTCTTGGGCTGTCATTAAAAAATAACTTTGCTTAATGTTTGATACTGCTGTTCTCCTCTGTAAAAAGAGAGTTTCTGCTCTTGGATGCTACAGGAATGTCAGCCTTCCTCCTCGGACCGTTTTTGTACTTTTGAACGCTATCGCATTGCCCGTCAGGTTGCTCTATTGACTGGACATGTGACTGCATGTTACAAAAAAATAAATCTTGTCTTGTTTTGATCATTTTAACTCTCAGGCAATTGTTTGCATATTATAGTGGTTCTCTGATGAAGTCAATATATTTCTCCTCCTGGTTCACCTTAATCTTGCACCGAATGGCCGAATTATCGTGCCTTTTCTTTTGTAACAGTGTGTTTTTGCACCGCTCACTTTACAAAGATTCCTAGATTAAAATTAGCTTTTAATATGGAAACAATACGACATATATGGCATAATTATATTCTTGTCTGTGTTACACTGTTAAAACATTGTCTCTTGGAATATGCCTCTTAAAGACACATTATGGGTATCCTTACACTGTGTGATAGTGCCGTTGATGGCATGGGTGCAAGGCTGAGGTGGAGGATGCTTGTATAACTTCAGATTCTGGCATCTGGTAGCGTTAAACATTCAGACTAAAAAAGAAACCGTTTGACTTTGTTTGCTGCCTCACTCATTGTACATCCGTGTTATTTAAATCACATTATAAGATGTTTAACTCGTTGTGTTTGGTCATCCATGTTCATTTTTGTGAATGTAACATTTATGTTGTTAAAAGTCACCATGAAGTGAAAATATTGTAGAAACATCCTGAACCACTGAAAGCATGAAGTGTTTCATCATGTCATTATCAAGTGCTGTCAGACACCAGAATCTGTTGTTTACTATTTTTGTCCAATTTCAAAACTGTTCAAGTATTATATCTAGAGTGTGTTTTTTACTATGGCGAATGATATTTGCTATTTACATGTTCAGAACTGGAAACCCATATCAAATAAAGTAGAAAAACACCTGAAAATGAGTTCACCTCTTTTTGTCTTGTAGATTACGATCAGACTGGAAGAAAACAGTGGCCTTGGAACTCTACTTTAAAAACATAGAATACTGAATACAAAAGATTCAAAAATATATATATATATAATGTTTGGAAAGTTTTATTGTTTCTTTAACCTATTTTAGTTGAGCCAAAACATCTAAAACAAAAGTTTACATGAAATTCTTCCTCTGTCGTTCTGAAATAATGCTGTTAAAATATGGAATTAATTCCTTTTTGCATAAAAAGTTTTACTATCTGGAAAATCCAAAGACATGGAACATTGGAAAGAGCTCTTTTATAAATACAAACACCTGCTGTTCCTCGCTGTTTTGGGCTTTCAGTCATCTGTGGCCTGGTTGAGCCAGTGGGCCTAATAACTCAACAGCTCCACCATGTGTTGTAAGCCTAGTCTCTGAGCATCATCTATAGGCCTGTTGTTGAACCTGTCTCTTTGCTGTCATTTCAGAGAAGATTGAAATAATGCTGTTTTAAATAGAGGTACAGTGATTTACTTTTATATCCACAAGACTCTTGTGATCTTAAAAATCTTCTGATTGCAGAGCTTTGCTTAAATGCTTCAACTATATAAATTGTGCATATATGCAGTATGACTTTCCCAACCAAACATTTCTTGAATTAGATGAATTAACAAAGAAGAGTGATGGAAAAGCAGTCAACAGTGCCTAGCATATGGAAACTGCCTCAAAACTACTGGAAAACCATCCTAGCATGCATCACCTAAGTGATTCAAGCTACAGGGTGGCTGCTTAAAAAGGGATAATTCACACAAAAATGAAAATTCTGTCATTAATTACCCACATGTTGTTCCAAACCTGCAAGACCTTCTTTCATCTTCATAACACAAATTAAGATATTTTTGATTAAATCCGAGAGTTTTCTGACCCTGTATAGACAGCATAGGAGCTACCACATTGAAAGCCCAGAAAGGTAGTATGGTGAATGCACGTTCACAAAAGTACCACAACGCATGCATGTGGTGCTGCTAACGCATGAGCCGGCATTCTAATGTAGAACCCGGATGCGCTGCACCATGTTTGTAACCAGAGGAATGCACACACTTTGTGGTACCCTCATAAACATGAGAGAAGAAATAGTTAAAGTTATTTTTGTTTTCTTTGCACACAAAAAGTATTCTCGTAGCTTCATAACGGTTGAACCACTGATGTCACATGGACTGTTTTAACAATGTCCTTACTGTCTTTCTGGGCTTCGAACGTGTCAGTTGCATTACTGTCTATGCAGGGTCAGAAAATTTTTGGATTTCATCAAAAATATCTTAATTTGTCTTCCGACGATGAACAAAGGTCTTACAGGTTTGGAATGGCATGAGGGTGAGTAATTAACAACAGAATTTTTATTTTTGGGTGAACTATCCCTTTAAAGTTTGTAAAATATAAGATCATTTTGAATTTATTAATAGTTATGATGGCTTGATATTATTTAAAAATATTAAACAAAAAATATATATGTGTCCAAACTTTTGAGAGATAAACCACTACATTTTAAACTCTTTATGTCCATACCTTAAGATCTGATCCATTGCGGATACAGAACTTCACCAATTCAGGCTGATTGGTACACACCGCCTATTAAAGCAAATGAAAGAAGATGAGCCAGGCGTAGATGCTTATCATAGGAACAATATTTCAATGTCTGAGAAAACCTTACCACATGTAAGGGAGTTCGACCGTGAGCGTCAGAGACATTAAAACTGACTCCAGCCTTTTTCCATGCCTCCATCTGTTCTGTGTCTCCAAGGAATGCAAGACTGAAAAGCACAATTCATACTGAGAAGATTACAATTATTTCTGTTAAGGTTAAGCAATAACATGTGCATCAGATTGACACCTTTTATCAAGTGCCCTCTTTTGGGAAATGAACTTCTGTACAAAAACATAATCCCACTCACCAGCACATCTCAACCCCAAGTTCCTCTGAGGATTTTTCCAAACGTGCCCCTGCAGAAATTAACAGCTCCACCACCTCCAAACTCCTAAGTGGTTTAAAACGTGAATCAGTGAATGTGGGCATTGCAGTAGGGTGGGAAATTAACAGGGGATTGGGGCAAAAATATACCCCTGCACAATTTAGCTAAATTTATTATGTCTGTTGTGACTGAAGGTTAAATGTGAAGAGTGTTGACTGTGGCATTACATCTAGATCTGCTCATGTTGCATCAGATTTCTTTTTGCGCGCTTTTGCAGTGTGCAGTTCACTGACTGAATTCTGCACTCTCATAAATTCCTTCATCATAAACCATGAGTGCAGATTCAATGTAAGAAATTCATTTTGCAGAGTAGACACCTTCAGGGATTATAACAGGAGTTCTTTCAAGTGTGCATAATTTGCGTTACACCAAAGCCCTTCCGCATTTTAATCTTGCTTTCTGTATATAATTTACTCTAACTGTAAATAACAGTTTTGTTTTTCAAGCCACTACAATAACCAGTATGAACTCTTGTTTTTCTAATCCAAAAAAAGCAATTAACATTTATGAATTGTTCTGACAATATCAAGAACAATAATAAACAACAACCATGTAGGGCAGCATTGTTTTTTTTTTTTTATAATTTATATCCTTCATGTAGGCTATTTACTGTGTATTATGCTTTTGTAGTGTAAATACATGTAAGCCACATTTAAGCAGTGTTAAACAATTTGTTTAAATAAACATAAATGCCATGTCAGATGCAGTTTCTGTTCCAACTTTACAGTATAAAGATAGCTTTTGTTTTGGTATAGTATTTTGATATATTTAAGTAATTTATTAAATTTAAGTATCTAATATTAATGACAACACACATACATTTAATGAGGTAATTACAAAAATTACCCATACAAAGGTTAAAAAAATGCCCCTGGAAATCTTAATGGAAAAGTTAATCTCTGGCCCTGGTATGCAATGTACACTACCAGATTCTTAGTGTTTTTATAGAAGTCTCTTCTGCTCACCAAACCTACATTTATTTGATCCAAAGTACAGCAAAAACAGTATTTTTGAAATTACAATTTTGAAATTTTTTACTATATTTTTACTTTAACATTTTTAATCATTATTCCAGTCACATGATCCTTCAGAAATTATTCTAATATTCTGATTTGCTGCTCAAAAAACATTTTTTATTATTATTATTATTATTATTATTATTATTTATTTATTTATTTATTTATTTATTTATTTATTTATTCATTGTATATTGTTATTACTTTGATGAACAGAAAGTTCAGAAGAACAAATATATATATATATATATATATATATGTGTGTGTGTGTGTGTGTGTGTGTATATACATATATATTTTGTTTTTTGTTTTTAATGGTATATAATGATATACATGCTTCTCTTTGGATCTTTCTATTCATCAAAGAGTCCTGAAAAATATGTACTCATCAGCTGTTTTAAATAATATTGATAATAATAATAATTGGATCTAAGAATCATGTGACACTGAAGACTGGAGAAACGATGCTGAAAATTCAGCTTTGATCACAGGAATAAATCACATTTTAAAATATATTCAAATAGAAAGCAGTTATTTTAAATAGTAAAAATATTTCACAGTATTACTGCTTTTGCTGTATTTTGGATCAAATAAATGCAGGCTTGGTGAGCAGAAGAGACTTCTTCTAAAAACATTAAAAGTGTATATCCTCTAAGAAGCACACAAATGTGACAAGTACTTGCAGCGAATGGCATCTTGAAGTGGGGTTTCTTCATCACAGTCAGTGGCATTCACATCTGCTCCCTGCTGCAGCAAGAAGCGAACAGCGTTTAAATGGCCTTCTCCTGCTGCCACATGTAGAGGCGTCCGACCGCGCTCATCACCACTTGAGACATCAGCACCCTATCAGAAGAAAGATCCAAAAATACAAATTTTTAAGCTCACCATAACATTTTTATATCAGTCATTTCTGTTTTCTGTTTTCTTTAAAATACGCTTTTATCGATAGATAGATAGATAGATATATAGATTCCAGTCTATGATTACATAAATACATTTTGTAAATGCCAATTAATGTTTAAAACAACTACAAAATTAGCCTTTTAACATGTAAAATCCTTTGGTCTTGCATAAGTGGTCAAATCATCTTATGCAAGTTTCTAAAACCAGATAAGGTGAAACTCTAAAACATAAAGCATTTGTCTAGTTCTTTAAATTACATTTCAGGCTGACATTTATATTATTCAGGTTTGACCAAGACTAACTGACTTCTTATTAATATCTCATTTAAGATATGACAGGAAACAAGCAATCATGTTGATATTTCCACACTCATGGATTCAGTACCTCCCGTAGATGTTCCTCCAGGCCAAGAATATCTTCTTCTACAGCTGAGGAGTTTAACAGATTAGGAAAAAGGGCAAGTTGGCACGCTTTCATCTCCTAGATAAAAGAAAGAAATTTGATAACGGTGGTCAGTTAACGTACTTGATGACGCAATATCGATTTAATTTTACAAACAGCTTGTTCAATATCACCACGCGTCTATACTAACTCTGACTTACTACCAACTTACTACTTAATTATTACATTCAGCATACTAACCGACTCGTTTGTTCAATAATAAACAAATTATTGTAGTTCGCTTTAACTAGATGATAAGACTAACCGTCCTGACGTTATTCGTCCCAAGCCAGCCGAGGCGAAGAGAAGACGCCACAGCAGACCAATATCTATAAATTTCATCAGGGATATCTTTTCTTGACATACAACCCCCCATAATGAAAGAACAATATGCCAGTCACACAAATGTTTAAGGGCAAAGAGAATAGAAGACAGTGTAAGTTCTTTATTAAGGGTCGAGGGTAACGTTACTGGAGTGAATATACTGGCGTCTGGCGCGAAACATCTTTGAGGTCAGGTGTCTCGCATTTGTTGAGAGATTAAATATGTTGGATTTTCCCCACATTTATAAGTATTATTATTATTATTATTATTATTATTATTATTATTATTATTATTCAAAGAACAAACAACTGGATAGTTTTCATACTTTTTTATTAGAACAATATATATATACATATATATATATATATATACAAGTAGTATAAAGTATAAGTAATATATGTATTTTTGGTAATATAATATTATTTAGTAATATAAGTTTTTACATTTATATTTTTCGTATTTGTTGTGTATGTGGAAATTTAATTTTTAGTTTCATTAAAAGTTACTTTTAAAATGTTAATTTCATTCTAATAAATTATACATCAAAATTATTCAGACTGAATATAATGTTTTCTTTTTATTAGTGTTTAAGTCTTTCTGCATACAATTACAAAAACAAACAAAAAAATACTTCTGTTGAACAGAGGGATAATCAATTTATAAATGAAATCTCTCAACACACTTTCAGCTGAATATAACATATACCATGTTAGACTATAAATGTAACATCTTTTACTTTATTATTATTTAATCAGTTTTTTTCGTGCTTTAGTCCAGTTTAATGCTTCTAAACACATTAGATTTTAATCGCTTAACGTAACCACAGAAACGCAAAGGAAAGCGCGGGGCCGTAAAGTGTCGTAAAGTCAGATACCGCGCTATAAAAATGTGACGCTTTTCTTCTGGTGTCCTTCTCTGCTTTAGCTTGTCGTGTGGAGGGTTTGTGAAGACATCTGGCTTAGAACTAGGTAGTTGTTTTCTTTTTTTTTAATGTCTGTGTATGTTATTGCAGCATTTCAATTATTCAGATTGTGTTCCAAGTTTAATTTATGGTAACATTAAATAGGTTTAACGCAAATGCTTTCTTATACGTTCTAGCTAATAGTAGGCTTACACCACGTGGTGAATGCTCATGCAGATTCGTGTGCATAGACAAAACTAGACTAAATAAAGCTCTTTATTCAAACAGCGTTAGTAATTAAATGCGTTAATTATATTCTACTATATTGATATATTGTGGATGATTTGATTCTTTTGGGGAACGCGTGTTTAAAGATTGATCGGATCTCCTAGATTGCCAAGCAGATCATCACAATCGGAATTTCTCAAATAGGGCAAATTCCTCTGTCTGGTTGGCTAGAAAAACACCAGGTTTGCTTTCATTGCTGTAGAATCGTTGCAGTGATGACAATGAGGCCTGGAATATTCCCGACTTGTCTCTGTACTGTAACTTCGGTTGATTATGAAGACTAATGTTCTTTGTTTTTCTTCCAATAGGGAATTCCCAGGCATCACCATGATGTTTGAAATATTTCATAACCGAGATACGCAGTATGGTAAGTTACGTGTTTTAGACTGTTTTTATGAAGAAAATGCACAGTGCTTTTCACGGTCCCGTCATAATGGGCTTAGGAACTAGCGCAGTGCAAAAATTACAATTCCCTTCTCTTGCAACACACTGTTGTGCTTCCCAAATGACGGTGCTACTTCTGAGAAGAGACACCTTTTTTTTTTTTTTCCACAGAAAATGTTGCTTGCCTTTATCATTCAGGTGTCATTTCAAATGAGATGTGTGCACTTTCAGGTTTCGGATGACATTTTAATGGTCCTCCTGTGAAGGGACGGGGCAATCGGGTAAGAATTTATAAGGATAATGATTAATTACCAGAGTTTTGTTGTGATGATTGGCATTAATGTTCAACTGCTCTTATAAACCATGAAAGAGAAACTGCCTTTCTGAACACTCAAACTCCCTTTCAGTATACTTAAAATACAGACATGCTACACTTTTCTTATTATTCCCTGTACTTTCAGGCTCCAGAACACAATGTGGCTGAATAATCCTGGGAATGAAATCAGAAAATGCATATTTTGCATCTGAGGAAGCTTGTCCTAATGGTAAATGTCACATTTTGTTAAAATAGTATTTGGTTTAATTTTTAGTTAAAGTTTATTTGATTTTATTAAATTGAGGTCTATCCTGACTTGCCCTTCTCAGTAGAGCTTAGTCGTTGGAAACGCCTCAAAGATAAAGTCTGTGGTATCGCTTTACCCCATGTTGCTAACTTCATTAGCTTTGTGGGAAAACACTGCAGTACATTCAATTAACTTAAGTTGTACCTTAACTTGTAAGACCGTGAAAAGCAACATCTCACTGTAAGTTTCCACTCTGTAGGTGTGATCTGAAGTATGTCCACTAGAAGGTGCAACACCCTTTTTTTTGATGATTGGCAGCATATTAGAGGTTGGTGGTTTACTAGAAATAAGTCAGCACTGTTGGTATCTGCATCTAGTTGTATTTGTGTCTGACTGGAATGTTCATTTACCAGTGCTAGAGAACCTCGACACCTGCTCTTATTAGACCTTATGCGCTTGTTGTTGGGTCTTGTTGATGGTCGAAACAAGGTCTCATCCTGAGGGTTTTCGGGGGGGTGTTTTTTTTTTTTTTTTTTTTTTTTTTTTTTCTTCCTCTCCCTTCATTCCCCACGTGGGGAAGTCTGTGGTATCACTTTACCCATGTCACTAATATGATTAGCTTTGTGGGAAATGCTGCAGTATGTTCAGTAAAAGGATGTGCCTTAATTTGTAACGCATCAAGAGCAGCGTCTCACTTCTGTAAATTTCCACTTTGTAGGTGTAATCTGAAGAATGTCCACTAGAAGGCGCCACACCCCTTTTTGGTGACTTTGGCTGCGTTTTAGAGGTTTGTAATGTTAAAGTAGTTTATTAGAAATAAGTGTCGGCACTGTTGGTATCTGCATCCAGTTGTATTTCTGACTGGTATGTTCAAATGCCAGTGCTAGAGAACCTCGACACCCGCTCTGATTGGACCTTACGTGGTGTTTGTTGGGTCCTGAAGGTGGTCGAGATAATGCCTCATCCTGAGGGTTTTGTTCCTTTTCCCCATGTGGTGTAAAGTAGAGTTGGCAATGTTAGGAGTAGTGTATATAGTATGTATACTTTTTACTTGCTTTTTACTTATTACACAGTATGCATTTTAATGTTCCAATGATTTTATGTTGCTCTGTTTTCCTTTAATATTAAGAGATATTAAAGTTAATAGTATAAGTTAATAGTAGTTTTACACTGTAAAGCTGTAGAATTACAAAACTAATACTTATGGCTATCTTATGGAACTCTAACTTATGGAACTTAGCAGATGCAAAGATGAGCAGCATATACTGTGTCCCTGAAAGAAATGGAACATGAGCTGCTCATGTGTAAAAAATGCAGTGCTGTGATTCACTCTGAAGCAATGCATATTTAAATTCCAGCATTTCCAACTTAACCCATATCATTTTAATTGAACTTTAATTATGCAGCTCAAGCTGGAAGCCAGGCTGTTTTAGATGTGCACTTTCCTGCACTGTCTCTCTAGTGCAGTGTGGAATGAGTGTGTCAATGATATGCTTTCAGTTCTTCCACATACCCAACATGCCCCAACCCTTTATAACCCCCTGCAGTCGTCCAAGACTCTCTCCGGGGAGGATAACTGCAAACTGCGACCTGCTCCTTTTAGAAGCCTTATGACATTGTTTCAATAGCTCGGTGTGTTTCGATAATCCTGACGCGTTTATGTTGTGCCCACAGGTCCCATATGGCTAAACTGAAGAATGAATGCTGGCAGGCTATCGCTCTTGCAGTACTGTAAATGAAAAGTAAGGCATCTGTTCTTGAACACTTCCCAGTTGTGTGTACATGATGAATTTGGTCATATACCAAGGCTTTTAGGATACACTGTTCTTAACTTGCTGTGGACATGACCGAAAATTAAAACCCATTCTAATGAGTCACTTCAGATGTATATCTGTTGGGATTTATTAGGAACATTTCCTTAAATGCAGTTAAACTCAAAATGGGTGGTTGTACACGTGTTTACTTGGTTTTGTTGTGACAGGATTGGAGTTGGAGTGAAGGGTTTCCCAGACAGACTTTTCTTGGAAGGTGAGAGAGCTGCCCCACATCCTCGGATCACTTTCAAAGGGGGTCAGCCACGTCTCTTCACTGGCGGCCCTTAACGCAGTGATCCCAAATCAGTGCCCTATGAGATGTTTTGCAGGTTTTTTTACAAATAAACTGCTTGCTGTCTTTGGGGCAACACCTGATTTGCTTTAAGCAGTATAATTTGCATAGTCAATTGTAATGGGACTTTTCAATATGAATGCAATTGCTCGTCTTTAACAGGTGGTGCTGCTGAGGAGATCAGACTGCACAAAGATATGTGTAAATCTTCTACTTTGGAGTGTTTTGCTGTAATGCAGTTTTTAATAAAGTTTAAAAGGTCTGTGTTTTATTTTAATTTTTATTTATTTATTTTTATTTTTTAGAAAGGTTTGTCTTCCAACATGAATGCATATTCTTAAAGAAACTATAATTTAGCAGTTAAACATTTGTGCTATAGTTTTTCTCATTGCTAGAGCTCACCTTAGAGAGGATAACAATAAGATTTGAAGTCTCAAAGCCTCATAGCCAGTGTCATGCCAGTAGGAGATTGGTTCTCAGGGCTTCATGTGGGTCATGGGGTTCAGATTAAAGGATTCTCTCTGCAGAATGCAGCTTTTAGTGCTCCACTTCTGCTTTGACAAGCTGCCTTTGAGTGTGTAACTAAGCCTTTATTTGTGAGTACTTGAATGTTCTGTTGCTGTGTTTGCTCTTCTGGGAATGTCTTTAAAGTGTAGTTTTCAGATGAGCATTTGTTCATAAACTGTCTGGTTAGGAAAGATAAATTGTTAAGGCCAAGCAACAGAAAAGACTTGAAAGTTTTATGCACTTGAATCTTTAATTTTAATTTGCACATTTACACAATATTTTATAAGTCATCTTAGTATTAGGATTAATGCAATAGCTGTAAAACTCATTCTTGTGTTGAAAGATGTAATCAGATGTCAGGGTCATTTTAGGCTTGGTTAAATTGTCTTTTAAGTTTATAAAGTGCATTACCCAGCCTGACTAAGTTTATAAAGTGCATTACAGTAATCACAAAATTGGCAGAACAATTTTGTGATTGTGGAGTTTTACTTTCAGAAGAAGGCATATTCCGTATCTTAAAACATTATGTACAGACATACCTGATATTTAAAAATAAAAAGTCAAGTCAAAAGCTTACTGCTCAATATGTTTTGAGTGGTAATGCTGAAAGGAATAGTGTCTAAAGAGGAGTGCTGTCCTTTGAACTGAACAATGCCTGTCCCTGTGAGAGATCAGAGTGTCCCAGGGATCTTATCACAGCTGCACACAAAGAATGCTTGTTGTTTTATGACGCTCTGCAGCACCGGCCCTGGTTACCAATAGACAGCGCTTGTGAATTATTAAACTTCTGCCGCCTTGTATTGGATGATGCACTCTGGGCCAAGACTTGGTAAATTAAGGGGTGTCATGATGTAATTGTACATTACAGGGGTTAAACATGGTTGTTTCAAATTACTTACTACTTACTGTATTTATACTACTTACTATGCTCATATTTTGAAATTCCATTTGAGAAAATTACTTCAGTTGGCTACACGAATGTCTATGGGTTTCATTCCACTTCTAATCTTTAATCTTGAAAAAGGAACAAAAGTTCAACCTACTGTCTTTTTTGGTTTAGATAAAGGCAGAACAGATTGGTATTGATTGAAATTCCCCCATCACACTTTTACACAGTCAATGATTAGCAGGATTTTGTTTAGGCTCAAGAAGAGGTCACATACTTTATAATTCAAAATATGGCTAAACTGGGTCAGTCTTAATCTAGTAAACTGAACATTTTTAGGCAGGCTTTTAATGCTGATTTAACACTGAATGATTTTAAGGGAAAAAATTACTCAGACACCAGATATAATTTTTGACATTTTTTTTAAGTGAGGATAGCAAAATAAAGTAAACTGTGATGTCATATACCCAAAATTTCTTCATACAGAGGACTACCAGTAAAACTGATAAAAAAAAAAAATAAAAAAAAATTGGGACCAAAAATTATTCAGACACTTTGTGAAGTGTTTTTTTTGTTTTGTTTTGTTTTGTTTTTTTGTAATTGCTAATGTGACCTTTTACACCACAGACTGAACAAAAGTAAGCATTGCTTAGTAATTGGTCAACTAAGTATTGATAGTTGTGCAAATACTAACAGTTGTCTGAATTTTTGGTTAAATGTAATCCATTACATACATTTCTGTCAAAGACTTCTGACACTCTGAGTGCTTGTCATATTTTATTACCATTTTCTAAACTATAAAGTTGGTAACAGTTTTGATCTGGGCCCTATCCAAAATATAGCACTAGTTGCTAATTTTAGTTTAATGGAGACGCTGCTTAAATGTTGTCAAATACTTTCAGTTCATAATTGTTTTATATTAAAACAAGAATCAATTAAATTTGATTTTAAGCAAATGTAACTACATTTTAAAACAAACAAAAAAAAGTGTCTATCGAACTTTGTATCGCTGAACTACATTTCCCAGCGTGCACTTCTGGTGTAATTCGTCCCGCCCCCTTTTTTGAGTGACAGGTTGTTTGTTTCACTGTTACCAGCTGCTGGCCCATTCCAATTCTTGTCGGAGTGGAAACACGGGGGCCGACAGTCCTCTTTTTTCTCCCTTCCCGTTTACCTCGTTGTGCTTTCTTTTATTTCACCCCGCTTTACTCTCTTTCTCTCTTTTCCTCGGCAGACAACTTTTCCTTTTCTCTCCCCTCCTTTCCGCTCCGTTTGAAGGTTTTAAAGCCCTGTCCATAAGCTCTAGTTATTTATTTATTTATTTATTCTTTCTTGTTTTATCAAAACGGAATAGGCAGTTATATATTTTTTTAGATGTACCACAAATGAGAAGACGCAAAAGATGGAGCTGCACATTTTAGAGCACAGTTTAAAAGTAGCAAGTATAGCGAAAGAGGGCATCCAGATTTGCACTCACGGATTAATCAAACTAGCTTTCTTGCCCTCTAAAACAAGGTAAGTCGCTTCACGAATTAAGTTTGCCTTGTGTTAAACCTGTATTTACTGTCTGTTAAATGTTTACTTGAAGAATCTGACGCGGAATTACATTAGCTTACCGCTACGCACCTCTTACGTGAGGCAGATGCAGTTCCAGCACTTCTTTACGTTTTTTTAATCCAAATATCTATTTGCTCCGTGTAAGAGGCGCATGACATCATCAAGCAAGCGGTCATAGGTGTTTTGTTTTGCGGCAATGATTGTCTGTGCGGTTGCCGAAGTTCATTCGACGGTAGAGGGGTGTGTGTACGTGCTCGGGGTTGTTTTTCTTCTTGTGCGGCGGTATAAATATACGGAGGGGGATGTTGCTTTAAATCCCCCCGTCTGTGATGCTCAATGCACGATCACGTATTCAGCATCACGGCTTTGATACAGATGAAGGGGCCATCCCGATGATTTGACGTTAAGCTTATCCTTTCGCTGCTTTAATGAGAAACTGACCCGTTTTGATCAGTTTGACAGAGATCCGTTTGAACTGCACGCACTGGCGCTGGTGGAAACCTGTAAACAACTGGAAGAGGAGGGAAAAGTTGTGGCCTGAGCATGATTTGCATGTATTTGCTGCATAGGCTCACTGGCTGCGAACAGAAATGTGTTTTTACCACCTTTTGTGTTTAGCAATGCACATTCATTCCTGTTGCAGTTGTTTTCTATCTCATACTAATGCACCCTTAGATGAGGATCTTTGTGAAAGACCATCTATTCATAGTCCCAAATGCCCCCTTGCTGTGTTTGCGCACATCTCCAGCCCGGCTCCGGAGTCTGAACCTCAGGGAGAAACATCCTGCTCGGTCATTTAGTCTCGTTAGACTGTGGATACACACACACAGAGACGCACACAGGCCTCTAGCAAGAGTTAAAGTGGTTAGTAAGGCAGAGTAGGTTGTTTTCATGTCTGTGTCTTGATTAAAAAAAATTCAGTGGTTTGAATCAGGGGCCTAATTCCCCTCAGGCCTCTTTTATTTTGCATGTTTACTTGCTCTTGCAATCGGAAATCTCATTTTCCCGAATGCTTTATTGGTTCTATGCTTGTAATGGCTCATGTTCAGCGTATTGTTTTGAAAAGCTCTTGCTGCATTCAAGAGACTGCAATTAAGCAGTATCACACAAGTAAGCATGATAGCTATTGGCTTTGACAATTAAAACAAAACATCAGTCGATAACTGCAAGTTAGACATGTTTGAATAGGAAACTTTTCTTTGGAGATCAAAGCTGTTTTGTCATGACTCAGAGCCTGGAACAGCAATGATGACATCACCTCTGATCGAAAGGGAAAAATACTGAAAATCGCAAAGTAACGTCTCAGCAAAAACATTCAAGGTCTGCCTGCAAATGCAGGGTTATTCATTTGCGAATTGAAGATTTATCACGGCAAAAAGGTTTGCAGCTGGGCTGTTTTGAATATTCAGGTTCTGTTTGCAGCGAACAGCATTTCTTCAGGGTTTTCTATTGTATCCAGGGCTGTATGTCTTGCCCAGCAGGCCATGAAATCCGTTTTAAGAGCTTTTTTTTGGTCTGAATGCAATTTCATGTAGAAACAGCATTTTTGATATGGCTTCTTTTCTGATTTTGAATCTTTAAATTGATTCTGACTTGCCAAACACTTTTATGCTAGGGGACGGGGGAAACACTTGTTTTTCTGTCGCAGAGGCACAGCTTGAATCAACTTATTTAGTAGCTGTTTGTGAAGTGTCTCGGAGTGATGCAGAATGCGCACAACACGAGAGGAGCTCTGGAAATAGTTGCTTACAGTTAAAAACATTGTTGCCAGCTCTTGGGTTGTGCTGGCTCACTGTTTGTCCAGCAAGATATAGAGGAAGCAGTTTTTTTTTTTTTTTCTCTCACTAAGGAAGATACAGTAAAACAACACAGTTAACCAAATGCAGTGTCACCATTAAAACAAAACAAAAAAGTCTGTCTGAGAGTTTATGCTTAAAACAAGAACAAGTATCTGTCAGTGGGGTATGAAAACTTGTTTTCCCTTTGAACTAAGTGTATATTTCTGGCTCCATTGCTATATTTTTGCTTGTTTTAATCGTAAACTGACTTCATTTTGATCAGTTTTTCAGAAAACAAGACTGGGGCAT
Source organism: Cirrhinus mrigala (assembly GCA_036247105.1). NCBI lineage: Eukaryota > Metazoa > Chordata > Actinopteri > Cypriniformes > Cyprinidae > Cirrhinus > Cirrhinus mrigala. The sequence goes on from CM070011.1 coordinate 12,822,857, forward strand.
GTCAAGACATGTTGTTTTGCTTCTCAACGTATCTGGATTTAAGAACCATCAAAAACTTTTGCACTGGAAAACAAGACAAAATTACTAAGGAACAACATCACTTTTTGCAGTGATCATAAGGTACAGTGGAAATTATTTCCACGTTAAAGTGAAAGGTAATTGAGATCTGTTGGGAGTTATTTTCAAATGGTAAAGTGTTGCTAAACTTATTGTCTGCTCCTTAGACATTTACTTTTGCACAACACAGACATGTTCCCTTTAATTTATTGCTTAAATTGTTTTTACTTAAGCTTAAGAGGGTTTAAAAACCTGCAGTAAGTCTAATATTAAGCATTACAGCAAACATAAAAAATGAAAATAAAAACTGACCCCATTTACTGTCTTAATAGTTGCATTTAGGATTTTTGTACCGAATTCTTTGCACATTATTCCAAAGACAAAATGTCTCTGTAATGCTAAGTTTAACTTTTACCGTTTTTTAAATTTAACTTTAAAAACCTGCAGAAACCTGCAGTAAGTCTAAAATTAAGCATTACAGCCAACATAAAAAATAAAATAAAAACTGACTCTATTTACTTTCTTAATAGTTGCATTTAGGATATTTGTACAGAATTCTTTGCACATTATTCCAAAGACAAAATGTCATCGTAATGCTAAATTTAACTTTTACTGTTTTTTAAATTTAACTTTAAAAACCTGCAGAAACCAGAAACCTGCAGTAAGTCTAGTATTAAGCATTACAGCCAACATAAAAAATAAAAATAAAATAAAAACTGAACCCATTTACTCTCCTAGTAGTTGCACTTAGGATATTTGTACAGAATTCTTTGCACATTATTCCAAAGACAAAATGTCATCGTAATGCTAAATTTAACTTTTACTGTTCTTTAAATTTAACTTTAAAAACCTACAGAAACCAGAAACCTGCAGTAAGTCTAGAATTAAGCATTACAGCCAACATAAAAAAATAAAAATAAAATAAAAACCGACTCTATTTACTTTCTTAATAGTTGCATTTAGGATTTTTGTACAGAATCCTTTGCACATTATTCCAAAGACAAAATGTCTTCATAATGCTAAATCAAGAGTATTAACTTGCTCCACCTCTAAAACTCCTTTTTGGCTGACGTCAACAAGATTTCATGTTTTTTTTAACCCCTCCAACCACCTGGCTCTCTTTGTAGTTTGTATTGTATCACAATGCAATCAATTCCCAGTGGGTTAAATAAGGTACAGGGCTACATTCTTTTCATTTGATTCAGAAATACATAATGATACAATAGGTAAAATAGGTTGCGAGTCATTTTGATAGTTTTTTCTTTGAATGTTGATTTTAAAAGGATAGTTCATAGCACATAGGCTAGTTTTTTGTTTGTTTGTTTGTTTGTTTGTTTTTTTGCTTCTTGAAATACCTTCATTTGTGTTTCCCAAAAGAAAGAAAGTCTTACAGTTTTGGATCAACATGAGGGGGATTTTGCAGTTTGGTGTGAACCAAATGCTCATGTTATGTTGTCTATAATCGTTAAAAAAAATTGCTCTTTTGCTTCAGTGGCTTTAACTGGGTGATGTTATAGCATGTTGTTTTTAGACTTCAGGTCAGCAGTCTTTATTTCTAGCAACATTACTGGATAAACAGGAACAGCCATGTAATAAATTCAGGGTTTCTCCCCTAAAAATGTAGTTAGGAAATAAAAAGGAAGCTGTAAATATTTTTAGATAAACTGCTGGAATCAATAATTTTTTGGTTGTGCGTTTGAAAATAAGATTAAACGTGTGTCTTCAGAGACCTCAGGAACGGTTGTTAGGAGCACATTTCTGAGCAGAAGCTCTGAGCACGTGAGTCATAGCCTGTTGAAAATTTACAATGGAGATGTTTTGTTGGTCTGATTTAAGGGCATAAGACCTGCCTTTTCTTCTATGATTATTGCTTTGCTTTTATTGCTCATCTCAGGACTCAAATTAGTGTAGATCCATCACATCTCTAGTCACTCGGTGACTCAAATTCAGCTCAAAGCTAAATAAATTACTTGTGCTGCAAAAAGGTGGATGTTTGTGTAGAAAAAATCAGCAAGTCAATCCGTTGCACAACATCTGAGCGTTTTCTATTAGTGCTTTAAATAATAAAACAATTCAAGCAGTACTTCATTCATTTCACTTCTAGGCTCAAGGGGATTTCAAATGATCCAGTGACACAGCACCAGAAATGTCCGACAGCTTGCAAAAACCTTGAAAAAAAAATTCACCCCCTTCCCCCCCAGCACCACTTTGGCAGTATCAGATAAGATGCTGCTTTCCTGAGTGAACAAGTCGCCTGCTTTCCCCCCAGAGGCAAAATGATACACTATGTGGGTGGACAGGCCCATAAATAAGGACTCCTCTTACCTGGCGTCTGGAGCCGTTTGGGGCGCACGAGCAGCGTTATGAGCCAGCTGAGGCTGCCTGGCATTTGTGCAGTAATGTATGTTGGCTTATGTTTGCACAGACACATTCAGCACAGATATGTTTTGTCATCTTTTGGGGAAGTGTGAGAAGCTGATAAAATCAGCATTTAGATGAATCATTTTATTCCTGAACTATTCATTTAGAGCATTTGATAAAAGCTTTTAATTTGATATGATTATGACATCAAGGTGACATCCTCCTGTTCTCATACTAAAGAAAAAAAAGGGGTTTCTTGAAATGAAAATAACTTTAGATTTGGCATAATCCTTCAGCAGCTTATTAAAGCAAATAGGGTACGCTTTCTGCCGTCTAGGTCTCTAGCGTGTCAAAAAAAAAAAAATAATAAAATAACTGAAACTCTGTGTTTGCCTCACAGACATGAAAAATATACCCATAGAAAATGTCTACTTTTAAATTAACCGATTGAAATAGAAAACAAATATTTTCAGATTATGTAATCAGTATGAAACGTGCACGTCCACTGTGGAGATGACGAGTCAGTGTTATCGACTTCATCACTGCAGCTGAAAATATAGAAAATGCTTATCAATGAATTATCATAACGTTGAAGCAGTTAACATTATGTCTTGCTGTTTTTGTTGGGAAAGAAATGCTAAATCGTCACAGTAACAGACAGTTTCTGGAGGTAACTGACAAATATTGCCATGCCACCCCAGATAAGGTCATATGGTGCAACTCCTCAAAAACCGTTATAATATTCATGAATTTATCATTCACAATATTGGCAAAAATATATATAAATATATTTTTTTTAAAATAATGATTAAGATATATACAGTTACGTATTTAAAGTGTAAGAAAACTTTTTATTTCATGGTTACACCACATGATATTTTAGAGTAATTAAATGTAAACTTTTCTTGAAAGTTTAAGTTTTGTCACAAGTTTTTTTTTCTAAGTGGTTTTTTGGTTTCTTGCAGCTGGTCTTGGTTATTCTTCTGTCTTTCATGTCCATTCAAAAACAGTACACTAAAGTCTATAACTTCAAATTCCTAGGCCTGAGCAATTGACTGTTTGATATTTATCAATTAATTATGATATTTACAAAAATGACTTTTTCCCCTTTAAAGGAGACATAAGGTGCGTTCACGCCATATCGGAATTCCCGTAATTACGAGATTCCAACTTGTAAATAGTGTTCACGTCCTCGTAGAACTCATAATTACAACTTGTGAACTGGGAGTCTTCTGAGAGCTACGACTTGTACCACCTGACCAACGTAGGCTCTGTTTAGGCATTTATAGTGTTGCCACAGAAAAGCATAATTCCGAGTCTGAGGACGTGAACAGCTCCGAGTAGAACGTCACGTTGTCATCTCGAAATTACGGTAATTACTATATGGCGTGAACGCAGCATATTATGCCCCTTTTTACAAGATGTAATATAAGTCTCAGGTGTCCCCAGAATGTATCTGTGAAGTTTCAGCTCAAAATACCCCACAGATAATTTATTATATAATTTTGAAAATGCTTATTTTGAGTGGAGGCAGAAACATGCCGTTTTCGTGCATGTCTCTTTAAGTGCAAATGAGCTGCTGCTCCTCACCCCCTTTTCCAGAATAGGGCTGTGCCTTTACAGTTCAAAGCTTAGATGTTCTGCTAAAAAAAAATCTGTTTGGATTTGATTATCATGTCTATCATGCTGAAATCATGCGTTTTACACTGAAATCAACCATAACAGTTTAAACTTCTGATACAGAGCCACACGCACAGAAAGCTGCTGTCACACGGCATGTGAGTACTAAACTAAGTTCCTTTCATGTCTTATTGCACTTAAACTCTCAAATACAAGTTTGTTAAAAATGCATATGAGTTACAAAAACAGTCGGTTATGTCTGTGAAGGTAAACAGCTGGGAAAAAAGTCACATGTTTATATGACATCTGGGACACAGCAGCATAAAATACAGTAAATAAACAATAAATCCACTGCTCTCTTGTCTCCTCTGAGGCTGGGACTCTAAATAGTGTTCTGGGCTTGTCTGTGCAGACAACTGGTACACCGTTGTCACTTGTGAAAACAAAATGGTGGCGCCGTGGTTGGAAATGCCAAGTTTAATGGGCGGTAATATTATAGTAAGATACCCCGTACCACATCACAAGGGGGGCAAAATCTGACGCGCTTGTTTTTTCACATGCTTGCAGAGAAAGGCTTACCAAAACAAAGTTACTGGGTTGTCCTTTTTCTGTTTTCTGGGTTAGTATATGCACTGGGGACTCGACTGTAGCACTTAAACACAGAAAAACTCCAGTTTTTATGTATTCCAATTTTCGTGTGTTCAAGGTGTATGGAAAATTGTATTTTTATTTCATGATTTTAACGTTTTTCTTGAAAATGTTCCTTAACTTACTAGCTAAAGTTTCTACAATGTTCTGGTCCGTAGATATGAATGTTGCTTGTCTTATTTTTTATTTTTTTTTTTTTAAGCTTACAAAAGTAATATCTCTCCCATTCATGTCTGTTCAATAATGCGTCAAAGTTTAATTCTTCAAATCCCTAAGCCTGAGATATAGACTTGCGTGCAGTCTGTGATCTCTGTGAAGCTGAGTAAATTGATGTTCATAGAAGCTTCTCAGGAATATGTTATTAACTTCTATTCATTACTCTGCTCCTCCTTGGCTCATAATTTCCATGTCTTTCTCTCTGTGCTTCTCTCCAGATGTAAGTTCTTTAGTTTAACCGAAACTCCGGAGGATTACACCATTATCGTGGATGAAGATGGCTTTAAAGGTAGGTCTTGTGGTTACTCTTTTACTAAGAGTGCACTGGGTTTAGTGCAGCGAGGCAAGATTAAGTCATGTAAAGTATCACCGATTCTCTATAATTCCTTGTAGCTTGACTCGCTGCCAATGTTTGACCACATATTGCTCCATCAGCGGTCCCCCCCACATTTCCATTATGGGTTACTAGAGGCTAAGCTGTCAGTGGCTTTGGTTTTGTGGCTGATTGAGTGAATCCATGTCATTACACACTGGTTACCAAGGTGAAGCCCGTTTGTATCCATAGATACCAGAAGCTCTGTGTTGCAAAACGGGTACAGGTATTTTAAAATCCCTGGAAGTTTGTGAGTTTGTTGTCAGCTTTTCCAGCCATATTTCTTCTGGAGAATTACAAATCTAATACACTTAAGTGGTAGAAACTTTTTTTTTTTTTTTTTTTTGATCGGATCTTCCCCAGAATGTCCACCAAAACCACTTGCAACAGATTATCAAATAGCAAATCACATCAATGACTGTGACATAACTATTGGAGCTATTGAAGCCTATTGGTTGTTTTAAAAATGCTCTTTAAAATGCACCACCTTAACTTTGTTTCAGTAGTAATTACATAGACACAGGAAAGAAAGCTGTGTCATGATTTCATAGGGTCTGTAAAGCCTTCATTCATCAAAGTACCTTTAGATAAGTTGAGCAAAGTGTCTCAATCATTACTTCCATATTTTTTGACACTCTTGTTTTTCTGTTGTCTGTTTCAGAGCTGCCAGAGTCTGAGTATCTCAGTGTGGCCGATGCGACGTGGTTGGCTCTTAATGTGGTGTCCGGAGGAGGAAGCGCTACCAGCTCTCAGCCAATCGGAGTAACGAAAATTGCAAAATCAGTCATCGCCCCTCTGGCAGACCATAATATCTCAGTGTTCATGCTATCAACATACCAGACTGATTTTATATTGGTGAGTGTCACAGATGCTTAGGCTATCCACCTTATTTTCCCCATAAGAGTGGGTGCAGCCATTTGTAAATTTTATGGGTCTGGCTTCCAGTCTCATCCGCATCCAGCTGTTTTTAGCTGTCCAAAACAGCTAGTTTTGCTGCTTGATATTGCCAACTGGTGTGTCTTACCATATTATTTTAATGTATTATCTTAATTATGAACAAACTGGTTTGTAGTGCAGACAGTTTTACCGTTTACTGCACATTGTTATTTTTCTCGTTATTTCACTGTAGCGGCTAATAAACCAGAAGTGTCACCCATAGGCTTACTTCCGCATCGAAAATTAGGTGGATAGACAGCAAGAAATGAATACTTCGTAATATTCCAGAATTGTGTACTGTTTGCATTTACACCAGAACTAAGGTTTACATCATTTAGATTTGCTCTACAAGACATAAAATATGCATAAACCTACTTTTTTTTTTTTTTTTACAGTTTCTGCAGTTTTAGTGAACAGTGTGATCAAACAACTGTAGAGCTGTTCACACCACAAGTGCTTAGGATTGTAATATTTTTATCTAGCTCCAGAATTGGTGCTTTTAAGCCATTTGCCTTCTGTGTACATTGGTTTTCTCCCCTGCTAAAGATGTAAAGCGCTGCATTACTGGTTAAAAAAAAAAAAAAAGTCAGATAATGCAGTTATTTTAAAAACAGTAGTGCAGAGATACATGGATGAGCAGCACAAGAACTTGATCATTTTGTCTAAACACTGTAGAAATAAGAATGCAGAAATATAAAATGCATTTAACTTTGTCCAAGTTTGTGTCAAAAGTAATGGCGTTGTTACACAAAGTTTTTTCATCTACATTTAAAATTATTTTAGCATGTTAAGAGCATTTTATCATGAACAGTGTTTTAACTGGAATTGATCCAGACTTGTTCCCAGAGGGCTAGTGTCCTGCAGAGTTTAGCTCCAGCCCTAATTAAAAACACCTGAACCAGCTAATCAAGGTCTTCAGAATTTCTAGATTATGTTGGAGCTGGCTGAAGCTAAACTCTACAGGACGTTCGACTTCCAAGAGCGGGGTTGGACGCCCCTGATTTAGATAATGGACCCTTTTCACAAGACTGTGATAATGCGTTTTAATGGTCATCATCATCAACATCATCATAAATCCTTGACATTTTTTCTTTTTTTTTTTTTTTTTTTTTTTAAATCTATGTACATTTATAACACTATACTTTGTATTGTATCACCTTTTCATCAAGTTACAAAAAACTAGTTAATGCTAATGTGAGGGTGTTTTGTAATGCCGCATCTATGGGAGGGACAGTAAATTTGACTTTGTTCTCTCTTCTGACTGCTGATATCAGTCTTTCTCAGATTTTTCCTTTGATTGAAAGTCATGAAAACACTATCATGGATTTATTCTTTTGTTATTTGAGCTAATGAGAATGCAAAATATATATTTGTGGTACTCTCCCATTCACTGCTCTCGGATTTTACCCAACTATGACGACTTCCCCTATGAGAAACCCGGAAATGTGAGAGAGGTTTCTGGCATGGACGGACAAAAAAAATATATACTCTGAATTTACTAGTTAGCATGGTAATTTGGTTTTTGCTAATGCAAAAACCAAAATATAGTAAGTTTTTTTTCAGTAAGACTTATGTGCTATACATATTGTTGGTATTTGACTGTAAAAACAATTTCTGATTAAACAGCTTAAACACATATTCCTATCAAATTTTACTCAACTTATGAAATATTTAGGTGTTTTTTGGAGGATAATGTCAGACAACACAGCTTTGGCTCAATAATTTAAAGGGAGAGTTTACCCAAAAATAAAAAATGTTATTTACTCACCATCATGTCATTCCAAACCCGTAAGACCTTTGTTCATCTTCAGAACACAAATAAAGAAATTTTTGATGAAATCCGAGAGCAACTGACATGTTCAAGGCCCAAAAAGGTAGTAAGGATATTGTTAAAACAGTCCATGTGACATCAGTGGTTCAACCTTAATTTTATGAAGCTGCAAGGATACGTTTTGTGTGCAAAGAAAACTAAAATAACAACTTTATTTAACAATTTCCTCTCTTACGTGTCAGTCTTTGATGCGTATTCACAACATTACCACGCAAATACGTGTCTTCCTCTGCTTGCAAAACACGGCACAGTGCAACACATTTGGGTTCTGCCTTGAACGCCAGTTCCTGCGTCAACAGTACCCACATGCATGCATTGTTGTACTCCCATGAACACGTGACAAAGACTGGCACGGAAAAGAAGAAATTGTTGAATGAAGTTGTTATTTTTGTTTTCTTGTAGCTTCATAAAATTAAGGTTGAACCACTGATGTCACTGATGTGACTATCTTAACGATGTCCTTGCTAATTTTTTTGGGCCTTGAATGTGTCGGTTGCGTTGCTGTCTATGCAGAGTCAGAAAGCTCTTGGTTTTCAGAAAAATATCTTCATTTGTGTTCCGAAGATGAACGAAAGCCTTACGGGTTTGGAACAACATGAAGGTGAGTCCTTAAACACAGTATTTTAATTTCTGGGTGAACCATCCCTTTAATCCTTGATGACTATTTTGCCTTTTTTTCTTTTATAAAGTACTACTGCTGTCACATGGAAATGTATAACTTAACATTTCAAAAAAGTATTGTCCGGACTGGGATAGAAAATTCAGACTGAATTTAATTGAACACCCCTGACCTAGATAAAGTCCGTGGGAAGAGTTTTGTTCTCTCTTGTGTGATTCACTTCACTTTTGTGTAGTACGGCAACGCATAGAATCAGCTCTGACTTATTCTGGAGTTTACACTTGCTTTGACTACCCTCATTACTTGAACTGTAGGAAATGATATGAGTCCACACACAAAGAACTAAAAATCAATATAAGGAAAAAAAAAAAAGAATGCTGTATACTGAAAAAAAGAACCACAGAATATACATGACAAACACAAACCAGTCTATTGTAAAAGCTTGTAAAAGAACAAGCCCTGTGATGTGTAGTCTGAATAGGTGTCATATTAGTAATTAAAATGCATATTCACAGCTTCTCCCTTTCATTGCACGTTGAAATTGTGCTTTCATATAAGGACAAGACATATGACATTGTCTTGTTGTTCAAACATAACATAAATGATATATAGAGTAAAATCCTTTAAGTCATCACTTCTTCTTTCCTTTAACCAACCCATGTACCAAGACCACAGCCAGTGCTGTCACCTCAGCAAATTTTCACTTTGTGGGTGTTTGTTAACGCACGCCCAGTCTGTTGGTGGCGGAACAGTCACTAGAGCCCGTTTATGAAAATAACATGAAATTTGGGAGCGATGGTAATCTGGGGGTAGTTATGTAAAGAGGATAAAGCCTGTGGATCAGCAGCCGCTTGCTGGAATTTACCGGAAAGTTCACGTTCCACACCAGCTGCTCCCAGCCAGAGGAATAATCACAGAGCTTTATAGAAAGAGAGGAGATGACCTGCCTCCTGTGCTGGGCCACTGGAGAGGCCATTTCCTTCTCATCCTCACCCTGTCCTTCGCTCTTGGCCTGGTTACTCAAAACTTTGAGCAGTTCAGAAATACCCGTCTGTATCCGGCCCATCAGGCCTAGAGCACACAGATGTCTCCTTCATTTGGATTACTTTAAAATAAATAAATAAATAAATAAATAAATAAATGTAAAAAAAAAAGTGAAAGAGGATATTGTCTTCCAGAGAAGTTGTTGATGGTTTAAACTTTCCAGTCTTTGGAAATACTCACTGTTGTGTAAGGCTGAGCTAAACAGCTTTAATAATATTTCAGCCTTAGTTATTTCAAATTTAAATACAGTATACTATTTTTATATATAATATAATATAATATAATATAACATATATATATATATATATATATATATATATATATATATATATATATATATATATATATATATATATATATATATATATATAATTTTTTTTATTTTTTTTAATTAATTATTAATTAACTTTTAATTATAAAAGTTTAACCATAATTTCAACCAAACAACCATTGTTACTTAATGCAAGAAATAAATGCAGCAAAACTTTTAAAAAAATATTTTAAATATTCGAACCGTATTTTCACTTTTCACACAAGTAATGATTTTTAATTATAAATATGCACAAATATTTTTACTAAAATACGAACATTATATGAATATTTTTGAGGAATGATGCAGACTAATTGTTCAGTCAGTTCTCTTCAACAGGCAACTGTACTGATTCACAAAAACAATCAAACATCAGCTGTAACGCTGATTTTGTTACTCAAATTTAAATCACATTTTTTTTACTAAATGAGCACAAGTAGTAATGATTTTTAATCATTTTTTTTAAATACAAATATAAAACAACATGGAATGTACACCAGTCAAAAGTTTTAGGACAGTAAGATTTTTGATTTTTTTTTTGTTTGTTTGTTTGTCTCATCAAATGCTTATCAAGCCTGCATTTATTTGATCCAAAATACAGCAAAAGCAGTGATATTGTAAAAAAAAAATTCTATTTGAATATATTTTAAAATGTAATTTATTCCTGTGATCAAAGCTAAATTTTTAGCATCATTACTCCAGTCTTCAATGTCACATGATCCTTAGAAGACATTCTAATATGCTGATTTGCTGTTCAAGAAACATTTTTTATCAATATTTAAAACTTTTTTTTTTTTTTTTCAGGATTCATTGAATAGAAAGATCCAAAAGATCAGCATTTATCTGCTGTTCTTCTGAATTTCTATTCTTCAAAGAAACCTGAAAAAAAATCTATTCTGCTATTAATAATAATTGTTTTATTTTTTTATTTTTGTTTGTTTGTTTGTTTGTTGGTTTGTTTTTGTTTTTTGAGCAGCAATTCAGAATATTAGAACGATTTTTGAAGGATCATGTGACTGGAGTAATGATGCTAAAAATTCTTTGAAACCAAAGGAATAAATGAGATTTTAAAATGTATTCAAATAGAAAACAGCTATTTTAAACAGTAAAAATATTTCCAAGTTTTACTGTTTTTGCAGTACTTCGGACCAAATAAATGCAGGCTTGGTGAGCAGAAAAGACTTATTTAAAAAACCAAAAACATTACCGTTCTAAAACTTTTGACTGGTAGTGTAATATGGAGACTACCTTAAATGTCCCAGTGATGTCAGTTTTGAATCCAATGGGCATTTTGACCTGATTCTCAGAACTCTGATTTTGTGTTTGATACTGACATTTAATTCAGACACACCATTACAGCATAAACCTAATAGCTGAATTACAAGCATATTAAAAGGAAAGCTATATTTGTGATTTGCTTACTTTTATGTTGCCAGCAAAATTAAATTGTACCTTATATAAATTATAATTTTGCTTCTTATACAGTATATATTGTTATACTGCCCTTGTATCTGTTTAAAATGTTTGCTCTTGTTAAACTATATTTAGTTTTCTCATGAGAATTGTAATGGTTAGATGTAAACCTTGAAAATGTTTCAATTCTCTGGAGCTCTGGGGCTCGTAAAATAGTCCAAGGAAACTGTATATCGATGGATAGGCACCCTTGAAATGCTGTGCGGCGCTCATTTCGTGCGCTCATCAGGGCCTCACTGGAACACTCTGAATTTCAGCTTAATTGGTTGCTTAAGACATCCTTATGTATTGTTTTCGCTGTAATGTATTCTGGGTTTGGTAGTGGTGTTTGAAATGCAAATGAATGTTCATTTGTGATGTGTTTGAGTCAGCTGGTTTTGGTTACTGAAGGAAATGGCAAAAGCTGAGTCTAAATTAAGGGTTTCTTCTTGTGCGTGTTTGTGTTTCTGTAGATGAGCTGTATTGAGCATTCATACTGTTTTCATAAATTGAAACATCTGAACGTCTCTGCCAGAAATGCAGAAAAATAAGCTAGATAAGATATGTGCCTGTACTCTGTTCAGTTCCCTACTGTACAAGTAGCACTTGCTTGGTATTTCTCATCTGTGCTTCAGATACCATAGTACATCATGAGTGTGTATTATCCAACAGGGTTTGGCAGTGTCCACAAACAATTTTAATGGTTTATGTTTTTTTTGTTTTTTTTCCTCTTTGAACAGCTAGGTACTTGTAGTTTTTTTTTTTTTTTTTTACTAAATGAAAACTAACTTCTGTGGTTCTGTCCATAGGTTCGAGAGAGGGATCTGCCCATGGTCATGCACACATTGTCTTCAGAATTCACTCTCCTGAGGGTTGTCAATGGAGAAACGGTTGCTGCCAACAGTACCGGGGTCACCAATGGTTTTGTCAAGCCTAAACTGGGTAATCATCTGTCATTAGTCTGAGGGTGTGTCAACACATGGCATTTTATGCATTTGCAGTACCAAGTGATGTTGTTGAGACTTAGGCTGGCCACACACTTGAAGATTTTAAAGGGGTCATTGGATGCCCATTTTGCACAAGCTGATAGGGTCATTATGGTCTTAATTAAAAGTCTATAACATGCTTAGGTTCAAATTTCTCAACAGTAGTAGTGTAAAAAACACCCTTTTTACCTTCTGAAAATCAGCTCTGTTCACAGCAACCTGTTTTGTTGCATGTCCCTTTAAATGCTAATGAGCTCTGCTCACCCCACCCCTCTTTTCTGTGGGGTGATGAGCCGTAATGTTTACTTTAGCCGCGAAACTTGCTAACTAGCACATTATTAGCGAAGGCGATTTGCAAGGATTCATAAAAACCCTTATACTCACTTCTTCTGTAGATGAAGCTGAATCACGAATGATTTGTGCAAACTTAGACGCAGGGATCGGCGCATTCCTTTCAAAAACAAAAGTAACGTTAATCCTCTGCGTCTTCAGCAGCTCAGATGCCGGGAGTAAATGACGGCTGCTATGTTCGAACACCTCAATCGCTTAGGAGGCATTTTTGTCTACTTCTGCTCCGGCGTCGAAACAATGGTGGTCGGACTGTTCTCAGCTCACTCAGGGCGAGTCTAAAGTAAGACGGCCGTGTCCATCAACTATCGTGGGAGCGGCCTTGGTCTGTGTGACGTCACATAGCTAAGAAGCTGAGAATGGCCTGATTTGAAAAAGGGGATATTATTTAAAGGGATTAAATAAAAACCACTGGATGGATTTTTATCATTATAGGGTGGTTGTGTACACACACTGCCAACACACATTAATGTTCAAACATGTAAAAGTGAATTTTGTATCCGAGGACCCTTTTAAGACCGATTTTTAAGAAAAGATTTGGGCATGTGACCAAATTCAAGGCTTGTCCCAAACAATTTTTTGTCTAAAAAAATCCTTTATTGTGTGGTGCGATTATTTAACTGCTCCCAATCAAAACAGACCGTCCCCAAACTCAAATAGTAAATATCAAACATGGCTGCCTTTGACGTGATATCCACGATAGCCAATGAGAGTGAGGATGTTGCGTGCCTTTATAGCTGAAGCTTTTCAGCCACAAACATGCCACTAAAGTATTGACTGAGAAAGAACATCACCCATATTGTTTTTTTTCTACTTTGTTTTTCACTGTACAACAGAAAATGTGCCAGGAAAGCCAGCTGACAACGTTGATTGTCCTCCATGTGTTTTTAGTCTCTGGTCACGTTTGATCTTCTGAGTCTCCGTGAAATCTCGTGTGTCGCTGTGAAATCATTTCTACAATCAACAAGTGTGTGGTCTCGCTCTCTGGTCTAATCATCTTGTGTGCGCATTCCGATGATTATAAGACTAAAAATCAATTGAAACTGTCTATGTGTCTGTGGTTTCCCATGGTTTTAAAATTGGTCAAGATTTGAAAATTGTCCAGGGACCCAAAAATGAAAATGTTTTCATCATTTACTCATCCTAATGTCATCACACTACTTTCTGTGGAACATAAAAGGTTATATTTTGAGAGGGCTTTTTTTTTTGCCCATGCAGTGGAATTCAATGGTCACCAAAACCGTTTGGTTACCAACATTTTTCAAAATAGAAAAAAGAGAAAATTCAGGTTTGGAATAACTTGAGGATGAGTAAATGATGACAGCATTTTTATTTATCTTTTTCTAACTTGAATGTGCAAGGCTTCCAGTGTCAGTCATTTGCAATTATTTTACATGTACAAAAAGAATCTTTTACGCTGCTTTGTCACAAACTGGAGTTTATCATATTATTTTTTTTCATAATCATGAACACACTGGTTTGTGACACAGATAGTCTTACCATTTACTGCGCCTTGTTATTCTTCTACTTATTTACCAATAGCATGGTGGATCCATCCAGTGACTTGAGACTTAGATTTATCACACTAGGCAATCCGATCTGTGCAACACCTGTTAAAAGTGTTTATGGTGTGGTTAAGCATCAGCCTCTGCCTGTCACGTTTGACTCACTTATTGGTGTGCATTTTGAACATACTACGTAGTCATAGATGGACCTTTTTAATATTTTTCTGTACTCACTGGTATGTTCAGTATTTAATGTCAACATTTGACCCTTCCTTAATAGATGTTCCTGGTATTATTGTGCCTAAGTTGGCTGTAACCCCCATTCAGATCTGGCTTTAGGGGTCAGATCCGAAGTATAGCAAAAACAGTCCAATTTTGAAATATTTTTCCTATTTAAAATAACTGCTTTCTATTTTATTATTTTAAAATGTAATTTATTCCTGTGATCAAATCTTAATTTTCAGCATCCTTACTCTAGTCTTCAGAGTCACATGATCCTTCAGAACTCATTCTAATATGCTGATTCTGACATTATTTAACAGTTGAGTACATTTTTTTTCAGAATTATTTAATGGCCACTTTTCATGATCCAGTCAGTTCCTGATTGATAAAGCTGGTTCATGTCTATTTTTTCCCTATTATTTTACTTTAACATTACAGTAGAATAAAATAGAATGTAGAATGTCCATATAAACTACCAGTCAAAGATTTTATTTTATTTATTTTTTTAAAGAAGTCTCTTCTGCTCACCAATTCTGCATTTATTTGATCCGAAGTATAGCAAAAACAGTCCAATTTTGAAATATTTTTCCTATTTAAAATAACTGCTTTCTATTTTATTATTTTAAAATGTAATTTATTCCTGTGATCAAATCTTAATTTTCAGCATCCTTACTCTAGTCTTCAGTGTCACATGATCCTTCAGAACTCATTCTAATATGCTGATTCTAATATTTTTAAAACAGTTGAGTACATTTTTTTTTTTTTTTTTTTTCAGAATTATTTAATGAAAATAAATATAAATAAATGATACATATATATATATATATATATATATATATATATATATATATATATAATATATATATTTAATTTATATATATATATATATATATATATATATATATATATATATATATATATATATATATATATATATATATATATATATATTTTTTTTTTTTGTTTTGTTTTTGTAGAATTTTTTTAGCAAAGATGCTTTAATTGATAATGTGATGATAAAGACATTTATAATGTTACAAAAGATTTCTATTTCAGATAAATGCTGTTCTTCTGAACTTTCTATGAAGAAAGCTGAACAAAATTCTACTTGGCTGTTTTCAGCCATAATAATAATAATGATAATGAGCAGCAAATCAGAATGATTTCTGATGGATCATGTGACTGGAGTAATGATGCTAAAAAATTCAGCTTTGAAATCACAGGAATAAATTACATTTTAAGATATATTTAAATAAAAAAACAGTTATTTTAAATAGTAAAAATATTACAAATTTGTGCTGTTTTTGCTGTACTTTGGATCAAATTAATGCAGGCTTGGTAAGCAGATGACTTTAAAAAAACATTAAAAATCTTAGAAAAACTGTCTCAAAAACTAAAGTGTGTTATAAACAGCTTTAATTAATTCCAGCATAGATTTAATTCAACAGCCTAGATTCATGAAACATCCTGCCTGGCAAAACCAGCTGAACATTTACAGCATGTAATCAACTGTTTTTTCTTTTCCTCAGTCCCCCGGCCGATCATTCACCCTCTCTCCAGCCCTAGTAACATGTTCTGCGTTACCAGCCTGGACCCCGACACGCTGCCCTCGGTGGCCACGCTGCTCATGGACGTCATGTTCTACTCAGGCGGGTAAGAGCTCCGCGCCGGGCCTCTCCTCCCGGCTCACATATGGCAGTAACCGAGAGCCATCTGCCAGATCTATTAGAGAATGATGATAATACACACAGGTCGCCGTAGGGAGTGCATTATGTGACGACAGGGGAGAAAAGACTGTAAACAAAATGAGCAGTGCGTATTTGTACAATTTTCCTCTTCCTTATAGTCGTTGAAGTTGTTTACTGCTCAGACAACTGGCATCAGGCCAACAATTACAGGAAAGATCAGATCAGAGTTGCCCTTTATCATAGTCCACCTCCCATTTTTCACCATTCCTCGTGAAAGCATTAGCTGAGTTGAGCTCTAATGAAGCCTGTGTAATAACAAGAATCCCTGCTGCGCTTCATTACAGAGCAAAAGAGACTGGGGGGCAGACTGAGGATTCTGGACACATCCGCTTTTTCTCCTTCTCCCTGATCGAGGGCTACATCTCTCTAGTTATGGATGAGCAAACGACCCGGAGGTTAGACCACTCAGCCTTGCTTCTAACACTCTATTAATGTCAACATGAAAACACAATTGACCCCATTTACTTTCTCAATACACACCCCTGGTCTTGTGCATGAATCATCAGTGCATGCTATTACAAAGGAGAAAGGGTTTGTTTTTGAAAAGGCTTTCATCAAAATAAAATAACTTTCTTTCCTGTTTGGCTGACGTCACCTGCTCCACTGTTATTTTCCAGCCAGTTTCTTCCAGCCACCTGTAACACTTGTATGAAACACATTTTCTTCCAAATAATTCCCAGTTCAAAAAATCTGGAAAAGTCACAGGGATAGTTCACCCAAAAATGAAAATTGTCATTGTTTACTCACCCTTATGTCATTCCAAATTGATCGATGTTTACATATGAACAAAAGCCCAAATTAAATCAGTTCATCATTTAAAGTGATCTCTACAGACTTTTTAAAGCAGCACAGTTTTGATGTTGTGGATGGAAATCTCTCAGGTTTCATTAAAAATATCTTCATTTGTGTTTAAAAGACAAATGTGGCCCTGGAGCACAATACCAGTCGTGAGTAGCACATTTGTAGCAATAGCCAAAAATACATTGTTTGGGTCAAAATGATCGATTTTTATTTTATGCCAAAAATCATTAGGATATTAAGTAAAGATCATGTTTTAATGAAGACATTTTGTAAATTTCCTAACGTAAATGTATCAAAACTACATTTTCGATTAGTAATATGCATTGCTAAGAACTTCATTTGGACAATTTTAGAGGCAATTTTTCTTTTTTTTTTTTTTTTTGGAACCCTTAAATTCCAGATTTTCAAATAATTGTATCACGGCCAAATACTGTCCTGTCCTAACAAACCATACATCAATGGAAAGCTTATTTATTCAGTTTTTGTATGTATAAATATCAATTTCAATTTGGTTTTGTGGTCCAGGGTTTATGGGTTTGGAACCACATGAGGGTGAGTAATCAATAACGATTTTAGTTTTTGGGCAAACAGTCCCTTTAACAGAAGTACAGTGGCTTGCAAACATATTTTCATGTTGACTTTAAGGAACTGAAACATTCATTGTATATATACTGCAATATTGGGCCCGCATGGGTTGTAAAGGGAATTTCTATTTTCTGCCACTGACACTTAAACTTTGTCTGTGGCGATTTCATCAGAATTTACCCACTATTTAAAAATACATTTAGCTTGAAGCTTGTTGAATCATCAAGTCATGTGTGTGGCTACAATGTAACTTGCCTGATGAAAAGATTTCTGATTACACGTTGAGTATCACTGTTTTGTTATCATTGCATATGGTTTATACACCACTCTTTTCTTGTCAGGTTTCCAAACAACGTCCTCTTCACCAGCGCTTCAGGAGAGCTTTGGAAAATGGTCCGCATCGGAGGACAACCCTTAGGGTTTGGTAAGTTCAGGCTAGAACTCTGTGAAAACGAGGATGGCCACAATATCTAGGGAATAGAATTTAGGGGTTGGGCCAGTAAGCAACCACCCAGAACACCATGGCAATGTGCTGAAAAAAAAAAAAAAAAAAAGCCTAGAACACATTAACAAATGCTTAGTCACATACTGTTGTCATGACAGCATTCAAAATTTCCTTAATTGTAAAAAGTTTAAAGGATTGGTTTACTCCAGAATAAAAATTTGCTGATAATTTATTCGCCCCAATGTCATCCAAGATGTTCATGTCTTTATCTCTTCAGTTGAAAAGAATTGAAGGTTTTGGAGAAAAACATTCCTGGATTTTACTCTATTTAGTGGACCTTGATGGGGATCAACGGGTTTAAGGTCCAAATTGCAGTTTCAATGCAGCTTCAAAGGGCTCTACACAATCCCAGCTGAGGATTAAGGGTCTTTTCTAGCGAAATGATCTGTCGTTTTCAAAGAAAAGTAAAAACTTTTTAAACACACATGCTCATTTTGGAACGGTCACGCGTGACATAGGCGGAAGTACTGACCCAGTGTTTACAAATAGAACATGCAAATAAAGTTAAACGCCCTTTTAAAAAAAGGGTAAAACAACAATATTGAACGATTGTGAAGTTGGAAGAGAAAATGAGATGAGTTTTTCACTGGGTCAGTACGTCCAACATCTACATCATGCGTGACCTTTCCAACGTGATTATGTGATGCATGAAGTAGTAGATTCGAGCTAGAGCTAGTGCAAGACAAGTATTCTTGGTTAAAAAGTTATGTTAATTTTCTTTTTTAGAAAATGACAGATTGTTTCGCCAGATAAGACACTTATTGCTTGGCAGGGATCGTGTAGAGCAGTGTTTCCCAACCTTTTTTCTGCAACGGCACAGTCTTGATAAGTAAAAAAAATAATCCCAAGGCACACCACTAAGGGGAAAAAAAAATGGAAAGGGGGAATTTTTTTTTCTTTGTTTTTTTTTTCTTTCCAATAATTAAACAATGCATCATCAGAGTTGGTATTTTGGCTTTATAAATGATCTTGCACTTAACATTTTCTGAAAATTCTGCTCAAATGGAGTTAACAAAGTTTTTGATGAGCAGATGAGGACGTATGTTTTTTTTGTTTTTTTTTTTTGTTTTTTTTTGTCCATCATTAGAGTAGCTGCATCTGAGGCTGTAAATTAAAGTTTTCATCAATTTACAAAGTTTAATGTAGCAATATGGCTGCTCAGTGTTTCTTGTTGTTTAATACATTTGGCCAAAATCTCATGATATAAAGGAGGAACTGCTTTGCACAGGATATGGCACGCTAGTAGGGAAACGTTGGTGTAGAGCTCTTTGAAACTGCAATTTGGACCTTTAACCTGGTGGCCACCCTCGAAGTCCACTATATGGAGAAAAATCCTGGAATGTTTTCCTCAAAAACCTAAATTTCTTTTTGACACAAGAAAGAAAGTCATAAACATCTTGGATGACATGGGTAAATAATCAAGAAATTTTCATTCTGGAGTGAACTAATACTTTAAGGCGCAGTCACATTTAACTAAATTTAGTGGGTGAAAAAATGATCCTTTGTCTATAGACTATACTATAGTATAGTATGGTGCGGTTTCATAGTCACACAGAAGTCGCTTTTAGACCAAGGAGTTGTCGGTTGGTCAGTGTGGTGAATATACATGGGGAAATGTTTTGGCCTCATGCGAAATTCCCTATCGTGTGGATTCCTATTGAAATGACTGGATTTTACCCTTGAAAATTCACCAAACAGTAAATGTGACTGCACCTTAGAGAAGAAGTTCACTTCCAGAACTAAAATTTACAGATAATGTACTCGCCCCCTTTGAGTATAATTTGTGAGTTTCAACTTGCAAAATGCAGTTTAAAAGGAGGGTCTTATGGATGGTACCGATCGGTTATTCTCTTTTTTTAAAAAAAAAAAAAAATGTATATACTTTTTAACCTCAAACGCTCATCTTGTCTATTCTCTGCAACGTGCATGCAAACTCTGTATAATCTGGATAAATACAGTTAGGTTATGTCGAAAAACTCGTATCTCATTTCTCCTCCAACTTCAAAATCATCATAAAATCATTGCCGTTAATTGTTTTTTTTATTTTTTTTTCCCCCCCTCTTCTTTTTTCATTTGATCTTTGCACGTTCACTTTGTAAACACTGCAGCGATGTAGGAGGAGAAAATGAGATGGGAGTTTTTCAGATTACACAGAGTACACAAGAAACAAGAAGTGCGTTTGAGGTTAAAAAGTATATTAATTGACTTTTTTTTTTTTTAAGAAAATAACCGATAATTTCGCTAGATAAGACCCTTCTTCCTCGGCTGAGTTCAAACTTGTGGTTCCACTATATGGAGAAAATTTCTAGAATGTTTTCTTCAAGAAAGATAATTTCTTTACGACTGAAGAAAGAAAGACATGAACATCTTAGATGACAAGGGGGTGAGTAAATTATCTGTAAATGTTTGTTCTGAAAGTTCCAGAACTTCCACCTAAATGCACAAACTACCTCAGAAATTCACCCACCACATCCTCAAGTGTTCAAATGCACATTTGTTTTACTAAGTCGTTTGTCTTCCATCAGATGAATGTGGCATTGTGGCTCAGATATCTGAACCGCTGGCGACCGCTGACATTCCAGCCTATTATATCAGTACCTTCAAGTTCGACCACGCTCTGGTGAGTTTGAGCACCTAATGCAATATCGCCAAATATTCATCTAGCAAAGGTAAAATTTAACACCAGCAACATCTTGTGTCCACCCAGGTTCCTGAAGAGAACATCCAGAGCGTGATCGGAGCCTTGAGGACCAATGAGAGCACAGGACAGAGAGACTCCCTGCGATCGGAGTCCCTCGTCCCTGAAAACATTTAGATTTCTTATGTCAAACTCTTAAAAGTGCCAAGAGCTTATCTGAGGACTGCTTCTGGGGGGGGGGGGGTGGAAGGAGAATGGATAAGTGAGGGGGGGGGACTCTTATCTTGCAGTCAGTATTGAGCGACAACATCACTTCCTGTACGTATCTCGCAAAAAAGACAACCTAATCCCCACCCACCTCTACAGGGACCCTGCGATGGTGTGAATCCAGTGTTTTTCTTCTCTTCTTTCTCCCCCACCCCTCTTATCCACTCCTCCTCCGCACATCATTTTACCATGGCAACAGGGCTTGGACTTTAGCTACCAATTCTTAAGACGTTGCAAATAACCATTATGTATTAGTGGCAGGTCCTCCTCCTAGAGGACACAGAATGTACTCCAATGTTTCTCGAGATTTATTTCGTTTTTCCTGCTCCCCCTTCTTGTTTTCCCTCGCAGTGCCAAGACTCGGGGCATAAACAGGCTCCTTGTCTAAAAACGTGATGTTTTTTGGGATGCAATTTGATGGTTCAGGGTTGTTATTGTTTGTTTTTTTTATTTGAGCAAAATGGTCCAGTCACAAGTTCAGTCTGTGAAAGAAGCTTTTCACGCTCGTTCGGAAAGTTTCCCGTTTTTGTTTAGAGGTTTTGTTTCTTTCCCCTCACCTCAATCCTATATTCACGTTGCAATGCCAAGTCGCCTGGTAATGAATTAGTAGTTGTTGTTGCTGTTGCTGTTGTTGTTTTTGCCTTCAGAGTACAATCAATGGTTTTTCTGTCCGCCGGCCGAGTTGGCAGCGAACGTGCGTGGAGATCAGAATGAAGGATTCAGGTGAGGTGAAACTGTTTTTGTTCACATGCACTTGTTCAGGTTCTTCACACATACAAGTACATGAATCGTGCAGTTTACTGTATACTGTTTTTAAACTCGTTTCAATGAGGACGTCGCTTTTTATTTCCACCCTCGCGATCGGATGAAATGTTTCTTTAGTCTTCACCACTACTCGCAACGCTGTCTCTTCATTCACAGAGGAACTGTTAGGGGAAACCTGTCGTTTGTTGAATGTTAGTTAAGGTCAGGTGTCGCAGACACTGGCGTTAGTATAGGCCTTCAAGCTCCCCTCGTCTGCACTTTATTTAAGGTCTATCTTACAGATCTTACTCTTCTGATGTGAACTAGCGGGGATGAGTATCTTCCCCTTTGAAGGAGTCTCTTTTAGAAGGGGTCACTTGTCGCTCTTTACACGAGGATGGGTGTCTCTTTTCCGCAAGCTTTTCTTCTATCAGCTCTGAAGCAGAAAACCATATATTTATCAGTGTTAAGAAGGGGTGACCTGTTTGTTCTCTGACAATTAAAGACGTGAAACAATATATTTTTTCAGCTTAGTTTGTGTTTAGGTTTGATTTTTCAATTGTTACTTTTATTTTCTTTCCACTGTTTGAACCATGTTTAAGCATACAGTGGGGGTTTACACCATGCAAATTGCTAGACCATGTGCCAATTGAGGATTTATCTACTCAAGTTTATGAAGATATTTAGTCATATCTGTGATTTACAAATGATTTCTGTGGGATGATATTTGCTAAAGCTCCTTCTAACTACCCGTACAAATGATTGATTTGGAGAATTTGATGATTAAACCAGCTCAGACACCAGAAAAGGTGATGACTTGATTACTTTTGTTTTTACCACCATGATTTTTTTCTTTCTGTTTCTTGACGCTTTGTGTAGGTCAGAAACTGTCCCTTTATATTTGCACATTAAAGAGGGTGACTTTCAACTCTTTCCTTCTCTTCCCTCAGAATGTATACTGCTTTATAATCGGTACTATAATCTTGTGATCTATCAATACAGTTTGGTACAAATAAAGCATGTACTTGATTCTGAAGGATACAGGAGTTTCAATATAACTTCAAACTGCATTTTCTCTCTACGAAGTGGTTCTGGGTTAGTTAGGCTAGTTCACCCAAAAATAAAAATTAGCCCATTATTTACTCGTACTCCAGGCATGCTAGGTGTATATGACTTCCTTCTTTCAGATGAATGTGATCAGTTATATTGCCAATAGGTGGGTGTTTCTCTTCATCAGTCCAAAACAAGTCCAATAAAGTGCATCCATCCATAATAAAACACTTTTTATACCTCACATGGATCCAGGGGGTGAATAAAGGCCTCCTGTAGCAAATTGATGCGTTTTTCTAAGAAAAATATCTGTATCTAAAACATAAATCACTTAAATTTAGCTGCTCTGGGAGGACGACCTAGGACGTCAGTGTTGCGCATGCATCAGTCAGTCTCCTTTGCTCCTGTTTGTTTACAGGAGCAAAGGAAGCAAAGTTTCTTTACTTCAGCAAAGGAAAATGTGGTTTATATCAAAATCCTTTGACATTTTTTTTCTTTACAAATTCTCATTTTGAACTTCTAATTTGTGACAGATGCTTTGTTTACCTTTCTTCATGGCGCGTTTGCGTTCATCACGTTTGAGTAGTGCACGCGCAATGCCGACGTCATACATCATCCACCCAGAGCTGCTTCCGTGTACGACCAGTTGGCGCAAGTTAGATTAAAGTGATTCTTATGTTTTAAATATGGATATTTTTCTTACAACAACACTATCGATTGACTACAGGAGGCCTTTATTCAAGTCTGTTTTTGCATGTCTTCATTTAAGGCAGCCAAAAACATATATGTTTAAAATGATCCATTAAAGGGTTACTCCTCCACAAAATAAAATTTTGTCGTTAATCACTTACCCCCATATCGTTCCAAACCAATCTGTACCAATTAGTTCCAAACCTTTGTATGTCTTCGGAACACAATTTAAGTTATTGTGGATGAAAACCGGAGCCTTTTGACTGTCCCATTGACTGCTAGGTAAAGACCACTGTCAAGGCCCAGAAAGGTTTGGAAAGACATCGTCAAAATAGTCTGCCATCAGTGGTTTAATCTGAATTTTACGAAGCTACGGAAGCTACTATTTGTAGGCAAAGAAAATAAAAATAACTTTATTCAACAAGTTGCCTCATCTGCATCACCGTATTCTCGTCGCTTCATAAAATTCAGATTGAACCACTGATGGGAGATGGACTAGTTTGACGATGTCTTTCCATACCTTTCTGGGCCTTGACAGTGGTATTTACTTGGCAGTCAAAAGCCTTCATCCAAAATATCTTAAATTGTGTTCCAAAGATGATGCTTTTACTGGTTTGGAACAACATGGGGGTAAGTGATTAATGACAAAATTTTAATTTTGGGGTGGCGTAACCCTTTAACAGTTGCTTCTCTTTTATATTCATACATTTTTCGGCCCGAAAACATAATGATGATTGTTGAGATAGTTGCTCAATTACCATAAAACTGCCTTTAACAGCCATCTTGTTCTTTAGAGTCAATTATTTAGAAAAGGTTTAAATCAAAATTTTAATAATATATAGAGTTGTTTTTAAAGGGCTAGTTCACCCAAAAATTTAAATTCTGACATTAATTACTCATGTCGTTACAAATCTGTAACTACTAAGTTTATCTTCGGAACACAAATTAAGTACTAAGACTGACACAGGAGAGAAGAAATTGTTCAATAAAATTATTTTTGTTTTCTTTGCACACTAAAATAGACTTCTTGTAGCTTCATAACATGCACTGATGTCAGATGGACTATTTAAATGATGTCCTTACTACCTTTTTGGGTCTTAAATGTGTCAGTTGCATTGCTGCAAGATCAGAAAGCACACAGATTTCATCAAAAATATCTTAATTTGTGTTCCAAAGATGACCAAAGGTCTTGTGGGTTTGGAATGACATGAAGGTGAGTAATTAATGATACAATCTTCATTTTTGGGGGAACTATCCCTTTAACTCAATACCTTAATACCTGGAAATGTCAAAAACCTCTGCTACAGCACAGTAAAGCCAGATGCATTTTAATTTAAATACACTTTTCATATAGCTGTACTTGTTTTCAGATCCAATTTTTTGCCTATTGACAATTCAGTTTGCTTTTAACAAGAAAACCAGATCCAGAAACAGCACAGATAATGTGGCTTTGGACATACAGTGTTCACCTCAGGCAATGACAAGGTACCAAAACATTTAGAGCACACTTCCAAAATGTCCAATTGGTCAACATAAGAACTCAAGAGGTCTTAAGTTATTTAGGAGTCACACTCATGTCTATTTTTGAGCTCAGCTCTGTAAACAGCAGAGGAGGTGTCGCATTTCCATGTTACCTTAAGTACAGTCTTGGCTTGCTTGATCCAGTGTGACATGTAGACTCCTTAGTGAGGGCCTGCAACAAGTCCAACGGTTCTGGAGAAATAATGAAACGTGGCAAGCTGATGGTGTTCGCTTGGGGGAAAAAAAAAAAAAAAAAAAAAGAGCACGGATTTGCCATGAAACTCTCATATGATTGATTTGACCAGCGCCACCATGTGGTCAACTCCACAGGCAACATCCGTCACGTGGCCTGGTACTGTCACCTAAAACAAATGACAATCATTAGCATAAAGAAAACAGAGTAACACTTTAGTATAGGGAACAATTATCACTATTAACTAGTTACTTATTAGCATGCCCATTATTAACATATTGGCTGGTTATTAGTACTTATAAAGCTATTCTACATGACCATATTTTGCATTCCTAATCCTACCCAATACCTGAACTTAACAACTAATAAGCAGCAAATTAGAAGTTTATTAAGGCAAAAGCCATAGTAAATGGTTTGGTAATAGCAAGAACTGGACCTTAAAAAATGAAGTGAGACCGAAAACAGATTAACAACTAACATTTACTACAATTAAATAAAAGTAATAAAATAAATATTTTTAATGTTATCATCTGCTGTAAAAATGCAACAGGTTGAAATCATGTTCATATGACAGCTTTTTTCAGCAAATACTGTTATGTGTGATTAGCTGGGATTCATTTGCATAATCAAACAGTGTTTTACATAATTACACTGGTCAAAAAACTGTTTGCAAAAACAACTGGCAAGCTCTGAAATCCACACTTTTTGACGGTAAAAGAAAGAATGCATCGTTGTTGGCGGCTTACCCTCCATGGAAAATACTGGTCATCATGTTTCCCAATGCCGAGACATCCTCTCACATTCTTACCCCAAACAAACAGCTCACCTCGATCTGAAAACAATATTCATGTTGCAAATAACTCAGCCTTCTATTTACATGGATGTTGGCCATGAAACAGGCTGGATTTAATACCAACATGGTTATGCAAGCATTTGTAGCAGGTGTTTTCAGGAGAAAGAACATTAACAGTTTGTACACTGCTTGAGAGCACATTTAAAATCTCTGAAAACACTTCAGGAGAATCTCATAATCACAGTCAATAGCATTTAATATCTTGAGTGAATGTACATGCAAAGTAATACTGTTTAGACTGTAGTTTACCTGTGATGGCTGCAAAGTGATTAAGTCCACAGCGGATGGACAAAACCTTTACTGAAGGGTTGAACTCTGACCTCCCAAAAAACGTGGCTGGCACTCTTTCTGGGATTGCAGACTCAGAAAGTTTCGGGCCTTTTCCCAGGATTCCGAAACCCCAAACAAACACCTCTCCTTCCTCTAAAGAGATTGAATTCGTTAATTCATTACATAAGCACTGCAAAGAAGAGATCATTCAGAGCAACTATTTGTGGTTTTCAACAGTTGTATACCAGGTAGAATTCAACAATTATACATTCAAATATTAAAGGGATAGTTCACCCAAAAATGAAAATTCTGTTATTAATTACTCACCCTCATGTCGTTCCAAACCTGCAAGACATTTGTTCATCTTCAGAACACAAAATAAAATATTTTTGATGAAATCCAAGAACTTTCTGACTCTGCATAGACAGCAAAGCCCAGAAAGGTAGTAAGTTAAAATAGTCCTTGAGTCATGAGTGGTTCAACGAAAACAAAAATAACGACTTTATTCAACAATTTCTTCTCTTCTGTGTCAGTCTTTGTAAAAATTCTTCATAAAGTTATGGTTGAACCACTGATGTCACATCGACTATTTTAATGATGTCCTTACTACCTTTCTAAGCAATTTAAAGATTTAAGTTGCGTTGCTGTCTATGGAGAGCTCTTGGATTTCATCAAAAATATCTTAATTTGTGTTCCAAAGATGAACAAGTTTGGAACGACATGGGGGTTTGCTCTGATGACAGAATTTTCATTTTTGGATGAACTATCCATTTAAAACCCACTGAGCATTTTAAATGTTTTTTTGGTAAAGCACAAAAGTACTTGAAAGTACTATGTAGGTTTAATGATGGCATCATGTGATAGGTTTAGAAAAAATATATACATGTTTCAACATATTGCAATATTTTACCTCATCTTACTATATCAATATATGGACATACAGTGACCACCTTAGACAATGACACGGTACATTATTATTGCAAATAATAAAATAAAAATGTTTATTTGAGCTAGTTTTTGTTTAACTGCTTGAAAATATTTTATCATATAATATACATTGTAAAGTATTCCCTGAGATTTTAAATGACTGTTCTTTTAATGATTTAATAACACGTTTGCATGTTCACAGTTCTCTTGTATTGTTTACTAACTGCTACCGTGACATGCTGGAAAACAACGAATTTTTCATATTTTTTGTAGTAAGTGTTCTGATAGTTTTTATTTTAAAATCATTTATTTTACATATTTATGATTTAAATAAATAATTCGACTTTGATCAATTTACAAACCCCAGTTTGGGAATCACTGATTTAGAATAAGAATCTGCAAGAAGGCAAAACCCTTAGCAAAATTTTTGAACAATAAGATTTTTAATGTTTTTTTCTCTCTTCTGCTCACCAAGCCTGCATTTATTTGATCCAAAGTACAGCAAAAAGTCAAATTCTGAAATATTTTTAGATTTAATGTTTTCTATTTGAATATTTTTTACAATTTAATTTATTCCTGTGATTTCAAAGCTGAATTTTTAGCATCATTACTCCAGTCACATGATCCTACAAAAATCATTCTAATGTTGTGATTTGCTCCTCAAAAACATTTATTATTATTGTTGTTGAAAACAGTTGAGTAGATTTTTTTCAGGTTTCTTTGACAAATAGAAAGTTCAACAGCATTTATCTGAAATAGAAATATTTTGTAATATTACAAATGTCTTTATTAATCATTTGTAATCAATTTAAAGCATCCTTGCTAAAAATAATAAAAAAAAAAAAAAAACATACTGAATCCAAGCAAATCATCATATTAAAATGATTTCTAAAGGATCATGTGACACTGAAGACTGGAATAATGATGCTGAAAATGTAGATTTGCTCACAGGAATAAAACACATTTTAAAATATATTCAAATAAAAAGCAGTTATTTTTAAATAGTAAAAATATTTTATAATATTACTGATTTTGCTGCATTTTGGATCAAATAAATACAGGCTTGGTGAGCAGAAGAGACTTCTTTAAAAAAAAACATTAAAAATCCTAATGTCCAAAAACTTTTGACTTTAGAGTCAAAATAGAATAGAATATAAATATTTTTACTATAACATATTAGCATCAGGGTTATTATTGTATTAACTACAACCAGAGCAAACCTTTTTATTATTTGAAATAAAATAAAATACTAACTTGCATTATTTCAGCTAGTAGCCATGGCAACATTTAAAGGAGAAGTCCACTTCCAGAACAAAAATTGACACATAATGTACTCACCCCTTGTGATCCAAGATGTTCATGTCTTTCTTTCTTCAGTCGTAAAGAAATTATGTTTTTTGAAGAAAACATTTCAGGATTTTTTTTCCATATAGTGGACTTCTATGGTGCCCCGATTTTGAACTTCCAAAATGCTGTTTAAATGTGGCTTCAAATGATCCTAGCCAAGGAAGGAGGGTCTTATCTAGCAAAACGATCAGTTATTTTCATAAAAATAATACAATTTATATACTTTTTAATGTCAAACTCTCATCTTGTCTTACTCTGCCTGAACTGTTTTTGTTCCGGTTCATGACAGTTAGTGTATGTTGAAAAACTCCCATCTCATGTTCTCCCTCAACTTCGAAATCGCCCTATATCGTTGTTTTACCTTTTTCGTTAAGGGTGTTTGATCTTTGCATGTTCTCTTTGCAAAGACTGGGTTGGTACTTCAGCAGCGAGGATTTTGAAATGATTTTTGAAGTTGAGGGAGAAAATATGTTTGGAGTTTTTCGACATACCCTAACTGTCTTGAGCCAGAATTTCAGGCAGAGCAAGACAAGACAAGCATTTGACATTAAAAGTATTTAAATTGTATTTTTTAAAATGAAAATAACTGATCGTTTCGCTAGATAAGACCCTTCTTACTCGATCAAGATTGCTTACATTTGGGATCGTTTGAAGCTGCATTTTGGAAGTTCAAACTCGGGGCACCATATCAGTCCATTATATGGAGAATAATGCTGAAATGTTTCCCTCAAAAAACAATTTATTTGCAACTGAAGAAAGAAAGACATGAACATTATCTGTAAATTTTTGTTCTGGAAGTGGACTTCTCCTTTAACATTTTTGTTTAATCTAACTTGAAGTAATTAAATAAAATATTTCAACATATTATTTATCATATCCATGTCCTACTCGCAAAGCATTTCAGAGAGCACTACAGTACTTTTGGTCATTTTTTTTTTAAGTGCACTAAATTGTTCCAGCCAACTCTAATATTGTTTGCCTCAAATAAGACTGTAATCTTACCGTTCAGTACAGCCACCTGTGTTCCTCCGCATGCCGCCTGTCTGACTCGACCCATACCCCTCAGGGGCAGCAGCCGTGGAGAACTAATCTGAAAATCAGACTTAAATGAACTACACAGCCTGCCATTGTGGCACTCATTGGCCTTTTTATTACATATACAGCGGGTAAAATAAGTATTGAGCATGTCACCATTTTTCCCGGTAAATATATATTTCTGAAGATGCTGTTGACATGAAATTCTCACCAGATGTCGATAACAACTCAAGCAATCCAAATGTACAGATAAAGCAACTAAGTTTAGAAATTAAGTTGTGTAATAAAATGGAATGACACAGGGGAAAAAGTACTGAACTAATAAAATTTATGTAATACTTTGTATAAAAGCCTCTGTTGGTAATGACAGCTTCAAGATGCCTCCTATATGGAGAAACTAGTCGCATGTATTGCTCAGGTGTGATTTTGGCCCATTCTTACACAGACTTCAGATCCTGAAGGTTCTGTGGGCTGAACTCTGATCTTTAGTTTTTATTTTCTATTGGATTCAAGTCAGGTGATTGGCTGGGCTATTCTAGCAGCTTTATTTTCTTTTTCTGAAACCATTTGAGAGTCTCCTTGGCTGTGTTTGGGATCACTGTCTTGCTGAAATGCCCACCCTTGTTTCATCTTCATCATCCTGGTACTGTAGATGTTGGGACTGAACCAGCTAATATTAATTTCCACTGAAAAGGGGCAGGATTGCTTTTTAATTACAGCTGGTTTTCCATGGCTTTTCTCGCTTTCTTCATGTGTTCAATACTTTTTCTCTGAGTCATTCCATTTTAATACACATAACTTAATTTCTAAACTTATTTGTTTGGTGTTTTTGTTTTTACCGACATCTGGTGACAATTTCAAGTCAACAGCACCTTTAGAAATATACTTACTGAGAAAAATGGTGACGTGTTCATTACTTATTTTACATGTATATTTTACATATAAAATTTCTGTTAATTATGGACATTTCTTATGTAGCAGTTGTGCTCTTTACCTGTGTGGCCTCAGTGACAGAGGCTAGCTGCAGGTACTCTGAGTTTCCCCAACCAAAAACCTGGCCATCCGTGGACACGGCCAAACTACAGTCTCCGTACGTGGCCACCTGCTGAACTTTGACCCCAGCCAGATCTCCTCCGACAGGCACTGGACAGGTGGCCTTGTTGTGATGGCCCAGACCTTAAAATACATTCCAGAGACATGGAAAGGTCACATGGTTTGATGTGTACAAGTATCAGCCGTGAATTGCCGAGTGTTGTCTGGATACATTTTTTGGAAAATGCCTTGTGGCAGGTTTCACAATGGAGTGAAACAAAAAGAGGGACTGAAAGAAAAGAGACAAAGATATTGACAGACGGATGGTGAAACAAACCTGTTTGTCCATCTGCCCCCCACCCACAGGCATACACTGAGCCTCTGTCTGTTAGAAACAGACTGTGATCCTGCCCACAAGCCACCTACAGGACGAGAGAAGCAGGACAGATGGAGTGAGACTCACTGAAAAGGTAATATTTCACCCCAAAAAGAAAAGAAAAGAACAATAAATCACATTTTACACAAAGAAAATTCAAATTAAGACTATAAATACTTTTGCATTGTGACAACATTATTTTCATAGTAACATATTTGAAATAATTAAACATATTTAACCCAAAATCCTTGTTAACATAATGCTAAGAAATAAATGTAATCTAGTAATAAAAATCCCATCCTGTTCATTTTCTTAAAAATATATTTTAAAAAAATATTTTGGTAACACTTTATTTTACGGTTGCTTAACTTGTTGCTTATTACTAGAATTTTAGCAATTTATTAGAAGTAATCAAGCATATATTAATGCCTTATTCTACATGATCTTATTCTACATCCCTAATCCTAACCAAAACCTAAACTTAACAACTACCTTACTGATTATTAATAATCATCGTCGTAGTTAATAGTGAATAAGTGTACCCTATTCTAAAGTGTTACCATAATTTTTAATATAACATGCTGTAAAACAAATGAATAATAGTAACAACAATATTATAAATAAATAAAATGTAACACAAAAAAAACGTTACACTTTCAATTATTATTATTATTATTTTTTTTTTTTACATTACAGTAATTATACTACATTTTTTTTCATTACAATAGAAGTCACAATGCACAAAAATCTTAATGGTCCTTAAAACGGTTCTGATAGTCTTTAAGTAAAATATTAATCCACACTAGTTAGTAGTAAGGTTTTTAGTTAGATTTAGTAAGACACACATACACACATACATAGTTGAAAAGTGTGTGTGTGTGTGTGTGTGTTTATTAAGACTATATATATATATATATATATATATATATATATATATATCTTTACTAAATCTTACTAAGAACCTTACTATATATACAGTGCACAGCATAAATGAGTGATGAGTGATCTGATGATGTATTTTCTTTATGATCACTGAAATAATTCATGGAAAGTTTTCATGGCAAAAATTCATTGTATTAAATGTATTAAATATCTACTTAATAGAAAACAAAAAATACATGCCAATACTTTCTGTACAATAAGTGGCCAATTTTGTTTAAATAAAGGATTGCAGAAATGAGTACAACCTAGATTTAATTCAGCAAAATGTTTAAGGACATACTAGTACTTAGTATGTCCTCCAGAACTTAAAATATACTGCTCTGACCCTTCTTGGCACTGAGTGTACAAGTTCATGACAAAATGCCACATCTGTCCTGTTAAACTCCTGGAGGACGACCTCCTTAAATGCCCTGGTCTTTAATAGGGAGTTTTGCTTAGCTCGTCTCTACAGAATCCTCCACAGCTGCTCAAGTGCGTTAAGTGAAAGACATGTCCACTGAAGGATTTTCACCTTGGGAGAATGAGGAGAGGGTAGCATCTTCTGTTTCAAGTTTTTGTATTACATCACACAGTGGTGTGTGAATTCATGACAGCACTAATAAAGCTCACCTATACCTTCCGCACTCATACATCCCAAAATAAGAGCTTTACTCTTATATTGCCTCTGATGTTACAGCACAAATAATAAACCCACTGAATGCCACTGTGGGTACCAGGCACTTCTTACTGTACAACCCCTCTAGCAACACCAGAACATTTTGGATGCTTTTGGATCTGAAATGAATGACTTGGTCTCTTGAGACCAGAGTATGGATTCCCAGAAGTCTATATTTTGTAAACATGGGCTTTGGAAATGGTTAAATGTGTTTATTGTGCTTTGGCTACAGTAGGTAATTCTAGTGGTGACAACAACCATGCATGTCACTTCTGCAGGCTGCGTTGTACTCCGTGAGATAAAGTGTCACTCTTTTCATAGCTATTGCCGGCTCTGAGACACTTGCATGGTATTTCTCCTGCTCTTTTTCTAGCAAAAATTCACTCATTATTAAATAAAGACTTTAAGTGAAAACCTGATTATTTCAGGAGCCAAGTCCAAGACCATTGTTTTTGAATGTCTGTGTTACTTCTGCTATATTTTCACACTTAAAACAATAGTTTGGTATTCCTCTTGCACCATTGTCCTTAAAAGCAGGCTCTTCAAGGTTTTTATGGCTCCTGTCTGTGTGATAAGTAGGCAGTATCGCTGAGTTTTTCTTCATTTCAGGAAGAGTTTCACAGAGGCCAAGACGGCAAGCACATTTTGTTTGTGTTCTTTATTTTATGAAAGTGCAACGTTTCACTGTTATTTTGAAGTTACACAAATATAAAATAGAACTTCTTTATATAATAAATAATAGTTTAGCCTCCACACTGGGTCTAACAGTGCACTCATGAAAACGATTCATGTCGAATGAGAGGTTTGCTTTTATTCCCTTTTAAAATGCCTGTGCGCATTTTACTTTCACTTTGAATTAGCGGCAATTCGGCGTCAACTGATTGAATTGATGACAACAAAACCGTGAAACCACTGTGTAAAAGGCCTATCGAACCAAACCGTGACTTTGTGAACCGTTACAATCCTAATTTATATGCATTTATTTCTGTTCTGTTTTGAATGCTACTAAATTTAAATTATTTGGAATGAGCAGTAATAAAATGTTAGTGTTTGTTCGTTTTATTTAGGCCTATTAGTATTTACATTATAGGAAAATGTGACTTACATGCGACCTGGTGCAACTTTTCCGGCAAATATGATAAATTTAATTATATTATGCTGTAAAAGGACATACACAACGGGGACCATTTGCACCAGTAAAACAATCATATTATGTTCATTATTCATTTAACTTTAGCCTTAAACTCTGTTATAATTATATAGGGGTCCTTGGAAAATCCTCTCCCCTGTAAGGGGTCCCTGGCTCCAAAAAGTTTGAAAACCCCTGATCTAAGTAAAGAGTAATTGCTGAATTTGTTTAGTTTTAGAGGGGGTATACTCATTTATGCTGTGCACTGTATAGTTGAAAACGTTTGAAAGGTAATTCAAGGGGGGGTTTTTTTTTTACCCCTTTTGATTTTGGGATGAAATATGACACAATATGACTTATGAGATTTAACTTTATACCTGTGAATTTCCATCAAAAGAATGTGCGTATACATTTCATTTAGATTAAAGTAGATTAATTGAAAGTATTATAAGTAACTTATAAGTAAGAATGTTGAGTCTGTAAACAACAAACAATATTTAAATGTTGAAATTGTTGCATTTACCATCAGATATGAATTAATCAATCTACTGTATCATGCTAAAGTAACAATGTCATCACATACCTGGGTGACTCGACTGTCAAAGCCCTCAATCTTGTGAACAACATGACTGCCGCTGCATGGAACAGAGCGAAAGGACAGCCATTTTTAAATAAAATTTCAATCAAAGTAGCTGGTTCGTATTTGAGTTGCTAGCATTGCCTCTGATGTTACTGCACAAATAATAAACCCATGAAAACTTTAAAGGGTCAATGACAAGCATTTCCCCATCATGCTAAATAATCATTTCACTCTATTCAAATTATGAAATAAAACAAATTAAATACATAAACTGCAGTTAAAATGGAATTCAGTGAGATAAATTGTTTTGGTTTAGCTACCAGTACATAATGTAAAACAGAGACACTTGATGAAAAATACTGGACTTATTTGCTGAAGGACAAACCTGTACACTTCATCCTCCACAATCTTCCTCCCACACTGCCCGTAAGCATTATTACCCATGCTGAAAACTAATGAGAGAGAAAGAGAGACATGAAGGACTCATCACACTAGAGCACAATGATTTGATTTTATTCAGAATAGAAATCTAATGCAGTTTAATGCCTGAAGAATTTTCCTTCTGATTCATCTACTGTATATAGAATCTGAGCATAATCAAATATTTTTGAGAAGTAACACCAGGGGAAAGTGCTCTGTAATGACAAGAAATCTCATAAATGTTATATGACAATGCACACAGTGTTTTCTGACCTCCTTCAGAGTCTGTGAGCACCAGTGAGTGAGCACGTCCACAGGAGACTTGCAGCACTCGTGTCTCCTGAGGGTTCACCAGCGGAAGAGACACTGGAGACGGTTCCAAGACATAGTCGTAACTCTTATCTGCAAACACAAGACGAAGCAGTTGATTTAGGAATGTGCTGGAGGAAAAGGCTGTTTATTGATACTTGTAATGGTTCCAGTAAATTCGACAAAGCATGACAGCTCATTCCTTCAAAGAGGAACTGAGTGGATCATCAACATCAGCCACTATATGAGTCTTTCTATAGTCAATAGGAAGTGCTGAAGAACACTTTCACATTAGCATCAGAGAAGAAAAACTTTACTGTAACAACCTACTTCCCCAACAAAAAAAGTATCATGGAACTGTAGTGTTTTTTGAAGTACCCGGCAATTAATGTAGAAATTATATGAAACCACTGGAAAATGTGTGTTAGGGTAGTTTTTACCAAGTGCACACGAGTTACTGACAGGAGTGCAAAGGAATCTTACGTCGGTCGTGTTGAGTACGTTGAAAGCCCAGCTGGGAGTCTTTGTTAAGGCCCATGCCCCACAGTTTGGTCAGGTCTTTACTATTACACGCCAGTAAGGTGAAACCATATCCACAGGCTGCTGAGGAAATCTACCAAGAAACAAACATAACACATAATATTCAGCCAAGACACATTAAATTGATCAAGAGTGACAGTAAAGACATATATATTAAACAGCACAATGACATTCATATCAAAGTTTCTTTAAAAAAAAACAAACAAAAAAAACAAGCGTATTTGAATAATTTGTGTCGATCATGTGACACTGAAGAATAAAGTAATGTCATCACAAGAATAAATCAAACTTTAAAACATTAAAATAGAAAACTGTTACTTTAAATTGTAATAATTTTTCATAATAACATCGTTTTACTGTATTTGAACAAATAAATGCATTTTTTGGTGAGCTTAAAGGACTTCTTTTTTTAAATATTAAAGAAATATTAAATAATTAGTTACTCACTATCCAAGATCTTCATGTCTTTCTTTTCTCAGTTAAAAAGAAATTAAGGTCTCTGAGGATTTGTAGATAAAAAGTATATATATATATTTTTTTTTTTTTTTTTTTTTTAGAAAATGGCCGATTGTTTCACTAGATAAGACCCTTAGTCCTCGGCTGGGATCATATAGAGCCCTTTGAAGCTGCACTGAAACTGCAATTTGGACCTTCAATCCAATGATCCCTACTGAAGTCAACTGTGTGGAGAAAAATCCTGGAATATTTTCCTCAAAAACCTTAATTTCTTTTTGACTGAAAAAAGAAAGACATGAACAGGAAATTACACATGGCGAGTAAACAAATGTTAGCATAGATCTTCACCTTCTGTTCAGTATCCAGGCGGTAAGGTGTGAGCTGGTACTTCCTGGGGGTTTTTCTACCACTGTCTGGCACTACAAAGCTTGGGATCCCTAAAGCTCCAGTGTAGCTAAAGCCCCACACAAACACCTTCCCTTGGGGCTTCCTGTGTTGCCCCACATACTGGAACACGGGTGTGTCATCTTGCTGCTTCTGCTTTCTTGGGGTGCCAACTGGTCGAGTGGCATATGCACGAATACCCAAATGAAAACCATGACGGCCACAGAAGCGAATGTTGACTAAAGCCATTTTGACAGTTATCTGCATAAATCACAAAATTATAACATAAACTCTGATATACTTCATACCAATACTGAATATTGGTAAATAAGGAGGATTATCTAACATTAACATAAAGTGCCATGGTATAAACATTGTTTATTTATGTACGTAGCATTTATCATGGGAGTTCTATATCTGGTATTTTCTACATCTAAGTACCTTGAAGCAGCATGTAAATGCCATAAATGCATAAATAAGGTAATCACATCTACAAAGTCGAACTAAGTCGAAAGTCGACTTTTTGAAAACAGTACCACTTTGCGTTTTCATAGTGCACCATATTAACGTTACATGAATATGGTATATATCAAGTACATTGTATTACTATGTGATATCAGAACATTCTATTTTGTCTGGAGGTGAACTCAATACTCACCCTCAATGTTCGAAAAATCCTCTATAATATATTTTTCAAACCGTTTCAAATACTTCCTGTCACATAACACAATTCACACATGTGCATTTCCGTAACTCCGTAACTACCTCGACGTCTGAAATGAAAAATATACAGTAAAATATTGTGGAATAAATCTACTCTGTGTTTCATGCTGCTCTGACATGTTTTCTATGGAGGCGGCCATGACAGCTCACCGCGTTAACTGTGACGTACGACGTGTAACGCATGACGTACGTACAAACTAATAGTGTAATGGTCAAAACAACCGGTAGGGGACGAACGTGTCACGTGTTTTCAAATTGTATATTATTTAAATTTAATATATTCGAGTAACTTCTGTTTTATAGTTAATTTTGTCCATGTACATAAATAAAAGTTTAGCAAACATTGTTTAGCACATTGCACTACCGCGTTTCTTTTTTAGAATTTCTCAGAATTATTTTTCTAGAATTTTTTAGAACAGCCTTTGAAGTATCTTTTGGTACAGAAAGTACCAAAAGCTCCGTGCCACTGCTGGGTTTTTGGATAGAAACTTTGGTGGTACATTGGAGAAAACCTTGGCTTGGAGGACATGAATTTTAGTAGTATGTGGTAAATTAATATGGCATTACCATCTGATGCCATGGTACTGCCTGAAGTAAGTATAGGAACATTTTATGGGAAGTTAAAGCTTGTGAATATGTTGATCATGTACTGTGATACCATCTGACCATCTCACGGCACCAAATACATAAATATATCAAGTACATTGTATTACTATGATACCAGAGCATTCAGTACTCTATTTTGTTTGGAGGTGAACCCAACACCGCTCAATGATGGAAAAATCCTCTATATTATATTTGACAAACCGTTTCAAATACGTCCTATCACATAATATGTGACCCTGAACCACAAAACCAGTCATAAGGGTCCATTTTGTAATTGTTTTTAAGATTTAAAGCCTTCCATTGATGTATGATTTGTTAGGATAGGACAATATTTGGCTGAGATACTACTATCTGAAAATCTGGAATCTGAGGGTGCCAAAAAATCCAAATACTGAGAAAATTTCCTTTATAGTTGTCCAAATGAAGTTCTTAGCAATGCATATTACTAATCAAAAATTGAGTTTTGATATATTTAAAGGAGGTAAATTTACAAAATATCTTCATGGAACATAATTTTTTACCTAATATCCTTATGGTTTTTGGCATAAAAGAAAAATCTGTAATTGTGACACATTGTTGGCTTCTGCTACAACTACAATCTGTAACTCTGCACACTGGCTTGGTGGCTGAAATGAAACATACACTAGGGCCTAATATATCGTAAAATACATCTACTCTGTATTTTATTCTACTCTGATATGTTTTCATGTTTTCTTCTTGACATCACATCACCAAGCATTTGATTTGCAAATTATTGTTTATTTACTTATTTGTCACTGTTTACAAAAACATCACAAATATGGACAAACACAGCAAGTCATAAAAATGCATACTGTCTGGAATATAGCTGGTTGGCATGTAGACATAAACGTTACTCGTATGATTGTCTAACACACATAGCTTATAACATGTTCTGGCCTAAGCAGGAATAAACAGAGCATTTGTATATACAAGTATCTGAATACCTGTGACCATTTTAACACAGATTCAAGTAAATATTTAACACATTATCACTTCATAACTGAAGCACTTCAGTTGGCCTCATGTATGCTGACTCTCTTGCATGTGTTTTCAGTGCAGCGCTCCAGAATGAGCTGAGGACTGGGCCGGGGAGGAATGACGGGAATACTTTTATCCAGATCTTCTGCTTGAGGAGAGCCTGATTTTGCGATGTTCTCTACATAAACAGAAACATGAGCAAAGCATAAGCTAAAACATATCCTGGTTTGTAAAACTGATGCTTTATTGTTGCAACCACATTACGAAACAATATAAACAGTAGCTATATGAGGAAGCAATGGACAAAATGTCTTTCTTTATGACATATTTCTTTATAGAGAATACACACCTCTGTTCGTCTTCCTCTCCTGCAGTGGAGATCGTGTCACACTCCTGGATTGGGAGTTTATTCTTCCTCGCTGCTGTAAGAACCGTCGACTCTGTCTTCGATAGGTGTCCTGACTGATTCGCTGACGTCCCTTAGGATGGATGCTCTGAGCATTGCGTATGGTAGACCTGTTGGCCAAAATGATTGAAAAAAAGCTTTAATCTGATATTTTGTGATCGACCAAAGTGTTCGGTTTTTGTAATCTCAATACGTGTTGAGTTTTATACACATATTTCTCTACCTTCTGGGTGGTGGTGTTGCTCTTCTGACCACATCCTTCTCTGCATCTACTTCCTTCCTCTCCCCCGTCCTGCACAGGAACATAGATGGGTAGAAGCCTGTATCTTCTCCTTTCCTGTATATGACATTTGGGAATCTGATTCAGTTATGACTCATCAAATGGCTGTAAACATTTCAATTGTTTCAAAACACCATCAAGTTAAATTTAGAGAGGCTGACTCATACCTGACCACCCACCACCCATCAAGAAGTTTATGGATGACCTCAATCGTCTCTCCTGCCTCGAGAGTCAACTCATCATCTTCCGCAGCTTTATACCCTTTGGTGGTTTTATAGAGCTCTCCTGTTGTGGGTAAATATCATCAGCACAATCCAAACAGCACAATCAGTCACTCAAAAAATACTGTTTGGGTCCCATATCAGAGGTATTATACACACTAACCTGCATAATTAGGCTCTGGCTCCTCTGATTCATCTGCTCCATCCAGAGGCTCTAAGTATGAAGCTGGCACCCAGCCTCGTCTGGACTCACACTGACAAAACCACCAGCCTGTAAACATCAGATTACATCACACATCAGATTCGCTTTACCCTTTACTGTTATGTGAAAATGTGGAAAGTGTAAGTAAGCGGTTTGAGTGGTTATGCAATAAGAGTTGCTGTTGTAATTTAACATATGTGACCCTGAACCATAAACCCGTCATAAGGGTCAGTTTTTTGAAAATGAGATTTATACATCATGTGAAAGCTTAAAAAATAAAATGGTTGTTGGGATAGGACAGTATTTGGTCCGAGATATTTGAAAATCTGGAATGTGAGGGTGCAAAAAAATCAAACCATTGAAAAAAATCGCCTTTACAGTTGTCCAAATGAAGTTCTTAACAATGCATATTACTCATCAAAACTTAAGTTTTGATATATTTACGGTAGGAAATTTACAAGATATCTTTATGGAATATGTTCTTTATCCTAATTATTTTACAAAGAATTACTGCCACAGTAATTATCGCTACAAATATACCCATGGTACTTATGGCTGGTTTTGTGGTCCAGGGTCACAAATATATAATATATTATACACTATTGTTCACAAATTTGGGGTTGTTAAGATTTCTGGTAACACTTTACAGTAAGGTGTCATTTGTTAACATTAGTCAATGTATTAACTAACATGAACAAACAATGAACAATACATTTATTACACTATTTATTAATATTTGTTAATGTTAGTTACAGTTGCTCATTGTTTGTTCATGTTAGTTCACAATTTGTAACTTTTAATAATGCATTAGTAAATGCTGAAATTAACATTAACTAAGATTAATAAATGCTGGCTGTAGAAGTATTGTTCATTCTTAGTTTCTATTAACTAATGCAGCAAACTAATGTTAACTAATGAACCATATTGTAAAGGATTTTGAAAAGGAGTCTCTTATGCTCAACAAGGCTGCATTTATTTGATCAAAAATACAGTAAAAAATGAAATATTATTATATTTTAAATAACTGTTTTGTATTTTCTTATATTTTAAAGTGTAATTTATTTCTGTGATGGCAAATCTAAAAATCTGCTGTTGTGCTGCTTAATATGTTTGTGGCAATAAAACATTTTATCATATTTTGATTAACAGAATGTTTAAAATAGAATTTAATAGAAATTACATTTTGCATAAATGATTTTACTGTCACTTTTGATCAAATTATTCTTGATTTTGCTAATTAAAAGTATAAAAGTATTCATTTCTTGGTAAGACTTTACAATAATAACATTGGTCAACTTTGAACATGAACTAAGAATAAACAATAATTCTACAGCTTAGTTAATGTTACTTTCAGCATTGACTAATACATTATTAAAATCAGTAGTTGTTAACATCAGTGAATGCACTGTGTATTAACATGAACAAACAATGAACAACTAACTAACATTAACAAAGATGAATAAATACTGTAATAAATGTATTGTTCATTGTTTGCTCATGTTAGTTACATTAACTAATAGAACCTTATTGTAAAGTGTAACCAATTTCTTTATATATAGTAATGCATTCAGTAATTATATTATGGTATATAATTTACAATTAAATTTTCATTGTATTTAATAAAAAAATATTACTTTGCATTAAAATATATGTTATATATATATATATATATAATAAATGAATAAAATCTAAAATAGTTTTTAATACAACTATATTTCACATCCTGCTCACCATTTGGGCTTTTTTCCACAATGTCCACCATGTCTCCCATCTTCAGAGTCAGCTCATACTGTGAGCTCTTGCTGTAGTCTGCGATCACTCTGTAGCTCTCAAGCATAATGGGCCCTGTGATTTCTGCACAAAGAACAACAGCTATAAAAACCTGTCTAAAAATGGCACAAGACGTCTGTAGATCAGTTATATCAAAAGGAGAATTTGATCTTACCTGATGTGGTGTTGCTCCGTGCTCTGCTTGTGGACATAATGAAAGTCTCATTTCTTTTGTATCTATAGAAAGACAAAAGTAAAAAAAAAAAAAAAAAAAGAATGTTATTTTTAAATACTGAATTCTGTAGTAAAACTAGCACGGTTGCAGTTTCACATTTTATCATTTTTTAGCCTTTTTAATTTATAGTAGGGATAAACGCGTTTGAACATGAACTCTCATAACCTCTATTGCGTAAAGCATCAGAGCATGTACATAACCACTAAGCCACAGTTCCAGCTAACTTTAACCAGTCAGACTTACGGGTGTGGTGCTGGTGGAGTTTCGTCTTCAGGCCGCATTTTGAAGAAGTCATGTACAAGTTGACAGCGGGAGATCTTTGCAGGCAAGTTGAGAAGAGAACGAAAGTATTCAGCAAGAGTCGCCTGCCTCGTCTCTGTTGTTTTCTGATTGTCAAGCCATTTAGGAGCTGAGAGAGATTTAATTA
Source organism: Cirrhinus mrigala (assembly GCA_036247105.1). NCBI lineage: Eukaryota > Metazoa > Chordata > Actinopteri > Cypriniformes > Cyprinidae > Cirrhinus > Cirrhinus mrigala. Next base: position 12,865,251 of record CM070011.1, read on the forward strand.
CAATTCGTCAGATGGAATATTTCACTTGTTGTCTTAATACAGGCAACTCTTTTGACTTTATGATTCCAATATCTAGTTTGCCTGCCATAAGTGAGTACATTTAAATGGTGATTCAATGCTATATTTTGTCATTTAACTTTTATTATATATTTTTGTATATTATATAAACTACCATACACCACACTACACACTGAGTTGTGTCACAAATCAGTTCACAGTGTGAGAAATCCTTCTCTCTACTTGTAGACAACTTTCATGCGACACTTTTGACCTCACGGTTACAGTATCTTTCTATCTTGCCTGCAATGCTGGAAAGTCCAAAAAAAAATACAGCTGATCAGCATCAGCCATTGAAAATCATTTGTAGAACTGAAACTCATGCTCAAAAAACCCAAAACAAGAAGGCATGTTAATGCATGACATGCAAATAGAATTGACGTAACATGACGTGCCAGGCACCTTTCACGACCTCTAAATTAATAAACAGATATATCTGATATGCTTTGCATGAAGCAGGTGTTTCCTCTTTTCATAGGAACGTTGAGAACTAAAACCTATTTCTGGATTGTCTGAAAAATGAAACACATTTATTGCTTGCTGTAAGTGTGTAGATGCTGTTAACTTAGTAAATCATTTATGATATGTCGTTTTATTCTTTCTAAAAGTGAGTGAAAATATCTGAAGGTTTGTGCTTTAACCCTTTAACTGTCACCGTCCACTCTGTTGGAGTTTACTTCACCATTTTACAAATAAATCCTAATCTAATCATGACAAACTATATATCGTTTGGGAGATCTAAGACTCCTAAATACATATTTTACCACTCTTTTGTGTTACAAATTATGTAGGAAAAGTAAAAGATTAATTTATGACAAGAGTGCACCTCAAAAATCTACATCATAACAGGAGTTTTGACCTTTGTCACAAAAAGACTTTCTTTGTTGCCTTTTTCCCTATCACACAGTAGAAATCTTAAGAAATTATATATCAACTGAAAACTTAAAATCTAAAAATTCATCCTTTGTAAACCATTTTAAAATCAGGCATTGCATTACCATGGAATTTGTACATCAAAATCATATTACAAAATGTTTTTATTCATGAATTTTAAAAATTGAACTCTGGATATGTCTATGTTCAAGATAGGGAGTGACAGTTAAAGGGTTAATCACACAAGCCTTTACCTGGTAATGTGGGAATGATTCTGTCTTTTGCGTCAATGTCTCCTGCCTCAATAGGGAACATTTCCTTCAAAACTTTCTGTTAAAAAAAAACAAAAAAACAATTCATGTTGCAGACTGACTATATGTTACAGAAAATAATGTTATACAAATACGAAAGCGTGATTAGAAATACAGGAAATGCTTGCCGCGATAAAAGGGAACTGTAACACTCTGCTACACTTTCAATTGTAAAGAACTAAAAATGAGACTTACATGAAATGTGTGGATTTCTGGATAGCGTCTGTACACCAGCTTTTCAGATTGATCACTCCATTTAACCAGGAGCATGTACACCTTTAGTATATGAAATGAAAAGGAACAATTTTATTTCGTCCTAGAGCTAAAACATAAATCAAACCTTCAAAACACATTACTTGTTTATAGCATAACAGTATCAGTACTTATCTTGATATTTCACAATTTTTGCAGTAGCTTACTTACATAGTGCTGGCTGGGAAAGAATCTTTTCTCAAAGCCTAGCATTTCCACATGTCGCACATAAGATTCAGCCATCCTGCACAACAGAAGTCTGACCACGAGCTGAAGGGATGTAAGAGACTGTTATGATCACCTGTGGCTTATAGAGTTATTATAGACTATGACAGTGGGAGGGGCGACCACTCCAGCACTTCCTATTTCACTCCTGGTCATCACAAGCTGATGATGAAATATATATATAGGAAACTCCAGAATTAGTTATGAGTAACATTTTACAGTAAGCGTGTTTCACTTAATTTATGTGTGATACCTGACATATTTTAGCTGCTAAAGAATATGTTTACACTATGACATTTTGCATAATATGCTGTAGTACATATTTTGATTAATAAAGACTGTAAAAAGTGTTGCAGTTGTGTGCAGTTGTTGCTTTATCCTTAAATTTTTCTATCTGATACTACCTATAATTCTAATTTTGTTGTTGAACCTAGTTCAAACAAGATTATGTAACATGAAATGAGAGAATGTTATTTCAACTTGAATCCATTACACTGACCCAACATACAACCTCCAATAATGCTCAGAACAAACACATTCAAAACAAGCACACCTGCTCCATGCTGATTAGTGAATGTTGGTTCAGTGAGAAATCATGATTTGAAATGGTTATATATTTTAAGAAAAAATCACCAACATATCTCTCTTTCACACTTATTACAATCCAGTCTGACTTTATTTCTTTCATACTAAACTTCTTATTGAGAATTGAGGTTTAGATATGGATGTTTTATTGAAAATAATCAAGTTTGAAGTCACCATTGTGGAGATAAGAATTTGATTTAACCGGGCTCTTGATTCTTGAATACTTAACATCAATTTTTCTCTGATTGCTGCAACTGCATATTTCTAAGGCACATTTGTTATTGCAACAGTTGTGAAGAAACTCTGATCAGATCTTGATTACTTGTTGACCTAGTCATCATGTAATAGTCAGACTCACAGGTCATATCAGGAGTATGATGTCTGAGAATGTTAGCTGTGTTAGCGTGATTTTTCTCTTTTATTATATAGGAAGTGTTCTGAGCTGTGTCTTTTTGACTCACACAAAGATCAAGAATCAGTGCATAAATCTCAACAATGGTGACAATTTTACCTAAATGGAGAAATCAGGTTACATCTACTGACTGTTATGCTTCAATAAAACTTGTTTTTTTCAGGTTGATTGAATTTATTTATAATCAGTAATCTTAAATCATTTATTTCATTTCAACAAAACCAGTTATTGTAGATGTTACCACATGAAGTACAAGTTGAACCAACAAACTATTTTTTTTTTTCAGTGTAATGGAAAATATATAATTACATTTAATCAATAAATCAATCAATCAAAGTAAGAACACTAGACAGGTCAAGAAAAGTAAAGACCCCCAAGCAAAACCTTAGAACAGAACAAGAGTGTGTTTTTTTTCTTCTGTTAAACATAAAATCTTGAGTCTTAAGTTCATAACCAAACAGTTGCTGGTAGCCATTGACTTCTACAGTATGGGAAAAATACTATGTCAATCAATGGGGACCAGATACTGTTTGGTTGCACGCGTTCTTCAAAATATCTTCTTTTATGTTCAGTCAAACAAAGAAACTCATACAGGTTTGGAACAACATTAAGGTGAGTAAATGATAACAGATGTTTCATTTTTGGGTGAATTATCCCTTTAAAATTATTGTGTTAGTTAAAGACATATTTTAAAACATAAATATTTTTATATATATTGTTTGCAACGAGTACTGTAATGCTGGGAGTAATGCGGGGAGTAATGCTGCCTTCACGCCATGTCGTAATTACCGTAATTCCGAGATGACAACACGTGACATTTTACTCATAACTTTCCATTTTGTCGGACTCCGAGGTAACTCCTAAGTAGCGACAAAATGAGCCGTGCGGCAGTCACGTGGTACATCTGTCACTGGTCCAAGTCGTAACTCTCAGAACATTCCGAGTTCACAAATTGTAATTACGAGTTCAGGAGCACGTGAGGGCTTTGGCGTTGGTAGTGTTGCCATAGAAACTCGTAATTCAGATAGAATAGAATGTCACGTGTTTTCATGTCGGAATTACGAGATGGCGTGAATGCAGCATAACTAATTACATGTAACAGAGTTACGTCATTTAATTACAAAATAAATATAACTGTAGTCTGTTACAGTTACTGAGGAAAAAAAGTGTCATGAAATTACTGTTGAAAATGTTAATATTAACATACAAAGGGGTTACAATATTTTCACACTCACACACAGATTTAATTGATTTCTTTCCCAAATTGCATTGACTCCTCTAAAATATGACATACCAATGTTTCAGGAGTTTAGGACACGAATAGGACACATGCTTATTTGATAATTGTTTGGTTTTCTTGATATATATATATGCTTTATTTGTTTTAAGATTGACTTTTTTCCAAGGCATTGTATGCCAGTGTTTCCTGTCATAAATATGCAAAGCTCTGATTTCAAAAACAGTATCATAGCTATTAAACTCTATCTTGTTATGATTTTAAATCTGTATGTAATCTCAGAACAGTCTCAAAGTAAAAAGGTGTTAAAAGGCTTAAAGAGGTGTTAAAGTCTGATTTTGTGGTGGCTGTTGTGTAAAATTAAATTTTTATAATCTTAATTCAAGTGATGAAGGATTTTGAGAAGTCTGACAGTAATCAGTGTTAAGTACTACTGTGTTAAGTTAAACCTGCCTGCTTTGTTAGAAAATGAATAACAGTTAAAAACATTCATTAGAAATTTAGACAAGTAATCAAATAGTCATCAAATGTAATCACTTACATTACTTTAGTCAAACAATTGAAATAGTTACACTACTCATTACATTTCAAATAGAGTAACTTGTAATCTGTAACCTATTACATTTCCAAAGTAACCTTCCCAACACTGATTGTTATGTGATTGTATACATTATACTTTATAGAGAGCCTCGTAGAATATGTCATTGCTTTGTTATACATAGTTGGCTTACAGTTGATGCGGACATTCTATACGAGCAGTTCTTCACGTTCACATCTTGTGGTCCTTGTTTACTGAAAAAGAGAAGGAAGTACATGTAAAAACAAACGCTTTTTATGTGGCCATTGCCTTTTATGGCCTATTCCTCTTTTTGATCATCACCAAATTGCTTTGTAGTCAGATATCATTTAATATTCCTGGAAATATTGCTGGAAACAGACGTAACTCTTATGTTAATGAAACACAACACGGCTTCTTAAATAATTTCATTAAAGCTTCATAATCATTTTCACATTTCATTTCCTAGAGTGATGATAGAGGATTTCACAGGGGATTTTGGAAGATTTGTGATGACATACAGAGCCACAAACCACAAAATGCAAAAAAAAATGGAAATTTAAGTTTTCAAAGATATTCAAATATCATATATGGTGCTGTTGAAGGTAGCAATAAATATCAGTGCACTGGTCTGATATTTATTGTGAAAAGTGATGCATAAATATATTCTGGTCTATATATTTGACATTAAAATGTAATATTTAACAAAGTTAAAATTTATTATAGTACAGTAACTGTATAAAAGCAGACACAGGTTTCACATGCATAGGTCTTTATACATAAAATTATATTGCTGCATTTATATTTTTGTAAGAGCGTCCCTCACAAGGGGATAAAGGACATTAGCAACAGTTTAAAAACACCTAAACTACACTGTAGACATCAATTTGCCACTGTAGTTAATATTTAAAAAATATTAAGAATTACCATATTGTAACTATTTATTTGTTTGCAAATATGCAGTCATTTCAAGCAATGTTCAGCTTTTGAGGTACGATACAAGGCAAATTTATACCAATAAAAAAAACATAAATGAAAATAATGCTATTCATGAACACCTTACATAAGATTTCTTGCGTAAAGATAGTGACTTTTTTCAAAAGGCATGTTGCCACATCAACAAAATAATTTTAAAAACAGTAAACGTTTGGCTCTGAGTCATTATTGAAATCTCACCAAATGTGGAAGAAGTGAAGAAATTTGTGAAAGACTCATGGTCAGCTTGACTTCTTCATGGCTTTTCTTCACCCACACTAGAGATACTCCCGTACATAAACACACACCCACTTCTTTTGCTTTCTTGACTGTTGTCTGGACTGTTTGTCCTCTAACTTCTCATTTCCCTTTTTTTTTCCCCCAAAACATTTTCTTTTTTTCATGTGACACTGTCAGAGTGAAAACTCATCTAAATGACATTTACTATGACATCAATTTGTTGATTTACATTTATTTTATGATTACAACTCAACCTTCTTGCATTTATACAGTCTCGTCCTGATATAATGTGGCAGCTGAGTTATAACTATTAACTATGGAAACGAATAAATGGGCAAATTATGTCGCAAATATCTCACTATTTAGTCTTTTCCGACCTAGGCACTGTAACTAGATAGTGCTTGCTTTGCAGCTTTTCATAGATTACCATAAAGAATGACTAATAACCTCTAAGAACTGCTTTAAGTGAGGACTGTTGTGGTTTAATGACAAAAATCCAAGCAGAATGTCCATTATCTCATTTCCTCAGAGGACACTTTCCAAATTGCCAAATCACAGTTTATATTTTACTCACCATGGGGAAACAAATTGTATAATGTTTGAATCATATGTTTAATTAAATCCAGTGAGTAAAAACATTTCATGAATTCAATCAAAAGGTCATGAGCAAGTTGGAAAAAGAGATCCGTCATGTCTGTGGGTGAGGTTTTCTCCATTGCAAATACAATATATATGAACGAAATAGTTAAATTATTAATTTAAAACTTTGATTATTGCACAACCCTAATATTTAGCATTAATATTTTTTTTACTGAAAAAACAGACATGTTAAAAAAAAAATTTATAAAGGGGTCATCGGATACCCATTTTCCACAAGCTGATATGATTCTTTAGGGTCTTAATGAAAAGTCTATAATATACTTTGGCTAAAAATTCTCAGTGGTTGTGTAAAACAACTCCCTTTTTACCTTACCAAAATGAGCTCAGCAAAAATTCATCCTGTTCTGGATGAGGTTGCTTTAAATGTTAATGAGCTCTGCTCGCCCCGCCCCTCTCTTCTCTCTGTGGAGTGACGAGCCTGTTTACTGTAGCCGCATTTAGCCGCTAAACTTGCTAACTAGCACTTTATTAGTAAAGGCGATCGCAAAGATTCATAAAAAAACCCTTATACTCACTTCTGCTGTAAGTGAAGCTGGATCACGAATGATTCGTGCGAACATAGACGCATTCCATTCACAAACTGCATCTTCAGCGGCTCAGATGTCGGCAGTAAATGACGACCACTATGTTCATTATTACATCCAGCAACACAACAACTCAATCGCTCAATCTGAGATATTCTTGTCTAACTTACATCCGTGTTCCGGCATCAAAACAGTGGAGGTTAATGGACTGTTACAGCTGATTTAAGGCAGGTCTGAGGTAAGATGCTCGATTTAAAAAAGGGGATATTATTTTTGCAAATTAATTAAAAACCACTGCATGGATTTTTATTATTATAGGGTAGATTTGTACATACACTGCCAACACACATTAATGTTCAAACAACATGTAAAAGTGAACTTCGCATCCGATCCGATGCATTGGTTTAGTTCATATATATAATTTTTTTTTTTTACGTATAGTTTTAATAACTGTACATTGATATCTGTGAAATGCTTACAGATCATTAAATATTTGTTTACTTTTTATAGGCCCCAATAAAACATATTTTCAAGTTGATAGACACAATTATATTAACTGTAAAAAAAAAAAAAAAACTGTAAAAACGTTAGAGTAAAAACCTGTTAAATGGTTAACGGTAAGTTCCCCTACTATATACGGTAAAAAACTGTATCGGACATTTTATGGTAGTATACCATTTTCGGAAGTGAAAAAGAACGTAAACTTTACAGTGAATAACCACAAATTGATATTCCCATAATTCCGTGTGTTTCTTCTTTTTTTTGTAATTTTATTTTATTTTATTATATTTTATTTTTTTTATATATTTTTTTTTAAAACAAAGTTTCATGTGTGTTACCATGATGGTGTTTAGTGTTTGTGTGAATGACACTGTGCACCATCTATGTTAATATTTAAAAGCTGCTTGTGATGAGCTTTGGTTCATCATGTGTCATTCTCATCACCACTTGCTTTTGTTTGTTATCAGTGTACTACAAGGGCACAAAACAGATTTCAGTACATCAATAGGTTGGTACATTAACTTACTGAAATTACAGTATTTAAATGTAAATTTAAGTTAAAACTGTAAAAGCACATATTTACTGTTGTGGTGTGAATGATAGAACAAACACTTACTTTGCAAGCATATTAGGCTACACATAATTATAGAAATAAATGCTAAAAATGAAAAGATAAAGCAACTGAAAGAGGAACTGAATGCGATAAAGTTTTAGGCTGCTAATGATATCTTCAAATTTATGCGAAATTGGAGTGCTATGACATTTTTCTGTGATTTGTCTGAATTTAAATGTTTAATTTAAGTCCACACTTGCACCACATATACTATGATAAATATAAATATTTTAGAGGTGTATTTTTAACTTGCTTAAACAGTAAGAATGAGTGATTTCTATTGAAAGCCAGCTGATGGTTTTGACACCTGTGTGTTGCTGTAACCCATTTCATCAAACCCTAACTTTCAAGTTCCTGTAAAAACCACATCATGAGGTTAATTTCAGTTAGGCCACTAATCACGCACAGGCGACTGCTGCTTGGACCCAGATGATTGCTGCTTGCGGCTATTTTTTTACATTTTTTTTTTAATTATAGTATAGAGGTTGTATAGATGACCAAAGCTTGTTTGCTTTGGTGTTGCCACCCCTCACAGTCCTCATCCAACTGCCTTGCCACCCTAAAAATTATTTTGTAGCTCTGCCCCTGCTTAGTGGAAAAGAGGAGAGAAGCTTCCTCAACTAAACATTGTTACAAATACATACATACATACAAAAAACATACATACATATGAAAAACACAAGAATGATAGGAAACCAGTTACAGCTTAAAAGTTACATGTATAGACATTTTAAGTATTACATTATTTACCTGATGAGAGTGTGTTGACAGTCTGTGTACTTGGATGGCTGAACCCCAGAAAATCAGTAATGATGTGCTTTACTCATTACAGATTTGAAAAACAAACGGCGGGAACAGTGTTTTTGCAATGCGTCATCAATCGGCCATATTGGTGGCATTGAACGTTTCAGAGGCAGCATTCCAAGGCAGGAAGGCATCAAGGCTTGTCCGAATCCAAATTCTGCTTCACTTCCTGTCTCTGAAGGTACCTTCTTCTGTTTCAATATTTAAAGGCAGCATAGATGTATCCTTCACTTATTCCATGACGGTTGAGCTAAAAAAACATATGGCATCTGAAAGTTGCATTTAGTGGTCAGATTTTTGTATAAATGTATATTTCTGACTAACTTATTGCAGTTTTGATGTTATTTCTAGCGAGAAATCAGTATTATAGTAATTAAATATTCATTCAGTTATCATCAAAACTTGTTCTATTTTGTTCTAGATCACTGAACCGTTATGCTGCCTCAGAAGCATGTCCGAAATCAGTTTCATGTGGTGCCTTCGCTGCCTGCAAAGTCATTGCCTGATAAGACAGCGAGGCAGCAAGTTAACTGCCTAACTTTTCGGGCACAGCCAATGCCACTCATTACATGAGTTTTTTTTTTTTTTTACATTTTTTTAAAGGTTATTCACTAGACACAAATGTATATAATAAATATTGTTATTATGTTCTTTCTCTCTCCCTCTCATTTGGTGGTCAGTTTTTGTGTAAATGTATATTTATGACTAACTTTTTGCACTTTTTATGTTATTTCTAGCGAGAAATCAGTATTATAGGAATTAAATATTCATTCAGTTATCATCAAAACTCGTTCTATTTTATTGTAGATCATTAAACCGTTATGCTGCCTCAGAAGCATGTCCGAAATCAGTTTCATGTGGTGCCATTGCTGCCTGCAAAGTCATTGCCTGTTAAGAGAGCGAGGCAGCAAGTTAACTGCCTAGCCTTTCGGGCACAGCCAATGCCACTGAGCCGAACAGAACTCACAGACTTTGCTGATTATTGCTGCTGAAACTGTTAAATTGTTGTCATGTTTTGGGCTGTACTAATTGGTCAGACCAGAAAAACAACTGGAGTACTATAGACCGCCAAAAGTTATATCAAATCAAGGAGAAGAGTGCAAAAAAAAATTGTCTAACGAACAAAAGGCATTTGTGATTGGCCAAACTGAGCCAGGATTTCCAGCTAAGGCAAGAATCTTGATAACATTCGTGTTTGTTCGTGTCATTTCCAGTTAAGTAGGTGAAACATTAGGCTAATATCTGAATTAATACTGCTCATACGTATCTTTACCACCTTTATTAACTTTGTCAAAATGTTGCACCCTTTCCTGCTTGCTAAGTCTTTCTCTATATGATTTAGCAGCTTCCACAGTTTTTTCCCGTGATTTAAACAGCATAAATTAGCAGAACAAAGTATTCAGCAGTACATTAACCATGCAATCAGTGCTGTTGTTTACATCTGAGTATCTTCAATATGGCTTCGTATCCGGGTAACTGACCAAACCGTGACGTAAGTGCAAACCTTCTATGAAGAACCCTAAACTGGAACACAAAGAACAATTTCAGCATGAAGGGCTTCTTTTTCTATGATATAGTTATAGAGCTGTTACATCGTGTAAAGAACCTTTTAAAAAAACATGTTTTTTATACTGTAGAACGTACAAAGAAATGTAAAATATGTAAATAATTAGAGCTTTTAAAACATTACCATGCTAATTTACCATCTTATAACACCGTTGTAATTCGGTGAGAAATAAGTCAAAATTAGGTTTATTTTCCTACCTTTTCAATTTATAGAGTATAATTAAGAAATGTAAATGTATGAGTTTGACACCTTTGTGTCAGTGTGTTGAAAACTTCACAATATAGAATATATTTAGCCTGAGCATTTTTTCCACAAGTAATTAATCTACAGCTCATCGCTGCCCTCCAGCGATCTTCACTCAACACTGCACTAAAAACTTGACAATTTCACGCCGTGTAATGCGCACGCGTAGTACAGTGTGCGTCCATTAGTATCAGTGCTGCTCGGCTTCAAACAGGATGAACGCGCCACCGGCATTCGAGTCGTTTTTGCTATTCGAGGGAGAAAAGAAGTAAGTGCAGTATAACGTAGTTTTATCTATTAAGTGATAGTAACTGAACTAACTAAAACCTGTAATGAAACAAAGTCAGTCAGCTGAAATACAGCAGTTAGCTTGCAAAGTGTTTAGCTCGTTGGCTAACAAGAAGTAGTAAGTCCATCTGTAAAATAGAATGTGTTAACTAAATCGGGCTAGTTTTTGTACTCATTATCTATATATTTTGTACTCATATCTCTTTTGTTGTTGTTGTTGTTGTTGTTTTGTTTTTATTTATTTATTTTTTTTAAAGGTTATGCACTAGACACAAATGTATATAATAAATATTGTTCTTATGTTCTTTCTATCTCTCTACAAACGTTTTTGGAACCATGAGATTTTCATTATACCATGTAAATAACTATAGTGTATATTTTAAAAGGACCATATTATTAATATGATTGTACTATAGTATCCTCACAGTACTGTTTGTAAAGGGAAGCAATCACCTAATATTCCTGTTTATCTTCCTTTTACAGGATCACAATAGTTAAAGACACCAAGGTGCCAAATGCGTGTCTGTTTACGCTGAATAAAGAGGATCACACACTGGGGAACATCATCCGGTCGTAAGTGCACAAGCATCTGATGGCCAAACATTTCTGAGTCATTATCGCTTTTGGTGTGTATGTGTATTCAATCTATGATGTGTTTCCATAAGGCAACTGCTGAAGGACCCACAGGTGCTGTTTGCTGGATATAAGGTTCCTCATCCTCTGGAGCACAAGATTGTAATCCGTGTACAGACGACACCAGACTACAGTCCCCAGGAAGCCTTCACTAATGCTATCACGGATCTGATCAGTGAACTGTCCCTGCTGGAGGAGCGATTCAGGGTATGTGACATGTACATAGCAATCTGTTTCAGTTTAGTGAGGGATGATGTGATTTGATTCATTAGTGGTGTTTGCTAAAGCAAGCATCGCTATTACTATTGCGCAAACAAATACAGTTGGAATCAAAAGTTTACATACACCTTGCAGAATCTGCAAAATGTTAATTATTGTACCAAAATAAGATTCCAACAATCGCTGTATGATTTTGAGATCCATCTTTTCACACTGAGGACAGCTGAGGGACTGCAACTATTACAGAGGGTTCAAACACTCACTGATGCTCCAGAAGGAAAAGCAATGCATTAAGAACCGGGGGTGTAAACTTTTGAACAGAATGAGGATGTGTACTTTTTTCTTATTTTGTCTAAAAATAATATTTTTTTTCCCATTTAGTACTGCCCTTCAGAGGCTACAGAAGATACTTACATGTTTCCCAGAAGACAAAATAAGTTAAATTTACCCTGATTTTCAAATTGAGGATGTTATCACCCCCTGACTCTTAATGCATCTTAATGCATGTTAATGTCTCTTTCTGAAGCATCAGTGAGCGTTTGAACCTTCTGTAATAGCTGCATATGAGGCCCTCAGTTGTCCTCAGTGTGAAAAGATAAATCTCAAAATCATACAGTCGTTGGAAAGGGTTCGAATACACAAAAATGCTGGAAAACCAAACAATTTGTGTGTCCTGAAAGATTTTTCTGAAGAACAGCAGGCAGTTCAACTGTTCAGCACAAACAAGGGACTCATAAACAACTATCACTAAACAAAAAACAGTTGTGGATCATTCAGGTAACAACACAGTATTAAGAATCAAGCATATGTAAACTTATGAACAGGGTCATTTTATAAATTCAACTATTATTTTCTCTTGTGGACTATGTGTAAACGTCTTTTATGTGAAATATCTTATTCAGGTCAGTACTGAATAAAAAATAACTTGCATACATTTTGGTAAAATAATTAACATTTTGCAGATTCTGCAAGGTGTGTTAAAGCAATAAGCCCCAAGAAGCCATGGTTTACAGTGAATTTATAACAGCTAAGGGGCATTGTTAGACACAGCGTTATAAATTTACTGTAAACCATGGCTTCACGGGGCTTATTGCTTTTATATTATGGTTATTCCATATAAGTAAGGTTTCACAAAAAAGCAAATAAAGTGTAAAGATATTAATAAAAACATTATTCTTCTGCCAAACAATGTAGTTCCTCAGAAACGGTTGTGGTTGCAACAAAGTGGTTGCCAAGTAACACACAGATGTAAGTAAAGGTGTGTGTTTGTAGCATAATTTACAACGGCTTCAAATGCGGCACAGCCAATCAGAATCAAGGCTTGGAACTATCCATTTTATAAGTAAACTTTTGACTTCAACTGTAGTAAGGGATTTGAACAACCTATAACTACAAGTATAAAACTTTGTTGTTTTAATTGGATTTTTTTTTTTATTGCAGGTTGCCATCAAAGACAAGCAAGAGGGAATAGAATGAAGACTATCACACTCCATTGGAAGACAACAGCTAATTCACAATAGACTGATTTGTCACTCTTAAACTGGGTTTCTAAAATGGGCTACAGTACTCCCATTCATTTATTCTCATGAAATAATATGAGGTCAGTTGACAAGCTCTCATAATAAATAAAAAGAGATCTTTAACAGCCTCTAAAAACATCAAGGTCAAGATCTTTGGAGTTTCTTCTCCAATACTGATTTCCCAAGAAAGCATGCTGATATAATTACATGCTCAAATCTTGAACATTCTTTGAAAATATTTCCTCACGTATCAAATGTATGTACGAAGAAATAATTTCCTTTTCAGTGTCCCACTCATTTGTGATGTAGATTATTTTTTGTTATTAATAAATGGACTTTTGTAATGAAATGCATTAACTTGTATTTATTTGAATCTTAACATTGTGGCTTTAGTGTTTCATGGATTTGTCTCGTGGCTTTCAATATGGGAACTGGTTGGGACCTTCAGTTGTTTCGAAGGGGACACATTAAAATGATGCACAAATGTAACTTGATGGCTACTGGAGAGATGCAGAGTATCAACTGTGGTTGTAAAGGAATAAGGACATGTCTGAGATGCGAGGTTGAGAAGTCTAAACGACATTTACTACAGAAGAGTGAGCTGGTGAGTCGTAAACATTACGTTGAAAAGCGTCCGTCTTAACACGCGACTTTTTTGTTTAAATGAGCAGACGTTGCATTATTGTTATCAGCAATAGAAAGAGTTCAACGCGGTTCTCCGTTCAGTTAAATTTTTATGCCCCGACTCTCAAAATAGTGCTAATAGGCTTAAACACACTACCTTTTAAAAATTTGTTGACAGTCATATTGTTTTTGAAATAATCATTTCATGCTCACCAAGGCTGCGTGTTTGATCAGAAATGCAGTACAATAGTAACGTTGTTAAATATTACAATTACTTTTCTATTTTAATTTAGAATTTATTAAAATGTAATTATTCCTGTGATGCAAAGCCAAATTTTCAGCAGTCATTACTCCAGTCTTCAGTGTCACATGATCCTTCAGAAATCATTCTAATATGCTGATTTGCTGCTCAAGAAACGCATTTCTTATGTTAAAAACATTTCTGCTGCTTAATATTTGTGACTATACTATACTTACTACTTTCTGTATTCTGTTGCAGATACGTTATGAATTCACTTATGATCCAGTGTCGAAGTCTGCGGTCCAAAAGGACAAATGTGGCACTAAACAGTCTTTTGCATTTCCTGGAATATTTTTGTGGGAGAATTTTGTGTCAGAAGATGAAGAGAGGGAACTGATTGCCAGAATGGATCAAGATGTCTGGAAAGAATCTCAATCAGGCCGTCGAAAACAGGTGAATGAGGAAACAAACTGTGAGAAAACTACTAAATACGTTCCTTTAGCCTTTTATTCTTCAGAAGAAGTTATGGAAGCTTGTTTCCACCACAGATAAAAAAATAATAATAATTAAAAAGGCGACTTTTTAGTTTATACCTTACAATTCTGATTTTTTTGTCTCACAATTCTAAGTTCATATCTCACAGTTTTTTATTATTATTATTTTAAAATAATTTTGCATTACTATCTTGCAATTTGGACTTTTTTTTTTTTTTAAACAATTGTGAGTCAATATAATTCTATAGAAGTCGTTTCCACCATTGAATTTTTAAAAAATAATTACGACTTTATATCTCACTATTCTGAAATTTTTTTTTGTCACAATTGCGAGTTTACTTCTCACAGTTCTGACTTTTTCCTCAAAATAAACTCACAATCATTTAAACTCATAATTACGAGTTATAAATTCAGAACTGTTGAAATTCTGAGAAATAAAGTCAGAATTGTTGTCAGAATTGTGAGTTTATCTCTCGCAATTTTGACTTTATAACGTGCAATTGAGATATAAACAATTCTCAGAACATATCAGTCTTTTTTTACCCGCAAAATTGGACTTTATAACTTGCAACTGTGAGTTTCTGTCTCCATTCTGAGAAAAAAAAAGTCAGAATTGCAAGTTTTTTCTGACATTTCTGACTTCATTTCTCTCAATTGTGAGTTTATATCACGCAATTCTGAATATAACTCTCAACTGCAAGTTTATATCAGGCAGTTGTGAGAAAAAAAGTTAGAATTGTGAGTTTCTCGCAATTGTGAGTTTATATCACAAAATTCTGAGTAAAAAGTTTATATCTCAATTCTGAATTTATATCATGCAGTTGCAAATTATTAAGTCATAATCGTGTGAGATAAACAATTCTGATAACATATCTTGTTCTGAGAAAAAAGTTAGAATTGAGAGTTTTTTCTTACATTTCTAACTTTATTTCTCTCAACTGTGAGTTTATATCATGCAATTCTGAATATAACTCTCAATTGCAAGTTTATATCAGGCAGTTGTGAGGAAAAAAAGTTAGAATTGTGAGTTTATCTCACAATTCTGACTTTATTTCTCGCAGCTGTGAGTTTATATCATGAAATTCTGAGTAAAATGTTTGTATCTCACAGTTCGGAATTTCTAACATGCAGTTGCAAATTATTCAGAATCGTGCAAGATAAACAATTCAAAGAACATATCTTGTCAACATGTCTCCCCCCCCCCCCCCCCCCTTAAAATTGGGCTTTATAACTTGCAATTGCAAGCGTATATCACGCAATTCTGAGAAAAAAAAGAAAGTTAGAATTGCAAATTTTTATCTCACAATTCTGACTTTACAACTCTCAAATGTGAATTTATATCATGCAATTCTGAATATAACTCACAATTGTGAGTTTATATCACACAGTTCTGGGGAAAAAAGTTTTTATATCACAATTCTGACTTTATTTCTCACAAATGCAAATTTATGTCTGACTTTATAACTCATAGTTGTGAGTTTATATCTCGCAATTCTGAGAAAAAAAATTGTGAGAAATGGTTGCAAATACCTTTTCAATTTTTTTTTATCTAGTGGCAGAGACAAGCTATCATAGGTAGAAGACATTTTGGAAAAGGTTATGTTGTTGTTGTTGTTTTTTAATTACTTTTAAATCACATTTTGGATGTTAAATAAAAAAAATACTTACTTAGTTAATGTGAGGTTCTAAAAGTTGTAAACTAGTACTATTGCAGTAATATCCAAATAACAGCATATATATCCACAGGACTTTGGGCCAAAGGTGAACTTCAAGAAGCGTCGTGTCCGTGTGGGAAACTTCACTGGCCTGCCTGCTATCAGTCGTCACCTGGTGGACAGGATGTCAGAGGCACCTCAGTTGGCTTCCTTTAAACCAGTAGAACAGTGCAACCTAGACTATGATCCCCTCAGAGGCTCTGCGATTGACCCTCACTTAGATGATAGTTGGCTGTGGGGAGAGCACCTGGTCACCATTAACCTGCTCTCAGACACTGTCCTCACGATGAGTTTGGACCAAGGATGGGGAGACATGGATGATGGGGAGGTGCGAGTAGCTGTGCATGTACCACGCAGATCGCTGATTGTAGTCTATGGAGAGGCACGTCACAGGTGGAAACATGCCATCCACAGGAAAGACATTCACAGGCGCAGAGTGTGCAGCACCTTCAGGGAGCTGTCTGAGGAGTTTCTACAGGGAGGAGAACAGGAGAAACTGGGCTCAGAGTTGTTAGATATAGCACTGAGCTTTAACGGTGTACCTTTATAAGTCGCCTTTACTTTGATATGTCAATATATGTACTGATTTCTGTACACACAACTGTAAAGTGATTATTTTTAACCCTTAATTTAAATAAATGCATATTCTTTTTATTCTGTGTGCGTGTTTTTTTTTTTTTTTAATGAAAAATGAATATGATAGGCCTATGAACTGCAATAATATCAGAACTACACTACCAGTCAAAAGTTTTTGAACAGTAAGATATTATTATTATATCTTAATAATAGTAAGATATTATTATTATCTATATTTAAAACAGTTGAGTACATTTTTTCATGATTCTTTGATAAATATAATTAGTAAAATCCAAGTAAGATCCAAAGATCAGCATTTATCTGAAATAAAAAGCTTTTGTAACATTATACACTACACCATTCAAAAGATTGGAGTCAGTATAATTGATTTAATTAAAAAAAAGATTTTAATTAAGAAATTAATATTTTTATTTAGCAAGGATGCTTTTTAAATTGATCAAAAGTGATGGAAAAGACATTTAAAATGTTAAAAAAAAGATTTCTATTTCAGATAAATGCTGTTCTTCTGAACATTCATCTTTCTTCTATTCATCAGAGAAACCTGAAAAAATTCTACTCAGCTGTTTTCAACATCATAATAATAAATGTTTTTTTTGAGGCAGCAAATCAGGATATTAGAATGATTTTTGAAGGATCATGTGACTGGAGTATTATTAAACATTATTAAACATTCAGCTTTGAAATCACAGGAATAAATAACATTTTAAAATATGTTCAAAAAGAAAACAGTTCTTTTAAATAGTAAAAATATTTCAAAATTTTACTGTTTTTCCTGTACTTTGGATCAAATAAATGCAGGCTTGGTAAGCAGAACTTTTTACCAAAAAACATTAAAAATCTTACTGTTCAAAAATGATGGTAGTGTAGCTTTTATCATTAAATATATATCGATGATTTAATGATTGGCTAATATATTTAGAGCAAACTGAAATTGTTTTATGCTTTATTATTGTAGGGAGTTGATAAAAAACATGATTATGAAACCATGTCCTTCATAATGTAATCCAAGAGGTCTTATGACTTAATTGATTTAAATCTTATGATTTGATTTGGTATCAGTGGTTCTCAACCTTTTTGACTCCAGTATTTGAAGGCCATTCTGTCAAAGCTGATATGTACCTCTGCTTCTTCTATAAAACCTCAAAATATGCCATGTGGTACATCTTACTTTTTTCAGCATTTTAATTTTAGATTAGATTATTTTAATAAAGATTTAGATTAATTTAATAAAACTAAATTTAAATTACTTAAGACTTATTGGGGCCCCTTGGAAATGTGCCCACTGGTTGAAAATCACTGGTTAATGTTTGAAATATATCCTTTTTTCCCCAGTCATAACTGCACCCTCAGATTTTCTGACTACAGTGCCACACTCAAGATGGCGGAATGGTGACGCCAAAACCAAACCACACGTCAAAACTGGTCAAAGTTCACTTGTATTTTCCCGGGAAAACGATCTGCCGTGCTAACCCACATGATTGCGAGTATTGTATATTTAAACAGATCTGGTCCCGCATAACATTAGAGGTAAGCTGTGTCATAAATTTGTCTGTAAAACTTACATTAATAATAAAAAAGCAACCGCACTATGAACATGCTATATAACATGTAGTTACAAATGTAGCCGTGGATTGTCTTAAGCATTTAATAAATACGTTATTAAGAAAATATACACAGCGTGTAAACATCATCTTGCTTTCAAATGAGATTTTAGCGTCTTTTTACTTTTTTGTTTACCTTTCCTATACTAAGTTCTTTTTTTTTTTATTAATCTATAATTTGTAAAAATTGATTTCGAAATTATAACGCCACATTTTCTACAAGTTACTTAGCCTTTTTCAGTATTTAACTACAGGATGCAAATTATGTTTCTCTCTAGTCTCTACGAAAGTTTCACGGCAATCTCCTGTGTTCAAAGCCCCCACCGGGTGTAAATAGGCCACTTGTCCTGTATCATTACATAACAATACCAGGTGCATTGTGATTCTGACACCTAAACATCCAATAGCAAGAGACTGTCTGACTCTGAAACCTGTTATCATTACAGCCAACCTTTTTAAGGTCTGATTAGACACAATACTCACACTTTCATTGAGCAGCCATGGAGAAGATAACAGAGAAGATACTGCTGGAGAAAAGCTCCCCAAAGACAAACAAACTGGAGCAGATCAAGAGCCTCAAGTAAGAAAGTTATTTTTGTGTTTCCTAGGCAAACTGTGATGTGTTATGGTTTATTAAAGTATAAAAAGACTACTTGAATTCCCTTATGTTAAAAACTGAATTGTTTACAATATTTGATCTTCTCTGTTCTGTACAGTCTCTCACGCATGGGTCTGAAGAGCAAGGATCTGCCTGTGCCTCTGCTGTCTAAGCTGTGTAGTCTGGAGCAGTTGGATTTGTCTGGGAACATGCTGCAGGAGATTCCCAAAGGCCTCTGTCTGCCCTGCCTGAAGATCCTTAACTGCTCAAACAATGAAATGGAGGACATAGTGTCACTGGAAGCCTTGGGAAACATAGAGGAACTTAGACTAGAAGACAACTTTTACCTCACAGTAAGAATCATGCTTTGAAATTCACCCCTCACATTTTAATGTCAAAAATCATGTTTTTTTAATCCACAGCATAATTAGTGCTGTTTTAGACACTATGGATCTTGTTCTGACTATGAATTGTTTAATGTGTTTTTTTAGGTCAATGATGAACACAAAGTGATCTTTCTGTTACCAAAGCTGAGGATGTTCAATGGGAAGGATATCAGCTCTACAGCCCATCATATTCGCCATGGCAGCACTGAGATCCTCAGGAAGAGGGTGAGAACTGACTCCATTTATCACTTTCGACCTTTTTAAATGACCATAATGAAAAGAGTTTATCTATGCGATATTTCCTAAATATGCTTTTTTTGTAACCTTTAGGTGATTGGCGTATGGGAACGAAGCTTCAGTCTTCCTGATCCCATTACAGCACAAAGTCTGGCTGCTGTGGAGAAGCGCTTTGTTAATGCTGCCTGCACCCAAATCAAATATGGCCCGAATTCCCTGAGCGAATACACAAAGTGGAGGGTGGGTGCTCTAGCACGAATATTGTATTTACTGGTCCTGACACCGATTTTGAATTTATAAATCATCAAAATTGTGACCATATGTCTTACTTTTTCCCCAGACATGTCCAGATTTCTAAACTGCCCAAAATGTCAGGGTTTTGGCTTTTTTTCCTTATTGACATGCTCTCTACAGTCCTCATTTACATTATATATATATATATATGTGTTGCCATTTTCTGTAGATCGGTCTCTGTTTTGGATGCCACGATTGCTTGCTTATGTACAATGCCTGCACACTTTTGGTTAAACTGTTTCTAGACCTACAGCAAATTTGTAAATACAGCCAAAACCTGAATATTTTTAGGCAATTTAGAAATCCTGTCCAGGACATGTGGTCACGCTAATTCACTGTGGTTGCGTTTCACCTCATCCCGTTTATGCTTGTTTTAGGTTGAAATGATTGCAAAGGAATATTTCAAGTCACTGACATGCAGTGAAGAAGGCGGCACAGTCACAGACACAACTCCAACAAAAGAGAATGAGGTAAACCAGCAGCATCATTTTGTTGAGTGTCGTATTTGATACATCAGGCTTGTATGGCTCATATAGTGTGATATAAGAGAATTTGGAGCTCATACTCTATAAGGGAAAAACACTTTAATTTTGTTCAGTGGACCAAACTGAGCAAAAATGTGTAACTTGGTGCAGTCTCTGATATCTATAGTTGAAGTCAAAAGTTTACATACACCAAACCAAAAAAAAAACAAAAGTTTTCACCCCCTTGCTTCTAATGCATTGTGTTTCCTTCTGGAGCATCAGTGAGCGTTTGAACCTTCTGTAATAGTTGCATATGAGTCCCTCTGTTGTCCTCTGTGTGAAAAGATGGATCTCAAAATCATACAGTCATTGTGGGACTTGAAGGATTTTTCTGAAGAAGCGGGCAGTTTAACCGTTCAGAACAAACAAGGGACTCATGAACAACTATCTAAACAAGAAAAAAAAAAACAGTTGTTTACCATTCAGCTAACAACACAGTATTAAGAATCAAGTGTATGTAAACATTTGAACAGGGTCATTTTTATAAATTCAACTATTATTTTGAAATTCAACTATTATTATATTAAGGTCAGTACTAAATAAAAAATACCATGCATTTTGTTTGATCCCTCTTATTTTGGTAAAATATTTAACATTTTGCAGATCCTGCACGGTGTATGTAAACTTTTCACTGCAAAAAAAGGCTCATCTTACTTAGTATTTGTGTCTTGTTTGTAGTCAAAATATGTAAAAATTCTTAAATCAAGAAGCATTTACTAGATAAGCAAAATAACATTTTATATTTAGTTTTGTTTTGAGCAAAATGAACTAAATTTAGTTTTTTTCCCCCCTGGAAACAAGTAAAATTATCTGCCAGTGGGGTAACTAAAATATTCTTAAAACAAGACTATTTTACTTACCCCACTGGCAGATAATTTTACTTATTTTAAGCAAAATTAACTTAATTTAATTTTTTTACCCCTGGAAGCAAGACTAAATATCTAATGTTGTTTTGCTTATCTAGTAAATGCATCTTAATTTAAAAATTAGAAACAAGACAAAAATGCTAAGTAAGACAAGCCTTTTTTTGCAGTGCTGACTTTAACTGTATATGTCCAAAAAGCATGATAAAGTAATGAAAAACAATGTGACCTTTATAAGAACACAGCAGATAACTTGCATAAAATGCATATAAATATTAGTTGTCACTCTAAATCTCCCAGAGATGTCTTAGTAAGAATATTTAAATGCTTAGTTTTATGATCAAAGCTTATTGTGGGGGCAAAACATAAAATGCACTGTAATACAATACTGATTGAGAGATGCATGAATAAACATTCCTCAAAACCTTAATGTGTCATATTCAACTCGCATTTAAACATGATTTTTCTAAAATAATAAATATAAATAATAAATATGATTGTGTAATCAAATAAACCTAAGTTGCTTCGGTCCAGAAAGTGTTCATGTTGAAATATTGCTTATATCTTACTTTAAAATGAACCACAGCCTGAAGGAAGATATTTTTAGAATGATACTAAAAGGCTCTAAAAAAAGTATAACAATTTCAGAAGACAGAAAGCATGTAGAAGACTGTGTATGACAGGTTTTTAAGTGAAGTTTAGAAATTTGCTTGTCAGATGTGTTACTGTAGGCTTCATGCAGCTAAAATGCTTTCTCCCATACCAACTTAATGCTGTGTTGAGGGAACCTTTTGAAAACATTTGTGAATCTGATTGCATTAAATCATTATTCAATTTTTTTACATGACACAGACTCCTGCAGAGAGAAGAACTTGTGATCTTGGTGGTAACAGTATCACAAGTCCTCAGAAAAGAACCAGAAACAACTCTGAGGCGGCCGCAGAGGCCAGTCCACGAAAGTCGAGTCGCTTGGCGAGTGCAGCTCTGGTTGAGGCTAGTCCACGTAAATCCACACGAGTGACGAGCACTCCACAGAAAACTGACCCTACACTGTCCAGCCCCAGAAAGCATACCAGAATGACAAATGTAGACACCTCAGAGGGTAGTCCGAGGAAATCAAGCCGCCTGGAAAATATTTCTCAGAAAGGTGCTAGCAAAATTGAAAGTCCCAGAAAGGCAGCTAAGCCAATCATCTCTACGCCAACATCGAAACCAGCTAAATGTGAGAGCCCAAAGAAAACGGCAAAAGATCAGACTACAGCTCAGCAGTGCAAACAGAAGACCGCCAAAACAGAAAACAGCACACCTCAGAAAACTGTGGGTGTCAAACGCAAAATTCCTCAGGTGAGTCAAAGACATGAGGATCTGTTGAATCAGAAATATATTGACAATACATACAGTGATGTGAATATACATCTGTGCTAAGAAACTAAAAAAGTTCATGTTCATTTTGATATTGTTATGGAGGCATAAAATTAAAGTCAAGGTTAGGAAGTCATAATGAAGAAAAAAAGTCTCAGAAGGATAGTTGTAATTCAGTGTTTTTATTTGTTTTCAAAGTAGCATATAAGTTACATCAAACAAAAGTATCAGACAATTACTACCCCCCCACAACCTCCCCCCAACCCTCTCCCACCCATCGCACTTCAGGAATTTGAGGAAAAAAAAAAAAAAAAAAAAAAAAAAATACAGGTACATTAATAAAATAACTACAAAACAGATATAGTTCTTCCACACTTAGAAGGAGAGTTGTGTGTCTAAACAATTTCCTTGATCTTCCGGATTATTGTATTTGCATGTGAATTGTCACAGAATCACTCTTAAATTGTGTATTCCTGTATTTGTATTCAGTCTACTGTTGATTGCTCGTTACACAGTCAGTAGCACATCGTTAATGGGCGTCTCTCTCCCCTGCTGTTACAGGAGCCGGTGAGTCTGCAGCCGTTCCATGTCTTGCAGTGTCACAGTCGACAGGACAGTCCTGACGACTTCAGCACGCAGCTTTGGGCCTGTGCCTTTGAGCCCCCACTGGAAGGCAGCAATGCTGGTGAGCACTATCAAGTGATTAAAGTGACTATCAGTTAGATTAAATCACTTGTATGCCTGAACATGTTTTTGATCCTATATGCCTACCATTGTTTTTAATCTGTTAGGTGTCAGTGGTGGGTCTCGGACAGTCGCCACATGTGGAGGGGAGACTTTGTGTGTGATTGACTGTGAGTCAGGACATGTGCTGAAGAAATACAAGGTTCCTGGTGAGGTGAGTGCAAAAAAGTTCTGTACAATACCATCTCTGGCCACTAGGTGGCTTAGTTATATAGGCCAATCAGTTTTTTGTGTCACGTAAATGATATATTGAATACACTGGTTATTCAGAAAATCAATAGTTATACTATTTCTGCAGGTATGTAGTTATGCATATTATGCAAATATTCATATGGATTGAATACCCAAATTACCCAACATTTGCCAAAAAGTGCAGAGAAATACTTTGTAAGTCCCACAATGCAGTGTGCACAGTTTGACTGTTTTTGTGAATTTAATGTGTCTGGCTTCTGGTGTCATCCTCCTCCAGCTGTTTTTGGCTGTACAAAGCAGCTAATTTTGTTGCTTGATATCGCAAACTGGTGCGTCTTACAATATTATTTTAATCTATTGTCTAAATCACAAACAATGGTCTGTAGTGCAAACAGTTTTACCGTTTGCTGCAGTTTGTTATTCTTCTCATTATTTCCCGATGGCAGCTTATGAACTGGAAGTCTCACACATTACGAGAAAACAGCTTACTTCTGCATTGAAAAATAAGAGGGATGTTTGTTATGAACTTACTAAATGTTGTATGTTTGTATGTCTGATAACCAATATGCCGAACCATTTTTATGTACTTGTGAATTTTGCTTTTATATCACAACAATAAAAAACATGGCATGTTTTTTTGATGATTAAAAAAAAGTAGTAACAGGAACAATAAAATTAACAGCAGGCAGAGTCTATCAACTTTGCATAAACATAATCATTCGTTTTAAAGTACAGTTTAAAATGAAGGTTAAGGTGTTGTTTATTAGGCAATAGAGGCAACAAGTTTACTGGAATAGTTATAAATTGTCAGAAAAATAACAAACAAAACTGTAAATACATTGTATTAGAGTCTATTAAGAATTGCATATTAGCAGAATTATTAGCATTATTATAATGCGAAACCCCACAAGAGACATGCAGGTAAAAATGATATATTTTTTCCACATTTTACGAATTTGTTGCCTCGTTTAGTAAATTGTGGCCATGTTTTACTAAAAAGAGGAAAAGAAATGCATTGTCATGGAAGCAAATTTGCGGCCTCAATTTAATTAAAATGAGGGGGGAAATTCTCAATTCGTGCAATTGCTGAAACAGTGGATTTGACATGACAAAAATATCTGATAAAAGGAAAATGCTTATTGATTTTTGGTCGATTTCTAGAGCATACTGGAAGTAATATTAAATAATTTTTTTAAATCATGATTTTAAGATGAATTGGGCGACACCATGACAGCTAAAATGTTTGTATAATGTGTGCTGTTCCATATACTGTTCCACATACTGTAAAAACATAGACCAGGGGTGCTCAACCCTGTTCCTGGAGAACTACCCTCCTGCAGAGTTCAGCTCCAACCCTGATCAAACACACCTGAACCAACTAATTAGGATCTGAAGGAGCACTTGATAATTACAGACAGGTGTGTTTGATCAGGGTTGGAACTAGGGATGTGAGGAGATCGGATGTGTCTCCCGAGACATCTTGTGACGATCTTTGTGACGATATCCTTGCAAAACATTTTGAAGTGTTTACATTAGAGCTGCACGATTAATCTTTAAAATGTCCAGCTCTTGATTCAAACACCCACGCAATCTTATTCCTGAATGACAACTATTTAGCTATGTCTGTTAGGACTGTTTCACATCGCGAGTGTCTTTGAAGGGTGAGAAGCACGTTTTGTCGCTACCCATGTTAATGAATCAGACGGTCGGGGTAAATGTGAACGCATAAAGCAAACTCTTTTCAACCACATTATAGTCATTATTTCTGTGCTACGGACATTTCAATAATAGAAGTACTTGGATAAAAGTTTATAGTTTGGGTATAAACACTTATTGTCTACAGCAGCTTTCAAAACGAAAGTGTAACACTTGTGTATGTATTGTAACGCTTATCCTCTTCCGCCAGGAGGTGGCTACAACTGCCCGTTCAAAAAAAGTATGTCATTGAATCATTTATTCAGGAGATTTCATAGTCAAACAAATCTTAAAGAAGTGAAACAATGACTCCTTCATTGAATGTTTTTGTTTGTTTGTTTGTTTTGTTTTTTTGTTTAAATGAATATATGTTTTTAAAAGACTTAAGCAATGAACATTTTGTCAGAACCACTAGTAAATTACGTTATTTTGTTTAGTTTTCTAATCTTTTTTTCTCCAGAATCGTGAGAGAATCATGGTTTCCAATTTATTAAAAACTGGGATTCTCACTTTATCCACAGTCGTGAAGCTCTTGTTTAACTTGTTTATTACTGCATTTAATTCATTTAAATGAAAATTTAATTTCATAAAGGTCAAAATGCACCTTTCAGTTGAATAAAAGACTATTTTCCCTATATATTTCATCATTGAGGATTTCTTAGGAAAAGTTTAAAAAATCTCGTCTCGTTCTCATGAACCCAGTCTCGTGTCTCGTCTCGTCTCGTCTCGTCTCGTGGGATAAGTGTCTCGTCACACCCCTAGTTGGAACTAAACTCTACAGGAAGGTAGTTCTCCAGGAACAGGACTGGGCACCCCTGACATACACAGTGTATATGCAGTGAGATTCCATTCTGAACATAGCTACTGATGCCACAGAATCCAACATAGCCTGTTCTGCAAGTACAGTAGTTCACTTCCAGAACAAAAAATTACAGATAATTTACTCAGCCCTTTGCCATCCAAGATGTTCATGTCTTTCTTTCTTCAGTCGTAAAGAAATTGTTTTTTGAGGAAAAAAATTCACGAATGTTCCCTAAATAAAGGGGGTTCACGATGCCATAGAAGAACCTTTTTTGTCTAAATGGTTCCATAAAGAACCTTTAACATCTGAAGAACCTTTGTTTCACAAAAAGTTCTTCAAAGAATGAATGCTTCTAAAAATGGTTCTTCTATGGCATCGCTATGAAAAAAAACAGTGGTTCTTCTATGGTTCTTCTATGGCATCGCTCCCAAACGATCCCAGCCGAGGAAGAAGGGTCTTAACCAGCAAAACGATCAGTTAATTTCTAATAAAACGTACAATTTATATACTTTTTAACCTCAAATGCTCATCTTGTCTATCTCTCCGTGAACTCTGTGCATTCGGTTCATGACAGTTAGGGTATGTCGAAAAATTCTCATTTTCTCCTCCAACTTCAAAATCATCCTACATTGCTGTTTTTTGCAAAGGGTGTTTGAAAACACTTTGTAAACACTGAGTCGGTACTTCTACAGTGATATAGGACGATTTTGAAGTTGGAGGAGAAAATGAGATTGTAGTTTTTCGACAAACCCTAACTGTATTGACCTGGCTTACACAGAGTTTGCATGCAAATGGCAGAGCTATACAAGACAAGCATTTGAGGTTAAAAAGTATATAAATTGTATTTATTTATTTATTTATTTATTTATTTATTATTCCTGAAATCTATTATTCCTAAAATGTTTGCCTCAAAAAACAAAATTTCTTTATGACTGAAGAAAGACATAAACATCTTGGATGACAAGGAGGTGAATAAATTATCTGTAAATTTTTGTTCTGCAAGTGAACTTCTCTTTTAAAACCAAACAGGCTGCATTTGACTGGCATCCAGTGCTTGTAAATTTAATGTTGCCTCCACTGTTGTCTTGTAGGAGTTCTTCTCACTGGCATGGTCCACGGTGCTGATGTCCAGGACAGGTGGCTCCGCCCGTCCCTGCAATATCCTGGCTGCTGGGGGTAAGAGAGGTCTGGTGAAGCTTATCCATCCCCGAGTCAACCTGGCATTTGGAGAGTTTCGTGCCAGTCGACGTTCCATTTCCATTATGCGCTTCAGTCCACGCAACGCTAGCTTTCTCTTCAGTGAGTAAAATAAAAACTAAATTACTAAATAATAACTTAGTTCAGCTATATAGATGTAACTAAAAATCACTTTATTTCTATTTACAGCTGGGACGTATGAAAGTAAGATCTTTTTGTGGGATATTGGAGTACTGGATCGTGATTACAACTTCAAAATAAGGTTATTTATTATTTATTGTTCAGTAATTTTTTTTTATCACTTAATTTAGAAATGCTGTTACAACCATCTACATTCTTACAAACTTTTCCATAACTTATTTATTTATTATTTTTCTCACAGTAAGCTGCTAGTCCTGGAAACGGGCTCCACTCCTTTGCATCTCTCTCTGCTCCCCACATCTCCAGACACGCACCTCCTCTCGGGCTGTGATGATGGGCTGCATATCTTTGACATCCAGCTCAGTAAAAACATACAGAAAAGGTTTGAATTCTCCATCAGTTCAGAAATGATCATCATCCCTCTGCTGATTAATCGATGTGTGTGTTGTTAAAGAAAATATTTCTTTATTGTAATTTACATGGTTTTTCAGAAATGAGGAGATGGAGGTTGTGTTTCCAGTTTACAAGAAAAAGGACAAGAAGAACACCTACCGGACTATTGATGGACTGAGCTTCCTCACAGATGATATAGTGGGTGAGTAAGCACAAAGAAAAATTTAGGTCTAGTTGACCAAATAATATATTTAATGTTTTCTATTTAAAAAATGCACTATAATAATAATTATTAGGGGTTCAAGGGCGTAGTGCTTAAACCCTATTGTAAGTGTTAGAATGGCCAAGGATCAGCAATCTCCATGTAAACTGATCTTGCGGACCAAACCGCAAGTCGTAGCGTCTTGAAACTTGGAGGGATGGTAATACTCAGACTGACTGCAACCTCACCAAGGCTTGCTATCAGAAGTACAAAATCGCTCATAACTCCTAAACTATCAGTCGCAGGCTCAAGTGTCTTATGTTGTTGGAATCCTTGGCTCACGGCCAATCATGAGCCTGGCAAAATGTTTGGTATTTTGCGAAATTTTTGGCCCCATCGTAACCAAACCAATGCAGAAAGATTCTCTGGAGAGCGAATATCAAAAATTATCAAAAAAAAGGTTTGACTCACGGTCGCAAAGGGATGCCAAAACGTTCAAAAGGGGCAGGGCCACTTCTAGTAAAATGCCTGTAACTCCTGAAAGGAATGAGATATGTCCGCCAAACTCAGAAGACTTATGTAAGAGCTCAATCTGAGGTCACAGGGAAAAAAATGTGGAGCTTGGCCACTTAAAGGAACACTCCACTTTTTTTGAAAATAGGCTCATTGTCCAACTCCCCTAATATTGAAAATCTTTGGTCATTTTTGAGCGAGATGCTAACGGTCTAATCGGATTTAATGTTCTATGCTAAGCTATGCTAAAAGTGTTACCACCAGACCCGGAGATCGGGTGAATGGATTTGAAAATGGTAAAACTCAACTGTTTAACTCTAGTGGTGTTGGAAAATGAGCCTATTTTCAAAAAAAGTGGAATGTTCCTTTAAGAGGGGAAAAAACATAAAAGTTGCTATAACTACGCAACCATTTGTCCTATCTACATAAAAACCACTGTGAAATGTCATGGCCCAAAGTGCCACAAGTGTCTACAAGGACATTTGCAATGGCCAATGAAGTTTGAGAACCTATCAGACAAGGTTAATGGAGGTTGACCAGAATAATATTCGGTGTGACACATGGCCCCAAAGGTCTGTGAGAAATTTGAAAGAAATCGCTACTAGAGGGGTAGGGGGTGGTGTCGCATTTTTCAAGGGCGTGAATGATACAATAAATGATAAATAGTATGTCTTCCCATATTCATATCATATGATAGAACTCCTCATTCCAGACAGCTTTGCCTCTAGAACCACTGCTGTCAATCATCTTGTTTATTAAATTATTGAGAAGATGTGAAAAACCTACTTTTACGAATTAGTCCTAGGTTTTTTGCTCAATCTGGAAAAAAAACACTGCAGTACAATTCTCTGGACTGTTTAGGTCAATAATTATCAAAAAATGTTGAAATGTACCTTTTGGGAAGCTATAATGGGGTCATTTAGAAAAGGGGCTTGTCCAAATTTACCCAAAATCCTATAAAGCCTAAAAGAATTCAAAACTTCACGAAACCTGCTGAGCACATGCAACAGGTGATTCTGAACAAGCATGCAAAGTTTTAGGGAGATAAAACCACAGCTGGCGCTATAATGTCATAATTGTTAAAAACATCATTAAATTACCTGGATTTGCCAAAAATGCTTTTTTTAAATCATTCATTTAGGTTGTTACTGGCTTGCTAAGTATTTTTTTTTCATATGTGCTTACATGCCTTAAAGCGCTTGAACCCCGGTAATCACTGCTTGCAGCTATATATATATTATTATATATTTACTTGTAAAAAAAAGTTTGTACTAATCATTTTTTCATGGTTGTTTTGTTTTTGGCTAATTTTTCACCTTAATTTAATTTTCCATTTAAACTTGTTCCTAACATAAATTTAAGCTTACTTTCTATTAAATTTATTTTTAGCACACTATGGCCAGCTCTGTCTGATATTGAAGGCAATAATGATGGTTGCAATTTTTCCTCCCAGCATCCAAGAGCCAAATGCAGGGCTCTATCTACCTTTGGAGCTGGAGTGCCACACGGGCATCTTGGAATGGCAGAAAGAAGGAGGTGCCAGCTGTTGTGCTGGCAGAGCTGCAGTGGTCCAGCACTGACATCCCATACCTGTCCCTAGGCACCTGTCCAGGTATTCATGATATGTGTATGAAATGTCATATATGGTAGGGATGCACAATAAATGTTTTTTTTTTATTTAGATAGGACAGTGTAGGCAAGACAGGAAGCGAAGGGGGTGGGATCGGGAAAGGTCCACGAGCCGGGATTCGAACTCGGGACACCCACAGCGCAACAGTGCCACAAGGCTATTGGCGCTGACAATAAATGTTATTTTAATTGTGATCATAACTTCTGCTTTTCCCAGTTAATTAAGCATAATCATCTGCAATATGGGCCTGCTGAAAATGTTTCATTTGACGTGTATTTGCTTCATCTTACAATCTGATGATCGGAAAACTCTAGGCAACACGTGATGGATGTGTGAACAAACCTGATCTGAAAAGTCTAAATGCACAACGGATGTGTGATTGTTTTTCTTGTAGGCTATGGTTATGTGGCGTGTGGGGATGAGCAAGGCAGGGTATGGATGTACCATATCACAGACACCATGATGGAAAACTTCAAGAGCGGAAAACCAATCTCAGCCACTGAGGTAAGTTAATCATTGCTGGTTGAGAGATACGGTTAGGGTTAATGTAAGATCTCGGATTTGGAATTAATGATAATCTTACATGTGCCAAATAAAACATGGCATGTTTCACAGTTTTGTTTTGTTTATTTAGCCATGCAGAACAGATAATAATCCACTCCAAATAATCCGGCATTATCTCTTACTAAAATAATCCTATTAGCTACAGTATAGACGCATTAAATCCTTTAAGAAGGTATCCTATTGTTTCAGCATGTTTAACTCTAGAGGAGTCATTGCTGTTGATGTTTAAATACAGAGCTCCTGGATCTCATTTTCCTCTTTTTGCTCATGTCATTTCAGGTGCTGGAGTGGCCTTCACCAGTTAGAGCTGGAAAGGGTGCATTAGAGGGGCCGTCTATTAACAGCATCACCATGGATCCTGATCTACATTACTTGGTTGCCCTTACTGACAAGAACATGGCTGTGGTTTGGAAGAGAGAGAGTCGATGAGTACAATGAAATGTTCAGTTGCTGGCAGGATTTTTCCTTATTGCTTTGCATTTCTGGACTTGATTTTGAATTGAGTTCATGGTTCTGTGAGGAAAGAGGTTAAAAAGGAATTCAGACACCTTAATTCACCTATGTTAAAGACTTATTGTCTCAAAGAGACAGAGAAAAACGAATGTACCCTTCATGTAAATTTGTTCCGATTTGACTGTGACTACTTTTAGTAGGTGTAAGGCAATTGTTATTGTAACCTTTTTCATAATTTTAAGTTTTTCAGTGCTTTTATTTCTTGTTTTAGTTTTTTTTAAAAATTTATTTCAGAGATTGTCAAAAAAGAATGCCTTTGTTCAAAACATGACTTATGTTTTTGTTTTAATAAAATGGTGTCATACACCATTTTCTTATTTAAATGATTCTCATACACACCTCACTTTTGGTTGTAAATGTAAGTGTCAAAAAAAACAACAACAAATATTGTATATGCTGTGTGCATGTGCCTCATTTCATTTGTTAATCGGTTTTTGTAAATGTACTGCAGTTTTTAGTAGTTTGGTGCATTTAAGACTTTGCTACAAATGTGTTTAATGTATAGATAAGACTGCAGCCCGCTGTTGTTGATTACTTGGTAACACTTTATTTTGCAGTGCCCTTGTTACATGTTACATGTATTTACTATTATAACAATAAATAATGCATAATACATGCAGTTAATTAATATTGTTTAGTACTTAAATGTATAATTAGGCCTACACTTTAACAAGGACACCTTAAAATAAAGTGTAACTGATTACTTCTTTAGAGTTGCATTTTTTGGATTTAAGAGCTTAAACTGCATCCTTAAATATAAGAACTAATTCAACCCATTACTTGCATGGTAATCCAAAGTACTTAAAATGATACCATGCACCACTAAGATAGTAAAAGCATGGTATTGCCATGGTATACTTCCAAAATAATGTGGTATTATCATACATGTCGTTTGTTCAAAATGTTATATTCCCTAAATTTCAGTAATAAGATTATTGGTTTGTCTCTTTGGAGTGAATGCGCTGATATTTGCGTATTAATATTAATATAAATACATTTCCTTGTCAGCAATAAGATAAAATCTAGGTAGGTAAGTTAATGTAAGGATCGGAGAATTAATTTTATTAACAAATAAGGAAGTAATATTTTAATCTGCAGTGGTGTTTCTTGTCATCTCTGATTTTGGTCTCTGTTGTTGTTTTAGGTTATGCAAATCGACTTCGGATTAGGCGTTTTGGCTAGAAAGGATAAAGATGCGGCCGGTTTTGTGCCCATTTTCGACCCCTGCCAAATTACCACCCCCTCTCATTGAAATCACTACCTGATTGACTAATCCTAACCCCTCCCCCACACCTAACCCTAAACCTACCAACACTAGGGTGTAGTAATCTGGCGGGGGTCAGAATTCGGCACAACACTACCCCAACCATAAAACTACCCCTTACCATAATAATAAAATAATAATTGTTGTACTGACAAAAATTGCGCTATATTGATGTGCGCATGCCCAGTAGCCGTATCTGTACACGCGTTCTATGAAGGGCTTAGAAGCGCGCTCTCACCTGTCAATGTAAAGGTTTTTATATTTTTATCTCGTTTATGGTTTGTTTGCATATTGCAAATTTGACTCTTTTATTTCGAGTCCTCGCGCTGCGGCCACAAGAAAATGAGCCAAAAACGATTAACATATTGATCTTGTTGAGTAGCACAATAATCGGGGGATAGTGCTAAGCTAAATTTCTCAGGTTGTATTAGTTTTGTAATGTAGCCGACTTCACAGGTGTGACCAGAAGAAAAAATACGCAGAGCGCTTCACCTTTTTACTTCTGACAAACCTCTAGATATCAGTGGTAATTCTTTATAAGAAAAATCAAACGTGTTAGTGTAAGACCAAAAGCAACCTTTAAAAACTTTTTAATAAGTTTCAGAGACTATGTAGTTTCAGAGGCTAATGTAATATGTTTAATGTGTGGCTGCCAGAAAGACCATCGGTCTTGATTTTCAAAAGTCGTTGTTCTAAAATCATCCATACACTGAAAAGTATGATTCAGTCACAGAACTGTCACATTGGTTGTGTGAAGTGATGGCAAATACATCCAGCCAAAGGACCAGAAGTCCATGTTGGAGCCAGGGGGGCGACAGACTAAGGCAGGGGCGTAGAGACGGGGGACCCCAGCAGAGCCAGAGGAATTGAGTGTCATCTTTTACTCACAATGCTGTGAGATTGTTCTCCCTATTTTTCTTTCTAATTTAAATTTTCTTGTGTCATCTTTTGCTCACGTCGCTGCAAGATTGTTTTCCCCCTCTCACATTTGAGTCTTAAGTGATTTATACTTGTGTGTTCGCATCATCTCCTCATATTATGGAGGACCCAGTAGAACCAAAATTTTGGAGATGCAGCCAAAGGCCCAGTAGTCCATGTTGGAGCGAGGGGGATGACAGACCAAGGCAAAGCCGTAGAGACAAAGGACCCCAGCAAAGTCAGAGGAATTGACAAGCCATCTTTTTTCTTGGAGTCATCTGTGCTACATACTTGCATGTTCGCTACGTCTTCTATTTCTTGTCTTCTTCATCTCTTGCGCGACTATGGAGGACCCCAGTGGAACCAGAGGCGTGTATATTTGGCTCACATAGGATTGATATGTTGAGTTATCCCGAGTTAACCCCAGGAAAGCCAGAAGAATGGACAAGCCATCTGTTCTCTTTGAGTCTTCATGCTCCATACTTGCGTGTTTGCTACGTCTTCTATTTTTTGTCTTCATTATCTCATTCATGTGCATTTTCCTTTTTTTGAATTTTCTTGTGTCATCTTTTGCTTGCGTCACTGCAAGATTGTTCTCACTCTCACATTTGAGTCATCAGTGCTTTATCCATCTTATTTTTCCCATAAGAGTGGGTGCAGCCATTTGTACATTTTTTTGTGTCTGGCTTCCGGTCTCATCCACTTCCAGCTATTTTTAGCTGCACAGAAAGCTGGTTTTGCTGCTTGATATTGCAAACTGGTGTGTTGTACCATATTATTTTAATGTATTATCTTAATTATGAACACACTGGTTTGTAGTGCAAACTGTTTTACCTTTTACTGCACTTCGATATTCTTCTCGTTATTTCCCTATGGTGGATTATGAACCGGACGTCTAACACATTACCAGAAAACGGCTTGCATCTCCTCATGGGTAGTGGGTTCAGATGCAGCCAAAGGCCCAGAAGTGCATATTGGATCCTAGGGGACGACAAACAAAGGCGGAGCTGTAAAGACGAGAGACCCCAACATAGCCAGAGGAATCGACAAGCCATTTTTTATCTTTGACTCATCTGTGTTCGCTACATCTTTCGTTTCTTTTCTTCGTCTCGTTCTTGTGCATTTTCCTATTTTGAATTTTCTTGTGTCATCTTCTGCTCACGTCGGTGCAAGATTATTCTCTCTCTTATGTTAACAGTGCTTTATACTTGCGCATTTGCATCATCTCCTCATATTATGGAGGACCTAGTGGAGCCAAAGGGTTAGAGGGTCTAGGCACAGCCAAAGGACCAGAAGTCCAAGCTGGAGCCAGGGGGGGTGACAGACTAAGGCAGGGCCGTAGAGACGGGGGACCCCAGCAGAGCCAGAGGAATTGAGTGTCATCTTTTACTCACAATGCTGTGAGGTTGTTCTTCTTATTTTTCTTTCTAATTTAAATTTTCTTGTGTCATCTTTTGCTCACGTCACTGCAAGAGTGCTCTCCCTCTCTTGTTTGAGTCATAAGTGATTTATACTTGCGTGTTCGCATCGTCTCCTTCTGGTTAGTGTGTCCAGACGCAGCCGAAAGCCTGAAAGCCCATGTTGGAAGCAAGAGGATGACAGATCAAGGTGGAGCTGTAGAGACGAGGAGCCGCAGCAGAGCAAGAGGAATCGACAAGCCATCTTTTATGTTTGAGTCATCTGTGCTACATACTTGCATGTTCGCTATGTCTTCTATTTCTTGTCTTCTTCATCTCTTGCGTGACTATGGAGGAGCCCAGTGGATCCAGAGGTGTGTATATTTGGCTCACATAGGACCGAGATGTTGAGTTATCCCCAGTTAACCCCAGGAGAGCCAGAAGAATGGACAAGCCTTTTCTCTTTGAGTCATTGTGCTTCATACTTGCGTGTTCGCTACATCTTCTATTTCTTGTCTTCATTATCTCATTCATGTGCATTTTCCTTTTTTGAATTTTCTTGTCATCTTTTGCTTGCGTCGCTGCAAGATTGTTCTCCCTCTCACGTTTGAGTCATCGGTGCTTTATACTCGTGTGTTCACATCATCTCCTCATGGGTAGTGGGTTCAGATGCAGCCAAAGGCCCAGAAGTCCATGTTGGATTCTAGGGGACGACAGACAAAGGCGGAGCTGTGAAGACGAGGGACCCCAACATAGCCAGAGGAATCAACAAGCCTTCTTTTATCTTTGAGTCATCTGTGTTCGCTACATCTTTCTTTTCTTGTCTTCATCTCGTTCTTGTGCATTTTCCTATTTAGAATTTTCTTACGTCATTTTTTTGCTCACGTTGGTGCAAGATTATTCTCCCGCTTATGTTTGACTTACCAGTGCTTTATACTTGCGTGTTTGCATCATCTCCACATATTATGGAGGAACCCAGTAGAACCAAAATTTTGGAGGGTCCAGATGCAGCCAAAGGCCCAGATTCCATGCTGAAGCCAGGTGGATGACAGAACAAAGCGAAGCCGTAGAGACAAGAGATCCCAGCAGTGCAAGAGGAATCGACAAGCCATCTTTTATCTTTGAGTCATCTGTGCTAAATACTTGCATGTTCACTACGTCTTCTATTTCTTACCAGGGGGATCGACGAGCCCTCATCTCATTTATGCATTTTTTGCGTGTATATTTGGCTCACATAGGAGCGAGATGTTGAGTTATCGGTGCCTTATACTTGTGTATTGGCATATTCGCAATTTTATTTTACATTTTTAAATGTGCCAGCCAGAGGAGGATGGACACCCCCTGCTGAGTCTTGGTACTTCTCAAGGTTTCTTGAAGGCACTGTAAAGCTGTTGATGTATGATTGCATGTTTTGCTACACATTCTAAAAAATCAGTGATACAAATGCGAACCTTTGGCTTGATTGAAAAGATAATCAAGCATAATCAAGCTTTATCTTTGGCTCACAAAGATGAAGCTTTGTTCTCCCTCTCATGTTTGAGTCATCAGTTATTCCCCCAACAGAGCCAGAGGAATCGACAAGCCATCTTTTTCATCTGTGTTTGCTATGTCTTTCTTTTTTGGTCTTCATCTCGTTCATGTGCATTTTCTTGCGTCATCTTTTGCCCACATTGGTGCAAGATTATTCTTTCTCTTATGTTTAAGCTATCAGTGCTTTATACTTGCACGTTGGCATCATCATATTATGGAGGACCCAAGTGGAGTCAAAGGGTTAGAGGGTCCAGGTGCAGCCAAAATACCAGAAGTCCATGTTAGATCCAGGGAGACAACAGGCCAAGGCATAGCTGTAGAGATGAGGGACCCAAGCAGAGCCAGAAGAATCGGCAAGCCATGTTTTATCTTTGAGTCATAGTGCTTCATACTTCATACTGTGTTCGCTACATCTTCTATTTCTTGTGTTGAATTTTCTTGTCATCTTTTGCTCACGTTGCTGCAAGATTGTTCTCCCTCTCACATTTAAATCATCAGTGTTTTACACTTGTGTGTTCGTGTCATCTCCTCATGGGTAGTTGGCTCAGATGCAGCCAAAGGCCCAGAAGTCCATGTTGGATGCAAGGGGATGACAGACAAAGGCGGAGCTGTAGAGACAAGGGAACCAAGCAGAGCCTGAGGAATCGATGACAAGCCATCTTTTATCTTTCAGTCACCTGTGCTACATACTTGCGTGTTCTCTACATCTTCCACTTCTTGTCTTCATCGTCTCGTTCATATGTATTTTCCCTTTTTGAATTTTTCTTGCGTCATCTTTTGCTCACATCACTGTGAGATTGTTCTCCCTCTTACATTTGAGTCATCAGTGCATTATACTTGCGTGTTTGCATCATCTCCTCATGGTTAGTGTGTCCAGATGCAGCCAAAAGCCCAGAAGTCCATGTTGTATCCAAGGGGACGACAGACCAAGCGGAGCTGTAGAGACGAGGGAGCCAAGCAGAGCCAGAGGTCCATGTTGGAACCAGGGGGTAACCAGAAGTAGAAGTTAGTACCAGGGGGGCGACAGACCAAGGCGAATCCAAATGATAAGCCATCTTTTGTTTTTGAGTCATCTGCGCTTCATACTTGCGTGTTCGCTACATCTTCATTTTTTTGCATCATCTTATGCTCACATCGCTGTGAGATTTTTCTCGCTCTCATGCTTGGAACCAAGGGGATGACAGACCAAGGTGGAGCTGTAGAGACGAGGGACCCCAGCAAAGCCAGAGGAATCGACAAGCTATCTTTTGTCTTCGAGTCATCTGTGCTACATACTCACATGTTCGCTATGTCTTCTATTTCTTGTCTTCTTCGTCTCTTGCGCGACTATGGGGGACCCAGAACCAGGAACCAGAAGTGTGTATATTTGGCTCACAAAGGATCAAGATGTTGAGTTATCCCTAGTTAACCCCAGGAAAGCCAGAAGAATGGACAAGCCATCTTTTCTCTTTGAGTCATCGTGCTGCATACTTGTGTGTTCGCTACATCTTCTATTTCTTGTCTTCATCGTCTCATTGCATTTTCCTTTTTTGAATTCTCTTGTGTCATCTTTTGCTTGCGTCGCTGCGAGATTGTTCTCCCTCTCACGTTTGAGTCATCAGTGCTTTATACTTGTGTGTTTGGATCATCTCCTCATGGGTAGTGGGTTCAGATGCAACCAAAGGCCCAGAAGTCCATGTTGGATCCTAGGGGACGACAGACAAAGGCGGAGCTGTAGAGACAAGGGACCCCAACATAGCCAGAGGAATCGACAAGCCTTCTTTTATCTTTGAGTCATCGCTGTTCGCTACGTCTTTTTTTTCTTGTCTTCGTCTCGTTCTTGTGCATTTTCCTATTTTGAATTTTCTTGTGTCATCTTTTGCTCACGTTGGTGCAAGATTATTCTCCCTCTTATGTTTGACTTATCAGTGCTTTATACTTGCGCGTTCGCATCATCTTCTCATATAATGGAGGACCCCAGTAGAACCAAAATTTTGGAGGGTCCAGATGCAGCCAAAGGCCCAGAAGTCCATGTTGGATCCTAGGGGTCGACAGACAAAGGTGGAGCTGTAGAGACGAGGGACCCCAACATAGCCAGAGGAATTGACAAGCCATCTTTTATCTCTAAGTCATCTGCGTTCGCATCTTTTTTCTTGTCTTCGTCTCGTTCTTGTGCACTTTCCTATTTTGAATTTTCTTGTGTCGTCTTTTGCTCACGTTGGTGCAAGATTATTCTCCCTCTTATGTTTATCAGTGCTTTATACTTGCGTGTTTGCATCATCACCACATATTATGGAGGAACCCAGTAGAACCAAAATTTTGGAGGGTCCAGATGCAGCCAAAGGCCCAGTAGTCCATGTTGGAGCCAGGGGGACGACAGACCAAGGCAAAGCCATAGAGACAAAAGACCCCAGCAAAGTCAGAGGAATTGACAAGCCATCTTTTGTCTTTGAGTCATCTGTGCTTCATACTTGCATTTTCACTTCGTCTTCCATTTCTTGTCTTCGACTAATTAACGTTTTCCTTTTTTGAATTTTCTGGCTGCGAGGTTGTTCTCCCTTGCATGTTTGAGTCATCATTGCTTTATACTTGCATGTTTGCATCATCTCCTCATGGTTAGTGGGTCCAGATGCAGCCAAAAAACCTCAGAAGTCCATGATGGATCCAAAAGGAAGAAGGACCAAAGGAAAACTGTAGAAATGTGGGATCCAGGGATCGACGAGCGATCTGCCTGTGTATTTGGCTCACATAGTAGCGAGATGTTGAGTTAGCGGTGCTTTATACTTGCGTATTAGCTTATTCGCAATTTTATTTTACATTTTTAAATGTACCAGACAGAAGAGGATAGGAACCCCCTGCTGAGTCTTGGTTCCTCTCAGGGTTTCTTCCTATGTGTACTACTCATTGTACCAAAGGGAGTTTTTCCTCACCACTGTCACCTTTGGCTTCTCGCAGGGGGTAAAAAAGGCACTGTAAAGCTGTTGATGTATG
The DNA here is from genome assembly GCA_036247105.1 of Cirrhinus mrigala. NCBI lineage: Eukaryota > Metazoa > Chordata > Actinopteri > Cypriniformes > Cyprinidae > Cirrhinus > Cirrhinus mrigala. Next base: position 12,904,747 of record CM070011.1, read on the forward strand.
ATTGCATGTTTTGCTGCATGTCCTGTAATATTTTGATACAAATGCGAACCTTTGGCTTGGTTGAAAAGATGATCCAGCCTAATCAAGCATCATCTTTGGTTCACATCAGGGCGAGATAGTTCTTCCTATCATGTTTGAGTCTTCTCTGTTTTTTTTGCTGGTGCATTCATGTTGTCATCTCATATTAATAAGGACCCCAGTAGGACCAAAATGTTGGAGGGTCAATGTGTGGCCAAAGGCCCAGAAGTCCATGTTGGAGCCAGAGGAATCGACAAGCCATTTTTTTTTTTAATCTTTAAGTCATCTGTACTTCATACTTGCGTTGTCTCGTTGTCATGTTAGAGTTATGATCAGTACTTTATACTTGCGTGTTTGCGCTCATTTCCTCATATTATGGAGGACCCCAGTGGAGCCAAAGGATTGAAGAATCCAGATGCAGCCAAAGGCCCAGAAGTCCATGCTGGAGCCAGTGGGGCCGACAGACCAAGGTGGTGGAGCCACAGAGACAACGGACCCCAACAGAGCCAGTGTTGCATCATCTTTGCCTCAATATTCTCTTCTTCTCCTCATTTTTCTGCTTTTTCAGCATCTCGTTAATGTGTATTTTCTCATTTTAAATTTTCTTGCATCATCTTAGGCTCACATCGGAATAAGATAATTCTCCCTTTTTATCAAGGAATGGAAATACAAAATATTGCAAATTAATTTAGAGTTTTATCAGTGTCTTATTAATGTGTTATTTTGATTGAATTGTCATACATTTTTGTCACACATTCACAACATTAATTCTGTTCATGTGTGCTAAGTGAAACTTAGCCTAGCAGAGCTGTATGCCCTTTCACAATTGAATTAATGTCTTTTTGAACGATATTTAACTTTTAGAGTTTGAATTAGAGCAAAATGCAGAATTCCAACTGTAATTTGAAGCTAAGGAACTTCAAAATTGAAGTTTACAGAAATTCTTATAACTGCTATCTTTCTGGATTCTTGGTATTTACAAAAATTCTCTTGTGAGCAGTTATGGTCATATTTCATTAAAACTCAGTCATCTTATTCTGCCTCACTTAAAAACACACCATAGTCACAGGAGGGCCAAGTTCCACGCACATGAATATTTTGTAGCTTAAGAGCAAATGGAAAGGATGGCAACTGCAATTATGATCAGTACAACAGTAAAGTTTGAATCCATTGTTCTGCTGTGCTTGCTGCTATAGTACATCCTATAACATTTATGTGGTGTGTGGGCAATGATATTTAAAAAAAAAAAATAATTAAAAAGAATTATTTTGACAAAATAAAAATGATTAATAATTTGCTTGAAATCAAAATGCTTGTAGAAACTCTTCAAATTCAAAACGCAAGCACTTTGAATGTTGACTGAGAATGTTACGAGTTTGGAGGAATTCAGGACAAGAATAATTCCATGACAAATCCAAGAATTCCATTTCAATATATGCAGCTGATTGAAAGATGTTTAACACACACACATAAATAATAGTATATTACAAATACTATTACAAATTGTTGATTTTTCTTTATTCTCTTTAAATATTCTAGGCATTATATCTTTCCTTAAAGGGATACTCCACTCAAAAATAAAAATTCTCTCATTTACTCACCCCCTGACCCAGATCTGACTTTCTTTAGATGAAGACAAATAAATATTTTTAGGAAAATTATGTCTGTGAGTCCATAATGCAAGTGAATGGAAATGTAAACAATGTACACCAAAAATAGACTTATTCCCTAATGATTCAACTTAGCCCTTTACATTATGAGGCTAATGTCACTGGACTACATTTTGGACTACATAAGTGCTATGTGTCCTATGATGTAAATGCTTCTTTTAATTTTAATTAGGAGTATTGGTTTTACTTGTGACCATCATCATGTTGCAAGCCTTGTTATAAGCCTTACTTTCTTAGTGTAACACAATTAGAGATGTTAAACATAATGACAGTGACTGACAGCCTCAGTCACCATTCACTTTCATTGCATATTTTCCAAACAATTAAAGTAAATGGTGACTGTGATGTTTCATTAGCATTCCACGAAAGAAAGTAAAGGAAGAAATTACTTTAATTTTTGGGTGAACTATCGCTTTAAGCAAAGCGTTGCACTGTTTAACCCACTCTCCAGTGCTTGCTAATGGGTGTTGATCATTTGAACAAAAACTTGAATTTATATCTATCAACATACAGAGCACAATATATAAAACAGCCTTGCTTTTTAATGATGCTTTCTCTTTAACACGGCACATTTTATGTATGTGGTGTTAGTCAAAGGAAGTACACGCTGTTCCCAATACCGGCTGCACTGTCTGTCTCATTGTCCTTGCTGCGCCGTGACTCATTGGCTTTCCGTTGCTGCTGAGGTCGTGATGACCGAAAATCCCCGCCTCCTCTGATCGCTGATTGGCTGATCGCAAGACTCTTCAGATAAACACCGCAAGAAACGGGTAGTTAGTTTCACGTCTAGCGATGTGATGGTGCCAGAGACGTGCCTTTGTGCACGAATGAACTCGCTCTATTGGATGGCGAGGTAGACGGATTTTAAATCTAAAGAAAAAGGATTGATTTTTTCGTTGTTTGCGTAGTCAAAGTGTAAAAATGCGTGGACGCGTGACAGGCCAGGTCATGGAGCTGCTGGGCAGCGGCGCCTCCAGGTTCAGCGTGACCAGACTCTTTCTATCCACATCAGCCAAAGCAACCGCTCCGCACTCGACCGACAAAAGGTTTCGGTCTACATCGTCCGTGTCCAGTTACACTGAGCTGGCTCGGGAACGGTCCAAAACCGTTACGTCTTTTTACAATCAGTCTGCCATCGACGCATCTGCCGAGAAGGTCAGTCATCATTTCCCGATAAGTTTTCGTGAATGTTAACCGTTGTCTCTTTACCCCCACGATGGAGGTCGATACGCTTGGTCTCCATCCATTTGGATGGCCTAATTAGCCCACTTTTGTGGGATACTCGTGTTGCCATGACACTGACCACGAGCCTCAACTAACTTAAGCTTTGAGTTTTTTTACGTTACCAGTCTCAGATGTTTCATTTTAGTGGTCCAAAGGGTAAGTTAATATTCACAGTCACATGTAAGATTGCTGTATTTAGCTCTTTGGCAGCTAACAATCTTTGTGACCCCCTGTAACAAAACCTAAAAAACAATAACCATAAAAACAATACAGTGGCCTCAAAAAAATAAAATAAAATAAAATAAATAAATAAAATAACTTTCAGATTTTCATTGCATTTAATAAAATATCAAACTTCACTTTCTGAGTAATTTTTCAAGTTACCAGCTAGATGACGTACGTGCTCACTAACTAGAAAATTAGTTACTACTTTGTCTTTTTAGCAAAATGATGCTTAATACTAAGATTATTTGTAATTTATTTATTATATTACGTTTTTGTTATTTTGTACTGAATACTCAAGCTGTGTGTTGATTGCTGTATCTTACATAATGGCAGAAAAACATCTATTAGGTGTCAGTAGTTAAAGAGCCATGAGTCACAGGTCACACCAAGGGCAGCAGGCGGCATAAATGTACCAATCATTTAACATATTTTTTTTATTATTTCAAACTCCTGGTTTTATATTAAACATGTACTTCATGGTGTGTTAAGTCATGCTGGTGTGCGCTGTATCCTTATGTAACCTGTCCTACTTTAAGCATCCCACTGGGACTGTGTTAGTGACTCAACAAAACCCAATGTGATTACTGCTTTGCCTCAGCTCCTTTTGTGCTAATAGGTTCATTATTAACATTTCTATAATTTAATCAATTAAAAGGAATTTACTCAGAAATTGAGATTTTGTCATCATTTAGCTTCATGGAACATTAACCCTGTAAAGGCTTTAATGGCCTATGATTAGAATATGAGGCTCATAGTAAGATGATATTTAAATGCTTGGTTTTATGATCAAAGAATTATACTAAAAGTCTTTTTCTTTACTAAAATTATGAACTACAGTATCAATCAGATGTTAAAAAGCATGTAGCAGATTGTGTACAACAGGTCTGTATGGCTCATGCATTGTATTCTAAGTCTTCTGAAGTCATATCATAGTTTAATATGAGAAAAAAAAAATGTAATTCAAGAAGTTATTCATTCAAGTCTCCTTCATTCTTCTGTGTGATTTAAAAACACAGAAGAACCCATGTTGTTTTACATTCTTGACCTTGTGAATTGAAAATATTAAATATAGAGTTGTCCTTTGCTGCTGAGCTGTCATGCAGTCTGTTTACTTGCATATAGGCCTATTAATAAGTGTAACTGTAGCCATGAATCACTCCATGGATAATCACGTTTATAAGACACAGACATAGCCATATCCTATAAAACTAAATGGAAAAGTTAATATTTCTTTAACTTGCCGAAACCTTGATTCATAGACAATTCAAGTGAGTGTACACTGTTATAGTTGTATGCTATTTTTAACAGCAATGTTCTCTTCACAGCCTTCTGTCAGACTGACACCAGCCACTATGCTGTATGCAGGGAAGTCTCCTGATGGACAACATATCTTGGTAATTACACACTCCTGTCTGCTGCTCTACATTTATCCCAACCCACAATGGTGCCTGTCTTTTAAAAAGTAGTCGTTTCAAGGCATTTGTCAGCGCACACACTGTGCTTTGTGTCTGTTTAGCATAACTATGCAGATTTTTCATTGAATTCATCTTATTTATTACTGGTAGTGGTGGTACCATGATACAGTTATGGTTTAATACTTTGATATATGCAGCATTGCACATAATTAACATTTTCATCTACCATGCATGGGATAAACATGGCACCCATCCCGTTCCATAAAGTCCTTGAAACTTGCCGCTGGAGAAATGTTTCATCTGTCTTTATGAAAGTTAATACTGCATTCTAATGATGCAGTGTGTGATTTGATTCAATGCAGAGCAGTGCCAGGTATCTACACAAAGAGCTGCCTGTCCGTATCGCCCATCGCATTAAGGGCTTCCGCAGCCTGCCCTTCATTATTGGCTGCAACCCAACCATTCTCCAAGTGGTGAGTTCCCCTGCATCTCAGCAGGATTTCTCTGTTATCATACATTGTTGTGATGGATAGTGTTACCGTCTCCCTTACAAGTTGGTTTGTTGGAAAAGCTCCACCCTTGATACTCTCAGAGGGGATATTAGGTGATGAGGAGCTGGGGCCGATTTAGATTTTGGCACAGTGTTCAGACAGAGAACTGAACTGACCATGTTCAATTCAGTGCCAGTATTATCAAACCCCTGTTGTTCTGCATTGGCGTCTTGCTGAATGTGACTTTGCTTAGATCTCTCAAGCAGAGCCTGGTATTGATTTTGATGGACAGAAAAAGCACTTTATCAATATGGGTTTTATTTAGTGCAGAAAAATAAGCTTTACTTTTTTATTCTTATTTCATAAAAGCACACTACCATTTAGGTTTGGTGTTAGTATGTTTTTTGTTTTTTTTTGGTAAAAAATTCAAACTTTTGAATTGATCAAAAATGACAGTGAAGATGTTTATAGTGTTACAGAATATTTATATTTCACATAAATCCTGTTCTTTTGAAATTTCTATTGATCAACGAATCCTGAAAAAACAAGTATCACTTAACACAAAAAAAAATTAAGCAGCAACATAGAGTAGAATATAATTTATTGTCCCAATTCTGGGAAATTCATCTTGAACAACCATGACATGGCCATTACGTAACATTAATTCGCATATCACATTACAACATAATAAATTGCACATACCAAATATGTTACAAAGCTACAATATGCCAAACAAACCTCTCATTTTTGCACTTCTCTAATAAATAGTTTAACAGCAGTTTGCACAAAAGAATTTTTGTAGCGATTTGATTTGCACATCATATTAAAATTCTAATGTAAAACGTATGTATCGTCAGCAACAATTTTCTTAGCTTGTCTTAAAACTGCTATCTCGTACATCTCTTGAGTAGATTGTTTTGCCCCCCAGACTAAATTTTTTTAAAAGCAGTCTGTACAAGTCGAGCAAGTTTCGATTTTGATTAAACAGTCAGATACCATGCTGTAATGCCATATCTTATTAAACTCTCAAAAACAGACTGATAGAACAGAAATAAAATCCTCTGATTTACTTCAAATACCTTTAATCTTCACAAAAAGTATAGCCTCTGCTGTAGTCTAGAACACAGGCTGTTGATGTGAACATAGACAATGATAAGAAATATTTAGAAATCAGTATATTGGTATGATTTCTGCAGGATCATGTAACACTGAAACTGGAGTAATGGCTTTGTCATTACAGGACTAAATTACATTTGGAAATGTATAAAATAGCAGTTATTTAAAATTAATTTTTTTACAGTAATTACTAGTACTTTTTACTGTACAGTAGTTTTAACTGTATTATTGATCTAATTGATCTAATAAGTGCAGCCTACATTTCAGTAAAATAAAAAAAATACTGTCATTTTTAATTCATGTTGCCATCCTTAACCGTGTTGTTACTACTTTGGTGCTGTTCTTCAAGTTGACTGTAAACTTGGTTTGCTGAACAAGCAGTTGGACCTTTTGTTTAGTCTTGTTTATAGTGCAAACTCTAAATAATTATAATCTTGTTTTATTTGTACTATTCCAAAGTTGGGGCCCAAAAATCAGATAGCAGTAGTTAAAAGTCTTCTATTTTCCATTTTTCTAATTTAATTATTTTATTATTTATTACAATTTTAGGGCTGTCAAACGATTAAGCGCGATTAATCGCATACAAAATAGAAGTTTAAGTTTGCCTAATATATGTGACCCTGGACCACAAATCCAGTCATAAGTGTAAATTGAGATTTAAGTTGAGATTTATACATAATGAAGATGAATTGAGATTTATACATAATCTGAATAAATAAGCTTTCAGTGGAAGTATGGTTTGTTAGGAAAGGACATATTTGGCTGAGACAAAAATCTGGAATTTGAGGGTGCAAAAAAATCTAAATATTGAGAAAATCACTTTTAAAGTTGTCCAAATGAAGTTCTTAGCAATGCATATTACTAATCAAAAATTACACTTTGGTATGTGTGTGTGTGTGTATATATATATATATATATATTACAGTAGTCAATATTTGAAGTGGATCAAAACATTTCATCAAAGTTGTTCTAAAACGAAAACAACACCCGTTCTTGTCTTAGGATAACTTTGATTAACTTTTTCGATCCACTTCAAATGTTGACTACTGTATACATAATTGCACAGTACACACAAATATATTTGGGCATATTTTGTATGCGATTAATCACGATTAATTGTTTGACGGCCCTTAATTTTATTATTTTTGTTTTAATTCAAACTGCATGAATTCACAAGTTTGTGTAAAAAGCATCTCTACAACAGAAAAACATAAATAACAATAATAACCATCGCAGACCATGTTTGCTTTCATGGCACACTTACCGACAAAACAAACAAACAAATCGCCAAGTAATATGCAGAAAGAGAAAACAGTTCCCCTCCCCTTTCCTCTCCTTGTTTACTTCCTTTAGCAAATCCTCCTCCTCCTGTGAACTTTTACCCACTTCTGCCTCAGAAGAGTGTCTCGTCTATAGCTTGTTTTGTTTTCTTTGAGGAAGATGAAATGGACAGTTGAGTTCAGAGGTGTTCAGAACAATTCAGTCTGCAGTCTTAAACGAAATACTGCACTGCAAAAATCAGTTTAATAATCTTGTTTGTTTTTTTCGCAACATCTTTAGGTCAAATGTCGTCTTAACCTACACTGTCATTCAAATGTTTGGGGTCAGCAATACCGATGCATAAAATTGACCAAAAGCAACCTTAAAGATATAATGTTTACCAACCATAAAGTTATAAGATTTTAAACAAATGATGTTCTATAGTTTCAATGGAAAGCAAGAAACATATCGAAAGAGAAATGATTGTTTTGCAGTGTATATCATCAACCTTTGAACTGTTAAAAGTGAAAATTGGCTGCAAGTCAGCTGCCCTCTCTGTTAACATCATACAAGACCTTCGGCATGTTTATGTGTTTCCCAATCACCCCTTCTTCTTCATTTTGTCCTCAAATCCATAAAAGAATGTAAGCCATGTGCTTTTGGAGGGTTGGTGAGGGGCCAGGAATGGGTTTCGGGGAAGGCTGGGAACACCAGCTCCAGGAACTGCACTAGCACATTTGTTACCCATATATTGTACTCATTCATTTTCTCTCTCTCTGTCTCTCTCTCTCTCTCTCTCTCTCTCTCTCCGCAGCACGAGCTTTATATCAGGGCCTACCACATGCTGAGCGACTTCCCGGCTGTAAGTGCAAGTTGATCAAACCTGTCCATATTAATTCATACACAGCCTAGGCCAGCTTACAAATTTCCATGATTAATTCTGTAACCTAAGAGGCCTGTGAGCTTAGTGTACTGATTCAGCCGCTGTGGATGATCGTGTGGAGGTATCACCTCTCACCAGTGAAACATAAGTCTTTGTTGACTGACTGACTATGTAAAATGCTGGCTCATAAATATGACAAATGTGAGTTCATATGAAAAATCCCTACGTTGCACAATATCTGCACAACTGGAAATATGACGCAACTGAAGGGATTGCAGTAGTTATTGTAGTGGCTTACTCATTCTTTGTTACCTTTGCCTTTTCCCACATTTTAGAGTAAAAGTAAAGTCATCCAACACAAATGTACACTAAATGTACATTACAAAAGTGGGGTCTGTAAGATTTTTTTTAAAAATGTTTTTGAAAGATGACTCTTTACTTACCAAGACTACATTTATTTGATTGAAAAAAATTTTATTTGAAAATCTGGAATCTGAGGGTGCAAAAAATCAAAATACTGAGAAAATCACTTTTAAAGTTGTGCAAATGAAGTTCTTAGCAATGCACATTTCTAATCAAAAATTAAGTTTTGATATATTTACGGTAGAAAATTTACAAAATATCTTCATGGAACATGATCTTTACTTAATATCTTAATGATTTTTAGTAAAAAAGGAAAGTTGATCATTTTGACCCATACAATGTATTGTTGGCTATTGCTACAAATATTCCTGTGCTACTTAAGTCTGCTTTTGTGGTCTAGGGTCACATGTTTGATTGTGCTAAAGTGGAATTATCATATACTTTAGGTACACTTTAACTATCTTGTGTTTCAAGACTGATATTATTCAAAGATCATACAGTCCTCATCAGTAGTGACATTAAAACACATTTTAGGCTTAATATTAAGAAATCTGTATTGTGCACAAGTAGCATTTCAAATAAAGTTTAAAAATAGTTTTTATATCAGTAAGTTTCGAGCCATATATCAGTAAACATGTTAATAGATTTGAACTTTACTTAGTATAAAATGAATGTATTTTAAATATATTACTTTTAACTAGGCAAGAAGCCACATAATGAGGAAAAATAACAGTTAAGATATGATTACTCCACCTGGGTTTATTAATTATTTTAACCATGAAAGTAAATTGAAAAGATTACATATGAAAGATTAACATTTATTATTATTATTATTATTATTTTGCTAACTTTCCATTATTGTTTTTGTCTTCAGATTAAAGACCAGGAGACTGAAGCTCGCTATAGCAAACTTGTAAAACAGCTTCTTGATGACCACAAAGATGTTGTCACCCTGTTAGCTGAAGGATTCAGGGAATGTCGTAAGCACATAGCGGTAAGATTTCAAAAACCCTAGTGTTTCGTTCACCATCAGCAGAATAATCTTACTGTAGTGTCTTTCTGCATAGTCCATATTATACTTGGTAATAATCAATGAATCTGACCTAGTTGGTCATTTATTTATTTTACATTCTGTTTGTTTAGGACGAGACACTGGTTCGTAATTTCTTGGACACAACGTTGACGTCTCGTCTGGGCATCCGCATGCTGGCCACACACCACATTGCCCTGCATGAGGATAACGTATGTCTCTTGCTTTAAAATTTTATCACCGCCACTATTTCTTATTCTGTTAGGGATATTTCCAGTAATTAGTGATGGGTCTTCAAATTATATGAATTAGACAAATTCAAATGTGCTATGAACAGTATATGAATCAGTTGGTGCTGTCAAAATTAGCGCGTTAATGCAGGTGATTTAATTTTTCTAGTTTAATGGCATTAAAAATATTTAACGCAGGGGCGGGGCTAGGGATGTCCACCCCACTCACAGCTGCTGCGTCTTGACAATGATTGCGTTTATTTAGACGCAGAACGTCTTTACGAACAACAGGAGACTTTTCAGACACAGTTCACTTCGCCTGAGCGCCAGGCGCAAGTCAAATGAGTGCGGAAACGGTACAGGTGATCAGGAGCTTCAGTAAAACATTAGAGAACTGTGGTCAGATGACATGTTGTCAGGCAATATGTCTGTAAAAACTGATCATTTCATATTAAAGCGTGAATAAAACGACGAGCATGTGTGTCAGATCCATGTCACGTTCAGCAGCGGCAGCTCTTAAAGTAATAGCAGCCAAATAAACCAATAACCCAGCTGCTGTGATGCCTGTTAATCAAAGAACAAAAGAGAAAATCAATAACTCTTGTAGCTTTAGGATTCATCTAGATTTAATTTAGTATTTAGTGTGTGATAACTTTATTCAGTTTCTGTATATTTCTAATTTGGACACAGGTAGATATGACATTTATTATAATGGGTTTACGTGGGTTAAGGTCACTTAAATTAGAAGTTGTTCTTGTTTAAAGTCTAATAAATGTTCAGATTTATAGCTCTCAATTATACTGTATTGTTGAATAGATATAGTCAATGATTAAATATGAAGAACAGTTTCCTAGAGACGTGAGTAGTATTGGTATCAGTGATACTCACCTTCAGTCATAAAAAAAGATGCCATTAAGCAAATGTTAAAAATGTACTGTCTGTATGTTGTTTTTACGTTAATTTGAAGACTGAATGTGAAATTATTTTAATATAAAAGTATATTTAAAAACTTTAATGTTAGGTGTGATTAATCACGTTTAATCATGATTAATTTTAGAAAAATGTCCAATTAATTAATTATTTTTTTTAATCGATTGACAGCTCTAGAATCAATATTAGGAAACTTTCTGGTTCCTCTTTAAAATACCCATGAGCACATGGACATCACAGCAGTATGAACAAATGTAGTCCATCATTTGCCCAGTGACGTAAGTGTCTCATACAGACAGCCAAGTGGACCACCAAAATTTTCACATGACTCGTATGCATTGACTAAATATACAAGTGGAGACCCTCACCCACATCTGCTGTCAAATTACAAAGAGATCTGTTGCATGAGAGCTGTTATGGTTCAGGACAGGAAGGTTGCTATAACTTAATCATGCCTGCTGTTTTAAAGATATAAGCAGGCTGAAGACTAAATTACTGAAATAAATAGAGTACAAATTGTCTTGTTAAACCTTACCAAATTGTATATTCGCTTTGTGGTAGTATTGATGTTTATTATTCATTATTAGGTTATGAAAGCTAGTATAAACTGACTGTGTGTTTTGCACATCTGAATGATGCAATCTTCTGTAGATTAATTTTCAACTCGAACTTAAGAGTTTATGTGAAAATTTCTGAGCTGAACTATTAAAGACTAAAAACAGCAATGCAATAAAAATACATTATAAAGCTTTTAGGTTATAAGTGATATATAAAAGTTTACACAATATCTCTTCCAGCATTGGCATTACAGTCACATTACCCAGTATTAGTAAAGATGCTTACTGTGTGAAATTTTTTTTTTTTTTTTTTTTTGTTTCTTTACAGCCTGACTTCGTAGGCATTATATGTCGCCGCCTGTCCCCCAAAAAGATAATAGAGAAGTGGGTTGATTTTGCTCGGTGAGTATGCTGTCCTTTTAACTTCCTTCTGTTTGCCATCTGCCTTGCATCCTGTCGTTTGTTTGCATATGTGAGTGCTTAAGACTTGAGGACAATTTTAAGAGGTTATTGAAAAGCCTTTTGTTCTGTTATTAGCACAGTTCTCTCCATTTACAGCAGCTTGTGTGTGTGTCCACTGTTTGCCCAAGAAAAGGGTCAAAGCCCAGCTCTCATTTGTGATTTACCAAGATGAGTGTTAAAGGTCACTGTTGAACTACTGTCTAACATTTGCTGTCGTAGCAAAACATGTATTTACTACTTCTACGTGAGTTTAATGTGTCAACAGTCCAGGAATGATTTGCAGTGAATGAAGTACATGTAAACATTTCTTTAATTGTTTGCTACTGTTATGTCTTTTTAGTGCCATAAAATAGAAAATATTTTAGAAATTGTCTTATTGTAAAGAAAACGTAAGGTTTAATAAATTATTAATATATTTTCTGGTAGATAAGCCAAAAAAAAAAAAAAAAAAAAAAAAACATTATTTTGACATTGACATTCATCAGAGGTTAAAGTTTTTTGCATTTTGATAACACCACCCATGCACACTTCCTAAAGATGATCATATGCAGCAGCTCAAACACTCTATCAGGTTGTCTTCCATGTTGTAAACTCTCCCTCATAAATCATATTATATAAAATGATCTGAATGACCTCAGAAAACAGAGGAACAAGAGGAAGTCACCACACCTCTCTTTACTTTTGGCTTCTGTTGTAAGAGTAACAGTTATTTGAAAATATTTAGCAACTGCATAGCAACTGCATTATCCAGTCAGAACACAGTGTTTTTAATTCTTGTTTTCCACCATTGTCTTAATTATATACTTTCGGTTTGTTTCTTCGTCGGTTGCTTGAGAGTTTATAGGCTTCTGCTGTAATGCCAGAGACATTCCTCCTGTTTTTTTTTTTTTTTTTCTCGGTTGAAAAGAATCAGGTCACAATGCAAGTTGTGTTCAGTATGTAGTCATGGGTTTTATACCCAGGCCCTTGAGGAATGTGCAGCCTCATCCGCCTGTGCCACCGCTCTAATTTTACTTTTTCCAATCAGTCACTCATTCTTCCACCCTACAAATGGACAGAGTATCTCATCTTTTTCATTCAGATGTCTCCTGATCTATACTAAGCTGACTTTCAAGTCTGGTCCAGTTTGCAGCATTTTCTCCACAGATATAGTATGTTTGTTTTGGTTTTATGTAGGGCTGTCACGATTCCTCGATTCAATTCGAGTACTCGATTTAAAAAAAAAAAATCCTCGATTGCATTTTGCCCGTCTTCACACAGAGACATGCAGAACGTGCAGGATTCATATCTAAATGTGTCCCTGGACCACAAAATCAGTCATAAGGGTCATTTTTTTTTTTTTTTAAATTGAGATTTATACATCATCTGAAAATTGAATAAATAATATTTGACCGAGATTCAACTGTTTGAAAATCTCGAATCTGTGCAAAAAATCTAAATATTTAGAAAACCATTGTTAAAGGGGTCATCGGATACCCATTTTCCACAAGTTGATATGATTCTTTAGGGTCTTAATGAAAAGTCTATAATATACTTTAGTTAAAAATTCTCAATGGTAGTATAAAACAACACCCTTTTTACCTTGTCAAAATGAGCTCTGCTCACCCCGCCCCTCCCTTCTCTCTGTGGAGTGATGAGCCTGTTTACTTTAGCTGCATTTAGTCACTAAACTTGCCAACTATCACGTTTTTAGGAAATAGGCGATCGCAAAGATTCATAAAAAAACGTGAACATGGACGGATGTATGTAGATCAGGAGCCGCATTTGGCCCTTTTTATGCATTTTTGGCTATTGCTTCAAATATATCTGTGCTACTTACGACTGGTTTTCTGGTCTAGGGTCACAAATAATATTTTTGCGGCTTAATATTTACAGACACTAGTCCATATCGTGTTTTAATATAAGTGTACTGACCTAGTTTTGATGCATTAATTCAAAATTTTGTAAATTTTGCAAATTATGTCTTAATTCCATGATTCCGTCTGCGTTTTCTGCATAGCAGAAATCAGGGCCCTACATTTATCCGATTACTTGATTAATCGACAGAATAATCGACCGATTACTCGATTACCAAAATAATCATTGGTGACAGCCTTGTTTTATGTGGCTTTTATATGAATTGATCTGAAATAATTATCTAGTTTCATTATTGATTAGTTGTTACAGTCCTAAAAAACATTCTCTGTGGCTTTATGTAAGAGTGGAGGTCAGGCTGCTCTGCTCAGGCTCGTGTCATGAGAGTCTGACAATTAATATGCTGCATCAGCAGACCTGCCCTGTTCCTCTTCACAGTGGCATGATCAAAGCGTTCCCTCAAAGAACAGACAGAGGCCACATTTTTCTGTCTATGAATGAGACGCTCTCATTAAATGGTGTCAAATTAATTATAACTGTCTTTGAAATAAAATGCTCAAGGCAGCAATTCATTTACCAGTACTTGCATAACCTGGTGAGGCAGAACCAGTGGCATGTGACTTATTTCCTCTGTATGCAATTCTACATTTGTGGTTTACCCACTGTTTGAATACAAGGGCCTTGACTAAAGATTTTTCTGGTTGACTATTAGTCGCATGCTTATTAATAAACTATATAAATCATAATAATAAGCCTTTAATTGCCTACATGTCTAATAAGCGCTCAAGCGCACGCCAAAAAAAAAAAAAACTTGCCACCTCGCACGGGCAAATATAGTAATTATGTGTCAGGAAAAAAACAGCAAGGAGACTGCATTAACGTTTTAATTTATTGGTAAACTGGCGCTTTCTTTGTTTTCAGTTTAAGAGATGAAGTCGGCCACACTCGTCATCTTCGCAGTAGTGATGCGCCTGTATGCACGTTTCATACAGATTACGTAATCTGAGAATAATTGTTTTCCATTTGAATTGGTTCATTTGAAAGTAGAAATTTCACTCTCTATAAATATATTTTTTGTGTCTGTAAGGCAGGTATACACAGAGTTTTGAAGTTTCCTGCTCACAGTTCACAAAAGCACAACCTTTCTTTTTTATTGTTAGTGCACACAAATAAATGGAGTCTTTACAGATTCAAAAGATGTATTACTTTTATCTGTATGACCAAAAATGACAGCGTATCTTAAGAGCAAGTGACTGCACCGGCGCCTCCATCTGTCATGCAGTGAGCGCACTACTATTCAGCGTCCACATTTCGCTCAGACACTTGAGTAGTGCACATTTTTCTAGGTTAACATTAGATTGAGCAGCCACGTAAAGTTGCCACTTCACATGCCATATTTGAGGTCGATGAATGATAGGTGAGCGTTTGGATGTCTTGCCCGATGTACTGTATTAACACACGGACCAGCCGTTAATGATCTGTCCATCACGGACTGCGTGATTTGTCACTTCCTGTGGAATTTTCCTTTTTTTTTTTTTTCTGCGACTAAGTGGCTAATTAAATTTTGGTCGACCAAGCCTCTTCTCGTCGACTATTAGAGGGCAGCCCCACTGAATACAATTCATTTTATTTTCTCATGATCCTAAAAACATATTGATCTAAAGGCTTATGCTTAAAAATGTAAAATTTGTAAATAAATTGTGCCAGATTTAGTTAAAAGAGCGATATTTTTTTCGTATTTATTTGAATGATAGTAAATAATTATTAAAAGGGGTAATTCACCCAAAAATAGGAGTTCTGTCATTAATTACTCACCCTCATGTCGTTCCAAACCTATAAGACCTTCGTTCATCTTTAGAACACAAATTAAGATATTTTTGATGAAATCCGAGAGCTCTTTGACCCTGCATAGACATCAACGCAACTGAAACATTTAAGGCCCAAAAAGGGTAGTAAGGACGTTGTTAAAATAGTCCATGTGACATCAGTGGTTCAACTTTAATTTTATGAAGCTACAAGAATACTTTTTGTGTGCAAAGAAAACAAAAATAATTTTAAATTTTAAATAATTTTAAATAATTTCTTTGCACGCAAAAAGTATTTTCGTGGCTTCATAAAACTACAGTTAAACTACAGTTGAACCACCTGATGTCACATGGACTATGTTATTAATGTCCTTATCAATGTGTTAGTTGCACTGTTGTCTTTGCAAGGTCATAAAACTCAGATTTCATCAAAAATATCTTAATTTGTGTTCCAAAGATGAACAAAGGTCTTACAGGTTTGGAACGACATGAGGGTGAGTAATTAACGACAGAATTTTCATTTTTGGGTCAACTATCCCCTTAATAAGTCTGTCCAAAACTGAACGGTAGTGTAAATGTCTATCCTCTCTGTTCCTTTCAGACGGCTCTGTGAGCATCAGTACGGGAACTCTCCACGGGTTCGCATTAATGGCCATGTGGCGGCCCGCTTTCCCTTTATTCCACTGCCGCTGGACTACATCCTGCCTGAGCTGCTGAAGAATGCCATGAGGTAACATTCCTGTCACATATGGGTCAATGAGATACACACGGCACACCTCCTTGTTCTACTATGCTATCTTAACCATCTAATCCTGCTGTGACAGTCAAATTTGCTGTTAAAGCAGTTGCTTTATTTGCCCTGTAGTAAGTGTTGTCTTAGCAGCTGCTCATGTGCACAGTATTGAACCATTATCGCTATTATACAGTGATTTCTGTTGCTGCATGAAGTGTGACCCAAATGTGTAAGCAATTTAGCTTGTCTGTTATTGTATGAAGGGGTAATTGTAGTGTGACCTTGTGTTAACACTCATATAGCCTTTGGTGAAATGCCAGGAAAAAAAAGTCATTTGCAATTAAGACACGTTATGCAAGAAGCCTCGAATGGAATTTGAGTTTGGAACATTTCCTGGTTGTACAGGATGGTTGGCCAGTCAATCTGGGGCAGTTATGACAAGCATGGGTCATTGTGACCCAACCGTCAGATGCACCAAAGTTATAAAATGCCATAAGCGTTTCAGCTAAAAAGATATTATAGTGAGATGAACAACAATAAGGAGTGCAGTTCTGTCTCTGTTTAGAGGCTTTTGCTGAAATCATTGTTGTAAAGGTCAAAATGCTCATAAAGAAGGTTAAGGTTATTTGAAAGGTTTGCATAACACTTATCTTGATTTCATCATGATTTATGGTCTCAAACTCATTTTGAGGCAAAGAATTTTAAAGTGGCTGGACTGGTAATTATTAATTTAGCTGGATTTTGTTTCTGTTACTATGTTAACAGACCTCTTGAACGTCTTTTAGCTTGCTTAGACATGTATAACAATCACTGTTGCTGATATGTTTTTTTACCTGCTGCATGATAAAATCAGTGCAAGTATCTCATGGACTTGAGACTGGGCCCTTTTTGACTTTTGACCAATAAGCAACTACTAACAGTGCCTTAACCACTCAGAATTTGTTAGAATCCATAAATCAGCACACTTATCCGTATAACAACATTTTATCTTTGTATCATTGATCTTTGCATGTGCAGGAAACCTTCAAGCTTTTTTCGAAAACCTACACACGTAATACGTCTTTATAATTGTATCCATGAGAAAGCAGAAATTCCTGTTATGGGACCTGGCCTAGTATAGCCCCCCCCCCTCTCTCTGATATTTGCAGTCTTAGCAATGTTCATATAAGGTCACCCACAATGGCTGCCTGCCAAGCTCTGTCGAAGTTCAGTGGCACGTTACAGGTTTTCTATAACGGTCTCAAACTATTCAAAACAATCTACAGATAAGCTTCTCAGGATAATGCATTGCACTGAAAACCAAACCATGTGGAGGAATCGGAAGGGCTAGAGGTATTCTACCAACCGCCAGTAGTGTTGTTGTTTTGTTTTTTTGTTTTTTTATTAAAAGGAATGTTCTGGATTCAATTCAAGTTCAGCTCCATCAATCAGCATCTGACATCTTGTCGCCTATAGCAAAAAGCTTGTTCCTCAGCTTTTAAAAAGAAAAAATCATGTTTACATTTAACACAGTCTTCAGGGAAAAATATTGCATTGGGATACAAATTAAAAGTAGTTACAGTTTTTTAAAGTGTAGCCGAAAGATTTAAAGTTTATTTGTGGTAACGTAAGGCTAATGTGATAAAATTGTTCACCTGTCTGCACAAGTTATCATGACTGCGTAAGACTACTAAACTTTCCCACAGTACGTGCAATGGTGAAATAGGAACGTTTACAGTTAGACACTCTGCCTTTTATAGTACAACCACCATGAACATCAGGAAGTACGGAAGAGTAATATGCTTTTATAATAAAAAAAATAAAAGTAACTCCACTTTTAAGCCTTGTATTGAGCTGATTGTGCTTGTCTTGCAAACTGAGAGACACGTGTCTTTGATCTTGTTCTCATAGTTTTTTACGTTTGGATCAGACTCATTTACAGCCAGTCACTAGAGAACAGCGTGTTCTTGGCAGAAGAGCAAGTCACAGTTGGTTTACCACACTGTAGTTCCCGCTGCTGAGAGTGACCCATGACACAGACTGTGATACTCATCACATCCTTCATTCTTTTGGTTTCTGGGCATGGGTGTGATTTTTATTTATTCTTATTATTTTTTATTAAAATGGGTAGGGAATGTGGCACCTGAGTAACTTAGTTGGTGGAAGTTTATGTCTTCACAACATTTTTCTTATGAATATTACTTTGGTTATGTTCAAATATATTAAAGAGATACTTCACCCAAAAATGAAAATTCTGTCATTAATTACTCACCCTCATGTCGTCTTCGGAACACAAATTAAGATATTTTTGATCAAATCCGAGAGCTTTCTGACCCTGCATAGACAGTAGCGCAACTGCCACGGCCCCAAAAGATCAATAGATTCAACTGTAATGTTCTGAAGCTACAAGAATACTTTTTATGTGCAAAGAAAGCAAAAATAATGACTTAATTCAACAATTTCTTCTCTTCCATGTCAATCTTCAGGGCACATTCATGAGAATAAAACATTTTATCAGTGTCTTTACTGCCTTTCTGGGCCTTGAACATGGTAGTTGCATTTAGGATGGCAAAATTCCAGGAATTTTAAAGACTGGAAACTTTACATGGGAATTAACAGGAATATATTGGAATTAATGGGAATATATAGGAATTAATGGGAATAAACTGGGGATTTCAAAATTGCAGGAACTGGGAATTTAAAAAAAAATCTTACAACATAATCTTGATTAAAACAACCTGATTTAATGCTATTTCATTTGAATTTCTACCCTACACATTGCTCAATCACATGCACATTGCTTACTGCTTACTGCAGGGCTATTGTGGCCACACCCTACATGCACTGTGCATGCCTCCATAACATGCACGTATCATTTCTTTAATCCTGCGCACAAAATATCAAAATGTACATTGGTGAGTATTCACCAATTTCAATTGATGTGTTTTTTTTTTTTTTTTTTTAGGGTCTTAATGAAAAGTCTATAACATACTTTGGTTAAAATTTCTCAATGGTATTGTAAAAAAACAATTGTTTTATTGCTATTGTTTTTTACCTTGTCAAAATCAACTCTGCAGAAATCAACCCATTCTGTTGCATTTTCCTTTAAATGCTAATGAGCTCTGCACACCCCGCCCCTCTCTTCTCTCTGTGGAGCGACGAGACGATCTTTGAGGCTGTTTACTTTAGCCGCATTTAGCTGTGAAACTTGCTAACTAGCACATTATAAACAATTAAACAAATTTAAATTATTTTTACAAATTAAATAAAAAACACTGGATGGATTTGTATCAGTATAAGGTGGATGTGTGCACACACTGCCAACACACATTTATGTTCAAACATCATGTAAAAGTAAATTTTGCATCCGATGACCCGATGATTTCGCTTGTGTTGTGTGTAAGCTACTGTGCAACTTATACCATTGTAAAAACAAATACACTGACAGAGCAAACATTTTGGTGAGGTGATGATGATGATGATAATAATAATAATAATAATAATAATAAAAAATTACCTTCCCCGCACACAAATGAATACTTTTATTCAACTATTAAACTAATATTGTTAGAAAAGATTTTCTATTTTCAATAAATGCTGTTCTTTTTAAGTTTTTATTCATCAATGAATCCTGAAAAAAAGCATCACAGATTCCAAAAAAATCCAAAAATGTAATTTTTTTAAAATTTATATTAGTTTGCATGCATGTCAGCTTATGATAAAACAAACATTTTTATATTTATGTTTTTATATGATATAGTTTCTGTAAATTTCCTCAAATTTTCAATGAATGCCCTTAAATTCCTGTAAATTCCCGTAAATTCCTGTTAGGTTTTCCAAAATTCCCAAGATGAAGTTCCCATGCAATGTTTATGAAAAATTTCCGAAAATTTTCAGTGAATTTTCCTCCCCTTTGCAATCCTAGTTGATGTCAATGCAGGGTCAGAAAACTTTCAGATTTTATTAAAAATATTTTATTAAAAACACAAACTTTTTGGGTAAACTAACCCTTTAAATACTCTCCTACCCCATAAATTGTGTGTCTGAAAGGGAATTACTTAATATCCTAATGATTTGGCATAAAAGAAAAATAAATTTTGACCCATACAATGTATTGTTGGCTATTGCTACAAATATGCCTGTGGTACTTACAACTGGTTTTGTGGTCTAGGGTCACATATATATTAATTATATTAATATACTATAATACCCACTAAGGAAATGAAATGCTCAAGACCTGAAGATGCCTCCAGTGTCTTAGGCAAATCCTGCTCACAAAACTTTTTATTGTGTTTTATGTTTCTCAATCAGAGAAGAAAGGAGAGCTTTCATTTATTTCAGGCCTCTACTGCGTTTTCTTGTCATGAGCTCATGTTATGATCAGATGTTTATGTGAGATTACTCATGAATGGTTTCTTTTTGTTCTTCAGGGCCACAATGGAGAGTCACTTAGACACTCCTTACAATGTGCCTGATGTTGTGGTCACAATTGCCAATAATGACACAGACTTTGTCATAAGGTAAGTCTGTAAGTCACACCTGCATGATAATACATTAATATGATAATGCATACACATGAGTTCAAAATAAAACATCCAAGTTGCCAACTGACCACAAGATATTTTAAATCAGATTTGAATTGGATTTCAAACCACATACAAATGCAGTACAATACAAATAAGTACAAAGAGTCAGATCTCTTGTTGAAACTGTTTGAGGATTGCCTGTCTGATCAAATACATGGAGACTTAGGATTTTAGGTGTGGTTGGTCTGCTGTAAACCCAGCAGAATGGAATTAATGCTTTTTCCTAGAAGTAGAGAAGCATTTAGTTAGCAGATATGTGAGCTCTTCTTTGCACGGAGACCTCATCATCCGGAGTGCTGTCTTTATAACCAGGTCCATTAGCCCGCTGTGCACACTCAGCAGTCCAGTTAAAACCTCTTTCCACACTGAGCATATTTACTCATGGACAATGTTTATTTTACCATAAAATTATGGAAAGCATGAACCTCCATGTCTGTATTGACTGTTTTTCAGTGGTGTTTGAAATGGGGATGCAAAGTCCTCTCTGTTTCTGAGTTTTTGGTCCAATGTAAATTCATGTGCTATTGGATGTTTACACAGGTTTTATGAGGTTAAAGGCTTATGCAACATGATCATTCGCCTAACAATTTAAACAGGAAAGAAATATGATGATGTTGTGTGTATGTGTGTGTATATATGTGTGTGTGTGTGTGTGTGTGTGTGTGTGTGTGTGTGTGTGTGTGTGTGTGTATGTATGTATGTATGTATGTATGTGAAGAGTTCAGATGCAAAACCAGCTAAATCCATCTAACGTCTTTCTTTAAAAAATGCATTTTTATCAGGCTCAGATATATAGGTTTCTATGTAAATACCGGTACTTTTGATTCGGCTGAGGCTGGTATTTTAGCGAGTTTGAACGTATAATATATGTCGAGAGCATTCACTCAGTATCATTATCTCATTTTTGACCGAGATGGCTTTTAGCTGGTTTTCTGCATCTGAACTCTTCTCATATATATATATATATATACACTACCGTTCAAAAGTTTGGGGTCAGTACATTTTTATTGTTTCTTTTTTTTTTTTTTTTTTTTTTTTTTTTAAGAAATTAATACTTTTATTCACCAAGGATGTATTAAGTTAATAATTAAAAGTTAATAATAAATAATTTACATTGTTATAAAATACTTATATTTTGAATAAACACTGTACTTTTTAAACTTGTTATTCATGAAAGAATCCTGAAAAAAAAAAAATTACAGGTTCCAAAAAATATTTGGCAGCACAACTGTTGATATTATCCAACATTGATCATTCTAATAATAAATCCGCATATTAGAATGATTTCTGAAGGATCATGTGACACTTAAGACTGGAGTAACAGCTGATAAAAATTCAGCTTTTCATCACAGGAATAAATTCTATGTTAAAATAAAAAACATTATTTTATATTGTAAAAACATTTTGCAATATTACTGTTTTTTTTTCTATATTTTTAATCAAATAAATGCAGCCTTGATGAGCATAAGAGACGACTTTAAAGACTATTACAAGTCTTACTGACCCCAAACTTTTGAACGGTAGTGTGTGTATATATATATATATATATATATATATATATATATATATGCGCATGCTACCTGTCAAGTTTCAAGTAAGATTTTATTTTTATTCAACAAGGACACATTAGATTGATCAAGCATAACATTTTAAAAATGTCTTTACTGTTTCGCACAAATGCTGTTCTTTTGACATTTGTAAAGAATACTGCAAAAATGGATCACGTTTCTTGAGTATAAATATTATCAGTATTAATATTATTGACTAAATCATATGATTTCTGAAGGATCATGTGACATTGAAGGCTGGAGTAATGTCTGCTGATAATATTAAAATACAAAGCACAGACCTCAAAATTATAAATTGTAATACACCATGTAATAATCAAAGTCTCATCGGTCTTGTATCATTTTGCAGGATCTCAGACCGTGGCGGTGGCATTCCTCACAGCATTCTGGATCAAGTGATGGATTACCACTTCAGCACGGCTGAACAGAGTGCACAGGATCCCCGCATGAGCAACCTTTTCAACAACATTACCAACAGCGGCCCCCAGTCCGGACCCATGCATGGGTAAGAGGGACTAGGCCTATGGGGGAAAAAAAGAGCACAAGCTTAAATTTAAAATCTGCTTCAAAAGTTTTGTGGCAAGGTGGGGTTTTTATGTAACTTATTGTTGGAATGTTTGGGATCATGTCGTCTTTTTTCATGCTTTTTATCTCTTTAAAAGTAAATATTTCTGTCTTGTCCACATGCAACAGCTGACTTTGCAAGATTCTGTGCATTCTTGCAAGATCAGTATAGTAGCTAGAGTGGTCTGCTCTACATCATCCAGATTCAGCCAGTTCTATCTGGATCTGTGAGTCTAAAGTGTCATGCGGCACTCCTCACTTCGGGCAGTCTCACAATTACAGAGGACCAGATGGCAACTGCCAGTCCTTTTCTAATTAAAAGCATTTGTTTTCCTGTTTGGAGTTGCTTATTAAGATACTTGGCACATTTTAGGATAGGGCTGTCGATTAATCTTGATTAATTGTATCCAAAAATAAAAGTTTGTGTTTGCATATTACGTGTGTGTATATATGTGTACACACCCATATATTTTGTCAACACAAACATTAATTTGGATGCAGTTATTCAAGATTAAACAATTTGACAGCCCTAACTGTGCCAAATAACAAACAATTCAATTATTAACAAGTTGATCAATTATTCGTGATTAATTGCATCCCAAATAAAAATGTGTGTGTGTGTGTGTGTGTGAATGGGTAAACATACACACATACCATGTAAACACAAACTTTTATTTTGGATGCAATTAGTCACAATTAATTGATTTGACAGCCCTACCTTAAACTGTGCCAAATAACTTACAAATTTTTAACAACTTGATCGATTAATTGCATCCAAAATAAAAGTTTGTGTTTACATAATGTGTGTATATACTTGTAAACACATATACTATGTAAACAAACTTTTATATTGGATGCAATTAATCGTGATTAATCGATTTGACAGCCCTACCTTAAACTGTGCCAAATAACTCAAGTAACAACTCAATCGATTAATTGCGATTAATTACATCTAAAATTAAAGTTTGATTACATAATATGTGTGTATATACTTGTACACACACATACTATGTAAATAAACTTTTATTTTAGACACGATTAATCGATTTGTCAGCCCAAGTTTAAGGTTTATTTGAGGATTTTGATTAATTGAGATGCGCTGTGCTAATGTGTAATGGGATTAAAGAACATCTCAGTGATGCCACTTGTTTTCTCTTCTAGGTTTGGCTTTGGTCTGCCTACATCCCGGGCGTACGCTGAATACTTGGGAGGTTCCTTGGCCATCCAGTCGATGCAGGGCATCGGCACAGACGTCTACTTGCGTCTTCGGCACATTGATGGCAAAGGAGAGAGCTTCAGGGTTTGATGTCATGGTCTATTCATAGAGCTTGTGGTCAGTCACCATGTAAGGCTCGAAGCTGTACCAAAACCAGGATGTTCAACAGTTGTCTTTTCACTCATGTTACCAGGCACTGCATCAGTATCACATTTTGGATCATGTTTTCTGCAGATTATGGGTGTCATGCTTCGGACTGCGTTGTGTTTGTGTAGTGCACTGTGATTTCTGTAAAACATTCAGCCTTAAGATTGCAAAGTGATTTCATGATTAAAGTCCAGCGTGTTACTGTCCAGCAATCACCAGTGGGACGAGTCCTTACACTCCAGATGCCTGCAAAAGATGCTTTCCAGACAGCCATATCCTGCTTTTCTTCAGAAATAGGAGTGAATTGAACTCTTTGGAGATGAAGGGTTCACTCCAATGGTGAATGCAGAAATCTTCTATGAACTCTGAATAGAGGTTGACTGCCTTACAAAAAAGACTCATTGAAACAATGTTGTTAGTCTTGCTTTACACCTGTCTGATTTGACATTTCACATTAACCATATGAGCTGAAGAGTTTATCGTAGATTTCATGCTTGAAATGGTTTGTTAAAAAGGCTCTTGGGGTTCTAGCACAGCTTAAAATATACATTTTTTTTCCTCTCCAGCAAATGTTGTATTGTAAAGATGTTCATATTTGAAGTATGTTTTTACACTTTACCCACCTGCACATGTGGTCTCTTTTATCAGGTTTGTTCAGTTCATTTGAGACCGTGAGAAACCTTGAGATTTGTTTTCCTGAATTAATTAGAAATTTTCCCCAAATGACAAAAGCTCTATTGAAATATTAATGAAACTGCCGGAGATGTTCACTATACACATAGTACAAATAATCCATAGCGTTTTGTCTTGTAATGTTGTTCCTGTGTTTTTTTTTTTTTTCTCTCCTTTTGAAATAATTGTCCGAAAAAGGAGCATTAGTGTTTTGTGCTCATTGTCTGTGCTCAAGAGCTGCATATTTGTGGCCCCAGTCTGCCCTCTACTGGTGGAATCTGAGTATTAGCCTGTATGATTTAGTGTAATGAATGATGTACAATAGGTTCTGGATGATTTAGAATGACTAACACGCACATATTAACATATTCCTTTGTTTATATAAAAGGCCAAATTGTGGCATGAAGCACCCAGAATGATATCATGGATGGGATCATTTTATTGTATTTTTTTTTCTTTTTGATGTTGAGTTTGCATTACATAGATGCCAAATGTGCATAGTTCTTTGGGCATTATAAAATTCTGGATGAGAACATTGTGTCTTTTTCTTGGTTTTCTTCCTTTCTCTGTTGTTGGTTTAAAATTAATAACTGTTCATATTGTGACAATTTCTGGTTGTTAAATGTTGGTGGACTGTCTTTAAAGTTACCGCTACACATGTACGAACAGGACGGAAACTGATTTTATTTACTTATAAAGATGGCTTTATCACATACTTTTTGAGCCACTTTAGGCTGTTTTAAAAATTACTTTTAATAATTAAAAAACACGTACCAGCGCTTGACTCTGTAAACGCCAACAGGAGGAGTAAGGGGACTGGCCAATGGGTTAAACTGGCTAATCAGACGACGCTTTCTGCCTGTCACTCATTTTGCGCGTTTTGGACGACAGGTTTGTTGACAACTCTTTGTGGGAAAGAATCCCGTCTTTATAAAATCAGGGTTAGAAGAAAGGGCATAAAATTGCAGGGGAAAAAAGTTAGCAAAAAGCGCTTTAGTTAAAAAAACAAACAAACAAACAAAAAATACGTAAATTTAAAATCATAAACTGCGACGCAGACAACGCTCTTCTCCGGAATAGAACAGACACACCCTCATCACGTGATGCATACAGAGAACGTAGGGGAGATCACGTGATAGCTACAGAAGTCCGAATATTTTACCCGAATCGGTTCTTTTGAATGATTCTATTCACAGAACCGATTCAAACAACTGATTCAGATTCACAACTGAATTTATTTTAGCCCGTAGGCTAATTACGTCCTTAAATGGTCACTGACGTGCTTGCGTACCATATTACATGTTCTAAACGTTTGAATAATGGCATATGTACAAGAACATACCAGTCAAACGTTTTTGTACAGTAAGATTTTTAATGTTGTTTAAATAAGTCTCTTCTGCTCACCAAGCCTGCATTTATTTGATCCAAAGTACAGCAAAAACAGTAACGTTTTCAAATATTTCTACTATTTAAATAACTGTTTTCTATTTGAATATATTTAAAAATGTAGTTAAAAAAAGTGATTTCAAAGCTACATTTTTAACATTATTACTCCAGTCACATGATCCTTCGAAAATCATTCTAATATTCTCATTTGCTGTTCAAAAAACGTTTATTATTATTATGCTGAAAACAGCTGAGTAGAATTTTTTCAGGTTTCTTTAAAGAATAGAAAGTTCAGAAGAACAGCATTTATCTCAACATTTATCTTTATTTATCAAACATTTAAATATATATATATATATATATATATATATATATATATATATATATATATATATATACTGACTCCAAGCTTGGTATTGTATGTGTAAAAATATGTAAAAAAAAAAAAAAAGTATAATGTATAATGTATAATATATAATATATAATGCATTATGTACAATGCATAATGTTACAAAAGCTTTTTATTTCCAATAAATGCTGATCTTTGGATCTTTTTTTGTTTGTTTTAAGTTAAAAAATAATGGCACCTAGGACCTAAATGTAATTTGTATTTACATTAAGTAAAATTCATTTACACTTCATTTATTCATTCATTTGCGATCTTTATTAAAACCGTTTTCTATGGGTTTTATGAGTCATAAACAGGTAACTAAACATTTGACTCGAGATCCGCACAGACTGATTCAGTCTAAATCGTGAATAAACAATTCAGGTGATTCAATTCGTGAACCTGTTTTGTTCAACCGGTACATTGTGAAGATTCGACTCAAACGAACGATTCGCTGAGGACTCGGACATCGCTAGAGCGGAAAAGCGAGTCCAGCCAGAGCTGTCAACGTCCATTTCTCTCCCAGACCCACTTTCTGTCGGCTCTCATGTGGAAGTGAACACAGAAGGTGTTTGACAGCAAAGGTGAGTCGGATGCGAGCGCAAAGACGACCTCAGTACAGCTGTGCATGTGTGATCAGGGATGCTTATTGTGTGGTTCAGTAGCTGCTGCTGGTTAGGAAGGGAAGTTGTGTGTGCTGAGAAATACATCTGTGGCCTGGCGTTCATTGTGCTCCGATTTGCAAGTTAATGAGTCGACCTCACAGAAACGCACATTGCGTAGACGCATATGTATACACAGCGGCTGTTCACTAACAGCCCTTTTTCATGCAGTTTTATTTTGGTCCCAAGCGGATAATGTGTTTCGCGTCTGACGTGGCGCTCATTTGCTGCCTATTTAAACAACCAACACACCGCAGCTACATTCATCTTTAAAAATAACCACACGCTGTTGTGGGAATCTGGAAAGCATATGAAGTGCATTGTGCCTCCACTGTATGATCTGACTTGAGAAGCAGGTACTATCTAACATATTATGGAAATACGATTGGTACAGTGATGTTGTCAGATGGTTCTTTGATATGCGGTGGTGCTGAATCATTACCATGATATTTACAAGCTCTGTAAAATACTATAATTGTATCTAAAATGTTAGTGTCTTAATCTTGTTTTTCAAGGATGGTACTTTTATACGTGGCGTTTTATCTTTGATAATACAACTCATTCTGTGTGTCACTTAGATAGGTAGATTAGTCCTCATTCCGCCTCATAAAGGAATCAGGAACCAGTGGGTAACCAATAACCAAAGTAAATGAACCATGTTCCTCTCTGTTTATATTGTTACCACATCTCTGTCTAGCAGAGGATGTATTTTCTGTGTAGACTCAGGGCCTTATATGTAAATACTGGGCCCCTGACTTAATATTGTTTTGTGCCTGTTGTCATTTTTTTTTTTTTTTTTTAAATAACACTTTAAACATGTTATGGGCGCATTGAATTGTATCCACCATACACACTATTGGTTACAACCATAGACTTGCATGGGTGGATCAGAAAGGATATTTTTATTTATTTTACCAGGCTGTAGTAGAAACAATGGGATACAGATGAAGCATATTTGCTTTTGGTGCAATTTCAGACTGGTACAGATGTCTGTGAGGATTATGCGGTTAAGATAATACTAGAGTTATTGTCTGAGCAGTCAGGGAAGAAAAAGATATCAGAGCTGAGTTGCTGCATTCTGGTAGTACAAATTACAGATAAAATTGTTTTAAGAAATCTTATATGCTTTTTTTTTTTAAATACTAAATAAGAGTGAAGAGGGTCCCCCCCTCCGCCCACCCCTCAGAGATATAGCCTATTGTTGAGTTTTTAAATTAGGTATTTGATAAGCGTGTGTTTAATGTTTAAAGCTGATTATTTTTTTATTGTTATACAGTGTAATTTTGTTATGTATTTTACTTGTTTGTATAACTCTTATGAAGAGTGACCTTGTATTGTCAGTTATGCTATTTTTAACATAATATACTTTAATTCTTAGCATTTATTAATTCTAAATGTTAATTGTAATTTGTAATTATTTAACATATTAATTTTCTATTTAACCAGAGATGTGTGATGAAAACCAGTCCTAAAGCAGGGCAAGGCCAATCAGGTATGTTTCAGACCATCTTGTATATCACATTAACATATTTATCTACCATGGTATGTACAAGGTTCTTCAAAAAATACCATGGAATTATCATGATATACAGTTGAGGTCAAAAGTTTACATACACCTTGCAAAATTTGCAAAATGTAAATTATTTTACCAAAATAAGAAGGATCGTGCAAAATGCATGTTATTTTTTATTTAGTACTGACCTGAATAAGCTATTTCACGCAAAAGACATTTACATATAGTCCACAAGAGAAAATGATAGTTGAATTTATAAAAATGACCCTGTTCAAAAGTGTACATACACATGATTCTTAATACTGTGTTGAATAATCTGCAGCAGTTTTTTTTTTTTTGTTTTGGTTTTGTTTAGTAATAGTTGTTCATGAGTCCCTCGCTTGTGCTGAACACTTAAACTGCCTGCTGTTCTGCAGAAAAATCCTTCAGGTCTCAAAAATTATTTAGTTTTTTTAGCATTTTTGTGTATTTGAACCCTTTCCAACAATGACTGTATGATTTTGAGATCCTTCTTTTCACACTGAGGACAACTGAGGGACTCATATGCAACTATTACAGAAGGTTCAAACACTCACTGATGCTCCAGAGGAAAAAACTATGCATTATAAGCCAGGGGTGAAAACTTTTGAACAGAATGAAGATGTGTGCATTTTACTTATTTTGCCTAAATACATATTTTTTTATTTAGTACTGTCCTTCAGAAGCTACAGAAGGTACACACATGTTCCCCAGAAGACAGAAGTTAAATTTACCCTGATCTTCAAATTCAAAAAGTTTGAATTTATGCACAATGCACTCTTAATGCATTGCATTTCCTCTTCTGTTGCATCAGTGAGTGTTTGAAGCTTCTGTAATAGTTGCATATGAGTCCCTCAGTTGTCCTCAGTGTCAAAAGATGGATCTCAAATTCATACAGTATTACTCACAGTTATAATAATACACTATTATTCACAGTTACTATGAGCAGTGAGCTCAATGTGCCAATGGGCTCCCCTGCGCCGGGGGGCTCAGACCGGCTGCAGGATGGCGGTGGGATGGACTACAGGGACTGGGTTCGTCGCAGCTATCTGGAGCTGGTCACCTCCAACCACCACTCGGTCCAGGCTCTCTCATGGAGGAAACTCTACCTCAGCAGGGCCAAGCTCAAAGCCTCCAGCCGAACCTCAGCCCTGCTGTCTGGTTTTGCCATGGTGAGTATATTACACTGTATGGTCAGTGTCAGCTGTCAAATGTACAGTATGCAGACTCCTGGCCACATTGTATTTGAGTGAATGTTTCAGGAAACAGTTGCTAAACGTCAAACACTGGGTGTGGGTTGTTGAAATTTTTAGAAACATCTGATGGTTTGGAGATAAGATTGTTTTGAATCATTGTCCGGTGGAACTTTGTGTTACTAACCATTTCTAGCCCAAATAGAGCATAATACTGACCTCCCACTTGACCGGAAGTATTTTCACATTCATTTTCTCCATAGGGACTTCAAACATTCTTCAGTAGAGACTTAGGAAAGCAACCAGCAGCATTAAAAAAAACTTTGATTTGAGGCAAACAAAATACTGTAGCAAGCTGAATTATAATAATTCTATCACTTTTATTATAGGACACAACAGAATCAGTGATTTATGATTATTGACTGAAGTATAAACGCTTTCTTTTCTTTTTTTTTCTTAAATTATATAAACATAAACAAGAGCATGAAGGCTGAATGCATCATTTACAGTGATTCATGGGAGTGGGCAGTAGTTGTTGAACTCAATTTCCGTAGTAACAGCAAAATTTCTAATTGGTGGATTTTTATTCAGGATTATGAGTAGTGTAGTATTTTTATTTATTTACTTTTTTTTTGGGAATTGTGCAAATAAATGCTTTAATTCTAAAAAAAATTACTTAAAAATGTTTTTGAAGTCTCTTATGCTCACCAAAGCTGCATTTATTTGATATATTTGATAAAAAAAAAATAGTGCAAGTATTATTGTAAAGTAGTACAATTCAAAATAATTGTTTTTTTTTTAAATACATTTTAAAATGTTATTTATTCCTGTGATGCAAAGCTGAATTTTCAACAGCCATTACTCCAGTCTTTAGTGTCACATGATCATTTTAATATGCTGATTTGCTGCTCAAAAACATTTCTTATTTTTATCAGTGTTAAAAACAATTGTACTTTTATTTTTTTATTTTTTTATTTATTCAAACCATGATACTTTTTTCAGGATACTTTGATGAATAGAAAGTTCAAAAGTACAACATTTATTTCAAAATGGAAACCATTTATAACTTTCTAAATGTTTTTACTGTCACTTTTGATCAATTTAATGCATTCTTGCAGAATAAACTTATTTATTTCTTTAACAAATGGTAGTATACATCATCACTTAACAACTTAAGACCTTAATATAAATCTATCTTTTTACATTATTATTAAAAAATAATCTATTTCTCTATGGACAAAATGAATGTAGGCCCCTTTGAAATCCATTTTTTTCCCCAAAATTCGATTTTATTTTATTTTTTTATTTTTTTCGTTCTTATTTCTCTGGATTTCGTTTTTTTGTTGTTGTTGCTGTTGTTGTTTGTTTGTTTGTTTGTTTTTAATTTTCTAGACTTTGTTTTAATGGTTAAATAAAATTTTATTCATCAAAAAGCATGTCTAATTAATTGAAATCATGAAACTTACAATATTAAACAGCAATTGATTAAAACTTTAACAAAAATTGCTTTTTTAAGGTCCTATGAAATGTTTTTATTTTTACCAGTTTTTTATTTATTTTAGGGCTATCAAACAATTAATTGAGATTAATTGCATACAAAATAAAAGTTTGAGTTTGCCTAATTTATGTGTGTGTACTGTGTGTAATTATTATGTATATATATTAAAAAAAATATGCACAAATTAATGTATATATTTTAGATCAATTTTATTTACATACAAAATATTTTTATTTATATATATATATATATATATATATATATATATATAATTTAAATTATATAAAAATTATAATAAATACATATACTTGAATGTAAATGTGTTTGTATTTATATATACACATAATAATAACACGCAGTACACAGACATATATTAGGCAAACTCACTTTAATTTTGTATGCGATTAATCGCAATTAATCATTTGACAGCCCTAATTTATTTATTTTTTCCAGAAATAGTGTGTTGTGTATTTACATTTTTCTGCTAAATAAATTCTGCTAAATCATTTTTCTCTGGTACATATTCATTTAAAAATAATGCTTTAATAATAATTTTAGTAGTAGTACTACAATTACATTAAGTAATAGTTCTGTGACCATTTCTTCAAGTTAACCCAAACTGATATGACGATAGTTGTACTCAAAAGAAACAGTAAAATTCTCATGAAGTGACTCTCAGAGCAGTTTGAGAGATTATGTATTCATATATTAAGGCGGCAGATGCTGAAAACACTGCAAGCATCATGCGTGTTTCAGTATGTAGTAAACGAAACCACACGTTTGAGCCATTCATTCACACAGAGACATGCAGAACATGCAGAATTCATGTTTAAATGGTATTTTTGCAGCTTGATATTCACAGACACTAGTCCGTATCGCATTTTGATTTAAGTGTACTGACCTTTTTTTTTTATACAGCGTTATACAGTAAATTCTGTTTTTATGACTGGATTCCGCAATTCCGTCTGTGCTTTTCGCATCGCAGAAATCATAGGGCCCTATGAATGGGATTTTTACTTAAGGAACCCCACTGTTATTACACCTCGTTCGGCTTACATCAAATATTACTAGTTTGATTTGATTGTTTATAATGTGCTTGTGTCCAGGTGGCCATGGTGGAGGTGCAGCTGGAGATGCAGTACAATTACCCACGGTTCTTGCTCATTGCCTTCAGCGTGTGTACCACAGTGCTGGTGGCCGTCCACCTGTTCGCCCTCCTCATCAGCACCTGCATCCTTCCCAACGTGGAAGCCGTCAGCAACATCCACAATCTCAACTCCGTATCCGAGTCTCCCCACGAGAGGATGCACCACTACATTGAGCTGGCCTGGGGCTTCTCCACCGCTCTAGGGATCCTTTTGTTCCTGGCAGAGGTGGTGCTCCTCTGCTGGATAAAGTTCTTGCCGGTTGACTCTGGGGCGCAATCGGCGTCCGTCCTGGCAGCTCTCAAGCAGAACTGCAGCACGCCTGCGGTTCAGCCCGGCCACAGCGGCTGGCAGGCGGCCTTGGCCTCCACCATCATCATGGTGCCGGTCGGATTGATCTTTGTGGTGTTCACCATTCACTTCTACCGCTCGCTAGTGCGACACAAAACTGAGCGGCACCATCAGGAGATCGAGGAACTGCACAAAATCAAAGTGCAGCTGGACGGCCATGAGCGAGGCCTGCAGGCCGTGTGAGATCCAGGGATGCTCTTTGTTTCGCGCAGTGTTTCATCGCTTGACTTTTCAAGCTTTCAAGCACATTAAAACTCCTTCAGTCTTTTAGGCTATTTTCTGAGAGGAAATGCCTTGTTACCTGGTGAAAGGATTACATGGAGGCTTCACAGCAACAAAAGGCGCACGTTTACAAGATTTTTACCGCAAGGGCTATTTATTTTGTATTTCTTTAGGCTGTAGGTCATTTGGATGCATTTTAAGTGCCATTCAAAAAGTGGATGTCACAGAGTGGCTTGCTTTAATATTTGCTTGTTTCGCTTCCTTTTGCGGTGCCATCCTGGATCGATAGTGTGCCACAGATAATGAGACCAGATGAGTTGGTCTTGGATCCATTATGGATCAGAGCTGCCAGAGTCACTGCCAGAGTATCTTTAACTGCAATATCCAGCTTTTATAATGTACAGGCCTGTTTGAGCTTTAGTTTAAAGTGATAGTTCACCCAACAATGAACCATCAGTCCTCATGTTGTTTCAAACCTGTATGACTTTTCTTCTGCACAGAAGAAGATATTTTGAACTGCTTTTGTCCTACAGGAAAGGTCAGTAGTTCAAAACGACATTGGGCTTCGCTGACTTTCACTGTATGGACAAAAGAAGTGATAACGCTTCGTTTCCCTTTAAGAAAACAAAAAAGTGATGTCTGTGTTTAATAGTGGATCTATAATACTGTAATCTTTCAGCCTGCAGAATAGTCGTCCCAAAAGGATTCATTTTAAAGCTGTTACAGAAGTATCGTTCATACTAGGCCTATATATGTAGTGAAGTATTTTTAGCTTGGGTGTGAAATCTAGACGCTTTAGCCAGGCTCACTGCGCGCTTGTATATCATTGAAGGTTTTGCATGTGTAATATATTGCACTGTCACTTGTCAAGCACAAAGGTGCCGTTTTTATTCTCTTTTTTTTTTTTTCACACAAGGCCTATTGAATGTTATTCCTGTGGGCTACTAGAAGTTTACACCGTCGATATCAATACAAATTAATGGGCACAGTTAGTTGTAAAAATACTTTTTTTAAAAAGCTGAAACCGTTTAATGTGAACCGAGTTGGCAGTCCTGTCGTCCCGCTCCGAATAACGTCTGATATTTATGTAAACGTCAATTTGAGGAAACATTCCAGGGAGAAAAGAAGTCGGACCAATTTCTGCCTGCCTTAACTAAACTGACAAAAGTGCACTTGTAGGATAGTCCATGGAAACGATGTCTCCGGTTTGTCTTTAGAGACTGATTTAGTCTGTTGTAGGTCTTTCAGAATGCAGAGTTATAGTTTGTTGCTTCATTTCATGCCTTAAGCATTAATTTAATTTAATTGTATGTTCGTGAGTGGATTCTGTAATAAGACATAGTGACGCACTACACTTTTCACAGCTCAGACAAGGAAACTTGACCAAAATTCTGTGTATTTCGCTTGTGGGGGCTTTAAAAGCACTTTTCTTTTTGTGTGTATGTGTGGTAAAATACTTTTAGTATCATTTTTGATACTTCTGTTGCATTGTGCCACATTATCAGTAGATAATCGCATATCTAGTATGAAATGTTTTTTGCGTCCAGAACATGTTGCCAACTATTATCGCAACGTTTTGTTGAGCATGTCCTTTCACACTGTCTGTACTTGTATGTTAATTTATGTCAAATAAACACAACCTATTTTGTTTACTGCAAAACTGTATTTATCATTTCTGTGTCCAATGATAATTTGGTATCCCTCTGTGATCTGTTCAAGAACATACTGCTGGTTTCCTTGTGACTTTTATATTATCTTGGTACAGTGAATGACTAAATCAGCACACAACCTTAAAGGAATAGTAAAATGAAAATTACTCCATGATTTATTCACCGTCAAGCTGTGGGGTTCCAGTGGATGACGTAGGATGTAGGAGAACGCAGTGACAAACGTGGAAGCACAGAGGAGAGAGCAAAACAAAACACAGGTTATGAAGTACAAAACAAGGATTTGAAAATTACAATGTCAGAGGATTATGATATAAGCCAAGAGGAGACTGGTTTTTATTTTCTGTAAAAAGCATATTCTTACCGGAGCTTTCGTTACGCCAACGTCCTACATCATCCGGTGGAGTGCCACTCTCATGAACACACGAATGACAGTTAGCGGAAGCTAGAGATTATGGTTTATAAAGTTTTAAATATGCATATTTTTATTACACGCATCGATTCACTTCAGAAGGCCTTTATAACCCCCTGGAGCTGTGTGGAGCACTTTTTGTGATTGATGGATACACTTTATTAGACTTCAAAAAATCAACAGCCATTCACTGCCATTAAAAATCTTGGAAGAGCCCAGACATTTTTTAATATAACTCTGATTGTATTCATCTGAAAGAAGAAAGTCACATACATTTAGGATGGCTTAAGGGTGAGTAAATCATGGAGTAATTTTCATTTTTGGGTGAACTATCCCTGAGTCATACCACTCAAATGTCATTTCCATTATGATATCTTATCAAAAGTGCTAGGTATTTATACATCATTGTAGTATTTTGTTGTAATGCCTGTAATCCTTAACTTAAAAAAATGGTCAAAATTACCATATTATAATAAAAAAAAGGTACAGAAATGGGTTTAATTTTTTTTTCATGCAAAATATAATGCCTCTTTTTTTAATTTCAGTTTTGTGGTAAAATATGGATTGGACGAGTTTGTGTGAGATTAACATATTAGTGCATAAGACTGATCCTGGTGAGTATCTGTTGCTCCGGGGAGCATGTGAATGGTCAGGTTTCACAGCTGTGACTGGCAGGCGCACATGAGCTGCAGTCAATGACAAGGCGACACGCTGGCTGAGAAAGCCATTGTAAATTAGATTAAAGCAAGTATGTGTCTAGTTATAATGCATAAAATACTAAATGCAACTTTAATGGTAAAAGTTGTTATTCTATGAATATATATATATATATATATATATATATATATTTGGAATAACATATTTCTGTACTACACTGTATGAATACTGTTCATTGTTTACAAATTTTCTACATGGAACACCCAGATAATCTATACGTTTCCCACAACACAATGTTCTCAGCATCTCTGAAGTTACGAATGCACTGGAAGTATCTACCACAGAATCTTTTTTGACTGCCAAGAAGTAAGATATTTTTCACAGTAGATTTTTACATAGGATTCCAACTGCACCGTGTGCAGTTAGCAGTACGCTAGTTTACACTGCACACAGCCAACCTATGGAAACAGCCTCCTCAGATTAAAGTCCACATTCAGTCCTGGAAGCTACAAAAATTGACATTTGATTAATTTAATGTGGGTTGAACTGTTACTAGTGTTTTTTGTTGAGTCACAAATGTCTAAACCAAATGTATTAGCAGCCAAGAGTTTGAAAACAATCTGTTACAACTTCATCTGACCTCAGTGACATGAATTAACTCTAAATTTCTGATGATCCTTCAGG
This sequence comes from Cirrhinus mrigala, assembly GCA_036247105.1. Taxonomy (NCBI): domain Eukaryota; kingdom Metazoa; phylum Chordata; class Actinopteri; order Cypriniformes; family Cyprinidae; genus Cirrhinus; species Cirrhinus mrigala. Next base: position 12,941,541 of record CM070011.1, read on the forward strand.
CTTGATTAGTAATTCAGGTGAAGCTGTGTTATGCCACAGGCTAATGATGATGAAGTGTGAACAGGTGTGCAGAACAGGCCTCTAGTGACTAGACAAACTATAAAGGTTGAAAGGCAAAAGCAGTTTCCATGTTACCTAATCAATCAATGATTTGACAAACTGTGGTTTTGCATGAAGCTGCTGTTGAGAAACTGTTTCAGGCATGTTTTCAGGATGTCTTAAGTGTTAGAACAAATGCATGTGTGCATTATACATAACCAAGCAAGTATTTGTTTGACTTGTGGCTATTTTGTTGTTAAGAAACAAGCTTATGTTTGAGGGAAAAGTTAGGATTTATAAGTTAACCAAGCAAAGGCTACTTCAGTCTTTGGAAACTGACCAGACATTGTCATTGGACATCAACTGGACTTAGTCAAAATATTGATTTGAGATGTTCCTTGATGCCAGATCCTCCTACCATATTCAGGTTTTGGTTAAAGTGTTATTCAGTGATTCAGACTTTGGTAGATGTTTAATGTTAAGTGATTCTGCTTAATTGTAGAAAATCTCTGCAGCGATGATGAGTGAAAGAACATGACTGACTTGGTATTGCTGCCCTTTGGCATCATTGACCAAGATCTGATTGACCAAGTTTAATCTTCTCTCTGAGCTGCAAACCTCTCCTGTTTGATGAGTTTGAGCAAAGACCCAATTTGCATTACGGTGCGTTTCCACTACAGCGTCAAATCCGCGCTCAGTGCCGCTGGCAACGCTACAACGCGACTGCTTTGGGGCGTGTGAAATGAAGGGGAGTTTACACCCTGTTTGCGTTTCATCTTCTTTTTTTTTTTTTTTTTATGGCGGTTCGCAATCGAAACACTTTATTGGTGCCATTGAAGGCACCGTAGCATATAATGAAAGCATACAAAGTGTATTTACTTTGGCATGACTTTTTCAATAATATGTGATTTCAGCTCAGTAATCCACCAGTTCCACAAACACTCGGAAACGCATGTCAAAACCTTGCCTTGCCTACTATTCACAGCGATTGGTTGTCGCCCGGCGTTTTTGCTCATGCTTTGCATAAAGTTGACAAAAGCCCAACCTTTTTGAAACTTGTAGACGCTCTCAAGGCTTTCTCTGCGCTGCTTTCAATCTCATAATGCACTGCACAAGCGTTTAAAGAGGTCCACTTCCAAAACAAAGATATAATGTACTCACACCCTTGTCATCCCAGATGTTCGTGTCTTTCTTTCTTCAGTCGTAAAGAAATGTTTTTTTTTGAGGGAAAACTTTTAAGCATTTTTCTCCACATAATGGACTGACATGGTGCCCCGATTTTGAACTTCCAAAATGCAGTTTAAATGCGGCTTCAAACGATCCCAAATGCAGTTGTAAACGATCCCAGCCGAGAAAGCAGGGTCTTCTCTAGCAAAACGATGTTATTTTCATAAAAAGAATACATTTATTAATAATATATTATTTAGAAAAACTCCCATCTCATGTTCTGCCTCAACTTTAGAGTTTTCTTTTTTTTTTTTTTTTTTTTGTTAAGGGTGTTTGATCTTCTTTGCATGTTCACTTTGCAAAGACTGGGTCAGTACTTCTGCAGCGATGTAGGATGATTTTTGAAGTTGAGGGAGAAAATATGACTGGAGTTTTTCGACATACACTCCTTAAAATAAAGGTGCTTTAAAAGGTTCTTCACAGCGATGCCATAGAAGAACCATTTTTGTTTCCACAAAGAACCATTCAGTCAAAGGTTCTTTAAAGAACCATCTCTTTCAGATTATTTTTTTATAATCTGAAGAACCTTCCTTTGCCCCAAAGAACCTTTTGTGAAATAGAAATGTTCTTCAGATGTTAAAGGTTGTTTATGGAACCATTTACAAAAAAAAGTTCTTCTATGGCATCGTGAAGCACCTTTTTATTTTTAAGAGTGTACCCTAACTGTCTTGAGCTAGAATACACCAAGTTCAGGAAGAGAAAGGCAAGACGAGTGTTTGAGATTTAAAAAATATTTAAATTGTAATTTTTTTTGTTTCGCTAGATAAAACCCTTCTACCTTGGCTGGGACCGTTTAAAACTGCATTTGGGATTGTTTGAAGCTGCATTTAAACTGCATTTTGGAAGTTCAAAATCGGGGCACCATATCAGTCCATTATATGAAAAAATCCTGAAATGTTTTCCTCAAAAAACAATTTCTTTACGACTGAAGAAAGACAGACATGAACATCTTGGATGACAAGGGGGTGAGTACATTATATGTGAATCTTTGTTCTGGAAGTGGACTTTTCTTTTAAGCTTCGCTTCCATAGGAATGAATTGAAAAGGCCTGGTCCGCTGCGCTCCCCACATGCCAGTGGAAACACATCGTTACTGATAACTACTATTGCCATTTCTGAACATTAATGTCCTGATTTATCTTACTCTCTTAACTTGTGGTCCATCTTCTGTAACAAATCTGGGTAATGCAGCAGTATTTCAGGAAGTTTTCAGGGAGTTGTAAACATAGGATCTCATGGGTGTGGGAAAATTCCTCGGCCCTATATTTAGATGAGGAATATCAATCTACCAGTTCTGTGAACACTCTGCTTTAAACACTCTTGTAGACTCAACACAGACAGCTTAATGTCTTGGGCACAACAATGTTGCAACCTTCCAACTGAAAACACTGTGTATATGATGATTGACTTCAAATTCACAAAATTATATTGAGACAAAGCTGTAAAGTCTACAGATAAGAAATAAAATCAAATACAAAAGTGCAATAACTCCAAAGCAAAAGATCCCGAAAGTTCTAGTAGTCTTTTAAAAATCTCCTGACCCTTCATGATTTCTAAAGCTACACAGACTTGATTTTCAGATTTCACTTGATTTCCAGATTTCGCTTGAAAACAACATATTATGTGATTTATTTTGGAGCTGATTGGATTTGGTTCAGCACACTGATGACTGTTGTGCTCTGAGTATGTTTTTGATTGTTGAATGACCTTAATACCAGCATGGGATGTTTAAACCGGATTATCTACTTTATTCAAATACACCTAAACCAGCTAATCAAGATTTTGGGGTTAACTTGAAAATTGTTTCGAGCACTGGAATGATGTGTTTTTGTACGCCAACCCAGAAGTTAGCATTACTCTGATTCCCTTGACTTATGGATTATTGCAGAAAAGATGTTAACATATTCATCACAATCTTCACAAATGAACACAGCTTTTTTTTTTTTTTTTTTTTTGAAGCCTAAACAATCTCCAGAGGTAAAAAGATGAACATATAAACTTCACCATGGTCACATGATGTCAATCACCATAACTAAGCTTCCAACAACTCTTTCATTCTTTATTTGATATAGATTTTCCTTGGAAGTTTGAGTTAGACTAGTTTGCAAGAGTGTTATGATGAACACAATGAGACTGTGAAAGCAGATTATGGAGTGGATGAGTTTACCTGTTCAGTGTTATGATGTGTAATATTCCCAACAACCTCTGCAGTCCTATTTAAACACTAGTCAGCAACAGCCTTTTTCAAGACATATAATAGTAAAATTACTGGAGGGTACTGATTATGAATATGTCGTAGAAGAAAACATGACAATATCCTGAGCTTGTGTTGACCACTGACCTCATTTCAGACAATGAAAGGGGTCATCGGATGCCCATTTTCCAAGTTAGGGTCTTAATGAAAAGTCTGTAATATACTTTGGTTAAAAATTCTCAATGGTTGTGTAAAACAACACTCTTTTTACCTTGTCAAAATGAGCTCTGCAAAAAGCAACCCATTATGATGCATTGTTCCTTTAAATGCAAATGAGCTCTGCTCGCCCCACCCCTCTCTTCTGTGGAGTGATGAGCCTGTTTACTTTAGCTGCATTTAGGTTTAGCCGTGAAACTTGCTAACTAGCACGTTATTAGGAAAGGTGATTGCAGAGATTCATAAAAGACCCTTATACTCACTTCTGCTGTAAGTGAAGCTGGATCACGAATGATTTGTGCGAATATAGACGCATTTATGTAGATCGGGAGGCGCATTCCCTTCACAAACAAACGTAATCCAACAACAAACTGCATCTTCAGCGGCTCAGATGTCGCTCTCGCCCAATCGGAGATATTCTTGTCTAACTTACATCCCTGATTCGGCATCAAAACAATGGAGGTTGGACTGTTACAGCTGATTTAAGGCGGGTCTGAGGTAAAATGCTCATGTCAATTCAACTATTGTGGGAGCGGCCTCTATCGGTGTGACGCCACACCGACAGGCATCTGAGAATGGCTCGATTTGAAAAATGGGATATTATTTTTACAGATTAATTAAAAACCACTGCATGGATTTTTATCATACACTGCCAACATACATTAATGTTCAAACAACATGTAAAAGTGAACTTTGCATCTGATGACCCCTTTAACCACAAACCTATTCAAAAACCACTTTGACTTCAGTACACAATGTGTAAAATGCAAACTCATTTCCTGGTTTATGCCTACAATAATATATTATCCATGCAGTGCTCTATTACAGTCAAATCAGCTTTTTTCCCCTCCATTTGTAATCAATTCAGTTGTAATAATAGTTTAATCACTTGGCTATCTTATTGGAAACACATCTGCTCACAGATCTTTCTTTCACAATTAATCTGCCAGTTAAGACTTCATGTAAAATATCTCTTACAGTTTGAAGCAGTCAGAGGCCCCTTGGCATGCATGTTGGTCAGTCTGTGTTTTAGCCAGCTGTAAATTACTGTGATGGGAGGTGTTACACATTTGCTGTCACTAAGCTGCAACAGATGGCAGACGCTGTAAATTTGAGAATAAGCTCTGACTTGTTGCTATATTTAAAATGTTCTGCTTAGATTAATGAAAAGGCTCTATTCGAATGGATCTGTGTGAAAATAGCAGCATATAAACTTAATTGGTTGGATCAGCTGTCATCAGTATCATAGACAGTCCTGTGCTCTTCTTCAACTGTCTGGTTTCAATAAACAAATGGTTTGAATTATGATACTAAAAATGTATATAATCTTATGATTAAAATGACAAGAAAAATGTGCACTTGAATTAAAGTCAGCATGACATGAAAATACACTATTTTGTAAATGCATATTATAGATAAAAAAAAAAAAAAAGGTTTAATCAAAATGCTATAACTAAACCATCCATGGTTTCTGCAGGTTTCATGAAGGTAAATATACTATTTTAAGACCTTTTTAAAACCAAAGAAAATGTAAAGACTAAATTAAAGGGAATATACACTACCAGTCAAAAGTTTTTGAACATTAAGATTTTTAATGTTTCTTTTTTTGCTCACCAAGCCTGTATTTATTTGATCCAAAGTACACCTAAAACAGTAACATTTTGGAATATATTTACTATATAAAATAACTGCTTTCTATTTTAATATATTTTAAAACGTAATTTATTCCTGTGATTTCAAAGCTGAATTTTAAGCATCATTACTCCAGCCACATGATCCTTCAGAAATTGTTGAAAACAGCTGAGTAGATTTTTTTTTTTCAGTTTCTTTGATGAATAGAAAGTTGAGAAGAACAGCATTTGATATAGAAATCATCTGTAATGCTAAAAATCATCACTATTGATCAATTTAAATCATCCTTGCTAAATTAATGCATTAATTTCTATAATTAATGCATTAATTTCTGCATTATTTCTTTCCCCCCCGGAAAAAAATACAGACTCCAAGCTTCTGAATGGTATAGTGTATAATGTCACAAAAGCTTTTTATTTCAGATAAATGTTCTTTGGTCTTTGGATCTTTCTATTCATCAAAGAATCCTCAACAAAATGTATTCTACTGTTTTAAATACTGATAATAATAATAATAGTAATAATAATAATAATAATAAATGTTTCCTGAACAGCAGATCAGCATATTAGAATGATTTCTGAAGGATCATGTGACACTGAAGACTGGAGTAATTTAGCTTTGATCTCAGGAATAAATTACATTTTAAAATATATTCAAATAGAAAATAATAAAACTATTTCACAATATTTCTGCTTTTGCTGTATTTTGGATCAAATAAATGCAGGCTTGGTGAGCAGAAGAGAATTCTTTAAAAAACATTAAAAATCTTACTGTTCAAAAACTTTTGACTGGTAGTGTAATACATCAGTTTAGTTCTCTAAATGTAAAGGAACACACAACTTAATATATTAGCAATACTGTAAAGTTTGAAAATACAAGTTCCAATATATCTCTATTAAATCACCATTATTCAAAATATGAAATTAAACATCTGTCACTGCTTCCGTTGCTTTCAACTTTAAATAAGAGTCAGCAATGATGATTGATATTAGTACAAATTTAATATTTACACATTTCATAAATTAACAGTCCATTATAACCACATTACAAAAACTCATTTTAGTAAAGCATTTTAGCCTTCCTTAGTACAACAATTAACACTAAACCTGTTCCTTACCTGAACAATGTGCAATAATTATGTAAAATCAGATCCACATTAATAAGCATCTTGGAAACAAAGTTAAACACATTTGGCCAATCTATCCATCAGGTGTGTATATTTTAATGAGGTGCTGCAGTCCTGATGGGTAGCCGGTGAGAGGACACCTGTGATTGGCTTTGACATACACATATATACACTTATAACAAAACACATAGCCTGAAGTGGCCAGCGCGGTGTCATTGGTGCGCACTTTCCTGCAGAGCGGGCAGACTTTGATGTGTGTGTGTGACGTCTCCTGGCTGTGGAGATGGAGAGGCGGTGGAGGGGTTGGAAGGGAGGTCAAGGATTTAACCGTGCTCTGGTTCTCAGATGAATACCACCACTCCAGAAACTGGAGGAAAAACACTCCCATCGAGAGGCTGGTTGAAAGAGATACAGCCACACCACCAACCGCTGTAGAGACCAAGCGCTGAAATTTCTCTCCAAAGCTGAAAACACAGATTAACCATGTTTATAATTTAGTAAGCCTCAAGAAAATAATGTAGCGTAGACTCTAAATAACTCACCTTTGATTGGGGCTCAGTGCCGGGCCCGATGGCTTGAGATCCAAGCCGCGTATGTCATTAGCCGTGAGATATGAGAGTTTAACCCCTGCCAGCCACAGAAGCGGAGAATGCGTCCGTGTTTTCCCGAAAACATACAAAAGTTGTTGGCAAAAGACCCAGCCATCCCATGCCATGCACACAAAGGGATATGCAGCCAAAAAAGCCCTGTACAACTTCTGCATGAATGACTGTGGCAAGCGAATGGAGAAATCGTCCTCATCTCTCTGTCGAGCCAGGACTTTTTCCAGTTTGGTATGGAGGTAAGGAAGGAGGGCCAGAAGGAACAAAGAGCGCCAGTGCTGTCTGCGCCGGAGTCCCAGATGAGCTGCACGTGTGCCGTCATCTCCTACACGCTTCAGACCGTAGAAGTTCTCTGAGAAAGAGGCGCTGGTATGGGAAAGGAAATGATGCTGCAATAACATGTCCAGCACAGCATAAATCTCATCAAACCTTCTCCAAAGAACTCCATAGCGAGCGGGGTTAGACGTAGCAAGGATCTGTGGACATAGGCAGGGTTTACACATCAAATGCCAGCAAAAACAGTCCAGCCTGGTTCATTCTTCACATTGGAGATGAAAGTTCAAGTTAAACTCACTGCAGTGTGGGATACAGCAGGTTTCAGTGTTCTAAGGCTGTATTGGCTATTAAGGTATTCCATGCATATATGGACTGAGCTCAGCCACAGAACACCTGGGTCATTCTATAATTTGACAATGTGAAGAAAAAATGTTTCCTGTTTCCCAAAAACCCAAACATGACCTTACATAGCTGCTTTGAAACAATCTATATTGTATAAAGTGCTATATAAATAAATGTGATCTGTAGAAATATGTGCTTAAAATACTGTCCACCAAACATGGTAACATGGTAACACCTTTACTGGGTAACACAGTTGACAGGTAACTTTGTTACCTGTCAGTGACATTTTTAGTGTTTCAGGTCTATACTCAACATGGAAGCCTAGAACTACTGAGCGTATGGTATGTTTAGAAATATATTTTCATAAACAAAACATAAGTTTTAGTTAAATGTTGACAGTCAATTAATCCACTCCTGACACAGGTTTGCTAGTTTAACCAATATTAGGGGAAAGAGAGTGAACATAACTTCTAGCGTTTCATCCATGAACGGAAATATCAGGAAATATGGAGAAAATATCATCACACTGTGCAAATTATGCGAGAATGGGACAAACCATTCCTTTCTGAGGGGGTTTCTAATGGGTAACTGTTTTTCGGACACAAATATAACACGTTATATCACAATAATTCCTTATTATTTTTAAAGCGCACATCCAAAGGTCTTGATAACCTCATCTAACTGAAGGTAAAACTATGGAATTCATTTATATTTAAGGTAATTCTCATGCTTAAATGCAGAGTCGAATGAGCAACTTTACAAAATCGGACAGCTGAATACCAGGGATGTATGTGATATGAACATCATTTCTGAACAAAAGATATGGCTTTTTCAACAAATAGTAGTGTGACTGGGAAAAATATAATTGTGTACTAGAAAATTAAGCATTGGGGATTTATATTGATGAAAATATATATCTAAAAAAATATACTTCACGGACATGAGATGTACCCACAATTATAGAATGACCCACCTGCTTACAGTGCATACACATATATTGTTAGTAGTAGTACTGTTCAGTGAGGTGTATTATTTACAGTGGTGGCTAATGCAGTACAAGATGGTTTAAATACCTTCACAGCATGCAGTAATGCAGGTTTAACAGCGCTCATCAAAGAGTCCTGAGCTAAAACCTCAAATATGGACGGTCTGTCTTCAGCTGGAGCTGCTGTTGTTAAATGTGCTCCTCGCTCTGCCATTACACTAACAATACAGATATGAGCAAGCACGGAGAACTTGACTGTTTAAACAACAAAAAAAGCGATCTAAAAATTATATAAATAGTCTCCTATATATCCTAAGAATCTTTTAATAATAACATTTTTTATATATAATTTTACTTAAAAAGTGCATATAAAAAATTACACTGCACGAATCAATATAGGATTTAACTGTCATAACCTGTCACAACGTTTTTCCTGTTAGTGGCGTTATTCTTCTGTGTTTTCACTGGCAGCTTTTGGGACAACAAAATAGGTTCATACTGCCACCTACTGTGCCGGGGTAGTCTGCAAAATATTCTCTTCTGTTCTATTGACCACAGTTTCTAACGATTAAACTCTAAAACTAAGAACAATAAAAATTAAAAGCAACTGCGTCAGATACGAATGCCAAACTTCAAAATAAATCTACACTATCAGTCAAAAGTTTTTGGACAGTAAGATTTTTAATGTTTTTTTTTTTTTTTTTTAAGAATATTATTCTGCTCACCAAGTCTGCATTTATTTGATCCAAAATACAACAGAAGCAGTAATATGGAGAAATAGTTTTACTATTTAAAATAACTGCTTTCTTTTTGAATATGTTTTAAAATGTAATTTATTCCTGTGATCAAAGCTGAATTTTCAGAATCATTACTCCAATCTTCAGTGTCACATGATCCTTCAGAAATCATTCTAATATGCTGATTTGCTGTTCAAGAAACATTATTATGATTATCAATATTTAAAACAGTTAAGTACATTTCTTCAGGATTCATTGATCAATAGAAAGATCCAAAGATCAGTATTTATCTGAAATTACATTATAAACTACACCATTCAAAAGCTTGGAGTCGTTCATCAAAGAAATAATAATAATTTTTTTTTTTTTTTTTGGAGCAGCAATTTAGAATATCAGAATTATTTCTGAAGGATCATATGACTAGAGTAATGATGCTAAAAATTCAGCTTTGAAATCACAGGAATAAATTACACTTTAAAACATATTAAAATAGAAAACAGTTATTTAAAATAGTAAAAATATTTCAACATTTTACTGTTTTTGCTGTACTTTGGATCAAATAAATGCAGGCTTGGTGGGCAGAAGAGACTTAAATGTTAAAAAAAAACATTAAAAATCTTAATGTTCAAGTTTCTTGCAATGTTAATATGGTTATTAACATGAATGCAGTACCTCTTTTTATGTTTATATGGGATTAAAAAATAAATTAAAAATGTTTTGATTTATTCAGCATTTAATAACGGGTATCAGATTTGTATACTTGTATTTATGCATTAAAACAGTCCTTTTTACATGTTTTAACAGCACGTGCTTGCATATGTAATTGTATAAATTTGTATTGTATACTGCATATTTCCTCTCAAAATGTGCAAAACATTTTTGATATGAAAAGCAATATACTCTGCAACATTTGTAACAGTGAATGGAATTATCTTGAAATCATATAAAATGTTGTTTGAAATGATTAAATCCAGATATACTATTTTATAAATGTATAAATATATGTTTATGATGTGAGAAGTCTTTTCTTCAATGTCTGGTTTTGTGTGTGAGAAAAATATTCCTTGGATTGAAGTATATGAAGAACTTCAGGCTCTTTAGAGACAGAAGTTGGTGGGCATCTGCTGCACGTTGGATCAAACTGGATGAAACCCAATCCAAAGTGCTCCTGACTAAAATTATGAAATTAGTTATTTCTTGAAGCAAGCAGAATTAGAAAGACATAAAAATGGACAATAAACGTTAGATAAAAATATCAAGTTTAATCACTGAGCACAAAATACAAAAATAAAGTAAAAGTAAGAAAGCTAACCAAACCATCTCAAGAAAAGAAGCAGTTACCAATTGCAAAGTTATTGATAGTAGTTATATCTTGCATTGGAATATAATAACTACATCATACTATATACCAAGTACAATGACAAACAAGTTAAGATATATATGCAAGATGTCTCTAAAAGAGTCTTTTCTTCAGCTTCCTGAAGAACTACATTTTGTAAACAACTACTTTCTTTCATAAAAGAGAATAAAAGAGAATAAATGAACTAAGCTACATGCATGTGAAACCTAAAAATAAAACTTATTTTTTAGGGAGGAACTCTTGAAGCTCACACTTAAAAGTGGTGGGCGTGAAAATGACCTTTGTTCACTGTGACCACTTGAGAACAAATGATGTTAATCTTCATCCTCATACAAACTGTGGTTGTTTAGAACAGATTTATGCACAAGAAAGTGCAAGAAAGTGCTTACTGTGATTTCATAGATTCGTTTTGTATGACTGCGTAGAGAAGCTTATTTTCTAAAACTCTTCTCTGTTGGCAGGCAGTGTTTACAGCTTTTCTCCAGTATGGATCCTCTCATGTTTTTTCATGTTTCCCAACAGAGTGAACGTCTTGTCACAGTGCGAACACTTATAAGGTTTCTCTTCAGTGTGACTCGTCTGGTGCTGTTTCAGTTCAGTGCTTGTAAAAAAAGACTTCCCACACTCAAAGCACATAAAAGACTTCACAGAGCTGTGTCTCTTCTGGTGGAGCTTAAAAACACTCAGCAGACTAAAACTCATTCCACACACAGAACACGCATAGTTTCTGACTTTCGCATGAACTTTAAGGTGGTCCGTCAAGTTTGATTCCGTAATAAAACCCTTGCCGCAGTTTTCACAGTAGAACGGTTTGTTTTCAGAATGGGTATGTAGATGTTTTTTAAGAGTGGAACTATGTGTGAAACTCATACTGCATTCGTCACACTTGTGTGACTTTTCTCCAGTGTGGATTTTCATGTGTACTATAAGGTGTGATCTTTGTGTGAATCTGGTCCCGCACTGATCACATTTATGCGGCTTCTCCCCAGTGTGAATTCTCATGTGTTCAATTAGGCCTCGGTGGTGCGCAAAACCCCTCCCGCACTGATCACACGTGTACGGCTTCTCTCCAGTGTGGATAGTTATGTTACGTAAGGCTTACTTTGCTTGTAAAACCCTTCCCACACTGATCACACGTGTGAGGCTTTTCTCCAGTGTGAACCATCATGTGGCTCTTAAGGGATTGCTTTAGATTGAAACTCTTCCCGCACTGATCACACGGGTACGGCTTCTCTCCGGTGTGGATGATCATGTGTCTTTGAAGGTGTTCCCTTCGCGTGAAACCCTTCCCGCACTGATCACATTTGTGGGGTCTGTCTCCAATGTGGATTTTTTTAATGTGTTGATTAAGTTCTCGTTTGCCTCTGAAACTTTCCTCACACTGATCGCATGGGTGCAGCATCGCTCCATGGTGGATTTTCATGTGTGACGCAAGGCTTCCTTTGATGTAAAAACTCTTCCCACATTGATCGCACGTGTACGCCATCTCACCAGTGTGGATTATCTTGTGTCTCATAACACTGTCTTTTCGTGGGAATCTCTTCCCACAGTGATCACATTTGTACGGCTTCACTCCGGTGTGGATTTTCATGTGCACATTAAGGTGCACTTTTTGTGAAAAACTCTTTCCGCATTGGTCACATGTGTGTGGCCTCTCTCCAGTGTGGATTGTCATGTGTGTCCCAAGCTGTGCTTTGAGTTTGAAACCCTTGCCACACAGATCACATGTGTGCAGCTTCTTTCCAGATTTTCATGTGTTTCTTAAGGTCTTCTTTGCATGTGAAACTCTCCTCACACTGATCACATGTATGCGGATTCTCTCCGTTGTGGATTATCATGTGTTCCTTAAGGTGTCTTTTGTGTGCAAAGCTCTTGCCACATTGATCACATGCATGCAGTTTATCTTCAGCATGTTTCTGCTTCTTTCTCTTGGGAAGAGAGCTGGCGACAGACCTTATGGCTTCTTTTTTTCCTTTTTTATTCACTTCCATCAGGTCTAAAATAAACACAAACCATTACAAATTAAGAGAGACAAATGTCAAATTAAAATGGAGAACATTTTAAAAGAGAAGTTCACTCACCCCCTTGTCATCCAAGATGTTCGTGTCTTTCTTTTTCAGTCATAAAGAAAGTCAGACCCTTCTCAAAAAATTATGTTTCTTGAGGAAAACATTACAGAATTCTCCATATAGTGGATGTCTATGGTGCTTGCCATTTTGAACTTTCAAAATGTAGTTTTAATGCAGCTTCAAATGATCCCAGCCGAGGAAGAAGGGACTTATCTTGCAAAACAATCGGTTATTTTATAAAAAAAAATGACAATTTATATACTTTTTAACCTCAAACACTCATCTCGCTAGATAGCTCTGCAATATGCAAAATTCTGGAATGTTTTCCTCAAGAAACATAATTTCTTTATGACTGAGGAAAGAAAGACACAAATATCTTGGATGACAAGGGGGTGAGTCCATTTTTTGTACATTTTTGTTCTGGAAGTGAACTTCACCTTTAACACAAAGATCTTATGTTTAAGGGGTCATGAACTGAGAATTCCATTGATATTTTGATATATAAGAGGTCATTGTACTATAAAAATATCCTGTAAGTTTCTGGGACGGATTACAGCTGCCTTGTAATATCTCTAATACTTTTAGTGTAAGGAAATGTTCAACTGAACAATCTTTTAAAGGTCCTTTCACAAAAACGCATGTTTAAAAAAGTGAGAGAAATTGCAGACAGATTAAAAAAAAAAAAAAAAAAAAATATATATATATATATATATATATATTTTTTTTTTTTTTTACAGAAAGCAGGAGTATCAGTATTTTATAATAATTAAAAAAAAATAAGTATAATAATTATAGGAAATTTCTAATATATTTTTCAGACTTTTCACTTCGTGATTTATAGGCTATGGTTTTAAATAAATGATTGTTTTCTTATTGCTTTTAACTTAGAAATATGACAATGTCTCCAGTTTCTACCTAATGACAGTTGCTGAGAAAACAAAAAAAAGAAGAAAGTTTTTCGTCAGTTTTTATCTTGATTTTTTTTTTTAGCTTATTAGCTTTAGTTTCATTATCTTGAAGCCTTCTTAGAAGTCTGCTGAGGCCCCCTAGTGGGCCCCTGGTTGAGAACCACTGCCCTAGAGCAATTCACCCACAATCCAAGGATAGAAAACGCACACACACGCACACACACACCCACACACCCACACACACACACACACACACACAAAGAGCAACATGGTTCACTTGCAGGGAGATGAGGACAATTTTTAATGGATGTTAATGGAAGAGTGGCCTCAGGACACAGAATAGCCTGCTTTTATGAGAAAACTTTTTGCTTAATGAACTGACTTACTGTTCTGTAATCTTCAGTGCCTTTACTATTAAATATATATATTTTGAGGTGAGCTACTGTTGGAGTCTACAACAACAAAAAAATGCCACTAAGTCACTAATTTTGCAACAGTGTCAAAGACTGCACACACCAAGATGGTTCATTAGTATTACCATAAGGTCTGCTTTCTATATAAAAGAGCTAATTACCAGTTGGTAAAGTCAACGCATCACTGCGGCTTCCTTTGGAAGCTCCAGTTTTTATAGAAAAGGTTTGCACCCTGAAATTCATGCATACACATATTGTCTGAACCGTCCTGAAATATATTATTTTTTTTCCATTATATGACCATAAGAAACACCATTTATGACACAGATCATGACTTATTTTATTGCTGATTTGAAATGTGTTATTGAAATGTGAGTTTGGCAAGTAATTTTTAAAAAATTGTTTGTCCATTCAAACAGATACAAGTTGGTCTTACATGATTGAAATACACTCTTAAAAATGAAGGTGCTTCATGATGCCATAGAAGATCCTTTTTAGTTTAAATGGTTCCATAAAGAACCTTTAACATCAGAAGAACCTTTGTTTCACAAAAGGTTCTCTGTGGGATAGAAGGTTCTTTGGATTATAAAAGAAAGAGATGGTTCTTTAAAGAACCTTTGACTGAATGGGTCTTTGTGGAACCAAAAAATGGTTCTTCTATGGTATCGCTGTGAAGAACCTTTTAAACCTTTTAAAGCGTAGCTTTAGGCAAATGACTCATACTTGATGTACTTAAAGGCATTCATGAAATGCAAATGTTTTATTTAAAGCAATTTGTTGAATGTGTGTTGAGTACAAAGAAGAAACTTCAACTTCAAGTCCAATTTCAGTGCGCTAACAACTGCAGTAGTGCTGGACATATAGCACAAAAGTTATAACTTACTGAATTGGACACACTTTCTGAATAAAAACAGGGTTGCTTCAGGTAAATACTTGGCTTCATAGGAATGGCTTCATAGGAATACACTGGTTCAGTTCATGTTTTGTGTGAAAGGGCATTTAGAATTTACAGTTGCCTGATGAAGAATCAAGAACAGACACCAACCTCTTTGTTCTTCAGTCTCACGCTGTTTCATTCTGCAGGGTGTTGGATTTCTTGTGTTCTCACTGTCCTCTCCCTTCAAGTGTGAATTGTGATTGTTCTGTGGTTGTTCTGATAAAAACAAACAAAAAAGTTACATTTCCAACAGGAAATAATACTGTGGTCTTGAGTTAGTTCAGTCAACTCAGAGTTTGACTATGAAACTTAGAGTTTATGCTTTTCTACGGACATATGCATGTGAACACATCCATTCTTAACAGAACACAGAATTCCCAGAGTTAAAACACTGTATTGTATTGCTTAATTCTACGTAAATTAAAAAGAAAGTCTGGTTCAACTTAAAAAAAAAAGAAGAAGAAGAAGGAAGGAAATTAAGACTATATTAAGGCTTTAACATGCATTACGCAGGATTTCCTTTAACAAAAATTAAAATGAGTTACTTACATTTTAGACACAATATTGTCCGATTTTGCTCTACAGTCGACGAAAATTGTTTCAAACAAATTCACAGCAGAGCTGTTGCATGTCTTCAAGCAACACATGATAGTGAGTACCCCCCAAGCGAATCCTATGACCCCTTCTTAGGTTACTTCTCAATTGAATAATGCATCCTAGTGAGGTTGTGTCCTTCCTAGACCAGTCATTTTAAAGCTTCTATGCTGGCCGACACCCACCTCCCACTCCCCTAAATCCCAAACCATTGAAAATACCTGAACCCCCTGTTTAGCATTGGGTCGTCCACACCTCAGATTTGCCAAAGTCTCCAAAAATGGGTGTGTACAGCAGTGGAAACGGTGTAGAGCAGGCATATTCACATGGCGGACCGCGGTCCGGGTCAGGACCCCCGCTTGGTTCCAACCGGACCGCGATACATAAATGACAACGGTAGCAACTTTTTTGCCATTTCGTGAGCAGCGCGTCAAAACATCGGGGCTATACACACCTAACGCACTCAGAGCGGTTTACAGTAATGATCTTTTGGCGCTATATCCTCTAATATTTTCATTTCGAGCCAAACATGCTTCATGCAACCCTTTCCCGTGTGAATTGCTTCTTTATAAAAATGCTAAAGCGCTGCAGACGACTCAGTTATTTGAACAACAGTAGTAGAAACACGACAAGCGGCAAAATACATTGATAGTTTAGCAGAAAACAGCAACGCTGCAAATAGTTATTTTTACCTATCATTTATGACTCTGACTGTGCAAACCAGGTTTGTGAAAAGACATTTTTTCACAAAGACATTTGTTATAATTGGGAAATTTATTTGTAGATGGCAAGGAAAGACAACATAAACTTTTCAATTACTAGTTAACTTTGTTTTCTGCGCATGCTGAGAGCGTTTTGATTGTGTACATGATCTGTTTGTTTTTCAGCAGAAACATACTTTAAGCAAAATATAAAAATGGACTTGACTTAAAGAGGAAAACTCTGAACGCCCATTTTCTGTGCTTTCTGTCTTATGTATTGAAATGTAGAATTTATAATAATTAGATTGAACATCTGATCTTACCTTTTAATATTATCTAATTTAGCTCAGCTGATGAAATATTTTATTTGCTAATTTATTATTTAAACAGAATTCTCAGACGCCACTGTTCTTTGGCTCTCTCTCTATATATATTGTCCAGACATCTGCTGGGTGGGGAGACACGCATGCAGCAAACAGCAATATATCTGAACATTAGTGGTATCTTTTGACATTTGACATAAAGACATTTTGAGCTGTATTTTTCCCAGGTTTCCAAATTTATTTAAGTAATAAAGTTACAGTTTATTTATTTTTTATTTTTATTTTTTTTCCCAGAAACCTTAACTTAAGATCTGAGGACACGAATAAGCAATCAATTACTTTTTACGTGCACCACATTTAAAACCATTCTTTTTTTTTTCTTCTTTTTAAATAATTGAATTAATAAATAAATAATAAAATATAAATGAATTAAAAAAACAAAAATTATTTTAAAAAAACATAGTATTAAAAGGTGTTTTTATTTAGTAACAGAGCATCACATAGTTTTAGGTTTTAGTGCTATTGTTACTAACATGACACCAAATCTAATCTTCACACACACACACACACACTTTTACAGCCTCCAAAAACTTCTTTTTCACTTCATACATACACAGATATGTAGATGGCCAGTCATTCAGACAGCAATCAGCATCCCAAACATTCTTTTGTCTCTATACATACACAAATCGCTGCATTAATGTCCGACCATTTAGACAGCAATCAGCCTACAAAAACAATCCATACATACGTTCCTTTGATATGGCCGGCCATACAGAGAGAAGAATAAATAATATGAATAAATGAATAAATAAGCTTTCCATTGATGTATGGTTTGTTAGGATAGGACAATATTTGGTCGAGATACAACTATTTGAAAATATGGAATCTGAGGGTGCAAAAAATCTAAATACTGAGAAAATCACCTTAAAAGTGACGAAATTAATATTACTAATCAAAAATCAAAAAGTTTTGATATATTTACAGTAAGAATTTTACAAAATATTTTCATGGAACATGATCTTTACTTAATTTCCTAATGATTTTTGGCATACAAGAAAAATGAATAATTTTGACCCATACAATGTAACTAATTAGAATAGCTGTTTGAGTCAAATATGACTTGTCTAGGTTGGCCAGTTTTAGAAATTGTATGCCTTTTATGGTTTACATCATTATTATTATTTTACAGTATATGCATAAAGCCATAATACGAAGGAGCAAAATACACCAGTAAAAGTTTTTACAACGACATTGTTTTTTCCCCCACCATATGAGGACATAAATTTTTCTGGAAAGCTGTGAACTTAAGGACATGTTAACAGACAAAAATTGCACTGTGAAATTTCACAAATCTGAATATTCCATTTAAATATAGTATGACCCTTCAGTTTTTAAAATTATTAAATGAAATAAAGTGATCCAACTACAGAACAGTGAGAAATTATACATATGAAACGTGACAATGCGATTGTGTTGTTATTCCATACATCTACAATACAATCAGACATATGTGATGTTTGCAAAGAATGGAGGTTCTTGGGGAAAATGTAGCCTAGTCACTAATATTTTGTAATATAGTCTTAATTTATTTCTTAATTTCTGTAGCTCACTCATTGGTTCCCACACAAATAACATTTGCCGTGACATTTCCTTTGCAGCATTTTATCTAATATGGCCTTGTGAAACTACGTATCAAACTCAACTGAGTTGTATAAAGTCCATTTACTTAAGAATGGTGCATGACTGCAACCACATACCCTATGGAAGTGCTCTGCATCCGGTGTAACATCTGTGTAGCTCCGATCTCACACGTTCCTCTCGTCTATTGGTTCCGCGCTTCATTTTGTTTTTCCGGGTGCGCTCCATCTTCCAGCGCCGACCGAGCAGAGGCAGCAACCGCATCTTCCATCTCGCCGGGAAGTGCTCCAGTAACGGAATATTTTTGTACATCGCGTCGATTCTTACATCCCTTGTGCGTATCTAATTTTTTGTGCTTTCATCAATTGTTTGCATTATAATTTTAATAGGACAGATGTCTGTATTTCAGTCGATAAAGCTCCTGCTTCCAAGGTTTTCACTAGCCTAGCATAGCTGGATCATTTTTGGGTCACGCCCAATTAATAAACTTAACAGTGATTAAATCTGTGAAGTACAGCTACAGATAGTAGATTTGACATATATTTTTAGTGTATGTAATCTTTTGTAGTGCAAGGCTGTTACTGCGTTGCTGTGTGTCCATGTAGGAAATGGTCTATATAACTGTTCCTGCTAATTTCCTGTGGAATTTGGGAATTACACACGTTTAAAATTTGTATCTGTATTTTTTTTTTAATGAAAATTTCCAGATGGCATTCAAGGATATTTAGAGATTGTATCATTGCTAATGCGCTGTTAAAATGTTGAAATGTAAATATGCTTTATGTTTTCTTTAAATGACTTCCTCCTCTTCAGTTCTGAGAAGCTGTCAGAATGACTGACTCCAAGTATTTTACCACCAACAAAAAAGGCAAGTAAAGAGCTTAAATTTGTTAATTTATGCTAATTTAAGAAGAAACCCCCTGAACAATTTACTCACAGTTTATATGATTTATTTATTGTATGAGCACATGTTCAGTTTTAGTATTTTATTCTAATATTAGGAGTCTTGATAGTTTAGTGGTGTAAATATGGGTCCAGATATAATAAAACAATTTTATAATGATCCATGCAAAATAACAACAGAATTCAAAGCCCAACTCCTATAAAATATTTACAATAAAACATTACTTAAAGTTTCACTGTAATAATTACTACAGTGTATTCAGATCCAATTATATACTTTTGCATTATGAACCAAAGCATACATCATTAGTAAGATATTGTCTGAATTCCAGAAAATGTTTTGCATTGATTCAGTCTTCCACTTATTTTGTAGTTTACAGAAGCTAATGAATTTAAACCATCAGCTTTGGACAACAAAGGTTGTGTGGCAGCATATTTTGTGATTCAGAGGCTGGTTACTGTAGTCCTTTAGAAAAATGCACCTCACCTGCGAAACGTGCATAGTTTTCATGGATTTTAAAAACTTAAAGGACAAGCAAATATTTAAAGAATTAGTGAGATAGTACTAAAATAGTAATCAAATATTTCTTTATAGTAAAAAGGAAAATAAACATTTTATTTGACTAAATATAGTGTACCAGTGTGTAAAATAATTGTGAATTTAATGTTTTTAGTCTGTTCCATAAAACTCATATCAGCATCAGTCTCTGAAATCAATCTGAGCTCAGATGAACACTGATTATATTACTCTCTGTTTCAGGTGAAATCTTTGAGCTGAAGGCTGAGCTGAACAATGAGAAGAAGGAGAAGAGGAAAGAAGCAGTGAAGAAAGTCATTGCAGCCATGACAGTGGGGAAGGATGTCAGGTGCTTTGACTGATTTGTTTATTACCATTACAGAATCAGATATGCCCTCTTACTTCCCACATTTCATAAAAATTATTATTTTGACCGTAAGAGTTAGGCTAATAGCTTTTTATCTGCTTCTTTAGTTCCTTGTTTCCAGATGTGGTAAACTGCATGCAGACTGATAACCTGGAGCTGAAGAAACTGGTTTACCTGTACCTTATGAACTACGCCAAGAGTCAACCTGACATGGCCATCATGGCCGTTAACAGCTTTGTCAAGGTAAGAATTGCTGATAAAGGATTAGTTCACTTCCAGAATCATTATTTTCTGATAGTTTACTCACCCCCATGTCATTCAAGATGTTCATGTCTTCCTGTATTTAGTCACAAAGAAATTAAAGTTTTTGAGGAAAACATTCCAGGATTTTTCTCCATATAGTGGACTTTAATGGTGGCCAACGAGCTGAAGGTCCAAATTGGAGTTTCAGTGCAGCTTCAAAGGGCTCTTCATGATCCCAGCCGAGGAAGAAGGGTTTTATCTAGTGAAACGATTGGTTATTTTCATTAAAAATTAAATTTAAATACTTTTTAATCTCAAACACTCATCTTGCCTTTCTCTCCCTGAACTCTGTTTATTCTGACTCAAGACAATTAGGGTATGACGAAAAACTCCAATCGTATTTTCTCCCTCAACTTCAAAAATCATTTTTAAAATCACTTCAAAAACTGCATTTTGGAAGTTCAAAATCGGGCCACCATATCAGTCCATTATATGGAGAAAAATGCTGAAATGTTTTCCTCAAAAACCTTAATTTCTTTTCAACTGAAGATAAAAAGAGATGAACATCTTGGATCACATGGGGGTGATTAATTATTAGGAAATTTTTATTCTGGAAGTGAACCTATCATATTCAGGTGTCCTTTACTTTGAATGTTTACATTTGTAAAATTCCACCAGGAGGTCTAAAGTTGTTCTTTCTTTTTATTTAGGACTGTGAGGATCCAAACCCTCTTATCCGAGCTCTTGCTGTGCGTACAATGGGCTGTATCCGTGTGGACAAGATCACTGAGTACTTGTGCGAGCCTCTTCGAAAGTGTCTGAAGGATGAAGACCCCTATGTGAGGAAGACCGCAGCTGTGTGTGTGGCCAAACTGCATGACATCAACGCCCAGATGGTGGAGGACCAGGGCTTCCTGGATTCTCTCAGGGACTTGATCGCTGACTCCAACCCCATGGTTAGATGCTTTTGATCTTATTGTTCTAAAAGCATACTCCTCCATTCACAATACTTTACTAATATCTGATTTTAACGTAGGTTGTGGCAAATGCAGTTGCTGCTCTGTCTGAGATCAGCGAGTCTCACCCCAACAGCAACCTTCTAGACCTGAATCCTCAGAACATCAATAAGCTCCTGACGGCCCTTAATGAATGCACTGAGTGGGGCCAAATCTTCATCCTGGACTGTCTTTCCAACTACAACCCCAAAGATGAGCGTGAGGCCCAGAGGTGAGAGGATAATAATCTTTGTATCACTGGTTTCTTTATCTCTACAGGTGTTTTTTGTCTAATGTTGTAGAATGTTGTCTCCACAGATTTTGAATCTTTTAGCCAAGGATGTTTTATTTATATAGCACATTTTTCATACCTAGATGAAATTTTAAATAGGCACGATATAGAAAAAAAATTTTTTTTTGCAAAACTAAATTTTTTTTTTTTTGTTTGTTTTTGTTTTCTTGTTTGTAGGGCTCCACAATTTGGCCAAAATTGTGATTACAGCAAATCAATATGACTATTAAATAATGATATTTGATATTATTAATACTGATATCATTATATTATTTATTTATTCTTATTTGTTATTTTTATTATTAAATAAAACATTAAAATGACTAAATACAAACAGAAATAATAAATTTATTTCACAGTACAAATGTAAACCTGCAGTACTAATATTTATTAGCCATTTAAGTTTTATTTTGACTGAAAACTTAACAGAGGCTGTACAGGCAGATATCTTTAGACGTATTTTTAGTTTAGATGTAAATGTGGTAACCAGCATCTAAAATCTTATGAAAACTGGTCTCTTTAATGGAAAATTACAGGTTTTCTTTCTCTCCTGTTACTGTAAATTTGCATTGCAAAAAGCCTGAAGTGGATGAAGCGTGTGTTGTCTGCTTTGACAGGTTGAGCTCAGACATGTCAGGGCAATTTTCTAGCTGGTAAATGTCAACAAGCTGATTCTTGTACTTGTGATTTTCAAAGAAGATTATTTTATTTACCAGGCATATAATAACATTACTGTTTATTTTTAGATTGCAAATAGAACAGAAATAAAAATAATTAGTGCTACATTAGAGTGAGCTGTATGTTATCATTAATTTAATTTCCTCACAGGCTTATTTCAAGATGTTTCATTAGAGCAGATATTTTATTTACATGGTAGTTGCTTTCCTTTTCAGACTGTTATTAAGAGATAAACAGATATTTTTTGGGAGATAAGCCTCTCTGAGAGAAAATAAAGACTTGCTTTAGCTGTACCACTTCTTTGATTCTATTCATAGAATTCATACAATTCATATAGCAGCATGAAGAATTGTTCAGTGCAGGCCATACAAAGTGCTTATGAATTGCTGCATAGATTATAACAAGAAAATTCATAGGAAGATCAAGCATGAGAAAATCAAATCAAGGATTTGGTTTTTAATGCAGGGATTGATTTAATCAGACCAAGGTGTTTCAACAAAACGCACTCATTCCATGTCTTAATGTTTGCCGGTCGTTTTTTGTGATACCCGTATGTCAATTTTATCAGTATGGCTGAAATCACATGGTGAAATGTAGTATGTAAATGTGCTCAAAATGTCAAAAGAAAGTAACATAAAGACTAAATAAAATAGGATCCAGGACAGAACCTTGAGGTACCCCACGCTTCCATTCTGCCCCTGTGATTTTTGCAATGTGGAAAACGCGGACGGAATTGCAGAATCCAGTCATGTATAACGCGGAATGTCATGAAATTTGCCATATTTTGGATGAATAAATCAAAAGTAGGTCAGTACACTTAAATTAAAAAGTGACATGGACTAGTGTCTGTTAATATTAAGGCAAAAAATACTAATCAAACTTATGTGTGAATGAATTGCGCAGATGTGCGGTTTCGTTTACTACACACATACTGAAGCACGCGTGACACTTGCATTGTTTTCAACCTCAGCGCATAAACATGTTAACATAATATCTAGAACTGCTCTGAAAGTCACTTTGTGAGCATTTTGCCATTTCTTTTGAGAAAAACTATCATCATATCATATGCGAACAGAAAAAAATTATTCTTTAAGGAATATTCACTAGAAAAAATATTTACCAGATTTTATTTACCAGAAAAAATGTAAATACACAACACAGTATTTCTGAAAAAGTAATAATATATATATATTATATATATATATATTAATTAATATTTATATTAATTCGAGATACTTTTGATTATTAAAATGGAATCCACAAATTAATGGAACACAGAATTTGGCCAACATCATTTTTGAATTTCATAGGGCCTTAAATTTTTATTCAACTTTTAATAAATTGCTGTTAAATTGTGTAGGTTTCATGATTTTGATTAATTAGACATACTTTTTGATTAATAATTTTTAATTTAACCATCAAAACAGAAAAAAACGGAATGAAAATCTTCAGTCCATTTATAGCAGGATTAATAGGAGGTTTGTCCTCCATGTTTATTTT
The DNA here is from genome assembly GCA_036247105.1 of Cirrhinus mrigala. Taxonomy (NCBI): domain Eukaryota; kingdom Metazoa; phylum Chordata; class Actinopteri; order Cypriniformes; family Cyprinidae; genus Cirrhinus; species Cirrhinus mrigala. The sequence goes on from CM070011.1 coordinate 12,965,357, forward strand.
AATGATGAACAGTTTTGGCAGGAGGAACTTCAATATTGTGAAAATATATCAAAATATTTTTTTTCCTGAAAGTTAATTTAATAAACCAGAGAATTTTTCTGAACTCCCTCTTTCTGTCTCTTTTAGCATCTGCGAGCGTGTGACCCCACGTCTCTCTCATGCTAATTCGGCTGTGGTGTTGTCAGCAGTGAAGGTACTGATGAAGTTTCTGGAGCTCCTGCCTAAAGACTCCGATTACTACAACACTCTTCTGAAGAAGCTCTCTCCTCCCCTCGTCACGCTGCTCTCTGGGGAACCCGAGGTCCAATATGTGGCCTTGAGGAACATCAACCTTATTGTGCAGAAACGGTAGACTGCTGTCCCTATTAAAACTAGCTGTGTTAATCACTCAGTGTCAGTACACGTGTGCACATTCTATATTGTCACTAGATGGCAATATTGTCCAGTTGTCTGTTCGCTGGGCAATTCTAAATTTTTTGACTGAGCCTCAAACGGTGATCTCTCTCTACCTGCAGGCCTGAGATTTTGAAGCAAGAGATCAAAGTGTTCTTTGTCAAGTACAATGACCCCATCTACGTCAAACTGGAGAAACTGGACATCATGATCCGCCTGGCCTCTCATGCCAACATTGCTCAGGTATTTCAAACGATGTTTGACTGTTAGATTTAAAGAATGTTTACAGGATATTCAACAAGAACGCAGTGCATCACATGACTGTTGTCAAGGTCTGAAGTAAATAATGCAAGTTTGGGCATTGAATAATCTGTAGTTTTGTAGTTGCAAAAGAAATCATACACATCATTTATCTTGTAGTTATTGCTTTCCATTTGTATGCACTAGGCGGAAGCAACTGGCAAATCCAGGGCTTTAAAAGTTTAAAATATTAGAGGTATATCTCTGATTATAACTCTAATTAAAGCTGCATTAGTAACATCATTATCTTCAATGATTTTCACTGTCATTTATGTAAATAGAGAGATCACAGTCTCTCTCTGATAGATCCACGCAGTCCCAGATGTAGACAGGATATTGGCAGCAGTGCTTTGAGATTTAGATTTCATTAACTGGAAAATAAATCAACAGTTTATTTCAAATAAAAAATTAAATGTTCAAATGAACATTACATAACACTGCGAAATTAATGAATGTACGAATGGGCTGTTATTTGATTTAGTTATTTTTTTATAAGTATGCATACAAAATACTTAAATATGTGCACTTTTTATACTTTCTAATTGTGCAGTTTGAACTGCAAAGATAAAAAATTCAGCTTCAGTAGAGCTGCATTGTCGATTTGTCCTTCTAATGACACATTGCTCCAAATTGTGCCTAAAAGGAGTATGGTTTCTCTTCAGTTATGGTCTGTCATTGTTTTTAGCAAAAAACACATGCTTAAGCCCGTCAAGCTCTAAGCTGCCTCTTGTAAAATGACAGCTGTGCTTGCACTGCATCTGACAACAAATAGCTTCATTACATTTTATTGTAATGTGTTTTTTTTTCTGTTTTTCATTTACTTATCTTAAAGGAGAAGTCTACTTCCAGGACAGAAATTGACATATAATGTACTCACCCCTTATCATCCAAGATGTTCATGACTTTCTTTCTTCAGCCATAAAGAAATTATGTTTTTTGAGAAAAACATTTCCGCATTTTTCTCCATATAATGGATTGATATGGTGCCTTGATTTTGAACTTCCAAAATGCAGTTTAAATGCGGCTTCAAGCAATCCCAAATGTGGTTGTAAATGATCCCAGTTGAGGAAGAACGGTTTTATCTAGCGAAACGAACTGTTATTTTCATAAAAATAATACAATTTATATTCTTTTTAAAGTGCCCCTATTATGGATTATAAAAGGTTCATATTTTGGTTTTGGGAGTCCCCAACAAGAAGTTTACATGCATGCAAGGTCAAAAAACACTTTTATTGTCTTATAATATGCATTTATTTTTACCTTATTTGCTCAACGACTCCCAAATGGTTCGTTAAAACGAATCATTTGTCCAAACCACTCCTTTGCGTGACACTAATCTGCAGTGATTGGTCCGAAGACCCAGTCTTTTGTGATTGGTTTAACGTTACTGCGTGCAGCGAATTTCAAACACAGAACGCCCATCACCGTTACTCTAGCCCACAACTCGGTGTAAACAACAACACCCAAACAGCCATAGTATATGTGTCAACCAATGCAGAAACTTATTGATTAAGCACTGCAGCTTGTACACCAACGTATTGTTCTATTCTTTATCAGAACTTCAAGTAATAATAACAACAAACATTCACTATTCATCAACACGTTTCTAGACAACAGCGAGTGAACAGATAAAGCTGTCAGCCGGTTAGCCAGAGACCTACGAGCTGCGCGGAGCGAACACAACACACACACACACACACACACACACACACACACAGACAGCTAAATACGTATTTTGCATGATACAGAGTAACGTTACATGAGAGCAACAAGTTTTAAAGGATTACTCCACTTTCAGAATAAAAATGTCCTGATAATTTACTCACTCCCATGAGCGATATAGGACGATTTTGAACGATGGCTAGAAACTGCAACCATCAATTATTAATCACACTTACAGTTAGAGGTTCGGAGGAGCAAGCCGGTCCAAATAAACTGGGCACTGATCCGTCTTTTAAGAGCAAGCCTTTGGTGAATCCCGCATTGTACTTAGGATACAGCGTCTTCTCGACATGACGTTAACCACATTGAAATTTTACTGTGTTTGTGGGCAGGCGAGTTGTTCGCGACGTGGGCGGACATTATGCAAATGTGTTACTTTGTGACGTGTGGCCGTAACAGAAAAAGATTTGAATTCCTGACGACTCATTCAGGCAATTGTGAACCGACACTTTTTTTTGATAGACAATAACTTTATTTATCGTGCACTGTCGGCATCACAACTTTGTAGATTTTATGTTCACATACAGCTACATGACAACACTGCATGAAAGGTCATATTTAAAAAGGCATAATAGGAGCACTTTAATGTCAAACGCTCGTTTTGTCTCACTCTGCCTGAACTGTTTTTTTCCGGTTCATGACAGTTAGGGTATGTCAAAACATTCCCATCTCATGTTCTCCCTCAAATCTTCTTATATCGCTGTTTCCCCTTTTTTGTTGAGGGTGTTTGATCTTCTTTGCATGTTCACTTTGCAAAGACTGGGTTGTTATTTCTTCAGCGATGTAGGATGATTTTGAAATGATTTTTGAAGTTGAGGGAGAAAATACGATTGGAGTTTTTCGACATACCCTAACTGTCTTGAGCCAGAATACACAGAGTTCAGGGAGAGCAAGGCAAGATGAGCGTTTGAGATTAAAAAGTATTTAATTTTTTAATTTTTTTTTTTAATGAAAATAACCGATCGTTTCGCTAGATAAGACCCTTCTACCTCGTCTGGGATCATTTGCAACTGCATTTGGGATCATTTGAAGCTGCATTTAAACTGCATTTTGGAAGTTCAAAATTGGGGCACCATATCAGTCCATTATACGGAGAAAAATCCTGAAATGTTTTCCTCAAAAAACACAATTTCTTTATGACTGAAGAAAGAAAGACACGAACATCTTGGATGACAAGGGGGTGAGTACATTATCTGTAAATTGTTATTCTGGAAGTGGACTTCTCCTTTAAGCCCATCAAGCTCTAAGCTGCCTCTTGTAAAATGACAGCTGTGCTTACACTGCATCTGACAACAGATAGCTTATTTATATTTTATTCTGATGTGTCTTTTTTCTGTTTTTCATTTACTTATGTGAAGTCATTTAGCTATTTATCCCATAAATGTTCATTTGTTAGCTGCTAACATCAGAGTCTTTCCAAACTTTTCCTCCCAAGCTTATAACCTTGTGAGAGACAGAGTTATCCATTCCCTGTTTTTGTCTTGTGGAGGTCATTCAGGCTTTCATTTCATTTTCTTTAGAAATCCATTAAAAATTATGTTGATTTCTGTAGGTACTGGCTGAACTGAAAGAGTATGCCACTGAAGTGGATGTAGACTTTGTTCGGAAAGCCGTTCGAGCCATCGGCCGTTGTGCCATCAAAGTGGAGGTATGTCTTGCCTCATTATTCAGTCCTATATACAGGAATCTGTTTGTATGTCACCTCATTCCACAGAGAAATGTCCTTATTGCTTTTTCATGATTGAAGTGCTGTAGTGCTGTGATGAGTTTCGTCATTGTGACTTTTCTTTGTTTTCTTGTTTTCTTTTGTATTTGTGTGTACAGCAATCAGCTGAGCGCTGTGTTAGTACCCTGCTGGACCTCATCCAAACTAAAGTCAATTACGTCGTGCAAGAGGCCATTGTGGTCATCAGGGACATCTTCCGCAAATACCCCAACAAGTCAGTTCACAGCACTCATCTCAACTATTTTTATTGAAACTTTTTATTACTGAATGAAATCGCGCTTGTCTCTTCCACCACTTGGGATTAATTTTTTCCACTGAGCTTGTCACAGTGTATTCTATGGAAGCCCATCTCAACCACTGAATAAAAAATAAAGAAAGGTAATTGCAACTTTTTATCTCACAATTCTGACATTTTTTTTCTTGCAGTTGCAAGTTTACATCTCGCAATTCTGACTTTTTTTCATAGAATTGTGAGATACAACCTCGCAATTGTGAGTTATAAAGTCAAAATTGTGAGATATAAGCTTGCAATTCTGAGAAATAAAGTCAGAATTGCGAGATATGAACTCACAAATGTGACTTTTTTCTCAGAATTGCGTGATATAAACTCGAAACTGAGACATACTCGCAGTTTTGAGAAATAAAATCACAATTCTGTCATATTCTGACTTTTTGAGTTTTTATCTTGCAACTGTGAATTTTTTTTCTCAGAATCTCACCAAAAAGTCAGAATTGCAAGATATAAACTTGCAAATCTGCCTTTTTTTCCTCAGAATTGTGTGATATAAACTCACAATTGCAAAAAAAAGTCAGAATTGCAAGATATAAACTCACAATTGTAGGGGAAAAAAGTCAGAATTGCGAGATATAAACCTGCAAATGTGACTTTTTCTCAGAATTGCACGATATAAACTCGTCAGCATTGCGAAACAAACGCAATTCTGAGAAGTAAAGTCTCGCAATTATATTGTGCAATTGTGACTTTTTTCTCAGAATGGCGAGTTTATATCTTGCAATTCTGACTTTATAACATGCAATTGCGAGTCAAGTCAGAATTGGGAGATATAAACTCACAATTCTGATAAGATCAGTCTTTTTTTCATCAGTCTCAAATTTGGAGTTTATAACTAGCATTGCGAGTTTACATCTCACAAAAAAGTCAGAATTGCAAGATATAAACTCGCTGTTGCTCGAAAAAAGTCAGAATTGTGAGATATAAACTTGCAGTTGTGCAAAAAAGTTAGAATTGCAAGAAATAAACCTGCAAATCTGTCTTTTTTCTCATAATTGCGTGATATAAACTTGCAATTGCGAGTTATAAAGTCAGAATTGCGAGACAAGCTCACAATTCTGAGAAAATCATATTCTGACTTTTTTCTCAGAATTGTTTATATCTCGCAATTGTGATTATTTTTGAATTTTTTTTTATTTTTTGGTAAGTTTATATCTTGCAATTCTTTTTTTCCCCCTCAAAGTTGGACTTTATCGCAATTATCTCACAATTGCAAGTTTATATCTCACCAAAAAGTCAGAATTGTGGGATATAAACTTGCTATTCTGACTTTTTTTTTCTCAGCATTGTGTGATATAAACTCGCGAGAAAAAGTTGGAATTGCGATATGTAAACTTGCAGATCTGACTTTTTATTCAAAATTGCACAATATAAACTCACAATTGCGAGAAAAAAGTTGGAAATGCAAGATATAAACTTGCATATCTGAAAAAAAAAGTCGCAAATCTGAACATTCTCAGAATTGTTTATATCTCACAGTTGTGACTTTTTCCTCAGAATTGCGCGTTTATATCTTGCTATTCCAACTTTCTAACACGGAATTGTGAATCAAGGCAGAATTGTGACGCACTTGCAATTTGAGAACATATTAGAATTTTTTTCCCCTCGAAACTGGGCTTTATATCTTTATATATTTTTTTTTCTCAGAATCGTGAGATATAAACTTGCAATTGCAAGAAAAACGTCAGGATACAAACTTGCATTTGTGAGAGAAAATCAGAATTCTGACTTAATTTCTCAGAATTGCAAGTTTATCTCACAATTCTGACTTTATAACTTGCAATTAAGCGTTTATATCTCAATTCTGAGAAAAGGTCAGAATTGCGAGTTTGTATCACACAATTCTGGGGAAAAAATAATTGTGTGAAGAATTGTGAAATAAAAAGTCACATTTTCCATACAGTATTTTTATTCAGTGGCAGAAACAGGCTTCCATAGCATTCTGGTATTGCATGTTCTGTAACGAATACATTCTGTGCTCCCTTCAATTTCGACTAAATTGAGTTGTCTTAGGATTATTAAGCAACCTCCTATTTGGAACAGCCTTATGTGTGGAGCCCTCCTGTGATCTTTAAAATGCTGTGTATGCAACTCACTGGGTTTTGGAAAGGAGTATATATAAATAAGTCCATGTAGAATGAAAGAACACATAACTAAAGGGCAGCTGAAACACTTCTCTGTTGTCTGCGCAGGTATGAGAGCATAATTGCCACTCTGTGTGAAAACCTGGACTCTCTGGATGAGCCAGACGCTCGAGCTGCCATGATATGGATTGTGGGTGAATATGCAGAGCGTATCGACAATGCAGATGAGCTCCTGGAGAGTTTCCTTGAGGGTTTTCATGATGAAAGCACTCAGGTTTGATATTGTTTTTTTGTTTTAGTTTGGTTTGGTTTAGTGTTCTTTTTTCTATTATGGTGTTTATTCTTTTCTATAAAGTACATAGTTTGTTTAAAAGCAGGGATCTGATTCAGTATCCACTGCATTGTTGCTTTCAGGTCCAGTTGACCCTGCTGACAGCCATAGTGAAGCTGTTCCTGAAGAAACCCTCAGAGACTCAGGAGTTAGTTCAGCAAGTGCTCAGTCTGGCCACTCAGGTGAGATGATGAAGATGTGTTTGGGAATTAAAAACCATATTTTTACACTATAACTTCATATTAACAGCTGGCACAAAAATACTGTTAACAAATGCTTGCACACTGTATCTGCATCTATTTGTAATGAAACACAATTGCAAACTTATGCTCATCGCATGCAACGTTGTTTTTCCATCAGCATCAGTACACATTCATATCATAAATATTACATTCACATGCAGATGATGGATAATAGTGTTGCATCTCAGAAGGAGCTCAGTGTCTGGCTGTCAGTGTCACGTTTTAATTTCCATTCACACTGTTCTTTTTTCATCTCCGTAGGACTCTGATAACCCTGACCTGCGTGATCGTGGCTACATCTACTGGCGTCTGCTGTCCACTGACCCTGTGACCGCTAAAGAGGTTGTGCTGTCTGAGAAGCCTTTGATTTCAGAGGAAACAGACCTGATCGAGCCCACCCTGTTGGACGAGCTCATCTGCCACATTGGCTCGCTGGCCTCCGTCTACCACAAACCCCCCAATGCCTTTGTGGAAGGAAGCCACGGCATTCACCGCAAACATCTGCCCATCCAGCACGGCAGGTACTAAGTCGGCTAAACCTGAACATTTCATTGGCTAAAAAATCTCTTTGTGAGTGTGTTTAAAAAGTTTAATAATCACAAAGAAATCGAAATCACTAAGTCACGTTAAAGATCTGGCATCCCTGTTATTTGTTTGATTACTATGTGTGATTCTATGTTTTTCAAAAAGGATGTCTGAATCAGTCTCAGTCAAGTAATACAATGGGGGACTCATTGAAAGTAGTGCCACACAGAACCTACGTTATCCTCTCTCCACTAGAGCAATGAAGAATTCTTTGTTCACTTGGTGTTACCCATCAGTGTGTATCATCATTCTTTTGTAGCATCGACACCGGGGAGAGTCCAGTCAGTGCCGGCCCAGCTGCTTCCATCGATCAGCCCCAAGTTATTCCATCTCAGGGTGACCTTCTGGGAGACCTTCTTAATCTGGACCTCGGTCCCCCCGTCAACGTGCCACAGGGGTCTTCCATGCAGATTGGCGCAGTGGATCTACTCGGAGGTGGTCTTGACAGTTTGGTGCGTGTTCTTATCTTATAATTCTCTGTTTCTGTTGGTGGATTTTAGAATTGTGTATATTTACCAACACCCTTATTTTAACTATTCACAGTGATAACCATACTTTCCACCAAAGTTACCTCAGTTACTAACTACAAGGAAACATAGTTATTTCAGTGAAAAAACATTAAATGTGAAATGTAACGTGGAGTTCTGGGAATGTCAATTTATTTTTTTTCACTGTAAATTATGTGTTCTTTTTCACTTCCAAATCTATATTTTACCTTAAAATGATATAAAATGTCCAATACAGTTTTTCACTATATATAGTAAGGGAACCTACCCTTAACCAGTTAATAGGTTCTTACTGTAGCATTTTTACAGTCTTCTCTTTTACCTTTAAAATCACAATCATTTTTTACAGTGATTACTTTCTTAGTACTCTCTTTGTACTATAGTAAGTAGGGATGGAACAATGCAGTTAGTCCACGGTTCAATACGTACCTCAGTTTTTAACCACGGTTTTCGGTTCGGTTCTGATATCTTGCCACTTCAGCGTGTGAAGTGTGGTGTTTTTTTTTTTTCCGCAACAAATTAACAAAATACTCCTGTAAACCTCTGTACACTGGAAAAAGCGTGCTTAATTTTTTTTTTGAGAGAGGTATTATTTTTCGATTTTTACACAAAATAGAATGGGTTTCATTTATACTGGACACCAGAGGGCGCCCTCGTGCAGAAAATCCACATATGCTCAAAGAAGTATCACTGATAACTTTCCGTTCCAGCTTCTCTAATGGATAAAGGCATCGCTATTGCTGTAACTGAATAAAAACAAGATATAACTTTAAACGTTTTGAATGATGAAATGTAAGGACATGTACATGTGTATTTTCATAAGCCATTGCTAATCAGATTACACAAAATATAGTATAGAATTTATTGTCTGCCCCATTCTGTGATAGGAATTAACATCTGATCACATAAGGAAGTTATTTCAAACACTCCACTGATGTTGTGAATTAAAAACAAGTTATAATGGTTTTTTTTATAACTTTGGTTTTTATAACTCTTTTGTTGGACAACAGGTTTAGAAAGGCTTATCATTGCATGTCATTAGAAGGGAAGATGATCTGCGTGTTTTGCTTTTTCAGATATAAGCGGGGAAGCGTTTCCTCATTTCAGCATGTGAAATCGCGGGCACACATACAGCAAATTCCGACAGAAATAAAACAAGGAAGTTGTTTAAATCCAACCGCAATTCACAAGCTCGTATTGAACTGTGGATGTTGTACCGAATTGTTCGATATTATATTGAGAATTGTGACATCCCTAATAGTAACTATGGTATTTTGCCAGAAACTATGTTTACTTAATTTCAGGATATAAAGGGAGTGCTTTTTTTTTGTAGACAAAACAGTCGAAATATTTGTATTTTTTTTTTTGTTGTTGTTTTTTGGCACACTCAGATTCCAGATTTTCAAATAGTTGCCAATCTCAGCCAATTATTATTTATCCTAACGAACCATACATCAATTAAAAAGCTTATTTATTCAGCTTTTAGATGGTGTATAAAGCTCAGTTTCAAAATATTTACCCAATTTATGATTGGTTTTGTGGTCCAGGGTCACATTTTACTCAATTTTTCAGTAATTTAATTTTTTTCAATAATTACACATTTAATAGGTTTTGTACTTATATTGCATTTAAAGTGAGCTAAAATTTGAAATTCAACAGGATTTACCACAATCATGTCCTCAGATGTACCCATGTAGCTGTTTTTAGAGTGACCAGTGTTTTCTTTCAAGTTCACTAGTTTCTCTGGAGCTTGTGCTCAGCCTGGATAGCATGTTCACTGGTGCAGGTGTGGTTTAGAGGTTTTAGGGCACTCCACTCAGCAAGAGATGATTGCAGCAGTATATTTCACATTTGAGCGATAACCACACTTGTTACCATGGCCACCACGTTTCACAAGCTTCTGCCTGATGACAGTGAACAGCAAAGTGAAGACTCTCAGGGTGAGATAGCAGCGAGGTCAGCGCTTCTTAACTGGAATGTGAATGTGAATGCGTAAGCGTTCTGACTTCCAATCAAGTGCTCATCATTTATTGACAGTGCTGAATGCTGCTTGGTACTGCAAATCCCAACTTGAGTCATAATGTTGTAAACTGAAGGATTATCTTGACTATTCATAATGGAAAGGATTTCTTTGCTCTTTTGATATTAGAGTTGTACTATGGAGACATATAGTGGGTCCATAAGTCTCAGTCTAGCGTGCCTGTCCTTTCAAAATGACATGCTGCGGAATTATGGAATGTGGCCCCTTTAATATTGTTTGAGCATTGGTTGTGGCGCTGCTGCAGGACCGGCATGTGTTGAAGTGGAGAGGCTGTGGTATATGAAGTGTTCTGTCTCTGTTTGAGAGCTCAGAAGTGTTATATCATACCAGCCACAGGCCTTGCTCTCCTAAACCCAGTGCAGCCACAGCACTAGAACCCCAGGGCTGAATGTCTTGCCGCCTTTTGCACAGTCACCAACCCACACAAAATCTTCAGCTCAAAACACACGTACACAGTTCTTGAGGGAAGTAAAGAGAAGATTTACATTTTTGGTCAGGATCTGTGTGAATCTCAATGTTCATTCTCTCTGAAAGGACAGAGTAAATTGAACACGCTGAGAAATATTTATGATAACACTTCAGTTTAAGGTGTAGTTACAGTTGAGGTCAAAAGTTAACATACACCTTGTAGAATCTGCAAAATGTTTTTTTTTTAACCAAAATAAGAGGGATCATACAAAATGCACAATATCTTTTATTCAGTACTGACCTGAATAAGATATTTCACATAAAAGATGTGTACATATAGTCCATTAGAGAAAATAATAGTTGAATTTATAAAAAATGACCCTGTTCAGAAGTTTACATACACTTGATTCTTAATACTGTGTTGTTACCTGAATGATCCAGAGCTGTGTTTTTTTGTGTAGTGATAGTTGTTCATGAGTCCCTTGTTTGTCCCTAACAGTTAAATTGCCTGCTGTTCTTCAAAAAAATCCTTTAGGTCCCACAAATTCTTTGGTGTTTCAGCATTTTTGTGCATTTGAACCCTTTCCAACAATGACTTTGAGATCCATCTTTTCACACTGAGGACAACTAAAGGGACTCATATGCAACTATTGCAGAAGGTTAAAACGCTTACTGATGCTTCAGAAAGAAAAACTGTGCATTAAGGACAATTAACTGTTCAGGACAAACAAGGAACTCATGAACAACTATCACTAAACAAAAACAAACAAACAAACAAACAAAAAAACACAGCTGTGATCATTGAGGTAACAACGCAGTATTAAGACTCAAATGTATGTAAACTTTTACACAGGGTCATTTTTATAAATTTAACTATTCTCTTGTGGACTATTTGTAAATGTCTTTTATGTGAAATATCTAAATATTTAGGTCATTACTAAAAAAAAATAACATGCATTGTGTATGATCACTCTTATTTTGCTAAAATAATTAACATTTTTCAGATTTTGCAAAGTGTATGTAAACTTTCGACCTCAGCTGTACATGTTGCATGTACTTACAATAGTAATAACAGTAAATTATGTATAATTACAACTACTTAACCCTAAACTTAACAAGGTAGCACTTTATTTTAGTCTTGTTCCACATGTACAGATTATGTAAAAAGACCAGGTGTTACCCAATGAAAAAAGACCAGTACACTATAATTTTTGCTTCCAGAGAATTTTATTTTAATGAATTGCAATGTTTCGACCACAAACAATCTTCGTCAGGCTTTGAATTGAGAGCCTTAAAAATTAACCTTTTTACCGTCGTTCAGCAAAATACCTTCTTTTGTGCTCCACTAAAGAAAATTGTACTGTCTGGAATGACATGAGGATGAATAAATGATGACAGAATTTTCATTTTTGGGTGATGTGTCCCTTTAATGAATATTTTGGGAAATATTGCATGGACATGCCAGGATCTTCACATCCAGAAACAATTTGTTCATTCCTTTTTTTTTTTTTTTTTCCTGGAGCCACAAAAGGCCTATTTCCTCCTCCTTGTGAATAATTGGATTTGTCAAGCAGGCTTCTCGCAGGCATCTCCAGCATGGCACATGTGAAGCGTTTATATCTGGGCAGCGCAGGTGCTGCCCCTCAGTGCAATCTTCTCCCAAATTGGAGGAGTTACTGTGTCACAGCTTTGCACGGGTGCCCTGTACAAACCAGGATAGATTCACATGCCACTTGCTGTGTGAAGATGCTGTTCAGGCCGTGTTGAACAGGGTAGTAAGGAAAGCTGTTGCGATCATGTCTCTAGACTAGTGATATACTCATAATTGAGTTTCACTGCTCAGTGATGCTCCTGATAAACCATTCCTCTGCCAAATGACAAAACACAGGTTGTGAGCCTTGAGATGTGCTACAGCCAGCAGTTAAATCAGTATTTGCAGTTGAGAAAAGTTGAGGTGACATGAGAAAATTTCTTTATATTATTAATGTTAAAAACAGTTCTGCTTCTTAATAATTCTGTGCAAACCATGATGCTTTTTTTTTTTTTTTTAGGATTCTTTCATTAATAGAAAGTTCAAATGAACCGCATTAATTCGAAGTAGAAATCATCATAGTTGCTTTTACTGTCACTTTTGATCAATTTAATTTAAAGGAGAAGTCCACTTCCAGAACAACAATTTACAAATAATTTACTCACCCCCTTGTTATCCAAGATGTTCATGTCTTTCTTTCTTCAGTCGTAAAGAAATTGTTTTTTGAGGAAAACATTTCAGGATTTTTCTCCATATAAATGACTGATATGGTGCCCTGATTTTGATGCTGTTTAAATGCGCCTTCAAACGATCCCAGATGCGGTTGTAAACGATCCCAGCCGAGATAGAAGGGTCTTATGTAGCGAAACGATCGGTTATTTTAATAAAAATAATACAATTTATATACTTTTTAATGTCAAACGCTCCTCTTGTCTTACTCTGCCTGAACTGTTTTTGTTCCGGTTCATGACAGTTAGTGTATGTCGAAAAACTCCCATCTCATGTTCTCCCTCAACTTCAAAATTGTCTTATATCGCTGTTTTACCTTTTTTGTTAAGGGTGTTTGATCTTCTTTGCATGCTCACTTTGCAAAGACTGGGTCGGTACTTCTGCAGCGATGTTGGATGATTTTGAAGTTGAGGGAGAAAATACGATTGGAATTTTTCGACGTACCCTAAGTGTCTTGAGTCAGAATACGCAGAGTTTAGGAAGAGGAGCGTATGAGATTAAAAAGTATTTAAATTCTATTTTTTTTTTTTTTATGAAAATAAACGATCGTTTCGCTAGATAAGACCCTTCTTCCTCGGCTGGGATTGTTTGAAGCCACATTTAAATTGCTTTTGGAAGTTCAAAATCAGGGCACATATCAGTCCATTATATGGAGAAAAATGGAGAAATGTTTTCCTCAAAAAACATAATTTCTTTACGACTGAAGAATAAAAAGGCATGAACATCTTGGATGATTTAAGGTGGGTCTGAGGTAAGACGCTCATGTCAATCAACTGGCTCGATTTGAAAAAGGGGATATTATTTTGACAGATTATTTAAAAACCACTGCATGGATTTTTATCATTATAGGGTAGATGTGTACATACACTGCCAACACACATTGTTAAAACAACATGTAAAAGTGAACTTCGAATCCGATGACCCCTTTAAAAAAATTAAGTTTTGCATATCCTTAGTTGAGATTATTTTGTACTATATGCATGTTTTTGCTAGAACACACACACACAAAGAACTCTAAACAAAGTATTTGTCAAAAATGAAATATGGCGTAATAATTCTTATTGGGTCTGCCACTGACTACTAATGCTAAATGTAAGTATTTGAAATGGACTGGAGTATACAAGATTTATAAAGAATTGTCAAACATTGTCAAACATGTCATTTTTTTTTCCCATTCCACCTAATTGTTAAACCTGTTCACAACTTGCAGCTAGCACAAAGCTTTGTATTCAAATGAATGTACTCCTGCTGACTAAATGAGTCATTCCAATAAAATACCAACATGTTCGTCATCCTTGTCAAGGAGACAGTGTCCAGAGCTGAAGAATGTTAAACACTGAACAGTCTGCTGAACCATCTGACTGCTCAAGGTCGTGAGTTTTTTTTAAAGAGACGAACACTGCAGACTCAGCACCCGAAGGGATGCATTTTGACACTCACCGTCTCAACTGCCTTTTTAGCTCGTACCAGATTTAAATTGACATTTAGCTGGTCGGGGACACTAAGTCTGTGTCTAATCTGAATCACATTATGAATCAGAAAACATCAAGTGTTTTTTTTTCTCCATTGAGATTTGGTGCAGTATATTTGCGTTTGACACAACCATCCATTTCTCCCAAACCTTAAGTGTTGCCCGTTACACTTTACGGCTCAGCTTGTGATTTGTGTCCTGCTGAGTGTGAAGCTGTAAGGTTGTTTAATCCTGCTCATTTTCTCACTGAGAAAATCAAGGTGGCTGTACGGCTGAAGGTCAGTAATAGGAATGTAGTCTGAGAGAAAGAATTTACTTGTTTTAGTCATCATAAAATCAAAGTTGTTTGCTTTCTGATTGCACATTTAGAGTATTTTGTTCCAAACAAAAATAAATATTTGTCTTTTATCAAAATTTAATGCTTTGGTCCACTGAAACATGTTTCCTTCATCACTGTCACCAAAACTCTCCGCCTGTTATAAAAACATTTCCACAGTCCAATTAATGTCAATGGATAAATAGTCTTGACCTGCTTTTATAATATTTTTCTTATTCATTTTTGTATTATACAGTAAAATAGCTCTTGTAGCAATATTTCTTTGTGTCATATCGTTCAGAAAGTTTTGTGGATTTAGTGAATTTTATTTTATTTTTTTAAACTTTGTAACTTCACTCACAAATCAGTTTTTTCTTAAATTCCACAACTTTTGCTAACACATGAGCTGAATTGTTGTTTTTAGCCTATAAAAAATATCACTGCTCAGCTTCAGTTCTATCTACCATGATGGGGGGTCGGCAGCAGTAAGCGCCTGTAATGTAGTAGCACCGCTCAACTCTTCCTTCCCGCAGGGACGCCTCTGTCATCAGCTTCACTCATCTCAGTCTTGGTCCACAGCTGAATTAATGGCAGCGGGTGTCTCGGAGATTACATTTTCAGGTTGATTTTAGCCATGGCAAAAACAAAGTAGAAAATAGCAGGCTTTAAAAGTTGTTTGTGCTATCAGTTCCTTTGTAAACAGGAAAACCGTGTTATTAATGGATCCTTGACGTGTGTCTCTGTCTCTCTCATGTTGTTTGTTGGCCTGGAAATGGGTCTTCTGTTCTCTGTTGTAGCTCGGGGGAGATCTGGGAGGAGGTGTTGGGGGCAGTCCTGCAGTAAGTGAGCTCCTCTCTCTCCGCTCGTATCCGTCTGTCCGCACTCAGCATGTCGTGTGCTATTTATGATTCTTAATAGCTTGTATAGAGTAGACACCTAGCTGTGTGTTCTGCTTTGTTTCCTTTTTTTTGCATGCAAAAATCCATCCTGCTTTGAGGTGATATGATGTTCAACTCTAAGGACTTCTGTTAACACAACTTCTATTATTTGTCTTTTAAAATGCTGGTGTTTTTTTTTTTTTTGGTCTCTAAATGCTTTGTTTTTCCTTGCACTGCTTCTATTTAGACTGCTGGTCAAAAGTTTTGAATAATAAAGATTTTTAAAATGTTTTTAATAATTGAGATTTTTAAAATTGTTTTTGAAAGAAGTATCTTATGCTCATCAAGCCTGCATTTATTTGATTAAAAATAAAATATTATTATTGTGAACTATTAAAATGTAATATATTTTAAAATATAAAATGTATTCCTGTGATGGCAGAGCTGAAATTTTAGTAGCATTACTCTAGTCTTCAGTGTACGATGGCATTTTAGTGCCACGTTAAAAAAAAAAAAAAAAAATCTAAGATTACAAGATTAAAGTCGTAATATTTTGAGAATAAAGTCGAAATATTACAAGAATAAAGTCAAAATAATACCACAATCTTTCAGGCCACATTAAAGAGCGTGAAAAACATTGTTTGTATTTTGCTATAAAAAAGGCTTTTATCTCGTAATTGCTACAAATTAATTCTCATTATTTTGACTTTATTCTCAAAATATTTTGACTATTCTCGAAATATTTAGACTTTGTTCTCGAAACTTTACTTTTATTCTCTAAACATTTCAACTTTATTCTCATAATTTAGATTTTTCCCAAAATATTTTGACTTTATTCTCAAAACATTTCGACTTTATTCTTGAAACGTTTCAACTTTATTCTCTAAACATTTCGACTTTATTCTCATAATATTTAACTTTATTCTCGTAATTTCGACTTTATTTTCGAAATATTACGACTTTAATCTCGTAATCTTAGATTTAAAAAAAAAAATTTAATGTGTCATTAAAACGGCGTTGTATCAGTGGCTCATGATCCTTTAGAATGAAACATTTCTCATCATTATCGATGAAAACCATTTTTGTTGCTTAATATTTTTGTTTTTCAACATTGATTAATAATCATTTATTTTATTTATTAATAATTAAGCCCCAATAATAATTGATAATTACTGAACACCAGATTAGAAAAAAATAAGCTTTGACATCAGAGGAATAAATTACTTTTTAAAAGACACACTGCCATTCCAAAGTTTGGGATAATGTGTTTTTAAAGAAGTCTTTTCTGCTCATCAAGGCTCCATTTATTTTGATTAAAAAAAAATACAGAAAAAAGTCTAAAATTGTGAAATAATATTACATTAATTAATATACATTAAAATGTAATGTATTCCTGTGATCAAAGCTGAATTTTCAGCATCATTACTCCAGTCTTCAGTGTCACATGATCCTTCAGAAATCATTCTAATATGCTGATTTATTATCATTGTTGGAAACAGTTGTGCTGCTTAATATTTTTTTGGAACCTGTGATACTTTTTCAGGATTCTTTAATGAATGCAAAGTTAAAAAGAACAGCGTTTATTTAAAATAGAAATCATTTCCAACAATATACACTACCATTCAAAAGTTCAGGGTCAATACATTTTTATTCTTCTTCTTTGTTTAAAAAAAGAAATTACTACTTTTTTTCAGCAAGGATGTGTTAAATTAATAAAAAGTGATAGCAAAGACGTATATTGTTAAAAAGGAATTCAATTTTGAATAAATGCTGTTCTTTTTAACTTTTTATTCCTGAAAAAGTTTAAAAAAAAATATTTGGCACCACAACTGTTTCCAGCACTGATAATAAATCAGCATATTAGAATGATTTCCGAAGGATCATGTGACACTTAAAACTGGAGTAATGACTAATGAAAATTCAGCTTTGCATCACAGGAATAAATTATATTTCAAAATATATTAAAATTTAAAAGATTATTTTATATTGTAATAGCTTTTCATAATATTACTGTTTTTTTCTGTATTTTTGATCCAATACATGCAGCCTTGATGAGCATAAGAGACTTCTTTAAAAAAAAAACATTACTAGTCTTACTGATCCCAAACTTTTAAATGGCAGTGTATTAAAATAGAAAACAAATCCTTTAGATTAAAATATTACTTCATTACTTCAAAATAATATTTCACAATATCCTAATATTCGGACTGTTTTTTTTAATCAAATATGATGGTGAGCATAAGAGACTTCTTTTAAAAACATTGCAAAATCTTAATTATTCCGATCTTTTGACCAGTAGTGTGGTCTCTAAAATCAAAATACAATTCATTTTCCTCATATCCTGCACATCTGGTATCACCTACATGAAGAACACCCGTTGCTGTTGTTTAAAAGGTTACGCTAACGTTTGCTAGAGTAGTTTCAGCTCTTTTGACACTTAGAAGTCTTATGATCTCTGTGTTTGTGTCACGCAGGTGGGCCAAAACTTCATCCCCTCATCGGTGCCCAACACCTTTGCGCCGTCTCCTACACCTGCTGCCCTCAGCAGCGGCCTCAATGACCTGTTTGAGTTGTCCTCAGGAATGTCCATTGCTACAGGAGGATATGTGGCACCTAAAACTGTGAGTACTACTCACCACGCAACTTTAAACCAAAACCTAAAACCCCTCACCCGTTCCTGATCTTTTACATCACCCCTCAAACAACCAGCCAATGAAACCTGTCCAAAATCCACTAAATTCTTCAAACTGAAAAGCTTTGAAAAGTAGGCAAAATCAAGGTTAAGCCAGAGGAGATGTTGTTCGATTAATGCTTCACTGATTCTTAACCACAGAAAACAAGAATTAGAACACTGTATTTAAGTGTTGTTAGCTTAAACTTGTTTCAGTTGAGCCTCTAATGAGAATCAGTTTCGTTTGGGACACTGGCGTATGTAGACAGTAAACAGCAGGGCTACTCGCATTCCAGAATTCACTAGGGCATATATCACCCACAGCCATTTCATTCATAATGAAGAGCCTTTTAAGAAGGCAAGTCCAGTCTGTTCTCATTTTCCAGCGTGAGCATTGACTTCATGTGCTACATAAATACAGGCATGCAGAATAGCTCCCGGGGGAACAAGTCTCGGGCATCATCATTAATAAGAGCTCCATTAGAGCCAGAGTAGGTCAGTAGAGTAGGACACAGCACAATTAGTTCTTATTAGGATTCTTCATGATCTACCTTGTGGAGTTATTCAATTCCCCATGTGCTCTGGATGACACATGCTACTTGTATGTTTGTTAATTTGTCTCTTTTTATCTGATTTTGTTCCTTTTTGGATGCCAGCTCAGTTCTTGTAAGCAAGTGTTTGGGTGAGTGTATGAGTGTAGGTGAATGTCAGACTCCTCTATTAAAGTGCCCTTCAGTTTAGTATGACTGTAGTTATCCTCTTAGAGAAGATCATAGCCTTAATTTATGAAGTAGATAAACGGTAAAATAAAATTTCTTTGGTTTGTGAAGGTATGGCTGCCGGCAGTGAAGGCAAAAGGACTAGAGATATCTGGAACCTTCTCTCGGCGTCAAGGGCACATGTACATGGACATGAGCTTCACCAATAAAGCCCTGCAACACATGACTGACTTTGCCATTCAGTTCAACAAGAACAGGTCTGTGTTTGTGTTTCTCTTTACAGTCATTGTGATAATAGTTGGTGATAGTCATTGTGCCATATTTTTCTTATCTAGTGTCTAACATGAAGCTTTTTAGATTTGAGTAATTGTTGATTTATAGTACATAATACAAGCATATACAAAAGATTTATTTGTTAATAGATGTTTAAATGAAAAAATTATCATTATTATTAGCAATTTTTAAAACAGTTGAGTCAATATTTTTTCATGATTCTTTGGTGAATAGAGAGATCCAAAGATCAGCTTTTATCTGAAATAAAAAGCTTTTGTAACATACACTATACCATTTAAAAGCTTGGAGTCAGTGTGTGTGTATATATATACACTACCGTTCAAAAGTTTGGGCTCAGTAAGATTTGTAATAGTCTTTAAAATAGTCTCTTATGCTCATCAAGGCTGCATTTATTTGATTAAAAATATAGAAAAAAACAGTAATATTGCAAAATGTTTTTACAATATAAAATAATGTTTTTCATTTTAACATACTTTAAAATAGAATTTATTCCTGTGATGAAAAGCTGAATTTTTATCAGCTGTTACTCCAGTCTTAAGTGTCACATGATCCTTCAGAAATCATTCTAATATGCGGATTTATTATTAGAATGATCAGTGTTGGATAATATCAACAGTTGTGCTGCCAAATATTTTTTGGAACCTGTAATTTTTTTTTTTCAGGATTCTTTCATGAATAACAAGTTTAAAAAGTACAGTGTTTATTCAAAATATAAATATTTTATGACAATGTAAATTATTTATTATTAACTTTTAATAAACTTTTAATTATTAACTTAATACATCCTTGGTGAATAAAAGTATTAATTTCTTAAAAAAAAAAAAAAAAAAAAAGAAACAATAAAAATGTACTGACCCCAAACTTTTGAACGGTAGTGTGTATATATATATATATATATATATTTGGAAAGAAATTATAGAAATTATAGAAATGAATAGTTTTATTTAGCAAGGATGCTTTAAGTTGATCTAAAGTGATGATAAAGACATTTATAATGTTACAAAAGATTTATATTCCAGATAAATGCTGTTCTTTTGAACTTTATGTGAACTTTATATAATTTATACTTTGTATCAAAGACACCTGAAAAATTCTACTCAGCTGTTTTCAACATAATAATAATAATAGTAATAATAATAAATGTTTTTTTGAGCAGGAAATCACAATATTAGAATGATTTCTGAAGGATCATGTGATTGGAGTAATGATGCTAAAAATCAGCTTTGAAATCACAGGAATAAATTACATTTTAAAATATATTCAAATAGAAAACAGTTATTTTAAATAGTAAAAATATTTCAGAATTTCACTGTTTTTGCTGAACTTTGGATCAAATAAATGCAGGCTTGGTGAGCAGAAGAGACTTCTCTAAAAAACGTTACAAATATTAAAATCTTTAAAAAAACTATAATGAAAAAAAATGTATTAATCAAAAATGCATTAAATTAAACAAAAGCAACATTTATAATGTTACAAAAGAAAATAAATTCATCAAAATAATCCTGAATATATCACAGTTTTCACAAAAATATTAGGGAGCTGTTTTCAAAATTAATAATAGTAAGACATGTTGCTTGAGCTCCAAATAAGCATTTTCAGATGTTTTCAGAGGGATCATTTGCCATATCAAGAATTAAAGTAGAAAACAGTTTTAAATTGTGATATTTAACAATATTACTGTATTTTTTATGTATTTTGTTTAGTTTGTGTATTTAATGCTTTTATATATTCTTTTCTATTTATTTATTTAGCCTTTATAACAACAATAAAAATACTTACATTTCCTAACTAAACTTCTGAAGGTAATTTTTTTCACAAAGATAAAAGTAGATCTGCAGCATTTAGATCTAGATAATCTAGATATCTAATTGAAGTTGGTGATTATTTTGACATAGCTGCTTAAACCATTTATTGTTTTTTTTTTTTAATCCAAAAAGTTATAGGTCACATGGCCAGTAAGACCATGTACATCAGGGATGTGTATTTCCAAAAAGTCATGATACGATATGTATCCCAATGCAGAGGCCATCACGATACGGGACTGCACTAAATTTCACCTCAGCTGTCTCTCTCTCTCTCTTTCTTTTTTTCTTTCTGTTTCTCTTTCTCTCTCTCTCTCTCTCTCTCTCTCTCTCTCTCTCTCTTTCTTTTATTTGATGAATCACACTTTTCTGAGAAGAGAATATCGAAGTGGAGATAAACTGCAAGCTTATCTGTGTTTTCAGAAAGCCAGCACTTTTATCCACAGTGGAGACCAAGCACGTACGCATGGTTGCCAGGTTGACAAAAATAAGTAACACACATAGCAGATATTTTCATACTGTGCAAGTATGAAGCTCTGTTTGGGGGGATTATGTCTCTTTATATCAGGCAACCCCGGTTGTGTTTTTTTTGTGGTCAGATTAAACCTTGTTGTAGCCTATATATTACACTCCATTAATTATTCTTCAGAAACCTTGGACTTTCCCGCTCAGTTTTAAACGCTGTTCTTGTATTTAAATTGAGCATGAACCACTGGCGTACACATGCTGCAATGTCGATAGAGAAACGGCTGCATTTATACCTGCATCATCAAGTAGTATGTGACGATACCTTGTCGTATTAATATATCGAACACAGACCTAATGTACATATATGTTTTGTGTCTTTTTTTGTTGTGGTCTTTAGTTTTGGAGTGATCCCCACCACACCTCTCCCCGTTCACACTCCACTGATGCCCAGCCAGAGCATCGACATCTCCCTCCCTCTTAACACCATCGGCCCTGTGATGAAAATGGACCCACTCAACAACCTACAGGTATAGTGCATTACTGCTTTTCGCTGTGTGTTTTAATGCCCTCATACACACCCACACATGCCTATGGGTCCTCCTGAGGTCCGTTCTTTGCATTAATCATCCCACAGGAAATAACACATTACAAATATGCCGTTAATGTTTAAATTACATCTCTGTTTATCAAAACCTCCGAGCTCTCAACAGAACAGCACGCATGTTTGTGTCTGATTATTTGAATCAGTTGTCCCCACGTGCTTCATTAGTTACTGAGATCATTTATTGTGAACAGCAGCTGCAAAACATTCAATTTTATGCCTTTAAAACACTCTAGATAATGAGTACTTGCCCACGGCATCTAGTCTACTAATGCAGATAATCAATCAGATACAAATGTCATTATGAATCATCATCGTTTCATGTGATTTATATCGACATGTTTCTGCCTCATTAGTTTTGCACCAGCGTGTCAGTTTATCTTTAGACGGACGTCCAACAGTGTTTGCTTCGACTGTTCCTTTCTTTGGTATTCATTTTCACCACAATGTCCCAACACATTTCCTCCTCCACTTCTATTTTCTGCCTGTGACATCCTGCTGGGTTGCTCTCTTTGCTTCCTGCGCCCCCTGTTTAAGCATCCCCTTCTGTGACTTTTCTCCTCTTCACTGTTGTCAGCGTCAAGCATCTGGCTATTCAGTATTGAGCAGAGCTGCCTGCAGAGTGTTTCTGACTTGTGTTAATGAGGTCTGGTTTCTCATGAGCTCAAGAGTCATCACAGTAAACAGCAACTGAATGCCCTTTGAGTGGCTGGGAGATGCTATGACCTGACCATGTCCAAGTTAATTAAACAGGTGTATTTAATATTGTCCTGTCATCTCAAACCTGTACCAGTTTCTTTCTTCTTTCTTTCTTTCTGGAACACAAAAACAAATTTTGAAGTGTGTACCAGTTGCCTTTTTCCGTAAAATTTTAAGTCAGCATGAAATGAAAATTGAATCTGTCTGTTTTGTATATACATGTTACAGATCATTTTGAATTTTCATCCATGTATATATAGGGGTGAGTGATATGACCAAAATCTTATATCACTATATGAATAATTTTTTTCCACAGTAACGATATACAGTTGAACATTTACATACTCCTTGCAGAATCTGCAAAATGTTAATTATTTTTTCCAAAATAAGAAATATCATACAAAATGCATGTTAGTTTTTTATTTAGTACTGACCTAAATGAGATATTTCACATAAAAGACATTAACATATAGTCCACAAGAGAAAATAATAGTTGAATTTATAAAAATGACCCTGTTCAAAAGTTTACATACTCTTGGTTCTTAATACTGTTATCTGAATGATCCACAGCTGTGTGTTTTTTGTTTAGTGATAGTTGTTCATGAGTCCCTTGTTTGTCCTGAACAGTTAAACTGCCTGCTGTTCCTTCAGAAAAATCCTTCAGGACCCACAAAATCTTTGGTTTTACAGCATTTTTGTGTATTTGAACCCTTTCCAACAATGACCGTATGATTTTGAGATCCATCTTTTCACACTGAGGACAACTGAGGGACTCATATCCAACTATTACAGAAGGTTCAAACTCTCAATGATGCTTCAGAAGGAAACACAATGCATTAAGAGCCGGGGGTGTAAACTTTTGAACAGAATGAAGATTTTTCTTATTTTGCCTAAATATATATTTTTAGTTAGTACTGCCCTTCAGAAGCTACAGATGATACTTGCATGTTTCCCAGAAGACAAAATAACTAACATTTACCCTAATCTTTAAATTTCCAAAAGTTTTCACCCTCCTTAATCCATTGTTTTTTCTTTTGGAGCATCAGTGACCATTTGAACCTTCTGTAATAGTTACATGTGAGTCCCTCAGTTGTCTTCAGTGTGAAAATCATACAGTCATTGTTAGAAAGGGGGTTGTTAGAAACCAAAGAATTGTGGGACCTGAAGGATTTTTCTGAAGAACAGCAGGCAGTTTAACAGGTAACAACACAGTATTAAGAATCAAGTGCATGTAAACTTTCAAATGGGGTCATTTTTATAAATTCAGCTATTTTTTTTTTCTCTTGTGCACTATATGTAAATATCTTTTATGTGAAATATCTTATTCAGGTCAGTACTAAATATAACCCCTCTTAATAATGATCCCTCTTATTTTAGTAAAATTATTAACATTTTGCAGATTCTGCAAGGTGTATGTGAACTTCTGGTTTCAACTATGTATGTTACTTGTTTTTTTTTTTTTTTTTTTTTTTTTAAATTTAAACCTCACATTTTTTAAGGGAGTAGTTTGAGCAAAAATGAAGTTTTGCTGAAAATTTATTCACCACTTTCATTACTGAAACAGATTTGGAGAAATTTAGGATTACATCACTTGTTCACCAGTGGATCTTTTGCAGTGAATGGGTGCCGCCAGAACGAGAGTCCAAACAACTGATAAAAACATCAAGTAATCTACAAGACTCTGGTAGATGAATTACTTGTCTTGTGAAGTGAAACAAATCCATCATCAATATGTTTTAACTTTAAAACCATCACTTAAAGACAAAATGTGAGTCCATAATTGTGTTTTCTCCAGTAAAATAGTTCTTCCCCTGTTGTCCTCTCACATCAAAATCCAGCAATATATATTTATTAAGATCATAGGTTATGGACTTGTTTTTGAAGAAACAAGTTAAAATGGTTTAATAATGGACTTGTTTTTCTTACAAACACACATATATTCCCTTCGCAAGATGTTAATAGACTGGAGTCAATTACTTGTGGATTATTATGATGTTTTGTGATGTTTCTCACTGCACCCATTCACTGCAGAGGATCCATTGGTGAGAAAGTGATGTAAAGCTGAATTTCTCCAAATCTGTTCCAATGAAAAAACAAACTCATCTACATCTTGAATTACCCGAGGGTGAGTACATCTTCACCAAGTTTTTATTTTTGGGTGAACTTTTTTTAAAACCACTCCACATTTTCTCCTAAATTAGTCAGAAATGCAAAAAGTCTGCCAATTGTGCTTCTACATCTAACCAAGAATCAAAATGATCTTTCTTTCCAGCAAAAAAACACACTGGGTGTTTAAAAATAGAGGTCAGTTATGCCATAATTTATTCATTGGATTTCTGTGGCTTGGTTTGCAGTCTAATAATATTTACGTGTTGAAAAATATAAAAGAACTCATCAGCAGGGTGCGAACATTGATTTCTAAAACCCCTCTCTTCTGTTCTTGTGCCTTCTTGTTTCCCTTTTTTCCCTTTTCTCTTTCTGTGCAACTGAAAGCTCTTTTTCCATTTGGTGAATAAGGGCAGCATCAAAATGCAGTCGGGTTGCAGAGGCGTTTTAGACCCTTATACAGTGAAGTGTATTTAAATAGTCTGACCACTCAACCTGTCTCACCTCAGGTGGCTGTGAAAAACAATATTGATGTCTTCTACTTCAGCACGCTGATCCCTCTCAACGTCTTCTTCGTAGAGGACGGCAAAATGGGTACGAGCACTTTGCGCACACATGCTCGATCTAAAAACAGCACACTGTTTTGATTGAGTTTAGGTTTAAAAAAAGAGTTGGTTGATGGGTTGTAGCTAGGACTGAACACACGTTTAGACACTGATTGACCAATCCCGTTTGCTAATCTTTAAACTTTTCTCCAACAGAGCGTCAGGTGTTCTTGGCCACATGGAAGGACATTCCTAATGAGAACGAGCTGCAGTACCAGATCAAAGACTGCCACTTAAACGCAGGTGAGATCGTCTAGTTCTTAACATGGATGGAGTTGGCATAGAGGGGTTTTGCCATGTATGAATCAGTGGTTGTTGAATCAAAGGCAGATAGTATAAAGGAAAATTGACAAATAGCAAAGAAACTGGAAAGGCCTTTTGATCTATTTGGCAGAGTACTCTTATCTCTTTGTAGTTTGGGCTCTATCCATATCCAAACTGGCACCTAATGCAGCACCCGCTACAGTGTGTTTGGTTGAAAGTAAGGCTGGATGATTAATCGAAAAGTAATTGAAACCGAAATTCGGAAACTCTAACCAACATAGTTTTCCCATGTCAGTTATATTAGGTTTTTAATCCTGTTGATACTTTCCCATTAAAAACATACTACTACGTGTGTAGTCGGCGCTTATAGGGATACGTTGGACTGTTTCGCAAGTGTCTTCTGCAGTGTCTCACACGTGAGTGAAGTTAACAGAATTTAAACTTTTACAGCGCAATGCAGAGCCGCTCATCAATGTCAGTTTCAAAACAGTGGACCAATCAGAAGACAATGGAGGCGGGGCAAGCGTTGCGTTTTTTTATTAACAGTAGCTGGTTGGCATGGCAACTTTTGTATTCGACAGTAACATGGCAGAGTAGGCATGTGCTTTTAAAAAAAAAAAAAATCCTGACTGATGCTTCTCTTTTAGATGCAAACACATGTTTTGTGTGAATAGCCAGAAAAGTGACAGGGCAAGATCGCTGAGTGGAAGATCACAACAGCGATCTTGAATCAGATTCACATCTATAAGGGCAAAATAATAATAATAATAATAATAAAAATAAATAAATAACCATAATTTATTAGTCACAATTGAGGTAAAATGTTCTATTAATTGAGATTTTAGGTCATATCGTCCAGCTCTAGTTTATTTTTTCAGCAAAGACACTAAAGCCAGATTATCTTCCCTGTCTGTCTGAAATAAAATGATTTTATTTACATGTACAAATTTGAAACAGGGTTTTAAACAAGAAAGTTTGTTTTGTACTTCAAGAACGCCTTGTAAGACGCAGCCAACAAATGCACTGAGCAGTGCTGTCATTGGAAATCACCCTTAAAGGAGAAGTCCACTTCCAAAACAAAGATTCACATATAATGTACTCACCCCCTTGTCATCCAAGATGTTTTTGTCTTTCTTTCTTCAGTCGTAAAGCAATTATGTTTTTTTTTTTAAAGGAAAACATTTCAGGATTTTTTCTTCATATAATGGACTGCTATGGTCCCCCGATTTTGAACTTCCAAAAGGCAGTTTAAATGCGGCTTCAAACGATCCTAAATGCGGTTATAAATGATCCCAGCCGAGGAAGAAGGGTCTTATTTAGTGAAACAATCGGTTATTTTCACTTAAAAAAAATACAATTTAAATACTTTTTAATCTCAAACACTCGTATTGACTTTCTCTCCCTGAACTTTGTGTATTCTGGCTCAAGACAGTTAGGGTATGTCGAAAAACTCCAATCGTATTTTCTCCCTCAACTTCAAAATCATTTAAAAAAATCATCCTACATCGCTGCAAAAGTACCGACCCAGCCTTTGCAAAGTGAACATGCAAAGATCAAACACCCTTAACAAAAAAGGTAAAACAGCGATATAGGGCGATTTTGAAGTTGAGGGAGAACATGAGATGGGAGTTTCTCAACATACCCTAACTGTCATGAACCGGAACAAAAACAGTGCAGGCAGAGTAAGACAAGACGAGCGTTTGACATTAAAAAGTATATAAATTTTATTATTTTTATTAAAATAACCGATCGTTACTCTAGATAAGACCCTTCTTTCCCGGCTAGGATCATTTACAAAATGTTGAAATGTTTTCCTCAAAAAACATAATTTTTTTTTACGACTGAAAAAAGAAAGACATGAACATCTTGGATGACAAGGGGGTGAGTACATTATTTGCAAATTGTTGTTCTGGATGTGGACTTCTCCTTTAACAGATGAAAGGATAGTACTACAAAGATATCGCTTTCCTCAGCTGATATTCAAACTAATGTTTTGTTATGAATATGAAATTAAGCTGAAGAATAAATGCTGTATCATTTCCTTTGTTACTAGTTCTACTAGTTCTTTCAAATTAGTAATGGAGGCTTTGTCTCAGTTGTTAAACTGTCAAACTGAGATTTGAATCAATGGCGGAAGTAGTTCGCACAAAAGATGGTTGCTTCTTATGTATTTACACACTCGTACCATCGAACTGTTGTAAAAACACAATATCACACTCAGAGCTGGCTATATATTGGCACGCTGTGATGTACAGCTTTATTGCACTGGGTCACAAATTTTATTCTGAATAAGACATGACAGTGTAATACATAGTAATCTTACTAGTATGTTTTTTTTTTTTACACCCCTAGTATTAAAGTTTGTTGCACAGGCCTCACCACTTTTGATTTATGCCTGTGACTTTATGATGCTTTGATATTAAGCCAGCAATTGAATTGTTTGCTTAAATCTTTAATACACAACATCCTGCAGTTTGAGATTTCAGATTTAAAAAAAGCAATAAGAATCTCTTGACTCCAAAGGAAGAAAAAAAAGTTCCCACCACTCCGTTATTATCCATAGTTAATTATTTAGTCTGGTGGCAATGTAAGGATGTTGTGGAACGTGGCTGGCTGTGCACAGACTCCGACAGAGCTGGTTTATTTCAAGGCTTATCAGCTTGCTATTTGTATTCATCAACCTGGAGCCAATTTGAGTATACAGCAGCAGACGTAGGGGGTGGAGGAGCGCCGAACACAGGGACCAGCACAGAGAGCCTGTTTCACTCTCTGGAATTACTGATCAGACACCCAGAGGTGCCTTAATCGCCAGACGCCAGACAATCTCACTTCCCCTGCTTTCATCTGCTCTCGTTTTAGCAAGCACACACGGCACACACGATTTCATCCTGTCATATAAAGCGGTTGTGGTCCGATCGTCACATGTCTTTCACACAAAAAGCAGTTTAACAAATTCAGGCTTTGATTTTTTTTTTTTTTTCTTTTTTTCCTCTTACTCGGATGCCTTGTTTTGGGAGGAGAAACCAGTCGTGTTTATTAGCATGTAGAGAATAATCGACTGCTGTTGTGCGATGCCGATTGGCTCTAGCTTGCCATGACTTGAATAACAATGTGAATGTAATGGAGTGCACAAACGAGGGCAAGCTATAGCCGAATGCTTTTCTCACACCGTGTCCGTTGCTGTTGTTTGTAAATGACTGAATGTTTTCACATAGAATTAAATTAGTGGGAAGGGGTTTTGTATTTTGTTATTGTTGAGAATGACTGGTTTGTTCTTTATCAGGATGCAGCCACAGTTCTCGAGTCCAAGAGATGCACTTGTGTCCGTAGATCAACAGATCTCTAATTATTAATAATTTCAGCACTTAATGCAGCATAAAATAAACATCACTAATTAGTTTTCAACTGTTTACAAACCTCACTGATATGCTGCAGAATTGCTGCCTGTACATGAACAATTTAAACCCCTACAAAGATGTGTAAGAATTAAGGGATAGTTGACCCAAAAATGAAAATTCTGTCATTAATTACTCACCCTCATGTCGTTCCAAACCCGTAAGACTTTTGTTCATCTCCAGAACAGAAATTAAGATATTTTTGATGAAATCTGTGAGCTTTCTGACCCTGCATAGACAGCAACACAACTGACATGTTCAAGGGCCAGAAAGGTATTAAGGACATCGTTAAAGGGGTCATCGGATACAAAGTTCACTTTTACATGTTTGAACATAAATGTGTGTTGGCAGTGTGTGTACACAACCACCCTATAATGACAAAAATCCACCAAGTGGTTTTTAATTAATCTGTAAAAAATACTTTCCCCTTTTTCCAAATCAAGCCATTCTCAGCTTCTTGTCTGTGTGACGTCACACCGACAGAGGCCGCTCCCACGATAGTGACTGACACTGGCGTCTTACCTTAGACTCACCCTGAATGTGCTGTTACAGTCCGATCGCCATTGTTTCAAAGCCTGAGCAGGGACGTAGACAAGAATGGCTCTTAAGCGACTGAGGTGTTGTGTTGTTGGATGTAATAATGAACATAGTGGTCATCATTTACTCCTGACATCTGAGCCGCTGAAGATGCAGTGGATTGCGTTTATTTGTGAATGGAATGCACCTCCCGATCAACATATATCCGTCTATGTTCGTGCAAATCATTTGTGATCCAGCTTCACTTACAGGAGAAGTGAGTATAATGGTTTTTTTTAATGAATATTTGCATTCGCCTTTCCTAATAACGTGCTAGTTAGCAAGTTTAGCAGCTAAATGCGGCTAAAGTAAACAGAGCACGGCTGGTCACTCCGCAAGAGAGGGGCGGGGTTTAAAAAGACAAGACGAGCGTTTGAGATTTAAAAAGTATTTAAATTGTATTTTTTTTAATGAAAATAACAGATCGCTTCGCTAGATAAGACCCTTCTTTCTCAGTTGGGATCGTTTACAACCGCATTTGGGATTGTTTGAAGCCGCATTTAAACTGCATTTTGGAAGTTCAAAATCAGTCCATTTTATATGGAGAAAAATCCTGAAATGTTTCCCTCGAAAAACATAATTTCTTTACGACTGAAGAAAAAAATACATGAACATCTTGGATGACCGCGAATGATCTTTTATGCATACAGTACACTCATATTTAGTGGTGCTTACTGAGAAGAAGTATCACTATAACTCTTCTTCATATTTTGGTTAAGGATCTGTTGAAATCCCTAACCCAGAGTAAAAAACATTAGGGTGTAACTCACTACAGACGTGAATGATACCTCAAATCATGCGGCTGTTGAGGAGAGATGTGCCATTACTTTTTTTATTTCTAAGCAGTTAGATGTGCACTGGTCACCTGGCAGGTGATAAAACAAGTAAAAACATCCCATAATTGACCAAATGTCATAGAGATTCAGGTGGGCTCTTCAGCAGCCACCTAGCAACCGCATAGCAATGCCTTGCATGCCACCCACAAAACCCTTGCATTGTGGTGGCATGTTTTGCTTTTTCTTTAGGAAATTACTATTAATATTGCACTGTGTCCCTCCTCATCCGCCTCTCTCTCCTGTCATGAGCAGCTCAGTGCTGTGTATTGTCAAGGCAGACTCGCAGGATTGACAGCAGTAGTGTGAACTGGAGTGAGTCACAGCACGCTCCACATGTTGCTAACACCAGCTGTCATCACCTGATTCTGTGGCTTATATAACGCTGACTGACTGCCACCGTCCTCGGACCTCCCTCTCTCTGTGTATAAATGTTTTCCGTTTTCTTTGTCCGTCACCCTTATGGCTTTTTATTTCCCCAATCCATCTTTTCCCCAATCCCTCTTCAAACACTTGATTGTGTTTTATTGTGCCCCTTTACTTTGCTCGTTTGCACCCGTCCTTGTGTCTTTCAGCGCATGTCTATCTCTTGCCAGCAGTTTCATCATTCCCTCTCTCTCGTTCCATGCTGTCCATTGCTCCCAAAATGCAATGATACGGCTCAGGAGTGATTTCTTCCAGAACAGCGTTTCTCAGGAGTTTCCTAGTATGATTTATCTTTGCTGTGCTAATGCTAATACTGTATTTCTTTGCCAACCATCTGAAGAAACTGGCAAAAATGCATCCATTCCATGTGTCTTCAAACAGGTTTTTGCCATGTCTTATAGACCCTTCATGTTTCAATAGGAAATACTTATCATAACAAGTGCTTATTAGATCATTGGGTTTTAAAAAGGATGAATTGTAGATCTTCGTCTGATAACTGTAGTCTAGTGAGACTTCTGTGAATATCTTGTTGGGTAACCATGTGTCTGTTGTATTGGCAGATACGGTGTCAGGCAAACTGCAGAACAACAACGTCTACACCATCGCCAAGAGGAACGTCGAAGGCCAGGACATGCTGTATCAGTCGCTCAAACTTACCAATGGGATCTGGATCCTCGCCGAACTCCGCATACAACCTGGCAATCCCAATTACACGGTAATCACTCACAGCGCAAAGATTCAACAATTGTGTATTCGAACAAAACCCTCCTCGAGGAACGCATGCAAATTTGACGCAAAGGAGCAAAACAAAACGTGTCCCTTGACAAGCAAAAGGCTTTTGACATAGAACATATTCAAGGACATCCTTCATCCCCTACGGTTGACCGAATACTATATTAACATAAAACCTGGTATATTTTTAGCTCTGCTTTTTGGTACACCAATCCACTCCAAGGTTTCAGTACATTATTATATAATTCAGTGCTCTGGAGTTCAGGCTTTTAAAACAAGATAAATTTATGACCCTGAAAGCCGTGTTTTCTGCTTGACTTGCTTGCCTAATGCTTTAAATGAACAGGAAGGTCAAGAGCAGTGTGAGGCATTCAGAAAAGGCTTGTCGCACTACAGGTAGAGTATTGATCCCCATTTGTAGCTCACGGAGCCCCAGTGCCCTTTGATTCTGTCGTATCAAATAATTATTCGTGTCATTGCTGTTTAACGTTCCTGAATTAGTTTTACAAGCAGCGACGTGCACGACGTGCATATGTGACGTCACATAAGCAGAACCTCAATAAGTGGCAGCACTCTCCTCTGTGGTTTTGTATTGAGTCAGCAGGTTTAATGAACTACACTACCAGTCAAAAGTTTTTGAACAGTAATGTTTTTTTTTTTAAAGAAGTCTCTTCTGCTCACCAAGAGTTTATTTGATCCAAAATGCATAAAAAGCAGTAATATTGTAAAATATTTTTGCTATTTAAAAAAAAAAACTGCTTTCTATTTGAATATATTTTTAAATGTAATTTATTCCTGTGATCAAAGCTACATTTTCAGCATCAATACTCCTGTCTGTAGTGTTACATGATCCTTCAGAAATCATTCTGATGATGCTGATATGCTGTTCAAGAAACTTTTTTTTTTTTTGTTATTATTATCAATATTTAAAACAGTTGAGTACATTTTTTTTTTTTCAGGATTCTTTGTTGAATAGAAAGATCCAAAGATCCGCATTTATCAGAAATAAAAAGCTTTTGTAACATTATACACAAAAGCTTAAAATCAGTATATAATAATTTAATACTTTTATTTAGCATGGATGCTTTAAATTGATCAAAAGACAATTTTGATAAAGACATTTTATAATGTTACAAAAGATTTCTATTTCAGATAAATGCTTTCTGTTCATCAGTAAAACCTGAAAAAATTCTACTCAGCTGTTTTCAACATAATAATAATAAATGTTTTTTGAGCAGCAATTCAGAATATTAGAACGATTTCTGAAGGGTCATGTGACTGGAGTAATGATGCTAAAAATTCAGCTTTGAAATCACAGGAATAAATTACATTTTAAAATATATTCAAATAGAAAACAGTTCTTTTAAATAGTAAAATATTTCAAAATTGTACTGTTTTTGCTGTATTTTGGATCAAATAAATGCAGGCTTGGTGAGCAG
Source organism: Cirrhinus mrigala (assembly GCA_036247105.1). Classification (NCBI taxonomy): domain Eukaryota; kingdom Metazoa; phylum Chordata; class Actinopteri; order Cypriniformes; family Cyprinidae; genus Cirrhinus; species Cirrhinus mrigala. The sequence goes on from CM070011.1 coordinate 12,998,542, forward strand.
AAGAGACTTCTTTAAAAAATCATGAAAAATCTTACTGTTCAAAACTTGTTTTGACCTGTAGTGTACATCAATTCTATTTTTTTTTTGTTTATTTTAGAGTGTGGCAAAGTGATTCAGCAGTTTATTCACTAACTAGTATTTTGTTCAACTGATTCAAAGACCTTTGAGTGAATCTGTGAAAGAACCAGCTTGTAAGTCATTCACTTGTGATTCAGACAACAATAGTTTTGTGCAGCCAATAAGAACAACCCATTAGAAATCATTTATTGTCTTTGTTAATACGAAGATCTACTGATAATACTGTGGTATCCCAATCTTTTCTTTTACATTCAACTAATGGTGACCACAGACTTATTATTCTTATTTTTGTGACACTGTAAAAGATTAAGTTGCAAAGTGCTACAACAGATGATGATGATGATGATGTTATTAAAAATAAGGGGTTTTAGTTAGCACTTTAGTTAAAGGGATAGGTCACCCAAAAATGAAAATTACCCCATGATTTACTCACCCTCAAGCCATTCTAGATGTATATAACTTTCTTCTTTCAGACGAATACAAGTGGAGTTATATTAAAAATATCCTGGCTCTTCCAAGCTTATAATGGCAGTAAATGGCTGTTGAGATTTTGAAGCAAAATAAAGTGCATCCATCCATCATAAAAAGTGCTCCACACGGCTCTGGAAGATTAATAAAGGCCTTCAGAAGTGAATCGATGCATTTATGTAGGAAAAGTATGCATATTTGAAACTTATAAACTGTAATCTCTAGCTTACGCTAACTGTCGAATGCACGTTCACGAGAGAGTGGCGTTCCAGCAGATGCCATAGGATGTAGGTGTAGCGTAAGCTCCGGTGAAAATATGCTTGTCTCGCAAGAACTAGATTTTGTTTACAGCAAAGGAAAACCAGTGTTCTCTTGGCTTATATCAAACCCATTCATTGCCATTATAAAGCTTGGAAGAGCCAGGACATTTTAATGTAACTCTTGATTGTATTTGTCTGAAAGGAAAAAGTCATATACACCTAGGATGGCTTGACGGTGAATTAAAAAAAAAACAAAAAAAAAAACATTATGTTGAAACCGTTTTTATTTTTAGTCCCTTTAAGTGCAGGAACATATAAACATGTCATATTATATAATTCACATCAGCCTATGAGCAGCAGCGACTCTCAGTGTGAATAAACCTCTCATCGGGTATCAAATCTGGTTGCATTTTTGAAATTGAGATGCCGAGTATGGAAATGAGTGCTCGTCATCCGTTCGAGGTCTGTACTTACGTGTTTTATAATTCATGTGGAGCCAAACAGCAGCGCTCTGCTCAACGCTCTGCCTGCTGAATTGAAATCTCTTTTGCTCAGTGAGGCACAGAACACAGGTTGAACACCTGCAGTGAACCTTTCCTTGGCAACAGCATGACACTGGAGATTGATAAGCTCCAGCTGCACATTTGACAGTGGTTTGTTATAATCATATGAGTGAGGGCGAGACAAATTACAGCATCATATTCAACAGTTTTAATGCTTGTTCATCCAACACAAAGCACTTTGGATAAAACTGGCTTTATGACAAGCTAAGCAGAAAATCCCTCTTCAGATCTTCACAACTCGCTGCTAAGCATGCAGTGATGTGTAAATGTGTGTTTGTGTAAGAGAGTGTGTACACAGCAGATGGCTAGTGTCTGAATCCTGAAAAATGCTGCCTTTGCAGGTAGTGAAGGGATGGAATGGTTAGTTTCTTCTAGTACTTTTAGGGAATATTTAATTATTTTAGAATATATAATAAAAACTATATAAATGCAGTTTAGTAATTGGCCTTATAAATTAAACAAAAATTCTAAAAAAATGTTATGCGTTTTATGCGTACTGTATATGGGTCAAAGATAAGACATCCCATTTTTTGGTGTCCACATTAAATTTACACATATGATTTTTATTTACATAGAAAACACATTAAATGCGAGTAAAGTTTCAACTAACTTTTGTGAAAATAAAATAGCGTAACAGATATATTTGTGTAAAAATGAAACAGCATACTTTATTCTGACCTTACCTTTTTAAAATAAATTTAAAAAGTGATCATACTAAATTTTATTTTATTTTACATGATTAAAAACTTGAAGGATATTGGCAAAAATTGTTCTAGAAAAAAAGATTTTTTGGTTTATAAACTATTGTTACACTGAAGAACATTTAACATTTTTCTAATATATTAAATGTATTATAGTCATTATTTTTTGCAATATGGAGAAAGAAAATTAAGTTTAAACCTGTATAAAACTTGTATAGTTATGATGCTTGAAAACTCCTTTTTGTCTTTGACCCATATATAGTAGTACAAAAGCAGTATAGATTTGATTCACTTATTATTACCGAATCATTAATCATTCTTAGATTCTAGATCGGAACTTTGGAGTGGGTTTGCAAATCTTTTGCTTTAGATCAGAACTTTAGAGCGTGGATTGTGAATCACTTGATTTAGATCGAAACTTCAAAGTGTGGATCACAAATCACTTGATTTAGATTGGAATTTCAGAGCGGGTTCACAAATCTTTTGCTTAAGATTGGAACTTCAGAGTGTGGTTGCCGAATCATTATTTAGGTCAGTACTGTAGAGCATGGATCACGTATCATTTGATTTAGATTGGAACTTCCAGGGTCCTTGAAATCCTTGAAAGTTTGTGAATCTGAAAAAAAAAAAAAAAATTCAAGGCCCTGGAAAGTTTTTGAAAATAAACATGCATAGAAACACGTCCTTAAAAGTGCTTGAATTTATTTTGTGCAGGAAGTTTTCTGGAAAAAATTATTTTCTCTTGTCTGCTAATGTGTTATTTCACCAACACGTTGTTCACAGCTTGCTTTCTAAATCACCCAAAAGGTCCGGGATTCTGCTTTTGCTTTCTATAGTCGCCGTTCATTGAGTGCGTTTTTGATCCCTCTCCCGGAATTTTGGGCCATTACTGCCTGCTCACGCAATCATTCTAATATTGAATGTAATTTTCATGCATCAGGGAGCTGCTATCGTATGCAGAGTATTAAAACCTCTTTCGAATGAGCAGCTATTAACCTTTAATTTCGAATTTTTTGATCACATGTACTCTGTATGAAGGGAGCACATCTTACAAGATCAGAGACTCTCGTCTTGACCCATGATCAGTTAAATCTGATTCCAGCAGCTTGTGTTGGATGCACTGTAGCCAAATCCGCATTTTTTGCATGGAATTGGGCTGATTTTAAACTGTTACGAAGGGTTGATTTTCTCCCGTGGGTTAAATGTTTGAAATATTGCATAAATTACATTTGACTGAAACGCTTGCATTGAAACATTTTGCATTCTACCTGTGATAAAACTGTGCAAGATGTTAAGTTTTGTGATGGCCAGTGGTAGGAAGTCTTTTAGCTGTTTTTATGATCATTCTGCACAAGGGTGACTGTAAAATATACATCTAGGTATAGAAATGAAGTATTTTGAGTTGGGATGGGATATGGTCATTGCACTACTTTGGGGGCTTTTTTATGCAAAACAGAAACATGACAAAGAATATCAGAAAATCAGATCTCTGTCATTTGGCCAAAAATAAATGCAAAAAAAAAAAAAAAAGCTTTTTTGCATAGTTGTGAAAACATTGTATCTTACAAGGTAACACGATGTAACCTTGCTCTCACTTAAAATGTGTCTCCACGTTAAGTCCTTGAATTTGAGGGTATTGGGCCTGGAAAGTCCTTGAAAGGTCCTTGAATTTAAAGTTAACCAGAGAACCCTGTAACTTCGGAGCGGGTTCTCAAATCTTTTGCTTTAGATTGGAACTTCAGAGTTTGGAACGCCATTCATTTGTTTTAGATGGGGAATTCGCAGCGGATTTGTGAATCTTTTGCTTTGGATCGGAACTTCGGAGCAGGTTTGCAAATATTTTGCTTTACATCAGAATTTCAGAGTATGGATGGCCAATCACTGGATTTAGATTGGAATTTCGGAGCGGGTTCACAAATCTTTTTCTTTAGATTGGAACTTCAGAGCAAGGATCGCGAATCATTTAATTTAGATCGGAACTTCAGAGCGAGTTTGTGAATCTTTTGCTTTAGGTCGTAACTTTGGAATGGGTTTGCCAATCTTTTACTTTAAATCGTAACTTCAGAGTGTGGATCGTGAATCACTTGATTTAGATTGGAACTTTGGAGCGGGTTTGCAAATCTGTCGCTTTAGATCAAAACTTTAGAGTGGGTTTGTGAATATTTTGCTTTAGATCGAAACTTTGAAGCAGGGATCACAAATCATCTGATTCAGATTGGGACTTCGGTGCGAGTTCACGACTCATTTGTTTCAGATCAGGATTTCGAAGTGATTTTGTGAATTTTTTTTTTCTCCGTTTTTTTTTTTTTCTTAAACAGTAGAAAACATCAAACCATTAAGGCAGTACAGTTATAAAAACAAAACAAAGAAAAAAGTATATATACACCAATACAAATTCCTTAAGAAAATTGTAGTAAAAGTGTAGTATACTTTGTAATACTTTAGTAGTAATACTTTGCATGTGCTTCACTTTTTTTGCCATTTTTTTTATTTGTATATTTTTATTTCTGTTTCTCTTTTTTTTTTTTTTTTTTTTTAAATAGAAGACATTGTTTGAATAAAGAGATCTCTGATTAAAGTCCTTGAAAATCAAAAGAAGTAGTGCTTGAAAAGTCCTGAAATTTCATTTTACAGTATCTGATGAACCCTGTATAGACTCAGTAGCAGTGCTGCGCTTCATAATTAGTGCAGGAGCACAGCCATTAAGACACATCCAGATTCAGTGTTTCTGTAGTATTATATGTTTCAAGGCTACAAAGATAGTATTGTTCACTGCTTCTGATTTCCCACAGTCCTGTGTCTGTGGTTGGCAGTTGGTGGAAGTAATAAGAATGGCGTCTGATGGAACAGTTGAAATAATGCGTGAATGTTTTTTTTTTTTTTTACCTTCTGATTCTATTTCCAGTGAGAAATAGGCATTGTAATCCTTAGGACAAAAACATACAAAAACCAGTCTCAACTAACTGGCCAACAAGACTTCTGCCTACAGTTTCAGCAGCCATGGGCTCTATAAATTTCTGTTGGGAAGTTGGTGGCCAAATTAAGAGGCCTCTAAATAGATTAATCTGTTGATTAGCAATAGACCCTTCTTGATTATTCAGAAGGCATCTGTTCAGCCACCTCTGCCGAGCTTGATTGCCTGTGGCCCCCCCGAGGCCAGGTCGGCTCAGTGTGATCAGAAACCCTACCTGATCCCAGACAATTGATTTTTAATGAGACTTCGGCTCTCAGTATTCCGACAGCAGCTGGCTCCGATCTGAACAGATGATAACTGGACTCCGTCGAACCAGCGCGGTTTAACCTAACAGCCGGTGATGGAGTGCTGTTGTCTGCCAAGAGCCGAGACCTCTGGAAACACATTCCTCAAGTAGAGGCATCCAATACAAGGCCTGCTGTACGTTGGATTATGTTTTTGGTGGTCCGAGAATTACTCGGTGCAATCAATTGGAGAAAAAGTCACTTAGATTTATCTTATGGTCAGTCTGAATATAGTGACATTTAAAGGGAGGCGCTCATCGACAGCAGGAGCCGAGCTGACCTATATGTATATAGGTAGACCCCCTCTTGGAGGATGTTTTGTTCCGTTAGCTAAAAACAGAGAAATAAAGAAATGCAGTCCAGAGTCCAAAAGTCTGTGACTCACTTTCGTAATCTAATTTAAACCTGGAAATAATGTTTTAGGGTTTTGAAAAATTTAAACCAAGAAATGCTGGAAAATAAAATAAATAAGAAATATTCTGCACTGTTTTTGGACCACAGATCAAATAAGTGCATTGCTGACATTCATCATGTGATTCTTTGTACAGACAGGCAGAGATTTTGGCTTCTACTGAAGCTCAAGATGTTCTTTGGATCATCTTTAAAGGGATAGTTCACCCAAAAATGAATATTCCATCATTAATTGCTCTCCCTCATGTCGTTCCAAACCCGTAAGACCTTCGTTCATCTTCAGAACACAAATTAAGATATTTTTGATGAGATCTGAGAGCTTTCTGACTCTGCATTGACAGCAACACAACTATAACGTAAGAACATCAGTGTAACATGGTTCAGCCCTAATTTTGAAAAGCTACAAGAATTATTTTTGTGCCCAAAAAAAAAAAAACTTTATTCAACAATTTCTTCTCTTCTTATTTTCCTTTTCTTTGCACACAATTTTTTTTTTCTTACTACCTTTCTGGGCCATGTATGTAGTAGTTGCAGTGCTGTCTATACAGGGTCAGAAAGCTTTCGGATTTCATCAAAAATATCATAATTTTCATTTTTGGGTGAACTATTGCTTTAAATAATTTTTAGCTTTGAGACAAACTTGGGAGTTCATGCTACTGTCATTAAGATAAAAGGAGCAAATTCTGTAATTCAAACTACTCAGGTCAACTTCAGACTCAAATTATGCTGATAATTAGTAATGAAAAATTACATATAATTCTTCACTATTCTTTTTACTATTCTTGCCATTTATAGATTATACATTCTCATGGTGTTAGGCTTTCAGTCCTTGCAGTTCCATACTGAACATCAGTGAATGTTCAGATTAACTCCACTTGACCTTAAAGGAGAAGTCCACTTGCAGAACAAAGATTTACAGATAATGTACTCACCCCCTTGTCATCCAAGATGTTCATGTCTTTCTTTTTTCAGCCGTAAAGAAATTATTTTTTTTGAGGAAAACATTTCAGCATTTTCCTCCATATAATGGACTGATATGGTGCCCCAAATTTGAACTTCCAAAATGCAGTTTAAATGCGGCTTCAAACGATCCCAAATGCAGTTGCAAACGATCCCAGCCGAGGAAGAAGGATTTTATCTAGCGAAACGATCGATTATTTTCATAAAAATAATACAATTTCTATACTTTTTAATCTCAAACGTTCGTCTTGTCTTGCTCTTCCTGAACTCTGTTTTTTTTTTTTCCGGTTCATGACAGTTAGGGTATGTCGAAAATCTCCCATCTCATGTTCTTACTCAACTTCAAAATCGTCCTATATCGCTGTTTTACCTTTTTTGTTAAGGGTGTTTGATCTTCTTTGCATGTTCACTTTGCATAGACTGGGTTGGAACTTCTGCGGTGATGTAGGATGATTTTTGAAGTTGAGGGAGAAAATACGATTGGAGTTTTTCAACATACCCTAACTGTCTTGAGCCAGAATACACAGAGTTCAGGCAGAGCAAGACAAGACGAGCGTTTGAGATTAAAAAGTATATAAATTGTATTATTTTTATGAAAATAACTGAGCATTTCGCTAGATAAGACCCTTCATCCTTGGCTGGGATCGTTTACAACTGCATCTGTGATCGTTTGAAGCCGCATTTAAACTGTGTTTTGGAAGTTCAAAATCGGGGCACCATAGCAGTCCATTATATGGAGAAAAATGCTGAAATGTTTTCCTCAATAAACATAATTTTACGACTGAAGAAAGAAAGACATGAACATCTTGAATGACAAAGGGGTGAGTACATTATCTGTACATTTTTGTTCTGTAAGTGGACTTCTCTTTTAAGAATCACTGGTTTTGTATCTCTGTGAACACTGTTTTAGTCTGAAAGGGAACATTGATTCTAACACTTCAGTTTTTAAGTGGCTAGCATTTTACTTGTCTGTCTTCACTCAAGGCTTCTCGAAAAGGTAAAATACAGCTAAAACGTCAGTACAAAAAAAAAACCTTACAGCATTCATTGCATATATTATTGTATTATTGCATATATGTAGCCCACCAGTAGTATTCATTTTTTCTAGCCATTTTTAATTTAGTCTTAGTCTTAAAGGGGTCATCGGATGCTAAGTTTACTTTTTCATGTTGTTTGAACATTAATGTGTGTTGGCAGTGTATGTACAAATCTACCTTATAATGATAAAAATCCATTCAGTGGTTTTTAATTAATCTGTAAAAATAATATCCCCTTTTTCAAATTGAGCCATTCTCAGATGCCTGTCGTTGTGGCGTCACACCAACAGAGGAGCTCCCACGATAGTTGATTGACATGAACGTCTTACCTCAGATCAGCTGTCACAGTCCAGTAACCTTTCTTGTTTCGATGCCGAAGCAGGGATGTAAGTTAGATTGAGCGATTGAGGTGTTGTGTTGCTGGATGCAATAATGAACATAATGGTCGTTATTTACTCCCGACGTCTGAGCCGCTGAAGATGCAGTGGATTACGTTTGTTTGTGAAGGGAATGCACCTCCCGATCTACATATATCCGTCTATGTTCGCGCGAATCATTCGCGATCCAGCTTCACTTACAGCAGAAGTGAGTATAAGGGTTTTTTATGAATCTTTGCAATCGTGGTATTATAACGTGGTAGTTAGGAAGTTTAGCGGCTAAATGCGGCTAAAGTAAACAGACTCATCATACCACAGACAGAAGAGAGGGGCGGAGCGAGCAGAGCTCATTAACATTTAAAGGAACAACCCCTTAGAATGAGATGATTTTTGCAGAGCTCATTTTGACAGGGTAAAAAGGGTGTTGTTTTACACTACCATTGAGAATTTTTAATCAAAGTATATTAGAGACTTTTCATTAAGACCCTAAAGAATCACATCAACTTGTGGAAAATGGGCATCCGATGACCCCTTTAAGGCCTGTTCACACCAAGAACAATAACTATAAAGATAACGATGAAGATACTAAAAATCGTTCTCAATATTAAAGAATAGCAGAGTCCACACAACAGCTATAACGATAAAGGCAAAGAGAAAATATATCGCTGGAATCACTTTCAGAACGATTTTTTCCAGCTGATGAATGATTAATTGATTAATCTGTATCGGCCAGTGTGGTCCAACCTAGGTATCGGTATCAGTAAAATCCAATATCGGTCAGCCTCTACTTCTAACCACAGGTCGAAAGCTGTAGTTCCAACCATGTAAGTTTGTGACGCTGTTTGCGAACGTTCGTTTGAACTGTGGTTTCAGGAAACACAGAACCGTTAAACTATGTTGGTAAGGACAGAACTTGCAACCATAGTTGGCTAATGATGCTTTTGGGAAACGCACCCCTGAGTTGGGTCATGGCCCCAAAAAGCAGCTCAGCTCAGTTCTTGTCGGGAACATGGACAACAGGGTAAAAAACAGTGATAAATGCAAATAATAAAAAGTAAATAACCATATAATCACATATAGTTATGGTAGCAAAAAAAGAAGAGAAAATGCTTGCAATATCTGTTGTTCTTGGCATTACAGGCTGTGCTTCCAATCAAACTCTACAATATTATGGTGCAGCTTTATGTCATTTGGTACAAAATAATCAAAGGCATTTTTTATTTGTAATATTAATAAATGTCAATGTTTGATTATGAGGTTAAATTCAAAATTAAACTTCTTTATTTGTATGACTTTGCATCAGAACATTTTTATTACAGCACTCCGCATTTAATTCAATTTAATTTTAAAAGTTACTCATTGCTTTTTTCTTTCTCTTTCAGCTCTCTCTGAAATGCAGGGCTCCAGAGGTGTCTCAGTATGTGTACCAGATGTACGATGCCATTCTGAAGAACTGAACATCTCTATCTCTGTCCTTTCCCCCCTCCACATATATGTCTCCAGAATCCAGCTCTCCATGTTTTCTGCCATTGTTTTAAATCCATCTATAGGTACCAGTTTACTGTAAGAATCATGTTCTGTTCTGGCCAAATGTCTTGATGTTGTTGTTAAAGTGTTGAAGGGAATTTTGGAATACAGCTGCAGTGTGATTCTGTATTTTTTTGAATTGTTTAAATGCTTTGTCAGTACTTCACCTTCACATGCCCTGTATTTGGCCATATGCAAAGAAGGAAAAAAAAGTGTACGAGATGAATCTATAAACAAGGGAGGGAATGTAACGAAGCAAGTGTCTGGCATACAGAAACTCTTTTAATGGTTACCACTATAGTTATCTAAAATGAGACCATTTTTGGCATTACTGCTTTTGTTTCATTCTCCAATATGCTGCAATGTTGCCTCATGCAACTGTACAACGTGCCAGCTATCTCATATTAGCCTTGCATGCTTTGACCAACATGAAAACGCCACATTCCTTTTAACGTTTTGTGTAACTTGCTCATCTTAACCGCCGTATGAAGGTGCAGACACTCCATCAATGTCTTACTTTGTTTGAACTGCTATGAATCAACTTAATGAGATAAGACTTAAACATGTTTTCTATTGATCTTGTATAAGTGGGTCATGTGATATTCATTCCCAGACTGAATCCATCCATATGTGATATATTGTGCTTGTGAAAGTAGGTTTTGTGAGGTCTCTTTGGAGTGAGAAAAATATCTGTTCAGCATTAGTGTACCTCGCTCAGCTTTGGTTTAAAACTAATACACTAACATAGAGATGCAATAAAAAATTCATCAACATCGACTCAGCGATACACAGATGGATCACTTTCGGACTGTTGAGTAGAGTTTGTTTCTTTCCCTGAAACTTAACTAGTCTTCATGGTGGTGCTGGTGACTAAATGTGAACTTTTTTTTGTTGCCATAGTTGCTAATGTGCCTGTGAACCTGCATGTAAGCAGTGTCCAATAAACATCTGCCAGTAGAACGCTTGTGTAAGAAGGTGAAATATTAATAAGTAACTCTTAAATGTGCAAATGTGAGTTTAAAGCATTTATATTGCCAATGTGATCACAGTACATCTCAATACCGAAATGTGACATAAATTCAACAAAATGTCTGACCAAATTTCTCCAGATTTATTTTACGCATTCAAAATAAAGTCAGCAGTGTTGACATCCCAAACATTCACCTTCATTATGTTTGTCACTATGTAATTCATGTGGATTTCTCAGGTCGTAATAACAATAGTTATATATATATAAATAGTTGAATGAGTCTATGAGTATATGATGTCATGTTCAGTGAGATCAGCTCTGCGCTGGAAGTGACGCAGGCGTGTCGTAATCACTCAGGTCTGCAAGTGAGCCCGAACTGAATACTAAACAGCTCTTACGGCACATGCACAATGATGAGACTGAGGAGGGCATTTGAGGTTCATTCTTGACATGCGTTTGAAATATTTTAAAATGGTTTGTCTACGTACTTGCGCGTCATGCTGGCGTCTTTGGACGCTGCACATCAAGTCTCTAGCTGTATTTTTTTTTCCAGCTACTTAAAAGGGTGAAGTGTGTAAACATGTCTGAAGACTCCTCCATTCAGTTACACTTCATTGTGCTTCTTACTTCTAAGTGATTCTCAATCAGGCGGCCAGTGCCTATTGAACTCCTCAGCAAATTTCCAAGAATGCTGCAAAATGCTTTAAAATTATTTTTAAAAACTCATACTATTCATTTTATAAACTGGTTCCTACGGTCATGGAAAACCTTGAATTAAAAAACTGATTTCTAAACCTAAAATACAAAACACCAAAATAAACCTGAAGAAGTAATGAAAATTTCTTTAATATATATATGAATTTGATTATTGTAAGCAAAAACCTTAATGGAGCCTTTGAATATTGTTTTGAACAATATTTGTTATTATTTTTATGCATTTATTTTAGGGCTGTTACTAACGACTATTTTGGTAATCGAGTAATCTGTCAGTTATTCTGACGAGTATATAATAGTATCAAAAACAAAGTATCAAAATCAAGTAATCATATGGTTTTATTGAACAATTGTTAGAATACATAATGTATTATAAACAATAGAGCTAATGTCACATTGCGCATTATATCAAATGACTGCAGAGGGCGCCAACGGCTTGACAATTTTTTTTACACTTTACTGCTACAATCTAATCCTTGTTAAATATTGACTCAACAACATTTAATTCTGATGTCCACATAAACTTTAATATGTGGCTATTTCTTTATGATAGCAAAGCTACAGCCACTGTAATTTCTAGTTTATGTGGACATCAAAACGTGTAAACTCAGAGTGAGGGTTTAAACTTTTATTTTGAAATCGCGATGAAAGCTAAAGATGTTTTCTCCTGTGTTTGCTTAAATTTACCGTACAAATCTGATGAAATAGTGCACGTTGCGTTCCCCGATGAACCTTATAATAAACCCAAACTCACAACAACCTGATTGTTTAAAATTGAACGCTCATGTCATCATCGTGTCATCAACATGTCGGCGCCACTGAACGTAAACAATGCCACTGAACTGAACGAAACTCATATTTGGCTGATTATTGCTGCTGAAAATGGTCAATTATTGTCATTTTTTGGGCTGTACTAATCCGTCGGAACAGGAAAAACATTTGGAGTACTATAGACTGCCAAAGTTATAACAAATCAAGGAGAAGAGTGCAAAAAACTGTCTGAGGAACAAAAGGCGTTTGTGGTTGGTTAAACTGGATTTCCAGGGCAAGAATCTTGACAACATTAGTGTTTGTTCTTATCCTTTCCTGTCAGGTAGGGGAAATATTAGGCTAATATCTTAATTAACACTGCACGTGTGTATCTTTACCACCTATTTAGTTTGTCAAAATATTGCGCCATTTCCTGCTTACCAAGTCCTAAGATTAGACTAAGATTTAGCAGCTTCTACGTTTTTTATTTTTTTGTTTAGACAGCATAAATTAGCAGAACAATGTATTCAGTAGTACATTTACGTGCAATCCATGCTATTGTTTACATCCGAGTATCGCTGATATGGCCGCGTATCCAAGTAACTGACCAAATCGTGACGTAAGTCAAACCCTATTATATCGTTACGCTTGGAGATGGCGACAAATTTCATTTAATTTGTGTTATGGGTGAATCAATGAATTATTCATTCAAATGATTAATTGAAAAATACTGATTTTAAAGGAGAAGTTCACTTCCAGAATAAAAATTTCCTGATATTTACTCACCCCCATGTTATTCAAGATGTTCATGTCTTTCTTTCTCATTAGTCGAGAAGAAATTAAAAGGTTACTCCACCCCAAAATGAAAATTTTATCATTAATCACTTACCCCCTTATCATTCCAAACCTGTAAAAGCTTGGTTTGTCTTTGGAAAACACAAATTAAGATATTTTGATGCATTCTGAGAGCTCTCTGACCCTCCCATAGACAGCAATGTAATTAACACGATCAACTTCCAGAAATGTAGCAGGAGATCGGTAAAATAATCCATGTGACATCAGGGGTTCACCCGTAATTTTACAAAGCTAAGAAAATACTTTTTGTAAGCAAAGAAAACAAACAAAAAAAGACTTTATTCAACAATTCGTCTCCTCCACATCACCCTAGCGCCATTTTTGAGCGTATCCTTTGAACGCAAGCAGCGTATGCTGTTTTGCTGTTCAGTTAATTACATTGTTGTCTATGGGAGGGTCAGAGAGCTCTCAGAATGCATCAAAAATATCTTAATTTGTGTTCCGAAGATGAACGAAGCTTTTACAGGTTTGGAACGACATGGGGGTGAGTAATTAATGACAAAATTTTCATTTTGGGATGGAGTAAACCTTTAAGGTTTTTGAGGAAAGCATTCTAGAATTTTTCTCCAAAATGCAGTTTCAATGCAGCTTCAAAGGGCTCTACATGATCCCAGCTGAGGAAGAGGGTCTTATCTAGTGAAATGATTATCCATTTTTTTAAAACAACAAAAATGTGTATAGTTTTTACCACAAATGCTCGTCTTGCACCAGCCCGACCTTGTGCATTACATAATGATGTTGAAAGGTAGGTGGAAGCACTGACCCACTGTTTACAAAGCAAATATGCAAAGAAAGTCAAACGCCCTTTACAAAAAAAGGTAAAACAAGGATGTCACGATTTTAAGGCTGAAGAAGAAAATGAGATCAAAGTACACATACAAAGAACTAACCACATGTGACCTTTCCAAAGCAATTACATAATGTGTGAAGTCATGGACGTGCATCGCAGAGCTAGTGCAAGATGAGCATTTGTGGTTTAAATGTATATAAATGTTACTTTTTTTTTTTTTTTTAAGAAAATGACACATCATTTTGCTAGATAAGACACTTATTCCTCGGCTGGGATTGTGGAGAGCCTTTTGAAACTGCAGTTTGGACCTTCAAACCCTTGAAACCCAGAAAGAAATGCATGAACATCTTTTATGACATGGGGGGGGAGGGGAGTACATTATCAGTGAACTTGTCCTTTAAGTACTGCTTTTTGCATAGTATGTAGAGACATAGGGCATATTCAGAAATAAAAACAAAACAAACAAACAAGCAAAAAAAAAAAAAAAAAAACAAAAAAAAAAAACTATAGAAACCATCACAGAATTTGTAATGGTTTTACTAGTTACAATGTGAATTGTATTGGTGTTAATGGAAACTGCAATGGTCCCTCTGGATCTCTGCTGATAATTCGTCGCTTTATATTGGTGGTTTGTTAAAACCACTAAATCCTAATGGAGTATGTCCCAAAACACACTGCAGGAAATCATTTTTGAATGGTTTTAATGGTTAGTAGTTGATGGTTTGTAATGTTTGGTTGTAGTGGAAACCATTCGATTTTATGTGATGGTTTTTACTGTTTTTTTTTTTTTTTTTTTTCCTCATCAGGACATAGAAACCATCACAGAAATTCTAATGGTTTCCACTACAAAAAACATTACTAACCATCAACTATTAACCATTAAAACCATTCAGAAATGAGTAAATCATTGAAACAATCACACAAACAATTAATTCAAAAACACTGATTCATTTGGAAACAAAACACCTGTGTCTACATAACTTACTCAGTATTAACCTTTTGTTTACTGAGTTGTTGTGAATTCAGTCCACTGAAGTTCTGTTCTTATTTAAACTTAACTCAGTATAATCGCCACCTGTATTTATAGGTTTTTTCATGCTTTTTACAAATTCAGGAGCCCCTACAGACCTTTTAACAGTTAATCATTCTTTCCTTTGAGGTATTTAAAAAGTATTTATTCTAAAAAGAGGAAATGACATCAGATAATGAAAGTCATTAACTGAGTAAATGGGATTAATTATTAGCCATAACCCTGCTCTCTTTAGGCTACTGAGCTGGAGTCCTGTCACACCTGGATACATACAGCCACCAACTGTATGAGTGACGTGAAGCGAACAGGTAACAACCACGTGGTTACTTAGCAACAGAAGGAAAGATTAGGTTGCTAAGAGACAGTCGCGGTACTCACAGACGGTTGATTCAGAGTGTATTCATTTTGAGATATTAATGAGAATAGGCAATCACGCCAGAGTCACATAAACAGAAGCCGTTGTGAGGGATGATGATTCTGTGAAACAGGTATCCATTGATTTTAATAATAATAAGTGGTATGTTCACGTGCAGCACGTCAGTGGTGAGTTTTCTTACACATGCTCTTCATTCGCGTGCTGGTATTTACTCCCCGGTATTTACCGCTCATGACGCGCAGCGTGTTTACGCAAGGAGACAGATCATGCTGTTGACAACTATGGCAAGCCGTTTGAACATTAAATCCTTAAAACTAACTAGTATTGTAAGACGGATAAGATAAAACAGAGAGAGAGACTAAATTTCTGGCTTGATCGTATATGTCACCAAATGTCATCTCCACAATATTATATAGACAGTTTAATCGGACGCACGCTCCTGGCCCGAAGTTAACTTCCGGTCTGTGTTTGTTTATTGGTCTGGCTAGTTACCAGGGAAGCTGCTGCAAACCACCTCCTGCTGGCAGAGAATGAATTTGCATTTTCAGTCAGTCCGTCTGATTTATGCAGCAAACACACAGAGCAGAGTTGTAAATGCGAACCGGATATATTTCCCGGGGGTAGTGCTAGTACACATACAGCGTAAGTCTGTGAGAAAGACAAGGGGAGATGGCGAGCATGGATCACCGCTGTGCGAAGAGAGGCTTGGCAGCCTGGCAAGACATATGTTTAACTTGCTAGCTAATGTCTCTTAATTGTTACTTGTTATATATTTTGCTTGTTATCAGAAAGAATCTACTCTAGAGGGACGCCGCTGTTCGAGTTTGGGCCACATAAGCACATATGTGCAGTAACATTTGTTTATGTTGTTGCCGCTGAAATCGTCTATATAGGCTATATATAGACCTATATATATATATATTCAACATTTTAATAGTGGATTTGTGTTGCATGTTTAATGCTAAAATGTAATAATTGTATTATTTTATAATGCATATATAAATAATTACACTAATTAGATATATATTTGAAACATATTTTTGCTCATCATAATCTGTTGGCTTTAACCTATATTCATTCTCTTTATTCATAACTTACACTGTGTCTACCTATTATAATCAATGATGCTGTCTACACTGGATGCGGCGCGGCACGACAAATCTCTGACAGTAAACTGATGCTATTTATTTAACTAATTCTATTTATTTATTTTAATTTATTTAATGAAAAAAAGAACATAAATATATGAAAACATTTTTTTTTCCAATCCTCATTCTGACCCTCTGTCTAAAACGACCTGTTTTAATGGGCGTGTCCTTTAAGGCTTCTCAGTCATCAGCCGCTGTTATGATTGGCTAACGTCATTGAATAGAAAACTGTATCAGCGTTACCTCACTATTGCATGTGAGTGCTTTGACAACATAATAAAAAAAGTCATTTTCAGACAAAGCATTATGAAATCATTTACTTACCGTTTGTGATGTAGCTGCAGTCAGATCTAGTACCGCTTCATCTTTCAACAAATGTTTCTTTGTGAACTCTCCATGACATTGTGACTTGTTTACAAAATGAAATGCTCTGAACAATCCTCAGACACGATCCAAGATGCCATTAAAAATAAACGATCCACTTGTTACTTACGCTGGGATCATTCTGATATCTGTACAAAGACGCGAACAGGCTGTTTAAACCAAGTGCATCAAAGTGAACATTCTTTCACTCTATTTGTCCAGTTGATGACAGACTCAAGCACGTGGACTGTGTCAGAAAGTGAATGCGCATCTGTTTGCTGTATCCAGTGTAGACAAGATAGCGGCAGTGATTGTAATTTCTATTTGCTTTTGATGCGACTCGACACTTGCATTCAGCATGAAGAAGTTTCAAGCCATTAAGTGACTGAGCACCAGTGGGCGGGGACTATGGTGAGAAGATGATTATCTGTTGATGTGTTACTCTGGAGGCAGTGTTTATGCAAATGCCCGGGTGACTATACCTTGCACCTCAGATCCAAACGAGCCATTTTTGGAGCTTGATTAAATAAATGCTTTGTTTATAATGAGGAGAAGATTTTAAGCTATGAAACGTGCAGGATGTTTTAATGATACAAAAACCTCTTATATGCCAAAAAAATCAAGGCAAATTTGATTTCTCATGTCATGACCCCTTTAACCAGCAGCTAGGCAGTGTGTGTGTGTGACTACATTCTTTATACTGTCAATGACACAGAAGGATTGTATTTAATTGGATTAATCTATATATGTTTTCTAATCTATTGTAATTTAGGATCAATAAATAACTGTATCTTATGCCTGTAATCCAAACTTTTGTCACAAAAATACTTACAAATAAAAAATAACCAACATAAAAGATACACAGAATCTGTTTTAAGGAATAAATATCAACGGGGCTTGCCATAGACAAAGCGGAGCTCTCAGCCTTTTTTTCAAATTCAATTAACCTGTGACGCTGACCCGCCTCTGTGCGAGGGTTCGGCGCGGTCCAGCACTCTGATTTTACGCGCAAGCGTTGATTTATCTGTCTGTTAACACGGTCGAACATGCGCGCGCCGTGCTGTGCGCGAGGTCCACATGACGTGAAAGAGCAGGATATTCCTCCAGGACACTTTGAGGGTTACTTCTGCACCTGAATGCGACCAGAGAGTGAGAACTCGACGAGAAAGATCGCGCAGGTGTTCAGCAGCCCGAACCTCACGAAGAATGCAACTTCTCACCTGCGCATAAGGTAAGTCACCGGAGCCGTTGCTGGTGTGCTCGCGATTCGCCTGAACCGACAGTAGCGCGCTTCAAATGTAAAAAGCTTTATGGGAATGATAGCTGAACTGTCATGCGTTTTTGATATGTATGTATATAATAAGGGTGGGGCGTTTAGAAAGGTATTCTTCGCTTATATATAGAAGTAAATGAAGAAGTACATGACAAGTGCGTCTTTATTCTATAGGATGCAGAGAGTACGTTACATAAGCACTGTGTCTATTATTACTGAATCACGCTGTAGATTGAAACTGAGAAGATTCATAGTAAACTATGGAATTAGCATCATTCATCCTGCCCCCTGCCTGCAGTAGTTCTATAAGAATAGCTCACACACACAGAGGTGCGATATTTCTATTAATATCATGCTCCATTTAAATCATCCTAACCCACTTTAAGTGCTATATATCATGAGAACATTGTGATATACCATCAAATTAACAGACTATGATATAAACACAATAGATGCTCAGATTAATATAAAAATGTAAACATATTGTCAAATATTTGTGCTCAGGTGGAACTGGTTTACTGGATCTTGAGAACTTTTATTTTAATGTATTTTTTCTATTTTTTTGTATTATTTTATTTTTTCTTATTTATTATTATTATTATTAATATAATGGTAATTAAATGTTTATTTTGTATTTTTTCTCTGTTTTATGTTATTTTGCTATTTTATTATTTTGCTTTCTGATACAGTACTCAGATGAGTTGAATAACTACACAATTTTCTTTTGCTTATATCTGAATTGAACTTGTTTATAACTATTGAACTCTACACAGTTATTGAACTGAACTGAACCAACACTGCACTGACTTCAGCTGAATAATTACACTATTGACACTATTGTAGAGCTGCTTTACAGCAGAACTTGGATTTGTCTTGTATTTGATGTATTTCCTTTTAATTTCCTTTTAATTCACTATATGTGACCCTGGACCACAAAACCAGTAATTGAAATTGAGATGTATACATTATCTGAAAGCTGAATAAATAAGCTTTTAGCTGTTAGGATAAGACAATATTTGGCCGAGATACCACTATTTGAAAATCTGAAACCTGAGGGTGAAAAAAAAATCAAAATGTTTAGAAAATCACCTTTAATGTTTTCCAAATGCGGTTCTTAGCAATGCATATTACTAATCAAAAATTAGGTTTTAATATATTTATGGCAGGAAATGTCTTCATGGAACATGATCTTTACATAATATCCTAATGATTTTGGGCATAAAAGAAAAATCGATCATTTTGACCCATGCAATGTATTTTTGGCTATTGCTACAAATATTCCTATGCTACTTATGACTGGTTTTGTGGTTCAGGGTCACATATAAGTAAAGGTGATTTGACTTAATATAAAGTGACTTTTTAATTTATCCTCATCTCTCTCCTGTTTCACTTTTCTCTTTCTTAGAGGCTGCTGGCCTATGAATGGGACTGTGTTGTGGCCAACACTGCTTTCTGTGCTTCAGTCAGGACTATGTGCTGCCCATGTGCCACTCTGAATGCACTGGCCAGCTGTTTGCGAGAGCAGGGAGGGTGGGGCGGCCCACCGGGGGCGAGGTGGAAACAGGGCGATGCCCTCGCCGTTCCGGATCGCGGTGCTGGGAGCCCAGGGGGTGGGCAAGACGGCCATTGTGCAGCGCTTTCTTCACGATGACTACAGTGAGGTGGCGGTGTCCAGTAAGACCCGGCGGGTGCATCTTTCTGCCGCAGTGCTCAATGGTCATGTGCATGACCTTCAGATCACAGATTATCCAGCCATCAGCAGCTTTCCTGTCAGCTCTTTGCAGGTACAGTAAACAACATATCACAACACTGGACAGTGTCTTTTAATAAGACTTTGACCTGACCCTGTTTGGGGGCAAGGTTTTTCATATTTGAGGTATCCAAATGAACCCATCCATAGGGAAAGAAAATCGCTAATGAGATCACTACAGTTGAAGTCTATGAGAAAAGACCCTGAGAAAATGACCCTTTGTGTCCCTAGAGTTGTGGAAATCTGTAAATTGGTAACATAATTGTTACTGGTGGGATCTATTTCTGATCTGGGCTAAAGATGACTTATTCATTCTTTTGTTTAGTTAATTTAAATAATTGCCATGGACTTTTTTTTCCCCCTACATGTCATATGGGGCTCTGTACATTTTAAGGAAACATCTGAGATACCATGTTTGAGAACAGTGTGTGCAAAGATCTAAACATCAGCTCAAATATTTCACATGAGATTCTTTGAAAATCAAATCATCTGTCTTACATCAAAACACACTGCTGTTCAAAAGTTTGGAATCAGTAAGATATTTAATGTTTTTTAAAGAAGACTTTTCTGCTCATCAAGGCTGCATTCATTTGATTAGAATCAACAGAAAAAGCAGTAATATTGTGAAATATTATTACAATTTAAAATAGCGGTTTTCTATTTTAATATACCTTGGAATTTATTCCTGTGATGCAAAGCTGACTTTTCATCAGTCATTACTCCAGTCTTCAGTGTCACATGATCCTTCAGAAATCATTCTAATCTGCTGATTTATTATCAATACTGGAAACAGTTGTGCTGCTTAATATTTTTTTTTGGAACCTGTGATACTTTTTTCAGGATTCTTTAATGAATAAAACATTAAAAAGGACAGGATTTATTTGAAATAGAAATCTTTTCTAACAATATACACTACCGTTCAAGGTTTGGGTCAGTACATTTTTTCTTACTTTCTTTCTTTGAAAGAAATTAATACTTTTATTCAGCAAGGATGTGTTAAATTGATAAAAAGTGACAGTATATACTTATATTGTTAGAAAAGATTTCTATTTTGAATAAATGCTGTTTTTTGTAACTTCTTATTCATCAAAGAATCCTGAAAAAAGGATGTAGAAAAAAAATATGAAGCAGCACAACTGTTTCCAACATTGATAATAAATCAGCATATTAGAATGATTTCTGATATGGATAAATGGAACTTTGATGAGTAGAAGATATTTCTTTTAAAGCATTAAAAATCTTACCGATCCCAAAAGTTTGAACGGCAGTTTGTATATAGTGTGTGTGTGTATGTGTCAATAGTTGTATCATTTGTGTCTATTTTTAATGTGAAGAGACAAATTTGATAGACATGTTTGTTTTATTTTTGATTTAAAACAACTCTCCAGTCTCTCTAACTATAAAATGTAAAAATTTTCCTCTAAGCATAGAAACTATAGAGGCAGATACAGCATACATTTTTATTATTTAGATAGCAGATTCATTTTTATTTTTTGGAATCTCAGTACCAACAATTTAATTTAAATGTGACATTCTATTGACCCTTAAGAATTCCTTAATGTTTGTAACCAGTCCTACCTTGGTAACTGTTGCTGACACTTATTCAGCAAGCTTCGTAATGTGAGTGTGTGAAAGTCGCTTGTGTTTGTATTCATTTACAGTAGGTATTGATTCAGATAACAATAAAGGGAATAACATTCACCATTCAAAAAGTATGTTGTAGAAACAGTTTTGCTCACACATTTCAGTGTTCAGTGTTTTGATAAGGGCTCTGTAAGTTTATGCTCACTGAGAGCTTTAGTATTGTAGAATGGTTTATAATGAACCAGTAGCTTGAGAGCACATGGTTCTGTGCTACACTTGTGATTTCAGACAGCTTGAAAGGATAAAAGAGCCACTTGAGCAGCGAGGCCTTTTGTCTCACTTCACTTTTCTTTCTCAGTGGTGTCATAATGATTCAGTGCTTTAATTAGTGACAATGGGAAGAGAGGATTCTTTCATAACTTTACATTTATAATTTTATTCTCAGCTGGAGTTTCCTGTCAGAGAGCTAGCGGTTAGCTTGGGCTATCATTATCCAAATGATTTAGACAACTGTTTTTCGTGCTTCAATTCATGCATTTCTCCTTAAATCATGTCCATTATATATCCACAGTAACAGATTTGATCTGAAAAAGCACCTTCTGCTAAAACATATCATTTGTTTGTAAATTGCTGAATGTGCCATCAGTGTGGCCTCCATCTGTCTCCGCATGGCCGATATACATAAATAGATGGGGAGAATAAGGGTGCTCATCTTTCCTGTTTTTGCATGTATTACCTGTTTTACACTCCTATCTCCTTGAGTTATAACTTATTTTCTAAAGCAAATCAGTTGTGAACTTGCACATAATAATCTGTTCAGGTTTCAAGGTTCTGAATGAATCATCTGAACATGAGTAATATGAATCTCATAATGTTATGTATTATTAGTTGAGTGCTTGAATGAACCCCGCAAAGTGTATTCTAATTTTTTGAAATGAAAGAGTTTATTCAAGCTTTAGAGACCATGTTTTTAAAAGGGTCATCGGAGGCAAACTTTACTTTTACATGTTGTTTGAACAATAACGTGTGTTGGCAATGTATGTACAAATCTACCCTATAATGATAAAAATCCATGCAGTGGTTTTTAATTAATCTGTAAAAATAATATCCCCTTTTTCAAATCGAGCTATTCTCAGATGCCTCTCGGTATGGCGACAGAGGCCACTTCCGCGATTTGATTGACATGAGTTGATTGACATGAGCGTCTTACCTCAGATCAGATGTAACTGTCCGACCTCCATTGTTTCGATGCCGGAGCAGGGATGTAAGTTAGACAAGAATATCTCCGATTGAGCGATTGAGGTGTTGTGTTGCTGGATGTAACAATGAACATAGTGGTCGTCATTTACTCCCAACATCTGAGCCGCTGAAGATGCAGTGGATTACGTTTGTTTGTGAAGGGAATGCGTCTCCCGATCTACATAAATGTGTCTATGTTTGCGCAAATCATTCATGATCCAGCTTCACTTACAGCAGAAGTGAGTATAAGGTTTTGTTTTATGAATCTCTGCAATAACCTTTCCTAATAACGTGCTAGTTAGCAAGTTTCGCGGCTAAACGCACTAAATGTGGCTAAAGTAAACAATCTCTCAGAGGAACACGTCACTCCACACAGAGTAGAGAGGGGCGGGGCGAGCAGAGCTCATTTGCATTTAAAGGAACAATCCATCAGAATGGGATGATTTTTGCAGAGCTCATTTTGGCAAGGTAAAAAGGGTGTTATTTTACACAGCCATTGAGAATTTTTAACCAAATTTACATTATAGACTTTTTATTAAGACCCAAAAGAATCATATCAACTTGTGGAAAATGGGCATCCGATGACCCCTTCAAAACAAAATTATATGACTATGTTGTTGGGTATCATATCTGATACATCAGGCTTTTTATTTTATATATTGTGATATAGGAGCATGCGGAGCTCATACTTGAGGAGGAAAAAAGTTTTATTCAGAGGACCAAACTGAGCAGAAATACACAATTTGGTGCAGCTGCTAATATTCATATGACATTCTGTTAGCCTGTAATGTAAAACAATGAATTGTTTAGTAAACGTAGTTTCTATGTGTTTCTATGTATTTCAGAACATAGAAAACCACTTACATTAAATGCATGTAAATTTTAGTTGTCACTCTTAAAGGGTTATTCCACCGCAAAATGAAAATTTTGTCATTAATTACTTACCCCCATGTCGTTCCAAAACCATAAAAGCTTCGTTCATCTTCAGAACACAAATGAAGATATTTTTGATGCATTTTGACAGCTCTCTGACCCTCCCATAGACAGCAATGTAATTATCACGATCAACTTCCAGAAACATAGCAAGGAGATGGGGCCTCAACCGTAATTTTACAAAGCTACGAAAATTCTTTTTCTGTGCAAAGAAAACTAAAATAATGACTTTATTTAACAATTCATCTCCTCCTCCTCTGATAATACAGACCTCCTTGCTTTGTTTCTGGACGTTGATCGTGTTAATTGCAATTTGCTGTCAAAATGCATCAAAAATATCTTAATTTGTGTTCTGAAGACGAACAAAGCTTTTACAGGTTTGGAACGACATGAGGGTAAGTAATTAATGACAAAATTTTCATTTTGAGCCGGAGTAACCCCTAATATGTCTTAGTAAGATTATATTTAAGTGATTAGTTTTATGATCAAATCTCTGTAGTTTTTATTAAAACATAATGCAATAAAACACAGTGGTGATTGAGATATTAAACATTCCTTAATAGACAGGTGTATCATATTTAGGAATGCACCGATACCACTTTTTCCAGTACTCGCCCGATACCGATACTTTTATTTTTGGTACTTGCCGATTCTGAGTACCAATACTGATATTTTTTTAATTTAACCAGTAAATTTGTAAAATATTGGGTACAGAAACTAAAATAATATGTATAATGTTAGTTGGTTAACTTCTTTTATTAAATAAAACATTTATTTAGAAAATTTATTCAGATACCTTTTCTCACATTATCAGACAACATTTTTCACATTATCACATTATCATAAACTGTGTCCTGCACCCACTAGTAAAAAAAAAATAAATAAAAAAATATCAAACATTAGGTGGTGTATATCTGGTGTCTGAATAATTTTTGGTTTGACTATATATCCCTTAGTTATTGTTTTTACACTTAATTATGCCCATTAAAATGTGTTTTGTTACTTTCTTACTTTTTTTTTTTTTTTTTTTGCTCTATGGTACATCTTTAATTTAATAGCATTAAACTGCTCCGCTGCAGCGGCTCAGTACTTTAATCACGCGTTTTGTTGTAATAATGCAGGGAACCACTCGTCATGAATCTCCTAACTCTGATATTTTCAGAAATATAAGTAGCGTTTTTTTCATCTGAAACATGCTGCTATTTGGGCTATAATCTAAAGAGACTCAGATGCAGAAACACTTATGAAGCAAGCAAAACAACTGCAACGCGCTCAAGTACAGTAGCGTAGTGCATTTCACAGAGACATATTTGATACTCACATTTCAACATGAAACTTATTCTTACATTTACTTTATAAAAATCCAATTTCAACAACAACCTGTTTTTACAGTTATGCTAAAAGGTCTCTTACTTGTTAAAAAGTATAAACTATTGATTAGACAAAGGCATAGTAGATTGTGTACAACAGGTTTTTCAGCAAAGTTTTGATCATGTTATTTAGTGATATTTATATCACGAATGATAGAGTAATTTTATTTCACGATAACGATGTACATCACTATAAAGTTATTTTACTTTAAATAAGGTCTTTATGATATCAGAATTTTTGATACCATAGAAATTTCGTAGTTTTTGTCACCAGTGTCAGTTTAACAAAAAACTAATACTAAATTAAAATACAAAATAACCCTCAAACTTGTTGAAGACAAATAAACAGTCAGTGATTAAATAAGAAAAAGAAACTAATTACAAGCAATAAGACAAAAAAAAGTTACAGTAGAAAAAATGAATAAGAAATGTTACAAACATTGTATAAAGTAATCGAATGTATAAAAACATTACATATTCTTCACTGTGTAAATTAAATCTATATTTCTTCTTATTAAAGTTACAAAAGTGATTTAGTCAAGAGCAGTGAGAGATTTTCTCTATGTATTTGTTTGATGATCATGAATGATAGACAGCAGGAATATAAGACTGCTGTCACTTTAAGAACTGCCCAGATACAATTTAATGTTACACATGTGTTTGCTTTCTCAGCTATTAGCTTTCACTTAAAGGAGAAGTCCACTTCCAGAGCAACAATTTACAGATAATGTACTCACCTGCTTGTTATTCAAGATGTTCATGTCTTTCTGTCTTCAGTCGTAAAGAAATTATGTTTTTTGAGGAAAACATTTCAGCATTTTTCTCCATATAATGGACTGATACGGTGCCCCGAGTTTGAACTTCTAAAATGCAGTTTAAATGCGGCTTCAAACAATCCCAAATGTGGTTGTAAACGATCCCAGCTGAGGAAGAAGGGTCTTATCTAGCGAAATGATCGGTTATTTTCATAAAAATAATACAGTTTATACACTTTTTAATGTCGAACGCTCGTCTTGTCTTGCTCTCCCTGAACTCTGTGTATTCTGGCTCAAGACAGTTAGGGTATGTCAAAAAACTCTGATTGTATTTTCTCCCTCAACTTCAAAATCGTCCTTTATCGTTGTTTTACCTTTTTGGTTAAGGGTGTTTGATCTTCTTTGCATGTTCACTTTGCAAAGACTGGGTCGGTACTTCTGCAGCGATGTAGGATGATTTTGCAATGAGTTTTGAAGTTGAGGGAGATAGATAAGACCCTTCTTCCTCAGCTGGGATCGTTTACAACCACATTTGGGATCGTTTGAAGCCGCATTTAAACTGCATTTTGGAAGTTCAAACTCGGGGCAACATACCAGTCCATTATACAGAGAAAAAACCCTGAAATGTTTTCCTCAAAAAAAATTTTTTTACGACTGAAGAAAGAGAGACATGAACATCTTGGATGACAAGGGGGTGAGTACATTATCTGTCAATTGTTGTTCTGGAAGTAGACTTCTCCTTTAAGACCCAAATTACTGTGTTCATGAGGATACTCACAAAGACGAGCATTTTGACACATACAAGTGTATGTATTTAACCATTCAAGGCCTATAAGGCGGCAAAAAAGGCTTATCTGATGGTGCTCAGAAACACGTGCATATAGCAAAATGGCTTCTCTTTCGCTCCTGATTGAGTTTCAACGGCTTAAAGTCCTACATAGGCTCACTGCAATTGAAATGAACAATACAGGCAGTAAAACTCTGACAACTTTTATTCCTTTTTACACAAATTCTGATTTACAGGTACAGAGTTTTGATGGACAAGGCTCAATTTTCACACAATTACTTGCAGAATATAATGTTATGACTTCAAAACCATTTTAACATCCGGCACAATTTGAAAACGAATACTTTTGAACATTGTCGTCACATATACAGTTTAATATTCATGAGTTTTCTAATTTAGCAGGTTTGCTCGGTAGCTCATGCGATACACTGTTACACTTCAGTGATGAAGAGCTCCGGTACGAATCCCATTAAAATAAGATTTTGATGAACAGCTCAAATCCACATAAGAAAGTTAAAATAGCACGGCTATTCATCAACAAATGTGTTTTTATATCGCTTTTGCATTTGTTAACACTATCAATCAGGGTTGGGTTTGGTGCAGGGGATATTTCCAACATGATAGAGCATTAACCTTTCCGAAACTCCCCGGATATTTGAATTCTGAGCAGCCGCAATTTGTACTTCAAACAGCGTAATAAAAACGCAGCAATACCTGCCTGTACCAACGTAATAAAAACGTGCTACGGTCGTGTATTGAACGTGTTTTAGTGCCACACTCTGGACATTTCACTTTGAAACTGCGTGAAACGTGCAGTAAGGTATGTAATTACAATGTTGCAGAAATGTGTATAGAAGCACGTATTTTCATGAGCCTGGGTTGTTAAAATCACTTGTTTTTAAACTGCAATGCTTAAAAACACATGCAAACATTATGTTTTTGTGACCAAATACACATGAGCATGTAATTGCAATAAAGACAGTAGTCCAAAATACCTACCATTTGACAAATTTCTACTGGTTAATTGTGTCTACCGGATTATCGCCCACCCCTGATAATTTAGAGGAGTTAGAAATTTGTGTATAAAATATGACACAGTAAGCTAAGGTTAACTGAACTTTGGATTTTTTACATGATCAGGATCTTGTGTTGCTCTGTCTTTGTGCAGGAATGGTCAGATGTTTGCTGTCGAGGCATTCGCAGTGCTCATGTCTACATTCTGGTTTATGACATCTGCTGTTTCGACAGCTTTGAGTATGTCAAGACCATGCGGCAGCAGATCTTAGAGACCAGGTACGTGATGGGAATATAAGCCTCTTTTTATTAGTCTACTTCACACCTTTACATCGCGCTTTCTCTCTGTTTTTGTCTATTCCTTGTTTTTTTTATTCTGTGCTGCTTTATCATGTTTCCCAACATTTCTTTTCTTCTTCTACAATGTTTGATGGTTGCTGTAATTACACTTAAAAGGCGAGACCCTTCTGTAATCATGGGCTGCCAGCACAGTGGGTCATTTCTTCATCATTTGGATCTAAATCAACAGAAATGCCTTCCCTTCTCCTCTGCTGATTGCAAAGGGCATGTAATGTCATCATCAAAAGCCAATTCAAAAGCCTCAGAGACTTTTTGCTTTTGTACCCGAGCAGATTTGATGATGATGATGCATAATTGTGACTATTTTGGCTGCGCACTAATGCATGTTTGATATCTCTTTGATATCATTCACTGTTTGACTTGGTATCCATATGTCAACACTTTTGGCAAGGTGCTGCTTGAATTCATTATCACATTATTGTGTGAACAAACACCTTTTTTTCTTGCTCTGATTAAATATGTTGGTGTTTTATAGTCAATATCATACATATCTGAGCATCTCTTGCACTTGACATGTAAGACTAATTTTTTTACAGTGTCTTCTGCCATACAAGACCAAATCGTGTGATTGTAAAACTAATAAATTAGCTTTAATGCAATAAATCATTTTTATTTATCTAAAATATATAAAACATCATTAAAACAAGATAAATGTACTTTGAATTATAATACATCGTTTATATTGTCACAAATTGTAAACTATTATTGCACAGCTCTATTTATAAAATGAGATATACAGTTGAGGTCAAAAGTTTACATACATCTTGCAAAATCAGCAAAATGTTAATTATTTTACCAAAATAAGAGGGATTATACAAAATGCATATTATTTTTTATTTAGTGCAGACCTAAATAAGATATCTTACATAAAATACATTTACATATAGTCCACAAGAGAAAATAATAGTTGAATCAATAAAAATGACCCTGTTCTAAAATTTACATACACTTGATTCTTAATACTGTGTTGTTACCTGAATGATCCACAGATGTGTTTTTGTTTAGTGATAGTTGTTCATGAGTCCCTTGTTTGTCCTGAACAGTTAAACTGCCTGCTGTTCTTCAGAAAAATCTGTCCCACAAATTCTTTGGTTTTTCAGCATTTTTGTGTATTTGAACCCTTTCCAACAATGACTGTATGATTTTGAGATCCATCTTTTCACACTGAGGACAACTGAAGGACTCATATGCAACTATTACAGAAGGTTCAAACCAGGGGCGTAGATTTAGGGTGGACGGAGGGGATGTGTCCCCACCAATATCCTCCGACCATTGAAATGTCCCCACCAATAATTTAATCCACTTAAAAAAAAAAAAATCTTGCTGTCAACATTAACCTAGACACGCAGAAAGGGATAAATCACGTTCTCTCCTTGAGTCCTCCCGCCCCCAAAACACATGTGAACATTTTGATTGGCTGTGTCTTTCCCTGCTATCATGTGAGAGGCTATGGCTGCGTTCAGATACAAGCAGCGCCAAATGCAGTGGATTTTTTTTCCCGTGCAAGAAGGTGTGTTGGGTGACATACATGTGAGGATGGCAGCAGCAAAAAAAAAGAAGCTGGACATAAGGAGCTTTTTTTCAAAGAAAAGTGTAAGTCACTTCAAGTTCACTAGTGAATCCATCAAAGTCCATCAAAGTAACGACAACAGTTAACGTTAATGCTAGTGTTTTTTTTTGTTTGTTTTTTTTTTACCGCTTTGACGCACATTCATTATAGCAGGGCAGGCTATAGTCTGTGAATACAGACTTAAAACTAACAGCAGATTAAACAGCTAAATGTATAAATATGATCCCTGTCAGTTCTCCTAATCTGATGATGACTATTTGTCAGAAATCAGTCTTGTGAAAGAAATTGATATGCTACATACTAATATTGGGGTCGGGGGGGGGGGTCATAGGTCCCCACCAATGTCCAGAGCAAATCTACGCCCTTGGTTCAAACACTCACTGATGCTCCAGAAGGAAACACAATGCATTAAGAGCCGGGGGGTGAAAACTTTTGGAATTTTAAGATCAGGGTAAATTAAACTTATTTTGTCTTCTGGGAAACAAGTATCTTCTGTAGCTTCTGAAGGGCAGTACTAAATGAAAAAAATTATATTTAGGCAAAATAAGAAAAATGTACACATTTTCATTCTGTTTAAGAATCTGTTTAAGAATCAGATGTTTAAGAATTATTTGTATGTGAACTTTTGAACAGGGTAATTTTTTATAAATATATCTATTATTTTCCCTTGTGGACTATATGTAAACATCTTTTATGTGAAATATCTTATTCGGGTCAGTACTAAATAAAAAATAACATGAATTTTGTATGATTCCTCTTAATTTGGTCAAATAATTAACATTTCACAGATTCTGCAAGGTGTATGTAACCTTTTGACTTTACCTGTATATATCCAACTTTATCTGCATTTCAGAGAATATATTTTTAACATGTACACAATTAGGGTTTGTGAGATTTATACTTAAAATTAGAAAAATATTTTTTAAATAACAGGTAAAATAGTGAAAATTATTTTTGAGGTGTATACATTTGTTTGAGTTGCTAAACAGAGAACAAATCTGTTTGCAGAAAGAGGACAGAATCCAAGACCCCCTATGTATCAGAGTAATACACACAGCGACAGTGATGCTTCATCGTTATTTAAATTCAGCTCAGTCACCGATTGGCTTAAACGGTCAGTGTGGGCGTCCGTGGTGAACCTGTCACTCAGAGGCAGATTTATCGTAATCAATGGCGTCAGCTGTCATGCTTTGCTTGCGTCAAGGCCTGAGCAGTGAGGCAGGCGATTCTGCTGACAAACATTCATGTTTTATTGATCCAGGCAGAACACAATTAAGTCACCTTGGCCCGACATTGCCTCACAGTCTCTGCCATACAATAGGAAGAGGACGATGGACGGGCTGGTTCGAGTCACTGAACTGATCTGCTAATACCCAACAGAAGTGAGAGCGCTTGCTGTCAGTCGTTCCTGTGATAAGACAGACCCTGTTAGTGTGAGGAATTAAAAGACAGTTAATTAATCTTTGATGAAACAATAGCCATTGTCCTTACCTCAGATGGAGTTTTGTACTGAGCTGTGTTAACATTCTTAATAGGGTCAGTGTACAGTAGCTGTCCAAAATGAACAGTATCTGACAGCATTTTAAGGCATCATAGGTATGGTATATGACCTTGAAGATTTTGAAAAGCTGGGCAGCAACATTATGCTGCTTTATTAAAGGACCATCTATTAAAATTTTCTGTGTCAATCAAAATTGAACTTCACTGGCTAAAAACACTTGTCGTGTCTGTTTTGTTGATTCTGTTATAAAACTAGCCGTTCAGTTCTGTGCCAACCAACCAGTCTTGCCAAGTCTGTGGTTTTACCGTGGAATTGGGCTACTTTACACTGTTGCCGCAGATTGTTTTTGATATCCGCGGGTTGAAGCATCCCCAATAATGTCATATTTTATCGCCCAGAATACGATTTTTAACGGGTGACCCACCTCAAAACGCGGGTTGATTTGGAGGGTTTTGTTGTGAAAACCTGGCAACCCTGCAACCAACCCCACAACCTGCACAGCATAGGTTTATCAACAGCTTTACAATTGCACAGCATAGCTTTAGGCAGTGTTGGGGAGAAACTAGTTACATGTAACTAAATTACGTAATTTAATTACAAAATCAATGTAATTGTAATTAGTTACAGTTACTGAGAAAAATATGTAATTAAATTACAGTTACTTTTGAAAATGTTAAGGATTACAAAGGAGGTTACATCTGAATTTTTTCACACACACACCCACACACAGATTTAATTTGACTTCTTTCATAAATTGCACTGACTGCTCTAAAAGAAAGGACCAATGTTTCAGGAGTTTAGGACACAGAATAGGACACGTGCTTATTCGATAACTGATTTATTTCCTATTTGGGTTTATACTTAATTTTTTCCAAGGCATTGTTCCTGTCATAACTGTGCAAACATTTGATTTCAAAACCAGCATAATAGCTATTAAACTATTTCTTGTTATGATTTTAAATTTAACCTTAGAATGACCTCCAAGTAAATAAAAGGTGTTCAGTCTGAATTTGTGGTGGCTGTGCTTTAAATACGCTATTTTAAATAAATTATTGCACAGCCTTGTAGAATGCTTGATTCTGACTGGTCAGTCATGACATTCCAATGTATGTTATTCCCCGATAACAAATGGTAAAAGCTAATAACACAGACTCATCTGGGCAACTTAAGTCACACTGTACGCTTGATAGTTTTTCTTTGTGGAAGCTTTGCGTTTGGTTAGCTAATAAAATATTAAAACTCATTTCAATATTATGTGTACAATTTCTTAATTCTGTCATCCTGGTATCATGGACTAGCTCTATTGTTTCATACAAACGCAGCTGCTCCCATTTTGTTTTGCACACTGTAATGGATTGTAAGATAATTAACAAACTAGTACTTTACGTACTAGTACTTAATTGTTTATGTGGTGAAATGTTGTGTAATAAAAGTGGTATGCCCCGTTGAAAAAAAACAGCATATGTTGGTTAAGTAGGTTTTTATGCTGGGATGCTGGTTTTAGCTGGTTTATGCTGGTCCTTATGCACTGTATCCCTTAAATGTCTGTCTAGTTTGAACTTGCCGCTTGTTAGCAACTGATTTCTTCATGGAGCTTTGCGTTCAAATATTTCAACTCAGATTAGTGTTTCGTGTCTAATTATTTACTTTTGTGGCCAGCAGCTGTGTAATAAGTGGGATAATGTACATCCAGCCCAGACAACGTCGGTCCTAGAGTGCCAGTGTCCTGCAGAGTTTAGATCCAACCGTAATCAAACACACCTGAACAAGCTAATCAAGGTCTTCAGAATTACTAGGTCTACAGAAAGGTGAGGTTTTTTTTTTCAGGGTTGGACCTAAACTCTGCAGGACATCAGCACTCCAGGATCGACGTTGCCTATCACTGATCCAGCCAGTTGTTAAAGATGTATATTATCCCTTACTTATTATAATCTTAATTCAAGTGATAAAAAATATTGAAAGTCTGACAGTAATCAGGGCTAAGTGCTACTGTAAGGTTAACTCTGCCTCGTTTGAATGTTTCAAATCATTAACAGTTGAAAATATTAGAGATTTAGAAAAGTAATCAAAAAGTAATCAAAAGTAATAAGTTACATTACTTTAATAAAGTAATTGAAAAGTTGCACTACTTATTACATTTTAAAAAGAGTGACTTATAATCTGTAACCTATTTCCAAAGTAACCTTCCCAACACTGGCTTTAGGAAATATTTGAATATGAAATATTCAGGAATTCAGGAAGTATTTGAGTCTGTTTTTTTTTTTTTTTTTTTTTTTTCAGGAAATTCAACATTGCATTTGCATATGCTGTGAGTTATGTTTGTTACAAACATTTGTTCCACCATTAAATATCCAATGAAGATCCAACGATCCTTTCATCTTTTTTTTTGTCCAGTACTGAAAAGTATAGATAACAGTAATTAGAAATAGCCTGTTCTACCCATATTTACCTGAATAGCATACATGCAGTTATAACAAATGGTTATTTAAGGTACTGTTGCCTTTCTGTCAGTTTGAACCAGTCTGGCCAATCTCCTCTGGCCTCTGGCATCAGAAAGGCATTTTCACTCTCAGAACTGCCACTTACTGGACAATTTTCCATTTTCTGACCATTTTCTAGGGATGTGCAATAATGACAAAAATGTTTCTCAATATTTTCTGGAATTTTGTCAGTAACGTTAATTAGACAATATTTTGCTGAGCGTGTTATTGTGCTGGTATTTTGGCAGATTTAGGACTGCCATGGACAGCTGACTCCCAGTGCTTTTGATATTCTTCATATTCTGCATCATCCTTTATGTCAAATTCTTCAGTTGAATCAATAAATTTAAATAGTAAGACAATATAGGGATGTTACCATTCAAATGATACCAATATCAACAAAAAAAGATTTTTGCAGTGCAGAGGTAGCACAGAATCTGCATCTGAAGTGGCATTTAAATGCATTTACACCAACTGTTAATGCAGGACATGAATGCAGTTACAAATGCATAAATAATGCTTTTTTAATGTTGAATAGTAATATTTAAAATGATTTGGGGAAAATATACTAGTCTGATTAATATCAGATTTAGTACCACATACTATTCATATCGGAATTCATGCGACTTTTATGTCATTCATGATCAACATTCGCCACAATTCTACGCTCATGGGAGTCATTTCAAAGATTTTACATACCTAAAGTCATTAAGACATAGATCCTGTTGCAAAAGGTAGCCAGTGGAAGTACAGTGATGTGTCAGAACTCAGAATAAGTATTACAGTGGCACCTCTGTATACAAGCAAAACATGAGGGCTTGTATCATAAAAGTTTCAAAACAGCTCTCTTCTGTAACATCTGTGTCTTTATTTTTCATATTGCCTATGCATATTTCATATTTGCTGGCTTCTGCAGTAGATCACACTATAAATAAATGCTTAATCGCTTACTTTATGTCATCCATGTTTACTAATGTATGACAGCGTGCTGCACAAGTGTTGCCAAATTCACTGTTTTCCAGTGAAATTAAGCTACTTTTTCACTGTTGCCGCGTGTGGGTTTTTCAACTTCGTGGGTTAAAGCAACCCCACTAATGCAATATTTACCCCCCTGAACGTGATTGGGCTAGTCTTGGATTAGTTTTGAGAAGCAATTGGGCTAATTTTGTTGTGAAAACCTGGCAACCCTGTTTGTATTGTTCTTTTTGTGCATGCGAGTCAGTTCAGAACCATGATCTGTTCACACTGGAAATCTGATATTGGCCACATTTAAAACAAAAATGTGAAATTGGGGAATGCAGAATGCAGAAATTAGCACTTAGGTAGTGTAAACGTGTCATTGAGTCATTCATTCAACTGATTTGTTCAAATGGCTGATTGATTTAGTTTTAATTTGAAACATTGTCGTGAACAATTTTCGCTGATGAAATAGAGCAAAAAAAGAAACTTGTCTAAAATGTCAAGTCAATTAATATTAAGTTCTTGTTTATTGGACTGTTTTATAAATCAATATCACATTTGCAATTGTACGGATATTTTTTACTGATTTACTGTTTGCGATATACTCGATAATGTTATATATTGCACACCACTATGGCTGTACATGAAAATTCAAGCCAGTCAGCTGTTTCTGAAATACTCAGACCAGCCTTTCTGGCAACAACCAATGTCACATTCAAAGTCATTAAATCACCTTCCTTATGCATTCTGATGCTTGGTTTAAATTTTATATTGTCTTGATCATGTCTACATGCCTAAATGCATTTAGCTGCTGCCATGTGATTGGCTAATTAGACATGGCTGATTAATAAACAGTGCATAATAAAGTGGCCGGTGCATGTATAGAGAGAGAGAGAGATGGTAAGAAGTTAACAGCAGTTTCTCTAATTGGTGAAGTTTTCTTTAGGAGTGTAGTTATTCCCCAGGAATTTGGCAATTATTTATTTCTTTTTTCTTATAAAGCTGAAAAAAAGTTAACTTGTGGCTTTTACAGAAGCACATGTGACATGTCATCACTTAACAATCACAATAAATCTTGAAAGGTTTATTGCTACTAAGGTATTGTTATTATCAATGTGATTTTTATGTTGGGAATCATCGTGGTGCTGCTGTGGTGCTTAATCAGTTGTGACTGTAGAGCTGGAGAAGTGTTATTCGGCACTTGGAGTTTCTGCAGAGCATCTCTAATTAGATGCCTATGGGGTTCTGTTAAGATTAGGATGTAGACAGCCAGTTTTGGAACAGAACTTTTGAGTTTGTAAGTCCCCAATGGCAGCTAGTCCTTGCCTTTTAGTCAGACCATGTCAAAGAAGCACAGCACAGCACATGTCGGATTTAGAGGATGAATTGATGTACGCTGCACAGCAATACAGACTGTCAGTCAAACCTACGAGATATTAATGACTAAATGAATGAATCAGAGAATAGATTGAGTTAGTGAATGAATGAAGAATGAATGTGGCAATAAATGAATTCGGTTGCAGAGGGACTCTGCTGTGTTTGAGGATGAAATGAGCGTGTCAGAGATCAGAGAGCAGAGCTGTCTGTCACAGACAATGACTGATGGACAATGCTGGTGGTTCCTGTCAATTCAAGACCAAGAGTCGCCCGCTGACTGACAGCCTGAGGTCTAGAGAGGTTTGGGGTTAATTGTGTTTACGACACAATCTTCTTATCAGTACACGGACACACATCAGACATGTTTTCTGAGGTCAGCTTTGAATGGCTAAGTAGTGCTATGAATTCTCCCAGAACTGTAGCTGTTGATTCACAGTATTTTCCATAAAAGAGGTCTATTTTTAGCTTTCCTGCCCAGTTTATATCAGTCCGGTGCAGCTCTGTGGAAAGCCTCTGTGAAGTGAAACAATTGGAAATCTATTTGTCTTTTTTCAGAGCTGTCAGAGGCACAGGTCATCTCTAACAGAGATAAGCCAGGAGACATAAGCTGCTGTCCGGGATCTTTGCTCTCTGTTGGAGACAGGACGAGACACTGATAGAGCAGCCCAGCTCCCTGTACATATGACGGCTTCACTTCCTGACAGCTTGTCACTGAAGCACGCAATACTTGTGTGAGGCTGCTTATAGTCACAGACAGGCTAAAGATCCTGTCTCAGACCAATTTCACTGTAATTGGGATGCTATCTAATAAATTAAATTTGACTGGCATTTTTCAACATTTTTGGTTGTACTGTATTTCACCACTGAACCAAGGGTTGAATGGTTTTTATATGAATGCAAAATTGTGGTTATTTTTTTATTAATTTATGTAATTTAAGCAATACCACACAATCAAGAATGCTGATGTTCAGTTAATAATACGTTTCAGACAAAATGTATCCAGTAAAATAACCCAATAAAGCCCACTTTTAAAATATTTGATATGAACATTTAACATAAATTATCAACATAATCAAAACTTTGCTAAAAATCTGTTGTACACAATATATTACATGCCTTCTGTTGTCTAATTAATAATTCATACTTTTACATACTTTATTTTGCTGTGAAATCTGATTTTCATAAAGTAAATGTAAGAATGTTCACACTGTTCACAGTATTTTAAGGTAAACTTTTACTGGACTGAAGCAACTTTTCATCTACTTGATTGTCCAAACATAACTTTTTTTTAGAAGAATTTAGGAATATTTATTTGTACATCTCTCAATAATTACAAGCTATCAGAGTTTTACGTTAAGTATCTACTATTTGATAATATCTGCTATTGTACCAACTAGCATACATTGGCTTAGTTTGGTGCTTTGAGTAAAACTGAAGTATTGTTTTCCCTATAATATATCACAATACATCAAGTATGATACTCAACAAAAACCCGTATGAAAAACTTGTAAAGATTTTCAAACGTGCACTGATGCTCTTTTTGAATTTTAAGATCAGGGTAAACTTATTTTGTCTTCTAGGACACATGTAAATATCTTCTGTAGTCTCTAAAGGACACTACTAAATGAAAATCGATATTTAGGCAAAATAGAACATTAAAAAGTACACATCTCCATTCTGTTCAAAAGTTTTCACCCCCAGCTCTTGCATGGTTTTTCCTTCTGGAGCATCAGTGAGCATTTGAACATTCTGTAATAGTTGCATATGAGTCCTTCAGTTGTCCTGAGCGTGAAAAGATGGATCTCAAAATCATACAGTCATTGTTGGGGTTTAAATACACAAAAATGCTGAAAAGCCAAAGAAATTGTGGGACCTGAAAGATTTTTCTGAAGAACAGCAGGCAGTTTAACTGTTCAGGACAAACAAGGCACTCATGAACAACAAAAAACACATCTGTGGATCATTCAGGTATTAAGAATCAAGGGGATGTAAACTTTTGAGCCGGGTCATTTTTATAAATTCAACTATTATTTTCTCTTGTGGACTGTATGTAAACATCTTTTATGTGAAATATCTTACTCAGGTCAGTACTAAATAAACTATTACTTCATATGTTAGGCTTTACAGGATTACATATAGTTTTCCTCTATCAGTTCCATAAGAATCCAAAAAACGTGACCCAGGACCACAAAACCAGTCAAAAGGGTCAATTTTTTAAAATTGAGCTTTATACAATTCATCTCAAAGCTGAATAAGCTTTCCATTGATGTATGGTTTTTTTAGGATTGAAAAAAAAATATGTTAATGTTCAGTTTAAGGCCCCACAAAAATCTGAGTCAGGAAATATATGCCACAAAAGATCATATATGGATATGAATTTGTAAAATCATCTGTATGTAGTGTGCAACAGTACTCGTATACTAAATAACATAAAAGCATAATAGCATAATATAATTATTCTTTTTTTAAAAAACTGAAGCATGTACAACTTTCTATTATATATACAAATAATGCCTGTACATTTAGAACATAATGTAGATGCATTTGGACATATTTTAATAAGACATAATAAAATCAGTAAAATTCTGTTTTTAAAAACTTTGTTCATCCAAAAATTCTGTCATTGCTTACTTCTTTTCATGTCATTCCAAACTTGTGTGACTTCCTTTTTTCTGTCCATGCAATGAAAGGTAATGGGGTGCAGTGTTGTTTGGACTCTAGTGTTAGTCAAAATATCTTCTTTTATGTTTAAAAAAAAAGAAAAAAGGAAAGAAAGAAAGGTTTTGAATGAGTAAATGATAACAAAATGTGCATTCTGTGCATTCAGTGTATTTCCTTTTTCATTAACACTGAACCCAAGATGGTTTTTCCATCAAATTATCATATTTATTATGCACAGAAAGCTGCATAGGTATCTGAAATTGAGCCCAAAGGGCTCTGGTTGTGATTAAATGATTTCTGCAGCATCAGTCATCTGAAGATTAATGTAGATTTCCACTGAGAGGTTGATTAGGAAATGTTAAAATTATGTCTAATCTAATTTCATCAAAAGGCTTAGTTGTGTCCTTGTATCATTTACACCTTTGAAAGCCCATTAAAGAAGAATGTTTCAGTCCTGTGATCTGCATCTGTGAAGTTTACCTAATTTACCTAATTTCTCTCCAAACAAGCAATTTGTAATATAAAACATTCAGAAAATACTATAGATTTTGGAAGAAGGAATTAGAAAAATGACATCCATGATCTGAAAGAGTCAGTTTAGGCATATTATTAATATTTTCCTGCAGAAGATAAAGATGAAGCTTTATAAGGTTTAGTTTCATCTTCAAGGTAACAGCAATACAATCTGATTTGAAAACGTCTTTCAGTGTGGTAAAAGTACCAAGGCTTTTCCTAGAAAGTTGGAAAAAATGATTTAGTCTAGGCTACATAAATGCTGTTGTTCAGTATGTTGCCATGGATTTACATGAATATATATCTTGATGCATGATATGCCACTTTATTCTGAAAGCATCTAGAACAGATGGATGCAAAGAGAGCTTCAGACAACACTGAACCTTTCAGAAAGACCATTTGAAGAGGTTGTTGGATTTGGCCCAGACCACATTAATTGTATCAGTCTAATGAAATTGCAGGCCAAATTGATCCTCTTGATGAAGACATTTCACTTCATCAAACGTTTTATAGACACAAAGGCGATCACAGCAGGAGCTTTCTTAAAATATGCTGTTAAAATACCCATTTGAGGTTATTAGAGAGACACTTTATAAGCTGGAAAAACAGATATTATAGTAAAATCCTGGCCAAAATGACAAACACTTCAATTGTTGCCTTTTTCAAACTGAACTTCTGTTTTACTGAATACTGCAAGAGTTATGAGGCACCATGTCAGACATATTTCCCATATATGTTTTAATTTGTGTGTAGTAGTAAATTTAAAAAGAATTTAGATTAATTTTGTTATTAATGGCCGATTCATAGCTGGATGTGCAATGTAATACTATTTTGTCTAAATAAAATTTAACAAAAACTAAAGTAAAATCAATGATTTTCAATGCTACACATAATTTTAAAAATCACATTATACAGAACATGAAAATGAATGTTAATTTTATTTTTGCTGAAGATTAAAAGGATAGTTCACCCAAAAATTCTGTCATTAATTACTCACCCTCATGTTGTTCCAAACCTGTAAGACCTTGGTTCATCTTCAGAATACAAATTAAGATATTTTTGATGAAATCCAAGAGCTTTCTGACCCTGCATAGACAGCAACACAACCACCACATTCAAGGTTCAGAAAGACTTACAGGGAAGAGAAGAAATTGTTGAATAAAGTCATTATTTTTGTTTTCTTCGCACACAAAATATTCTCATAGCTTTATAAAATTAGGGTCACATGGACTATTTTAACGATGTTCTTACTACCTTTCTGGGCCTTGAATGTGTCAGTTGCATTACTGTCTATGCAGGGTCAGAAAGAATATTTTAATGTTTTTTGTCCATAAAAAGTCAGTGGTCACCAAAACTGTTTGATTGCCATCATTCTTCAAAATATCTTCTTTTATGTTCCACAGGAGAAAGATTTGAAATGACATGACAATGAGGAAACTTCCATTTTTGGGTGAACTATAAAGTCTTTTTTATTGACGTTGACATTTTGTTCCATAAATAACCTTTAACATCCACTGATCCATTGAAAGTTGCTTTCTTCTGTGGTGTCAGTGGAATATAGATTTGAGTCATCTTTTTATGTTGAGTATTTGTTTTATGTATTTACAGTCTGTGCATATTTTTCCACAGAGTCATGGGCTCTGGAGAGACGCCCATTCTGATTGTCGGCAACAAGCGTGATCTGCAGCGAGGTCGTGTCATCCCCAGACACAGCGTATCTGACTTAGTCCGAAAGAGCTGGAAGTGTGGATATGTGGAGTGCTCTGCCAAGTTCAACTGGCACATTTTACTATTGTTCGGAGAGGCTCTCCGCAGCGTGGGTTGTGCCCGCTGCAAGCACGTCCATGCCACCATCCGTTTCCAGCGGGCGCTCAGGAGAGAGCGATGCGTCCTTATGTGAGGTTGCCGTTTCTCTTCTATAGAGCCCATTCTAAAGCGGTTTATGGCTATGGACACTCCGTTATTGCTCGGGCAGCTGGAAGAGCCGTGATAACCCTCATGCCAAGGAACTTAACATTTGGGATTCTGACTATGGATAGACAAACAGATGTGGTCTTAAAACAGGAAGTCCCTGTTGCTTCATTACTTAAAGCCTTCAAACTGATGTCTCCGCTTTTGGCCTGGAAGAACACAACCAACATCTCTGCCTCTTATCTTAGAAATCCAAACTGCCAAAAGGCCGGTGGAAGGCAACAAAAATCAGCTTTAATATTACACTCTGTCATTGCTTATGTTCAGGCCAGGACAGCACATAGACGCTCTTCTATGCTTATGAGCTTAAGGATCTTCCAGTACCTGCAAGCAGAAGTGTTTCCCAGCTCAGGTGCCATACGCGGGCACTGATTCTGCAATACGCCACACAATACAAATTATACAAAGAATCTATGTTCTATGGATACTTCTGTGTTTTTAAAAGGATAGTTCATTGAAAAATATAATTATTTACTCACCTCTGTGTTGTTCCAAAGCCGTCCGACTGTGATTCATTTGTGAAACACAAAAAGAGAAATTTTAATAATGTGCTTGTCACTCTTTTCCATGTAGTTACATACAATAAGGTGCTTTCAAGCTTCAAAAGGGATGCAAAAACACTTTATCCATGTGGCTCTAACACCATACAATAGCTTGTGAAAAGAATATATGGGAATTCACCAATAATCTTTCCCTCCAGTGAGCTGGAGGAGCTGTGATAACTCTCTGCTGCAACTGGGAGTTGAGCTGAGTTGAATTCGAACCAGGAGCCTTGTTTATAAAATGCTGCATAGAAACTGTCCTACATTGGATCTTAAGATCATTTCTCAAATGTGCATACATGTGATTCAGAGAACAAACATGCACACAAAAAGTTGCAAATGCCTCTCTTTCAGATGTGAAATTTATCCACTGTTTTCTTCAACGCAGAAGTAAGCCTATGGCTGCTATAGGAAAATAATGAGAAGAATAACAATGTGCAGTAAACGGTAAAACTGTTTGCATTACAAACCAGTGTGTTCATAATTAAGACAATACATTAAAATGATATGGTAAAATACACCAATTTGCAATATCAAGCTGCAAAACAAGCTGTTTTGTACAGCTAAAAATAGCTGGACGCAGATGAGACCAGAAGCCAGACCCATAAACTTCACAAATGACTGTGCCTGCTCTTACAGGAAGAAAAAGGTGGATAAATTGCAAATGATCTTGAAGTTGTGCGCAGCTGAATGGTTTCAGACCTCCACTTGTAAACGCCGCCTAATTAATAACATTAACATAAAATAGAGCAGCAGTCAACATCCAAATCCTTTAACCATGTGTATTAAGCCTTGTATGGCTTAACATAATATAAATGATGTCTCTTACTAAAATATGTAGTAGAAAACCTATGAAAGATTTACGTTATTTAAAAAATCCACATCGTTTTATACATATTTTGGAATATGGGGGCTCCTTTATTATCTGTTTCTATTTTTACCTCACACAATTCGAAATGAGTAACTTCAAAAATAAAATACTGATGCCACATTGTGCAGCTTTGGGTTGTAATTTTTAGTCAAAGGGCAACGAGAAGCGATGTAAGTCTTTTCTGCTTTTCCTAGCGATAAGGAGAGGAGAAAAGAATGGGAAGATGTCTGTGGATGAATAAAACTTCCTAAAGACTTACGTCTTTGTTCTCTCCACTTCAGCCCTGATGCCTTTGAAGCTTTTAGTAGACCACCACAGCTACTGAAAGAGCTCACAAACAGTGTAAACATGCAGACGCTTCTCATGACGCCGCAGCCACTGAAGGAGTTATTCAGAGTCAAGTCACATAATATCCAGGGGCGTTTAGACTCTTTGTAGGGAAAATCGATGATACAGCATTCGGTTTAAGCCTACGCTTATATCCATCGTCACCTGTAAGCTCTTTCAGTAGCTGTAGTCATCGTATCAGTATTTTATTTTCCGAGTTAAGTTGCAGTAAAAATAGCAAAAAATAGCAGATCAAAATCAAAATAATTTAGCCTAGTTTAGCCTTCCAAATGAGGACACAACTAGAAATCAGTGGTTAAGTTATATTTACAACACTGTTCCAGAACAGTACAACGTGAATGTACGAGTGTGTGCAGCTGTACACAAAGGTCTTCTGACTCATGGCCTGTAAGAAGTTTTCATATTTAGAGAATTTGCCCTGGCTATTTGAAAGTGTAGAGTAGTGCTTGTTTTTTCAACAATCACAAATGCAGAGATGGGGTTATGTTAACGCGGCGCAGGGCGACACAACGCGTAAAAATACAGTATGAGTCATTATATTCAGTAATTATGTCCTCACTGGATGCAACAAATGCTTGTTTATAATGGGTTTTTGTCTTGTTGCACCGAGAAACGGCATCACAGCATGGTAAGGGTCGTAACATTTCCATTACAAGCTTGAGGTATTCGGCCAATCACAATGCACCAGATAGCTGGCCAATCAGAGAACACCTTGGTTTTCAGAACGATGAGCTTTGTTAAAATTGAAGCGTTTCAGAAAGGCGGGTATGTGGAAAATGATGTGTTTTTGCACCTCAAACCGCATAAACACATTACACCAAATACACAAAATAATGTTCTTTTTAGCAACATTATATGACCCCTTTAAAATAATGTAAATATTTCATGGGTTTTACATATTTAGTACTTCAAATTAACTTTTTTAAATAGTTATAGTTTTAGTTAACACTGGTGCACAAGTCATATGGATCTTTTTTATGGTGCTTTTGCATCACTTTTGATGCATGAAAGCTTCAGTCTTCATTCAACTGCATGGAATAGTGACTAGAAAATAATTATACATTCTTCTTTTGCAAGTCATGAGGATGAGTAAATAATGACAGATTTTGAACTATCCATTTAGAGCAGGGATGCTCAAATCTGCCCCTCGACATCCACTTACCTGCAGAGTTTAGCTCTAACCTTAATGAAACACACCTGAGGATGCTAATCAATGCCTTCAGGATTGTAAGAAAATCACAGGTAGGTGGTTAAGGCTAGATGTGCACATAAGTATAGAGGGTTTGCACTTATGTCACGGTTTGGTCAATTACTCGGATGTGCGGGCATACTGGAGATACTCGGATGTAAACAATAGCATGGATTGCATGGTTAATGTACTATTAAATATGTTGTTCTGCTAATTAATGCTGTCTAACAATGGAAAAAACATCTGGAAGCTGCTGAATCATATAGAGAAGGACTTAGTAAGCAGGAAAGGGCGCAATATTGTGACAAACTAAAGTTAATAGGTGGTAAAGATATATTTGAGTAGTATTAATTTAGATATTAGCCTAATATTGCACCTACCTCACCGGAAATGATAAGAACAAACTCGAATGTTGTCAAGATTCTTGCTCTGGAAATCCTGGTTCAGTTTGGCCAATCACAAGCACCTTTTGTTCCTCAGACAGTTTTTTGCACTCTTCTCCTTGATTTGTTATAACCTTTGGCAGTCTATAGTACTGCAAATGTTTTTCCCAGTCTGACTGATTAGCACAGCCCAAAACATGACAATAATTGACCATTATCAGCAGGAATAATCAGCAAAATATGTGAGTTTCATTCAGTTCAGTGGAATTGTTTACTTTCAGTGCCGCCAATATGGACAATTGATGACGCGATGTGTTATTCTTGTCATAAGGTGTAGGTTTAGGGTTGCG
Organism: Cirrhinus mrigala; assembly: GCA_036247105.1. Classification (NCBI taxonomy): domain Eukaryota; kingdom Metazoa; phylum Chordata; class Actinopteri; order Cypriniformes; family Cyprinidae; genus Cirrhinus; species Cirrhinus mrigala. The sequence continues at coordinate 13,042,959 of CM070011.1, forward strand.
TTAGGTGTTGATGTTAATAAAACACAATCTAATAGGTAGCAAATTTAATTCATTGTTACTTTCCGGCCGCAGGTGTATGCCTTATAGCCACAATCAGGGTTGGAACTAAACTCTGCAGCACATTGGCCCTCCAGGGCAAGATTTGATGAACCCTGCTTTAGGGTATGACTTGATACTGTGTCTTATCCCAGTCTAATTTATGCCAAGGTATGAGAATTTGTCCCATTTTGAAATGGTGTAGACATATTAAATCATATGTGAAAGAGGGAAATATCATTTGAATGTAAATGTGTTATAAATGTATGCGCTTACATTGTGGAACCCACTTTGTCGTGCAGAGGTTTGGATGATGTTTGTGTGCGGCAAGGAACAAACTAAAAATATGCCCTTCTTTAATAATTTAACCCACCGCATCTCTGGTGCACATACAGACCAGCTTCTGCTACACACCCCTAGTCAGATCAAATACATGTTCAATACAAATGTCTACATGTAACAAGCACATTAGTCTAATAAATGGACACCAGGCACAGAAAATGCATCCTCGTCTGTGTGATGTATGAGTACAAAATCAATATCTACATCAGTATCTGTGCTTCAGAGGTAATGTGTCTGCCCTGCTGTTTATACAATGCACTACACGTACGCAGTAAAAACAAAGTGTGATTCACAGCATGTACTATTTAAATCAGCGAGGCAGCGTGTAATATTGTGAGTGCGCTGGTGAAGCTTACTAATGTTCATTAATCCATAACTAATCAAAGAATAATTTCAGGTAACATGACAAATGGATGCATGTTTTCATATGTTTATTTCACGTTCTAAATAACTTGATGAGATTCGCTGTAAGCCGAATTTAATCGTTTTATCCCGAGTCCACAAAATTGAGGTCCTCACAGTATCATGCTCTCACAGTCCTCTGAGGATATCTTCAAAGTGCTCCTCTCCACTGACAAGAGTCTGGGGATGTTAAGGAAGGGGGAGCGGGGGATGAAAGGGGACTGGGGTTGGAGGGAGGGAACAAGGAGAAGAAAGTTGCAAGGGAGCACAGCTGCTGTAGTGTGACAGACTGCAGTTCTGACGATGCTATTATTAGCTCCAGACTTATGCCAAGAGTTATTTATAAAACTAGCAGCCAAAACACTGAAGCACAAGGTGACTGGAAAACGCCAAGGAAGAAACGCTAGCGGGATGCTTGATGGAGCTGACATGAGCAAACAATCTTGTCTAGTCTTGACACATTTACAGCATGTTACAAAACGTAAAAAACTAACAATTCTGCACATGGACATGCATTTTGATGCAGCGAACACTCAAACGGCTTAGATGTCAGTCCATCAGTTTTTATTAAATAGAGCGAGTTTCTCTCTTTCATCATCTTCGAGCATGATTACATGGAAGAATAACATCTGATCCATCACGTCTACAGGCCGTCCTACTGCCAGAGTGTGACAATGAGGAGAAATGCTCACAGCAATAAAAAACGATATCAATTCAAACGACTCTCTTTACAAACCTTAATCTAGAGTCTAATAAGTAGAAACCAAATTATATGTTAAACAACTCTGTGTAGTCTAACCAAAAATGAAAATTATGGCATAATTTATTCACCCTCATGTCGTTCCAAACCTGTAAGACTTTCTTTGTTCTGTAGAACACAAAAAAGATCATTTGAAGTGTTATTTTGTGCATACAATGAAAGCCAGTGGGCTCTAGTGTTGTTGTGGACCCCAGTGACTTTCATGGTGGACGAAAACTTCTTTCCAAACAGCTCATACAGTGTGGAACTTGTGAACTAAACATCTTGACACAGAGAGTTAAAGATGACTTATAATGAAAATCTGAATTTTTCAAGTTTAAGTGTTTTTCAAGTTTAAGTGTTATAATCAGGTCCCTAGTGCATCTACCAACCGAGAAAACGTGAAAAAGGACAGCCCCCTAACTTTGCCTTGGTAACCGTTTTTCTGCAAGCATGTGGAAAAAACATAGCGCATCAGATTTCGCTACCCCGGTGATGTGGTAAGGGGATCTTATTATAATACTACTGCCTCTTTACTTGCGCGTTTTTACCCACGGCGCCGTCATTTTGTTTTTTGTAAGCAATAACGGTGTACCAGTTCTAACGCCATGGCAAAAGTTCAAGCAAAGCATGCTAACTGTTCGAGCACAGAACACTATTTAGAGTCCCAGCCTCGGAGGAGACAAGAGCAGTGGATTTATTTATTTATTTACTGTATATTATGCTGTCACACAGATCTAATATAAATTACCTTCACATACCCGGCTGTTTTCGTAACTTGTGTGTTGTTGACATAAATTTGACAGTTTAAGCGCAATAAGACATGAATGAGAATGTAGTTTAGTACTTACATGCTGTGTGACAGCTGCTTTCTGTGCGTGTGCTTTGGATGTGTGCACTCAAAAAACCCTATATCAGAAGTTTAAACTGATATGGCTTTAAAATGTATGATTTCAGTGTGATAGACATAATAATCAAAACCAAACAGATGTTTTTTTAGCGGAGTAGCTGAGCTATGAACTGTAAAGGCACAGCCCTATTCTGGAAAAGGGGGCGGGGAGCAGCAGCTCATTTGCATTTAAAGAGACATGCATGAAAACAGCATGTCTGCCTCCATTCAGAATAGGCATTTTCAAAATGATACAACAAATGATCTGTGGGGTATTTTGAGCTGAAACTTCACAGACACATTCTGGGGACACATGAGACTTATTACATATTGTAAAAAGGGGCATAATAGGTCTCCCTTAACAATTACATATTTAATCAATTAGACCCTAAAGAGTGATGGAAAACAACAAAAATACCAAAAAAACCTGGCTACTTGCTATGACATTAAAACTATTGTCAAGGAGGATTTTATAAATTCATGTACTGTACTTTTCCACGTACAGTATGTATAAACAATATATGTATAAACAATCAACAAAACTCCAACATACATATAATTTTAGGTAAGACGACTTTAATCTCTAATGAAAGTGCTGTGATTTTTCTAACTGATCTTGAAGGCCTTCGGAAAAGTGCATTTTCTATCAAGTAAAACAGTCTTTGACCAACATATGGCTTGTCTGAAGTGGCAGTCAAATTTTCAGTAAACTTTAAAATGACAAAACTGAATTGTCAATGAGCTGTTGGTTAAACCCAGGTTTCCAGATTTTGATCTGCAGCATCTGGCTTCTTGTTTGATCTTTGGCACTTTGTTGTACTTGGTATTGGGACCTGGGAGTTTTCTCGAGACTTGTCTGTGCCAAAAGGCTCATGTTGGGAATCGTTTCCACTCTGGTTGTGAGAGTTTCCCTCTTTACAGCTTGTTCTTTTGTAGAAAACTGGTTTTGGGATCTTTGAAGGCTTTCGGTCTGACCTGTGGTCGCGTCTGGGTCGCACGCAGGGTCTTAGTTTTAGCTTGAAGATGGATGGCACTCTCTCTGGCTTCCTTAAGGATCTCCTTTGTTTGATTGAAGAACTCCTCTGCTTTTTTACATGTTCAGTTCCTACACTTGATCCTTTTGCATGAGGAATTTTAGTCTCAATGTTGGAGTTGTCAAATGGCACCTTCACAAATTCAGCAGTATCTTTTGAATCCATACTGGATCCCAGTGAGGACCAAGAACTGGTCATACACGGTTTAGAGACCTTAAGGTGATGTGCGGTAACGTGGTCTTCTCCCACCTTCCCTCTGAGACCCTGAAGAGTGTTCACCCATTTCTCAACAGACACCTTCTCCAGCTTTCTTTGTCCACCTGAGAGTTCAGCGATGACTGCATCAAAAGCCCTGTTTCCACTGTTGGGTGTTGCCCGATCAAGACTTGCTGATCTGTTAGAGCTTTTACACCTGTCAGATGGGATCTTTCTAGAATTCTTGGGATTCTCGTGGTTCTTCTCATCAGAGCTAGTACTGGTTTCTGAGTCAACGCTTAGCTGCTGTAGATTGGACAGGATTTCCTCTTCTAGGCTCTTATAGATGAGGGCTTCCTGAGCAGGGCTGAGAGGAGGAGGATTGAAGAGATAACTTCTTTCAATGCCAACTTCTTTCAATTCACTTCCTAAACCACCTTGAGACTTCTGAGAATCAAGGAAACTTTTGGAAGATTTACTTGAGCTGTTAATGTGAGGAGACTGCATAACGTTCAGCACCGGTAGGGACAAGTGCTGTATCTTCTTGCTGACTGATCTATCTGCTCTTTGTTCACTTACATCCAGAATACATTTAATTTTATCTGGGGACTCTTCTTGAGAGATCTTAGCTGGCGTTCTAGGTCTGGTGTGTTGTGCTTCTGAAATGGCCCCCATTAGCCCTTTAAAAGGAGAAGAGGTACGGACAAAATGTGAACTCTTTTTGAGACCCCCATTGTCTTCTGGTTCATGAATGGTGATGTTCGGAGGTTTGGAACATGAATGTATGTTTCTAGGAGGACTATGGAAGATCCTTCCTGGACATTCTTGTGAGTCCCAGACAAGGTGCACTTTGTCCTGGTTCTCTCGTCCTTTAAATCCAAGTGTGGAATTTTGTCTCAGTTTGGAAACAAACTGTGATTTCGTCCATGTTTGTCCCAGGTTCTTCTCAGGCACTTGCTGAGGTTGGATCTGACTGACGTTCCTCTGAAGGACTAGAGGAGTGTGAGGACGCTGTATCTCAGGTTGTGGTGTGGTAGGATGATGGGTGGCCCGTGGAAGACTGCTCGTGAGACGAGGTGCCTGTGACGTTCTTGTTGCATCTCTGCCTTTCCTACTGGAGGAGTTTGTTTTCAAGCTGTCTTTACTGTCAGCACAAGTGTACAGACAAGATGGAGTACTCGGTCGCTCTCTTAATCTGGAAAAACACCCACACAGAGCCTTGTCAGTGTCAGTGAGTCTTTGCCTCCTCAACAGCTGTTAATAGTATCATGTATTTAGTGACGACATAAATATTTATTATTAAGCATACGGTAGTTTCCAAACTCGATTTTATCAAATCAGCAGAGATGAGATGAAATGGACATTTCATGGACATATATTAAAGCAACCTATTTGCAGGTCAATTCCTAGTAGTATTTCCTGGCCTGGGATTAACATGAGTTTTCTGCCTGGGACTGATTTTGACAACATTTAATGTAAATGCAAATGCATTTTTGTCATTGCCATTTAGATGTTATTGGCTTTAGCTTTATATTCTACTCTCGCTATTTAAAAGAGACCAGACGCTACACTCTCACAATTTGCTCATCTGATTTAGTCAACAATATTCAATTATTTTCCAATTTTACCTCTTGAAACCTCTCATATTGCTCATTTCTGCTACCAAACAGAGTACTTTTCTGATATTTTCTTTACTTATAAATTCTATTAAGATTGGTTGCTGACTGGGTTTATAAAGAAATGACATGCAAGAAATTACAAAAAGCATTTGTGACCCTGGACCACAAAACCAGTTGAGTGAAATTGAGATTTATACATCATCTGAAAGCTGAATAAATAAGCTTTCCACTGATGTATGGTTTGTTAGGATAATTTTTGGCTGAGATCCAACTATTTGAAAATCTGGAATCTGAGGGTGCAAAAAAATCAAAATATTGAGAAAATCACCTTTAAAGTTGTCCAAATGAAGTTCTTAGCAATGCATATTACTAATCAAAAATTACGTATATATATTATATTGATATATTTACGGTAGGAAATTTACAAAATATCTTCATGGAACATGATCGTTGACCCATACAGTGTATTAGTGGCTTTTGCTACAACTATACCCATGCTACTTCTGACTGGTTTTGTGGTCCAGGGTCACATTTCAAGTTATCTATTAATGTTTTAAAATGCGGTAAATAAAAGCAATTAATGCAAACTCTCATATAATATGTAAGTGGTGATTTGCATTTTGCGTAGGTAAGTGAAATTGCATATTTATTCAATCACACTGTAAATTCATCTGTATAATGTATGATTTCAGTGATAACCATCATTTATGATCATGGTTACAAACTACTGATTAAAATAGCAGTCTAAAACCCTCATGTTAAGAGTTACTAAAGATTACCACACAAATCAATGCACAACATTAACATGAATGAAGCATGAATGTTAATTTCTTCCTTTTGTTATTCTACTAATTTTAATACAGTTTAATAGCCAACATTAAATGTGGTGGTTATTAAATGTGTGTATGATAGAGACTATGGTAATAATATTAATTAATAGTCCCTGTAATTACATGCTCTAAAAGGTCTTTGCTGAAAAGCGTGACATTGCTAATGAGATGTCATGATGAAGTGGAACAAGTTTGCTTCTTAGTGACTGTTTAATTGCTGAAAGGGGCACACTCAGTTGTAAATTAGATTAAAAAAACCTTAGCCCCTGTCTCTGCCTTTGTCTTGCACACAAACTCCGTCTTGCTATGTTAATGCCTTAGACTCTGGGTATTGTTATTGTTGGGGTTTTCAAACCTCAGATGACAAGTAATGTGTCTGTCAGAATCCAAGGGATTCAAGTGGATTTAAGTGGATTTCTATCATCCTGTTAGCCAGCTCTATGCCTGGGGAAGATTTTTTATTAGACCAATCACAAATATTTCTTACTGTATATATGGGGCATTCAACAGAATTGTTTCAAAGTCAGGGCTTGAAACATCTTGAAAAAAATGTGTCTGTTTTCACAATTTTTTTGTATGTATGCAAATGTTTTATAATATCCAAGGTACACATTTCTAGTAAGTGTTTTCTTATATGGTATTTTCAGAAAGTTTTGGAATATTTTTCCTCTCCCCAAATTTGTCACTATACAGAACACTATCATAACATCTTAGTTGATAATTCAGTATACTTTATATCTGACAAAACATCCCACATTTTCAGTAGTGATGGTAATGTTTTGTGGCATTACAGAATTTTCATTCACATATTAAAACACTACTAAAACATACTAAAATACATCTTTGAGCTAGGTTCAAAAGTATCTAAAATTGTCACTACCGAAACAGTCACTACCGAAACAATGATGACATGTTTCGGTTGTGACTGTTTCGGTAGTGACAATTTTAGATACTTTTGAAGCTAGCTCAAAGATGCTAATCAGCACATGGTTAGCTAGCACAATTCTGAACAGTTGTACACATATAATAACTAAATATTATATAGAATAACTCCCAAAAAAAGTGTTTTATTATAGAAAAATGGTGTTTGGTAGTGACATTCTTTAAAGTTACACACAGATTTTTCATATTTTTGAACACATTTACCTCAAAATGATGGGGCCTAACTACTCACACCATGTAGATAGGGAGAGGGACAAGAGAGAGGGACAATACAATGTTTCGGTAGTGACATGAAAATGCGGAACATTTTTTTTTTACATAAAAGGTTTTATAATTTACAAAAAAATATATATATATATATAATATACATTCACTTTTAAAAAAATAAATAAAAATATATTTTTAAAACAGCAAAAATGCTTTAATATCATTTTCTTAAATTGAAATTTAGGGGTTAAGGTTATTGCACACTGATTCAGAAATTTTCGTATGCGTTTTTCCGTTTTTTTTCGTATTCGTCATCCTTTCCCATCAAAATGCTTGCTATGAATGCGAAAACACAGAAAATCGAAACTAATCCGAATTTTTTTTATGACGGACGAAAGTTTCAGAGGCAGTGTGTAAGTGTGACTGACACAACGTGAGGTTGTATTTATTTTTTAACTTGCAAAAATTTCTGACGAAAATTTCGGACTCAATGACCTTTAGGGTTCGGGACAGCCACATCCCAGTTGCAAATACCCACTAAATGATAATTTTATATATATTAAGCTTACTGATATTTTAAATGTAATTGTGGGTTTCAATAGATAATAAAATAATTAGGGTTGTCAAACGATTAATCGCAATTAATCGCATACAAAATAAAATTTTGAGTTTGCCTAATATATGTGTGTTCTGTGTGTAATTATTATGTATATATATAAAAAAAACACATTCATGTATATATTTAAGAAATATTCACAAGTATATGTATTTATTATAATTTTTATATAATTTATATTATATATAAATTAAAATAATTTGTACAAAAATAACATATTTCTCCTAAAAATATACATTAATTTGTTTGTATTTATATATACATATTAATTACACACAGCACACACACTTATATTAGGCAAACTCAAACTTTTATTTTGTATGTGTGATTAATCGTTTGACAGCCCTAAAAATAATATTAATAAACATCTAATATTTGAATACTTAAATGCTTTTTAAATTTGTTTTTTTTTAGTTGTGGGACAGCAGTTTGCACCAATTCTTTAGAATGATCCATATACAAGAAAATGTTCATTTAAAGCCACAATGTAACTGAAGCAGAAGCAGAAGTCTAATGGCAGTTTTCACCCGTATTGTGTTGTACTTATGAGATTAAATGGATTATTGGGGGGAAAAAAAAATTAGAGCAGGGACTTGGTTCAATGCATCAGCTGTTGATTGGAGGGTGGCAGATCTGAATGTGAGTTTACAGGATTTAATTGGACTCAAAGATTGGAGAAGTCCTGAATATGTCAAAAGAGAGAAGTCGTTTTCCAGTTATGACATTCTGATTAAAAATTACAAGGTCAAAATTTGCATATGCATGAATGAATTATTCACAGTCAAAAGATGATATTTGTGAATTTTCATTTCATGCCAGCTTTAAAATTGTCAACATGAAATCAAAATGGACTATATTTATTGTTATAATACTAAAAGTTAAACAGCTATTTCGGATATTCAGGTATGAGTGTGTTGTGGTCTGAAATGCCAACATTTCATGATCCAATCAATAAAACACAGCCTCCGAGTTAGCAGACAACCTTTGACCTTACTCCCATCAGGAACTTACTTGTTAGGAGAGGGGCTGTTTCTCCGGCGGCCAGGCTGATGTTCAGGGTCAGGGGAACAGGAGGAACGTGGGGGAGAGGGTCTTCCTCTCTGCGCTCTGTAGGCGGCTGAAGGAGTCCAGACAACTGGCTGTAGGGGGGACTGAGTTCGGCTCAGCACAAGAGTGGTTTGAGACGCACACTGGCCATCAGGTTGTGTTGCGGTTAACCGCTCTTTGATCTCATGGAGCGGAGTAGCTGGACGTGTGGTCAGCTTATGTACTGATATACATATGTATATGTGAAATAGGAAAAAGAGAGAGGAAATACTCATTCAATTCCTTGAAGAAGCTCTTTTAATATGCTCCAAGTGTTGAGATGTAATGAAATATTAATGAAGATTATACAAACACTATGCCACTAGGCATCCCACTACAGTGTCTCATAATGTACTTTATAATTCCAAACCAATCTTAAAGGGATAGTTTAATCAAAAAACCTTTCACTATATAATTTCTGATGCTAATAGTTGTGGTAGGTGTGTGTTTGTGTGCACATCCACGTACTGAGAGAAGTGCAGCGGCAGGGATCATGTTTGTCGAGATAGTGCTCCAGGGTGTCCCATCCTCCGCCCACTCGCACCATAACATGATTCCTCAAAATCTACACACACACACACACACACACACACACACATCTTTATGAGCAAATGTCATCTGCAGTTGAGTCTGCTTTTGTTTAGAAGCCATTTATCTCTTATCACATCCACAAAACAAATACTCTTCCATTTCTTTTCAACAAAGCTAGACAGTAAATTTTTTTTTACTGACCATGATGGATCAACACATATATCTACTTGTCTATGCTGGAACCATAGTTGCACTAAGAAACATGATAAATTGACAGAAAGAGGTATTATATACAGTACCCGCACAAATATGAGAGTGTTGGAGTCTCCAACCCTGTATTTGCCCTCTGATACCTTCACCATGGGGAACTGGGATGGGCAAGTGCATCGGCTTATCAGAAGCTGGACCTGCACACACACACACACATTCAGAAATGCTATTGGCATGACCCACACACACCTCTGACAGGGTATTCTAAGCAGATGCAACCTGCCACTTTGAAAGCCTCCATTAATCAGTCAGGAGGGCCACAAATCAAAATGGCAGTCTATTTCAAAGTTCCTCTTCTTTTTCCTATCCCTGCAAATCATTTTGAATGGTAAAAGGAGGCATGAATCTTATAGGTATGGATGGATGTTCAGCCATCAGGACCCTTTAGGTGTCCTTGTTTCCAAGGCATCCTCTTGCATGCCATATCTATTGAATAACAGTGGGTTTGTGTTATAGCCAGTGTGGTTCAATCGTTGGAAGGTGCAAGCGATGAGCTGCCGTCATTGTGCCCTTGACCAAAGCACTTAATTACACATGGCTTGTGTAAATGTACTTACCAGCAAGTCTGCTAAATGACTAATTACTAACAACAAACAGCGGCTGTGACAGAGAAACTGTTCATTAGACTTTAGTATAAAAAATAAATTATATTTTGAATGCCAATCATTATTTTTTCTTTACTTTTTTTTTAGGGGTAAAAGCATGTAGCACTGAAACCCTATTGTAATTGTTAGAATGGCCAAGGATCAGCGATCTCCATGTAAAACTGATCATGCAGACCAAACCGCAATTCGTAGAGACTTGAAACTTGGAAACATGGTAGTACTCACACCACTGACAACTTAACCAAGGCTCGCCCCATTCGGACCCGATGGGGGTGCTACAGCAATCAAAATCACTCATAACTCCTAAACTGTCAGTCGCAGTCTCAGGTGTCTTATGTATTTGGAATCCTTGGCTCATGCCGGACAAAGCGCATCAGATTCGATCATGAGTGAAATTTTCGGGTATTCTGGATTTCTTGAAAAACCTACTTTTGCAAGTAGTACTTCTCTAGAGAGTGAATATCAATAATTATTAAAAAAGTTTAACTTTTGACTCACCGTCACAAAGGGATGCAATAACGTTCAAAAGGGGCAGGGCCACTTTTAGTATAATGCCTGAACAGAACGACATATCTCCACCAAACTCAGAGCAGTTATGTAAGAGCTCAATCTGAGGTTACAGGACAAAAAATTTGGTGGCGCTATAAGAATGGCTTTACGTACGCAACCATTTGTCCTATCAACATGAAAATTACTGAGCACGGTCTTGGTCCAAAGTACCACAAGTATCTATAAGGACATTTGTGTATCTCAAAAAACATGCCCGCCATTGGCCGATGAAGTTTGACCACCCATTAGACAAGGTTAACGGGGGCCGATCTGAACAAAACTCGGTGGGCCTGTTTGAGCCCCAAAGGTCTGAGAGAAATTAGAAAGAAATCAGCCGCTGGGGCTGACATAAACGATTGCACATTGCGTGGTTTTTTTTTGCACATAGACGCGATATTCATATCATATAATAGAACTCCTCATTCCGGACAACTTTGCCTCTAGAACCACTGCTGTCAATCAAATCGTTTGTTAGATGTAAAAAAACTTACGTTTGTGAACTAGTCCTAGGTTGTTTTGCTCACTCGAAGAAAAAAACACTGCAGTACAATTCTCTGGACTCTCTAGGTCAGGGGTGCCAAAACTCAGTCCTTGAGGGCCGGTGTCCTGCAGAGTTTAACTCCAACTTGCCTCAACGCATCTGCCAGGAAGTTTCTAGTATGCTTAGTAAGAGCTTCATTAGCTGGTTCAGGTGTGTTTATTTGGGGTTGGAGCTAAACTCTGCAGGACACTGGTCCTCCAGGACCGAATTTGGGCAACCCTGACTGCTCTACATCAATAATTATCAAAAAAATTTGGAAATTTACCCTTTGGGAAGCTATTACAGGGTAATTTAGAAAAGGTGCCTGTCCAAATTTACCCAAAATCCTATAATGCCTAAAGGAAAACTCAAAACTTCACGAAACCTGGTGAGCACATGCCACAGGTGATTCTAAACAAGCATGCAAAGTTTATAGAGATAAGACCACAACTGGCGCAATAACAGTCATAAATGTTTTAAAAAAAAAAACCTAATATTTCTATGGTAAATTGCTTTAAAAATTATTTTTAAATTCATTTATTTAGGTGGTTACAGGCTTGCTAAGTAATGTCTTTTTTCAAATGTGCTTAAATGCCTTAAAGCGCATGAAAATCATCCTATCTGGTCAAATCATCCTGTCTGTTTTTTTTAATTTATTGAAAAAAAAAAAGAAATAAAATTATATATCAAACTACCATGGATAAATGAATAGTTTATAATTAAAATAATTTTATATTATATTATATTATATTATATTATATTATAAAATTTAAATATTATATACATTCTAAATTATATTTCTGAAGATAGGAGGGTGGATGATCTAAATTGTTGTCCAACATGTTACAATACAAAATCTTTATGATACTCAAGCAGGTTTTATGAAGTTTCATTATGCAGTTTTTTGTCTTAAAACACAGTCTTAACATAATTGCTATGTTTATGCAACTGGTCCCTGCACTGAACCCTATTTTAATCTATAATTTTAATAAAATCTAATTATTTAATGCAAAAATGCAGTGCCCTCAGCACATCAGTAAACATTAAGAGAATTTAATCTTTGATGCAGCACCATCTCATCCAGATTCTGGATGTTAATCAAGCTCCTCAGTGATTTGGACTCAGCAGGCAAGTCCTCCATCTCTTCACGGATCTCCTCCTCTATCTCCTGCTCCAGCTGAATGAGGACTGGTGAAGCCATGCCGAAACGAGAGGCCCGTCTGGCCACCTCAAGAAGGCACAGCACAAAATTCTTCTCATTCTTACGCAGGACAAGGTCATCTGTCTCAAACATCAGTACATCTGCAATGAAGGCAGAGTTTAAGATGGTTACAGAAAACAGAACAGAAGAACAAAATGTTTAAATTAAAGGTGCACTCATAAATTCTCTATTCAATACTAATTTATTCCACAAGCAAAATGTCTGTTAAGATACAGCATAGAATAAAAGAACAACATTTAACTGGTCATGTGATTTCAATATGGTGGTCCCCATGAGGCTTCATGTAAAACTTTTATTAGGGTACTGTGACTGGAGTCTTCTCATGTGAGTGAACATGACATATTTATCACATTTAATATTTGATGTATAAAACTTTTTTAATGAGGAAAACCTTTAAATATGAACAAACAGCTCAATCATTGAAAAGCTTCTCTGGCATTGTGAGCTCACAGCACTATCTAGTGGTAAGTGTTAGAAATGCAAACAAGTGATTTTCTATTAAACTAATTTCATGTTCTTTTAAATAGTAATTCTATAGTAAACAAATATAAACCATGTCTTTTTAAAATAATAAAATGTACCTGGAATGCTCATCTCTTTCCGACACCAGTTGATGAAATTCGTCACATTATCCCGAGCCAGGAATGTTGTTGGATGGGCAGAGCTGACGAAAGTGACTCCAGAAGCGGGCAGCTGTATCTCCGTGGGTCCGGTTCTCTTCAGAAAGTCGTCCGCCACTCGTGACACGTTATTTGCGTGAGCGCACAGCAGCGCACCTGTCTCTAACACCTCCAAAATATTATTTACGTCAATGTCAATGTTGTATAAATCTCCCAGCCATTCTGCCAGGTCTTCTTTCATGGCATAGAGATACTCCTCACTCGATTTAAAAGGCTTGATGCTTTGATTGGATGCATGCTGAATTCCAGACATATCTTGGATTGTATCAAATCAATTTAATCGACACAAAAAACACATCTAGGATGATCCAGTATTACAAGGGGGGAAAAAGACACTCGTAAAAATTACGTTAGCAGCCTACCAACTGACAACAAACCAGTATCACTTAGTCAAACATTAAGTTTAAAGTGTTTCATCGACTCCAGAGAAAAAATATTTGCCGTCCTAGAGTTGAATGTAAATATAATTTCATGAAATGCATCGGTTGTGCAGTGCTGTGTTGCAAAGTTTCATCGTTTTTTAATGTGTTGTCAGGGTGTGTGAGCGCGGAATCGTCCTTGGTTACCAGATAGCGTCTTAAACCAAACACTCCAGTTAACCATTTACTGCCCATAAGTTCAACTCTTTACGGCAAACATAACAATAAATACCAAAATACTGAGGAATATTATAACAACAAGATAAATACTTACATAAACTCTAAGTGCTACATCTTCTCAGTTTAAGTTTAAACATTATCAAAGCGAGATAAAACCACAAAGGGGTAGTTAATATGTTAATATGTCAATTTTTCCGAAATTGAGATTTATACATCATCAGAAAGCTGAATATAAACGCTTTCCATTGATGTATGGTTTGTTATGATAGAACAACATTTGGCCAAGATACAAATATTTCAATATATGAAATCTGAGGGTGCAAAAAAATCAAAATACTGACAAAATCGCCTTTAAAGTTGTCCAAATGAAGTTGTTAGCAATGCATATTACTAATCAAAAATTACGTTTTGATATAGTTACAGTGGAATTTTACAAAATATCTTCATGGCCGTGATCTTTACTTAATTTCTTAATGATTTTTGGCATAAAAGAAAAATCTATCATTTTGACCTATACAATGTATTTTTGGATAATGCTACAAATATACCCCAGCGACTTAAAACTGGTTTTGTGGTCCAGGGTCACATATAGGCATGAACCTTTACATAAACATTAAGACTACAGGTTAACATTTATATGGGCTACAGAATTGCTGCAAAGTCAGAGTTATACATACAAATTTTCTATGTATGCAAATTGTGTAATATTCAAGGTACACATTTCTAGTAATTGTGCAGTTAATTCTCATATTGTCACTACCGAAACACAGTAACATCTCATTCAATAAATTAAGATTATGCTTACATCTTCATTGTAAAATATATTTTTTTCTATTTTATTTAAAAATATTTTTTACATACATTTTATTTATTAAAATTTTTATAAATATCCCACATGTGATTTATGAGATTTGTTGTATGTTTAATCCAATTTTTCTTTGTAAAAGGCAAAAAGTTGGTCATACTGATTTCAAACTTAAGGATCCATTAGTTTGAATACACACTGAACCAAACACTATCATAACATCTTAGTTAATTCAGTATATTTTATGTTTTGACAAACATCCCATGTTTTGGTTGTGACAGCACATTTTCAGATACATTTGAACCTAGCTCATGGTTAACTAGCACAGTTCTTAACAGTTGGACACAGATAGAAAGTAAATGGTAACTAAAATTAAAAGTAAACTAAAAGTGTACTTAATTATAGAAAAAATGGTGTTTGGTAGTGACATTCTTTAAAGTTGCATACAGATTTTTCATACTTTTAAGTACATTTACCTCAAAATGAGAGGGCCTATCTACTCGCACCTTGTAGCTGATCATAAATGTAGGGGTGTAGTTAAAATCAGTCTCAACCATTGGACTAAAACATACACTGTTTCAGTAGTGACATAAAAATGTGGAAAACATTTTTTTTTTTACATAAAGTTTCATAATTTATAAAGAAAAAAATGAATTAAATATATATATTTTAACTTCACTTTATTAAAAAAAAATAATAATAATAATTTTAACAGCAATGGAACAAAATACAAAAATGATTTTAATATCATTTTCATAAGGGACAGCCACCTCCTATTTAAAAGTACCCACTAGCTTACTGATATTTTAAATATTATTGTGGGTTTCAATAGATAATAAAAGGATCTTAGTAAATGTCTAAGAGTTAGTTAAATAGTTTGCCATTGTTATACAATACAAACAACACAAATTATTAAACGACAATTTGAATACTTAAATGCTTTTTAAATGTGTTTTTTGGTTGTGGGGCAGCAGTTTGCACCAATTCTATAGAATGGCACAAATATAAATATATAAACCGTGTGTGTGTGTGTGTGTGTTTAAAAACATTCTACAATTGTCTTTTCCACAACTCAGAATAACACACTTTTTTATTGTAATTTAAAATGCAAATTAGGTCATAAAGTATTTTCTAAGATCTAGTCTAATTTTAAAATAGTTTTTAATGAAATATAGCATGTTACGCTTTAAGGATATCGCTGCCACTGCATGAAATACCATGTCAACAACTACTTAAAAATGCATGTCTAAAAAAAATATAAATAAATATTGTAAAAAAAAAAAAAAAAAAAAAAAAAATATAGTAAGTGAAGAGAGTTAAGAGAGAAAATGTTGTTTCAAAGAAACATAATTGACTTTAATAATATCATCATAGATCTTGGATGTCTAAAGTAAATACAGCTTGTAGCCATTCATATTTATACATTTCATTGAAACGAATGTATCACAATTTTGTTCATCAAATGAAATAGTGCATTAAGTAATTTAAATAAGAATTCTTTTTTTTTTTTTTTTACGTAGTTCATGATCATTGATGTCTTATTTTATCATTTTAATGGTATATATTGTCTCCTTTTAACATAAAGCTCTTTTGCTGTGTTGTGTTAGTTACAAAACTAGCACTAAAAAAAAATTCTAATTCTGTTTGTTTTTCTTCTTCTTTCCTGAAAATTCCCATCTTCTCTTTCTTTGACGATGACTACCTCCTCCCTCACTGCGACTGGTAAAGCTGGGCATCGGTGGCTCGATCTCTCCAGGACGTCCCCCTCTGTCTGGCACACTGCCCATCAGTACCTGCAGACAGAAACAAATGCCGTTTAAACCGTTTTTAAATCTTTTCTTATGCATAAAGCACTCAACTCTGGGGGAAAAAAATGAATTGTAGTGACAAAACTTTACTGAAGGGCACCTTGTGAACAGCTGTTGAAGGCCCTGCTTTAACTGGCCTAATGCGAGACTCGTCTTCTCTGGCCGCCAACAGTGTAGCAATGGAGACGGAGGACTCGAGAGAAGGTGTGAAGGGTTTCACAGAAGACAGTAAAGCACTGCGTTCCTTGAAAAAAAAAATACGGGGAATTTTATCAGTGAAACATATCACAATACATGCTTGATGATTTGCAAAAGAGACAGTCTTAGTACCTTTCCCCTCTCTCCCCAAGTAAAGGATTGTAGAGTGACGAGGAAACGCTTGATCATCATTTGGCGCCGACATTCATAATCCTTACCGAGAGCTTTGTTGATGTCATTAATCTTTTTCTAAGAATGGGAAAAAAAAATAGGAATAGAGCTCTGAAAAGGTCAGTGTGACTCTGTAATACACAAAAGAACAAAAGGACAGCACACTGCCACAATGCTTTCAAACACTATTTAAATATTTATATTTTGGCACTTTTGGTGTTTGTTAGGTAGTCATAAAAAATGACAACTGGAACAACATCAGAAGAATTTAAAATGTAGATGAGTTTTCATCAGAAAAGTTTTGGAGAAATTTTGCATTACATCACTTGCTCACCAATAAATCTTCTGCAGTAAATTGGTGCCGTCAGATCGAGAGCTCAAACAGCTGATAAAAACATCACAATAATCTACAAGTAATCCACACAACTCCAATCCATCAATTAATGTCTTCAGTAGTGAAAGGCTGTGTTTTTGTAATAAACAAACCCTATCATTAAATGTTCTTAACTTCAATTTGTTGCTTATGGTTAAAATCTCACCTGAATCAGAAGACAAATATGCACCGATCAATCACTATAAGTGAAAACAGTTCTAAACAAATATATTGGTGGACTTTGATGTGTAACAACAACAGTGGATGGACTTTTTCACTGGAGGAAGTGTTATTATGAATTATGGACTGGAATGGATCGGAAACAATGGTTGGAAGTTAAAACACCTTAAAAACACCTTTTCACATCACAAGATGTTAACTGATGGACTGGAGTTGTGTGGATTACTTGTAGATTACTGTCATGTTTTTATCAGCTGTTTAGACTCTCATTCTGACGGCACCCATTCACTGCAGAGGATCCATTGGTGATGCTACGTAATGCTAAATTTTCTCCAAACCAGTTCTGATGAAAAAATGCAAACTCAACTACATCTTGAACGGCCTGAGTGTGAGTGAACAATACAGCAATTATAAATAAAAAATAATTAACCAATAGAAATTTTTGGTTGTGCTCCTGCTCAGAGTTTTTTTCTTTTTCTATGGATATGCACATACCATTTCACTGTAATACATACCCACTGCTCAGAGTTCAGACTGAACTTCAGTAACGCTTCTGGCACCTCACCATCTGGAAGTGATGACAGCCGTGACTCCACCTGAATAAATGAATATATGTTAGACATCACAAAAAAAACCTCTAGTACTAATGTCCTAGAACTTCACAGGCGATGTTTCTTACCTCTGCACAGGCATCACTTATTTGAGAGGATGATTCTAAGCCAAGATTCTGAAACAGTTCTGCAAGATCTTTATTTACTTCTTTCCAATTAGTTGTATCCTCTTGTGCTGGGCTGATTTCCTCATGCTCATCTTTATTAAGACTTTCCCAATTTCTTTGCTCTTTGCCCTTTGCCTCACAACTCTGTTCTGGATCTTCTGGATGGCTTTCTTTGTACGTCAGCATACGTGCTGCCGCCAACTCGGATACCAAATACTCTGTAAATTAAGTGGAAATATGTACAGTAGCTCTTCATATAAAATCCTAAAAATGCACAGACTGAAACCATCCATCACCTCCCTACCTTACCGGTCACTCTGAACAGCAGAAGTGGGCTAAGGTGCTCTGATATGAGTGCATTTTGTGGACAGGACATCTCCTTTAGTACTTCCCTCAGCTCCCCGACCAAAACTGCACCACCAACATGCCGTGCTAAAGCACAGATACATTTTATCAATAATGGCAGCTAAAATGGATGGTTAAATCCAAAGCTTTGCAAAATGTTGTCTTACAGGCAGGAACTTTAAAAGTTTTTATTTTTTGTATCCCAGGCCTAGAATTAAGGCTAAATATAAATCATTATTATTAGATTTAGAAGTCTTAAATAAAAAAAATATATATACATACTGAAATCCTTTATTCACTCAACACAAACGACAAAAAAGAGATGGTCTCGATTAGGTTACCTGGAACATCAGGACAACTTGCTCTTAGCTCCGAAACCAACCAGGTGAGCAGAGGGCAAGGTAATTCGTCACATTTACATTTCTTCAAACACGCTTTGCTTTTATACCTATTAAAACATAATTATTAAAACAGCTGTGAGTGTAATCATCTTGACATAAACAAACTAAGTTTTTAAATCGCTGTTTATGTCAGCATTACTCACCCAAGAGCTTTAATTAAAGTGATTGCACCAGTATCTCTCTCCATTGTAAAAAATTACACGACCTATGTCGTCAGTTCTATACTTCCTCGTTCACCATCCATTCCCACGGCTGTTGTAAACAAGCCAGTAGTAGTCAAGCTCTGACGATAACCGAATGCAAGACAGGATTAATCGATCGCTATTGATCGAAATAATCCAGTCGCCCTAATACGAACAGATTCCTTTGGTTCTAAACCAAACACAATAACGCACAGATATTTCACAAACACTTTTTTTTTAAGACAGACTGATTTTGACGTCTATCTGATTTTGATCTATCAGTGTCTCGACTGTTGTTCTTTTGTTTGCAAATGAATACCTACTACTAAAGTAAAACGTAAATTATAAAGTAAATAAAATATACAGTAGATACAAGTAATAAGTAATAAAAAAATATAAATATAAAAATACAAATGTGACAAAAACAATAAATATGAAAAGTTCTTGTGCGTTAGTATTGGCATTTATATTCCAGTTTATAATTTAAAATACGATTGTATTACCGAGAGTGGATATATGGCGTAATACTAATCATTAATAGTTTTGTTTATTTGAGAACAAAGTGCTGCATAGTCATTTTAACTAGTACAAAAATAAAATGTATTTGATTCAACTTTTTATTTTGGTTGAACAAATATTTATCTATATACACTACCAGTCAAGTTTTTGAACAGTAAGATTTTTAATGCTTTTAAAGTCTCTTCTGCTCACCAAGGCTGCATTTGTTTGATCCAAAATACAGTAAAAGCAGTCAAATTGTGAAATATTTTTACTATTTAAAATAACTGCTTTTGATTTGAATATATTTTAAAATGTAATTTATTCCTGGGATCAAAGCTACATTTTCAGCATCATTACTTCAGTCTTCAGTGTCACATGATCCTTCAGAAATCATTCTAATATGATGGTTTGCTGTTCAAGAAAAATGTATTATTATTATTATTTAGGATTCTTTGATGAATAGAAAGATCCAAAGATCAGCATTTATCTGAAAACAAAAAGCTTTTGTAACATGACATACAAGATTGACAATAACATTACAAAAGATTTATATTTCCAATAAATACTGTTCTTCTGAACTGTCTATTGATCAAAGAAACCTGAAAAAATTCTACTCAGCTGTTTTCAAAATAATAATAATAATAATAATAATAATAACATTAAAAAATCTTACTGTTCAAAAACTTTTGACTCCTTTGACTTTTGTACCTTTTCTAACCAAAAACCCCTTCTCTGCCCTGGTTCTCTGTAAATTACAGCAGCACTTTATAGATTTTTTTAAACAACAATTTGTTTTGTTTTGACACGTTTACACTGTTTTTATACGAACATTAAAACGGCTGTGTATGAGGAATATGATTGGCTACAGCGTGTTTGACAGACAGCAGCTTTAGCCAATCAGCTGCAGGGATAGAAAGCGCTCAGATCGTCGTGAGGCGGAGGAAGTGGGCAACCACGGTCACCCTCCATCTTCGAAATCATCGTAACGACAATTTGCTTGAGGTGGAAACTGACAGATAAAGGTAAATATTTTGCATTTTACGCACACGAGGTCGTATGTATGTTCAGTTAGTGACTTAAACTGATATTTGATTATTTTAGAGTGTGCATGTGAGGTGGGTGGATTTTGCGCGCAAATCACTTGACTCCATAGTTCGCTCGAATGCTAAGTGTGCAGACAGTGGATACAATGAAACATGCTAATACATTGTTTTGGTACTTAAACGAATGGTTTTTGCTCTATGCATGTTGTTGTATTTAATGTACTAAAGCCTAAATGCCCTTCCAAATGAAGTCAAATGGTATTCTAGCTGCAGAGACCTCTGCCTCAGTCAGCCAGTTAGCTTCCAGGCTAATATTTTAGCGAGTCTGAAGATGATCCGCCGAGCGCGTACAGTAACCAATCAATGACTCGCGTGTGTTTACTTTGATTGTACAGGCGCACAGTTTGGAATAAACTGCTGTAGGGGTGCATGAATCATGAGCGGGCTTAATGTCAAAAAGCTCAAAGTCAATGAGCTGAAAGAAGAGCTCCAGCGGCGAGGCCTGGACACTCGGGGGCTGAAGGCGGATCTGGCGGACAGATTGCAGGCGGCACTGGAGGCCGAGGCGGCTGGGTCTGCGCCATCGGACGAGCAGGAACAAGAATTCGAGGCTGGCGGGGAAACGGGAGAGGGCAATGATTATCAGGAGGAAGGTAATGCGTGTTTTGATGTATATGTATATTTAACTTGGTTATACTCTAAAGCTCAACCTAGTCTGTGTTGTTGCGAATGGAGATGTGCTTCACAGAGATTAGGAGAGATTATTTATTAGGGTCGCCTGGCAACGTGTCAGACCACCATAGGGGGACCCCTTTTGATGCAGGACATTCATAAAATACAAGAAGCACTTATTATTTTACTTGGGGGCATATAATAACATTAGTGCATCTATTGTTGTGTAAAACCCAACATTTGGTCATTTTACGTTTGTGTGAATTCTACTTAAAATTATTGAATAATTATTACAGTCTTTTTTGAGTACTTTCAAATGACTAAAAAAGTTGTTGAAGACAGTAATACAGCAATAAAATGTGTATAATATTTTTTTTCTTATTCTTATTTTCTTATTCTTATTTCTTAGTACTTACACATGACTGGCTATAGTAATAGCAGTAATTATGCATAATTACAAGTAATTAACACTAACTGTAATTTTACATTATATATAAAACACATGTTGTTAGTTATCTTTTAGTAACTAATTGTGTAATTATACTGTAATAAGCACATCGTAAAATTAAGTGTACCCATTGCAACATTGACATTAATGCAAAAAAAGGCATTTTTGATTTCCTGGCATGGAAATACACTACCAGTAAGTTTTTTTTTTTTTTTTTAAAGAATTATCTTCTGTTTACCAAGCCTGCATTTATTTAATCCAAAGTACAGCAAAACTATCTACAATTCAAAATAACTGTTTTCTATTTTAGTATGTTTTAAAATGTAAATTATTCCTGTGATTTTTAAAGATGAATCATTACTCCAGTCACATGATCCTTCAGAAATCAATTATTTGCTGCTCAAAAACATTTATTATTATTATTATTATTATTATGTTGAAAACAGCTGAGTAGAATTTTTTCAGGTTTATGTGATAAATAGAAAGTTCAGAAGAACAACATTCATCTGAAATGGAAATCTTTTGTAACATTATAAATGTCTTTATAAAAAAGTTTTTTATTTCAGATAAAACTGATCTTTGGATCTTTCTATTCATCTAAGAATCCTGAAAAAATGTACTCAGCTGTTTTAAATATTGATGATAATAATAATAAAAAGTGTTTCTTGAACAGCAAATCAGCATATTAGAATGGTTTCTGAAGGATCATGTGACACTGAAGATTGGAGTGATGATGCTGAAAATTTTGCTTTGATCACAGGAAAAAAATTAATTTTAAAATGTATTCAAATAGAAAGCAGTTAGTTTAAATAGTAGAAATATTTCACAATATTACTGCTTTTGCTGTATTTCGAATTTAAAAAATGGTGGCTTGGTGAGTAGAAGAGAATTCTTTAAAAAAAAAGTAAAAAAGAAATAAATAAATAAAATAAATTGCTTGTGAATTAAAAAAATGAATAAAATCTTCGATAAGCCAATACAACATAATGGATATGTTGTGTAAATTTCTTCAGAAAATACATTTCTTTTCTAGTTATACTCAGCTTCAAACTGTTGTTTGTTGTTTTGGAATTGGTCTTTGTGACAGTTTTATCTTTAAAAAAATATACATTTATATTTGAGTAATCACAAATGACTGGAAAAGTCATGTCATTTTTTTTTAAAGATAATAATGCAACAATATATTTTAATTCTGCTTAATTTCTATGCAGAATTTGCAGCCAGAGAGCAAGATTTTGGAGAAGAGGCCAAGGCACAGTTTGATGATGGAAACAGTACAGACCTCTACCAGGGTGGATTTGATGATCAGGGAACCGAGAGTAACGAAGGCAATGAGGACAGCACAGAGACCCCCATACCTGGTTTTGGAACAAGCGATTATTCATCAGACGCACCAGCACAGATGACGGAGCAATACTCCTATGACCAGGATGAATACCAGGAGCCTGAAGCCAAGCAGCCGTACCCAGAGGAACCAGCCAGGAAGCAGTATAATCAGGATGAGGTGAAGCAGGAGTATGAGGAGACTCCTTCACATGCAGAGCCAGAGAGGGAGCAGAAGTTTGACGAGTCATCGTCACGGCAGACCCCAGAGGGAGACGCAAGTCAACGCAGCCAGCAGGGAGAGTCTGGTAAGTGTGGTTAAGTGTTTAAACCACAAGGGGGAATTCTCTAATAGTTCTAACAAAGTTCTCTAATAAAGACCAACAATCCCAAGAAGCATTGCACATAATGTAATCAAATAAAAAAACAATAGAGAAATATGAAACTGTCCATTTAAAGTTTTTTTTATTGTGTCAACAGCAACAATATATTTTAATGTTTTAATGTTAGTTAATTTCAATATATTAGGACGCTTTGCTTGCTGCAGCTCTCTGATTGGTGGAATTTTCTGTACACTGTTATGGGTAATGTAGTTTTTTACCAAGAATTTCACTATTTAAACAAAATTATTTTAAAATAAGTTGAATAAACGTGAATAGATGGATTTAACAAAATAATATACAGTACATTAACAATTTCAGCGCTGACAACAGGTTTATCAGTAATTTATAAAAATGACAGAGAAAATGAAGTTTTACTTTCAGAACTTCTGACTGTTGTGCTTTATTACTACATAAATATATTTGATGTGGCTTATGATATATGTATCCAAATCTTTTCAGAGAGTTATGAGGTGAAGACTGAGTATAAGGCCGATGAGGATGTTCCACAGCAAGCTGAGCAAGCCAGTGACTGGGACACACAGGCCAAATCAGAGGATGATAGATACTCGTCATACAGTCGCAAGAGGTCATATGATGAGAGTCGAGGATACGGTTACTATGAACATCGTGAGGAAAGGAGGTAAGTAGGGTCTCCATGGATTTACTTTATCCAATTTAAACTGATTCAAAGTTTTAGTTTGAACTGATAATTTTAATTTTTTTATTTGTATTGCTCAATCTCATAGTTCTTATTGGTTTTTATAGGGGAAGGTCACCACAGCCTCCAGCTGAAGAAGAAGAGGAAGACATTGATGATAAACTTGTGGTCATTGACACTTGTGAGTATAATCAAGGAGTGATGTTTTTATGATGAAGCTGTTTAGCGTTGTAATAGAACACCAAAATGTACCTATGATTTGGTATGTTTTTGGTGCAGCAGTGAAAAAAAATCTAATAATTCGCTCCTATCAGGTGTGAATATGTGTGCCAGCACTCGTTTAAAAAAAAAAAAGTTAAACGTAGACTTGTTTGCTTTCAGGAAAATCCTTTATGCAAAATAGAAATGCTTTAGTGAATTTGTAGCATTTCTAAGTAAGAATACAACCTTCAGATGTAAATTGTGTGCTGAGGAAAACACAACTCAAATGCATTAAATAGCACGTATCATGTTTAAAGGATTAGTTCACTTACAGAAATTTTTTTTACAGATAATGTACTCACCCCCTTGTCATTCAAGATGTTCATGTCTTTCTTTCTTCAGTTGTAAAATTTTTTTGAGGAAAACATTTCAGGATTTCTCTCCATGTAATGGACTACTATGGTGCTCCCAAATTTGAACCTCCAAAATGCAGTTTAAATGCAGCTTCAGAGGGCTCGTAACGATCCCAGCCAAGGAATAAGGATCTTATCTAGCGAAACGATCAGTTATTTTCCAGAAAAAAAATCCAATTTATATACTTTTTAACCTTAAACGCTCATCTTGTCTAGCTCTGTGTAAACAATTTTTTCCTGTCATGACAGTTAGGGTATGTCTAAAAACTCCCGTCTGATTTTCTCCTCCAACTTCAAAATTGTCCTACATCGCTGTTTTACCTTTTTTGTAAAGGGCGTTTGATCTTCTTTGCATGTTCACTTTGTAAACTCTTGGTTGGTACTTCTGCAGCGATGTAGGACAATTTTGAAGTTGAAGGAGAAAATGAGATGGGGGTTTTTAAATGTAACATAACTGTCATAACCGGAAATTTTTTTTTATATTTTCATTTCATTGTCACCAATACTGATGCTGTGCTCATGTACTCATATTCATTCTCATTAAATGCTCTGATACAACACAGCATGTTAACAGTGTTTGTGTCCACAGAAAGAACAGAGAACATAATGAAGATTTTTTGAGATTAATGATGTCTGTGATGTAAATGTATCTAATTATTCACATTACAGAATGGCTTCTTGTTTGTTTGTCTCCAGATAACTGTGACCTGCACTTCAAGGTAGCTCGTGACAGATACAGTGGTTACCCTCTTACCATTGAGGGTTTTGCCTACCTGTGGGCAGGTGCTCGAGCCACTTATGGTGTTAACAAAGGACGTGTGTGCTTTGAAATGAAGGTAACAAAGATGCTGTTTAGTGTTTAAAGCCGTACTTGATTGTCTAAGGGGATAGAGATCTTATTGTCCTTTTTCCTGTTTAGATAAATGAGGAAATTTCAGTCAAGCATCTTCCTTCCTCTGAGCCTGACCCCCATGTGGTGAGAATTGGATGGTCCTTGGATACTTGCAACACTCAACTTGGTAAATTACCAGACTTGCAATAACCCTGCTTTAACCTTATATACAACTTATGTGTTTTTCTTTAGTGAGATTGATCGAAAAGCTTGGTAGATTTTGCTGGAAAGTGTGAGGTTTGTGTTCTCTGCTGCATTAACATTGTAGTTTAACAGCTCCAACCTTCATGTTACAGGTGAAGAACCCTTCTCTTTCGGCTATGGAGGAACTGGCAAGAAATCCTCCAACTGTAAATTTGAGGACTATGGGGAAAAGTTCAGTGAAAATGATATCATCGGCTGCTATATTGTAATTATGTTTTTCTCTCATACTTCTAGGCTAGATTACACATAATGCATCTTAATATGGTTCAGAGATTATTATTAACCATATCTCTTATCTTTTTTCCTCTCGGATTGTTTTTTCCATAGGACTTTGAAAGCAGTGAGCAAGTAGAAATGGGATTCTCCAAGAATGGCAAGTCGCTGGGCCCATGTTTCCATGTCTCTCGAGAGGAACTGGCCGGGCGTGCTCTTTACCCACATGTGTTGGTGAAGAACTGTGCTGTGGAATTCAACTTCGGACAAAGAGAGGAGCCCTTTTTCCCTCAGCCGGAGGGCTTCACCTTCATTCAGGATATTCACCTAGAGGAGAGAGTCAGAGGGACACTGGGACCCGCTAATAAATCTGAATGCGAGGTTTGATGTGGAAATTAACTTTTAAGAATAATAAACATTATGTATTGCAGTCTCATCAATAAGGATTTTATAATTATGTATTGCAGTCTCATTATGTATTGCAGTCTCATCAATAAGGATTTTATAATTGAAAAATAATTGTGTTTTCAAATTTTCAGTGATGGCTGAAATTTATGCATCCATGGAGATTAATAATTTATAAACATATGTTGGAAACTTTTAAACTTGTCTACCTATTGTAATGTGCCAAAAGACTGGCCAATTGATTCTTGCTAACAAGACCTCATTTATATTAGCCAGCTCTGTAATTCTAGCATTATAATATTTAATACTTAACAGTAAACCAGATGTTTACATTTAAAAGACGTGTGTGATCAGTGGACAGAAGATTTTAGTAATACCTACCTTGTAAAATGTTCTCTCCATGTTTTCTTTTTAGATCCTGATGATGGTTGGTCTGCCTGGTAGTGGAAAAACCACCTGGGCCATAAAACATGCTAAAGAGAACCCTGACAAGAAGTACAACATCCTGGGCACAAATGCTATCATGGATAAGATGAAGGTATGGGTGCTGGATTTAATCCCCATTATTATAGCAGCTGTGCATGGTAGTCTTCTAGGAAAGTTAGGTCATCTTTAAAGAACTACCACTATAGCCATACACATTCAGACAGAAATTTTTTGGCAAGGGATGGACAACTCTGACCCTTTATGTCTACTGTCCTGCAAAATTTAACTTTTACCTAATCAAACACCTACCTGTAATTTTCTGAAAATCCTCAAGACCTAGCTGGTTTTATCATGATTGGAGCTAAACTCTACAGTAGGGGTGTGCGATAATGACACTCTCTATTTTCTGGAACTATTTTCTATTTTTCAGTAACGATAATTAGACAATATTTTGCTGAGCATATTATTGTGCTGGTATTTTGTCAGGTTTAGGACTGGCTTGGACAGCTGACTCCCAAAGCTTTTGATATTCTTTATATTCGGTGCAGTGATAAGTTTGCAGGAGTAACAGAAATTTACTTTTACCATAAGTTTAAATGGACTTTTAGTATTTATGGGCATTTTTACGTTAATGAGGCCAAATTTTTTCTAACCTAATTAAATGTATGCATTTTTTTTATTTATTTTTTTTTTTTCAATTTCTTAAATTTGATTGATAAATTTAAATAGTAAGACACAGTAGAGCTACTACCAATCAGATTAAATCAGTGTCAACAAAATGTGTGTTTGCAATAAAGATGTGGCACATAATCTGCCTCTGTCGTTTAGATGCATTTACACAGACTGTTTAATACAGGACGTGAATGCAGTTAACCTGTTACAAATGCATAAATAATGCTTTTATGTTTTAAAAACTAAATGTTGAATAGTGATATTTGAATTGATTTTGTGGGGGGAAAAAAGGAATATATACTTTAAATTTAAACCTAAAATCACCAGTAGGTGGTGGCATATCACTGAACAAGTCATTAATTCAGCTGATCGATTCAAATTCATTCAAACAACTGATTGATTCAGTATCGAAACACTACGGTGTGATGCTCAGAGATGCAAAACAGTTCTGCTGTGGCTTTGTCTGGAACTATTTTTGTTGGTGACCTTGTGTCTAAAATGTAAGTCAGTTTATATTAACTTATTGTTTATTGGACTGTGTTATAAAATCAATTTCACATTTGCAGTCGTACTGATATTCAGAGAAAAACCTACACTCTTTTGTGTGATTTTTAACTATATCAGATTATATAAATATAAAAGTCATACGGGGACATGTTTCTCCCCCTTATCTCGAATTTTGGGGGAATTGTAAATGTATTTTAATAGACTAAATCAGGCAGAGAACTCTAAACGTGCACATGCAGTGGTCTAACCTACATATCATAGTGTATGCGTGCACTCTTTGGGTATGTTTTTGTTTGGTTTTTGCACAAATCGCTTAATCAACAATTATGATAATATCATAGACAATAAATATCACACACCCCTACCCTTGGGGGACAGAGTTGCGCATCCCTGGTTAAGGCCAATAGCTCAACTAGTTGTTCAGGCCACCCACCGGTCAGTCGATTTAAAAATATGTATTTATTCCAGTCAAAGTCTATGTACTGAAGTTCATTGTTCTGTTTCGATCAGGTCATGGGACTTCGACGTCAGCGCAACTATGCCGGACGCTGGGACGTACTTATTCAGCAGGCCACGCAGTGTCTCAACAGGCTCATCCAGATTGCTGCCCGCAAGAAGCGCAACTACATCCTGGATCAGGTACTGCCGTACTCGCCTTCCTCTGCGCTGTCCTCACAGCTAAAGCCCTTCCCCTTCCTTCTCAACCCTGCCCCCAAAAAAACACATCCACTGCTGCTCACTGATGCACATGTTCATTAATGCACTTCTGCTCTCTCTGTAGCCTAGTCCAAAGCATTGGTTAGCCTATTGTGCTCCTGAAGACTTGTTTTTTTTCCTTTGTCCTGAACATGTTGCTGAATTATGATTTGTTTTGTTTTGCTTAAACGTTAAAAACACGAGCAGAGAAAGAATGCAGTATAGTATGTTGCAATGAATATTTTTGACTTATGCATTGCCTTGTTGTAAAGAGATCTTTGCCACACTGTACAAGTAGTCCATTAGTAAGATGTTGAAAAACAAGTAATCACTGCCTGGTGAGTAAGAAAACGCCTTCTGTTGCTATGGTAACTGTAAAGAAAACGAGAACTTTTCATTAGATATACTTGGAACTTTACTTGAATGTTGTGTTTAAAAATGAATGGCAGGTAAGTGGAAAAACTAACCTGCTTGAAGTTTACAGGTGGACAGTTCCAGAGGTTGTAAGGTAGGTAAGGTCAAAGGACATGCTATTGGGTCCTTAAGGAGTCTGTGAGTATGAACGGGTAGGTACTAAATGTTTGTCCGTGTTGGGCACGCTGGTCTTTTGAACAACGGGTAAGTGAAGGTAAGGAAGGGGACCCAGGCAGTGCATGACATTGAAACACAGAAGCAGAGTTATTTACACACTTCAGACGTTGAGTTCCTTGCAGTTAATTTGTTAAAATCACAGTCATTGATTTTGGAAGCAATTGATGTAATTACATTTTAAACATTACCAACAGTTTGATTAGTTTAAGAGAAAACACTAGAATTTGATTTGATGTAATTTCTTGTAACTCAGATCTTTTAGAGTATAGCGAGACACTATAACACATCAGTTCTCTGTAACGTACGCCTCACAAGAGAACGACTTCTGTTAAAAAATCGCTATTTTGAGAGAAGCAGGAAGGGTCCCCTGTACAATGTCAGTCATTCACAAACTCCCATGCGTGGTCCCAATTCACGGTAAGGCAGTTGGGGTTGTGAGAGACAACCGCTAGTCATTCCAGAGCAGTAACTATAGACATGAAAAAAAAACTCTCTCACTTTCATCGTTGCAGGAATCCAATTCCCCTCCTACGGAACGCAAAGCCGTAACAAAAGCAAATAATGAACAGCTTCTACTTCTTTCTTGTCACCATTGCTAGACAAATGTATATGGATCAGCCCAGAGACGAAAAATGCGTCCTTTTGAAGGTTTTCAACGCAAGGCTATTGTAATTTGTCCCACGGATGAGGATTTAAAAGAGCGAACGTTAAAGCGAACTGATGAGGAAGGGAAGGATGTTCCCGATCATGCTGTGTTAGAAATGAAAGGTAGGAATGCCACGGATAACCAAAACAAATGTTCAAAACTACACACCAGATCTGCTTTTGCTGTTTTTTTCGTTTGTTTCTTTATTTTAAGACTTGGAAGAACCCACCCGTCCCTCCTTCTGTTAAACCTTTTTTGCCAGATAAAAGAGCTCCTCTCACCTTTTTATTCATCTCTCCCTGCCCTGTTAACCACTTTTTCTTGCATTGTCTCTCATGCCATTCCTCACCACTGCAAACCAGCTCAGATAATCAGGATTGAGGATAAGGATTGCTGCAATTGGCTCTGGCTCTCCAATTCACCTCCGCAAGCGAGCAGTTTGTATTGGCTGTATAATTAAATGTTGAACAAATTTTTGGGCGGCTGTCCTCAGATAGGTACTTCTTAATTTGCAGGGACACCTTTTTATCATAACACTCTTTTTCTGGCAACTGTTTTTAGTTTAATTTTCATTCCCTACGACCCCACCCCCCTACATTGTCGTCATATTCCTACTCTGGGACAAGTGTTTTCTTACACCGCTAAGGCAACGTTTGTCCTAGAGCATGTTAACTTTATCACCACATGCTCTAGTTCTCTCTCTTTTTCTCTCTCTGTCTTCCCTTGTTCTGTCCCCTCCCCTGTATTTTTGCTGTCACCATTGTATGGTGCTGATAATGATTCTCTTTGTCTTTTCGCCGGCGCGGCTGTTCTGTCCCTCATTGCGTGCCTCTGCTCCCGCAGCAAACTTTGTGCTGCCCGAAGTCGGCGAGTTCCTGGACGGCGTGGCGTTCGTAGAGCTTCAGCGGGAAGAAGCCGACGCTCTCATCAAGCAGTACAACGAAGAAGGCCGTAAAGCCGCCCCTCCCCCAGAGAAGCGATTCGATAACCGCCAGGGAGGTTTCCGCGGCCGCAGTAACTTCCAGCGCTACGACAGTCGTGGTGGACCTCAGGGCGGTAGAGGCGGCTACCAGAACCGGGGCGGCTCTGGAGGTGGAGGCTACCGAGGAGGTGAGAGTCCTGAATTTGCTAGTTTTGCTCTGGGCAAGTTTGTGGACAGTAAATTATTTATGTATCCATTCATTTATTTACCTAGGGCACATTAAAAAGTGACAGTAAAGACATTTATAATCAGGGCTTGACACTAACACTTGCCCACCCGCCAACCCACAAAATCAACGCAACTGCATACAGAAGAAACAAATGTAGTTTTAATACTTAAAACATATAGCCTAGTTAAGCAACAAGCCAACGACCAAGACAGTGCAGTTTTCCCTGAAATCCATGATTGTAAATTTAAGATTGATATCATTGGCATTGATTTAAACAAGAGCTCATATACATAGAATTCATAATATATATTTTAGTACAATATTGTCAGTGTTAACTGTTTTTGCTCGATTTGGTTAACAAAAATAGTTAAAAACAAAGACCACAGCAGAAGTCACGCATCTCTGAGCAACACACAGCGGTGTTTCGTTACTGAATGATTTGGCGTTTCTGAATGAATTATTTGAGTCAATGATTGAGTGGGCCATTCATAAAGACTTCTTCATTCATTCTTGAATGAATCAACTGTCTGAACAAATTGTTTGAAGGCATGACTCAACTCATTCATTAAGACAGTTACTTAGTGCCACCTATTGGCGGTTTACTTTCATATTTAAAAGTAACTTATCTTTGCATTTTATTCCCAACATTTTATATTTTTATATTAAAAAAAATCCGATTTTAAACACCAAGCTCATAACATTATACTGTTGCAGTTTTGCTATTTTAATGATTTCATGCTGTTTTAGCTTCATTAAATGTGTAAATGCATCTAAATGCACTTCGGCTGCTTCTGGTTCTTCTGCAGTGGAAAGATCGGTTTTGTTAATACCGATTTCATTTGATTGGTAACAGCCCTATAGAATCTTATTAAATTAAGTGAAATTATTAATATAATATAAGAATTTGAAATGAAAGATGATGTAAGCATTTAATACGGTTAGGGAAAAATGCCCTTTAAATAGGCAAAAAAAGGCCTGGAAATCAATTTTAGTACGTATTAACTTTAGTCATATAAAATATAATTTCCCAACAACATAACTGTGGCCAGTGGAAATGCTGAGTGGCTAGTAATTTTGGAAAACCAGTAGTCACAGTTAATGACAAGTTAATGTCAAGCCCTGTTTATAATGTTTCAAAATATATAGATCTCAAATAAATGCTCTTCTCTTGGACTTTCTATTTATGAAGAAATCCTGAAAAACAAATAAAGAACAAAAATGGCACTACTTTCATGTCACATTGTGTGTTTGCATTCTCATGTCATATAATCACAGCTGCTGCCTACTTGCATATCAGTTATGATATATGTACTAATTATGTACTGAAAATGAACTCAAAGGACTTTGGTATTAAAGCAATAGTTCAGCCAAAAATGCAACCTAGGTGTAAGTGACGAATCCAATCGGTGTTACATTCAAAAATCTCCTGGCTCTTCGAAGCTTTATAATGGCAGTGAATGGGTGTTACTTTTCAGTAGTCCAATAAAGCTCATTTATCAATCATAAAAAGTGTCCCGCACGACTCTGGGGGGTTAATAAAGGCCTCCTGAAGCAAATCGATGCATTTTTGCAAGAAAAATATCCATATTTAAAACTTTATAAACAGCTTCAGCTAACTGTTGTACACAGGTTCCAAAAGCACCGTTCCAGCAGATGACATAGGTGTAGCGTAAGCTTCGGTGAGAAGTGACAAAAATGGAAGCGCAGAGGAGAGAGCAAAACAAAACTTCAGTCACAAATTAGAAGTACAAAACGGGGATTTGTAAAGGAAGATTTCAATATAAGCCAAAAGGAGACTGGTTTTCCTTTGCTAAACAAAGGAAACTTTGCTTCCTATGCTCCTGTTTTAAATATGGATATTTTTCTTACAAAAACACATCGATTTGCTTCATGAGGCCTTTATTAACCCCCGAGCCTGGTGGGACACTTTTAATGGATAGATGTGCTTTTTTGGACTACTGAAAAATAACACCCATTCACTGCCATTATAAAGCATGGAAGAGCCAGGACATTTTGTAATATAACTCCAACTGGATTTGTCTGAAAGAAAAAAAGCCATATACACTTAGGATGCCTTAAGGATGAGTAAATCATGGGGTAATTTTTATTTTTGAGTGAACTGTCCCTTTAATATTGTTTGTATAAGCCGATTTATTATAATGGTTATTATTTTTTGTAGAAGCTTTAAGACAATATACACCGGTAAAATTATAAAGTAATTCCAACTCAAATCAATATGTCCACATACTTACGTTTACGGTGAGTAGCCGTGTAATAATCATGGTAATGTATAGTCAGCCAGCATCATCACAAAGAAACCCCTTCAGGGTGTTAAGTTACTCCAATCACCCTGTCTGGGGTTATTTAGCAATTAATGATCAGCTTACCATAGATTTATTCCTTAATTATTGCTCTACGTTGTTGATTAGATTCTGCCTACAAGTTATTGATAATTTCTCAACTAATTCATTAGGATACAACCGTGGAGGCTACAACCAGAATCGCTGGGGAAATAACTACAGGGAGGGAGGCTCAGGAGGCCGTGGTGGATACAACCGCAACCAGCAGTCTGGGGGCAATTACAACCACAGTCGCCAGGGCTCCTACAACAAGAGTGTCTCTGGATCATCTGGAGGCTACAGCCAGTCACAGGTATTAAGACAGGGCTGGCTTACGTTATCCAACAGTCAGCTTTTGGACGGACTTGTACTCATTGCTTGCATCTTATTTTCTCATTTTTGTAGCCTCAGTCTTACAATCAAGGCTACAACCAGGGCTACAGCCAGAGTAACTATAACCAAGGGTACAACTATGGCAACTACAGTCAATATCCAGGATACAACCAGAGCTACAGTCAAACTCCAGCGCCCACGGGACAGACCTACAACCAGCAGCAGCAGAGCTACAATCAACAATACCAGCAGGTGAGAGAGTCTGTGTGGTGATTCTGATTGGCCACTGCATTCATAAGCTCAACAGAAATGATGCAACGTGAGCAGATCTAGATGTGATGCCACAGTCAACACTCTAATGACAACAGCTGTAATAGATTTAGTTTACTAATTATGCAGGGGCATTTTGCCCCCTTTATGTTGAATGCATGTATTGCATGTCTTTTTATACATTGTACCTTGCTTCCCCCAGTATGCTCAGCAGTGGCAACAGTACTACCAGAACCAGAGTCAGTGGAACCAGTACTATAACCAATACGGCAATTACGGCAACTACAACCAGCAGGGCACCCAAGGCAGCCAGGGCGCCCAGGGAACACAGTAGTAGCATCGCAGCCGTTTCGGACGGCCTATTCCCTAAGCAGCATTCCTTATGCCTTTTTTGTGTTCCTTCTCTTACCCAGTCTTACCCTTTTTTGCCTGCTCTCTGTAAACGTTTATCTCCCTATTTATGCCAACCTTAAAGGTAACCACGTTTGTGTGGCCCTCCATTGCTCTGTTTGATTTTAGGTGACAAATATCCCTTTTTTGCTCTTCTGCTCAATATTTGTTTACATACAGCTTGATCTTTTTTTCCCTTTGTGTACTTGTAGATGAGAGGTTCAACATTTGAATTTAGCAATGTGTGGTTTAGTCTGCTGCAAACAGCTTGAATGTTTCAAAATGGAGCAGGAGAAATTTGTTGAGAAAGCTTTGTACGCTTAGATTTAAAACTGATGTATAGAGCGAGAGAGAGAGAGAGAGAGGCAAGGTGTTTCTGTGTTCCAATAGTTTTACCACTGATTTTATTTTTTTTATCGTGTAAGATTAAAGAACCACATTTTGCGGTAGATGGTTATGGGTATTGTTCTGTATATGATCATATGCCTGTATGTACACATCGATGTAAGGCCATGTAACACTTTTGTCTAGGTACATCATATTGGAAATTTTAATAACCTAATTCTTGAATAACACTTTTCTGACGTCTCAAACCTGTGAAGGTTATCATTTTTTCCTTTTTATATAGCATTTTTAAAATGACTCTGATTGGTCTGATGCACATCTATTCCCATGTTGCAGATTAGTAATGATCCAAACTAGTTCCTTGTGTGGATATGTTTTTACCTTGTGTCTTGTCTGTAAAGCAGTATCTGCATTTGGTTTTGTCAAATCAAAACATTATTTTGTATTTGAGAATATAATCAGAAGAACCATTCTGTGTGCTGTGTTCTTGTCTAAATAAGGAACATGTGAAATCTGAGATTACACTCATTCTGCATTAAACCTAGGGCTGGGCGATATGGGCAAAAAAATTATCATGATAAATTTTTTCATATCAGTCGATATCGATAATTATCACGATAAATGTCAAATCTTTATTTCTTTCAAGTTTAAAGTCAAATTTTTGCTCCAAAGTGAAAGTTGTAGAAACCAGACCATTATTTTCCTTAAAATAAATATCTAAATAGAAAAATTAATTTCTGCATGTTCTAATAAGTTATATTGTTTCAAATCAAGAAACAGGTTTGGGTTGTCTGATAATGATAATAATAATAATAATATCACTTTTT
The DNA here is from genome assembly GCA_036247105.1 of Cirrhinus mrigala. NCBI lineage: Eukaryota > Metazoa > Chordata > Actinopteri > Cypriniformes > Cyprinidae > Cirrhinus > Cirrhinus mrigala. Next base: position 13,078,602 of record CM070011.1, read on the forward strand.
TTGTCCCTTAGAAACGCACATTTGATAGTAGTTTAAGGATGCAGAGGTAACTTTTTGTTCATTATCAATCAGTAATATCTGTAAAAATTTATCTGACCCAGTTTTTCTTTTTAATTAAGCATTGGTCTCCCATAGTCAATGTAAGTCTATGGGATGCATACATTAAAATGGGCAAGCATACATTTTAAATCATGATAAACAATTAAAATCACGCATAATGGTACCTCAATAATATGGTAAAAATATAACTACATGGTTTTATAGGTAGCCTATTTGTATGAAAAATGGTAGTCTAAAACCTTTAAGTATAAATGCACACATGCTATAGACCATTTCACTAGATGTAAACAACACTGGTCCAGAAGCACTTCCTGTTTTTTTGTTTTTTATTTTTTTTTTTTATTTCACATATACAAATACATCTTAAAAGTGCTAATGTAACATTTTCATCCAGTTAAATGTTATGTTGGTTGTATTTTTTTGTGATGTTTGTGTAAAGTTAAAAAAAAAGAAACAGGAAGTGTATCGGGACCAGTATGTTTACATCTGATGAAATGGTCTATAGCTTAATCACAAATACATACGTACTATAATTATATACCATATAATGGGGACACAAAATGGGGTAAAATATTTTCGATTTGAATCACATTTCCTGCATTTACATACGTTACAAACTCAACTGACTGGTGTCTCTCCTGTATGAATTCATGCGAGTCTCTTCAGACCTTAGAACTGTACATGAATTATGAGCTTTTAGAACGTTTGACCTCCTAGCTGATGATCTAGGTATGTTATGTAGCTTAATTTAAGCGCATTGGGAAACCGCTCTCTAAACGCAGGGTATTAAAATCGCTTTTGAACGCGCGTGCGCGTTTTACTTTCGGTTTCGTTAGCAGCGCGGCAGTTTGAACTTTGGCCCGAGCGGATAAACGGTCCGCTGTGTCGTTCTGCTTTTGGCACATAAAAATTGTATCGAACATTCGAACTCTTCATATCGTTTTATCGTGGAAAATTATATCGCGATAATTATCGTTATCGAATTATCACCCAGCCCTAATTAAACCTTTAAAATGTGAAATTAAGTTCTGCAAGAGCTTAATTTAAAATCTTCAACGGCAGTAAACTATTAGCATTAAGCACATGTGGGAACTGTGCAACAGTTAAAATTCAAATTTAGTTAAAATTATTACATTTTAAAATTACCTCAAGTTAGCATCAGCTAACAGTATTTTTAAATAGGCTATTATAATTTTGTAATTCACAATTATTGATTGTATTCTTTTTTATTTTCAGCTAAAACTGCCTGTAGTCTCATTTTGCTGTAAATGTATAAAGCAAATTGGTTTGTCAGACTGCAGGGCATTTGACCCTATGGGTCAAAACGCCCCCTTGGTACATAGTAATTTTTGTGAAAAATCTAATAACATGAAAACTATGGACATCTTTCATGGTTTATAATTTATGCCATTGCCACTAAAACTATGATAACCATTCTCAGGCCCGGCGTCAAGGGGGGACTTGGGGGGGCTTAGCGTCCTGAAGCCCCCCCGCAATGATTTGAAGGACCGACTCCTTCACCCCCGAAATATGATTTTAAATGTGAAAAGCTAAACCGAATGCGATTTTAACCATTATATGCGGACGATCACATGTGTATTTAAACTTTCACTGCTAAAGTTCGCTTTTGCACCTTGTCTGGCACTGAGCCAGATAGATGTGCTTACTGCTTTTAGCCTATATCACAATTCAGTGTTTTGCATCAATAATGTTTCAGACATTTAAATTGATCATTAGCAAAAAGACTATTTGTTAAATAGCCTACATACTGATGTCTGTGAGTGTGTTAAATGCACTGGTGTGTGAGCCCCCCCTAACTTAGCTGTGTTTTGCGATCAGGGCCGTCCCACGCATGGTTGTGATGTATATATTTTTTTTAATTCTTAAAAAACACAATTAATCTATTTGAAAAAGTTAATCATTTTATTTTATTGACAAAATATTTTAGTTTGTCGTGTATATAATTTTTAATTCGATCAGATAACATTTTAAGCTGTCAAATGGTCATGTTGCAACGTGCCCCTCGCATGTTACAATGAACCCTACATACGGGATATGTTGTCACTTTTCAATTCCTTTCTTTTGAGGTAAATAACGAAAAACGTATACACTGTAATTATGAAACAAAGCGACATATTTGTACAAGACAAGTGTGAAATTAACGTGAATAAAAAAAATATACTTTGAACCCCACGTGGATGTACACAAACTGAGAATTTCAAAAATGTGCGATAATATCAAACAGGTAGGTAAATGTCTCAGATTCTGTGATAGCTCGAAACAGGTTCGGATCACGCTGCTGACCTGCTCATACTTAAAGGAGAAGTTCACTTCCAGAACAAAAATTTACAGGTAATTTATTCACCCCCTTTTCATCCAAGATGTTCGTGTCTTTCTTTCTTCAGTCGTAAAGAAATTGTTTCTTGAGGAAAACTTAGATATAGTGGACTTCTATGGTGCCCCCAAGTTTGAACTTCCAAAATGCAGTTTAAATGCAGCTTCAAAGAGCTCTAAATGATCCCAGCCAAGGAAGAAGGGTCTTATCAAGCAAAACGATCTGTCATTTTTGAAAAAAATACAATTTATATACTTTTTAACTTCAGATGCTCATCTTGTCTGTGCGCTGCGCATGCGTAGTCAATCCAGTTAGGGTAGGTCGGAAAACGGAAGAAAGAAAGACATGAACATCTTTGATGAAAAGGGGATGAGTAAATTATCTGTAAATTTTTTGTTCTGGAGGTGAACTTCTCATTTAACAAACACACAGGCAGACATTGGCCCTGAGATCTCTTCCCATTCATTTAGTCTTGCATGGTACTTGTTGAATGCTGATTGGACTGTTTTTTGGCTTATTCTTGATGTTTTGTTTTATGTTAGAAAATAAATATTTAAAAATGTTTTGTGAATCCGGTCCCTGGGGCCCCAGAAATAATTATTATTATTTCTTAAGATTCTTAAAATAAGCCGAGCACCGGTCAAGCTGGTTACGAAGATAGCGTGCACATTTATTAAGCTTATTACGGTAATCTGCAGGAAGTACAAAAAGACAGTACTTGAAGTGTGAGTTTATCAGTGCGTCTTCAGTCATGTATTCAATCAGATAAAGACTGTCATTTTCTTCTTAAGGAAAAATTAGATGCTCTTAGGAACATATTTGAGAACTTTCATTTGAGAATTTTTCAAGAATTGCACTTAAGAACATTCTTACGAACTTCTTGGAATTTATCTTAAGAAATGTATTATTTCTTAAGAAGATTTTCATGAATTCGGCCCCTCCGTTGGTATTTTCATGATTTGGTGCTTACTGAAGATTGACACAAAATGAGGTGGGTTTATTTGTTGTTAATGTTGAATTAAATGTCTTAGGAGTGATACTTAGCCTATGCACCATGGAAACAAACACGGACACAAAGCACATGCGAAGATTGTGTTAAACCTGTTTTTCAGACCTCTTTGACATTTACACACTGAAATTATTGCCCATAGAGTAATTCTGAATGTTTTGATATATATATTAATCTTGTAAATGATAACACAAGCTACTTGTCTGCAGTCTTTATTTCCGCACAGGCAATTTACTTTCTAATGTAAATCTCAGTGTGGGTTCATTTCAAATTGAATGGCAACATTATGTTGATAAAGAATATAGTATATTATGATATACATACTGACTTTTTGCAAGGTTTAGGACAAATCTAGCAAATCTTAACTTAGCATTTTAATATATATTTTCGACTGGAAATGGAAATGAATTACTCCTGTAAACAGAAAAACCGGTCGAGTACCAGCACTGGGAATTTCTTTTGTGCTTTATTACATGGTTCACAGCATGCGTACACTCCCACATAATACAATAGTACATGACTGATATAAATAGTATGTGTTTGAATCATTTTTTGGTCTTAGTTTTTCCTTCTCTTTTAGTCTTGAAGGTCTCTTAAAAACCAAACTGCTTCTGCAGGAGTGCCATTTTACTTGGTCTTTAAGCGAAGAAGACTTTGTTCTCTGTGATTTACTGAATCGTCTGGAGGAACAGATTCAGCTGGAATGTAAAGAGGCGAGAGTAACGCGAGCTTACAACAGTTTTGGATTCATTCAGTATCTATATGGAAACCAGCAGGAAGCTCTAGCAAATCTGCAGACATCAGTGGAGATTGCAAAAGAACGCTACAAAGACAGCGATGAAGTTCTTATTGTTACCTATGGAGACCTTGCCTGGTTGCACTATTATATGAACGAGTTCTCTAAATGTGAAGACTATTTGAGAGAGTTAGAGAGAATCTGCAGAAAATTTTCTGAAGGATTCACTTATTCTGTTGAGGTGCTCAGAGAAAAGGGTTGGGTTTTTCTTAAATTCTCTCAGAAATACTACAATGCTGCAAAGGAATGCTTTAGACAGGCCCTTGAAATGAACCCGGATGACAGTGATTTAAATGCAGGCTACGCTATTGCACTGTACCGAACAACAAAAGACACTCCTTACTCTTCTGACTCATTAACAATAAAACAGCTCGAAAGAGCTGTACAGCTTAATCCAGAGGATGCTGTTCTACTAGTGTTTCTAGCCTTAAGAACACAGCATAACAAAGAAGACAAGACAATATCCGAAACTGCACTGAAGAAGGTGATTGCGGCACTAGTGATGTCCCCTGAAAATCCACATGTAATAAGATATGCAGCACAATTTTGCCGTCAATTAGGTAACACAGACGCTGCAATTACTCTGCTGGAAGAAGCTCTGCAGGCTACGCCAAACTCTGCATTTATACACCATCAACTGGCTCTGTGTTACAAACACACAAAAATATCCTTGGAAAAGAAATATAGGAAAAATGAGTTTTATGCTGAAGAACCTAATGAAATACAGCAGTACCTGGATCAGTGTATCAAGCATCTGGAAAAGGCAGTTTCTCTAAAGCCTTCTTTTGTTATTGCCACGGCAGATTTAGCACTGCATCACGGACAACGTGGTAATTTTGAGGAAGCTGAGACATTTTTTGATAAAGCATTTAAAATGGCGAACAATGAAAAACAATACCTGCCGAAAGTTCATTATTTCTATGGCAATTATCAGCTCTATACCAGAAGATCTGAAGAACTGGCCATCCATCATTTCATGCAAGGTCTGAGGCTGCAGTCGAAATCAGGCCATGGCAAGATGTGTGAAGAGAAACTGAAAACAGTGATTGAGCGTCGTATTAATAGGCTGAAAAACCCAGATGACAGCATGGTGTGTGGCATACAAGGATTCATTCATGAAGTGAAAGGTGAAAAACTCACCGCTGAGGAGTTTTATGAGAGAGCCCTAAAAAATGGACTCGATTTCGGTAAATGCAATTCTTTTTTTAAATTATATTTATTTTTGAGCTATTCTTTATTTCACTTTTTCTATTGGATAGAAATATAAATTAATATTTGATATTATGCTGGATTACTTTAAATACACTGGTTGCCAAAATTAATGACATACTACTATAATGTGCCATAGTTTCACACAATTCCTCATAATAACCTCATAATTTAGAAGTAATAGGCTATATTCTGTCCTGTCTTTAACCCCTCTCCTCGGAATGCAATACGGAAGTGAGCCTATGAGTGAGACTTGCGGTTCATTATCCGCTATAAGAAAAAAACAAGAAGAATCTATCAATTTCCTGAGTAACTGATGAGCGCCACCATGATGAAAAAAAAAAAAAAAAAAAGATCGACTGAATTAATTAAACTGAAACTTTAGTATAAATGTGTATAGAGTTAAACTGTGCTGTTGTTGGCTGCCACAGTACCGGCAAAAAGCTTAAGGAATTCCTGTAAAGTAGGGTCAAACAGGGCTAAAGACACACCCTAAGAAAAAATGTGCTTTTCACTGCATCCAAAGTGTATGGCTGCAGAAAAATATATATGTTTGTATTGAGCATTTATGTAGCAACAGATTTTGTGTGAAAATAAATCACAAGTCGTTTATTTTGTTTAAAAATCTTATAAATGTATGAGGTGGCAACGGGGCCTTTTACCCCACACACAGGGTAAAAGGCTCACCAGCATGGGGTAAAAGGCACACAATTGATACAAATAGTTTATAGTTAATACTTGTTCAAAGCAATCGCTTTAGCAAAGTTTGTGCTATTTTCTGCTTATTTTGATAAATAAAATAATTAATTTTTGTTCAATAAATATACTGTCATTAACATATATTAATATAAACATATTTTAAAAAACATAAACAAAATCATTTTAAAATGTAAAGATTCTGAAAGCACTGAAGGAGATCCTATAATAATTTAATACAGATTTACAGTAGTAACAACAAATTATATGTCATATATATTTAAAAAAATCATGTTTTTAGATATGATTGTTACATTCTAAACCTAATATATGATATGATATTTACCATCTGAATATAGTCATGTCATGTCAACAAATGGAAAAGTCAGCCTTTTATTAATTATCATGTTAATTATTGTGCCTTTCAGCCCCAAGAGCAGGGGCACTTTTCACCCCAAATACCATACTTTTACATATTCTTTCATTATTTAAAAACTGCTAATTTAATTATCTTAAACAAAGCAAAAAACAAAAAACAAAACAAAAAAAAAGCATTAAGAAGACCTTTGTCTCAAGATATATTAAACAATTTTAGTGATTCTCATTTGCTACTTAAAGCTACAACATTTTTAAAAACATCAAATATTAGATCAACAAGCACAGAATCCACTTTGTGCTGCTGCCCGCAATCACGTCAAAGATCAGGCAAATTTGCACGTGTATCTTTTTTAGTGGATGTTTTGTTAAGTTCTACACCACGTTTTTTTTTTTTTTTTTGCCATCTAGTGGTTTAGTGGAAAATAATATCAAAGGCACTTTTTGCCCTGGTGTGCCTTTAGCCCCGTTGTAAATCTATCTGTGCCCAGTGCTTTATGCCTTGAATAAACAATGACAAAACAACTATGGGTCACAGCACTTTGCAATGTCGCAATGACTGTCATTTGTCAGTGCCTCACTCCTCAAAGTTTAATATGGAGACCGGAACCGCATCCAATTGGACGCTCATCATTTACTCAGGAAAAAGGTCTCCGTGTGCCCTCATCTGTTTTCAGTGAAGCTAACCCTGCGCCTCTTCATGTCATCTTCCCACTTCCCATTAAATCAGGTTAAACTGAGTAACATGTCAGCTTTATACTGCTGTTTGTTTTTATGATATAGGTGAAAGCCCTCTTCTTACAGAGATGAGAATTTGGCTAATGAGTTTCAGTGAAACAGAAAAATCTGTTTTAAATCTGGTTTTCGATGGAGGATGTTATGATAAAGTTGACAGTGGTAGGATTAAGACTTACAAAGGTGCAATGAACAAGAAGATTGTACACTTGGCTGATATGGATATCTGCAATGCCAAGAGGATTCTTAGATGGGAAAAACCTACTCTTGGGCCTCATGCCATTCTACTTGCATTTGCTTTACATGATGACAGCTTCACAAACCAGACCAAAGAGATTCTTGAAAATTTAGAGTTTCTTGGAGAGAAATTCTGGAATCATGTCACTGTAGTATTTATAGAGGGAGAGTGTGGTATAAATGAATATACTGGAGCTCAGAGAAGCATAATGGAGTGGCTTCTTGAAAAATGTGGACACAAATTCTACATCTCTGGCTCTGCACCAGAAACTACAGAAAGGATAGAACTTTCAGAGAGGATACAGAGGATGATCAGGAAAAACCATTCAATGCATCTGGTATTACCAGACATTTCAGATGGAGATTCTCAATCCCCTTCAGACATTTTACGGGTAGGCCACTGATAAATTTCTTTTATGATGATCTCTGTGGAACTGTAAATTTGTCCAATTTGACAGTACAATTACAATTCAAGTACTTTTTATTTTTCACAGAAGCTAGATCTGAAAGATTATTTGTTCACTCCTGAGGTCATCGTTCAAGAGGGGCAAAGGAAATACAGGTATTGTGTCAACAGACAGGTGTAGTAAGCGAATTGAGTGTATCAGTTTGCATTCATATTTGATATTTCTTTGAAATCAAATAGGTTACAGTGCAGTCATGCAGGCTGGTACCATTGTGAGTTTACACAGATTGGCTTTAACATGGAGGGGGAAGGAGAGGTGCTGTACAACACTGTTCTTCAGGACAGCAACTGTCCGGTCCCTGCCAACTATTACCAAGCAGGACCTGTGTATGATATCAAATGTGTTCAGGGTGAGCTGTCTCAACTCAGACTACCTCACTGTGAGACCTCCATTGGTGAGTTAGCAATCTTATGAATATATGAGATGTACTGAATGTAATCTGTGAATAATGCAAAGTGGAAACTTTTAAGAAATATCTTGTATAACATAAAAATATAACATTATATTATATATTTTGAATTTAATAATTGTAAAGGTCATAACAAAAAATTTGGGATTTTTTTTCTATTTGTTTGTTTATTTTGAATCTCAGAGGATGCCTGCCACTTCATGTCAGTTATACGTTACTCTAATCAGATGATCGATATTCTGAAACCTCAGAATATCACAAGTACACATGTTACAGTGAGCATCCCAGGAACGTCATATTTTTTTATTACCAAAATAGTAAACTGGTTTAAGGATTATTGGTCTAAGACGTTTGGCCAGGTGATGCTATTCTACCTAAAGCAAACACATAAGCTGCATGTGTTTCTACAACCACGCAGTGTGAACCCCAGAGAGGTACATTTTATTTTATTATTATTATTTTTTTTTATGCAGTTTCACCTTATTTTAGATAAACTTTATAAACAATCTTACCCTTTTCTCTCCTTTCAGGTGGAAAAATGTGAAAATGATTACACATTAATACAAGCACCTTGTGAATGCTTGCTCCAATACGAATGTGTGTACAGCATGTCCTGTGATCCTGTTGAGGAACATGGACTTTCAGTGATGCCAGAGATACAGCCGATGGTCAGAATATGGATTAGAATAAGAATCTCAAAGCTTTTTTCTTAGATTTTCTAATTAAGAAATCATGGGGGAATTATGAAATAGTTTACATTTTACCCTTCTCATAAAGGTCTTGAAAGTCTCCATAGCCATTAAATAATTTATTTTTCTTCAGGTTTTAAAGGGTTAGTTCAAAAAGAAAAAAAAAAAAAAACGTTTACTCATGCTGAAGTTTTTTCAATAAGATCATTTGTATAATTCTGATAACATGACATTTGATGGTAACCATTGACTTCCATCGTATGGTAAAATACTATGGAGCGCTTTTTTAAAATTTTAAATAATAGTAAGGGCTTAAAAGAGAGCTTAAGAAATAACTCAAAGATTTCACTCATTAGCCCCTTTCACACATACAGTCTTTACTGGTAAATTACTGTTAAGAGATCATGTGTGAACAGGACCTTTTCAAAAATACTCGTAAATTAATTCTGGCAATTTACCGGTATGAGAAGTTGTAACACTGTCAGTAAATTAACTGTATGCTCTGTGTGAGAGCAGAACAAGAACACGTTGACGTAAGACATCTACTCTGAGTCATAACATTCTGATACTGCTGATGCATTTACTTTGCACTGTTTACTAAAATGTCTAAAGTTGTCTAATACAATGTCTCTGGGCCAAATGCAGCTGGGATCTGACAAATGTGTCAAAGTTTTTTGACTTTTAGTTTTACAAAAGATGTCTTTGAACCAAACTTACTATCCATCTCTTTCCATTGTAAGGACAAAAAACTTCATTGCACTAAGACGTACCCACATTACTATCCAACATTTGAAATAAGGTTGCCAGATGGTGTGATGGATGTGGGATTACACCTCAAAAAGAAAAACCCTGATGAAGTTGAAGTATGGGGTCATAAAATAAAACTGACAGGTAAGAAAGATACTTTACTGTTTGTGTTACTGAAGTAAAGGTTTAGGAAGTAAACTACTGACATGACAACAGTCCACCTAAAGTAATTATTATCATAGACAGTGGATACTTTTTGTATGTTCAGTATTCAGGCTAGGCAACAATTGGGGCCCTTGTGCTGATCTAACTGATATGAACACTGCACAATTTTTTTTTCAAATATTTTACTTATCAATTAAATCATCCATACAGTTAATCTCAAAAGTTGAAAATGAAGAAGACATTAACAAACTTTACATCCTACAGACTGTACAGCAGAAAACAGAGGACAAAGCCTATCGACCAATGAGCAGTGTAAGCACATAACCTTAACCTAACCTTAGCCTAGCCATTTTATTTACACTTGAATCAGTTAGTAGCCTGTAGATAGCTGCTTGCAAGCATTTGAATATACTGTACAAATTAACTGTGTTGATATCTACATTCTAGGTTTATCCTTTCTGAAAAACAACAGAGCTGAACTTATCCAAAGGGTGAGAAATGTTCATGCCATTTTGGATCACTTTCATGGCATCATTTCCGATGAACAGATAAGTAAAATCGCTGCAATGACAACATCTCAGGAAAAAATGAGGAGCATCTTTGATATCATAAAATCACAAGGACATTTTTCAGAATTGACATTTTTTATATGTCTTTGCAAGGAAGAAAAATTTCTTATGAAAAATATGGTAAAAGGGGTTATCAACAATATTGACCATTTGTTTTGTTGATGAATAGTCTTTTGATCTAATATGATCTGATATAGAGGCCTGCAATACTGTGGTTTGACCAGTGTGGCGCTGTAGCAAAAGGCTGTAATTCAGCAACAGTGGAACTGAACAACAGAGAAACAGAGCAGAAAAAATGTATTCATTTATGTTCAAACTCCTGCTATTAAATTTTGACTACTGCTTTATAGTAAAATTACTGAAATGTGACCATGTTAAGATGATTAATCATTTTGAATCTTGTGTTTGTCCAATTTATGGTCACCCCTAAATTACCTGCAAATATCAGAGGAAAAATTAAATTTAAAAGGTAATATATTTTCTAAAATATTTCCTATTCCACTTCTATATGGAGCAATGATGTGTAAAGTGTTGAGAATTTGTTTTTATAGCAATTTGGTTTGTTATGCACTGATATCTGTACATTTAAACTGTTGTGGGAATTTTATCAAATATGGTTTATTAATGTTCTTATTGATGTTTAATATTCTTAAAAACGTTGCTGATGTTGATACAAATGATAATTAATAAAACCATGTTTAAAAATGTTTGATGACGGTCCACTAACTCAGATTATGCTTTCTTAAAATGGGTTTTAACCCTTCAAACATGGTAAGTTGTATCTGTACACCAGGGGTGTTTCCTCTGAGGAGGCAAAGGAGGCAGTTTCTCCTCAATAACGAATGAGGAAAAAAAATTCTTAGTACCAAAATAAAACAACGGCAATATTACAAAATATTACATTCAATTCAAGTGTATAAATCACTTGTTTTTCTAAAGAAACACTGCCTGACAGTTACACCAGCAGGTAAAGTTACAGTGGAAGTCCTCGTCTCTTGTCTCCCCTGAGCCCACTGAGTTTTAACAGACTCCCTAAAGCGTGCGGTGAGTTTGCTGGAGGGTAACTGAGAATGAATGGGGGAAAGTCACATGAGAGGAGGCAGAGTGGAGCATACAGTCCGGGAGGCCATGACGGAGCAAACCCCATGGGGAGAGCCAGGTCCATAATGTTCTCATTATAAATGTGGCTTGCCACATGAGAGGCCGGCGGTTCTGGGCGCTGTATGGCGGCCCGCGGTCCTGAGCAAGCGGCAGCCGGCGGCTTTGAGCGGAAAATGTGAGGGTACTTGGGGCTGGGCAGGTGGTCCGAGCCGTTGGTGCGGTATGTGGGGGTTCCCGGCGGGGAGTGAGCCGGCATGACGCGACGTTTTCCAGAGGGGGCTGGACGACGAGACTTGTAACTCTCCCTTATTTCTTCGACTTCGAATTCAGAATTGTTTAAATAAAGGACAAGATTAGATCAGTTCAATCAGGGGATACTCAAACACGGGAAGATCGCAATGGATAGTCTCGTTGTCCAGCCCCAGCTGAAAACACGCACCGAGAGCAGCGTCATACCAGCTCAGCTGGAACAGCAGGGAAATACACTAACATAACTTTAAGAATGGACGACAACCATGGAGCTGAATCAGACTTATAAAGGGGTGCTAACGATACAAAGACAAGTGTGGGTAATTACCCAGCAAACACAGAACGTTCCCCTAACGTTCCCCTATGGTTCCCGTTTGGTTATTTTTTTTGGGAACCAAATGAGAACGTTCTAGGAACGTTCCCTGTAGGTTCTCTTTTTAATAACCTACAGGGAACGTTCCCTGCAGGTTATTTTTTGGTTTAATTTTATAACCTAAAAAGAACCTTCCCAGAACGTTCCCTGCAGGTAATTTTTATGTTTTATTTTATAACCTACAGAGAACGTTCCCGGAACGTTCCCTGCAGGTTATTTTTAGATTGCATTTTTACAACCTACAGGGAACCTTCCCGGAACGTTCCCTGCAGGTTATTTTTAGTTGTGTTACGTTCCACGTGTGCTTTTGTGTATATTTCGTTTTTCTCATCACTTCCCCATCTCTCTGTATTATTTTTTACTCATTTCTAGGTCTGTGTTTATTGGCTGACCAGGCTGTCAGTCATCGTTATGACGTCATCATGTTGCCAATCCACTGATTTGCCGGCTGCATTTGAGGCCTCGAGCTCAGAGCGTGTTGGTGCGCCACGCGGTCAGCAGTCAGTCTTGTGTGACTTTGAATGTTTAAAGTTTCCTGATTTTCGAAGTAATGTTTTGTGCAGTGTACTTTGATTTATTTATAGGTTTGTTTTTGGCTATTGACTTGTATCGAATTTAGAGCGAGGTTTCTGTCCGTATGGCGTTAGAATCACATGCCAAGTTTAAAGTTAAGAATACACCTGGATTTCTGGGTGTTGAGTTAATCCTAAATGCCCTTCTCTTTTTGACAACTCGAACAATTAGTCATCTGCCATGACTTTGCTTGTTTTTTTGTCCCTTTGATTAGTTTAGTTTGTACGCTGTTAGTTTAGGTTTGTGTGTGTCACGCCACTGTTGTACTTCTGCTTTTTAGCTTAATTGAGTTTAGTTAGGGCGTCGTATACGCTGAAGATTTCGGTTTTCTTTTCTTGTTCTTTTTTTTTAAAAAATTAGTTTAGAGGTTAGATGTAAGGCTGTTTTGTGTTGTTTATTTTCTTTGATTTGGGTGACACTCACATCTTTTTCTTTTGTTATTTGTATTAATATCTTTCTCTTTTCATTCATTTAATTGTACACTCATAACGCAACTTTTACCAAAGTAAATACTTTAAACGTACTCTGTTGTTGTTGTCATCTTTTGATCTGCCTCACGCTCATCAGCTATTGTCTCACTTAAATGTTACGCTATCATCCCTTTTAAACATCAAACACGTAACATTTATTGGTGGCAGCGGTGGGATAGATTAATCCCCTTTGGGATGATGTGTGAGACATTGTTGCTGGTGTGAGGACGGATCAAAAAAAAAAAAATTTAACAGAGTATCGTTCAAACAGTAAATTGGAGGCTGTTTAGCGCATTTGTTGAGGATAGGTAATATGGCTGACTTTGATTTGGATAGTTTCGTTAGTGCACCAACTGTCGAACAATTAGATGCGTGTCGCAAGGATGATTTGTTAAAAGTCGCTGAACATTTTAGCATTCCAGTTAACAAACAGCAGTTAAAGCGAGTCATTAAAAGCAGTGCCGTGCAGCATTTAGGGGAACTGGGTGTGTTGTTGTTGGCTGAAAGTTCGCCTGGCGTTGACGCTCGTTCTGGGGCAGGTAAGGGGGAAGCGAGTCGAGCTGCTGCGGCGGAGGGTTCCGAAGCCAAAGCTGCTCTACCGCCCTTCGAGCCTTTCTCCCCAACAGAGTTTGAGTCTGGAGGCGATGCGCGTCTTAAAACGGGCCTTGCTAGAATTCAAAGGGAGGAGCGCGAGAGACGAGCAGAAAGTCGCGCCGAAAGGGAACTTCGACTTGAAATTCGCCGACTTGAAATCGAAGCGGACAAGGAAGTCAGGCTGCGAGAGCTTGAATTGACCGCTAGAGACACACCGGTTCCACCTGTGCATAATGCTGCAGTGTCGACTGCCTCGGGGTCTTCTGGAACTACATTTGACGTGAGTAAACACATATCACTCGTACCGCAATTTCGGGAAGCCGAGGTTGATTCCTATTTTAATGTATTTGAACGAATTGCTACTGCTTTGCAGTGGTCTAGAGATGTTTGGCCTTTACTTCTGCAATGTAGGTTAACCGGAAAGGCTCAGGAAGTGTGCGCTGCTCTGTCTTTAGAAGACAGTTTAGATTATGACGTTGTTAAAACGGCAATTTTGCGAGCGTATGAACTCGTACCCGAAGCGTATAGACAACGTTTTAGGAATCATAAGAAAAGTGCCGCTCAGACTTACGTAGAATTCGCTAGAGAAAAGTGTGTTGTTTGACAAGTGGTGCACATCGAATAAAGTGTCAGATTTTCAGACGTTGCGTGAGTTAATTCTCTTGGAGGAATTTGAGTTGTATTCCTGAACGCATCGTAGTTTACCTCAATGAACAAAAAGTAACCTCTTTGACTCAAGCGTCTGTTTTTGCTGACGAGTTCACATTGACGCATAAAGGTGTTTTTTCTTTAGCTCGTACTGAGAAAGTTTCACCTGTTCACTTCACTTTAAAAGATCAGTCACGCTCGAAAAGTAACCCTACAAAAGCTAGAGAGGATAGGGAGTGTTATTATTGTCACAAATCGGGACATGTTATTGCTGATTGTCTTGCATTGAAACGCAAGCAACAAGGCATTAGTACTAAAACTGTGGCTTTCGTAAAAACCGTTGACGTCGCTAAAGTTGAGCGCTGTGATAAGTTTGACGCTAGCTATCAACCTTTTCTGATGGAAGGGTTGGTATCTGTTGATGACACGCTTACTAATCTGGTAAAAGTAACTATGCTTCGTGACACTGGCGCCATGCAGTCGTTCATAAGGACTGACGCATTGCCTTGTCCTGAACAAACTTTCTGCGGTAGTCATGTGCTAGTCCGAGGTATTGAGATGAGCACAGTCAAAGTTCCTTTGCATGAGATTTATTTGAAATCAGACTTGTTCACTGGAGCAGTAAAAGTTGGGGTGCGGGACAGTTTACCTGTGGAAGGTGTAAATTTCATTCTCGGCAATGACATAGCTGGTGGGAAAGTTATGCCATTGTTGGAGGTTTGTGATAGACCTGAGTTGTCTGCATCCACCGATGAACTGTCAGAAAAGTTCCCAGAAGTCTTCCCTGTCTGTGCCATTACGCGTGCTCAAGCTCGTAAATTTACTGATGCCGATGATTTACTTTCTACTTTTATGGCCCCTACGTTAGTAAACGATACGTTGATGGTTGGCGATGGTAAACCTGAAGAAAAATCTGTCGTTTTAAAGTCAGATGAGCTGAAGTTACATGTAACACGTGATGCCCTTATCACTGCCCAAAAAGATGACTTAACTTTGCATAAATGTTTCTCTGCTGTTGTTTCTCCAGAGGTGGCACAGGAGAGAAAAACTGCTTTTTACATGGAGAATGGAGTGTTGATGCGTAGGTGGTGTCCTGATGATTCGAGTGACGCTGAATGGAATGTGACAAGCCAGATAGTCATTCCTGTTTGCTATAGGCAGACTGTACTTTCTCTGGCTCATGACCACGACTTATCCGGGCACCTAGGTATCAAGAAAACATATCACCGAATTTTAAAACACTTCTTTTGGCCTCATTTAAAGTCAGATGTAACAAAGTACTGTAGAACGTGTCAGACCTGTCAGTTCTCAGGTAAGCCGAACCAGACCATTCCGTGGGCTCCATTGTTTCCTGTACCAGTTTTGGGAGAACCTTTTGAGCACGTTATTGTAGATTGTGAGGGTCCTTTGCCCAAAACAAAAGCCGGTAATCAATATCTATTGACGATAATGTGCACAGCAACGCGTTTTCCCGAAGCGATACCACTTAAGAAAATTACAGCACCCGTAGTGATGAAAGCACTGGTAAAGTTCTTTTCAATGTTTGGTCTTCCCCGAGTTGTACAGACTGACCAAGGCACAAATTTTATGTCAAATCTCTTCGCACAAGTGTTAAAGACCTTGAAGATTTCTCACAGGACTTCGAGTCCCTATCATCCAGAAAGCCAAGGAGTCTTGGAGAGATTCCATCAGACCTTAAAGGCTATGTTTTGTAAATACTGCCTGGATACGGGTAGAGATTGGGATGAGGGTACACCTTTACTCTTGTTCGCTGTCAGAGAAGCAGTACAAGATAGCTTGGGATTTAGTCCTGCAGATCTTGTATTTGGCCACTGTGTGCGAGGGCCACTCAAGATGCTTAAAGAAGACATGTTATCTGTACAGACAAGCGTTAAATCAAATGTGTTGGAGTATGTAAGCAAATTTCGCGAACGATTACACAAGGCCTGTTCAGTAGCTAAAGAGGCATTGTTAAATGCACAACTCACTATGAAGAGTCACTTTGATCGAACATCTGTATTGCGCGATTTTAAAGAAGGTGATCAAGTGCTGGTTTTATTGCCAGTGGTCGGTTCTGTTCTTTCTGCACGTTTCTCTGGACCGTATGAAGTACAGAAAAAAATTAGTAGTACAGATTACGTAATTCGCACTCCTGACCGCCGAAAGAAATCTCGTGTATGTCATGTGAACATGCTGAAGGCATATCACGTTCGAGAACCGCCGTTGGGGGATACTGAGACGGTGAAGCAACCTGAAGTTGCTAATGTACCTGTGCCTGCATTAGTTTGTGATGTTACTCCTGATTGTGAAGATGATGGAGTCATCATTCGACACACATACCAACAGTGCGCTAGATTTAAAAACTCTGAGATTTTAGCTGATTTGGACTTTCCTTTGGCTCACCTGTCTGATTCTCAGAGACGTGATATTAAAGACTTGATTAGCACATTTCCCTCACTTTTTCACGATGTTCCTTCTTGTACCACTGTACTCAAACATGACATAGATGTCGGTAATGCCGTTCCGGTGAAACAGCACCCATACAGGGTTAACGCTTTGAAACGTTCTGTGATGAAAACCGAGGTGGAGTATTTGATTGAAAATGGGTTGGCGAAGCCGAGTTGTAGCCCATGGAGTTCTCCATGTTTACTTGTAACTAAGAGTGATGGAACTGCTAGATTCTGTACAGATTACAGAAAGGTAAATGCCTTGACCGTACCTGACTGTTTTCCTTTGCCACGCATGGAGGATTGCGTGGATACCCTAGGTTCCGCAAAATTCGTCAGTAAACTGGATTTGTTAAAGGGTTATTGGCAAGTGCCTTTAACAGCTTGTGCATCGGACATTTCTGCATTTGTAACCCCAGATGACTTTATGCAATATTCTGTAATGGCCTTTGGCATGCGTAATGCACCGTCTACATTTCAAAGACTCATTAACATTGTACTTGCAGGAGTTTCTAATTGTAACGCTTATTTAGATGACCTTGTGATCTACTCTACTGATTGGTCAGAACACATTTCAACCCTTCGAGAAGTGTTTTCTCGTCTCAAGAACGCTTCTCTAACGTTAAATCTTGCCAAATGTGATTTCGGTCAAGCCACAATCACATATTTGGGCAGAGAAGTGGGTCAAGGTCAAGTGAGGCCTATAGAGGCGAAGGTAAGCGCTATTACAGAGTTTCCCGTGCCAGCTTCCAGAAAAGAACTCCGCAGATTCCTAGGGATGGCTGGGTATTATCGAAACTTTTGTAAAAATTTCTCTACTGTTGTCAGTCCGCTGACATCACTCCTCAGCCCTTCACGTGTTTTTCTGTGGTCTGATGAATGCCAGGATGCTTTCGAGAATGTTAAAGCTCTATTATGTAGTGTTCCTGTTTTGGCAGCACCAGTGTATGACAAAACCTTCAAGCTGGAGATTGATGCGAGTGCTGTTGGCGCTGGGGCAGTGCTCATTCAAGAAGATATCCATGGTATTGATCACCCTGTCTGTTATTTCTCACGTAAGTTTAATAAAAGTCAGTTGAACTACTCGACTATCGAAAAGGAAACTTTAGCTTTACTTTTGGCATTACAGTATTTTGACGTCTATTTGAGTTCAAGCAATCTGCCTATAACTGTATTTACTGATCACAACCCTTTAGTGTTCCTGTCTCGTATGCATAACCAAAATCAGAGACTGATGCGCTGGTCTCTGGTTGTTCAAGGTTACCACCTGAAGATTGAACATAAGAAAGGTTCTGAAAATATAATGGCTGATGCTTTGTCTAGAGTCTAAGAAGATGGTTGGAGTAAGAATTGTTTAAAAAAAACTATATGTTCTTTTCCTTAATTCATATATAGTTTTTTTTTTTTTTTCTAGGGGGGGAAGTGTTACGTTCCACGTGTGCTTTTGTGTATATTTCGTTTTTCTCATCACTTCCCCATCTCTCTGTATTATTTCTTACTTATTTCTAGGTCTGTGTTTATTGGCTGACCAGGCTGTCAGTCATCGTTATGACGTCATCATGTTGCCAATCCACTGATTTGCCGGCTGCATTTGAGGCCTCGAGCTCAGAGCGTGTTGGTGCGCCACGCCAGTGTACCTTGTGCTCCACGCGGTCAGCAGTCAGTCTTGTGTGTCTTTGAATGTTTAAAGTTTCCTGATTTTCGAAGTAATGCTTTGTGCAGTGTACTTTGATTTATTTATAGGTTTGTTTTTGGCTATTGACTTATATCGAATTTAGAGCGAGGTTTCTGTCCGTATGGCGTTAGAATCACATGCCAAGTTTAAAGTTAAGAATACACCTGGATTTCTGGGTGTTGAGTTAATCCTAAATGCCCTTCTCTTTTTGACAACTCGAACAATTAGTCATCTGCCATGACTTTGCTTGTTTTTTGTCCCTTTGATTAGTTTAGTTTGTACGCTGTTAGTTTAGGTTTGTGTGTGTCACGCCACTGTTGTACTTCTGCTTTTTAGCTTAATTGAGTTTAGTTAGGGCGTCGTATACGCTGAATATTTCGGTTTTCTTTTCTTGTTCTTTTTTTTTTTTTTTTTAATTAGTTTAGAGGTTAGATGTAAGGCTGTTTTGTGTTGTTTATTTTCTTTGATTTGGGTGACACTCACATCTTTTTCTTTTGTTATTTGTATTAATATCTTTCTCTTTTCATTTATTTAATTGTACACTCATAACGCAACTTTTACCAAAGTAAATACTTTAAACGTACTCTGTTGTTGTTGTCATCTTTTGATCTGCCTCACGCTCATCAGCTATTGTCTCACTTAAATGTTACGCTATCATCCCTTTTAAACATAAAACACGTAACAGTTGTCATATCCGTGTAAACTAATAAAAACTTGGCAGATCTTTCTGATCATTCTAATGCTGAAATGTATACTTTTTCATCATAAACAAACTATTTTTTTGCAGAATTTCATGTCTGAAATAAGCGTTTAATAAAGTGTAGACATCAAAGTGGTCAAATCGCATTATAATTTAATTCCAATTTTATAGCTAAAATTAAGCCAAGGTTAAGCGTAGTCAGAAAATCATATCATTAACACTTGGTTTGTTTTTATATTTCTTTTCTTCGAACCTGCACGCGCTGCACGCGCTTAATCCTGCCTTCCACAGAAAGCCGCGCACTCGCGTACTTTAAAAATTAACGGTCATTTCGTTTTACTGACTGACTAACATTCGTTGATTGATCTCTTTAATGAATAATTACTTATAATTAATATATATACGAGAGTAAATATTGTCATTTCAGGGAAATTTGACTCGTCTAATTGAAGAGAACATGATGTTAACGGAGAAGTTTTTGTGTACCGACCAAAAGAGAGAAACATCGTCGTTAATTCAGTGGTAAGAAACGAATGTAATATTATTCTAAGTAAAGTCAAATAAATGTTATTCGTTTTCAATGTCTGTAAAAATAAAATTCACATTTTTAAAATCCAATATTTTGTTGAAGTCAGTGTTATTTGGTGCTTTAATAAACAAAATCTGGGTTATGGTACTTCTAATCTTATATATTAATGAATAAAACAAATCTAGCATATTAAAGGATAATTTAATGTCATTCAATGCGCCTTATGATGGCTAAATGTGCTCTAAATATCTGATTAAACAATAGTTTAAAACAAGACATGGCTTGTAGTAGTGATTATTGAGGTTCACATCCGTCCGTCTTCCATGCTGCTTACTACGGGACGCGGGAGTGCTGACATACGGCAGCGGTATCGGAGTGAAGAGGTTAGGAGAACGTTCTGGGAACCTTCAGAGAACTTTCAGGGAACCTTCTAGGAACATAAATAGAACGTTCCCGATAGGTTCCCAGAACGTTCCCCTAACCTACAGGGAACGTTCTAGTTACGTTAAGAAAACTTTCCTGGCTAACCAATAGGGAACGTTCTTGGGAACGTTCTGGGAACCAACAATTGTTAGCTGGGTAACCAATAAAGACTAAACAAGAAATGGAGCAGTTCGCAAATAAAATATATTGTTATATAAATATAAATAAATCGTTACTGCCTTCAGTTATTTTAATAAATGGAAAATGCTTAAAAACACGAACTTGATGAGGTTAATACATGGCTTTAAAAAATAGAATATTGATTACACTGTTAATGTAAAAATATAAAATATTTTTTTCTTTTTCTGGTAGTGTAAGTAATGTTTATTTAACTGAAAAAAATGTGACTGGGACATGAATTTACATCTGATTAAAAAAATGTTGAGGAATTTGCCTCCTCCTTTCAAGAACAACACATGCCTATGTGCATGCTGCAACATGCACAACCACAACTCAATTTCCAGTAAATCATTACCTAACTCAATTATTACCAAAACTCAATTCCTCATAAACCTCACGTTCATGCTCAACCCCACAAATAGACTGTTCTTTTCTAGCATGGCTCAAATGAATACTGCACTATAAATAATAAAGGTAATAATGCTAGAACTGGTGAATTTGTAACTAATTATAGAAACAGAAGTTAAATATTTGGGTATTACAGTCTCCCAAAATAAAGAAATAAAGGGAAAAGGAAATATTCTTAGAAAGATTGCTAAACGTAAGATATAATAAACTTAAGGCTACAAAGGGATGTAACAATATTTATCAGGGTTTTACAGTCCAAGATGCCTATTATGAATTTGAAATTTCATAGATTATGATTATGTAATATTTAAACATAATTTTACTCCACATAATACATCCCAATGGAACAACAGATGCATTCTTAGTGATTGAAAATGGGAATATAGGCAATATCACATTTGATGCCTTTTTTGTGCTCCTTCTCTTACCCTTTTTTGCCTGTTCTCTGTTTATTGGTTTACCAACTTTAAAAGTAACCACATTAGTTATAGTAAAAAAACTGCATTAAGACTGTAAGGTGAGGATTCAGTAACAATATAAAGAGCCTCATCAAGAATCAATAACTTTATAACAATTGTTTCTCTTTCACAAAATATGTTTCCAGAGTCCACATGAAAGTGCACATAGCTATATGTTTGCAATTAATGTAGATGTTACACACAGTATTTGATTTAATATTTTCCAGGGGAGACTTGCATTTCTAATGCCATATGAGGCAGGTATTGTACACATATTAAGAGATGTATTAGAATCCTCCAAATTAGCAATGTTTTTTCCCCTCCCCAATACAGAGGATATTGAAATATGCACGTGATGATCAATATAATATGCACTTATTCTACTTTATCACTGTCATGCCTAAATCAACCTGGTGCCACTGAATTTTTCAGAACAACTGCTGCTGTGGCAATGGATCCAAACCATTTGTTTGTGGCCCATTTTACACTATGGTGCATTTTAGCTGACATTACTGGATATATTTAGGGGTTTGGGAGGGAAAAATGGCACTTGTTAAAAAATTGCCCAGCCCCACTATAGATGTTGTCAGCCCCACCCAAGCAGTGGAGGCTATGTTACCCAATCCCTCCTACTTATGTAATGTGTACAGGTTGTGTCTTACCTTGACTGAGCTAAAGACGCTTCAAACTAGATTGATAACACTACTCCAAAACGTCCTGCTACGTATTTTCCAGATAGTGTCTGCTTTTTGAAGATAAGCACAAAATGAGGTGAGTTTGCTTGTTGAATTAAAGGTAGGATAGACAATTTTTTTCAAACATACAGTGTGGGTGAAAAGTAACTAGGCAATATTTAATGGCTATAGAACTTGTCGTATTAACAATTATAATAATAAATGAATAATGTAATAATAATTTATATAATTGTATAATAGTAATTAATCATAATTTAATAATTACTGTTTCAATAAATTTGTATTAGAAATATAGACTTTATGACCAATTTTAATGCCTAGTTATTTTTCACCTGTGTGTGTGTGTGTATGTGTGTGTAAGTATATATATATATATATATATATATATATATATATATAAATGACCTAGTGACCAGGCAATGTCGGTCCCGGAGTGCCACTGTCCTGCAGATTTTAGCTCTAACCCTAATCAAACACCTGAACAAGCTAATCAAGGTCTTAAGGATTACTAAAGCTACAGGCAGGTGAGCCTTTTTTCAGGGTTGGAGCTAAACTCTGTAGGACATCGGAACTCCAAGACTACCCCCTGTGTTAGTGCTTTCAATTGATTGTTCAGCTAATGAAGCATATTTAAAAAAAGTGAAACTTATGAGAATTACGTGATCTGCATCCTTTCTACAGTGCATGAAAAAAACTGTATCCACCTTATTTTTGCCATAAGAGTGGGCACGGCCCTATGTAAATTTTATGGGTGTGGCTTCCAGTGTCATTTGCATCCAGCTACTGTACAAAACCGCTAGTTTTGCTGCCTGATATTGCAGATTGGTGTGTCTTACCATATTATTTTAATGTACTATCTTAATTATGAACACACTGGTTTGTAGTGCAAAAAGTTTTACCATTTGCTGCACATTGTTATTCTTCTTGTTAGTTACCTATACTGGCTAATGAACCGGAATTTACTTCCACGTTGAAGACTAAGGTGTATATCACATTCTCATTTTCATCCATGTTAAAATCAATATGCCATCCAAACTGTCTATACTGGTTGAAAGTCTTTTCAGATCCTGTTATCAATCTATAATTAAAGTGCTATATTTTCATCCAATCATTGCATGCGGTCTGTATGCATGTATAGGGTGGCCTACCTGCTTATGAATTTACATACTCCAAAAACAGGCAACGGTGTTGCAGACATAGCAACATTTTTCCACCAAAAAAATGCGTATTGAGAGAAGAAGCTCACCAGTGCATTCACTTAAAACAGATTGTCTCTAACCTGAGTGATCATTTTACATGTAAATATAGCCTAAATTACAGCACAGCCACTGTATTTATCTTAGGTGTATTTAATTTTGTATAACAATGTATCAAATATAAATTAGGATTTTAATGCAGATTGGAAAGCCGGAGCTGGTTATGGGCCACTTTTTAGTCACTGTTTTATATTCATCCCAGTTTCTGACAACAGAAATAGAAAAATCTATAAATGAATTCAGGTTTATTGAGAATTTGGCTGTATTACAGTATGTCAGCACAGAGTAGGAGAGAACATTACAAACAAAAATAGAAGGCTGACACTAGGCAGAATGCAAATACTACGCAATGGCGTCATGAATACGCAAATTAGTGTATGACATTATCCAGTGACATTTAGCAACTTTTTGAACCACTTTCCATTGAACGGAGTTGGCAACAGTGTGAGGCTATGTAGAGTTGCTGACACATTGCTAAAGTGACAGAGTAAGCATCTAATCACCTTGCTGCATGTAATTCCATTGTCAAATAAATTCTGCAACAAACAGCATGATAGCAAAACTGAGTACTAACTGTAAGTTGTTAACTTTCATTAATATTGTAATGTTATGTGCTTTCTAGATGCTGTATGTCTTCAAACAGCACAACGATACCTAATTAAATTTTTGAATTGACAACTGTTGTATTTGTTTAAAACTTATAGATTTTTTGTTCACATGGCTTCACCCATCAAGAAACACCCTGAAACAAAAGTGAAAGTTGTGAGAGGTACATGATCTGCAACCTTTCTACAGTGCAAGCAAAGACTTGTAACAACTGTACCTTACTTTTTGCTGTAAGAGTGGGTGCAGCCATTTATACATTTTATGGGTCTGGCTTCTGGTCTCATCCACGTCCAGCTATTTTTAGCTGTACAAAACAGCTGGTTTGTAGCCGTTTGTAGTGCATCTTATGCACAACACAATGAAGAAAATAAAGGGCATTAAAATATTCATTGAGTGTTTAACATTATATAATTGTTTTTTTTTTCTCTCTAGCTTTTGTTTTTTGGGTACATGACATGCAGTTAATAAGATATTGTTCAATTCTGCTTGCCATTCCAAATCTAACAAAACCAATCTTATGGGAGATGTCAGTATTTTATATCTGTTATAACACATACCAAGTTTGGTTAGAATCCGCTAAAGCATTGCAGAAATATAGCCTCATGTACTCAACTCAGTCAAATTTGCTAGGGCGCTTTATGAAAATGGTTTAGTATATCAAAAAACTTTTAATAACTTTTTGCTTCTAGCCCCCACGATTCAAAAGTTATAGCAGAAACATGAGTGCAAATTTGGCCTTTTGGTGGCGCTAAAGAGTTTGAGTTAGAGACTCCAAATTTGCTGTGGTTAATGATTAGGCTGTCCTCTATCCATGTGCCAAATTTCATAACTTTCTTGCCAGCAATTCTATAAAATTCATAAGATTCATAACAATACGTTAACGCGTTTGAAAAATACAGCATTTTACAACCAAATCTGAAAACGGTCTATGCTTAAAATAGCTGACATAGGAAAATTTGCTATTGTTTGATTCGGTATGCTATGATTTTTGGTCAAACTGTTCAGAAAATATAAACAAAAATATCAGTTTTTTATATCTTTTGACCAGTAGGTGGCGATGTGCAGAAACTACTCATTCGCCCTTTAGGTCATGCTTGGTAAAGCGTTGCAAAGATATAGCCTCATGTCCAAATTTGTTAACACGCTTCATGAAAACGGTTTGGTGTATCATAAAGCTTTTGACAATTTTTTGCTTCTAGACCTCTTAATTTAAAAATTATTAGGAGACACATGAGTGCAAATTTGGCCTGTTGTTGGTGCCAGAGAGTTTGAGTTAGAGACTCCAAATTTGCTGTGGTTAATGACAGGACTGTCCTCTATACGTGTGACAAATTTCATAACTTTCTCGCAAACGCTTCTATAAGATTCATAACAATGCATTAAAGCGTTTGAAAAATGAAAGCATTTTACTAAAAAATTCAAAATAGTCTACACTCAAAATAGCTGACATAGGAAAATTTGGTATCGCTTGATTTGGTATGCTATGATTTTTGGTCAAACTGAACAAAAATATAACATTTTTATATCAGTTGACAAGTAGGTGGCGCTGTACAGAAAGTACTCTTGTGCCTTCAGGTCATGCTTGGTATAACACATACCAAGTTTGGTCTGAATTCGCTAAAGCGTTGCAAAGATATAGCCTCATGTCCATTTTTGCATGAATTTCATCAAATTCTTTACCACACTTTATGAAAACAGTTTGATATATCAAAAGACTTTTGATAACTTTTGCCAGCTGAGCCCATTTTGGT
The DNA here is from genome assembly GCA_036247105.1 of Cirrhinus mrigala. Taxonomy (NCBI): domain Eukaryota; kingdom Metazoa; phylum Chordata; class Actinopteri; order Cypriniformes; family Cyprinidae; genus Cirrhinus; species Cirrhinus mrigala. Next base: position 13,104,236 of record CM070011.1, read on the forward strand.
GAAAATTGGACAAACCATTTAGGACGAGTTCGAAAAAGTAGATTTTTCACTAAATTAAAAAATTGCGAAAAATCTTTGCAATAGAAATTTAAATTCAGGTATGCATGCAACTCAGCATAAGCCAAGGAATCAGAGAGGAAAAAAACTTCTAGACTTCATGGTTCAAAAGTTATTAGCAGAAATATGAGTGCAAACTTGGCCTATTGGTGGTGCTAGACAGTTTGAGTTAGAGACTTCAAATTTGCTATGGTTAATATTGAGACTGTTCTCTATCTGTGTGCCAAATTTTATAACTTTTCTGCAAGCAGCATGCCATAGACTCCCAGAGCAGAAGAAGAAGAAGAAGAAGAAATGCAACGGTGGTTGCTTGGCCCTTAAAAACTTAGAGTGTCTTAGAAAAATAAAGTTCTTGCATAATTTCAGCAGAGGTGCCACTTGGTTTGAATAATTGATTGACTGATTTTAATGCAATGAGAACAATGGCCTGAAACAATGTTCTCGATTGCACCCTCAATGCAATCGATGCAAAGTGTTTTACAACATAAATTTATATCATTTGTTTCTGTTTTGTTCTTTTCCTTCTTTTTTAGTCTTGAAGTTGCCTTAAAAACTAAACTGCTTCTGCAGGAGTGCCATTTCACTTGGTCTCTGAGAGAAGACAACGACTTTGTTCTCTGTGATTTACTGAATCGTCTGGAGGAACAGATTCAGCTGGAATGTAAAGAGGCGAGGTTAACACGAGCTTACAACAGTTTTGGATTCATTCAGTATCTCTGTGGAAACCAGCAGGAAGCTCTCGCAAATCTGCAGAAATCAGTGGAGATTGCAAAAGAACGCTACAAAGACAGCGATGAAGTTCTTATTGTTACCTATGGAGGACTTGCCTGGTTGCACTATTATATGAATGAGTTCTCTAAATGTGAAGACTGCTTGAGGGAGTTAGAGAGGATCCGCAAAAAAAATTCTGAAGGATTCAGTTATACTGTTGAGGTGCTCAGAGAAAAGGGTTGGACTTTTCTTAAATTCTCTCACAAATACTCACATGCTGCAAAAGAATGCTTTAGACGGGCCCTTGAAATGAACCCGGATGACAGTGATTTAAATGCAGGCTATGCTATTGCACTGTACCGAACAACGAAATACATCCCTGACACTTCAGACTCGCCAACAATAAAACAGCTTCAACGAGCTATTGAGCTTAATCCAAATGATGCTGTTCTTTTACTGTTGCTGGCCTTGATGCTGCAGCATGACAAAGATGACATGACAATATCTGAATCTGCACAGAAGAAGGTGACTATGGCACTGAAGATGGCCCCTGAAAACCCACACGTCATAAGATACACAGCAAAATTTTTCCGCCAATTAGGAAACATGGACATTGCCATTAATCTACTAGAAGATGCCTTGCAGGCTACCCCAAACTCTGCCTTTATACACCATCAATTGGCTCTGTGTTACAAAAGGAAAAAAAAAAATCCTGGAACAGAAACGTAGGACGTATGGCAAAGGAAAGTTTAATGTTCAAGAGTCTGATGAAATACAGCAATACCTGGATCAGTGTGTCTATCACCTGGAAATGGCGATTTCCCTAAAGCCGTCTTTTGTTATTGCCACGGCAGATTTAGCACTGCATTATGGACAACTAGGTGGCTTCAAAGCTGAGGAGCTTTTTGAGGAAGCATTTAGAATGGCCTATAATGAAAAGCAATATCTGCAGGCAGTTCATTGTATATATGGCCAATACCAGCTCTACTGCAAAAGATTTGAACCACTGGCCTTTCATCATTTCATGCAAGGTCTGAGGCTGCAACCAGAATCAGAGCTAGGCATGGTGTGTGAAAAAAAACTGAAAATCATGATGCAATATCGTATTAAATGGCTGAATAGCCCGGATGACGCCACAGTGTATGGCATACAAGGATTCATTCACGAAGTGAAGGGTGAAAACTGCAAGGCTGAAGAGCTTTATGAGAAAGCCATAAAAAATGGAGTCAATTTTGGTAAATAGAATCTTAAGTTTTTAATTCATTTTATTTTTAATAGTTTAATTATTTAAAAAAAAAAATCCCCTAGAATGTACTAAAATTTTAGTACTAGAATGTACTATGTAATCTTTTTACAAAATTAAGGCATATGACTATTTAAAGTCTTATGCCTTAGTTTAAAAATCTAGTTTTCAACAAGGATTTAGTAAACATTATAATACATTTTGCTAAATCCATTTATTCAAGACATACTTAACAGTGCCATTATGTTGTAAGAAATGTTTAATAAGACTGACTTTATTTATTACTGATGTATTCATTCACTTTAGGAGTCAAAAATCAAAAGAAGAAATGTTTTAACTACTTTGTCACTTTTAGGAAAGCATGCACCAGTGTATGTAAATGTAATTTAGGCAATGAGAATACATTGTCAAGTTTAATGACACCATCTGCAGTCATTTTTCAATTAATAATATCTCCTAGACCTGGATCAACAGTTTTGAATTAAAAGATATTTAATCAGTAACAGTCTGCCTCAGTCAGCTGTCTCTTTATAGATTTTGTTTTTCTTACATAGGTGAAATTTTCGCAGAGATGAGGATTTGGCTCATGAGTTTCAGCGAAACAGAAAAATCTGTTGTAAACCTGATTTTTGATGGAGGAAGTTACGAAGTTGATAGTGGGAGGCTTAAGACTTTCAAAGGTGCAATGAACAAGGAGAACGTGCACTTGGTTGATATTAATATCTGCAATGCCAAGAGGATTCTTAGATGGGAAAAACTGGCTCCTGGGCCTCATGTCATTCTACTTGCATTTTCTCTGCATGATGACGAATTCACAGAACAAACTAAAGGCATTCTGGAAAATTTGGAGTTTCTTGGAGAGAAATTCTGGAATCACATCTTTGTAGTATTTACAGAAGGAAACTGTAGTATAAATGAATATACTGGAGCTCAGAGAAGTGTGTTGGAGTGGCTTCTTGAAAAATGTGGGGACAAATACTACATCTCTGGTTCCGAACCAGAAACTACAAAGAGGAGGGAACTTTCAGACAGGATAGATAAGATGATCTGCACAAATAATTCAATGCATCTGGTCTTACCAGACATTTCAGATGGAGCTTCTCAATCCCCTTCAGACATTTTAAGAGTAAGTCAAAATGATCTCTTTGCAAATGCAAATCTGTCTAATTTGACTATTCACTTAAGCACTTGTTATTTTTCACAGAGGCTGGACGTGAAAGATTATTTGTTCACTCCTGAGGTCATCCTTCAAGAGGGGCAAAGAAAATACAGGTTTGTGTCAACAAACAGGTGAAGTAAGCAAATTGAGTGTATCATTTATATTTGATATTTCTTTCCAATCAAATAGGTTGCAGTGCAGTCATTCAGGCTGGTTCCATTGTGAGTTTACACAACTTGGTTTTAACATGGAGGGGGAAGGAGAGGTGCTGTACAACACTGATCTTCAGGACAGCGACTGTCTGGTCCCTGCCAACTATTACCAAGCAGGATCCGTGTATGATATCAAATGTGTTCAGGGTGAGCTGTCTCAAATCAGACTACCTCACTGTGAGACCTCCATTGGTGAGTTTGCAATCTTATGAATAATATGAGAGATGCTGAATGTAATGCAAAAGTACAAACTATTAAAGGAGAAGTTCACTTCCAGAACAAAAGTTTACAGATAATTTACTCACCCCCTTGTCATTCAAGATGTTTGTGTCTTTCTTTTTTCAGTTGATAAGCAATTATGTTTCTTCAGGAGAACATTTCAGGATTTTTCTCCATATAGTAGACTTGTATGGTGCCCTCAAGTTTGAACTTCCAGTTTAAATGCAGCTTCAAACCGCTCTAAACGATCCCAGCCGAGGAAGAAGTGTCTTATCTAGCAAAACGATCAGTCATTTCAAAACAAATTGACCATTTATATACTTTTTAACCTCAAATGCTTGTCTTGTCTAAGTCTGCGTGAACTCTGTTTTTTTCTGGTTCAATACAGTCAATACAGTTACAGTAAAGGAAAGGACGTGACGTGTGGCCAAGTATGGTGACCCATACTCGGAATTTGTGCTCTGCATTTAACCCATCCAAATGCACACACACAGTAGTGAGAAGTGATCAAACACGCACACACACACCCGGAGCAGCCATATTGCTATCGCTGCGGCACCCGGGGAGCAGTTGGGGGATCGGTGCCTTGCTCAAGGGATTCACCTCGGTCGTGGTATTGAGGGTGGAGAGAGCGCTGGTTATTCATTCCCCCCACCTTCAATCCCTGCCGGACCTGGGACTCGAACCCGCAACCTTTCGGTTACAAGCCCGACTCCCTAACCATTAGGCCATGGCTTCCCCCCCAAACACAGGGTATGTGAAAAAACTCCCATCCTGTTTTCTTCCACAACTTCAAAATCATCCTACATTGCTGCAGAAGTACTGACCCAGTGTTTACAAAGTGAACATGCACAGAAGATCAATCGGCCTTTACAAAAAAAACCCAAAAAAAAACAGCGATGTCGGACGATTTTGACGTTGAAAAAGAAAATGAGACAGGAGTTTTTTGACATACTCTAACTGAATTGACCCAGATTACACAGACTACGCATGCGCATCACAGAGACAAGGGAAGACGAGCATTTGAGGTTAAAAAGGATATAAATTGTCAATTTGTTTAAACAATGACTGATCGCTTCGCTAGATAAGACCATTCTTCCTGGGCTGGGATCGTTGAGAGCCATTTGAAGCTGCCTTTAAACTGCATTTTGGAGGTTCAAATTTGGGGGCACCATTGAAGTCCACTATATGGAGATAATTCTTGAAATGTTTTCCTCAAGAAACATTATTTCTTATCAACTGAAGAAAGAAAGACATGAACATCTTGGATGACAAAAGGAGGTGAGTACATTATCTGTAAATTTTTGTTCTGGAAGTGAACTTCTCCTTTATGAAAAATCTTTAATAGTATAATATATATATATATATATATAAATGATTATTTTTTTCCGCAGAGGATGCCTGCCACTTCATGTCAGTTATACATTACTCTGATCAGATGGTTGATATTCTGAAACCTCAGGATATCACAAGCACACATGTTATAGTGAGCATCACAGGAACATCGAAGTTTTTTATTTCCAAAAAGGAAAACTGGTTCACAGGTCATTGGTCTAAGACTCTTGGCCAGGTGATGCTATTCTACCTACAGCAAGCACATAAGCTGCATGTGTTTCTACAACCACGCAGTGTGGATCCCAGAGAAGTACATTTAATTACATATGCATTTATTTATTTATTTTTTTCATTTCACCTCATTCATTTTGGCTGACCTTTATAAACAACCTTGCTGTTTCTCTGTTCTTTCAGGTGGAAAAAAGTAATAAAGATTATACATTAATCCAAACAACAGCTTGTGAATGCATGCTGAAATATGAATGTGTGTACAGCATGTCCTGTGATCCTGTTGACGAACATGGATTTTCAGTGATGCCAGAGATACAACCAGTGGTCAGTATGGATTACAATAATGCATTTTCTCAAAGCATGAGGGTGTTTTTCTTAATTGGAAATAATAATATGTGTGTCTATATTCCAATCCATGCATTGATAATCATGGTTCAGGCTGAGTATCAAAACATCTGCCCTTTCTAATGAATACAAGAATGCCTAGTCCAGAAAACTCACTCCTGCAAACCTGCAAATATCTCTGTTGATCCAAATATTATCATGATTAGAAAATCTTGTATAATCTCAGATGTACAATATATAAACAATGTACAAAGAATGTTTATTTGCCTGTCATCCAGTATTTACTTAGACATGAAAGAAACAGGGTTTGATGGACCCTGAGCATACAGTATGTTTTTGTCTTTACTATCTAGCCAAATTCAATTTATATTGCTCTTTGAATCAATTTATTTTCATTTTTTGAAATCCAATATATTTTTTACATTAATTTCAAACACTAATAATTTCATTCAGCTAAATATTTTTACATTATATAGGTATTTATGATCATAAGAAACATTCTGACTGATGTTATTTCCTAGACTTGATCACCTGCTTCTTTAAAACCTAATGTCAAAATGAAAGAATTCAGTTATAAATGAGCAAGAACAAACCGTTTTTCCAACATTTAATGATTCAGATATGTTTCAGTGCCTTTTGATCAAACTTTTTATCAATCTCTTTAGGACACAAAACTTCATTGCACAAAGCAGTGGAAACATTATTGTCCAACATTTGATATAAAGCTGCCAGATGGTGTGATGAATGTGGGTTTACACCTCAAAAAAGAAAACCCCAAGGAAGGAGAGGATGAAGTTGTATGGAGCCGTAAGATAACACTGACAGGTAAATACTTTACTGTTTGTGTTAGTGGAGTTTTGACAACAATCCACCTAAAGTGATTATCATCGCACTGATGATATAGATGCAGATAATAACAAGGCTTTTATCTTACAGACAGCGGGAAACAGCAGACCGAGCCTGTGAACAGATAAGAGGTGTAAACACATAACCTTAACCTAATCTTAACCTGGACATTTTATTTACATTTGAATCAGCTAGTAGCCTTTTTAGAAGTGTAGTGGAACAAATGATTAGCTTCTATTTCTCTCAGAAACTTTTGAATCTACTGTGTAAATTAAATATGTTTTTGACTACATTCTACTGTATTCTTTCCAAAGAGTAAGAAATGTGGATGTCATTTTAGATCACCTTAATGACATTATTGCAAACATCTCAGGAAAAAATGAGAAGTATCTTTGAGATCATAGAACGACTATGTCTTTTGTTAGAGCGTTTTTTCAACTTGCTTTACAAGCAGAATCGGCTCTTATAAAGCTATGATAACACACAACAACTAAGACTAATTCATATGAGATAAACAGTGGAGAAACTGAACAGAAAAAAGTTTCCATTTGTTATTTTCAAACTCTTGCTGTAATACTTTATGTAAAAGCATATGATATTGATAAGTGTATCCGATAGTCTTTTAATATTTTTTTTTTAGCTGTACCGCGACTGCTTTATAGTGAAATGTGTACAAGTTTTAGATTGTAATTCAATAGGTTTGTTCAATGTATGATCACCTTTAAGGTAAATTATACATTTTCAGAAGTAGAAGTGACATTTAGAATGTAACAAGTTTAATTTCCTATTTCACTTCAATATAAGAGGTGCTGTAGTTTGGAGTAATAATGTGTAAACTGTTGATTCCTTTATAGCAATTTGGTTCAGTTCTTTAATCACATGTATTTGGCAATAAAACAAACAACTGTTATATGAGGGATTTTGTGAAATGTGGTTATTAAAAAGAATATTCATTACTATTAAAATGTCTGATGTTGTAAATAATATTGCTGATGGTTATGACACGATGTTTAATTCATAATTGCAAATGTTGGATGACTGTCCCATGTTCTCAGCCTGTACTATTGTTACAAGGTTTGAATGTGAACAACAGTAACTCAATTTTAATAACAACAACTCAAAACATTTAAAAAATGCAGTAAAAGCAGTAAAATGCAATTATTCCATATATTTGTGTGTCTGTTTGATTTCATAAGAACTAAAAAAATAAAGTTCCATCTAAAAGTTGTGGCTTGTGGTCTTTTTCAACTTTTGATTTCACAGTAAGAAATTAGCATTATAGTAATATAGTAATAGTAAAAATATTAACTTACTCTACTCTGTTAGTCACTGTGATGGTTCAGTTACAGTAATTATCTGGCAACACTATTGCTAGTATTTTACTGTAAAAAAATCCTGGTAAGGTCCAGCAGTGTAATGTAGCTTTTAGTAGTAAAGTTGTTGTATTTATAAAATGTACGGGGCAGGGGTTGAAATCCAGCTTCAGAATGTGCAATTTCTTACCTATATAAAGTTTCCATCTCAATGAAATGCAAGCACATATAGCACGCCAGCATTAAAATGCTATCTTTAGGCAAACGTGTCACCCTCTCATTGGGAGTTCTGATGGGAATCGGATATGTGTGTTTAGACATAAATCGAAATCTGAAAGATGTCCAGATATCAGATGTGTATCTGATTAAAATCCACATTTGGAAGCCCAGATCGGATGTGAAAAAATTTCGGATTTTCGTGCAACAATTTCCAATCTGTGTCAAATGTGAGCAAAAAAATCATTTTTTGTGCCAGTGCAAATGCCTTTGTTTACATGCAGCTTGATCTTTTTTCCCCTTTATATACTTTTAGATGAGAGTTTTGACGTTTGAATTTAGTAATGTGTGAATGATGAAAACACCCCCCAAACCATGACACTTCCTCCTCCCTCTTTAACTGACTTCTTTATGGACTTGGGCTAAACTTTCCTCAGTTTGATGCCAAAACAAAATGTTTCCCATCAAACCCAAATAAATTTAACTTGCTCTCATCCCTAAAGTGAACTTTGGACCAGTTCTCTTTTCTCCACACAACATGCTCCTCATCAAACGAGAGCATAACCAGCCTGTTGAGGGACTTGAAATGGAAATGAATCAGTGTCGTTGTAGAATGACCAACTTCTCTTGCAGTGGTTGAAAGGGTCGTCCCTTCGGTCTTCATCTGGACAACCTCCTGTCGCAGGGTTTCAGTCACCTTAGTGCAGCCTGCCATCTTGCAATCTCAGTGAAAATTGGAGGAATGCTGCCAGTTAAATGGGCTTTGTCATGTAATGTAGGAAATTAGCACCAGGTGGCAGATTAACACCAATAACTTGGAAGTATTCCTATGTGCTCTCTCATTTTGATCAGTTCTTTTTTCAAATATCTCATTTAAGTTTTTTATACTGTCCTTTAGAATACAATTAATTATTGAAATATTGTTTAAAAAACCCTGCCCTTTCACTCCTTTTAAGCAGTGACCTTGTAATGTAGGAAATTGTATTGTTCACTAATTTTGATTCACTGTACATAGTAGTATATAGTGTATACATCATATTCATGTCCAGTCTAATAAATAATAGGAAAAAAAATAATGAATAATAATAAATAATAGAAAATATGTCTGATTTGAAATTTGAGAAATGTCTTTACTTATGGCTTCTGTAATTTGTCTGTCTCTGTGTGGGCTATTCTGTAGTAGTAACTTTTAAAACATTAAAATGAATATTCGTGAGTTTACTATTTTGTCTTAAAGCAAGTTATAATATATTGGTGCCTGATCACAGAAGCTGTTAACCAATTTTAGCATACAACGAGTATAGATGTTAATTTATCCTCAAAATTTAAATTTAAATTTTGTTGTGTGTTATGTTTATTCAACGAAATACAGCCATGGATTTGCCAGAGTTATACAGGATATCGTCCCAGTGCCACCGAATATTTCAGAACAACAACTGCTGCGCTCCCTACAACCATAACATATCTATGACCGTGCACGATTATGGTTAGACGTGCAGTTGCAATGGATCCAACCATCTGGAATTCTTAGGAGGGTAATTATGACTGAGCAAATATTTTCTAACAATCCATGCTATGGCTAATTTTAGCTGACATTACCAGATATATTTAGGAGGTTGAGAGGAAAACAAAAATGGCACTTGTTAAAAAGGTTGCCCAGCCCCTATAGATATTGTCAATTCCACCCATGCTAAGATTCCCCCCACCCCACGTTTTTGTAATGTGTGCAGGTGTACCTTGATCTTACCTTTACCTTTATCTTACTTGCTCCAAAACGTCCTGCTCTGTTGGTATTTTCAGGTTAATATCTGCTTTTTGAAGATGGGCACAAAATGAGGTGGGTTTTCTTGGTAAATTAAAGGTAGCATATGCAAAGTTTTTCATTTAAAAAAATCAGGGTAGCGGCATTTTTTGTTGAAATGAAGTCGAGGATGTGAGGGAACGAAGTACGGTGCTTTGGATTGTTTTGTTGAACAACATAACCATTGTCTTTCGTGAAAAAATAGACAAAAACAACTTAAAACAAATGTGAAAGTGTGCAGTGCAGTATACAGTGTGTGCAAAGACTAGCAAAGCCTTTAAGTGTATCACATCCCTGTAAGGGAAATTATATTTACTGGGTGTCTGTTTAGATATTTTTCATACATTTTAGTGCTATTGTTTCAGCTGTTAGCTGTAAATTGCTAGTTTATGGCTACTGCATTCTGGGTTCGTTGTAACATCAGTGAAACTTACTCCAAACTATTTTTTGCTTTATTGAAAGGTGTTTTTTTTGTTTGGTTTTTTTTGGTCATAATCCTTGTTTACATTTTCTGTTTGTGCTGCAAAGATAACAGCTATACCATTTAACAGCAGACACGTATAACTGAATCACATTTTGAACGCACTGACTTAAACTCAACCATCCCCGTCTCCCTATCACAGTATTTTTTTTTAATTCATAAGCCCAGGAAATACAAGACTTCTCACTGGTCTACATGCGGTTTCTGCCCTTCGTCCGTCTAGAAACTAATTCCTAAGATTTTGGCCTGTGATGTGATAACATTTCTCAAAACCTCTGGATGCAGCAGCAATAGCTGAAACAAAGTGATCTGCAACAGTGATCCATCAAATTCATACAGTTTTTATATCGTAAAAAGTTATTTTTTCAGAGAAATAACTATTCTCTGTGACAGCCATTTGAAGTGCATCTTACACAAATTCAGTAGTTTACATATCAAAATGATAATAATAATAAAAAACTAACTTTTGTCCTCTATGGGTGTTTTGGTCCAGTGGAGGCTAGAAATAAAATTAAAAATTAACTTGTGTTACTTAGTTCTGAGAATAGCTTGCTATTTCAGCACAAATGCCAGTTGGTTTCATTGATTGGCTGATTGTTTTTTTTTTTAAATGCAGTGAAGACATGGCTTAAATCAGTGCTCTTGATTGCACCCCCAATAACGGCCTGTATGTAAAAAGGTGTCAGTGTTTTTGCAAGATAACTGTGTTTAAATAATTTGTTTCTCCTTTTCCTTTTTCAGTCTTGAAGGTGCTTTAAAAACTAAACTGCTTCTGCAGGAGTGCCATTTTACTTGGTCTTTGAGAGAAGAAGAAGACTTTGTTCTCTGTGATTTACTGAATCGTCTGGAGGAACAGATCCAGCTGGAATGTAAAGAGTCGAGAGTAACACGAGCTTACAGCAGTCTTGGATTCATTCGCTATCTCTATGGAAACCCACAAGAAGCTCTCGAAAATCTGCAGAAATCAGTGGAGATTGCAAAAGAACGCTACAAAGACAGTGATTCAGTTCTTATTGTTACCTATGGAGACCTTGCCTGGTTGCACTATTATATGAATGAGTTCTCCAAATGTGAAGACTATTTGAGAGAATTGGAGAGGATACATGAAAAACTTTCTGAAGGATTCATTTATACCATTGAGGTACTCAGAGAAAAGGGTTGGACTTTTCTTAAATTCTCTAACAAATACTCAAATGCTGCGAAGGAGTGCTTTAGACGGGCCCTTGAAATGAATCCGGATGACAGTGATTTAAATGCAGGCTATGCTATTGCACTGTACCGAACAACGAAATTCACCCCTGACTCTTCAGAATCACCAACATTAAAACAGCTTGAAAAAGCTATAAAACTTAATCCAGATGATGCTGTTCTTTTACTGTTGCTAGCCTTGAGAATGCTGCATAACAGAGATAAGACGACATTCAAAACTGCATTGAAGAAGATGATTATGGCACTGAAGATTTCCTGTGAAAACCCACACGTCATAAGATACACAGCAAAATTTTGCCGCCAATTAGGAAACATGGACACTGCTATTAGTCTACTGAAAGAAGCCCTGCAGGCCACGCCAAACTCTGCCTTTATACACCATCAGTTGGCTGTTTGTTACAAAAGCAAAAAAACAACCCTGGAAAAGAAACATCGGATATATGGCAAAGCAGAGTCTTCTGCTAAAGAGTCTGAAGAAATACAGCAATACCTGGATCGGTGTGTCTATTATCTGGAAATGGCGATTTCCCTGAAGCCGTCTTTTGTTTTAGCCAAGGCAGATTTAGCACTGCATTATGGACAACTTGGCAGATTCAAAGCTGAGGGACTTTTTGAAGAAGCATTTAAAATGGCTTCTAATGAAAAGCAGCATCTGCAGGCAGTTCATTGTTTGTATGGGAAATACCAGCTTTACTACAAAAAATCTGAACAAAAGGCATTCCATCATTTCATGCAAGGTCTGAGGCTGCAACCAGAATCAGAGGATGGCAAGGTGTGTGAGAACAAACTTAAAACCATGATGGAACATCGTATAAAATGGCTGAACAACCCGGATGACTGCATGGTGTGTGGCATACAAGGATTCATTCATGAAGTCAAGGGTGAAAAACGCAAGGCTGAGGAGTTTTATGAGAAAGCCCTAAAATATGGACTCAGTTTTGGTAAGCAATTTGAAGTGTTTAGTTAATTTGTTTTGAAGTTTTTAAAGGTGTATATATATTGCCAAACGTATTGGGACACCCCCTTCTAATGAACAGGTTTGACTACTTTAGTAATTTCCATAAGTCTTAATGTTTAAGCATATAATGATATTTTAGGGAATTGTGTGCTTCTAATTTTACAGCAACAGTTGGGACAGGACCCCGTTTCTATTCTAACATGACAATGCATCTGTGTATAAGTCAAGTCAAGTCCTAATCCCAGTTAAACATCTCTGGTGTGACTTTAAATACAGACCTTGAGTCAAAAACTCTTCACTAAACACCAATGACTTGTTCATATGGGTAGAGTCATTTTAGATATTTCCAAAACTGTTGCAACAGAGATTGAAATACAATTTTTAAATACATGAATTATGCTTTCATCTTTGTTGCCACAGTTTCGGAAGTGCCTTTTTCCCTTCTAAAGAAGGGGGTGTGCCAATACTTTTGTCTATATAGTGTGTGTACAAGTCATTGGTGTTTAGGGATTGGGACTTGGCTTTATTCAGACCAGTCACACTGACGGACTGAATCAATCATTTCTCTATGAACCTTTCCTTATATACAGATGCACTGTCATGTTTGAATAGATAAGGGTCATGTCCAAAATGGCTGCTATAAAATTAGAAGCACACAATGCCCTAGAATATGATTCTATGCTTAAACATTAAGATTTGTGCTCATGAAAATTACTAAAGGAGCATATAATGTAAAGTAGCATATATTATACAGGGTTTGGATTGCTTGTCCCAAAATACACTGGTCCCCAACATTTTAAGTTTAATCAAAGGTTATGTGGTCTTCAAAATTTCTTCAAATAAACGCTGCATAGTGTGACGAGCCGGCTGCCTCCCTCTAATTATCATCGTCACCCCGTCCGTAATCGCCGCCCTTCACCAGGCTCTCGACGGGAGTGGGCTTTGCGAGAGAGGAGGGGCGTTGAAACAGCCAGGTCTGACGGCGTGCGATGAGGCACACCTGATGTGAATGAAGCCTCATCACCACCGCTGTTGAAATGCCGAGCTCGCCTCTCCTTGGGAGACTGGTTTCTTCCCTGTGCATGCACTCTGGTGTCCTCGTGGGTCCAGGAAGGGAGCGTCGAGGGAACCAGCACCGATGATGGACGAGCCACGTGAGAGGGCTGCGGGCCAGGATGCCGGGCCGATCTACCCGCCCCAGGAAGTGCCGTGGCCAAAGTGGACGAAGCCGCTAAAAGAAGCCACTTCCCCTTCGTGCTGCGGACCTCAGCGGGGAGCGAGTGTGGCCACCGGACTCCGCCCCTTTCCTGGACCCTTCCCTCGTGAACACTGCCCCTCCTTCACTGACCCCCGGCATGTCGAGGACACCAGATCCCCTGTTTATTTTGGACACATTTATTTCCCCTTTGGACACTTTTGGTTATTTTGTTTAATAAAAGTCTGTCCGAGGCCTGACGTCACGCCCACTGTGTCTGTCGTTTTGCTTCTCCCGCCACAATATGTTAACATGATACTGTATCTATTTTCTCATTCCTCCATTACAAATGTCACACTCAAAACTGTGGCTTTTTTTAAAGAGGCTATTGACCTGAATTCTTTTCTCCCCCATGTTTATGATTGCTAAATCCGTTTATTCAATATATATTTTAGTGTCATTATGTTCTAATATTAGTTTAATATAACTAACTTAATATAATATGTATTCATTAATGAAGATTACACTTTAGAAATCAAAAATCAAAATAAGAAATCTATTCGGTGTAACAACTTTGTCAAAGCATACACCATTGTAAAGTAAATGTAATTTAAAAGGAAAAGCGTTTAACCCATCCAAGTGCGCGCGCACACTATTACTGCGGCGCCTGGGGAGCAGTTGGGGGTTCAGTGCCTTGCTCAAGGGACTCACCTCAGTCGTGGTATTGAGGGTGGAGAGAGTGCTGGTTATTCACTCCCTCCACCCTCAATCCCTGCCAGACCTGGGACTCGAGCCCGCAACCTTTAGGTTACAAGCCTGACTCCCTAAACATTAGGCCATGGCTGCCCCCTATTTTAGGCATTGACGTTAACATTAACATTAACATTGTCACGTTTTATGACACCACCTGTAGTAATTTGTCAATTAGCCATTTCTTCTAGACCTAGATGAACAATGTTGAAATAAGAGAGATTTCTTTTTCATATTAAAAAGCTGTCTCTTTATTGGTTTTGTTTTACTTACTCAGGTGAAATTTTCACAGAGATGAGGATTTGGCTCATGAGTTTCAGCGATACAGAAAAATCTGTTGTAAACCTGATTTTTGATGGAGGAAGTTACGAAGTTGATAGTGGGAGGCTTAAGACTTTCAAAGGTGCAATGAACAAGGAGAACGTGCACTTGGTTGATATTAATATCTGCAATGCCAAGAGGATTCTTAGATGGGAAAAACTGGCTCCTGGGCCTCATGTCATTCTGCTTGCATTTTCTCTGCATGATGGTGAATTCACAGAACAAACCAAAGAGATACTGGAAAATTTGGAGTTTCTTGGAGAGAAATTCTGGAATCACATCTTTGTAGTATTTACAGAAGGAAACTGTAGTATAAATGAATATACTGGAGCTCAGAGAAGTGTGTTGGAGTGGCTTCTTGAAAAATGTGGGGGCAAATACTACATCTCTGGTTCCAAACCAGAAACGACAAAGAGGAGGGAACTTTCAGACAGGATAGATAAGATGATCTGCACAAATAATTCAATGCATCTGGTCTTACCAGGCATTTCAGATGGAGCTTCTCAATCCCCTTCAGACATTTTAAGAGTAAGTCAAAATGATCTCTTTGCAAATGCAAATCTGTCTTATTTGACTATTCACTTAAGCACTTGTTATTTTTCACAGAGGCTGGATCTGAAAGATTATTTGTTCACTCCTGAGGTCATCCTTCAAGAGGGGCAAAGAAAATACAGGTTTGTGTCAACAAACAGGTGAAGTAAGCTAATTGAGTGTATCATTTATATTTGATATTTCTTTCCAATCAAATAGGTTGCAGTGCAGTCATTCAGGCTGGTTCCATTGTAAGTTTACACAACTTGGTTTTAACATGGAGGGGGAAGGAGAGGTGCTGTACAACACTGATCTTCAGGACAGCGACTGTCTGGTCCCTGCCAACTATTACCAAGCAGGACCCGTGTATGATATCAAATGTGTTCAGGGTGAGCTGTCTCGACTCAGACTACCTCACTGTGAGACCTCCATTGGTGAGTTGGCATATATGAAAAATATGCCTGTTACTCAATTTCATCTGTGAATGCAAAGTGATATAGCAAAAATGTGTTTGTTTGTTTGTTTGTTTTATCTCAGAGGATGCCTGCCACTTCATGTCAGTTATACATTACTCTAATCAGATTGTTGATATTCTGAAACCTCAGGATATCACAAGCACACATGTTACAGTGAGCATCCCAGGAACATCCAAGTTTTTTATTTCCAAAAAATCAAACTGGTTCACGCATCAGTGGTCTAAGATACTTGGCCAGGTGATGGTATTCTACATACAGCGAACACACAGGCTACATGTGTTTCTAGAGGCATGCAATGTGGACCCCAGAGAAGTACATTTTAAATATTTTTTTGTATGCAATTTTATCATATTTTGGCTGACCTTTATAATTAACCTTACCTTTTTTCTTTTCTTCCAGGTGAAAAAAGATAGGGAAGAATACACATTGATCCAAATCCCTTGTCAATGCGTACTCAAAAATAAATGTCAGTATAGCATGTCCTGTGATTCTGTTGTGAAGCATGAATGTTCAGAGAGGCTACTATCAGAGATAGAACCGCCGGTCAGTATGGATTAGAATAAGAAAAAAGAAATGGAGAGCATGACCAAGAATTTACTTTGTTTTGTTTTGGTTTTTGTTTTTGGTTGCTTATGATTATTTACTTTTCATAAAGGTCTCCATAGAACAAATCTCCATAGCCATCTTAAACTTTTTTTTTTTTTTGTACTCATGATTTTAGAAATAATTGATAAGTGTGTCTGACGTGTTAACTAACAGACGGGGGGTCTGGATCCAAAACTTTTTTAATCAAGTTGTCAAAACAAATAAGACACTAGAAATACAAGACACAGAATAAAAACATTAAGCAAACAAGATTTTGAACACCAACTACACACTAGGGAAGACAACCAAGACCTAACAAACTACAGTGGGACTCAAGGGCTACAAGGGGTAAATGAGAGAAACAAGGAAAACCTAGAGACAATGAAGGAACTAATTAATGAAGAAACTACAATCTTATCACACTTATTTATTCTTTATTATTAAGCTTACTATTTACTCATTTTAAAACCTCATTTTACCAAATGTGTTTAGATGCTAAGATAGTCAGTATAGCCTATTGTATGTCATTAAAAATATATATATTCATTTTATCAATAATATTTTAGTAGCAAAAACAACATGTACTCATATAGATTTGTTACAGTAGTGCATTTTATTCAGGCTTGTTGTCTCTCTCCTTCCTTTGTAAGGACATAACATTACTATTGAGTGATCAGTGGAAATATCCTTTCCCGACATTTGATATAAAGTTGCCAGATGGTGTGATGAAGGTGAATTTACAGCTCAAAAAGAAAACCCACAAGAAAGGAGCATTTAAAGATGTATGGAGCCGTAATAATATAACACTGAGAGGTAAGACTTACTGTTTGTGTTACTTAGAAAGGTTTAAATAGTAAATAACTGACATGACAACAATTCACATTTTATGTGTTCCTTACTAGACTGCAACAACTGTGCTGATTTACCTGAGCATATGAGCTCTGCACATTGTAAAATATGCATGAATTGTTTAAGGATTTTACTTCTCATTTAAATCAAGTGATTTATATGGTTAATCTCAAAGGAGTTAAAAATGAAAAAAGACATTAACAAACTTTACATCTTACAGAATATACAGCAGAAAACAGAGGACAAAGCCTATCAACTGACGAGCAGTGTAAGCACATAACCTTAACCTAATCTTAGCCTAGCCATTTTATTTACACTTGAATCTGCTAGTAGCCTGTAGATGCTGTGCATCAAATGATTAGCTGCTCGCAAACATATGAATATACTGTACAAATTAATTAAATTGTGTTGATGTCTACATTCTAGGTTTATCCTTTCTGAAAAACAACAGAGCTGAACTTATCCAAAGGGTGAGAAATGTTCATGCCATTTTAGATCACTATAATGGCATCATTGCCAAGGAACTGATATGTCAAATCACAAAAATGAAAACATCTCAGGAAAAAATGAGGAACATCTTTGATTTAATAGAATCACAAGGTCATTCATCAGAATTGACATTTTTCAAATGTCTTTGCAAGGAAGAAAAAGTTCTTATGAAAAATATGGTAAAAGGCAACATTGATAATATAGACCATTTTTTTGTTGATGAATAGTCTTTTGATCTAATATGACCGAATGTTGGAACCTGCAATAATGAAGTTTGACCAGTGTGGCGCTGTAGCACAAGGCTGTAATTCAGCAACAGAGGAACTGAACAACAGAGAAACAGAGCTATTAACTCCTGCTATTCAATTTTGGCTATACTGCTTAATAGTCAAATTACTGAAATGTGACAATGTTTAGATTGTGATGATTGTGAATTCTTGGGTTTGTCCAATTTATAATCGCCTCTAAATTACCCGTAAATAATAGATTTTCAAAGGTTAAAAATGAAATTTAAAATGTAATATCTTCACAATATAGACCAATGATGTGTAAAGTGCTGAGAATTTGTTTTTTTTATAGCAATGTGGTTCAGTTGTTATGCATGAATATTGGTAATTTAAACAGCTTGAATTTTATCACATATGGTTTATTAAAGGTTCTTCTTGATGCTTGACACCTTTTAAAAATTTTGCTGATGTTGATATAAATGATAATTAATAAATCCAAATGTTTGATGACTCATAACTCTGATTATGCTTTTTAAAAATGGGTTTAACCTTTCAACCTTTTTGCCCTGGTAAGTAATATCTGTATGACGGGGTGTTTCCTCCGAGGAGCAGTTTCTCCTCAATATTAGATGAGAAAAAAATAAATAAATAAAAAATAATAATTGTACAAAAATAAAACAATGCCAGTGTTACAAAATATAACATTCAAAAGTGTATAAATCACTTGTTTTTCTAAAGAAACATTGTCCAACAATGACAGCAAAGCAAGGCAAGGCAAGTTTATTTATATAGCACATTTCATACACAAAGGCAATTCAAAGTGCTTTACATAAAAGGAAGTAGAATAATCATAAAAACACTCATAAAAACAATAATCACAACAATAAAACAAAAAATGTAAAAACTTTCAAAATGATTTAAAAATTGATTTAAAATAAATTTAAGAAAAATAGAAAAATAGAATAAAAAAATTAAAAATAGAAAAGGATTATACATAGTGCAGTCAGTTCGGAGCACAGTGCTCATTCAGTAAATGCACAGCTAAACAAATGAGTTTTGAGTCTAGATTTAAATGTAGCTAATGTTTTAGCATATTTGATCTCTTCTGGAAGCTGATTCCAACTGCGGGCAGCATAATGGCTAAAAGCGGATTCCCCTTGTTTTGTGTGAACCCTTGGTATTTCTAACTGACTCGATCCTAATGATCTGAGTGTTCTGTTAGGTTTATATTCAGTGAGCATATCTGCAATGCATTTAGGTCCTAGGCCATTGAGTGATTTATAAATGAGTAAAAGTGCTTTAAAATCAATTCTAAATATAATTGGAAGCCAGTGTAGGGACCTGAGGACTGGTGCGATATGCTCAGATTTTCTGGTTCTAGTCAGAATCCTGGCAGCAGCGTTCTGGATGAGCTGCAGCTGTCTAATGGTCTTCTTGGGGAGGCCGGTGAGGAGACCATTACAATAATCCACCCTGCTGGTGATAAAGGCATGAACAAGTTTCTCCAAGTCTTGACTGGAAACAAAACATCTAATTCTTGGAATATTTTTGAGATGATAGTATGCTGATTTAGTTACTGCTTTGACATGACTACTGAAACTAAGGTCTGACTCCAGAATAACATCGAGATTCCTGACTTGATTTTTAGTTGTTTGACCCCTCAAGTCAAGGTATGCATTTACCTTAAGAACTTCCTCTTTGCTTCCAAATGCAATGACTTCAGTCTTCTCCTTGTTTAACTGAAGGAAGTTCTGGCACATCCAACTGTTAATTTCATCAGTGCATTTGCAGAGGGAATCAATGGGGCTGTAGTCATTTGGGGATAAGGCTAGGTAGATCTGGGTATCATCAGCATAGCAGTGATAGAACCAAATTGCCTTTCTCATTATTTGACTTAATGGAAGCATATACAGGCTAAACAAGAGGGGCGCAAGAACTGAGCCTTGAGGGACTCCGCATGTCATGGACGTCCACTTAGACTGAGGCCCTCCTATACTCACATAATAACCTCGCCCTTCTAAGTATGACCTGAACCAATTGAGAGCCATCCCAGAAAGCCCGACCCAGTTTTCCAGTCTCACTATAAGAATGTTATGATCGACAGTGTCAAACGCAGCACTAAGATCTAGTAGTACCAGCACTGATATTTTGCCAGAATCAGAATTTAGGCGAATATCATTTATTATCTTAATGAGCGCTGTCTGTGTACTGTGATGCGGTCGGAAATCAGATTGAAAATTGTCCAGGTATCCATTTGAGTTTAAGTAGTTGTTCAACTGATTGAAAACTACCTTTTCAATAATCTTGCCTATATAAGGAAGATTTGATATTGGTCTGTAGTTGCTCAATATGGTGTTATCAGGATTGTTCTTTTTCAGAAGGGGCTGAACAACTGCAGTTTTTTAGGGAGTTTGGAAAAGTCCCAGAAAGAAGTGAGGTGTTCACCACTTCTAGGAGAAATGATTTTAAACAGTTAAACACACTTTTGAAAAAAGATGTGGGAAGTGTGTCAAGGTTGCAGGTTGAGGATTTAACGTGCTGTACTATTTCTTCCAAAGTTTTGCCATCAATTGCTTCAAAAATAGACATAGTGACTTCTTTTTGAAATTGCGGTCGTATCTGTCTGACCTCTGCATAACTTGAGGAAGTGCTAATCACCTTTCTGATATCATTGATCTTCTCGGAAAAGAAGGAAGCAAACTCATTGCATTTGCTGTCAGAGAGCATTTCACTGGGAATCTGACTAGGGGGGTTTGTTAGTCTCAACAGTAGCAAAAAGAGTGTGAATGTTTTCAGTGGTAGCAGCGATCAATATATCAAAGAAAATACAGTGATCAGAAGTGATCAGATAGTGCTACATCCTTAATGACAATGGATGAAATGTTTAGACCCTTACTGATGAGTAAATCAAGAGTGTGTCCACGATTGTGCGTGGGTCCATGCACATGCTGAATCAGGTCAAAAGTGTTTAAAATGGTTATAATTTCTTTTGTGGATTTGATTTCTGCATTTTCTATGTGAATATGAAAATCCCCTGAATTAGAAAAACAGTCAAACTCTGAGGAAAACATTGATAACAGTTCTGTGCACTCTTTAACAAAGGCTGGAGAGTATTTTGGAGGCCTGTAAATAATGATAAATAGAATGCGTGGAGCACCTTTCAGCACAATCCCTAGATATTCAAAAGACAAGTACAGACCAAATGACACTTGCTTACATTGATAGACATCTTTAAATAGAGCAGCTACACCTCCACCTCTTCTAACAGCTCTGCAGACACTCATGAAAGTAAAGTTAGGGGGGCTGTTTCATTGAGGACTGTTGCACTGCAGCTGTCTTCTAGCCATGTTTCATTTAGAAACATAAAATCCAGGTTGTTTGTAGTTATTAAGTCACTGATCAGAAATGATTTATTTTTTAGTGAGCGAATGTTTAAAAATCACTAACTTGATGCCATTACTTTTTGTCTCTAGAGCAGTCTTAGTTTGATACCTAATAGGCCACAGATTAGATGGGTCAGCCGTACAGCTTGAGAAGGCCTTAGACTTTCTATCACGTAATAAAACAGAGATTGAGAAAGCTGCAGGCACACTGGGTTCCCGCTTGTTCTGTAAACATTCCTGAATGTTGCTGATATCGTAGCGGGGACCCGACACATATCACTGAGAGCTGTTATCAGTTGTTTTTGGTTCACCTACAGCAGATGGAGGAGGGTTTGGACCCTGGCGTTGTGGCAGTGGCCGGAGAGCTCTCAGAGGAGGAGGAGGGCGAGCTGGGCCCACAGGCTTTGGTGGTTGTGGTGCCCGCCGTTTTTTAGTTGATATCTGGGGGCTTGCAGCAAAAGGAGTGGGAGAGTCTGGTTCCAGCATATACCAGTTCCTCCATTTTCTGTAAGAAGCTTAGAAGTGGAGATGCTGGAGAGAGGGATAATGTGTCTGGTGAGCGGGGCTCTGGCTCTGGTGTTTCCGGTTGTTGGAACATGTTGTCCTGGCTTTCCTGGCTGTTTACCAGAAAGTCGTCCTTTGGCGCTGAGTCTTGGAGCTGTTGTAGTACGTCACAGTCTGTCTGTGATGAGCTCTGTGGGCAGGGCTTAGCCGGGATGGTGTCCATGTGCAGTGCTTGTTGTGGCTGTGAGGTGTTGTCAGTGTCCTTGTGGGATGCGTCGACCACATGATGACTCTGAAGCTGATTTGAAGTCCTGTGGTCACTCATACTTTGTCCATGTGTTTGTGTGCCATTCATGTTGGGTGGACTGGCACACTTCACTGAAGGATGACGGAGTGAAAAATAGATGTTGTCCTTTAGCACTCTTGCACCTTGTTTGGGTGGAGGCCATCCAGTTTAAACAGTTGTCTATGGCCCCAGAAAAGATTGAAGTTGTCGATGAAGTTGACTCCTTTTAGACTGCAGGTTCTTTGTAGCCATGTATTCAGCCCAAGCAACCATGAAAACATGTTAGTTCCCCTTGCTGGGAGTGGTCCGCTGATCTACGGCTGAACAAGTCTTCGAAGTGTTTCAATGAGTTCACTGAAATCCTTCTTCAGAAGTTCTGACTGCTCTTTCTGAATATCATTCTTCCCCACATGGATGATGATTCGATTTGCAGTCTTGTGCTTCATTAGGATGTTCCGAAATTCCTTGTTCACATCAGAGACGGTTGCTTGAGGAAAGCAGCATTTGGTTGTAGTCCTGCTACTGATGTTTCTGATAATGGAGTCACCCACTATCCGAGTTCTGGGCTCGGCTGCGCTCCGAGCTGAATGCCGCTGTCTGCTCGACCTTGAGTGCCTGTTTGTAGCGATGTTAGCTGCTGGCTGACACGATCCATGTTCAGTCACATTTGGGGATTCCTCACCCACATTCATTAATGCTTCAAATCTGTTCTCAAGCTGTATAGGAGGTGGTAAAACACCAGTTTTTGCAAGCCTTGTCATGGCCATATCTGGGGTAGAGGATGCTACCGCAGCAATACTAGATACTCGCAGGCCCGGCTCCACGGGGGAGCCAGGGTGGGCCTGGCCCACCCAATCAGAAGCTTGGTCCACCCTGGCCCCGCACTAGACAGCCTAACAGCCAATCACAAATTGGAGCGATATTCAGTTTGCTAGATTTTAATTTGTCTTTTTTCCCCCTAACCGCTCACACCCCGAAACATTTTAATATTGTATATAGTTTTCGCGCTATCAATACTCAGGGTATTGAAATCGCGTTTGCGCTGTTTACTTTCACTTTTGCTTTCGTGATTGACGCGCACTCTGTGTAAAGAATGTTTGTCGCTGATGAGCATTAAGCAGCAAATCCTCAAGCATGGTCTGTCAGTCACATCTCCTTACCCTTATTTTCTACTTTATCAATGATCGATTTAGAATTTTATCCCCCTTAGCCTACCCCCAAACCTACCCATTTTATAGCTAATATAAAAGGATATAAAACGTAACTGACCAAAATATGCAGTCCAAATGACGCTGCGTTGCAGCCGCAGTCCTCTCTGGCTGAATACAGTAGGTTTGTGAGGTGTAGAGCAGAGTTTAAACTGTTAATCGCTGAAAATATTATCCAGAATATTTCCCTATTCATTCCGTGAAGGCGCGCGCATCATTCAAACACACCTCACCAGAAAACCTGTCGTTTCTTGATGCGGCAGTATTTGAGTTTGTAAAATGCACTTCAGCGCGGGTTTATTGTTGTTGCCTACGGTCGCTGGACTCGCCGCTCGGGATGGAGATGAAGATCGCCGGGTAAAGGCTTGAATTTGGGTCTGTTCCTCGCAGTCGTATGGATTCTGAAGATTTGGAGTACAGCGCACTAATAAAATAACTTAATTTTGTAATTATGTTGCGTTTTGGTCTATTGTATGGTTCTACTCTTAGTCACAGCATGTCGGAGAAAACGCCCTTTGTGTCCCACCACGGTAAACAAAGTAAATATTGCATGAATGGTTAAACGATTGCATAAATGTTATTTATTTTAAGGTTTTAAAGTGTAGTCTTGTTTAAAATCATGCATCTTGGAGCTGGCGGCAGAAATCACACAAAACAAAACAGAATGTTATAATGTAAACGATTAAGCAATTTAATAATGGAAGCTAAAAACAACAATAATAATGAAATTAATACCACAATTTTAATATTCATGAGGATTCGTTTTTAGGTGTCGTCAATACATAAGTATTTGTAAATTTAGATGCTGTAAATACGGTAGTATAGTACGTTTTCGTGTCTGGAAAAACGTAAGTAAATGTACGTTTTATAGAACCACTTTTTACGTAAAATACATACGAATTATCATGAGATCACGTTGGTACAGATGCTCTCAGTTTAGAAGCGTATGTTTAGTTGTAGCGTATGTTTTCCAACTGAACTAAATGATTTTTATTTTTTATAAACATGCTAAACGTCAGTGAAGGCGGTGCCGCGGTGGTCAAGTAATGTAATCAGTGTATGACCATATATTGTGTAACACCAACTACACCAGGTGAAAAAATGTGCAGTTCCATAATCTTTAGTGCTCTGTTTTCACACACTAATTTTGTACTTAATGTACTGGGCCCACCCTTCATCTCATTTCTGGAGCCGGGCCTGGATACTCATGACAATCTGATGTCTCGAGTGCCTTTGGGTCTCGCTCCCTGTTTGTGCCATCGATTAGGATGTCGATCAGTTAATAGTCAATGTAATGTCAATGGAGTGAGAGGGCGACCTCTGGTAGTGAGCGGACTGAAGGTCACCGGCCAGATTCATGACAGCTACAAAGGGATGTAACAATATTTGTCAGGGTTTTACAGTCCAAGATGCCTATTCTGAATTTGGAATTTCATAGATTATGATTATGTAATATGTATACATAATTTTACTCCACAAAATACATCCCTGCAGAACAATAGATGCATTCTTAGTGATTAAAAACGGGAATATGCAATATCACATTTGATGCCTTTTTAGTGCACCTTCTCTTACCCTTTTTTGCCTGCTCTCTGTAAACATTTATTGGTTTACACCAACCTTAAAGGTAAGCACATTTGTCATATTAAAATACTGCATTAAGACTGTAAGGTGAGGATTCAATAACAAAATAAAGATCCTCATCAAGAATCAATAACTTTATAACAATTGTTTCTCTTTCACAAAACTTAATGAAAGTGCACACTATATGTTTGCAATTAATGTAGCTGTTACATACAGTATTTGATTTAATATTTTCCAGGGGAGACTTGCATTTCTAATGCCGTATGAGGCCAGTATTGCACACATACTAAGAGATGTATTAGAATCCTCCAAATTAGCAATGTTTTTTCCCTCCCCAATACAGAGGATATTGAAATATGCACATGATGATCAATATGATGTGTACTTATTCTACTTTATCACTGTCATGCCTAAATCAACCTGGTGCCACTGAATTTTTCAGAACAACTGCTGCTGTGGCAATGGATCCAAACCATTTGTTTGTGGCCCATTTTACACTATGGTGCATTTTAGCTGACATTACTGGATATATTTAGGGGTTTGGGAGGGAAAAATGGCACTTGTTAAAAAATTGCCCAGCCCCACTATAGATGTTGTCAGCCCCACCCAAGCAGTGGAGGCTATGTTACCCAATCCCTCCTACTTATGTAATGTGTACAGGTTGTGTCTTACCTTGACTGAGCTAAAGACGCTTCAAACTAGATTGATAACACTACTCCAAAACGTCCTGCTACGTATTTTCCAGATAGTGTCTGCTTTTTGAAGATAAGCACAAAATGAGGTGAGTTTGCTTGTTGAATTAAAGGTAGGATAGACAATTTTTTTCAAACATACAGTGTGGGTGAAAAGTAACTAGGCAATATTTAATGGCTATAGAACTTGTCGTATTAACAATTATAATAATAAATGAATAATGTAATAATAATTTATATAATTGTATAATAGTAATTAATCATAATTTAATAATTACTGTTTCAATAAATTTGTATTAGAAATATAGACTTTATTACCAATTTTAATGCCTAGTTACTTTTCACCTGTGTGTGTATGTGTGTGTAAATATATATATATATATATATATATATATATATATATAATTTTTAACAGGAATGTGGATGTGAGGGACAGGGATGTTAGTGACCAGGCAATGTTGGTCCCGGAGTGCCACTGTCCTGCAGATTTTAGCTCTAACCCTAATCAAACACACCTGAACAAGCTAATCAAGGTCTTAAGGATTACTAAAGCTACAGGCAGGTGAGCCTTTTTTCAGGGTTGGAGCTAAACTCTGTAGGACATCGGAACTCCAAGACTGACAAAGCTACCCCTGTGTTAGTGCTTTCAATTGATTGTTCAGCTGATGAAGTGTATTTAAAAAAAAAAAAAAAAAACAAAAAAAAAAACAAAGTAGACAAAAACACCCTGAAACAAAAGTGAAACTTATGAGAATTACGTGATCTGCATCCTTTCTACAGTGCATGCAAAGACTTGTAAAAACTGTATCCACCTTATTTTTGCCGTAAGAGTGGGCACGGCCCTATGTAAATTTTATGGGTGTGGCTTCCAGTGTCATTTGCATCCAGCTACTGTACAAAACAGCTAGTTTTGCTGCCTGATATTGCAAATTGGTGTGTCTTACCATATTATTTTAATGTATTATCTTAATTATGAACACACTGGTTTGTAGTGCAAAAATTTTTGCCATTTGCTGCACATTTTCTTCTTGTTAGTTACCTATACTGGCTATTGAACCGGAATTTACTTCCACGTTGAAGACTAAGGTGTATATCACATTCTCATTTTCATCCATGTTAAAATCAATATGCCATCCAAACTGTCTATACTGGTTGAAAGTCTTTTCAGATCCTGTTATCAATCAATAATTAAAGTGCTATATTTTCATCCAATCATTGCATGCGGTCTGTATGCATGTATAGGGTGGCCTACCTGCTTATGAATTTACATACTCCAAAAACAGACATAGCAACATTTTTCCACCAAAAAAAAAAAAGGCTGCGTATTGAGAGAAGCTCACCAGTGCATTCACTTAAAACAGATACCTAATACCTAATTAGGACGAGTTCGAAAAAGTAGATTTTTCACTAAATTAAAAAATTGCGAAAAATCTTTGCAATAGAAATTTAAATTCAGGTATGCATGCAACTCAGCATAAGCCAAGGAATCAGAGAGGAAAAAAACTTCTAGACTTCATGGTTCAAAAGTTATTAGCAGAAATATGAGTGCAAACTTGGCCTATTTGTGGTGCTAGACAGTTTGAGTTAGAGACTTCAAATTTGCTATGGTTAATATTGAGACTGTTCTCTATCTGTGTGCCAAATTTTATAACTTTTCTGCAAGCAGCATGCCATAGACTCCCAGAGCAGAAGAAGAAGAAGAAGAAGAAGAAGAAGAAGAAGAAGAAATGCAACGGTGGTTGCTTGGCCCTTAAAAACTTAGAGTGTCTTAGAAAAATAAAGTTCTTGCATAATTTCAGCAGAGGTGCCACTTGGTTTGAATAATTGATTGACTGATTTTAATGCAATGAGAACAATGGCCTGAAACAATGTTCTCGATTGCACCCTCAATGATGGCCTGTATGTAAAAAGGTGGTAGTGTTTTACAACATAAATTTATATCATTTGTTTCTGTTTTGTTCTTTTCCTTCTTTTTAGTCTTGAAGTTGCCTTAAAAACTAAACTGCTTCTGCAGGAGTGCCATTTCACTTGGTCTCTGAGAGAAGACAACGACTTTGTTCTCTGTGATTTACTGAATCGTCTGGAGGAACAGATTCAGCTGGAATGTAAAGAGGCGAGGTTAACGCGAGCTTACAACAGTTTTGGATTCATTCAGTATCTCTGTGGAAACCAGCAGGAAGCTCTCGCAAATCTGCAGAAATCAGTGGAGATTGCAAAAGAACGCTACAAAGACAGCGATGAAGTTCTTATTGTTACCTATGGAGGACTTGCCTGGTTGCACTATTATATGAATGAGTTCTCTAAATGTGAAGACTGCTTGAGGGAGTTAGAGAGGATCCGCAAAAAAAATTCTGAAGGATTCAGTTATACTGTTGAGGTGCTCAGAGAAAAGGGTTGGACTTTTCTTAAATTCTATCACAAATACTCACATGCTGCAAAAGAATGCTTTAGACGGGCCCTTGAAATGAACCCGGATGACAGTGATTTAAATGCAGGCTATGCTATTGCACTGTACCGAACAACGAAATACATCCCTGACACTTCAGACTCGCCAACAATAAAACAGCTTCAACGAGCTATTGAGCTTAATCCAAATGATGCTGTTCTTTTACTGTTGCTGGCCTTGATGCTGCAGCATGACAAAGATGACATGACAATATCTGAATCTGCACAGAAGAAGGTGACTATGGCACTGAAGATGGCCCCTGAAAACCCACACGTCATAAGATACACAGCAAAATTTTTCCGCCAATTAGGAAACATGGACATTGCCATTAACCTACTAGAAGATGCCTTGCAGGCTACCCCAAACTCTGCCTTTATACACCATCAATTGGGTCTGTGTTACAAAAGGAAAAAAAAATTCCTGGAACAGAAACGTAGGACGTATGGCAAAGGAAAGTTTAATGTTCAAGAGTCTGATGAAATACAGCAATACCTGGATCAGTGTGTCTATCACCTGGAAATGGCGATTTCCCTAAAGCCGTCTTTTGTTATTGCCACGGCAGATTTAGCACTGCATTATGGACAACTAGGTGGCTTCAAAGCTGAGGAGCTTTTTGAGGAAGCATTTAGAATGGCCTATAATGAAAAGCAATATCTGCAGGCAGTTCATTGTATATATGGCCAATACCAGCTCTACTGCAAAAGATTTGAACCACTGGCCTTTCATCATTTCATGCAAGGTCTGAGGCTGCAACCAGAATCAGAGCTAGGCATGGTGTGTGAAAAAAAACTGAAAATCATGATGCAATATCGTATTAAATGGCTGAATAGCCCGGATGACGCCACAGTGTATGGCATACAAGGATTCATTCACGAAGTGAAGGGTGAAAACTGCAAGGCTGAAGAGCTTTATGAGAAAGCCATAAAAAATGGAGTCAATTTTGGTAAATAGAATCTTAAGTTTTTAATTCATTTTATTTTTAATAGTTTAATTATTTAAAAAAAAAAATCCCCTAGAATGTACTAAAATTTTAGTACTAGAATGTACTATGTAATCTTTTTACAAAATTAAGGCATATGACTATTTAAAGTCTTATGCCTTAGTTTAAAAATCTAGTTTTCAACAAGGATTTAGTAAACATTATAATACATTTTGCTAAATCCATTTATTCAAGACATACTTAACAGTGCCATTATGTTGTAAGAAATGTTTAATAAGACTGACTTTATTTATTACTGATGTATTCATTCACTTTAGGAGTCAAAAATCAAAAGAAGAAATGTTTTAACTACTTTGTCACTTTTAGGAAAGCATGCACCAGTGTATGTAAATGTAATTTAGGCAATGAGAATACATTGTCAAGTTTAATGACACCATCTGCAGTCATTTTTCAATTAATAATATCTCCTAGACCTGGATCAACAGTTTTGAATTAAAAGATATTTAATCAATAACAGTCTGCCTCAGTCAGCTGTCTCTTTATAGATTTTGTTTTTCTTACATAGGTGAAATTTTCGCAGAGATGAGGATTTGGCTCATGAGTTTCAGCGAAACAGAAAAATCTGTTGTAAACCTGATTTTTGATGGAGGAAGTTACGAAGTTGATAGTGGGAGGCTTAAGACTTTCAAAGGTGCAATGAACAAGGAGAATGTGCACTTGGTTGATATTAATATCTGCAATGCCAAGAGGATTCTTAGATGGGAAAAACTGGCTCCTGGGCCTCATGTCATTCTACTTGCATTTTCTCTGCATGATGACGAATTCACAGAACAAACTAAAGGCATTCTGGAAAATTTGGAGTTTCTTGGAGAGAAATTCTGGAATCACATCTTTGTAGTATTTACAGAAGGAAACTGTAGTATAAATGAATATACTGGAGCTCAGAGAAGTGTGTTGAAGTGGCTTCTTGAAAAATGTGGGGACAAATACTACATCTCTGGTTCCAAACCAGAAACTACAAAGAGGAGGGAACTTTCAGACAGGATAGATAAGATGATCTGCACAAATAATTCAATGCATCTGGTCTTACCAAACATTTCAGATGGAGCTTCTCAATCCCCTTCAGACATTTTAAGGGTAAGTCAAAATGATCTCTTTGCAAATGCAAATCTGTCTAATTTGACTATTCACTTAAGCACTTGTTATTTTTCACAGAGGCTGGACATGAAAGATTATTTGTTCACTCCTGAGGTCATCCTTTAAGAGGGGCAAAGAAAATACAGGTTTGTGTCAAGAAACAGGTGAAGTAAGCTAATTGAGTGTATCATTTATATTTGATATTTCTTTCCAATCAAATAGGTTGCAGTGCAGTCATGCAGGCTGGTTCCATTGTAAGTTTACACAACTTGGTTTTAACATGGAGGGGGAAGGAGAGGTGCTGTACAACACTGATCTTCAGGACAGCGACTGTCCGGTCCCTGCCAACTATTACCAAGCAGGACCCGTGTATGATATCAAATGTGTTCAGGGTGAGCTGTCTCAACTCAGACTACCTCACTGTGAGACCTCCATTGGTGAGTTCGCAATCTTATGAATAATATGAGAGATGCTGAATGTAATGCAAAAGTACAAACTATTAAAGGAGAAGTTCACTTCCAGAACAAAAATTTACAGATAATTTACTCTGCCCCTTGTTATCCAAGATGTTTGTGTCGTTCTTTTTTCAGGTGATAAGCAATTATGTTTCTTGAGGAGAACATTTCAGGATTTTTCTCCATATAGTAGACTTGTATGGTGCCCTCAAGTTTGAACTTCCAGTTTAAATGCAGCTTCAAACCGCTCTAAACGATCCCAGCCGAGGAAGAAGTGTCTTATCTAGCAAAACGATCAGTCATTTCAAAACAAATTGACCATTTATATACTTTTTAACCTCAAATGCTTGTCTTGTCTAAGTCTGCGTGAACTCTGTTTTTTTCCGGTTCAATACAGTCAATACAGTTACAGTAAACACAGGGTATGTCAAAAAACTCCCATCCTGTTTTCTTCCACAACTTCAAAATCATCCTACATTGCTGCAGAAGTACTGACCCAGTGTTTACAAAGTGAACATGCACAGAAGATCAATCGGCCTTTACAAAAAAAAAAAAAAAAAAACAACGATGTCGGACGATTTTGACGTTGAAAAAGAAAATGAGACAGGAGTTTTTTGACATACTCTAACTGAATTGACCCAGATTACACAGACTACGCATGCGCATCACAGAGACAAGGGAAGACAAGCATTTGAGGTTAAAAAGGATATAAATTGCCAATTTGTTTAAACAATGACTGATCGTTTCGCTAGTGTCACGAATCTGGTCGGTGTCCCGTTGTCCGCTCACCACCAGATGTCACTCTCACCTCACCTACACACTCTGACTGTTGCAACACACTCCGGACTGCATGTCCCATCCTCCTTTGGGGGCACCATTGAAGTCCACTATATGGAGATAATTCTTGAAATGTTTTCCTCAAGAAACATAATTTCTTATCGACTGAAGAAAGAAAGACATGAACATCTTGGATGACAAGGGGTTGAGTACATTATCTGTAAATTTTTGTTCTGTAAGTGAACTTCTCCTTTATGAAAAATCTTTAATAGTATAATATATATATATATATATATATATATATAAATGATTATTTTTTTCCGCAGAGGATGCCTGCCACTTCATGTCAGTTATACATTACTCTGATCAGATGGTTGATATTCTGAAACCTCAGGATATCACAAGCACACATGTTATAGTGAGCATCACAGGAACATCCAAGTTTTTTATTTCCAAAAAGGAAAACTGGTTCACAGGTCATTGGTCTAAGACTCTTGGCCAGGTGATGCTATTCTACCTACAGCGAACACACAGGCTGCATGTGTTTCTACAACCACGCAGTGTGGATCCCAGAGAAGTACATTTAAAATGTTGTTTCATTTATTTATTTATTTTTTATTTTTTTATTTCACTTCATTCATTTTGGCTGACCTTTATAAACAAACTTTCAGGTGGAAAAAAGTAATAAAGATTATGCATTAATCCAAACAACAGCTTGTGAATGCATGCTGAAATATGAATGTGTGTACAGCATGTCCTGTGATCCTGTTGACGAACATGGATTTTCAGTGATGCCAGAGATACAACCAGTGGTCAGTATGGATTACAATAATGCATTTTCTCAAAGCATGACGGTGTTTTTCTTCTATTTTAAGTGTTCATAATTTTAATTGGAAATAATAATATGTGTGTCTATATTCCAATGCATGCATTGATAATCATGGTTCAGGCTGAGTATCAAAACATCTGCCCTTTCTATTGAAAACTCACTCCTGCAAACCTGCAAATATCTCTGTTGATCCAAATATTATCATGATTAAAAAATCGTGTATAATCTCAGATGTACAATATATAAACAATGTACAAAGAATGTTTATTTGCCTGTCATCCAGTATTTACTTAGAGATGAAAGTAACAGGGTTTGATGGACCCAGTATGTTTTTGTCTTTACTATCTAGCCAAATTCAATTTATATTGCTTTTTGAATCAATTTATTTTCATTTTTTGAAATCCAATATATTTTTTACATTAATTTCAAACACTAATAATTTCATTCAGCTAAATATTTTTACATTATATAGGTATTTATGATCATAAGAAACATTCTGACTGATGTTATTTCCTAGACTTGATCACCTGCTTCTTTAAAGCCTAATGTCAAAATGAAAGAATTCAGTTATAAATGAGCAAGAACAAACCGTTTTTCCAACATTTAATGATTCAGATATGTTTCAGTGCCTTTTGATCAAACTTTTTATCAATCTCTTTAGGACACAAAACTTCATTGCACAAAGCAGTGGAAACATTATTGTCCAACATTTGATATAAAGCTGCCAGATGGTGTGATGAATGTGGGTTTACACCTCAAAAAAGAAAACCCCAAGGAAGGAGAGGATGAAGTTGTATGGAGCCGTGAGATAACACTGACAGGTAAATACTTTACTGTTTGTGTTAGTGGAGTTTTGACAACAATCCACCTAAAGTGATTATCATCGCACTGATGATATAGATGCAGATAATAACAAGGCTTTTATCTTACAGACAGCGGGAAACAGCAGACCGAGCCTATGAACAGATAAGAGGTGTAAACACATAACCTTAACCTAATCTTAACCTGGACATTTTATTTACATTTGAATCAGCTAGTAGCCTTTTTAGAAGTGTAGTGGAACAAATGATTAGCTTCTATTTTCTCTCAGAAACTTTTGAATCTACTGTGTAAATTAAATATGTTGATGACTACATTCTACTGTATCCTTTCCAAAGAGTAAGAAATGTGGATGTCATTTTAGATCACCTTAATGACATTATTGCAAACATCTCAGGAAAAAATGAGAAGTATCTTTGAGATCATAGAACGACTATGTCTTTTGTTAGAGCGTTTTTTCAACTTGCTTTACAAGCAGAATCGGCTCTTATAAAGCTATGATAACACACAACAACTAAGACTAATTCATATGAGATAAACAGTGGAGAAACTGAACAGAAAAAAGTTTCCATTTGTTATTTTCAAACTCTTGCTGTAATACTTTATGTAAAAGCATATGATATTGATAAGTGTATCCGATAGTCTTTTAATATTTTTTTTTAGCTGTACCGCTACTGCTTTATAGTGAAATGTGTACAAGTTTTAGATTGTAATTCAATGGGTTTGTCAAATTTATGATCACCTTTAAGGTAAATAATACATTTTCAGAAGTAGAAGTGACATTTAGAATGTAACAAGTTTAATTTCCTATTTCACTTCAATATAAGAGGTGCTGTAGTTTGGAGTAATAATGTGTAAACTGTTGGTTCCTTTATAGCAATTTGGTTCAGTTCTTTAATCACATATATATTTGTCAAAACAAACAACTGTTATATGAGGGATTTTGTTAATATGGTTATTAAAAGGAATATTCATTACTATTAAAATGTCTGATGTTGTAAATAATATTGCTGATGGTTAATACACAATGTTTAATTCATAATTGCAAATGTTGGATGACTGTCCCATGTTCTCAGCCTGTACTATTGTTACAAGGTTTGAATGTGAACAAAAGTAACTCAATTTCAATAACAGCAACTCAAAACATTAAAAAAATGCAGTAAAAGCAGTAAAATGCAATTATTCCATACATTTGTGTGTCTGTTTGATTTCATAAGAATTAAAAAATAAAGTTCCATCTAAAAGTTGTGGCTTGTGGTCATTTTCAACTTTTGATTTCACAGTGAGAAATTAGCATTACAGTAATTAAAAATATGCTAAATTAAACTGTCTCTCAATAAAATGCGAGCACATATAGCACGCTGGCATTAAAATGCCATCTTTAGGCAAACGTGTCACCCTCTTATTGGGAGTTCTGATGGGAATCGGATATGTGTGTTTAGACATAAATCGGATGTCCAGATATCAGATGTGTATCCGATTAAAATCCACATTTGGAAGCCCAGAACGGATGTGAAAAAAATTCGGATTTTCGTGCAACAATTTCCAATCTGTGTCAAATGTGAGCAAAAAATCTTTTTTTTTTTTTTTGTGCCAGTGTAAATGCCTTTGTTTACATACGGCTTGATCTTTTTTCCCCTTTATGTACTTTTAGATGAGAGTTTTGACATTTGAATTTAGTAATGTGTGAATGATGAAAACACCCCCCAAACCATGACACTTCCTCCTCCCTCTTTGACTTCTTTATGCACTTGGGCTAAAGTCTTTCCTCAGTTTGATGCCAAAACAAAATGTTTCCCATCAAACCCAAATAAATGTAACTTGCTCTCATCCCTAAAGTGAACTTTGGACCAGTTCTCTTTTCTCCACACAACATGCTCCTCATCAAACGAGAGCATAGCCTTTTGCTTCTTTCTGCTCATGAGAGGTTTGGTCACTGCAGAGTGCACTTTCAGTCTGATTTCTCTAAGTTTTTTATACTGTGCTTTAGAATACAATTAATTATTGAAATATTATTTAAAAAAAAAAAACCCTGCCCTTCTACTCCTTTTAGAGTAACTTCATATAGGACTGAGTAGTGACCTTGAAATGTAAGAAAATTGTATTGTTCACTAATTTTGATTCACTGTACATAGTAGTAAAGTGTATACATATTCATGTCCACTGTAATAAATAATAGAAAAAAATAATGAATAATAATAAATAATAGAAAATATGTCTGATTTGAAATTTGAGAAATGTCTTTACTAACGGTCTTGTCTGTCTCTGTGTTGGCTATTCTGTAGTATTAACTTTTAAAACATTAATGAATATTCGTGAGTTTCCTATTTTGTCTTAAAGCAAGTTATAATATATTGGTGCCTGATCACAGAAGCTGTTAACCAATTTTAGCATACAACGAGTATAGATGTTAATTTATCCTCATAATTTAAATTTAAATTTTGTTGTGTGTTATGTTTATTCAACGAAATACAGCCATGGATTTGCCAGAGTTATACAGGATATCGTCCCAGTGCCACCGAATATTTCAGAACAACAACTGCTGCGCTCCCTACAACCATAACATATCTATGACCGTGCACGATTATGGTTAGACGTGCAGTTGCAATGGATCCAACCATCTGGAATTGTTAGGAGGGTAATTATGACTGAGCAAATATTTTCTAACAATCCATGCTATGGCTATTTTTAGCTGACATTACCAGATATATTTAGGAGGTTGAGAGGAAAACAAAAATGGCACTTGTTAAAAAGGTTGCCCAGCCCCTATAGATATTGTCAATTCCACCCATGCTAAGATTCCCCCCACCCCACGTTTTTGTAATGTGTGCAGGTGTACCTTGATCTTACCTTTACCTTTATCTTACTTGCTCCAAAACGTCCTGCTCTGTTGGTATTTTCAGGTTAATATCTGCTTTTTGAAGATGGGCACAAAATGAGGTGGGTTTTCTTGGTAAATTAAAGGTAGCATATGCAAAGTTTTTCATTTAAAAAAAGTGACCTCATGTGTTATGACCTTAGTCAGGGTAGCGGCATTTTTTGTTGAAATGAAGTCGAGGATGTGAGGGAACGAAGTACGGTGCTTTGGATTGTTTTGTTGAACAACATAACGATTGCAGAGTGTTAAGCTAACCGATCGTCTTTCGTGAAAAAAACAGACAAAAACAACTTAAAACAAATGTGAAAGTGTGCAGTGCAGTATACAGTGTGTGCAAAGACTAGCAAGGCCTGTAAGTGTATCACATCCTTGTAAGGGTAAATTATATTTATTGGGTGTCTGTATAGATATTTTTCATGCAAGTTAGTGCTAATGTTTCACTTGTTAGCTGTAAATTTGTAGTTTATGGCTACTGGACTCTGGGTTCGTTGTAACATTAGTGAAACTTACTCCAAGCTATTTTTTGTTTTATTTATATATTTTCTTTGAATTTAAGTATGCCTAGGTATTGGAAGAAGTTTTTTTTTTTTTTTTTGGTCATAATCCTTGTTTACATTTTCTGTTTGTGCTGCAAAGATAACAGCTATACAATTTAATAGCAGACACATATAACTGAATCAGATTTTGAACGCACTGACTTAAACTCAACCATCCCCGTCTCCCTATCACAGTATTTTTTTAATTCATAAGCCCAGGAAATACAAGACTTCTCACTGGTCTACATGCGGTTTCTGCCCTTCGTCCATCTAGAAACTAATTCCTAAGATTTTGGCCTGTGATGTGATAACATTTCTCAAAACCTCTGGATGCAGCAGCAATAGCTGAAACAAAGTGATCTGCAACAGTGATCCAAATTCATACACTTTTTATATCCTAAAATTTTTTCAGAGAAATAGCCATTTGAAGTGCATCTTACACAAATTCAGTTGTTTACATATTAAAATAATAATTAAAAACACATTAACTTTTGTCCTCTATGGGTGTTTTGGTCCAGTGGAGGCTAGAAATAAAATGAAAAATTAACTTGTGTTAGTTAGTTCTGAGAATAGCTTGCTATTTCAGCACAAATGCCAGTTGGTTTCATTGACTGATTGGTTGATTTTTGTTTTTATTATTATTTTTTTTTAAAATGCAGTGAAGACATGGCTTAAATCAGTGCTCTTGATTGCACCCCCAATAACGGCCTGTATGTAAAAAGGTGTCAGTGTTTTTGCAAGATAACTGTTAAAATAATTTGTTTCTCCTTTTCCTTTTTTCAGTCTTGAAGGTGCTTTAAAAACTAAACTGCTTCTGCAGGAGTGCCATTTTACTTGGTCTTTGAGAGAAGAAGAAGACTTTGTTCTCTGTGATGTACTGAATCGTCTGGAGGAACAGATTCAGCTGGAATGTAAAGAGTCGAGAGTAACACGAGCTTACAGCAGTCTTGGATTCATTCGCTATCTCTATGGAAACCCACAAGAAGCTCTCGAAAATCTGCAGAAATCAGTTGAGATTGCAAAAGAACGCTACAAAGACAGTGATTCAGTTCTTATTGTTACCTATGGAGACCTTGCCTGGTTGCACTATTATATGAATGAGTTCTCCAAATGTGAAGACTATTTGAGAGAATTAGAGAGGATACATGAAAAACTTTCTGAAGGATTCATTTATACCATTGAGGTACTCAGAGAAAAGGGTTGGACTTCTCTTAAATTCTCTAACAAATACTCAAATGCTGCAAAGGAATTCTTTAGACGGGCCCTTGAAATGAACCCGGATGACAGTGATTTGAATGCAGGCTATGCTATTGCACTGTACCGAACAACTAAATTCACCCCTGACTCTTCAGAATCACCAGCAATAAAACAGCTTGAAAAAGCTATAAAACTTAATCCAGATGATGCTGTTTTACTAGTGTTGCTGGCCTTGCGAATGCTGCATAATAAAGATAAGAAGACATTCAAAACTGCATTGAAGAAGATGATTATGGCACTGAAGATTTCCTGTGAAAACCCACACGTCATAAGATACGCAGCAAAATTTTGCCGCCAATTAGGAAACATGGACACTGCTATTAGTCTACTGAAAGAAGCCCTGCAGGCCACGCCAAACTCTGCCTTTATACACCATCAGTTGGCTGTTTGTTACAAAAGCAAAAAAACAACCCTGGAAAAGAAACATCGGATATATGGCAAAGCAGAGTCTTCTGTTAAAGAGTCTGAAGAAATACAGCAATACCTGGATCGGTGTGTCTATCATCTGGAAATGGCGATTTCCCTGAAGCCGTCTTTTGTTTTTGCCACAGCAGATTTAGCACTGTATTATGGACAACTTGGCAGATTCAAAGCTGAGGGACTTTTTGAAGAAGCATTTAAAATGGCTTATAATGAAAAGCAACATCTACAGGCAGTTCATTGTTTGTATGGGAAATACCAGCTTTACTACAAAAAATCTGAACAAAAGGCATTCCATCATTTCATGCAAGGTCTGAGGCTGCAACCAGAATCAGAGGATGGCAAGGTGTGTGAGAACAAACTTAAAACCATGATGGAATGTCGTATAAAATGGCTGAAAAACCTGGATTACGGCATGGTGTGTGGCATACAAGGATTCATTCATGAAGTCAAGGGTGAAAAACGCAAGGCTGAGGAGTTTTATGAGAAAGCCCTAAAAAATGGACTCAGTTTTGGTAAGCAATTTGAAGTGTTTAGTTAATTTGTTTTTAAGTTTTTAAAGGTGTATATATATTGCCAAAAGTATTGGGACACCCCCTTCTAATGAACAGGTTTGACTACTTTAGTAATTTCCATAAGTCTTAATGTTTAAGCATATAATGATATTTTAGGGAATTGTGTGCTTCTAATTTTACAGCAACAGTTGGGACAGGACCCCGTTTCTATTCTAACATGACAATGCATCTGTGTATAAGTCAAGTCAAGTCCTAATCCCAGTTAAACATCTCTGGTGTGACTTTAAATACAGACCTTGAGTCAAAAACTCATCACTAAACACCAATGACTTGTTCATATGGGTACAATCATTTTAGACACTTTCAAAACTGTTGCAACAGAGATTAAAATACAATTTTTAAATACATGAATTATGCTTCCATCTTTGTTGCCACAGTTTTGGAAGTGCCTTTTTCTGTTCTAATGTCCCAATACTTTTGTCTATATAGTGTGTGTACAAGTCATTGGTGTTTAGGGATTGGGACTTGGCTTTATTCAGACCAGTCACACTGACGGACTGAATCAATCATTTCTCTA
This sequence comes from Cirrhinus mrigala, assembly GCA_036247105.1. Taxonomy (NCBI): domain Eukaryota; kingdom Metazoa; phylum Chordata; class Actinopteri; order Cypriniformes; family Cyprinidae; genus Cirrhinus; species Cirrhinus mrigala. The sequence goes on from CM070011.1 coordinate 13,143,238, forward strand.
TGAACCTTTCCTTATACACAGATGCACTGTCATGTTTGAATAGAAAAGGGTCATATCCGAACTGTTGCTATAAAATTAGAAGCACACAATGCCCTAGAATATGATTATATGCTTAAACATTAAGATTTGTGCTCATGAAAATTACTACAGTAGCGTATAATGTAAAGTAGCAAGTAGTATGTAACTTTAATCAAAGGTTATCTGGTCTTCAAGATTTCTTAAAAAAAAAAAAAAAAAAAAAAAAAAAAAAAAACGCTGCATATGTTAACATGATACTGTATCTATTTTCTTATTCCTCCATTACAAATGTTACACCCAAAACTGTGACTTTTTTTAAAGAGGCTATTGACCTGAATTCTTTTCTCCCCCATGTTTATGATTGCTAAATCCGTTTATTCAATATATATTTTAGTGTCATTATGTTCTAATAAATGTTTAATATAATATGTATATGTATAATATGTATAATGTATAATATGTAATGAAGATTACACTTCAAAATCAAAAATCAAAAGAAGAAATGTTTTCAGTGTAACAGCTTTGTCAAAGAATGCACCATTGTATGTAAAGTAAATGTAATTTAGGCATTGACATTAACATTGTCACGTTTTATGACACCACCTGTAGTCATCTGTTGATTAGCCATTTCTCCTAGACCTAGATGAACAATGTTGAATTAAGAGATATTTCTTTTTCATATTAAAAAGCTGTCTCTTTATTGGTTTTGTTTTGCTTACATAGGTGAAATTTTCACAGAGATGAGGATTTGGCTCATGAGTTTCAGCGATACAGAAAAATCTGTTGTCAACCTGATTTTTGATGGAGGAAGTTACGAAGTTGATAGTGGGAGGCTTAAGACTTTCAAAGGTGCAATGAACAAGGAGAACGTGCACTTGGTTGATATTAATATCTGCAATGCCAAGAGGATTCTTAGATGGGAAAAACTGGCTCCTGGGCCTCATGTCATTCTACTTGCATTTACTCTACATGATGGCGAATTCACAGAACAAACCAAAGAGATACTGGAAAATTTGGAGTTTCTTGGAGAGAAATTCTGGAATCACATCTTTGTAGTATTTACAGAAGGAAACTGTAGTATAAATGAATATACTGGAGCTCAGAGAAGTGTGTTGGAGTGGCTTCTTGAAAAATGTGGGGGCAAATACTACATCTCTGGTTCCAAACCAGAAACGACAAAGAGGAGGGAACTTTCAGACAGGATAGATAAGATGATCTGCACAAATAATTCAATGCATCTGGTCTTACCAGACATTTCAGATGGAGCTTCTCAATCCCCTTCAGACATTTTAAGAGTAAGTCAAAATGATCTCTTTGCAAATGCAAATCTGTCTAATTTGACTATTCACTTAAGCACTTGTTATTTTTCACAGAGGCTGGACGTGAAAGATTATTTGTTCACTCCTGAGGTCATCCTTCAAAATGGGCAAAGAAAATACAGGTTTGTGTCAAGAAACAGGTGAAGTAAGCTAATTGAGTGTATCATTTATATTTGATATTTCTTTCCAATCAAATAGGTTGCAGTGCAGTCATGCAGGCTGGTTCCATTGCGAGTTTACACAACTTGGTTTTAACATGGAGGGGGAAGGAGAGGTGCTGTACAACACTGATCTTCAGGACAGCGACTGTCTGGTCCCTGCTAACTATTACCAAGCAGGACCCGTGTATGATATCAAATGTGTTCAGGGTGAGCTGTCTCAACTCAGACTTCCTCACTGTGAGACCTCCATTGGTGAGTTTGCAATCTTATGAATAATATGAGAGATGCTGAATGTAATGCAAAAGTGCAAACTATTAAAGGAGAAGTTCACTTCCAGAACAAACATTTACAGATAATTTACTCACCCCCTTGTCATCCAAGATGTTTGTGTCTTTCTTTCCTCAGCTGATAAGAAATTATGTTTCTTAAGGAAAACATTACAGGATTTCTCTCCATATAATGGACTTCAATGGTGCCCCCAAGTTTGAACTTCCAAAATACAGTTTAAATGCAGCTTCAAAGGGCTCTAAATGATCCCAGTCGAGGAAGAAGGGTCTTACCATCAAAATGATCATTTTCGAAACAAACTGAAAATTTATTTACTTTTTAACCACAAATGGTCGCCTTGTCTAAGTCTGCGTGAACTCTGTTTTTTTCCGGTTTAGGACGGCCAATACAGTTACAGTAAATACAGGGTATGTCAAAAAACTCCCATCTCGTTTTCTTCCACAACTTCAAAATCGCCCTGCATCGCTGCAGAAGTACTGACCCAGTGTTTACAAAGTGAACATGCACAGAAGATCAAACGGCCTGAACAAAAACAAGGTAAAACAGCAATGTAGGATGATTTTTTTTTTTTTTAATGTTGAACAAGAAAATGAGACAGGAGTTTTTTGACATACTGTCACTTTCCTCAAGAAACATAATTTCTTATCGACTGAAGAAAGAAAGACTGATATCTTGGATGTCAAGGGGGTGAGTAAATTATTTGTAAATTTTTGTTCTGGAAGTGAAATTCTCCTTTATGAAAAATCTTCACATTTAGTAAAAATAAAATATATAATATAGTGCTGTATTTTTATACTATTAAAGGACATAAAAAAGTGATATTATTTTTTTTTTTCCGCAGAGGATGCCTGCCACTTTATGTCAGTTATACATTACTCTGATCAGATGGTTGATATTCTGAAACCTCAGGATATCACAAGCACACATGTTATAGTGAGCATCACAGGAACATCCAAGTTTTTTATTTCCAAAAAGGAAAACTGGTTCACAGGTCATTGGTCTCAGACTCTTGGCCAGGTGATGCTATTCTACCTACAGCGAACACACAGGCTGCATGTGTTTCTACAGCCACACAGTGTGGATCCCAGAGAAGTACATTTAAAATGTTATTTGTTTGTTTTGTTTTTTTCATTTCACCTCATTCATTTTGGCTGACTTTTATAAACAACCTTACTGTTTCTCTGTTTTTTTCAGGTGAAAAAAAGTAATAAAGATTATACATTAATCCAAACAACAGTTTGTGAATGCATGCTGAAATATGAATGTGTGTACAGCATGTCCTGTGATCCTGTTGACGAACATGGATTTTCAGTGATGCCAGAGATACAACCAGTGGTCAGTATATGGATTACAATAATGCATTTTCTCAAAGCATAAGGGTGTTTCTCTTCTATTTTAAGTGTGTTTTGTGTCCATAATTTTAATTTGAAATAATTAATATGTGTGTGTGTCTATGTTCCAATCCATGCATTGATAATTATGGTTCAGGCTGAGTATCAAAACATCTGCCCTTTCTATTGAAAACTCACTCCTGCAAATCTGCAAATATCTCTGATGAACCAAATATTATCATGATTAGAAAATCTTGTATAATCTCAGATGTACAGTTTATAAACTATGTACAAAGAATGTTTATTTGCCTGTCATTGTCAGGCTTGTGTGTGTAGCAGGCAGGCAGACGAAGGAGAATGACGTTTCAAACAAAATTATTTTAATAATAATGGGGAACAACAAGCAGACAGGGATTGCACACAACTAATAACGACTGAGAACGGACAAAGAAAGACTGAACAGAATGGGGCATAAATACTTGAACAAACGAGAGCAAATGAATGACAGGTGCAGGGCAATTAATCAAAAAACATAGAAACACATGAGGAACAGAAACAGGAAGCAGGAGAACGGAACCAAAACACAAAAAACACGTGACAGTGATGCAGTATTTACTTGGAGATCGAGAAAAAAACTATGCAACTAGGAAAAAAATATGCTTTTTAAACTGTACTGTGGGTATTTGTGCATGCAGTATGTTTTTTCTTCACTATCCAGCCAAATTCCATTTATATTGGTTTTTGAAACAATTTATTTTATTTTTTTTAAATCCAAGATATTTTTTAATTAATTTTAAAACACTAATAATTTAATTTAGCTAAATATCTTTACATTATAGGTATTTATGATCATGAGAAGCACTAATGTTATTTTCTAGACTTGATCACCTGCTTCTTTAAAACCTAATGTCAAAATGAAAGAATTCAGTTATAAATGAGCAAGAACAAACCGTTTTTCCAACATTTAATGATTCAGATATGTTTCAGTGCCTTTTGGTCAAACTTTTTAATCAATCTCTTTAGGGCACAAAACTTCATTGCACAAAGCAGTGGAAACATTATTGTCCAACATTTGATATAAAGCTGCCAGATGGTGTGATGAATGTGGGTTTACACCTCAAAAAAGAAAACCCCAAGGAAGGAGAGGATGAAGTTGTATGGAGCCGTGAGATAACACTGACAGGTAAATACTTTACTGTTTGTGTTAGTGGAGTTTTAGGAGTAAATTACTGGCATGACAACAGTCCACCTAAAGTGATTATCATCACAGATAATATAGATGCAGATAATAACCAAGTTTTTCTCTTACAGACTGTGCAGCGGGAAACAGCAGACCGAGCCTGTGAACAGATAAGAGGTGTAAACACATGTTGATGACTACATTCTACTGTATCCTTTCCAAGAGTAAGAAATGTGGATGTCATTTTAGATTACCTTAATGACATTATTGCAAACATCTCAGGAAAAAATGAGGAGTATCTTTAAGATCATAGAACGACTGTCTTTTGTTAGAGCGTTTTTCAAATTGCTTTACAAGCGGAACCAGCTTTTATGAAAGATATGATGACACACAACAATTAAGACTAATCCATATGAGATAAACAGTGATATTGACAAGTGTATCTGAAAGTCTTTTAATATATATATATATATATATATTTAGCTGTACCACTACTGCTTTACAGTGAAATGTGCAAATGTTTTAGATTGTAATTCAATAGGTTTGTCCAATTTATGATCACCTTTAAGGTAAATTATACATTTTCAGAAGTAGAAGTGACATTTAGAATGTAACAAGTTTTATTTCCTATTTCACTTTAATATAAGAGGTGCTGTAGTTTGGAGTAATAATGTGTAAACTGTTGATTTCTTTATAGCAATTTGGTTCAGTTCTTTAATCACATGTATTTGTCAATAAAACAAACAACTGTTATATGAGGGATTTTGTGAAATGTGGTTATTTAAAAGAATATTCATTACTATTAAAATGTCTGATGTTGTAAATAATATTGCTGATGGTTATGACACGATGTTTAATTCATAATTGCAAATGTTGGATGACTGTCCCATGTTCTCAGCCTGTACTATTGTTACAAGGTTTGAATGTGAACAACAGTAACTCAATTTTAATAACAACAACTCAAAACATTTAAAAAATGCAGTAAAAGCAGTAAAATGCAAGTATTCCATACATTTGTGTGTCTGTTTGATTTCATAAGAACTAAAAAAATAAAGTTCCATCTAAAAGTTGTGGCTTGTGGTCTTTTTTAACTTTTGATTTCACAGTAAGAAATTAGCATTATAGTAATTAAAAATATGTTAAACTATTGCCAAAGCTGTCTCTATTATTATTATTAAGATGAAATTGGAAACTCCCGAATATTCATTTTAATGTTTTAAAAGTTTAAAAAATGTATGATAGTATTCTAAGATTGTGATAGTTTCTATGCTTAATGAGTGATTTTGTAATAAAACTACTACAGAATAGCACACACAGAGACAGACAAACTACAGTAAAGACGTTTCTCAAATTTCATATCAGACTGATGATATTTTCTATTATTTATTATCATTCATTATTTTATTCTATTATTTGTTAGAGTGGACATGAATATGATGTATACACTATATAATACTATGTACAGTGAATAAAAATTAGTGAACAATACAGTTTCCTACATTTCGAGGTCACTGCTTAGTCCTATATGAAGTTACTCTAAAAGGAGTAGAGGGGCAGGGTTTTTTTTTAATATTTCAATAATTAATTGTATTCTAAAGCACAGTGTAAAAAACCTAAATGAGATATTTGAAAAAAGAACTGATCAAAATGAGAGAGCACATAGGAATACTTCCAAGTTATTGGTGTTAATCTTGTGCTAATTTCTTACATTACATGACAAAGCCCATTTAACTGGCAGCATTCCTCCAATTTTCACTGAGACTGCAAGATGGCAGGCTGCACTAAGGTGACTGAAACCCTGCGACAGGAGGTTGTCCAGATGAAGACCGATTTCATAAAAGCATATAGTAAATATATTTTCCCCTTATTTTTACTTTGTTTAATCTATTTTTTGTTTTTGCTGTTTACAGTCCTGTACCTGTACCAGTATTAAAGGCCATGTCAGCCAGAGGGAGGACCACCAGCCTTACCTACTGGTATTGAGAAGGATCAAGGGCGCGATCACCTTATTCTATGTGGTCGGACAAGCACCTCATGCCTTCTGACGGAACCACCACCCTGAGTGCTATCGAACCCACTTTGTGCTCAACCTGTTGTATTAGTAGGTCCTTGTCAATGTCTTTATCTTCATTCTAGAAAATAAAGGTTTAAACTGATACAACATGTTGGCTGTTATTGAATGCACACATTACAAGTTGGACTGTTTCACAAAGAGGATTTACGATTTCTGGTACTGGAGGACTCCACCATCAGCGTCATCCTGGGATACCGGTGGCTCCATCTACGTACTCCCAAACTCCGCTGGGATCCATGTGATATTACCCGATGGAACAAACAATGCTATGATCTGTGTCTGTCTAACTTACCTCTCCTGCGATCCATCTCAGTACTCTTCACCCAAATCGAAAGTCCAGAACCCCAAGTCACCCCAGAAATACCAGCGGAGTATAGGGCATTCCAGGATGTGTTCAGCAAACAGGCAGCCACTCGTCTACCACCTCATCGGCCGTGGGACCGTACCATCGAGCTGCTGCCTGGAGCTCAACTTCCCAAGGGGAGAATCTACCCACTGTCCATCCCGGAGTGCCGGGCGATGGAGGAGTACATCGCGGAGGCCCTGCAACAAGCATTCATCCAACCATCCATCTTGCCGGCCACTTCGAGTTTCTTCTTCGTGGGCAAGAAGGTGCCAGAGGTGTACAAGGTGGCAGAAGGTGTAGAAATTGACCAGGGAAAGGTCCAAGACATACAGGAATGGCCCACACCTAACACAGTGAAAGAACTACAACGGTTCCTGGGATTCTCAAACTTCTATCGTCGTCTCATCCAGAATTACAGTATTATTACTGCTCTGCTGACCTCCCTCCTGAGGGGTAAACCCAAACATATCATCTGGAGCCCCACTGCCCACGAAGCGTTCCAACGACTCAAGACCATCTTCTGCACCGCTCCTCTACTACGTCACCCAGATCCGGACCTCCCCTTTACGGTAGAGGTCGACGCTTCCACCACCGGAGTAGGAGCGGTGCTGTCACAAGTGGTCGGTGAGTCTCCTCTCCTCCATCCCTGTGCATTTTTCTCCCACAAGCTATCTCCGGCGGAGCAGAATTACGATGTAGGAAATCGCGAACTGCTGCCCGTCAAGTTAGCCCTGGAGGAATGGCATCATTGGCTGGAGGGTGCTACACATCACTTTTCCATCATCACTGACCACAAGAATCTCCAATACCTACGTGAAGCAAAACGCTTGAATGCCAGCTAAGCCCGATGGGCCCTCTTCCCAACCCGATTCAACTTTAAGATCACTTCCCGGCCGGGTACAAAGAATGGAAAAGTTTTCCGCCGACTCTCCAGTTGAACCTGAAACTATTCTACTACCTGACATGATCATGAGTCCGATCATTTGGAACCTGGACATGGAACCTGGAGTGCCCAGAAGGAAAGATCTACGTACCTCACTACCAACGTCACAACCTTCTAGGCACCGCTCATGAATCTCCGGGCTCTGGACATCCAGGCAGCAGACGGACCCTCTCGCTCCTTTAGGGTCGGTACTGGTGGCCCAGTATGCACCGTGATATCACCAGGTATGTCCAGAGCTGCTCAGTCTGTGCCATGTGTAACACTCCTCGTCATCTACCTGCAGGAAAACTGGTACCACTTCTAATACCATAGAGGTCCTGGTCCCATATTGGAGTGGACTTCGTAACCGATCTACCCAATTCGGAAGGTAACACTTGCATACTTGTAACTGTGGACAGATTCTCCAAGCCTTGCAAACTAATTTCGTTAAAGGAATTACCTACTGCCTTGGAAACATCTGTTCCAGCATGTCTTCCGCAACTTTGGGTTCCCCGAAGAGATTGTATCGGACCGGGGTCCTCAATTCATCTCCCATGTTTGAAAAGCTTTCTTCAAGCTCCTTGGTATCTGTTAATCTATCTTCTGGTTATCACCCACAGACAAACGGCCAAACTGAGAGAAAGATCCAAGAGCTTGGGCGCTACCTCCGGCCATACTTCCAGGGAGATCAACACAGCTGGAGCAGGTTCCTCCCATGGACCGATTACGCACAGAATTCCCTCCGCCAAGACACCACCAGCCTAACACGGAGGAGCCCTTGAATATTCCAGCTGCTGACCACTGCTTCCGAGCAAGCGAGAGAGTCTGGGACTCAGCTCACCATCATCTTCAGCGGGCAGTCAGTCACCATAAGAGGTTTGCTGACACTAGAAGGAGGAAGGCCCCCCAATACCAACCTGGGAACCAAGCTTGGTTGTCCAACCGTGACCTGCGCCTCCGGCTACCCAGCTTCAGCTCCCACCCAGGTACCGCATTCACCCCACCTTTCATGTGTCGCTCCTTAAGCCATTCTCTCCCTCTGCCACAGACACCACCGGAGCTGAAGCTGAACCCCCTCCTCCCGAAGTCCTGGACCAAACCTTCATCTCTACAGTCATGAGATCCTGGATTCACGACACAGAGGAGGTCGCCTGGAATATCTTATAGACTGGGAGGGGTATGGACCGGAAGAGCGATCCTGGATTGCTAGAGAGGACGTACTCGATCCAGCTCTCCTCCTCGAATTCCATCAGAGCCACCCGGATCATCCTGCCCCTCGCAGTCGTGGTCGGCGTCGTGTTAGGGCGTCGAGAGCCGCCCCTGTCAGGCATTTACCATAGCCACCCCCACCATCTATGTCACAGCACTCCCGCTCACTATCACCTGAGTACTGATTGCCATCACCTGATTCCACTTTGGCCATGCCCTATATAAGTCCCCAGCATTCAGTATCTCATCATCTAGTCTACCGTTCACACCCTGATGCTAGCTCCATTCCTCGTTGCATTTTCCCTACGGACTCATTACATCAACTCAATTTGTGGATGGACTTTCAGATAAGCATTCTATTTGCTCTACCCTTACTTGCACTCCAGAATATCATCATTGTCAAAACTCCCTGTTGGTTTGCACCTAATCTCTGTCTCTGGTTTCATCCTTGCAACAATGTGACAGTTACAATGTGCCCCTTAGATGTTACAATGTGCCTATAGGGCATGTTGTCACATATCACTTCCATTTTTTTTTTAGGGTAAATACATAAGTATACACTGAAAGTATGAAACAAAACAACATATTTGTACTGTAGTGTGAAATTAATGTGGAAAAAAATTCCTGGACTCATGTCTTTTTAGTATTTACAAAGGGAGAACGTAATATATTTGATTATACTGGAGCTCAGAGAAGAATGTTGAGGTGGCTCCTTGAAAAATGTGGGGATAAATACTACATCTGTGGCTCCAAACCAGAACCTAAAGAGAGGAGGGAGCTTTCAGACAGGATACAGATGATGATCAGGACACACACACACACTGTAGTACAGTTACATCAATACCAAAACACAGTTTCCCATGAACCTCACGCTCAATCACGGAAGTACATTCTTCTCTTCTTTGCATGGCGCAAATAAAAATACTTTGCCGTCGTCTTAGTACTGGTGAATTTGTAACAAAATTAATTATAAGGGTAATTCCCACGTGAGAAGGTATCACAAAAGACTGAGTAAGGTAAAGTAAGTTTTGTCTTTTCTTTACCTTTTTATTTACTTTTTCATGCCTATAAGGTCACTTATTTGCATCAGTGCTAAGTCTATTTTAATTTTAATTCCCCACATTTTATAGAGTTTAAAAGAATTTCTTTTAAGTGGGGTTCAATACTTCGTAATACTCATTGTTTATTAAATATGCAATTTTAAGACAGCCAGGGAACCATACCCTGATTATATAGCTGTAATTCATTGAAAGTACCGTTTTTCATGCAGCTAAAAGGACTGATGGCCAAACAAGCTGCTAAGTTTTGGTGACATCATATATATGACAAAAAATATATCATGTCAAAATAGATATGCGCAATGTATGCAGATTAATGATTACTAGAAAAATATTCACATCAATATTTATTTTAAATTCCAATTATTTGTAAAAGTAATGTCTTGTAAATAATCTTACATTTCTCTGTGTACATTACTATTCTTATTGTGGTGGAGCAGTTGCTTACACATTACATCTGCACTTTATTAGAAAACCCTCACTAATTTCAGTTCCTTTTCTGTCGTTCACTCTGGCGTTGTGTCAAGTGTATGACACTAGGGGTCGCTCTTGGGAGCCCAAAAATCTCTGACAACATTAAGAAAAGGCCAATGAAACTGGGTGTGCAGAATTTGCATAGCTGGCCATGCCCTTGACATCTGGGTTTAAATAGGCCAGAGTGGCATCTGCTCACTTGTTCTGTTTTTCGGAGCCGGATGCAGCGTCTCTTTGTGAGAAGCAACGCCATTCACCTCTTCATCACTGGATCTGCAGCACGGGCAGCAGTCTCTCCCTTCTCAAGCACAGCTAAGTGTTGTAAGAATACCCCTGGGTGCTTCAACGGCAATCTTAAAGAGAAGATTTTCCTCCTGAGAAGAGCAATTTTCTCTAAAAGGGCTAACAAGGGTTGGATTGTGTTTCAACATGCCTTTCTATCTGTGTCCTTCTGGTTGCAGTTTCTACCTCTCCTCGAACAATGAGCATGATCATTGTGTTCAGTGTTTCATGAGGACATGCCCTTGGGCACGCTTTGCTCGAGAGTTGCGTTCTTTACAAAGAAGCCGTGAGTCATTTCAACTGATTCCCGTTCCGGTCCTCCTACTTCCGGGTATGAGGCCGCAGAGATGTGTGCTGAAGGAGAGTGGGGGGAAACGAGTGAAGCCTTGCTGGATAAATCCCTGCAGGCCGCTCGTTCCTTGTGTTCACCGATCGAGCTTCCGGAGGAGGTAACTGCAGCATTGGAGGGTGGGCATGAGCCATCTGATACTGAAGCCTTGGCTGAACAGACCTCTGCAGGAACCAAGTCTCAGTCAGTGGCGGATGCGGAAATGGTGACCGTGCTTGAACGGGCTGCCAAGGAGATCGGGCTGGAGTGGAATCCTTCGCCCCACCCCGAATGCTCTAGGCTGGATGATTGGTACCTTGGGGATGACTGTGACTCCAGGCCACACTCGACCCCAGTGCCTTTCTTCCCGGAAGTGCACGAGGAGTCGACAAAATCGTGGAAGGCCCCTTTTTTTTCGGCCAGGATGTGGTATACCAACTCCTCCTCCCTCACCACCCTCAATGGGAATCCAGTATACGGTATACGGAGGCTCCCCAGGTGGACAGAGCGATTGCGGTGCATCTCTGCCCGCAAAAATGACACACATCTTGTTTCCACATGTTTTAGAACATCGAATTTGTCATCCAGACAATCTCTCTGGCACAGATGATCCTCTGGTCGGATTTCACCTGACAAATTCATTGGACAAAGCACACGGTGACCTTCAAATCTTCTCACCTCCAGTCACGGTGCTTTTTGCTCCAACCAGCCAGAATGTCCCCACTCCAGGTACGTTGGGTGTACTTCCTTTGAGACCGCTGGTGCGGAGTCTAACAGATTGGCTGAATCTTCCCAATCCCTCTCATTGGTTTCTCAGGACCATCTGACTCAGCTACTCTTGAGATCTGTCGGTGGTCCTTTGGGCCCTACAGCAAGATCCATTTGAGCCCCTTCAGTCAGTCGATCTCAGTGCTCTGTGAAAACAGTTCTCCTGACTGTACTCACTTCTGTCAAAACAGTGGGAGATTTTTAAGCCCTCTCCATCAACGTCTTGTGCCTGGAATTTGGGTCGGCAGACTCTCAGTTGTCCTGAGACCCCGGCCTGGATACTAGCCCAAGGTACCCACCACTCCTTTTAGAGATCAGGTGGTGACCTTGCGAGCTATCCCTTCCCAGGAAGTGGACCCCAACCTATCCCTATTATGCACAGTCCGTGCCCTGCACATTTATATTGAATGTACTCAGAGTTTTAGATGTTCTGATCAGCTCTTTGTCTGATAGCAGAAGGGGAATGCTGTCTTCAAGCAAAGGATCTCCCACTGGATTGTGGATGCGATTCGAATGGCCTACCAGGCCACAGGGAGTGAGAGCTCACTCGACCAGGGGAGTCACTGCTTCGGCGGCTTTGGGGAATGGGGTCTCTCTAACAGACATTTGTAGAGCTCATGTGAACTCTTGTATTGGGTATGTGTGAATTTTCCACCTTATATTCCCTAGGATGCGGTGTTTACCCTGAGACAGGCTCTGTCTCTAGGTTCTGAGTTTCGGTAGTCTCTCTGTACATGGAGACCTCCTCAGAATCCTCCCTATGTAGCACTCCTTTTGTGAGTCCTTAGGTGATTATTCACATGTTACCTTCCCTTTGGGTAGGATGTGATCTCCGTAGTGTCTTTCCCCCCTTGGGGGGAACAGCCACTGTCACAACGCTCTTCCAATATTCTCAGCCGTTCTAATTACTGTTTCTTACTACGAGGAAATGCTCTGACTGAAGGACAGTTGTCAGAGCTGTTTGGGCTCCCTAGAGCGACTCCTAGTGTCGTACACTCGACACAACATCTCCGTTCCCTCCATCAGGGAACGAGGGTTACCCTATGTAACCGAGATGATATTCAGTTAGCTTATTTAATTCTTAATTGTCTATCTCTTTAAATTTTACATTTTAAGCTTTTGTAAACCTGAAGCTAAAGCTCAAGTAAATGTTAATGTCTGACTAGTAAAATTTAAATGTATGACTGCATACTGTAATAACTGCAAGCAACTAAAGAATTATGCTTTTTATTGTTTTTTTTTTATTGTTGTTTTTATTATATTGTTTGTTATGATGCATAAATAAAAAAATAATATACAGGCAGTGATGCATGTGCAACAAAAATAATATGTGTTCTGATCTACCGTTTAAACGTAATATACATAAAATCTAATATAATTTATTCTTAATCATAGCTATTAATATTGAAGACTATGTGCTCTGCTTGACACATTTTGTATCAGTTGGTCCCTGCTCCATGTCTCTATCGCCTAAGGAGTCCTTACCCTGAAAAATGTTGATTTAAAAAATTATCTAAATGCTTCTGATTGGTCATTGCATTCATAAGCTCAACAGAAATATGTGTGATTGGTTATAATGCTTAATGCTGCAAAAAACATCTAAAAGGGAATCTGATACAATGTGAGCTAATCTAGATGTAATGCCACAGTCAACACTCTTCACATTTTAACTTTAATCACGACAGCTGTAATATATTTTCGTGCTCCTTCTCTTACCCAGTCTTACCCTTTTTTGCCTGCTCTCTGTAAATGTTTATTCTCTCTCTATTTATGCCAACCTTAAAGGTGAACATTGTGTAGATCTCCTTGCTTGCCACCATTGTTTGAGTTTTGGTGACAAGTATCCTTTTGTTGCTCTTCTGCTAACCAGTTGTTTACATACAGCTTGATCTCTTTTTCCTCAGTGTACTTGTAGATGACAGGTTCGACATTTTAGTTTAGTCTGCTGCAAACAGCTCACATAATATGATGTACTTGAATGTTTCAAAACAGAGCAGGAGAAATTTATTGAGAAAGCTTTGTATGCTGATTTACATAATTTTGCGGTAGATGGCAGTACTGTTCTGTATACGATCATATGATTGTATCTAAACATCGATGTAAGACCATGTAACAATTTAAGCTAGGTACATCATATTGGAAATTTTAATTGAATATCACTTTTCTGTTACCTCATTCTTGTGAAGGTTATCATTTTCCTTTTTAAATAGCATTTTTAAAATTATTCTGATGTACATCTATTTCCATGATGCAGATTAGTAGTGATCCTAGTTCCTTGTGTGGATATGTTCTTACCTTGTGTCTTGTCTGTAAACCAGTATCTGCATTTGATTTTGTGTCAAATCAAAACACATTATTTTGTATTTTCGAATATAATCAAAAGAACCGTCCCCTGTTTTGTGTTCTTGTTTAAATTAGGAATTGAAATATTTAAATAATATTTAAATAACCCTCATTTTGTCTGAAACCCAGCTTCAAATGGTAATTAATAATTACAATAATAACAAAATTGATTTGTTAGGAGGGAAAACTATTTGTGAATGCAACATTTCAGAACACCTATAGCCTACTGTATTTGGGACAAATCATTTGAAATTGTTAGGAGGGGAATTATGACAGAGCAAATATTCTCTAACTTTTTTTTTGATCCATTTTACCTTATGGCCCATTTTAGCTGACATTATCCCATATATTTTGAGGGTGCTTTGGACATAAAAATGACACTTGGTATAAAGAATAACGATCACCGCTAAAGATGTTGTCAACTCCACCCAAGAGGTGGAGTACCCATCTTATTTTAATAATGTATGCTGGTTCTTGAAATAAGGAAGTCTTAACCTCAACTGATAACACTCAAACTCCTGCTATTTGTATTTTCACGATAATTTGCGGTTTTTTGACGATGGGCACAAAATGAGGTGGGTTTCTTTGTTGTATTAATGTTGAGTTACATGTTGTAAAAATGGTATGCACAGTGGAATCAATTTTTAAATAGTGGAATTTCAATTTTAAATTCTCACTCAACTTATTTTGCAATGTACAAGCTATTTACAGTGAAAGTGTGAGACCTCCGATTGATTACAGCAGCGGTAAATAACTGGAAGAAAACAAAGTGCAGTAAACGGTACAAGTATTTGCACTACGAACGTCTTTACAAATACGACGATTCACTAAAATAATATAAAAAGAAATAGCATCATCATGCAGCATAGCTAGCTGTTAAAAAATAACAGGAAGCGGGCGACACCGGAAGCTTCGCAAAAAGTTTTAGATGGAGATGGGTATACCTGCACAACCGGAGGCTGTAGTTCTAGTTTTAGTATTATTTTCTTTTATTTATTTATTTTTTGTATTTGTATTAGCGGCTCATACTATTTGTGGAATAACACTTGTTATTCAATTCTGTATATATTATTATTATGTTTGGGTTTTTGGGAAACTTGAAAACCGTTTTCTTCACATGTCAAATTCTATCCACCTTATTTTTCAATGCAATGTGTTAGATGTCCGGTTCATAATCCTCCATAGGGAAATAATGAAAAGAATATCGGAGTGCAGTAAATGGTACAACAGTTTGCACTACAAACCAGTGTGTTCATAATTAAGATAATACATTAAAATAATATGGTAAGACACACTAGTTTGCAATATTCAAGCAGCAAAACAATGTGACCGGAAGCCAGACACAAAAAAATGTACGAATGGCTGCACCCACTCTTATGGAAAAAATAAGGTGGATATGTACCCCTAATTATAGAATGACCCATACATTTCCCATGTACTGCCAGACCAGAAGTGTTGGCTTTAGCCGTTACGCTTTTCGGCTAATGGTTGCAGGCTTGCCATCTTGTGGCTTTGATGGATCTTTCTTCTAATAAGCTGAATCAGGTGTGTTAAATGAGGGAGACATATAAAATGTGCAGAGCAGTGGGCCCTGAGGACTGGAGTTGAGAACCACTTCTCTACCCCATCCTTGGTGTAGTCTTACGGTGCGTTTCCACTGGCACGTAGCGAGCGCGGCGGAGTGAGCATTTTCAATTAATTCCTATGGAAGTTGAGTTTAAACGCTTGCGTGGTGCATTATGGGATTGAAAGCAGCGTGAAGAAAGCGGCTGAGAGCATCAAAAAGGTTGAGCATTCCTCAACTTTATGCAAATCTTGAGCGAAAAACGCCAGGTGATAACCAATTGCTGTGAAAAGTGGGCAAGGCAAGATTTTGACGTATGTTGAAAGAACTGGTGGATTACTGAGCTGAAATCACTTGTATAGTATAGTAATGGAAAGATTGATCATGAACTCTGTCATGGAAGTTGCCACATGTAAACCTCCATTAAACGATTTAAAAATCAATTAAAAAGGATGTATAATATGTATGATAACATGCTGTATGATAACACATTGTACACATTAAATGGGAAATGGATAGATTAATTGAACAGCCGTGGGTGGCATCTTCTGACGAGACGCAGGAATTCATTTAGCAAGATCGTCCATCATATTGCATTGTAGGATTGAATGAGAACACTCAGTAACATCTGCTATGAGGCTTGTCCAAATACTCACACTTTTGGTTTTGCACTTGACCACTTGTCTGCGTACATGAAGTATTTGCTGTATTTGGCCCCAGTGTTCCAGTGAGCTGGAGACACAGAAGTGTGTGTAGAACCTTTGAATCCAGATGGTACAAACTTACATAAAAATGCAGGCATTTATTTATTAATTTTGCTTAATTTAGATTTTTAATACTTTGCAAAATATCTAAATGTCTGTTCAGTTTTCCCCATGTAAAAAACAGCAACAGTTTTAATTGTGGTGCTTCTAATTAAGTGATAAACATTTGCAAATGTAGTACAAAATACACATACTCATCTTTGCATAAAATTAAATGTGCAACACTTTAATAGGCTACCAAATTATATGTGTAATATCTTACTAACTTACAGTGAAATGTTTTCCTTCACATCGCACAATTTCAGGGCACATGAGTTCCTGTACATGATGCATTGTAGTGAAGGATACTCACATCAATGACGATGTTGTAATTTTAGGCTCACACATCACCAAAGGTGCAGTTATGAGTATATGAGATTACCAATTCCCATTTCACTTAGTTTGGAGCACAGGTAAAGGACTGTTAATTTGGCAATATGAGAATGTCTCCCACAGGGGCTGTTCAGTTTGGGATTCAAAATCTGGTCAAAACTGATTTATCTGAAAGATTAGTAGAAATTCAGATATCTAGGACCACCTTGGATCGTCAACACATGGAAGACACAGTTTTAATGAGGTTAATGAGATTTATTACCAGTAGATTAAATAAAACAACTAGTTTAAATATAACAACTAGTAATGATATCAACAAATGAATATACACTGCTAATAGGTAATAGGCAACTAAACGAGAAGGAAGATGCTGAATACAATCATAGAAATAAATGGAGTAAAATGAGAGTGGATAAATGCAATGCTGTTGAGCTCAATCTAAGAATGGAAGTGAATTCTATGGTAATACTTCTCATGGTAAACTTCTTAATGTCTGTGGTCAAATTAACGCTTAATAACTGCTATAACTGTTATCTTTAAATGGATAATATAGCTATTATTTGTAACACTGACCCCAGATAAATGTTATCAAAGCAGGTTAGAAAAACATAAAACATAGGCTGCAGGTAGGTGTGGGTATTTCAGTTCACAAATAAAATATTGATGTATTCTGAAATTTGTTACTTCATTGTGTTCTGATTTCGGATGCTGCTTTTGTGAAATAACTGTTTAAATTATTTGTCTCTGCCTTTCCTTCTTTTTTTCAGTCTTGAAGGTGCCTTAAAAACCAAACTGCTTCTGCAGGAGTGCCATTTTACTTGGTCTCTAAGAGAAGAAGAAGACTTTGTTCTCTGTGATTTACTGAATCGTCTGGAGGAACAGATTCAGCTGGAATGTAAAGAGGCGAGAGTAACACGAGCTTACAGCAGTCTTGGATTCATTCAGTATCTCTATGGAAACCAGCAGGAAGCTCTCACAAATCTGCAGAAATCAGTGCAGCTCGCAAAGGAACACTACAAAGACAGCGATGAAGTTCTTATTGTTACCTATGGAGACCTTGCCTGGTTGCACTATTATATGAGTGAGTTCTCCAAATGTGAAGACTATTTGAGAGAGTTAGAAAGAATCTGCAAAAAATTTTCTGAAGAATTCACTTATTCTGTTGAGGTGCTCAGAGAAAAGGGTTGGACTTTTCTTAAATTTTCTCAGAAATACTACAATGCTGCAAAGGAGTGCTTTAGACGGGCCCTGGAAATGAACCCGGATGACAGTGATTTAAATACAGGATATGGTATTGCACTGTACCGCACAACAAATGAGACCTCTGACTCTTCAGACTCACCAACAATTAAACAGCTCGAAAGAGCAATAAAGCTTGATCCACATGATGCTGTTCTACTACTGTTGCTAGCCTTGAGAATGCTGCAAAACAGAGATGATAGGAAGACTTATGAAACTGCATTGAAGAACGTCATTGTGGCACTGAAGATTTCCCCTGAAAACCCACACGTCATAAGATACGCAGCCAAATTTTGCCGCCAATTAGGAAATATGGACGCTGCCATTAGTCTACTGGAAGAAGCCCTGCACGCTACACCAAACTCTGCCTTTATACACCATCAATTGGCTATTTGTTACAAAAGCAAAAAAAAAACCCTGGAAAGTAAACGTGCTAAAGCAGAGTCGGATAAAATATGGCAATACCTGCATAAGTGCATCTATCACCTAAAAAGAGCAATTTACCTAAAGCCCTTATTCGTTGTTGCTGTGGCAGATTTAGCACTGCAATATGGACAAATTGATAATGCAGAAGCAGAGAGACTTTTTAAACAAGCATTTAAAATGGCTAATAAGGAAAAGCAACATCTGAAGAAAATTCATTATTTATATGGCCAATACCAGCTCTACTACAAAAGATCTGAACAACTGGCCATCTATCATTTCATGCAAGGTCTGAGGCTACAGCCAAAATCAGATGAAGGCAAGGAATGCGAGAACAACCTGAAGAAGATAATTGAACGTCGTATTAATAGGCTGAAAAACCCAAATGACGGCGTGGTGTGTGTCATAGAAGGATTTATTCATGAAGTGAAGGGTGAAAAACTCGAGGCTAAAGAGTTTTATGAGAGAGCCCTAAAAAATGGGTTTGATTTTGGTAAATACGATTTTATGTTTGAACATTGTTGAAAGATACATGAATGTTTTATTTATCTTGACTGAAATTACATTTCTTAAAAATAAGCAGATGGTTTTTGTGTTTGATTGGTTGATAGCTTCCTGAATGAATTACTTAAACTGAGATCTGCATGACACACTCAGATTGTATAGTGTCATTTATTAAAAATAAATGGTTTAAACAAATAGTTTTGAATGTCCTGCATGGAACATCACAACATTTTTTGGTTTTTATGTCAGGACTTTGATCTGATAATTATGGTAACACTACTGGTATATCAATTTTTGACCATAGATATAATGAATTACTCAATAATAGTTTTGCACTATTTTCTATTTCCAGAAAAGTATTTCCTTATTTCTGCTTAAACTTCAACATTGTCTAGGTCAAACCCAAATAAACGACCCTCTTCTAAAAAGAGGCAATTCAGCTATTGTCCCAAACCCTTTTGTTCAGTATTTATGATTGCTAAATAAATGTATTCAAGATTAGAACATAATTAGACTGTAACATATATTGTTTATTAAGACTTGCCTTATTTATTAATGTTTTATTAATTCATTTGATTATTAAATTTTAGTCATTCATGCAAAGATTTACCAAAAATGTTCACTGTTTTAGGAAAGCACGTACTAGCGTATGCAAAATAATTGTTTTTAAGTTAACATTGAGTTCATGTAAAAGTTTTTTTTTCATTAACATTGTCATGTTTTATAAACATCTGTAGGTAATTGTCATATTTCCAAGATGAACAAGGTGTACTGAAGAGATGTTTTATTTTCCTATTACAAAAATACAAATTAAACAAACCTTTAAAACATGTCAGCAGTCTCCTTATACAGATGTTTTTTTTTTTAATAGGTGAGAGCCCTCTTCTTACAGAGACAAGAATTTGGCTTATGAGTCTCAGTGAAACAGAAAAATCTGTTCTAAAGCTGGTTTTTGATGGAGGACGTTTTGATGAAGCTAGCAGTGGGAGGCTTAAGATGTTCAAAGGTGCAATGAACAAAAAGACTGTGCACTTAGTTGACATTAATATCTGCAATGCCAAGAGGATTCTTAGATGGGAAAAACCGACTCTTGGGCCTCATGTCATTCTACTTGCATTTTCTTTACATGATGACAAATTTACAGACCATACCAAAGAGATTCTTGAACATTTAGAGTTTCTTGGAGAAAAATTCTGGAATCATGTAATTGTAGCATTTACAGAAGGAAACTGTGCTATAAATGAGTATACTGGAGCTCAGAGAAGCGTATTGGACTGGCTTCTTGAAAAATGTAAACACAAATCCTACATCTGTGGATCCAAACCAGAAACTACAGAGAGGAGAGAGCTTTCACACAGGATACAGATGATGATCAGGAGAAATAATTCAATGCATCTAGTTTTACCAGCAATTTCAGATGAAGATTCTCAATCCCCTTTGGACATTTTAAGGGTAAGCCACTTTTCCCTTTCTGCCGTTAACTCCGACGTTGTGTCGAGTGATACGACACTAGGGGTTGCTCTTGGGAGCCCAAACACTTCTGACAACATTGAGAAAAGGCCAATGAAATTGGGTGTGCAGATTTTGTATAGCTGGCCACGCCCTGGACATCCGGGTATAAATAGGGCAGCGCAGCATCTGCTCACTCGTTCAGTTTTTCAGAGACAAATGCAGTGTCTCTGTGTGAGAAGCATTCACCTCTTTGTCATTGGATCTACGGCACGGGCAGCAGTCTCTCCCTTCTCTAACACAGCTAAGTGTTGTGAGAGTTCCCCTGGGTGCTTCGACGGCAATCTTGAAGAGAAGATTTTCCTCTAAAAGAGCAACTTTTTCTAAAAGAGCTACACGGTTGGTTTGTATGTTTACAACATGTCTTTCCATCTGTGTCCTTCTGGTTGTGGTTACTACCTTTCTCCTAACAATCGGCACGATCGCTGTGTTCAGTGTTAGGCCATGACCACGCTAAAGCAGTGTTCACTGAGGGTTTATGTCAGTCTTGTGAGGACATGCCTTTGAGGGTGGGCGTGAGCCATCTGATGCTGAAGCCTCGTCTGAACTAGCCTCTGCCGCGGCTGAGTCTCAGTCGATGGCGGACGCTGAAGTGGCCGCCGCACTTCAACGACCAGCCAAAAAGTCTCAAACACTCTAGGTTGGATGATTGGTATCTGAGTGACAATTGTTACTCCATGCCACGCATGTTCCCAGTGCCCTTCTTCCCGGAAGTGCACGAGGAGTTGACGAAATCGTGGAAGGCCCCTTTCTCAGCCAGGACACGATATACCAACTCCTCCTCCCTCACCACCCTCGAAGGCGGTCCAGTGAGGGGGTATACGGAGGTCCCCCAGGTGGAGAGAGCGGTTGCGGTGCATCTCTGCCCATAAAACACCGCCACCTGGCGGGGATGCCTGAGACTCCCGTCTAGGGCCTGTAAGTTTCCTGGCACAGATGATCCTCTGACCGGTTCTTACCTGACGAATTCAGCTGACAAAAAACCCAGTGGTCTTCGGGGCTTCTCACTTCCAGCCACAGGGTATTTTTTTCCAACCAGCCACAATGTCCCCACTCTAGGTACGTCGGGTGTAACTCCTTTGAGACCGCTAGCGGCGAGTTTAACAGATTGGCTAAATCTCCCCAATCCCTCTCGCTGGCTTCTCAGGACCATTTGACTCGGCTACGCGATTCAATTCGCAAGGTGTCTGCCCAGGTACAGTATCATTCTCCTTACCTCAATCCGAGGCGAAAATGGCATGGTCCTCCAGGTGGAAATCGCAGTACTTCTGGCAAAGGATGCGATAGAGCCAGTCCCCTCAGCTGAAATGAAGAGGGGGTTTTACAGCCCCTACTTCATTGTACCCAAGAAGGGTGGTGGACTCAGACCAATCTTAGATTTGAGGATTTTGAATCAGGCCCTTCAAAAGCTCCCTTTCAAAATGTTAACCCTCAGACACATTCTTACATGTGTCAGGGTTCAAGATTGGTTTGTGGCAATAGACCTGAAGGACGTGTACTTTCATGTCTCGATCCTTCCAAGACACAGGCCATTCCTACGTTTTGCCTTTGAAGGTCAGGCTTATCAGTACAAGGTTCTCCCTTTTGGCCTCTCCCTGTTACCTCGCGTCTTTACGAAGGTCACGGAGGCTTCCCTTGCCCCTCTTAGGACAGTAGGCATACACATTCTCAATTATCTCGACGACTGGCTAATCCTAGCACACTCGCGAGATTTGGTTTGCACCCACAGAGACGTGGTTCTCAACCACCTAGCTCGATTGGGACTTTGGGTCAACTGGGAAAAGAGCAAACTCTCCCAGCACAGAGTATCTCTTTTCTCGGTCACTTTTCTCTTTTCTCTGGACTCGGTCACTATGACTGCATGTCTTTCCCAAAACCGTGCACAGTCAGTGCTAAGGTGCGTGAGAGCACACAGACTCAGAACAGCGGCCTCCCTGAAATATTTCCAGAGGCTCCTGGGGCACATGGCATCCTCAGCCACGGTCACGTCACTGGGCTTGATGCATATGAGACCGCTGCAGCACTGGCTTCATACCCGAGTCCTGAGATGGGCATGGTACCAAGGTACACATTGTGTGAACGTCACACCTCTTTGTTGCACAACCTTCAGGCCTTGGGGAGACATTTAATTTCTTCGGTCAGGGGTGCCCTTGGAACAAGTGTCCAGATGCATTGTTGTTACAACAGATGCTTCTAAGACAGGCTGGGGCGCCGTATCCAAGGGCCATGCAGCTTCGGGGACAGGCCCTCGGCTGCATTGGCATATCAATAGCCTGGAGTTGCTGACAGTGCTTCTGGCTTTGAAGAGGTTCCGACCTTTGGTTCAGGGCAAGCATGTGTTGGTCCACACAGACTACACAGCGGCTTCTTTCGCATGCCACAACTAGCCCGCCATCTCCTACTCTGGAGCCAGCACAGACTGAATCGTGTGGCCGATTCTCTCTCACGATAAATTTCGCTTTGAGGTGAGTGGAGGCTCCACCCTCAGATGGTCCAGCTGATCTGAAGTTGATTCAGCCAGACACAGGTAGATCTATTTGCCTCACCAGAATCCACTCATTGCCAGTTGTGGTATGGCCTGACTGAGGATCCCCTTGGTACGGGTGCACTGGCACACAGCTGGCTGAGGTGTTTATGCAAGTATGCTTTTTCCCCAGTGAGCCATATTGCACAGCCTCTGTGCAAAGTCAGGGAGGACAGAGAATAGATTCTTCTGGTAGGCCCGTTTTGGCTCAACAGAACCTGGTTCTCGGAGGTCGTGCTCCTCTGAGGTGAAGGGCACAATCTGGTACCCACGCCAGACCTCTGGAACCTCCATCTATGATCCCTGGACGTGACCAAGAGGACTTCAGAGATCTCCCACCTGTGGTGGTGAACAACCTTGTACAGGCCAGAGCCCCCTCCACCAGGTGGCTGTACAACCTGAAATGGCACATATTTGTGAACTGGTGTTCTTCCCAAGGGAAGGACCCACGGAGATGTGGCATCGAATCAGTGCTATCCTTCCTCCGAGGAGGCCTGGATAGGCACCTGTCTACCTCAACACTCAAGGTCCATGTGGCGGCTATATCAGCCAACCATGATTTGGTGGAAGGCAGATCGGTGGAGAAGCACGATTTGGTCATTAAATTCCTCAGAAGTGCCCGGAGGTTGAACCCTCCCAGGCTGCACCTCATCCCCTATTCGGATCTGTCCATGGTTCCGTTTAAGCCCCTTCAGTCAGGCGATCTCGGTGCCCTCTCTATAATACGGCCCTCCTGACTGCACTCACTTCTGTCAAAAGAGTGGGAGATCTTCAAGCCCTCTCCATCAATGGTTTGTGCCTAGAATTCGGGCTGGCAGACTCTCACGTTGTCCTGAGACCCCGGCCTGGATACGTGCTCAAGGTACCCACCACTCCCTTTGGAGATCAGGTGAATCTTATCCCTTCCCAGGAAGGTGACACCAACCTATTCCTGTTATGCCCAGTCTGTGCCTGGCGCATTTATATTGAACATAGTCAGGTTTTCAGACGTTCTGAACAGCTCTTTGTCTGTTTTGGAGGACAGCAGAAGAGGAAGGCTGTCTCCAAGCAAAGGATCTCCCACTGGCTTGAGGATGCGATCCGTATGGCCTACCAGGCCAGAGGCTTACCCTGCCTGCTGGGAGTGAGAGCCCACTCGACCAGGGGAGTTGCTGCCTCGGCAGCTTTGGCAAATGGGGCCTCTTTAACAGACATTTGCAGAGCTGCAGGTTGAGCTACACCTAACACATTCGCTAGGTTTTATAACCTGCAAATGGAGCCAGTATCTTCCAGAGTCCTGAACGCAAGCTCTTCGACTCAGGAGACTGGTATGGTGTAGAGCTTTCTATTGCGCTTCCCCTTATGGTGATTATGCTTATTCAGTTCACGTTGGCTTTGTTATCTGTGCCCCCATTCACTCGTGACGCAGTCTGGCAGCTGTAACGTTTAGTATAGGGATCCCTAGTGTCATATCACTTGACACAACATCGGAGTGAACTGCAGAAAGGGAACGTCTCGGTTATGCATGGTAACCCTCGTTCCCTGAACGTGAGGGGACGGAGACATTGTGTCCTTCATGCCACAACTCCGGACTGCTTCTGAGTGGGTTGAAATGCTTCTCGACTTCTCAGAACAGAACAAGTGAGCAGATGCTGCGCTGCCCTATTTATACCCAGATGTCCGGGGAGTGGCCAGCTATGCAAAATCTACACACCCAATTTCATTGGCCTTTTCTCAATGTTGTCAGAGGTGTTTGGGCTCTCAAGAGCGACCCCTAGTGTCGTATCACTCAGGACAACGTCTCCGTTCCCTCTATCAGGGAACGAGGGTTACCATATGTAACCGAGATGATTTATTTCTTTTGAAAATATATTTTTGTATAATTGCCTAATTTGTCTAATTTGACAATACAATTACAACTCAATTATTTTATTTATTTTTCACAGAAGCTAGATCTGAAAGATTATTTGTTCACTCCTGAGGTCATCCTTCAAGAGGGGCAAAGGAAATACAGGTTTGTGTCAACAGACAGGTGAAGTAAGCAAATTGAGTATATTAGTTTTGCATTCATATTCGGTATTTCTTTGAAATCAAATAGGTTACAATGCAGTCATGCAGGCTGGTTCCATTGTGAGTTTACACAGATTGGATTTAACATGGAGGGGGAAGGAGAGGTGCTGTACAACACTGTTCTTCAGGACAGCAACTGTCCGGTCCCCGCCAATTATTTCCAGGCAGGACCCGTGTATGATATCAAATGTGTCCAGGGTGAGCTGTCTCAACTCAAACTACCTCACTGTGCGACCTCCATTGGTGAGTTGGCAATCTTATGAATAATATAAGGGATACTGAAAATACAAAGTGCAAACTTACAAAGTCTATAATATAAAAAAATAAATAAATAACAGTATATTTTATATTCCAAATGTGCTAAATATAGAGGCCATGGTAAAAATTTAAAATGCATGTTTGTTTGTTTTTGTTTGAATCTCAGAGGATGCCTACCACTTCATGTCAGTTATACATTACTCTGAACAGATTGTTAATATTCTGAAACCTCAGAATATCACAAGCACACATGTTACAGTAAGCATCACAGGAACGTCAAAATTTTTTATTTCCAAAAAAGAAAACTGGTTTACAGATCATTGGTCCAAAATTCTTGGCCAGGTGATGCTATTCTACCTACAGCAAGCACATAGGCTGCATGTGTTTCTACAACCACGCAGTTTGGATCCCAGAGAAGTACATTTGAAATATTTAGTGTTAATGTAGTTTCACTTTATTTTGGCTGACCTTTATAAACAAACTTTTCTTTTTTCTCTTTTTTTTCAGGTGGAAAAGTGTAATAAAGATTACACATTAATCCAAACAGCTTGTGAATGCATGCTCAAATATAAATGTGTGTACAGCATGTCCTGTGATCCTGTTGACGACCATGGACTTTCAGAGAAGCTAGTATCGAAGATACAACCAACGGTCAGTATTTGTGTTCAAAGCATGATTTTTTTTTTTTTCTATTTTAGAATTTCTCATTGAAATCATGGGGATATCATGTATCAAATGGTTAACATATTTGTCTATAATGTCACTTATAGCTTCTTTCTTCTCATAAAGGCCTTGAAATTCTTCATAGCCATCAAAAAACTTTTTTCTTCTAGTTTTAGAAGGGTAGTTCATCCACAAATTTAAATTCTGTTATCATTTACTCACTCTGAAGTTGTTCCAAATATTGCCTTTAAGTGCTTACAAGCTTCTGACTTCCACTGTTTTCTTTAAATTCCCCCAAATATATATTTTTTGACATTTAAATCTGGAGATTTAAATGTCAGCAACCAATCTCTGAACCAAGCTTCAGCTAATTTGAATGTATACGCTGGGATGGTTGCCCTGCTGGAAAGTCCAGTGATCATCAGCTTCAGTCTGTTCACTGAAAGCAATACATTCTTTGCCAAAATTGCCTGATACTTTAAAGAATTCATGATGTCCTTTATACAGTCAATATTTCTTCTTCCTGCAACTGCAAAACACCCCTATAACAGGACTGGTCCACCCCTCTGTTTGATCGTGGAGATTTCTTTTTTTATTCACATTTAATTGAAAAGGGACCATGTACATTTTTAACATAAATTTTTCCATTTCATGCATTGTACCAAATTTAGCCAGTGGATATTTTCATTCGATGGTGTTACTGCACTCATAAGCCTTGTTTTTTTGGGACCAGATACTGCTGTATCCAAAACGTTCCAGTACATTGCTCCATGAAACATTCTTCCAGAACTCCACAGGTTTATTCAAAATAATAATTTTAGCATATAAGTCAGCCTTTTATGTTGTTCTTGGTCAAGTGTGATGTTTAGCAAGGCGTCCCAACATAAAGGTTATGCTTGTTTAGTCTTCATTGAAATGTTTTTCCTCCTTTCATCAGTTCATCTTGCAGCTCATCAGCTCATCTCAGTCTTTGGCAGTAAATTAAGGGTTTTTCTTGCTCTGATTAAACATTTTTAATGATGTTGTGCCTGTTCTTCAACACCCTCAAAGGTTTTCTTGTACAACGCATTTTAAGCTTAGGAATACGGTTGTTAGCTGTCTCTAGCACCTTATGGTGCCTTGCAAAAATTCTTGTAGCTATTGGGGCAGTTGTAGCATAATGGTTAGAGAGTGAGACTTACGCTTTCGCATCTCAGTATCGGCAGGAATTGTTGGTGGGAGGAATGAATGAACAGCGCTCTCTTAGCACAAGCATAGGCTAAATTTATGTAACAGCTAATTAAGTCTTGTTGTAGAGTTTCCAAAGGCTTAATTGTAATTTACCTTTGTCATAGAAATAAATGACTTAAAAACTGCAATGCTGAATTGGCATTGAGTAACTATGACATAGCTGTATTACAAATCAGCTAATCCTATAACCCCAAAATATTAAATTATATATTGATATTGAATATATATTGTTAGATATGATATAGATATTTCTGACTGACAGTGTATATCCTAGACATGATCACCTTTAAAACCTCATTTTCAATCTGACAGTTTTTGTTAGAAGTCATGAACAGTCACAATTGTATGTCAATAAAAAATAAATAAATAAATAAATAAAAATTCCCTGACATTTAGTGTTTAAGATATGTTGCAATGTTGCCTTTGAATCAAATTTATCATTCCTCTCTTTCCTTTGTCAGGACACAAAACTTCGTTGCACGAAGCAGTGGAAACATTATTATCCAACATTTGATATAAAGTTGCCAGATGGTGTGATGAATGTGGGTTTACACCTCAAAAAGGAAAACCCCAAGAAAGGAAAGGTTAAAGTTGTATGGAGCCGTGAGATAACACTGACAGGTAAATAAGATATTTTTCTGTTTGTAGTGCTGGAGTGGAAAAGTTTAGGAAATAAATTACAGATATGACAACAATTAACATAAAGTCATCACATCACAGACATTGGATATTTTTGTCTGTCCAGTCTACATGCCAGGCTGCAACAACTGGGGCCCTTGCGGTGGATATGAGCATGGCACAATGTTAAATATGCATAAAGAGTTATGCTCTTTTACTGTTTTACTGTTCAGTTAAATTAAATGATTCATACAATAACAAAAGTTTAAAATGACCAATGACCAAGTTTTTATCTTACAGACTACACAGCAGAAAACAGAAGACCAAGCCTATCAACCAATGAGCAGCGTAAGCATGTGATCTCAACATAATCTTAGCCTAGCCATTTTATTTGCATTTGATTCAGCTATTACCATTTTAGAAGTGTAGTGGAACAAAAAATATTAGCTTCTTTAAACATTTCAATGTGCTATATAAATTAAATGTGTTGACCTCATTTTACAGGTGTATCTTTTCTGAAGACCAAAAAGGTTGAACTTATCCAAAGAGTGAGAAATGTGAATGTCATTTTAGACCACCTTGGTGACATTATTGCAAATGAACAGATAAATGAAGTCAGAGAAATGACAACATGTCAAATAAAAATGAGAAGGATCTTTGATATCATAGAATCACAAGGGTTTTCGTCAGAACAGAAATTTTTTGAAGTGCTTTATGAGGCAGAACCAGCTCTTATGAAAGATATGACAATAGACAACAACTGATGCATGTGAGGTGAATAACAGATAAGCGGAACAGAGCAAAATGTTGATGTTACTTCCTGCTATAACATGTCAAAGCATGTGATATTGCCATTGACCGTTGTGACAGTCTTTAACATTTTTGGGCTTATACTACTACTGCTTTATAATGAAATATAACCATGTTTAGATTTTGATGATTATGAGTAAATGGTTTTGTACAATTTATGATCAAATAAGTTACCTGTAAATAATACATTTTGAGAAGTAGAAGTCAAATTTAGAATGTAATATCTTCTTAAACAGCAATTTAGTTAAGTTCTGTTGCATTAATATTTGTAAATGAAGCAAACACAACTGTTATTTGTGTTGGGATACTGTGAAATGTGGTTTATTAATAAAAACACAATATATGGTTATTTTATAAAATGCAATTGTTTGATTACTATCATATTGTACTAAGTTTTCTCAAACCAATAATATGTTTACTCCTTATGTTTTTTTTTTTTTTTTTTTTTGGTTTACCCCTTTAACTTTGTTTTGTTGTTGTTAAACTTGTTATGCCAATGTGCAAGTCGATTAAATTGGTTCTCAGTCTGTAGTATTGTTGCAATGTTTGATTAAAACAACAACAACAACAACTCATTTCCAGTAAATTATTACCGGTATGTTCATGAAAACACTCGATATCCCATGAACCTCACGTTTACGCTTAACCCCGGAAGTAGATTCTTCTCCTCTTAGCATGGCGCAAATGAGTACTTTGCAAAAGTAACTGCTAGCACTGTTGAATTTATATCAAAAGGAATTATATGGATATGTAATTCCCACGTGAGAAGTTATCACAAGAAAGGCTGAGTAAGGTAAAATACGTTTTGTGCTTTCTAACTTTTTTCATGTTTAAATGCTCGCTTATTAGCATCAATGCTAACTGACAGGTTTTATTAATATTAATCTTTATTTCCCCATATTTTATAGAATTTAAAATAATTTATTTTAATTGAGTTAAGTGTGATACTCATAATTTACTAAAGTTGTCTATTTTAGGACAGCCAGAAAGCCTGTTTTATAATATTAACTAATCAAGCTACTGTTAGCCCAATTATGTACGAGAAATTAACAAGCTACTATTTCAGTATGTAGTCCTAAAAATTATTTTAGCACTTTTATCTGCATCATGGACAGTGTTTCTCACTTTTGCAGTATTTACTGGAGTAAGTTTTCGTTTTTGAAACTGATGGTCTAGTCCCACTTACAACAGCTAATTCATTCATTCATTCAGAACCAGATATTGTATTTTCATTTGGTTTGAACGTTTCTTTTCACACAAACACAAATTGCAAAACATACGTCCACTGTGACATATAATGTCAAATATTAAATTGACTTTTTCATTTAGTCATTTTAACCAGCAAATTATGCATGGGAAACGTCTCAAATTGTTTTTGGAGATGCTGAATAAAGTACTGTAAGTGTACTGTATAATGTGTAACTGTAAGTAAACTAATTACAATACTTCATTAAATCTGCCAAGAATCCCTAATGCTGTAATATCTGTTTAATCTGTAATCAGAAGATGTGGTCAAAAAAAGTCAAGACACTCCAGTAATATTTCCTGTCAATTTGCAACAGGAGTGCTCCTGATATTCAATTCAACAATACTTAAAGAATTGTGTAACAATTACATGCACTATGATGCACTGTAATAATCTTGGTTGGTATGTATTTCTGTAATGCAAAAATAAAGAGCATCTTGCAGTATTACTATTTTTGCCTAAATAAACTTAAGGCTGAACTGACAGTTGACCTTTGTAGATTAGGGTAAACTTGCCATGCCATTTATTCAGTTTGTTCCTCTCGTACTAAGGCAAGACACCACATGTTAAACATTTTAAACAACTAATAGATATATATTTTCTGTTTATCAATGTGCATTAATACTGTAGTACATTAAGACAAATGTTTGTGTTGCAAGTTTTCTGAAATGTTTCAATATTCAAATGATGCATTATTCAATTAAATATGCACTCATTTCCAAATATTTCCAAAATATGAATCCGAACTTTGGATAAAGCCAGGTTTCTAAATTCATTTTGTTGACATATTAAAGTTAAAGGTTTTTAAAGAGGGGTTTTAGATATCTCTTTTTCATTGCTCTAAAACTACTGTAATAAAATGTTATAAGAATCGGGCAAATGGTACTATGTATGAACAAACCCCTCTGTTAAAACCTGCAGAATAAAATTGGAAGGTTTGATGTATGGAAGTTCTACTGAAATGGAGATGTCTGGGTCATTTTGAGAAAATGGGCTTTAAAAATATGTATTGTAATTGAAATCTACACACATGAATAGATAAGGTGTAATAAAATAACACTTAAAGTGTATTTTGAATGTTTTGTTCCAACTAGTCTGAAATAAGACATGTTATGGGAGCAAAATCTAAAAAATGATCAGTGCTGGAAAAAAACAATGTATTGCCTTAGGGTTTAATAAAATGATACTGTATTACATTAAGACAAATGTTTGTGTTGCAGGTTTTCTGAAATGTTTCAATATTCAAATGATGCATTATTCAATTAGATATACACTCATTTCCAGATATTTCCAAAACATGAATCCGAACTTTGGGTACAGCCAGGTTTCTAAATTCATTTTGTTGACATATTAAAGTTAAAGGTTTTTAAAGAGGGGTTTTAGATATCTCTTTTTCATCACTCTAAAAATACTGTAATAAAATGTTATACGAATCAGGCAAATGGTACTATGTATGAACAAACCCCTCTGTTAAAACCTGCAGAATGAAATTGGAAGGTTTGATGTATGGAAGTTCTACTGAAATGGAGATGTCTGGCTCATTTTGAGAAAATGGGCTTTAAAAATATGTATTGTAATTGTAATTGAAATCTACAGACACAAATACATAAGGTGTAATAAAATAACACTTAAAGTGTATTTTGGATGTTTTGTTTCCACTAGTCTGAAATAAGACATGTAATGAGAGCAAAATAACAAAAATGATCAGTGCTGGAAAAAAAACAATAGTTGCTTGTAATGTATTGCCTTAGGGTTTGATAAAATGATGGACAGAGCTAAAGGTAAGTACATGAAAAGTGCATTGAGCTGTGAGAAGATATTAATTTAACTTTGGTTTCTGTAAAATGAAATCACTATCAAGAAAAAACCCACATGTGCTCAATTTTCAATCTTTGTGAACCTTCTATGAATACCTGTGATGCTCTTTTCTTTAGATTTTATTGTGATGGCGTCAGGCATGGGAGAGCAAGCACATGGCAGCATGGCCTACAGCAATGAGAGCGACGCAGCCATTGACATGACCACCAGTGAGAAGGTAACACACTGGGACATCTTTACTAATAAGTAACTGCACTAGTTGTTGCTGTGACATTTGCCAATTTGACGTTGATTGCATTTCTCCATCAGGTGGTGGAATTGCTAAATCAGGCGGCCCTCATTTCTACAGAGGAAAAGCTTATTGTTCTCAAACAGGTTTGAAATGCTTTTCATATTGTCGTAAACATAAAAATCAAATGTTTAATTTTCATGATTGTTGTTCTGTTCTCTATCTTTTTTTATTATTAGGTGCAGGAGTTGATTATCAACAAGGACCCTTCATTGCTCGATAATTTTCTGGATGTGAGTGCAGTCTGTACAATCTTCACCAGCTTGTGTATGTAGGTAAATTAGCCAACACAGACATTAAATTCACACTTTCTGCTTTCATCCATTCTCAACAGGAAATCATCGCATTTCAGACTGATAAGTCAATTGAGGTGCGAAAGTTTGTCATCGGATTCATAGAGGAGGCATGGTGAGTACTGACTGACCTTAGATACAAGTCTGTTCATCTCAAATGGTCTAAAAATTGTAAAATTGGTTAGAATCTCAAACTCAAAATTGTTACATCAAAATGCTACCATAGTGGACTTACACTGCCATTCAGAAGCTTGGAATCAGTAAGATTTTTAGTGTTTTTTTTTTTAGAGAAGTTTCTTATGCTCATCAAGGCTGTGTTTATTTGGTCAAAACACAGAAAAAAATGTAATATTGTGAAATATTATTCTGATGTAAAATAAAGTTTTTCTATTTTAATATACATTAAAAATGTACTTTATTCCTGTGATCAAAGCTGAATTTTCAGCATCATCACTCCAGTCTTCAGTGTCACATGATCCTTTAGAATCATTCTAATATGCTGATTTATTATCAATGTTGAAACAGTTGTGCTGTATATTTTTTGGACCCTGCGATATTTTTTTTTTTTTTCAGGATTCTTTGATACATAAAAAGTTAAAAAGAACAGCATTTATTCAAAATAGAAGTCTTTTGAACAGTAGTGTATATTGTTGGAAAAGTTTGTGGTTAGTAAATTTTTATTCTTTCTTTTTAAGAAATTAATACTTTTATTCAGCAAGGAAGTGTTAAACATCAGAAAGTGCTAGCAAAGACTTATATTGTTAGAAAAGATTTCTATTTTAAATAAATGCTGTTCTTTTTAATTTTTTATTCATCAAAGAATCCTGAAAAAAGAATCACAGGTTTCAAAGAAATATTTGGCATCACAACTGTTTCCATTGATAATAAATCAGCATATTAGAATGATTTCTGAAGGATCATGTGACACTTAAGACTGGAGTAACAGCTGATGAAAACTCAGCTTTGCATTACAGGAATAAATTATATATTTATAAAGTATATTAAAATAGAAAACATTATTTTATATTGTAACATTTCAAAATATTACTATTTTTTTTTCTGTATTTTTAAATAATTAAATAAATGCAGCCTTGACGAGCATAAGAGACTTCTTTAAAAACAGTACAAGTCTTACCGATTCCAAACTTTTAAACTGCAATTTCAGCTTCCTGTCTGATACTCCCATCAGAGATCGAAATTAAAAAAATGTAATTCTATGCACCCATTTAAAAAAATAAAATGTAAAATTAATAATAATATTAATATAAGTCTCAATCTGGAAATGTTCTGCTTGTGCACTCAAACCCATCACATTACAAAAGTGAAAAAATTAAATGAAATTAGTTTTAAGCCAAGACACAAAGACAGTTGCTGTGAACCAAGTTGCTTTGAACCAAGTAATATAAAAAAAAAAAACAAATATGGTTTTGCAATGCAAAACATAGAGATAATCATTAAAAATTAATTAAAATGATCAAATAACCTCCATTAGACCACTTGAGAGAGTCTGACTCATACAGGACTTTGACTTTTTTTTAAGTCCAATACTTCATTTACCTATCCTGACCAGTCCCTAAAAAGTCGCTTCTCGCTCATTCAGTAAAAGAGACAGTGAGCTTCTGCTGAGGCTGATTGCCAACCTGAACATGCTGATGAGAGATGAGAGTGTGAATGTGGTGAAGAAGGCCATTCTGACGCTCACTCAGCTATACAAAGTGGCTTTACAGGTATCATTCGTTTTCACTTACATATGTAGTATTCATTATTTGCCTGTGCTGATATTTTTAAGTGTTTAACATGTTCTGTATTTGTTCTTATAGTGGCTGGTGCGCACTAAGAGTGTCTCGGACATGCAGGAGGCATGCTGGGATATGGTGACCCAGATGAAAGAAGATGTTCTTGCATTATTGGATTCAGATAACGATGGAGTTCGCACTCACGCCATCAAATTCACAGAGTCCCTCATCATCACTCTGTCACCACGAACACCTGACTCCGACACACCCAAGAAACAGGAGGGAGACATCAGCTTGGACAAAATCCCCAAAGACCACACATATATTCGATATGGTAAGAGCCGAATCATATTTTCGAACACGATTTTTTAAATATGATTATTGATTTAATTAAATGTATACACTACGTTTAATATAGTGCTGGGCAATGATTAATCGCAGTTAATCCCATCTAAAATAAAAGGTTTGGGTGTGCATAATATATGCGTCTGTGTTGTGTATATTTATTATGTATATATAAATGCACACACGTGTATATGTTTAAGGAAAATATGTTATGTTTACATATTAAATATATTTTTATATAATATAAATTATATGAATTAAATATATACATGTAAATACATTTTCAAAATATATACTGTATATGGGTTCTTATATGTACATAATAAATATACACAGTACACACACATATTATGTACACAAAAACATTTGTTTTGGATGCGATTAATCGTGATTAATGGTTGCCCAGCACTAGTTAAATAGTAAACTAAGATTTTTCTTTTTTTAATTTTGCACTTAAATATCGCAATAATATTTGTTTCAGATTTTGTTTAATATTTTTGTTTAGTAGTAGCAATAATAATAATAATAATAATAATAATTTTTAGTGTGGGACAACGATTAATTGCAATTAATCACATGCAAAATAAACATTTTTGTTTATTTAATATGTGTACGTTTACTATTTATGTGTGTGTGTATATATATTTATATATATATATGTATGTATATATATATAAAGACAAATACAGTATATATTTTGATTAAATATTTTATCAATTATTACATATATTTTGCATGTATATATTTATATTCAAATAATTTATATTACATATATATATATATATATATATATAATAAATTTAATATATAAACATAACATATTTTTCTTAAATATATATACATGCATATGTGTAATATGTATACAAAAACTTTTATTTTGGATGTGATTAATCGCGATTATTCGTCTCCTATATATATATATATATATATATATATATATATATAATTTAATATATAAACATAACATATTTTTCTTAAATATATATACATGCATATGTGTAATATGTGTACAAAAACTTTTATTTTGGATGTGATTAATCGCGATTATTCGTCTCCCAGCACTACTACTGTTAATTTTATTTAATAGTCATACTGATATATAATCACACAAATTTTGGCCAAGTTGTGTAGCCAAGCATAGCAAACCTAGTTTGTTTTTTTTCATCAGAAAAATCACAGAT
Organism: Cirrhinus mrigala; assembly: GCA_036247105.1. NCBI lineage: Eukaryota > Metazoa > Chordata > Actinopteri > Cypriniformes > Cyprinidae > Cirrhinus > Cirrhinus mrigala. The sequence continues at coordinate 13,178,774 of CM070011.1, forward strand.
TATTATACCCCAAAGTGTACTGGCCTAATTTCAAAACTTGTAAACATATTTTTAAAAATTTTTACATTAATTTTTTATTTTTGCTTCCCTTTTCTTTTCTCCTCGTCTTCCTCTCGTCCTCCTGTCCTGCTTTAAGACACCTTATGTGAGGAGGGTAAGTCGGCTCTGGAGCAGCTATTAAAGTTCATGGTGCATCCTGCCATTTCCAGCATTAATCTCACCACTGCACTGGGATCACTGGCTACGCTGGCCAGACAGCGGCCCATGTTCATGTCTGAGGTGGTGCAGGCCTATGAGACGCTACATGGTGAGATCCGTCCCCTCAGATTATTCAAAGCCTATCACAAATCTACCAGTTTCTTTTGTTTTTAATCTGTTTTGTTGTGCTCCCCAGCTAACCTGCCCCCGACTCTGGCTAAGTCTCAAGTGAGCAGTGTGCGCAAGAACCTGAAGCTGCATTTGGTCTCTGTGCTGAAGCACCCCAGCAGTGTAGACTTCCAGGGCCAGATTTCCACTCTGCTGCTGGACCTCGGCATGTCTCAGAGCGAGATCACCCGCTGCACGCCAGCCATCGTACAGCCTCGTAAGAGACTCCACCATGAGCCCTATGTCGAGGGCAAGAGGATTAAAATGGGTGAGTTGCTGTTGTAATGAGCTTGTTGGATCATTGTTGTGGGTCGGTTGTTGGCATTGATTGATTAAAAAGAAGAGGAAAAAAGCCTTGTTTGTGCTTACAGAGGCCCCTCTAGTGGAGGATGATGAGGATAAGGAGGAACCAGCTCCAGTCGTCACGCCAAAACCATCCTCCTCCGTTGGCACCCAGTCAGCCATTGATCTCACAGCTGAGTTCCTGTTGCCTCTGCTGAGCCCAGACAATGTGGCCAACCTGGTGCGTACTATGGCTAATTTAAGCAATAAATTGTTTTTATCATATTTTGAAAGTTAAATAAATGATTGTAAATTAATTATAAAAAATGAAGACAACAATATTTATACAAATTCAGAGTACTTTAAAATTTAAAAATAAATATTTAATAGTTATAATATTGTAATTTACACTACAAGTTACAATGCTAATATTTCTCAAATCACTTTTAAAAAGCCTCAAGCTTTATTTTGGTGGAAAACTGCAGGGAAATCTTTAAAGGGGTCATATGATGTTGCTAAAAAGAACATTATTTTGTGTATTTGGTGTAATGTGTTTACGTGGTTTGAGGTTTAAAAAAAACTCATTATTTTCCACATAATGTACATTATTGTTGCTCCACTCTGCCCCGCCTTTCTGAAACGCATCGATTTTTACAAAGCTCATCGTTCTGAAAAGCGCGATGTGCTCTAATTATCCAGCGTTGTGATTGGGCAAATACCTCAAGCGTGTGACGAAAATGTTGCCTTTTATCTTGTTGTGATGCCGTGTCCCAATGTGACGAGACAAAAACAATAAAACCCATTATAAATGAGGCATTTGTTGCATCCAGTGAGAACATAAATACTGATTATAATGACTCGTACTGTTGCGTTGCGTCGTGCCGTGTCTCGCCATGTAAACATAGAACCATGTCTGTGTTTGTGATTGTAGAAATGACAATCAACAAGCACTACACTGCTCAAAACTCACATATGAATAGCCAGAAGCATATTCTTTAAATAAGAAAACATACTTATAGGCTGTGAGTCAGAAAAGCCAGACTGTCCTTGCAAAGTTGGAATTGCCCCACTTTACAGTGTGCACAGCTACTCTCCCAGGTTCAGGAAACAGTCTTCCGTAAAATGCGCTGCACATACTCGAATATTTTGTTGTACTGTTCTGGAAGAGTGTTGTAAATATAACATAACCAGTTGTGTACTCATTTGGAAGGCCAAACGAAGTAGTTTCGCTTTTGCAACGAAACACACAGCGTCTCCACAACATGGCGGCTGCAACAATACCACAGCGAAGTTACATCTTCTTTCTTTGCATATACATTTGGGCGGTGTTATGCAAATATTCCCACACCGTGACGTAGACATGTTTTTTTTTTTTTTTGGTTTAGTGATAGCTGCTCATGAGTCCCTTGTTTCGATGCATTAATAGCTGGGGGGTGAAAACTTTTTGAATTTCAAAATCAGGGTAAATTGAAAATATTTCATTCTGTTTACAGAAGTTTACACCCCAGGCTCCTAGTGCGTCATGTTTCCTTCTGGAGCACCAGTGAGCGTTTAAACCTTCTGTAATAGTTGCACATGAGTCCCTCAGTTGTCCTCATTGTGAAAAGATGCATCTCAGAATCATACAGTCATTGTTGGAAAGGGTTCAAATACACAAAAATGCTGAAAAACAAATATTTTGTAAGACCTGAAGGATTTTTCTAAAAAACAGCAGGCAGTTTAACTGTTCAGCACAAACCAGGAACTCATGAATGACTATCACTAAACAAAAAAAAAAAAAAAAACACAGCTGTGGATCATTTAGGTGACAACACAGTATTAAGAATCAAGTGTATGTAAACTTTTGAACAGGGTCATTTTTATTAATTCAACTGTTATTTTCTGTTGTGGGCTATATGTAAACATCAATTATTAACATTTATTCAGATTCTGCAAGGTGTATGCAAACTTTTGACTTCAACTGTATGTGGGTTATATTTAATATTTTGTCTCAATGCAGGTGCTCATCAGTATGGTTTACCTGCCTGAAGTGATGCCAGCCTCGTTCCAAGCCACATACACACCTGTAGAATCGGCTGGTACTGATGCCCAGATCAAACATTTAGCCAGGCTAATGGCCACACAGATGACTGCAGCTGGACTGGGACCAGGTGAAGTGATCATTATTTAAAGCAAGGAGAGATAAACTTCTTTTTGTTACCTGGCAGCACAGCTGGAAAGAAGGTGAAGGTTTTTGTGTGTAGTGTGGCTTTACATGTTGGACATAATCTCCTCCCTCTCTTTCTAAACAGGGCTGGAGCTGTGTAAGGCTCGAGATGAGGAGGTGAAGGAGGAAGATGGTGGAGCAGGCGAGTCCAGCTCTAAAGACCCTCTAATCATCCGCAAGCTATCTGCTGTGTCCCTGGGTCAAGCCATCTCAGTGGTAGGGGCGCCAGCGGCCTACAAGAGCCCCGTCACCGAAGAGGCACCTCAGATCAAGAAGCTTCCAGAACCTATACTGCCCACTACACAGCCCAAGTAAGAGTACAACATACACACAAAGAGTTATAAATACAGAAATAAATATTAGCTACCCCTAATGGGTATTTGTGTGTTGTTTCTAGTTTTAATCATCTAGTTTGATTGATTGTCTCTCTTTTATCCTCCCCATCAACGCTCATTTAGAGCTCCTGGCACCAGTGGCAGAAAAAAAGTGTTCAAATTGGCTGACGTGGTGCAGCCGTTTTCAGAGGATCAGATCGCTAAACTCACCAACATGGCCATCAGGCGGATCCTCCAATCAGAAAAGGCCATTGCACAGAGTGGGATGTCCCACGTAAGTCTGCTTTTGAGTGCATGCTATCCCAGCCACTATATCCGTTCTACCAAGTCCACATCTCTGTTTTTATCTTTTCTCAGGTCCGTGTGAAGCTGCTTGCACGGTTGGTGACCCAGTTTGAGGGCGGGAAGAAAAATGACTTGCTGCATTTTATTTTGGAGGATATGCGGGGCAGAAGTGAGCTGGCCTTTTCTCTGCTGTACCACGAGTACAATGAATACCTGAGCCAGGAGCCCTCCGGCTCTCTGGACAGTTATGAGCACTGTCTGTTCACACTGTTGTCTGGCCTGCAGGAGAAACCTGAGCAGAGAGATGGGTGAGAATCATCTCATAACACTACAGATGACACATTCATGATGCACGATACAATCTCTGAACCTTTTTATCCTTTAATCTCTGATTACATGTGACCCTGGACCACAAAAACCAGTCATAAGGGTCAGTTTTATGAAATTTGGATTTATTCATCATCTGGATAAATAAGCTTTCCATTGATGTACGGTTTGTTAGGATAGGACAATATTTGGCTGAGATACAACTTTTTGAAAATCTGGAACCTGAGAGTGCAAAAAAATCTAAATATTGAGAAAATCATCTTTAAAGTTGTCCAAATGAAGTTCTCAGCAATGGATATTACTAATCAAAAGTTTTGATCTTTACGGATATTTTGTAAATTTACAAAATATCTTCATGGAACATCTTGAAGATCTTAATATCCTAATGATTTTGGAAATGAAAAATCAATAATTTTGACACATACAATGTATTGTTGGCTATTGCTACAAATATACCTGTGCTACTTATGACTGGTTTTGTGGTTGAGGCTCACGTATTTCATATTTCATTTATCACAGGCTTTTCACAAAGCTTGTGTTGGAGGCTCCGGTCATTACAGACTCTGCACTGGAGGTGATTCAACGCTACTGTGAGGACGAGGTCAGCCACACTACTATACTTAACCCCATTATAAGTTTCTGATGCCATCATTTATAGTTTTTTTTCTGTGTCATCGTCTGCATGTACATTTACATATTTAATCATCTTGTAAGAAACTCTAATGTTCCTTATTTGTCTTTCAGTCACGTGTTTACCTGGGGATGTCCACATTAAAGGAGCTCATCCTCAAACGCCCCTCCAGACAGTACCAGTACCTCAATGTCCTTCTGAACCTCAGCTCTCATGAAAAAGAAAAGGTTAACCTCTAATCATCTGTCATTCATTGTTTCATGTATTCATTTCATAGTAGTATAATAACAATTCCCACTGATGTTCAGGTGCGGTCCACTGCTCTCAGCTTCATCAAGCGCATGTATGAGAAGGAACATCTGAAGGACTGTATTGAGAAGTTCGCTCTCACCTACATGCAGTTTCTGGTTCACCCAAACCCACCTTCTCTTCTGTTTGGAGCAGGAGAGGATACAGGTTCAAAGACTTTTCCTAGTCTTCAGATCTATTCCAATTTTTTAATATAATCAAGAAGGTTCATAGGCTAGGTGCTCATACTTGTGTATTAAAGGAGAAGTTCACTTCCAGAATAAAACTTTACAGGTAATTTACTCACCCCTATGTCATCCAAGATGTTCATGTCTTTCTTTCCTCAGTCAGAAATTGTTTTTTGAGGAAAACACTTCAGGATTTCTCTCCATATAGTGGATGTCAAAGTGACCTTTTCCTTTAAATTACCTTCATATAGAAAGAAACTTGATTGTTACTATGATTAAGTAGTGTTAAATGAAGTCAGTGGTGTACTGTGCTCTAAAAAATTATTGACTTTGTTCATTCCTGTTGTGTCTTCAGAGGTGGCAGCTCCCTGGACAGAGGAGACGGTGCGGCAGTGCCTTTACCTCTATCTCTCCCTCCTGCCCCTCAACCATCGTCTGGTGCATGAGCTGGCTGCTGTCTACACTGAGGCCATTGCTGACATCAAACGCAGTGTGCTTAGGGTCATCGAACAGCCTGTAAGTCCTTCTCATTCAAAACTGGATGAGAAGTTTTATATATATATATATATATATATATATATATATATATATATATATATATATATATATATATATATATATATATTTCATTTTACTACCATGCTGACTTGATGTTTTTTTCTTTCTTTTTTTTTTTTTTTGAGTTTTATCTGTTTGTGTATGTTTCATGTGTATTAAAATAGCATGCACACTGAATTAAATTTGCCTTTATTGCCATTATTTGCCTTGTTGCCTGTTTTTTTAGAGAAAAGGAACATTCTCATTTCTTGAGGGCATTTTGTTGGTTAAAAATTTGTGGACCTGTGGACAAAATGGGTCATTGTTTTTATTTAATTTTAAATACATATATGTAACACTGGACAACAAAACCAGTCATGAGTACCAGGGGTATACTTGTAGCAATAGCCAAGAATATGGGTCAAAATTATAGATTTTTCTTCTATGCCAAAAATCATTAGGATATTAAGTAAAGAGCATGTTCCATGAAGATATTTTGTAAATTCTACCATAAATATATCAAAACTTAATTTTTGATTAGTAATATGCATTGCTAAGAACTTAATTTGGGCAACTTTAATGGTGATTTTCTCAATATTTAGATTTTTTTTGTTTTTTTGTTTTTTTTTGCACCCTCAGGATCCAGATTTTCAAATAGTTGTATCTCGGCCAAATATTGTTCTGTCCTAACAAAGCATACGTCAATGGAAAGCTTATTTATTCAGATGATGTATAAATCTAATTTTTAAAAAATGCGCCTTATGACTGGTTTTGTGTTCCAGGGTCACATATATGTTAAAAGTTTTTGGCAGCATTTTAGGAGTGCACTACAGTGTTATTTTAGTAAAATTTATATACTATTGTAGTTGTTATTAATATTTTGATTTTGATTTATTTTTTAAATAAATGCTATATTTATTATTGTATTGTGAATTTTCATTTTAGTTTTATATGCTTCCTGCATTAAGCTATATTGATTTCAGTGGGTTTTTTTTTCCTATTTGAATTTAATTTCAGCTTTATTTCAGTTAGCAAAAATTTTTAATAGTTTTAATTTTAGTTAATAACATCATCGTATACTAACATAAAGCTAGTTTTACAGCTAACGGATTAAAACTTTTGATTTTTGATCATTTAAATTATTTAATTATTTTTTTTATATATAGATAAGAGGAATGGGAATGAGCTCTCCTGACCTGCTACTCTTGGTGGAGAACTGTCCTAAAGGAGCAGAGACGCTGGTCACTCGCTGTCTGCACATACTCACTGATAAAGGTGTGTGTGTGGGTGAGAGAAAGAGTGAATGTGTCTGTATTTGCACCTCTGTTTGGTAAATGTTGCTCTTTGTGGATTGTTTTGTGTTCACAGTGCCACCATCTCCTGAGCTGGTGGAGAGGGTGAGGGATCTTTATCATAAGCGAGTACCAGATGTTCGTTTCCTCATTCCAGTCATCAATGGCCTGGAGAAGGTTAGTCTCATCTCATCTGTCCTCCTTCAAGGTGTTCTTGTCTGTTTTCATTCTCAGTTTGCACTAGTTAAGAGCTGTTGTTAAACAAGTGAAGTGCTTTACACCTGATAAAAACAATAACACGTGGCCTTAAATGGAGTTTTAAACAGCTCTGAACTAGGATTGAAATTTGTAATGATTAATATCTCCAAATTAATGTGGAAACAACAATTTTTTTTTTTTTTTTTTTTCCACTTATTTGTTATAGAAGGCGTAATTAGATCCAGTTAACATGACAGTAAAATTGAAAGCAAGGCCTAAACTGCAAATTACTTTTTGCAGTGAATTGCTGTGTTAATTATATTAATTATTTTTAACACATCTTAGATTTTTGCCCATGATTTAAAATTTGCACTGGCTTGATTAAGTGCAGCTAAAAGGCAGATTTAAAGTAGGAAGGGGCTCTGGAGACTGCTTTTGTAATGGTGTTTTGATTGTGTTGAACAGAATGAGGTGATCCAGGCTCTACCCAAACTCATCAAACTCAATCCCATCGTGGTGAAGGAGGTGTTCAACAGACTGCTGGGCACTCAACACAGTAATACCTCCGTATTTTCTTTGTGCATGTGTGGTGCTACTGATAAAAAAAATTACATGGCTTTTAGCTTATATTATGTATTATATGTTTGGCAAAAGTTCTTTCTAGAATGGTGTCATTTAAATCTCAAGTTTTGCTCTAGATCACTAGAATTCTAGTGAACTTAAAGGTTTGCCTGTTCTGTAGGTGAGGGCAGTTCCTCCATGTCTCCACTCACTCCTGGAGAGCTCCTCATCGCCCTACACAACATTGACTCCTCCAAGTGTGACATGAAGTCAATCATCAAAGGTATCATCTCGTATTCATTATATCCCTGCACATAAATCCACACTTTTGCATCTTTTTCTTTCAGCAAAATTAGTTAAAGGATTAGTTCACTTCTAGATAATGTACTCACCCCCATGTCATCCAAGATGTTCATGTCTTTATTTCTTCAGTCGAAAAGAAATTAAGGTTTTTGAGGAAAACATTCAAGGATTTTTCTCAATATAGTGGTCTTCAATGGTGGCCAAAGGGTTGAAAGTCCAAATTACAGTGTCAGTGCAGCTTCAAAGGGCTCTACACGATTCCAGCCAAGGAATAAGTGTCTTATCTAGCGAAACAATTGGAAATTTTCTAAAAAAACAAAACGTAAAATTATATACTTTTTAACCTCTTCCATTAGCTCTGCGATACACGTGTATCTTCAGGCATTACGTAATTGGAAAAGTCATGCGCAGTTAATTCTGAAAGGTAGGGTAGGGTGAAAAACCCAGTGTCATTTTTTTCCTTTGTAAAAGGCGCTTGACTTTCCATGTACGTTCAATTTGTAAACACTGGGTCGGCAGCAGTGTTGGGGAAAGTTACTTTTAAAAGTAATGCATTACAATTTTGCGTTACTCCCTGAAAAAGTAACTAATTACACTCTCTGTGGAGTGACGAGCCTATTTACGTTAGCCGCATTTAGCTGCTAAACTTGCTAACTAGCATGTTATTAGGAAAGGCGATCACAAAGATTAATAAAAAAAAAAAAACCTTATACACACTTCTGTTGTAAGTGAAGCTGGATCACAAATGATTCCCATGAACATAGACAGATATATGTAGATCGGGAGGCGCATTCCCTTCACAAACGTAATCTTCATAAACTGCATCTTCAGTGGCTCAGATGTCAGGAGTAAATGACGACCACTATGTTCATTATTACATCCAGCAACACAACACCTCAATCGCTCAATCTGAGATATTCTTGTGTAACTTACATCCCTGCTCAGGCATCGAAACAATAGAGGTTACTGGACTGTTACAGCTGATTTAAGGCGGGTCTGAGGTGAGACGCTCATGTCGATCAATATCGTGGGAGCGGCCTCTCACACCGATAGGCATCTGAGAATGGCTCGATTTGAAAAAGGGGATATTATTTTTACAGATTAATTAAAAACCACTGCATGGATTTTTATCATTATAGGGTAGATTTGTACATACACTGCCAACACACATTAATGTTCAAACAACATGTAACAGTGAACTTTGCATCCGATGACCTCTTTAAGGCTAATTTTGCGGCGTTTATAATCCTTTTGATGGGTTGCGTCAAAGAGCTGTAAAACCGGTATTACACTCCATAACGTTATACGAATGAATCGCGTTTGTGCGTACACTTTCTCTTGATCCATGAACATATCTCTGCCAATATACGCAATCTCCCAGTCTGAAGTGTCTGTCATAGCAAATCAACACACGCTGTCATGAATAATTAGCAGAAGCGTCTTCTCATAGGATAAGAACACGCAGGCTCATGAATAATTATGAGACACCAACGCGTCATTGAAGTACACATCAAACTGTGACGTCAACACAAGACGATTTTAAATTTAGATTTTAAACCTGGAAGATGAAAATAGTGCAAAAAAGCTCAAAATTAACCAGTTTTCTCCAATAATTAAAATGAACAGATGCTAACATTGTCATCTATGATGTGCAACGCAAACACCTCTGCCAAAATCTCAGAAAAAGTAGTCCAGGGTTTCATGAACCTTTAAAGTCCACTATCCTGGAATATTTTCCTCTTGTTTTATTAGTTGAATGTAGTGTAGTTTATATGAAATTTAGTATATTCATTATTAAAATTTAAATGGCTCCAATGTGATAACTCTTTCATTGCCCCTATTGTTTTTCTTGTTTTTCTTTTTAATGTTTTTTTCTCACTTTCCATATTGTTTTCTTTTTAGCCACTAACCTGTGTTTTGGGGAGAAAAATGTGTACACATCTGAGGTGCTGGCTGTGGTGATGCAGCAGTTGATGGAGCAGACCCCTCTTCCCATACTGCTGATGCGTACGGTCATCCAGTCTCTCACTATGTACCCGCGCCTGGCTGGTTTTGTCATGAACATCCTAGCCCGACTCATTCTCAAACAGGTCAGCACTGAGCCCATTATGCTCATTATCGCCACAGTTTTCGTACACAATCTTGTCATACTCATTTCGCATTATAATCTTTTGCTGATTTACTGATTGGCTGTTGATTGATTGTACAGGTGTGGAAGTATCCTAAAGTGTGGGAGGGCTTTGTAAAGTGCTGCCAGCGCACCAAACCCCAGTCCTACAACGTTCTCCTCCAGCTGCCTCCACCACAACTGGCTAGTGTGTTTGAGCGCTGCCCAGAGATGAGGGACCCCCTCCTACAGCACGTTCACTCCTTCACCCCTCACCAAGTGCGTATCACAGATGTTGCAGGTTTTATCCTGAGTGGGTGTTATCTGGGAAATGAATGGTCAGTGAGACCTGTGTATCTGTATATAGTGTGTACACTGGTGTTATTGTTACAGGGGATGTGACACACACTGTTTCTGACATTGTCATGTTAATCTTGAGTACCATAGAGTAGTATTGCATCCTTCATATCTCCAAAGAGTCTTTAGTTTTATCAGATTTATAAAAGGTAGACACAGCTTTATGCTTTTCTCTGAAATCAGTCAAGCTCCTCGAGGCAGTCACAAGCATGCAGAGCTTTTGCGTAGCTAACATCTGCAAGCTGTGACATATACATACATATACAAAAAAAAAAAAAAAAAAAAACTTTATTGAGCTTTTGCTCTGGTGGATGTATGTATGCGTGTGCCCTTCCTGGAGAATACAAGGAATTATGCCATTTATGATGTCATTCATGGCCATACTGAAATAAAGTCCAAATATTACAGAAAATGAGAAATTTACTCCACCCCAAAATGAAAATTTTGTCATTAATCACTTTACCCCCATGTTGTTCCAAACCCGTGAAAGCTTTGTTTGTCTTCGGAACACAATTTAAGATATTTTGGATGAAAACCGGGAGGCTTGAGACTGTCCCATTGACTGCCAAGTAAATACCACTGTCAAGACCCAGAAAAGTATGTCCATCTGCCATCAGTGTTTCAATCTGAATTTTTTTTGAAGCTCCGAGAATATTTTTTGTACGCAAAGAAAATAAAAATAATGACTTTATTCAACAGTTCGTCTCATCTGCGTCACCGCACTGTGTGGTGGGGCTGACACAGAACAGCGTACACAGTTTACTTCGGATATTCTCCAAAATGGCGCTACAGTTGCGCAGATGAGAGGAATTGTTGAATAAAGTCCTTATTATTATTTTTTTTGCGTACAAAAAGTTTTCTCGTCACTTCATAAAATTCAGATTGAACCATTGATGGCAGATGGACTATTTTGACGATGCCTTTCATACTTTTCTGGGTCTTGACAGTGGTGTTTACGTGGCAGTCAATGGGACAGTCTCAAGCCTGCTGGTTTTCATCCAAAATATCTTTTTTATTTTTTATAATTGTGTTCCAAAGGCGAACAAAGCTTTTACAGGTTTGGAACGACATAGAGGTAAGTGAAATATGAAGTGAAATATAAAAATAAAAGCTATTAAAAAATTTAAATTATTAATTTGTATTAATATTATAGCATCTAATATCCATTTATAAATGTTAATATGTTAACAAAAAGCATAAGGTGACTAAAACTTTAACTAAAATTAAGTTGGAAAAAAAACATTAATATAATATTTATAAATAATAATAAAAAAATTTCCCTGAATTGTAATTTTTTCCCAGAATTGGGTAATATAAACTCATAATTACAAGTTATAAAGTCAGAATTGTGAGATATAAACTTGAAATTCTGAGAACATATCAAACTTTTTTCTCCTCAGAATTGGACTTTATAATTCGCAATTGTTTTCATCTCACAATTCTGACTTTGTGAGTTTATATCACGCAGGTCAGAGAAAATATGTTGAATGGTGATTTTTTTTTTTTTTTTCTCACAATTCTGTCTTTTTCTCGCAATTGTAAATTTACATCATGCGATTGTATAAAATTTTTAATTGAGTTTTTATCTCACAATTCTTATTTTATTTCTTGCAATTCTGAATTTATATCACCCAATTCAACCCAGTTTTTTTTCACAATTCTTATTTTATTTATCACAATTGTAAATTTATATCATGCAATTCTAAACAAACAAGTTTGAATTGTGAGTTTTTCACACAATTCATACTTTATTTCTCCGAATTGTGAATTTATATCACGCAATTCTTAAAAAAAAAAAAAAAAATGTTGAATTGTGAGTTTTTATCTCACAATTATTGTCATGCAATGTAAAATGCATATGAATAGTTGGAAATAGTTTGTGTGTTAAGTGTTTTAGAGGAGAAAACTTGAACCTGTGGCCTGAGAACTTACCTGTTACACATTTTCACTTTAAAATTATTTTGATTTAAACGTGTTGTTTTATTGTTTCTGTAGCAAGCCCACATTCCAGCGTCTATAATGGCCGTTCTGGAGGCCAACACCAGGAAGCCAGAACCAGAACCAGAACCACAACCTGAACTTCATCATCCAGAAATAATAGAAGAGAGAGAGGTATGTTGCAATGAAACAGAAGTAGTGACAGATCTTTAACACATGGGGATTAAGAACACATGGAGCCCTGGGGCTATAGCAAACACAAGCGCCCCATTCATAGTAGCCTATCTAGTTGTCACAACATTGTTTGTTTGTTTTTTCCCCTTAAACCTCCAACACACAGAGATACAAGTATGCTTGCTAAATATTCTAGGCTACATCATTTTAAAAACATAAATTCATTAACATCACATATATGAGGCTAAAGCAAACAGGTTTGCTTAAACTAAAATTCAGCCCAGATGTTCTCCATAATTGTTTTGCTAATGAAGAACAGAAACACAGTCTTGATCAATCTCTACAAAATACCATGAACATTACGGAAATTAGTTTAACTTTGGGTAATCCACCAATAAAATGCTTTCTTGCCAACTTATATTTAAGGTGCCAGTACCAAAGCATATATCAATGCCTGCACCAGTACTGCAACCAGAACCTCCAGCCCCGACACCCGTAGTGTTTGCTGAACCACTACCACCAGCACCACCACAACAACAACAACAGATCCCAGCCACAAGGGAAGAAGTAGAAGAACCCATGGAGCAGGAAGAGACAGAACATGCTGCTCTGGAGATCACATCTGAAGCTGCATCGCAGGTAAAACATTTTTATCATCAATCATGCCATCAAGCAGACAAATACAGGAGTGAATAGCACTGGCTAACCAATGACTTTAACCTTGAGCAGATGGAGGTATTAGAGGAGGCATCACAGTCCAACGCAGAGACCATTTCAGAAAAGACAGACGAACCCATGGAAGAGTCAGCTGCGATGCCTGTGGATGTGGCTGACCAACCCAAAGATGAGTCTGAGGATGCGGTTCCAGAAGCAGGAGAAAGCATTGTGGACTGATACTGTGTGAAATAAGACTGAATGGATGCACTGACTTTAAAATGCTGTCTTTTTCTGTACTGCTTTGTTCAGTGTACTGTGTATCTGTAAGTTAGAAGTAAAAATAAAATGGAATATTTTGGTTAATTTCTTTAGAGGTTATGACTAGAAGTTAAAAATTAGTTTTTGTATGTGCCACAATGTTTTCATTTCTAGAATAAAATGCCATGTCCAACCAGTGAAAACGATTGCTTTCTGTATGTCAGTCTTTCATGATTATGATAATTTGACCATGTGTTGGGAAAAGTAACTTTTAAAAGTAATGCATTACAATATTGCGTTACTCCATAAAAAAAGTAACTAATTACGCTACTTAGTCACTTTTTATGGAAAGTAATACGTTACTTTTGAGTTACTTTTTAAATCTGGGCAGGGCATGCTTATTTGTTTTTAATATAAAAAGTTATATTTTTGTCAAATATAAAAGCCCTTTCACACCAAAAGCCTCAGGCTGAAGAAAGTCAGATGACGTCTGTATAGTAGAACAAAGAAGAGGAAAGTTCAACACTCTTCAGCAATAAAAAAAACAACAATATAGTTTATCTTGAGTAAACTTTGCTTATTAGTATGGTTGAAATAGATCATCGAAGGTCAGCAGCAAAGACTCTGGTTAATAAAATGGGATTAAACACATTATATTACATTATTTAAAATGTAATTATTTTTGTGAGTGAGATTAATTAATGCATGATCACATTTTTTCTAGAAATAAAGTAACATCTTACACCCGAGGAGAGCTTTCAATCGCTAAATGGGGGAAAAAAGTAACTGGTGTTACTTATTTGAAAAAGTATCTCAGATATGTGGCCCTGGACCACAAAACCAAACTTAAGTAGCACAGGTATATTTGTAGGAATAGCCAAAAATGCATTGTATGGGGCAAAATTAAATTTTTTTTCTTTTATGCCAAAAATCATTAGGATATTAAGTAAAGATCATGTTCCAGGAAGATATTTTGTCAATTTCTTACCAAAAATATGTCTAAACTTAATTTTTAATTAGTAATATGCATTGCTAAGAACTTCATTTAGACAACTTTAAAGGGGGGTCTTTTCAAAATGTTGATTTTTTTTTTTTTTTTTTTTTCACAACCTCAGATTCCAGATTTTCAAACTGTTGTATCTCAGCCAAAATATTCTCCTATCCTAACAATTTAAAAAAATTACCATCATGACTGGTTTTGTGGTCCAGGGTCACATATTTTCTTGTAAATTAAAAAGTAATGCGTAACTCTAGTTACTTGTGAAAAAAAAAAAAAAAAAAGTAATTGGTTAAGTAACTCACGTTACTTGTAATGCGTTACCCAAAACATTTTAACAGCGTCAGAATAAAGGCGCTGCCAGGCAACAAGTTTGTTGTAGTTACACCGCCGAGTCCATAGCAACGGAAGTGAGCTGCGGGAAATGCGCTGATGTCTGTGCTAAGCTGGTTTGATGTTAATGGAGATTTGGCATTGGAATAAAGTCTGAAAAATATACAGTTTTCATTAGTCTGCGATAGTCTGTAAGTTTTGCTAAAATGGAGATGACCGAGGAAGCGTTGAATAACGAGAGGCTGCAGGCTGCAGCGAACTTTAAAGCTTTCATGATGAAGAACAGCACAAAAACAAACCTCAACCTGTAAGTACATCGTAACATTAGCATCATCTAGTCACTAGTTTACAAAAGCTGTTACAATATGTAAAAATATGAGGATATTGCTTAACTTTGGAGGAAGAATGCACTAAACGTGTCTTAAATTTGTTACAAACATTGTGACAACTATCCCAGCCTCCCCTGTACACTTACACAAACGCAAACGCAAATGCCTAAATTTGAAGTGATACATGGAGTCCATCCATTAAAGGCAGTGTTTAGCAAAAAATGGTCATGGTTGACGTGTTGATACTGATGCTCCATTGAACCTCTTCATCCAGCTATGACCACCTCGTACGACTGTTAACCAAAGTTATGGATGAGCGTCCAGAGAACGCAGTCGATGTGATAGAGGACATGAGTCGTGATCTGAAAGGAGGTATTCTTAAGGAAAAGCAGGACACCTTACGGGACAGTCCGTCCTCATCCGCGGCTCTGTTACTGGCCGAGCAGCAGAAGGCGCTATTTACGCGGACGGCAGGTGATGAAGGTGATCATGAGGAAGATTTGGTAAGATTTGGTATGTTTTAGCAGTTAAACCAGTGTGAAATACTTAAATGCAACTTAATTTGATGTTTCTTTATCTAATGCTATCACATTTAGAGATGTTGGACTGACTTAAAGGGATGGTTTGTCCAAAAATGAAAATTCTGTCATCATTTACTCGCCTTCATGTCCTTCCAAACCCTTAAGACTTTGGTAACTCTTTAAAGCACAAATTAAAATATTTCAAGGAAACCTGTGAGATTTCTATCCCTCCATTTTAAAAAGTCCAGGTAACCAAAACTTACACTCTATAAATGCTGGGTTAAAAACAACCCAACTTGGGTTATTTGGCAAACCAACGCTGGGTAAATATTGGACAGAACACATGGTGGGTTATTTTGACCCAGCTGGTTGGGTTAAATGTTTTTACCAAACACACTGGGTTATTTTATTTAAGTCAACTATTGTTTTTTTAAAAAAAATTATATTGCTGGTTTAAAATGGACTGGAACTAATACAACACACACAGAATTACTAGAGGCAACAGCAATAATGAAAAGATGAACATTTATTATTAAGCAAGAACGCATGGACAAAATACAAGACAAATTAAATTTATTTGGGTGAATACAGCAGTTTACAATATTAAATACATTTAAACTCATTTAACAAGCATTTTAGACATAAAAGAGTAACATTCAAATATAGAATTTAATTTTAGTGTATTCAATTGTTCTCTGTAATCGCTTTTTACCGAAATAGCGCTAATTAAATCTGTTAATCTTAGCATAATCATATGTCTTCACAAGACTTGGATTAAACCACTCAATTCATATGGATAGAGGAAGGGATAGAGACCGCTTGAGTTTCATTAAAAATATCTTAATTTATGTTTTGAAAAGTGATAAAAGTCATATGGGTTTGGAACGACATGAGGCTGAGTGAAAGATCTTTGGGTTCAAATTTTTCTACTTCAGGACCACTGTATATGGCCAGTGTTGTGGTGACTCTAATGGGCAATTCAATACAATACAACAGTTTCTGTAATACATTCTGTGTCATTTCCAGGTGGAGTCTCCTCTACCGAATGTTGCAGAACTTGGGTTCTTCTTTGAGCAAGCTGGTGTGGGTCTGGGGAGAGAAGAGATGCAGAGAATCTTTCTGGCTTTGAAACAGCTGGTGGACTCACAGTGTCTCCTGCGCTGTCGATTCTGGGGAAAGATCCTCGGCACGCAGAGCAACTACCTGGTGGCTGAGGGGGAATTCAGAGAGGGTGAAGGAGAGGAGGATGAGGGGACAGAACAGACACATGAGGATGAGGAGAGGGAGGAAGAGCCACAGGAGGACAAGGATGAAACGGAGCTTGTGGAAGCTGTAAGTCACAAAATGGCAACTGAAGTAAATAAATCTACTTTCTGGAGTAAAGATAGTTGCTCGATGAAATTCTGCAGTTGTCATTTCAATAGGAGTCTGTACGATCTGGAGTTTTGCATGAGTGTTAAAGATTTCGCTCACTTTCAAGTTCACAGGAATTCACTGATTTAAAGGAATAGGTTACCCAAAAAATTACAATTCTGTCATTAATTACTCACCCTCATGTCATTCCAAATCCGTATGACCTTTGTTCATCGTCGTAACACAAATTAAGATATTTTTGATGAAATCCGAGAGCTTTCTGACCTTCCATCGACAGTAAGGTTCCTTCCACGTTCAAGGCTCAGAAAGGTACCAAGAACATAAACAAAATAGTCCATGTGACATCAGTGGTTCAACCGTGATTTTATAAAGCTACGAGAATACTTTTTGTGTGCAAAAAAGAACAAAAATAACTTTATTCAACAATTTCAAAATGGGGCCTAGGGTGACACATAGGTGAATTGTTGAATAAAGTATTTATTTTTGTTTTTTCACTCACTAAAAGTATTCTTGTAGCTTCATAAAATTACAGTTGAACCACTCATGCCACATGGAGTATTGTGTTGATGTTCTCGGTACCTTTCACGACCTTAAACGTGGAAGGACCCTTCCTGTCTATAGAAGGTCAGAAAGCTCTCAGATTTCATAAAAAATCTTAATTTGTGTTCTGAAGATGAACAAAGGTCTTACGGGTTTGCAATGACATGAGGGTAGGTAATTAATGACAGAATTTTCATTTTTGGGTGAACTATCCCTTTAAACAAAAGAAAGCTGCTTGATTTAAAAAAATGAAGTCTTTTTGCCTGCAAAATTCACATTGCCAACTTGAACATGAGAAAAATCTGCATAGGTAACTTTTTCCCCCTCATGCAAAACTCCCTTACACATTAATTCCTATTGTTCAAAATGTGACCGCACCTTAAGGGGAAAAAAATATAAATACAAATGTGCATTCAAACTTGACAAAAATTACTGAACTTTTCTTGCAGGCTGATCCTCCCCCCAAATCAACATACAAGCCACCTCCGCCAGTGCCAAAGGAAGAAAATCACACCGGTGTCAACAAATACACTTATTTTGTGTGTCAAGAGCCCGGCATGGCGTGGGTCAGATTGCCGATGGTCACCCCCGCTCAGATCACAGTTGCGCGGCAGATCCGCAGGTTCTTCACAGGCAGGCTTGATGCTCCGGTTGTAAGTTATCCTCCCTTTCCTGGCAATGAGGCCAACTACCTACGCGCCCAGATCGCACGAATCTCAGCAGGCACGCACGTCAGCCCTCTGGGATTCTACCAGTTTGGGGAGGATGAAGGTGAGGATGATGGACTGCGAGACAGCTTTGAGGAGAATCCTAACTTTGAGGGCATCCATGTTAATGAGATGGCTGAGTCTCTGAATCTGTGGGTCCATCATGTACAGCATATTCTTACACAGGTAAGAAACAGGTGGTTTACTGGGAATTCATCCACCCTAAAATGTCTGTGTGGATCATACTGTGTGTTGTGCGCACAAAAATTAACTGAATGTTTACATTTAGAAGTGATAATCTATAATTGTTTACTCACCCTCATGTCATTCCAAACCTGTATGACTTATGTCACACAAAAAAAAGATATTTTGAAGAATGTCAAAGAACATTCCTAAATATAACAAAAATATTACAAAAAATATGTAACAAAAAAGAAAATTCATACAGGTTTGGAATAGCATGAGGGTGAGTAAATAATGACAGAATATTCATTTTTGAGTGGACTATCACACACTAAAGCAAAGAATATGAATAATTTTTTGGTGAAAAATTTAACATGGTTTAGACGTTTGCACAGTACTGAATATGTGTGAATTTTAGGGCCGCTGTGTGTGGGTAAACGTAACTAAGAAGTCTGCGGATGACGTGGATGAAGATGCCGAGGAGGAAGAGAGGGAGGAGGAACCTGATGAGCCAGAGCCTGAAGTCGGGCCTCCTCTTTTGACGCCTCTGTCTGAGGATGCAAGTCAGTCACGCTACATCACATTTACATTAAATATCTCCAGCACAGTTTAAATGTTGAGCTCTAATATGATCTGTCCACAGAGATTAATGACACCCCTCCTTGGAGCTCCATGATCTCTTCTAACCTCATTCCTCAGTTTTCCATCGCTGTGCTGCGCTCCAACCTCTGGCCCGGAGCTTATGCTTATGCTAGTGGCAGGTAAGAACCTTGCTTTTCAAAATGTACCGTACTTTTTCAGCTGAGTAAAACCATTCCTTCGCTCCCACTCAGGAAGTTTGGAAACATATACATTGGTTGGGGGATGAAATATATTGGTGAGGCCTTCACCCCAACCACTCTTCCACCACCCCAAAATGAGTACCCCAGCGGGCCTGAGATCACAGAGGCCCTGGACCCCAGTGTGGAGGAAGAGCAAGCTTTGAAAGCTGCTCTGGAGGAGCAGACGGCAGCCCTAGAAGAGACAGAGGATCTGGAAGATGAAGAGGAGGAGGATGATTAAAACAAAAATAAACCTGCCTTAGAAGGTGTGTGGACGGTTGATGCTTAAGGTTTTGTATGTACAGTTCCTTAAGGAATCCACATCTAAACAAGCATATCTACATCACTGAAATTTTAATACTCAACAAAAATTGATGGGAATCAAATAATTTATTAGCTTTTTAAATCAGTTTAACATAACCGTTTTGATGAGTTAATGCATGCTTCCACTGCTAGCCTCCAAACATTATACTTCATTTTTTTTGTTACATTAAGCTTATTCTGCCATGCTTTTTTCCATGCTGAAGTTCCTGTATTGGTTCATGATTAGTCATAATCATCTGAACGTGTATGCAGATGAAACTGTCAACACGAAAAGCACTCAATTGCAAAAAATAATAACTTAATAAATCAGAAGCCTATTAATTAAATTCCTTTTAGATAACAAACAATATGACTTTCAATTATGAGCCTGTTTTCTGAGTATTGTAATATGTCAATGGAATAAACTCAGCTTGAGATTAGTTTAAAAAAAACTAAAACAGTTTCATTTCATGCTGGTTGCTCAAGTACAACCTATTACTATACATGATAAACAAATTGCACATTGAACCAGTCCACCTTCAGACTGAGTGGACAGAGGACTGATACATCCTCACATCCCAGAGTCCTGCAAAATACCTTACCATCATGCAGACTCACACTTCTCTGTGTTGGTACAAAAACCAAAGTAATTTAAAGGATTAGTTCACCCAAAAATGAAAGTTTTGTCATTAATTACTCACCCTCATGTCGTTCCAAACCTTCGGAACACAAATTAAGATATTTTGTGATGAAATCCGAGAGCTTTCTGACCCTGGATACACAGCGACGCAACTACCACGTTTAAGGCCCAGAAAGCTAGTAAACAAATTGATAAAACAGTCCATGTGACATCAGTGTTTCAACCACAGTTTTATCATGCGATGAGAATACTTTTTGTACACAAAGAAAACAAATATAACGACTTTATTCAATGATTTCTTCTCTCCTGGGACAGTCCGTCGCCATTATTGAGTGTACTCTGACACATACATGTTCATACCTCTGCTCATAAACAAAAAGTATTCTCGTAGCTTCATAAAATTATGGCTTACTACATTTCTGTGCCTTGACAATGGTAGGACCCTTGCTGTCTGTGGAGGGTCATCAAAAATATCTTAATTTGTGTTCTGAAGATGAACAAAGCTTAGAACGACATTAGGGGTGAGTAAGTAATGACACAATTTTCATTTTTGGGTGCACTATGCTTTTAAGCTTAATTTATTACCAGCTTTTGAATAAGCTTATTTCATTCAAGACCTTACTGAATTAAATTAGTTCTTGATTATTTCCTCCATCGAGGAAAACAAGAAGATAGCAATTAGGCCTGTTTCAGCTGATTCTAGCTGATCATCGCAGTTATACAATTTTGCATTCTAGAATTACTAATAAATACTACTAATAAATATTGACACATATAAGCCTTGTGACTTGGTGAGGAACAAATGAAAATAAAATGATCATTTACAACCATTAATAAAAGAATAATAAATAAAACAATTATGGAAGCGGCACACGCATGAACGTAAATGGTAACACAAAAAATAATCAGGGTTACATTTACAACAAAGGAATGTTGTGGTTAAAGCTTGTAATATAGATTCTGCCCAGTCTCATTCTAGAAGACTTCACAGTGTTCTGTGGGATAAAAGTTACAATTCTTTTAAGACAGTAGTATTTGGGAGAAAAAGTCCTAAGACAATAATGTGCATAATGTGCATGTGACCTTCCTTTTCACATATATGAATAAATAATAAACATGGCAAGGAAGGAATCGCTGTTAAGTGAGAGGAATGAGCTTGGAATCATGACTTCACATTAGCGAAGGTCATTCTCCTCATCCTGAATGGTCTTCTTGATTCTTAGTAACAAGGTGGTCTGCCACTGATCAAGCCTGGTGATGGAGTCAAATTCCCTTACCTAATGAAATAAAAGAATCCAGAATTTTGCATGGAGTAATCCATCAATGAACTACCACAGTTAAAATGTGTGCATTGCATTATGTAAAACCTGAAACAAAATACTAAGAGAACTTACTGCATCAGCGTATGCATCAATATTCTGCTCTTCATGTGCATTAAGGAGTTTCTGTTTAGTGTGAAAAGCAGAAACTTAAATTGTAATTGAATACTTTGTATAAAGTCTAACAAAATGTTCTGTACACCACTGTTCAAAAGTTTAGGGTTTGTCAGATTTATATATATAACGTATTTAACACTTTTATTCAGCAAGGAACCATTAAATTGATCAAAAGTAACAATAGACACTCACATTGTGTTACAAAATCTATTTCAACTTAATTTTGTTCTTTACAACTTTCTATTTATTAAAGAATACTGAAAAAAGTATCATGGTTTCCACAAAAATATAATGTAGCGCAATTGTTTTTAACACTGATAATAATATAAAATGTTTCTTAAGCAGCAAATCAGCATGTTAGAATGATTTTTAAAGGATCTTGTGACAGTGAAAACTGGAGTAATGGCTGCTGAAAATTCAGTTTTGCCATCATATATTATAATAATATTTCACAATAGTACTGTTTTTAACTTCATTTCTTATTTAAAAAAAGTCTTGCCAACTCCACCTCTTTTAGAAAGGCAACGTATAACATACAAAACAAAAAGACAATACATAGAGACAACCGAAACGGGCAATATGTCCACCTTCAATCTCAATGGATGCTGACCCAGAATCTGAGATCACAATTCCATTCTATATAAGAAACTTTAAGTAACTAAATGTATTGGAAAGAAAGTCTCCAACCTTAAGAAGTTTGCACTCTCTAGCATCTGAGAAGGCTGGATACATCTCTTCATACTTCTGTACAGCCAGCTATTGAATACAACAAAGGTTAAATAGTGAGAAAGCTGAAAGCTACATTATTATTCACTGTAAATATTTTCACATTGTGAAGAGTGTAAATCAGTCACCTTGCAGTTGAGCATATCCACACAGAAGTGACACAGTGCTGCTTTGAAGAAATGGTCCTTAGCACCATACCTCAACAAGGTAGTGTCCATAGAGTAAGTCCCAATCTGAGCAGAGACAACATGCCAATCAACGTCAGGATGAATGAGACAAACGAACACAGACGATTGAGTCACACAGACCTGCTCAAATATTTCAATGGCTTTCTGG
Organism: Cirrhinus mrigala; assembly: GCA_036247105.1. Lineage (NCBI taxonomy): Eukaryota > Metazoa > Chordata > Actinopteri > Cypriniformes > Cyprinidae > Cirrhinus > Cirrhinus mrigala. The sequence goes on from CM070011.1 coordinate 13,201,310, forward strand.
TACTGCTCCATCTGAGCCGCATAGGTTGCCACTTTGAGAAGACACTTGTTGGCTGCACTGAAGAGAGAAACAGAGAGAGAGTGAGTTTAATAATACTAAATGAAATTGTTTAATTACAACACAGCATTTGTGCTCGAACCTACAAAGTTCCACAACACATCTGATAAAAAGACTATTTCGCAGAGTACCTGGTAGACTCCTCCCCTTTGTAATAATCTGCTGCCTGTTCATAATGAGCAACGGCCTGTAAACAAATTAACATAAGTATTTTGGGCACAAATAATAGCAACTTTATTTTAGAAGGGGTTCTTATTTTGTTCATTGTGATATCATCTGGATGCATTAAAAAAATGAAATACTTTTCAAAAGTCTGGGGGCTGTAATTTTTTAAAAAATATTACTACTAAACGTTATTACAATATAAAATAACTGTTTACTATGGAAGCCCATTTCTGCCACACATTCATGCCTTAAAAACTTAAGTCATAATTATGAGATAAAAAGTCGAAATTATGACCTGTAAAGTCAAAATTATTAGATAAAAAGTTAAAATTATGACTAAAAGTTGATATTATGACTTTAAAAGTTGTAATTACAAGATAAAGTTGAAATTATGACTTATAAAGTTGAAATTGACTTAAGTCATAATTATGAGATAATTTTATATAAATAAATATTACATAATTATTATTACATAACTATTACATAATTAAGACTTAAAAAGTCAAAATTATGAGATAAAAAGTTGAAATTATGACTAAAAGAAGTCAGAATTATGACTTTAAAAGTCATAAATATGAGATAAAAAGTCAAAATTATGACTAAAAGTCAAAATCATGACTTTAAGTTGTAATTATGAGATAAAGTCGAAATTATGACATAAATCATAATTTAGTCAAGATAAAAAGTATGACCAAAATTATGACCTAAAAAGTTGAAATTATGAGATAAAAAGTTGAAATTATGACTAAAAGTCGAAATTATGACTTTAAAAGTCATAAATGAGATAAAAAGTCAAAATTATGACTAAAAGTCAAAATCATGACTTCAAGTCGTAATTACGAGATGAAGTCAAAATTATGCCTTTAAAAGTCGTAATTACAAGATAAAAAGTTGAAATTACGACTTTTAAAGTCATAATTGATTTATGTCATAATTACGAGATAAAATGTCAAAATTATGAGATCAAAAGTCGAAATTGATTTAAGTCATAATCACAAGATAAAAAGTCGAAATTATGACTTAAAACTTGAACAGAAGATTAAAAAGAAGAGCATTTATTTGAAATAGAAATCTTTTGTAACATTACAAACATCTTTACTTTCAATTTTGATCAGTTTAATGCATCCTTTGTTGAATAAAAGTATTAATTTCATATCTCACTGACTCCAAATGTTTGAAAGGTAGCATATTTTTATACTCCTACTTTTGATATTGATCTAAGCCACTTACTGATAAACGTGCACCTTTACATAAATAGATGACTTCCCACTTACTTTATCTATGTCCAGTAACTCAGATTCATAGATTTCAGCAATAGATATGTGGTGTTTCGCGGCAATGTTGAAACGTCCCTGTGGAAACAGATTTGTAAGACAAAATCCCTAATCAGAAAAGTGTATTGCCAAAACTCAGAACCATTTAGTAGCATATTTATGTTAAATTGTATTTGAATGCCTAAATAAGACACTTCCATATTTTTTCTCACCATGTCTGTGTAGATGTCAATGGCCTGACAGAAACAGCTTATCGCCTCTGTGTAGAAAAGTTGCAGAAGAGCCATAATAGAATTACAGACATACTTTGAGATTTATAGAATTACAGACTACATACTTTGAGATTTATTTATTGCTCATAATATTAACAATGTAAACTGTACCTTGAGGATCAGCCTTTTTGAACGCATTGCCAGCATCAAGAAAGTTTACGGCTGCGTTGTGCTTGCTTTGCACCTGTAAATGCAGTTGTGCAGCTTTGCAGAAGGCATCTCCTGCAGCTTAAAGAGGAACAAAACAGCAATACAAATGAAACGTGCTTATTGAACACCCTCGTATTGTGGTGCCAAAGTTGCTATGTGTCGTACCACTCCAGTTCTTGGCCATCTTGAACATGTTGGCAGCTCTCACGTACAAGTCACAGGCCTCCTCGACCTTGGAGGAGCTCCTACAATGAACAAAAGCAGAGGGAAGCTTCATTCAGTTCGCTTTTAAACCGATAGGAGGCGCTATTAGCAGCTTTAGCCCTCAATCACACAACGTGTTTCCAGACCTGATATGGCCAACATGAAGCAAGAGGAGACAGAAATCAGTGTGAAAACACAGGCCCGATATTGCTCTGTAGCCTGGAAGTACTACATCAAAAATGAGAACAATGCCACTGTTTACTGCAGGTTGTGTAAGACGACCTTTAAGTTCTCTTCAAATACAGCCAACATGATAAAACACCTCAGAGTGAAACATCGACTCAACATCCCCGCTGTAGCCAACGGTGGCGAGAGACTATGCACGGAAGAGCCGAGCGAAGGCAGCATGGGTGAGTTTTAAAAGTGTTAAATCAAAGCAAAAAGAGATGTATGTTTCAGGGTGCTTTTGTTTTGAGTTGCGTATGAATGAAAGCAAAAGGGAAGGGATACATTCAGTGCACACAACTATGTTTATAATGACGCTTTATACGTGCAATGCGATGCTACTTGGCTAACTGGCTGATTTCACTTTTGTGCAAAGTCTGTAAAGTGTAAAAACAAACTCTGGTAGATTTATGACAGGTAAATGCGAACAACATTGTATTACAAATAATGCAATTACAAAAATATTGCTTAGCGATTATATTTGTCAATTCAAATTATATATTGTATCAACATTGCTTGTTGCAAACGAATTGTATTTGATACCTTTTATTTTAGTTACATTGTAATGTGCAAGATTTGCACATTCAATATCGCAGAGGTGCAAAAAACATCATTAATGGATTTACCCAAAAAACGATCCGAACAACGAATGCGACGTTTTCATTTTCTTGTCTGCCTCAGCCATGATGGCCATAGCTTCCTTTTCTTTTCCAGAATAATCCATTTTGTTGGATTAAATTTGAGCCAGGCTGTAGGGAATGATATCCAAGCAATATCCCATTCACATCGCCTGAATTGAAGTTATTTGTTTTATTGACACATCATGCGGAAATCGGAAGTAAATTCGCTAAGACTTTAGGGGTTGTCGTAAAATAAATGTTTTTAAAATAAACGAATTATGGCGTATACAGTATTACTTATGAGTAGTTATCAGTTAATAATTAGATATTTAAAATTATGTAACAAGTTATACATCTCATCTACACGAGCGGTGTCGAGCAGTTATTAAATATGTATAAATGTGACTAATATACATTATTCGCTACTCTTGGGTGTGTACAACTTGCCCTGGTACCCTAGTGACCACCCAGCCAAGCACATCCAGTGTGTAGGTCGCAAACGCGCGGAGGATGTGCAGGAATTCTGAGATTTTTTTATATGTTATTAGTAAGGTATTATTTATTTTTCGACACGGAGATAAATAAGTTATATAAGCCAGCATTGCGGAAGCCTGTAATATTTAGTGGTGTTAACACACGAGCTGGAAGAGAATGAAACCTCAATGGCCCTTGTGCTCGCCCGGAAGAACATCCAGTGACGTTTGATGTAAATAATAGCGGAATTGTTTCATTAGTATCATATTGCATGGTTATTGTTCTCTGGTTAAACGCTCTTGTAACGAGCAAGAGAGGGATATGCCTGACATGGAGTCAGAAACTTAATTCAGATCTTATTATGTATTCTAAATGTTGCCGCAAAAAAACAAAAACAAAAAAATGTTTTTGATTGTCCTGCTGTGTGACATGCTATACTTATTTCGTTCGTTACAACAGTGTTCTGGCATAATTATTATATAAACAGTTTTATTAACTAATGATAATAATAAAAACAACAACATAAGATACTACATAGATGGATATATTTGTAGTTTTAAAAATAATTTCGCACACTCCAGGACCTTCTAAAGGTGATAACCTTGTGAATTAGTGTCGAGTCACAGAATAAAAAAATACAAATCTAAATATACCTTCACTTGCTTTACAACTACTCTTTTTATAGCATTTAACGGTGTGGCATTTTTTTGGCTACCAGTCAAAATGTTTAAACAGTAAGATTTTTAATGTTTTTTTTTAAAGAAGTCTCTTCTGCTCACCCAGCCTGCATTTATTTTATCCAAAGTACAGCAAAAACAGTACAATTTTAAAATATTTTTACTATTTAAAATGTTTTCTATTTGAATACATTTTCAAATGTAATTTATTCTTGTGATTTCAAAGCTGAATTTTAGCATTATTATTCCAGTCACATGATATTTCAGAAATCATTCTAATATTCCGATTTGCTGCTCAAAAAACATTTACTACTATTATTATTCTAAAATTTAATTAATTAATTAAATAAAATAAAATACTCACTCCAAGCTTTTGAATGGTATAGTGTATAATGGCACAATGTTTTTTTTTGTTTTGTTTTGTTTTTTTAGATATATGCTAATCTTTGGATCTTTCTATTCATCAAAGAATCCAGAAAAAATGTGCTCAACTGTTTTATATATTGCTAGTAGTAGTAGTAGTAGTAGTAATAATAATAGAGTTTCTTGAGCAGCCAATCAGCATATTAGAATTATTTCTGAAGACTATTTGTGAGACTAAAGATTGGAGTAATGCTGCTGAAAATTTTGCTTTGTTCACTGGAATAAATTACATTTTAATATATATTTAAATAGAAAACAGTTATTTTAAATAGTAAAAATATTTCACATTATTACTGCTCTTGCTGTATTTTGGATCAAATAAATGCAGGCTTGGTGAGCAGAAGAGAATTCTTTAAAGAAGGAAAAACAACTTTTTCCTAAAACTAATTCCTGCATATGACAGTTTCTCTTTATTTCTCTCTTAACACACACTCACACACCCACATGAATACCAGAACTAATCTGTGCACAGTGATTTGGACAGGTGAGGTGAGACACTTAATGACAAAATATATTAAAAAGCTGTATGTATGTCACATTTCCAGAATGAGCAGTGCAATCAACCAAGAGCAGCGCAAATTACCACCTGCTTTAAAACATGCTTTTTTTGCCGTTAAATAATGGTGCAAACACCAGTAATTTGATGAGTGCAAACGTTAGTAAATCGCATTGCGTGATTCATTTCATAGTAAATCTGGCCCTAAGTGTGCTAGGTATGTGATAGTTCCTATGACATACATTTAAAAAAAAATCATTTTTGTTTGGTTTATCTTTCACAACAGACATGGATCTCCCACCTCAAAGGCATCCAGGAAGTCTCAACGGTACAACTCTTCGTCGGAGAATGCAGCGTTTCTTGCCATTTTCTGATCGCCGCACATCAAAAGTGTGGAACCACTACACTCAGTTAAGTCTGCATCGTGTCGAGTGCAACCATTGTAAGAGACAGCTTTCCTTTCACAACAGCACTACTTCTATGAGAGAACACTTAGGACGCAAGCACAGCATTCGGGAAGGAGCAGTTCCCCCTCACAACACAGCAGGCATCCCCACTCCTGCAGCATTGCATTCTCACATTCAGACCTCTTTACTTGCTAACAGGTGTAACACCACAGGCAATGTTTCATTTCAAGCAGTGCTACCTGTTACTGTCAAAGAAGAGCAGGAAGAAGTACTGGCAGCTGAGCTGGCCGAGACCAAACCTGCTCGGACCACATACCCCCCCGACTGTGCAACGGGAAGCGGTACTTCTAGTTCAAATGCCATTGCGCACCAAGATACAGATATGGGCTGCCTAATGTATAATTTTCCTGCTGGGGAGATGAGCAGCACTGCTGCAGCCAGCAGCGTCCGCAGCGGCACGAGAGCCTGCAGCAACAAGCGCGCAGAGGTGTTGACCGATCTTATCCTGGAAATGGTCTTCAGAGACCTTCAGCCATTGTCTGTGGTGGAAGAGAGGGGGTTCAAGCTCTTACTGAGTTGCCTAGAGCCTAACTACCCTGTCCCTTCTCCATCTCTGCTTGGGAGTCTACTTTGGCATCGCTACCACATCCTCAAGCAATGCCTTCAGCAGCATCTACAGACAAGTCTAGCTTCTCACTGTCTGACGCTGTGCACCGAATACTGGCGATCCGTAGATGGATGCGGGGTCGACGGGGACGGTCAGTACTACCTCACAGTCAGCGCGCATTTTGTCGACTCTCATTGGCGTCTGGCACGTTGTGTGCTCGAGACCCGACCGATAGCAGAATTCAAAGGAAACCCCTCTGAGAGAGGGCAAGCAAGCTTTGCGGACACCTTGAGAGCAGTCCTCTCAGAGTTCCAGCTTCCAGAGAACTTCGTTTTCTGTGTCGTGCACGACACCCCCAGTGGATCCGAGTCCAGGGGGCAGGAGAATATGACCATCGATCAGGAATATCAGCAAGAATTTGCTGGACCCAGCCATCCTCCCCCTAGTAATCTCCCAGAGGGATGGGCACCGCTGCTTTGTGCAGGACAAGCCCTGAAACTCTGTGTCCAGGAAGGACTTTGCGTGGAGACTGTCAGACAAGCTCTAGCAGATGCCCGTGCCATCGTCCTACATTTCCAGCACGATGTGAATGCTTCTACAGCTCTCAGCCAGAAAGCAGAGGCTGTTAATAAAGAATCCGCATGCCTGGTCTTGAACGACCCAGGGCGTTGGACCACCGCCATCGAGATGTGCGAGAGTCTGCTGGAGCTCAAGTGGGTAGTGAGTTCTGTCCTCGAGGAGCAAAAAGTAGCAGCAAATCTGGCAGATCACCAGTGGCGTCTTATACACGAACTAGTTCCCGTGCTCAAAACGGTCCGCATTGCGGCATCATTTTTGAGCGAGGACATCAACGGACCCATTTCAGCCCTAATGCCGTGCCTACAAGGAGTGTCTCGGCTCCTGGGACAAAAAATTGCAGAGTGTACCTGTCCTGTGGTGAGGGGAGTCATGGAGAGAATTCGTGCTGGTATGGACAAACGCTGGAGTTTGAGTGATGAAGATGCTCTTCTGGACTCCCCCGCCGTATTGTCATCGTTCCTGGACCCGCGTTTTAAGGAGTTGCGGTTTCTCAGCCCACATGCCCGGACCAAGTTGCACGACAAGGTGAAAGAGCTTCTATCCGTTCAGGCTTTTAGTAGCAACGAAGGAATGAATGGAGAGAGGAGACGAAGCATGCAAGTGGAAGAGACTGTGGATGAACGTGGAGAACCTGCAGATTTCGGATTGGACGATTCCTTGCCAATTCCTGCAATGGCTTCTTTGGATTCTCCTGAATCATGCGGCTCAGTGGAGGAAGGTGACAGTGTTGAGCTGCAGCCAAGCGAGCCCTCCTTCGCAGTATCATCTCCAGAACAGGTCAACGAAAACACGCTAGAGAACGGATCGCCTTTCAAGAATGCAAATGACCGTAAAAGACGTTCTAGCGGGACTAGTATGACCTCACCGCTGAGAGGAGATTTACAGCTCACGCCTCGCATACGGATGAGTCCTCTCCCGCAGAGCATGTACGATATTCTTCTGGGTGAGGATCCTACTGAGCGCATGCCTGAGATTCACCAGCAGCTGGAGAATTACATAGCAGAGCCACTTTGCAGGCGTAGCCTCTCGCCCCTGCAATGGTGGCGCAACAAGGAGCATCGCTTTCCTGCGGTAGCAAAACTGGCGCGAAAATACTTGTCCATACCTGCAACTGCTGTTTCTGCCGATCGGGCCTTTGCTCCTAGGGAGTCCCCGGTGACCCAAAGAAGGGCCACATTGGGGTCTAAACACCTTGACCACATTTTGTTTCTCCATCAAAACACTGATTATGTGGATCAACTGAAAGGTGGCAACTCTGCACGTGAAATTGAGTGGAACAGTGTCAGTGGAAACCAAAGCAGAGAAAGTCTTTACCAGACTCTAGTGTCCTATGAAAGTAAGGTTCGTGTGCCTGAGGAAGAGTCGTGATCACTGTTTGTGTACATATGCAGAGTCACATTAAAGGGATAGCTCACCCAAAAATGTAAATTCTGTCACCATTTACGTTCGATTCACTCACCCTCTGGAAAAATACTATGGGGACCATCAACTGTTTGGTTAACCACATTCTTCAAAAATAAGATAATAACATTCATACATGTTTGAACCAACTTGAGGGTGAGCAAATGGTGACAGAATTTTCACTTTTGGGGGAACAATCGCTTTAAGTTTTTTACTAAAGGTTGCCTTTCAACCGTTGTCACATCCCACAATAAGCTCCTTTAATTACCTAGTTATCTGATGACTATAATAATCAATGGGTTTTAGATGCAAGGATTACAATACAAGATATACACCGTTATACTGCTATGTAAATAGGTTTGGAAATAACACATTCCTTTTGCAAGGAATTTGTGACACTATCATTTAATATAGTCTTTGGTCTCTAAGAGGTCTGAGGATTGTTTAGTCATTGTCTTGTGACTAATGTAGATACTGTTTTACTAAATCTGTTTTACTACGTTCTTAACTTGTCTCTAACGCATTACACATTTATGAGCACATGAGCAATCATGCTGCTGTTCTGAATATCAGCATCAGACATCAGGCCAACTTTATCTCTGCACAGTTTGCATACTCTGTTCTGTAACACTGAGAAATCAAATTTGGTCAATCAAATTTCAGACTATAAAGTAACTGTTGTATTATTTGTTTAAGTCTGCATATACTGTTACTGTTATGATAGTATTGACACTTTACACAGTGTTGTAGGCATTACATGGAATGCATTGTCAACCTCATGCATGCATTTCAATGTTATAGCTTCCTTCTTTATATTTATGGAGGATATGTACATTCAGAAGAGGTGTTGTCTTTTTCATACTTGCAACAGTAGAATCTACAGTGTATTCTATTGGTAGCATGTTCAGATTAAAGTGTTCTATGATATATGCTTGAGTCTGGGAATTACCAGTGGAAAACGGTGTTTTTCAGTTCTCATTTATTTTGTGTAACAAGTTTAACAATAGTAGTAAAACATTTGTTCTATTGGAACAGCAAAGGAATGCTTAGACAACCAAACACCTTATGGTAATATAATAAACAGCAAACGTTATGCATTGACATTGTGTTATACATGGACATCATCAGCTGTTTTAATGAGATAAAGTGCAGTTTAATAATCTTATTATAGGTAACGTGGGTTATGGAAAATCAGCAGAATTGAAAACTATGTAGATTTGTAATGATTGGTAATGACACAAATCTGAACTGAGAGAAAATTTTGAACCCAAACTTAAAAATGTCACAAATAGCTGAACAAACATTGAAAATAAAAACCAAGAAACCTTTTATATGAAACCCTGTCATACTACGTTTACCAGTCTGATACATTTTAAAAACTTCAAATAGTGTTAACTTCAGTGCCTTGTGCACTTCTTAACATTTGAACGATTAATAAACAGTTGAAAAAATGTAAACAGTTAAAGTTGGCGATTCTTTTAATGAGAAGTTTATTTGATTTTTTTATTTATGCCTAATTTAAAGATCCATATTATTCACTGAACCACGAATTGAATATTTACTGTAGACTAAAACGCACTTTAAGAAGGGTTTTTATGAAATACTGATTGTAGTTCACATTAGTCTTCTGCTCTGACCTGTGTCCTCACCCACCACCATCTGGAGTGAGTTTCTGTCCTGACAGAGGGGGAACTCTCTCTTCACATCTCTGTTGGAATTAAAGGTAAAAGAAAGTTTGAGGTGCCTTTTTGAAATTTGCTAATTCATAGAATGAAAGTGGTTCATTGATTGCTTCATGTCACAGTTGGTTAAAACAAAAATTCCATAACATGTCCTAAAAATGCCTAATGTTAGTATAAGAAAAGACTACTAGTGAGAGCACTGAGGAGTCTTAAATCAATTCTTTTTAGCATAATTAGTTGTGAATATTTTCTGATTGTGTTACTCCATGTATTTGAAGGCATGTAAATCACTCTGAGCAGCTGTTTTCTTCTGTCCTGTGTTTGCATTTATCTGCTCTGGCTGGAGTTCTTGTGAGCATCTGAATGCCTTAAAGAAAACAACAGTACGAACAGGTAAATTTCACCACTAATGTTTTTAGATGATGTACAGTTAAGGTCAAACGTTTACAGATCTGCAGAATTTTGCAGAATCTGCAAAATGTTAATCATTTTACCAAAATAAAAGGGATAACAGTAAAATAATAGTTGAATTGATCAAAATGACCCCATTCAAAAGTTTACATGCACTTGATTCCTAATACTGTTATAACCTGAATGATCCACAGCTGTGTTTTTTGTTTAGTAATAGTTGTTCATCAGTCCCTTGTTTGTCCTGAACAGTTAAACCGCCTGCTGTTCTTCAGAAAAATCCTTCAGGTCACAGAAATTCTTTTTTTTTGGGACCTGAAGGATTTTTCTGAAGAACAGCAGGCAGTTTAACTGTTCAGGACAAACAAGGGACTCGTGAACAACTATCACTAAACAAAAAAAAAAAGTTCAGTTAACAAAGTATTAAGGATCAAGTGTATGTAAACTTTCGAACATGGTCAATTTTCATAAATTCAAAAATTATTTTCTCTTGTGGACTATATGTAAATGTCCATGATCCCTCTTATTTTGGTAAAATAATTAAGATTTTGCAGAAGGTATATGTAAACATTTGACTTGAACTCTATATGCAGATGTAGTAATCGAACTTGTGTCTATCTGCTGAAATGAAACTTACTAATTTCTCTCCACATTCATCCTTTTTATTTGTGGCTCGGACACATTGCTTGAACTTTTTCATCTTTTTCATGTTATAGTAATACTCCACACACTGGGCTACTGCTTTTGTCTGCAACTACAAAACAAACATCAATTTAATGCATCACCTATTATCAATTCTATTATGGATATGAATCAAATTTATGCTATTATTATTCTAACCTATTAAAGGAGTAGTAATGTAAAAATGTAAGTTTTTGCATTCCAAACCTAGAACCAAGACCTTCGTTCATCTTCAGAACACAAATTAAGATATTTTTGATGAAATCCGAGAGCTTTCTGACCCTGCATAAACAGCAATGCAACTACCACATTCAAGGCCCAGAAAGGTACCAGACGCATCAACAAAATAGCCCATGTGACATCAGTGGTTCAAGAGTAATACTTTTCATGCGCAAAAAAAAAAAAAACAAGAATGGGGACTTCTCCTTTTTTATCCCCCGTGTTACTGTTTACTGGCATTATGGAGAGCAACACAACATATGCTTTCCTCTGGTCGTAAAAAAGATACAAAAATACTCTTGATAATGATGGTACTCTAGATAATGACGGAAGCCGCTAACTCGGTGGAGAAGAATTGTTAAATACATTTGTCATTTTTGTTTTTTGCGCACAAAAAAAGTATTCTCGTAGTTTCATTAAATTACGGTTGAACCACTCATGTCACATGGACTATTTTGTCAGTATTTTTGGTACCTTTCTGGGGCATGAACATGGTAGGACACCGACTGTCTATGGACGGTCAGAAAGCTCTAGGATTTCATCAAAACTATTTTTTTTTTTTGTTCTGAAGATGAACAGTTCTTATGGGTTTGGAACGACATGAGGGTAAGTAATTAATGACAGAATTTAAATTTTTGGGTGAACTATTCCTTTAAATTTATCATTTCTGCTAGTATATGGTGAAATGGGGAAAATCCCATAGATAGACACTGAGTGAGGGATACCACTTACCACAATACATAATCTCATTTACAAGTAACTTTTTTCAGAACTTTCATACCACATTATGAATCTGTTGAAAGTCCTTGTCGTGGTCAATCAGAGCTTTCTTGAACACTTTCATTTCTTGCGCTGTCCAGTGATCTGACCCTGCCAATTACAATGAGCAACATCAAGTTTACGAAGGACTTATGAATGTTTTACATATTTGGATATAACGTGTTTTTACCTGTGTAGTGGTAATCATTCAGAGGATGCCAGGAGGTCCTAAAATCTCCTCTCATTAAGAGTAAATCCAGTGCTGCCTGACAGTTGAATACCTGAGCTGTATTAAACAAACTTCTATAAATAACACACTCAGTTTGATGAATAAGCTCACCATTATGTTTCCTTGAACTTCATAAAGGCAGTGAAGAGCGAATTCGATGTTGGTGCCTCCTCCTGGTAGCACACTGGAACAGCACATGTCTAACAGCTCTGTGACTGAAGCACAAAAAGGACCAAGTGTGAGCATTTTTAACCCTTTACACATGCTTAAAGTATAAAAGACAGAAAGTTGGATTTAACCTTTAACCTTATGTAAAATGTAAACATAAGATGGTTCAGTTTTGCAAAACCTGGGTACATCCAGTGGTCTAAACCAGTGGTCCTTGACATTTTTGATTCCACGGGCCCCCATTTTCAACAATATCAATTCCCCATGACTTTTTCAGCTGTTCATGATGTACTGAATAAGGATAAAAAAAAGTACTAAAAAAAGGACAAAAAAATATTTTGTCCTCAAAATGTCTCACCCATAAAATATTTTAAAATGTAGCATAACTAGAAAAATTTATATTTACCATAGAAGATGCTTATAGGGATTTCAATCTTTTACTTTACTTTTCCAAGTCTAGAAATCACTTTATAACATTAGGGTTTCTAATGTAATTAGATTTTTAAATGGCCTAGGACCTAAATACATTGCCAATATGCTCACTGAATATAAACCTAACAGACCACTCAGATCATTAGGATCGAGTCAGTTAGAAATACCAAGGGTTCACACAAAACAAGGGGAATCCGCTTTTAGCCATTATGCTGCCCGCAGTTGGAATCAGCTTCCAGAAGAGATCAAATGTGCTAAAACATTAGCTACATTTAAATCTAGACTCAAAACTCATTTGTTAGCTGTGCATTTACTGATTGAGCACTGTGCTCCGTCCAAACTGATTGCACTATGTATAATCCTTTTCTATTTTTAACTGTCTTAAATTTATTTTAAATCAATTTTTAAAGCATTTTAAAAGTTTTTACATTTTTTGTTTTATTGTTGTGATTATTATTTTTATGATTATTCTACTTCCTTTTATGTAAAGCACTTTGAATTACCTTTGTGTATGAAATGTGCTATATAAATAAACTTGCCTTGCATAAATGAGTTTCTGTACCGTTTATTTATTCAAACTGTAATCATTCACTGCTATATAATTTTTTTGATCCCTAGCAGATGATCCTATGATACCTCTACTGTGATGTGTGTGTGTTTACCCCTCTGTTGTGTTTCTGTGTTGGTGGAGAGATCTTTCCAAGGAGTCCAGACGAGTTGAGCAGGGTGCTCTTCATACAGCAGATACAGCGTGTCCCGTAATGGGGGGATCTCCGCTTGAAACTGTGAACCCACATTAATCCTCCTAGGTGACACAAGAAACTGCTATTAACACAGAAGGAAATGGACTTGTAAATGAGAGAAATCTAAAGAAAAGCATGATGATTTAAATCTAGGAAATTCTATTTTTTTTTAAAAAGAGCTTACTTTATAAGCACTATATATATAATTCTGTATACAGGACATAACAATAATGATATAAAAAAAGCATGATATTTTTGTTTTTATATATATTAAGAGCTAATGGAACCTTGCATTGTAATGTGGTCCCTGTTTAATTGAGCGAAACCCATTAACAAACAATATTGTATATAATTCCTGTAATGTTATATATAGTTGAGGCCAAAAGTTTACATACACTTTGCAGAATCTGTAAAATGTTAATTATTTTACCAAAGTAAGAGGGATCATACAAAATGTATGTTATTTTTTATTTAGTACTGACCTGAAGAAAATATTTTAAAAGACGTTTACATATAGGCTACAAGAGATAAATAATAAAAATGACCCTGTTCAAAAGTTTACATACACTTGATTCTTAATACCATGTTACCTGAATGATCAACAGCTGATTTGTTGTTGTTGTTGTTGTTTAGTGATAGTTGTTCATGAGTCCCTTGTTTGTCCCGAAACAGTTAAACTGCGCACTGTTCTTCAGAAAAATTCTTCAGGTCCTACAAATTCTTTGGTTTTTCAGCATTTCTGTGTATTTCAACCCTTTCCAACAATGACTGTATGATTTTGAGATCCATCTTTTCACTGAGGACAACTGAGGGACTCATATGCAACTATTACAGAAGGTTTAAACGCTCACTGATGCGCCGGAAGGAAAAACAATGCATTAAGAGCCGGGTTTGTAAACCTTTTAACAGAATGATGTGTATATTTTTCTTATTTTAAATATATATATATAATATATATATATTTTCATGTAGTACTGCCCTTCAGAAGTTACAGAAAATACCTGCATATTTCCCAGAAGACAAAGTAAGTAAAAATTTACCCTGATCTTCAAATTCCAAAAGTTTACACCCTCTGGCTCTTAATGCATCGTGTTTCCTTCCAAAGCATCAGTGAGCATTTGAACCTTCTGTAATAGTTGCATATGAGTCCCTCAGTTGTCCTCAGAGTGAAAAGATGGAGCTCAAAATCATACAGTCATTGCTGGAAAGGGTTCAAATACACAAAAATGCTGAAAAACCAAAGAATTTATGGAACCTGAAGGATTTTTCTGAAGGACAGCAGGCAGTTTAACTGTTCAGAACAAACAAGGGACTCATGAACAACTATCACTAAACAAAAAACACAGCTGTGGATCATTCAGGTAACAACACAGTACTAAGAACAGGGTCATTTTTATAAATTCAACTATTATTTTCTATTGTGGACTATATGTAAAGATCTTTTATGTGAAATATCTTATTCAGGTCAGTATTAAATAAAAAATAACATGCATTTTGTATGATCCCTCTTATTTTGGCAAAATAATTAATATTTTGCATATTCTGCAAGGTGTATGTAAACTTTTGACCTCAACTGTACATACTGTATAGGTGAATTTAAACAGGACTCTCTAGAACAAAATGTTTTTAGATCATTCAGTCAAGTTTACTCAAACTGTTGCCTTGTATTACATCAGGGGTGCCCAACCCTGTTCCTGGAGAACTATCTTCCTGCAGAGTTTAGCTCCAACCCTGATCAAACACACCTGTCTGTAATTGTCAAGTGCTCCTTCAGATCCTAGTTAGTTGGTTCAGGTGTCTTTGATCAGGGTTGGAGCTGAACTCTGTAGGAAGGTAGATCTCCAGGAACAGGGTTGAGCACCCCTGTATTACATTATAAAAAGTAGTATTTTGCTATTATAAGAAGAAAATATAGAGACCTAAGATGCATAATAGATCATAACCGTAATAATCTGTTTAACTTGGTGGACTAATTAAAATCTGGTTCAATACAAATGAATGTATTACAGACTCACGGCTGTATGTTGATGACTGTATTGTCGATTGGAAAGGAGGCACCATCTGTGGGGTTTTAAAGTTAAAATGATTTGGAAAGAAGCTGAAGCTACAATGAAAAGCATTTACATGATTTTTCTCCATGCTGTACAAAAGTTAACTCTGCGTCAGTTAAAGCTGAAATCATGGCTTTAGTGCTCACCAAGGGTGCTGGGTAGAGATGGGCATAACTGATGCTGTGGTACACTTTTAGAGTAGAGGCCTGTCCCAGGACGGAGAGGGCTCAGCATAGGCTGAGGAGTGTAGGGTTTGGGATGTGAACTAGGGCTCAGCGGGTGGTCTGCCAGATATTTTGGTGAGCGCAACTGGCTGGGGAAACCACCCGTGCTACAGCTTCTCTGCAAATCCTGAGATTCCTTATCATCTATGCATTGTGGGGAAGACAGATGAGGCAGAGGTGGACTGGGGATGATGAGGCAGTTTAAAGGAGCAAGATGACGAGACCTCTTAGATGCACCTTTACGAGCCTGTGACATCTTAGCCTACGGAAGACAGAAACTTTGAACTTTGAACATTGATAAGTCATGGCACTGTACACTGGTATTATATTGTTATCTATCACAACATTACTTGATGTGTGGATGCTTGGGGGCCTAAAACGTTTGTCGCAGAGATTGGGACAGACACAGGCATGATCAGCGGGGACAGGTTTGTCCCTTTGGACTTCTGTCCTGAAGCCCCCTTGTGTCCTTCATCCTGTGACAAAAAACAGATAGGATGAAGTGTCAGTGTAAGTATTGTGACTATTTTTTGATTATGTCGCAATAATATGTGAGTCACCAGTGTCGAGATGGATGCTTGTGAATCATGTTCCTCCTTTGTTCCACCAGAAGCAAGAGCTTCTTGAAAACACGAGGGCTGCGTTTGAGCTCTGCGTACAGATGAAGTTCTTTTATATGTTCTACAGGGAAACAAACCAGAGTAAAATCAGCTGATTTTATCACAGACCTGCTGATTCAGAATATCTTGTGAAGATCTTGAGTTAGGTCTGCTAGCAAACATACGACAGTGGAAGCAGATCTTTAAAGGATTAGTTTTACAAAAATTAACATTTTATCATGAATTGTTCACTTTCATGCTGCTCTTTTCTAGTGCCTAGCAGCCGTCAAGTTCCAAAACTGATACAAAAAGCTCTAAGTAATTAAGTACCTTAAAAGTGGCTTCTAAAAGTTGTGAAAACCACAAAATAACAGCAAAACTGTGATTTCAAGGTTGAAAAATGTCATTAAAGGGATAGTTCACCCAAAAATGAAACATGTGTCATTAATTACTCACCATGTCATTCCAAACCATAAGACCTTCGTTCTTCAGAACACAAATGAAGATATTTTTGAAGAAATCTGAGAGCTTTCTGACCCTGCATGCAATGCAACTGACACGTTCAAGGCCCAGAAAGGTAGTAAGGACATCATTAAAATAGTCCATGTGACATCAGTGGTTCAACCGTAATGTTATGAAACTACAAGAATACTTTTTGGGCCTGTTTACACCTGGTCACTTCATGCGTTTTCTCAGATTATATAGCTATCCGATGTGAAAAGACTAGGTGTAAATGCATCCCGAAAGCATTTCGGAGGGCATTTACACCTGGTCTTTTCATGATCGGATAGCTATACAATTGGCGAAAACTGAAATCTGATCGCTCAAACCACTTCAGGAGGTGGTCTCGGCCACATTCCAGATGAAACTGGACGAGTGTAAATGCATCTGGTTGTTGAAACCACACATGCAAATTTTACTCCTCCCAAAATATTAAAATAATAAACGTGTGAGAACGTTTTATAGGCTGTATGGCACGTTATAGTCAGATATGACTAATGCAACGCACATCGCAGCTCGATCTGAGTATCTCTTCAGCAAGCCGACACACAAACTGCCACAAATGAAACTGAAAGTAAGTTGCAGATGCTCAACACACAATCATCTTTATTAAAAGTAGTGAGACTAACCTATATTTCCAGTGCTAATGCCACATTCTCTCCTGTCTTTGATCGTGAAATTAGCTGATAATGAATAAAATGCAACGCATATCTTTTGCTTTCATTGACGTGAACTCTATGTTAAATTTGCATATAGGCGCAGGATTTACATTATAGAATGGATTTATATCTGTTTTGCTAAGACACATTTATGTGGCCAAGTGTAAATGGAAATGTTTTAACAAATCAGATAAATATCTGATCAGAGAAAATACATTAAGTGAACACGTGTAAATGGGCCATTAGTGCGCAAAGAAAACAAAAATAACTTGATTTAACAATTTTTTCCTTTCCGTGTCAGTCTTTGACATGTGTTTACAGGAGTATCACGACACGCGTGTGAAGCTGCTGATGCAGAAACCAGTGTTCTGATGTAGAACCTGGACGTGTTCCATCTTGTTTACAAGCAGAAGAAAACATCTTTGTAAACATGTCTAAAGATTTCAACAGAAAGGATGTCCTGCCATTTTTTGCCCAGCCTAACTTATTTAAACCAGAATATACAGACAAAGAATTAAAGAAAGATGTACGTTCTACGTCAGAACACTGGTTCCTGCGTCAGCAGCTCCACACGCATGCATCGTGGTACTCTTGTGAACGCATGTTGAAGAAAAGGTATTGTTGAATAAAGCTGTTGCTTTTGTTTTCTTTACAAACAAAAAGTATTCTTGTAGCTTCATAACATTATGGTTGAACCACTGATGTCACATGGACTATTTTTAGTGTTGTGCAATGATTAATCGCGATTAACCGCATCCAAAGTAAGTTTTTGTTTACATAATATATGTGTGTGTACTGTGTATATTTATTATGTACATATAAATCCACACAGATACAGTACATATTTTGAAAATATTTACATGTATTTACATATATACATATATTTTTATTGATATAATTAATAATATATACATATATTAAATATATAAACAATATCATTTTTCTTAAACATATGCATGCATGTGTGTATTAATATATACATTAAAAAATGTACACAGTAAACACATGTATTATGTAAACAAAAACTTTTTTGAATGCGATTAATCACGATTAATTGTTGCACAGCACTAACTATTTTAACAATGTCCTTACTACATTTCTGTGCCTTGAACATGGTAGTTGCATTGCTGTTTATGCAGGGTCAGAAAGCTCTTGGATTTCATCAAAAATATCTTAATTTGTGTTTCGTAATGACGGTAAGTAATTAATGACATAAATCTTTAAAATCCAAAAGTAAAACTTTTGATCTAAACTATTACATAGAATAAAATTTGCCCTCAAGTCAGCGTGTTAATTTTCTAACCTGCAGCCAGAGTTTGGTTCCTCTCCTGTTGATTTCATAATGGGCTCCTGTGTAATAAAATGCAAAACAATTATTATCAAAACGTTGATTATGATGACAAATGAAAAAGTGCAATGTTGTACCTTTTGTAAAATCTGGTTGCTGAGGTAAGTGCTAAAGGATGCAAGTGCCACCTGACTAGGTGAGACAATGTAGGAAGAGCGTGATCGTGAACGTTTATGACAAGTGGGCTGAGAAACAGGCAGTGGAGGAGTTGGAACATTAGACAGGATGTCCTTAGAGCAGGACTTCCTCTTCCTGCTGTTGGGAAGTGTTGCAGGAGGAGAAGCACGTCCAGGATCAGCAAGGTTACAGTCAAAATCACTCTTTGGTTCAGGGTATAATACAGCGGAAAAGGTGCGCCGTCTCTTTAACTTGTTGAGATGTCTGGGCTCCTTTACACTGTGTTTCAGTAGTATGGGACAATGCTGCTTGGAGCAAATGGTGGTATCTGCCTTTTTGTTAGGCTGAAATGACTGCATCTCTTTCAGTTCTTCAGGGTAAGATTCAGGAAAATCAAGACTGGTTTCTAAACCATGTACATCAAATGGGTTCTGTGAAACCACTGGATTTTCTTCAACAGCATCGATACCCAGCATCCACTGGGTCGAGTTTAGCATCCTATTGCTTTCTTCGACCTTATAAGATTCACTGGCAGACGCTAAAGACCAGATTTCTTGACGCGTTGAATGTTTAACCCTAGAGGGATGGGTGTCTTCTGAGTAGCGCCCCATCCCAAGCTCTCCCCCATCATAAGAACCAAAGAGTTTTCCAGAATAACCGGGATCCTTTAGCACAGAAGCTGAAAGTGGCTTTGGTTGAGAGGTGAAGAAGTGGCTGGACGCAGCAAGATTAACCGTTGGCTCCCACACTGAGGTTGGCAGGTCATAGTTGGAAGCAAGGCTGGAGGAGGAAGGAGACGTGAGGTGGACTCCGTGTCGAGAGGCACAGTGATGCTTTAGTGAGTTTTTGTCATCGTAGCTTTTGTGGCAGCCAGACTGAGTGCAGTAATGGGTCTTCCTCTTGTTGTGGGTCATCATGTGGGACGTGCTACAGAGAAAAAAGGAAACAATCTTATAAAAAACAGGACATGATGATTTGTCACCAAGATAATGTTATTTAGCTAATTCACAAACCGTTTAGTCAAAACTTTTTTGTCGTAGTTCAAACCAGTCAATAATGTTCTGCATCGCATGCCATCATGTTATAGTAATTTTGAATTCAAATTACAGATGTATAACTTCCAGCTTGTTGCAAATTCTAATTGTGTGTGAATTTATTTATATATATATATATATATATATATATATATATATATATATATATTAATATTTTGTAGCAAATATAAAAAATCAGATGCCAGCATGTGTGATACTTACAGCTGATGATGGTGTTTAAATGCTCTCTGACAGATGTCACAGATATGAGGCCCGTCCTGTCTGTGGATCAACAGGTGTGTTTTGAGAGCACTAGTTGTTTTAAACTCTTTCCTACAAACATGGCAATTATTCACAGAGGCTCTGCTTCTCTCTCCTGAGCCCACAGGTGTCAGACACTCAGTATCCTCTGCTTTAGGACAGACAGAGGTTGATGGGCAGGATGTGGAGGTCCTTCTGCGTTCTGTATCAAAGGCATGAATTCTGGTTTGGACATTCAGAAGTACACAAAACAGGAACAGCACAGAGATTAAACTTGCTATTTTTCTTACTTGAATCAGACATGGTTTCTAGACACAGTTGTGACTTTATGATTGGCACTGGCAGGTCTGATGGTGGTGCTGTGTAGGTCGCAGACAAATTGTAGGACGATGAGAGCAGAGACAGACTGTCTGAAGGGTCTTTCATCTCCATTAACGGCTCAACTGGATCCCTGTTGCTCAGAGAAATGCAATTCAGTGAAATTAATAAATAAGTCATACATGAAAAAAAAAAATCTGTTAACGCAGTTATTACCATTATATGAATGCTATTCAATTATAACCAATGTTTAACTATTAATTTAAGTAAAAACGTAATGACGTTTCACTAACGAAATTTTGCGAGCTATCGCGAAAGTTTTCTATATATAAAACAACGCCAATGAAGGTAAAAGTACATTTTTTTTTACCTAAGATAAACAGCTCGCTCATAAATTCTGTGAAAGTAGCTAATAGTCTTAAGTCACATTAACTTGGCACAAAACGCCTAACGTCGTGTTGCACAAATCGTACACAGTGTAAATGTGCTTATTTAATGGTTCTACATTAAAATACATCAATATTTACTTCTTTACCAAGATTTGGAACAACTTGAGGGTGAGTAATGATCACAAATAGATGGGAAGGTAGCTAATAGTCTAAAGCCACATTAAACACAAAAATGCATACAAACTTAAAGCGTAAAGTCTAACTGCAAAATGAATAAGCTAAAATAAATAGTTAACGGTTTAAAATCAATTAACATTACGTCTTTACCAAGCTAGTTGCATGTCCCGTCAAAAGTTTGCTAGTTACTTAAATGCTAATAGTGCAGAAGCCAGTAGAAAGCGCGGCTAGGAGTGATTTAGCAGTTTTTAAACTGTTCGACTCAATTACTGTGTTCGAAGAACCGATTCATTCAAAAAAGCTTAACGATTCATTTTTTAAACACTTCGTTCGGGCTTTTTGATTATTCTTTCAGCTGTCAGTTGTGCTGTTTCATTTACAGGTGAATATATAAACGAAAAATGTAATGACAATTAACGTTACACTGAATTGATTTACTGAAAGAATAAGAATAAGTCCACCTTAGTACCTTTTTTAATGTTAATTAAACTAATTATTATAATTAATATGCACGGTTGCCAGTATTCAGGGCATATGTGGAAAAACACTAGAAATTACCCTATGGCATTTGTAATTGAACCCATTTTATTAACAGGTCTCATATTTATTTGCATGTTCCTGGTGTGTATAAGTGTCTTAAAATTTGCAGGATTTTGTGGTAATATGGCTGAATATTTAAGATATTTAGGATTTGTGATACCAGCAGATCATTTAAATATAACTGCATTTACATAAACACTTTGTTAGAACATTTTAAGTTAAAATGTATTAATACATTTCTTTACCTGTTACACATGATTACCTTCAACAAATCGGCTTTACATACACATTATTGATTTTTTACAAATGTAATTATTATGTATATAATGATGTGATAATTAAAATAGGCTTACTTTTTTCTTCACAATTTTCAGTGAAATACCTAAAATGAAATGGATGCAGTTGGCAGAAGGGAATAATGAGGGTTGGTATAAAATAATTTAGCACTTTTGATTAAAAATAAATGCATGTGCAAAATGCAAACAGATTTCCATGTTTTCCATTAATGTCACAAACCATCTTAACTCAATCCGATGAAGTAAGTTATAACAAAGGCGCTTTTTCCTTGATATTGATTTGCACAGTTTAAAGATATCTATAGACTGAATAATTACATATTTAACCTATCATTCGTAGCCGATAAATGTGGGGAAATTATATCAAAGTCTGTTGAACTGTTGTGAAAACAGTTTGATAGTAAAGCATGTGAGAATGGACTGATCTTTTCACCAACATATGCATATTGCCTGGATGTAATTAGTTGCATTCAGTAAAGTACTTTCCCAGATTAAAAGGACGATAAAGTTGGTAATCTCAGTATACGCCTTATAATTTAAAGGCTTACTCAGACCTCTCCCTTATAATGTCTCAGTAAATTACACATGTAATATAACAAGACAGAAACAGAGGGACACACTGCTGAACAGGCGTGGAAAATGGTTGAGGATGCCTTACAGTTTCTGACTGGGGAGGAGGAGATTTGCCTTTATCCAGCATAGGATCTCTGCACACAATAGACCTCTGCACACCACCACCCTCTAAAACCTACAAATGCAATACTCAAAACGAATGCAACGAATGCTCAACTTTTAAAAAGTGCAGTTTGAGCAAGAAGGAAAAAGAGATATAATAAAGTAAACTACAACTGCTGTTGCATTCATGAAGAAAATCCCAACTGGTTGTGAACAGGTAAGAGCTCCAGATATGGCTTCAGCATTCAGTTTAGGCATATTTTTTTTTTTAAGTGACTAATTTAAGTATTTGTGTGTGATTACTTTTGTTGAGCAGTAACCATTATTGCAAAAGATATTAATTAATTGTAGTTTCTGCTTCCCCATTATTGTCTAAGCACTGTAATTATTGCTGTTTATAAAAGCTTACATAACTGCGTTTTTGCAGTTTTATGCATTACAAAATCTAACATAAAATAATGCATGTACATGTTCATGTCTCTATTATGAAGTGTATATATATGAAATAATCCCCACAGTCTGGTTTCCACCCTCAGCGCTTTTGTCCTTTAAACCCATTCATGGGCTCTAGGTCCACATCCAGCATGTTAATGAGCTCTGAGGCTGAGCTCCAGACACCAGATGCCATGACACTATCATTTCTGAATGTCTCACTCCACCCTCTTCGGCCTCTACTTTCTTCCCATCAGGCAAATCTGAGAGAGTCCTGAGAAAGTGACTACTCCCCTCTGTTGTACAGATGTGTCTAGGGTAACCATTAACTTAAGAGCACATCTGTTAGCTCTAGAGCGCTGTCGAACTGAGTCCAGCTACATTTTGATCATTAAATGTGATCTTTGAAAACACAGAGTATAAAATGTTAAATGCCATAGTCAATTAATAGTTAAACAATGCATTGTTTGAAATATGCTCAGATGGATTTGGACCAGCAGTATGAGTAGTTTTGCACGGTCATTCCAGTAAGCGCTTGGGTTTTAATGACTTTGGGATTTAAATGCAGCTGTGCTCTGTCTTGTGTTGGTGAACCACAATGTTTATAATCTTGGGGTTTCTTCTTGCCAAGACAGCTGAACAAAATAAATGTCAACATGTCACGTAAGGGAGATAAACTGGTATATTAAAATATGTATTATTTTGTTTCTACACACAGGAACTCTCTATTGAAACTCTCAGAGTACAGCAGTCCAATGGCTGGTAAAGAAATGAAGAACAGGGGTAGTAAATGTCTGAAGGAAGTTCAAACAGTTACTGAAGCTCTGAAGACCCTCTACCAGCAAAAACTGTTCCCGCTGGAGAAGTGTTATGGCTTCTCTGATTTCCACTCATCAAGTCTTGAAGATGCAGACTTTGACAACAAGCCCATGATACTAGTGGTGGGTCAGTGCTCTACAGGCAAGACCACTTTTATCAGGTGAATATTGTATTAATTGCATCTATCTTCAGAACAATACACAATAATAAGTGCTATAAAAACTCACATCTGTATCCAGGTGATCTGTAATTTCATGAAGAAATGGTCTGGGTCAGTCTGGGTCATCTTTCACCTCTATTATTTTACATTATATTTTGGAGTAGGAGTGTGCGATATCGTCTACAATAATATTATAATTGTTGTTTCAACAATATGCCATTTGACATTATCACGCATACACTTTTATGTCACACTTTTCACTTTTCATATGAGATGTTCTTAGTATTTTTTTCTCTTGTTTTCTAGTATAAATATCTAAAAATTCTTGAATCAAGGTGAATTCACAAGTAAAGTGACTTTGTCTTATTTTCTGAAAATTTTTTGTAAGTTTTTGCTTAAAACAAGCAAAAATACCTGCCAATGGGACAAGAAATCAAGATTATTTTTCTTACCCCACTGGCAAATATTTTTGCTTGTTTTAAGCAATTGTTTTTTCAGAAAACAAGACATAATATCTTAAGTCATTTTACTTGTCAAGTAAATACATCTTGATTGAAGAATGTTTAGATTTTTATACTAGAAAATAAAACAAAAACACGAAGAAAATCATTTTTGCAGTGTACTGCGCATGCGCATTTAGAGATCACGCTTTCACTGCGTGATTTAGTCTATTAAAATATATTTAGAATTGCTCCAAAATTCAAGATAACGGGGTAAAGATGCCACCGTATGACATTTAGATGTCTTTTATATTTATATCATCTGAACTAGTTAACGTACGTTAATATCACAAGAACAGTGACGTTTTTATCCAGTCATCAGCATTGCAAGTGTGATATTGATATTAAGCGACTTACATTTTAGACGCAACGGTTGTTGTTTCGATAACGAAAATAGATTCAAACAAAGTCACAGCGGAACTGTTTTGCGTCTCTGAGCGAAACCCCACGGTTTTTCGTTACTGAATCAATCAGCCGTTTGAACGAATCGGTTGATGACTCAATGACTCACTCATGCAGTGATTTGCCGCCAGGCCACCTACTGGCGATTTTAGATACATATTTGAGGTATATTTTCTTTTTTTTTCACCAAATCATTTCAAATATAAGTATTCAACGTTTTTTAGACATCAAAACATTATGCCTTTAACGGCAGGTTAAATGCATTTATGTCCTGCATTAAAAGGTCTGTGTGAATAAATGCCACCTCAGATGCAAATACCCATAAAAGGTAAAAATCAATTTAAAGCCTACTGGAACAGTTTCTGTTACTCCTGCAAACTAACCACTGCACAGAAAATATATCAAAAACTTTGAGAGTTAGCTGACAGCAATCCTAAACCTGTCAGAGTACCAGCACAATTATACGCTCAACACAATACCTTTTTTTTTTTTTTTTGTCATTATCGCACACCCCTATTTTAGAGTGAAATATGACCCCACTTGAAGCAATTTGTGTCTTATGTGTGGCAGATATCTTCTTGAACAAGAGTATCCAGGAAGCCGAATAGGCCCAGAACCCACAACTGACAGTTTCACTGCCATAATGCATGGAGAGATTGAGGGAATTATTCACGGCAATGCTTTAACTGTTGATCCCAACAAGCCTTTCCGCAAACTCAGCCCATTTGGAACAACCTTCCTCAATCGGTGAGTGAGACAGAGGCAATAACGCAATTGGAAGAAATAAAAATCCCAGGGGGAGAAGTACTCTGTTGAACTTGGATAGAGAGAGTCAGAATGACTCACAAAATGAATCACTCTTGTGAATGGGTGGACATAGCCAAGAGAGGAAACATTAGCTGACTGCACCCCTTTGAGGATGCATCTGTGGCTGGAATTTTCCCATGTTCTGACACTTTGAAAGATACTGAATTTGCATGAAACTTTCTCAGATTCCAGTGTGTGCATCTACCTAACCAAGTCCTAGAGAGTATCAGCATCATTGACACACCAGGGATCCTGTCTGTGGCCAAACGCAAAACGAGCAGAGGTATGAAGTTTCATAAAAACTGCTGTATGCAACCAATTAAGAAATAAAATTTAAATGCAAATTATACTATGCAACCTAGGCCTTCTTTTTCACTTAATATGTAAGTACACTCAATAAAAGGTCTTTATTGGCATCTATGGTTCCACAGAGAACCTTTCCATCACACAAAAGATTCTTTATAGTGGAAAATAGTTCTTTAGATTATTAAAATGTTCTTCACCAATCACTGAAAGGTTCTTTGAGGAGCCAGAAATAGTTCTTCTATGGCATCAATGCAAACCCCCTTTGGAACAAATTTATAGATGTGACACTAGTGTCTGATATATCTGATCCAACACCTGAGAATTTCTTCAACATCTTATTCTTTCAGGGTATGACTTTCCGGCTGTCATCCGCTGGTTTGCAGAGCACGTTGACCGTATTATCCTCTTGTGTGATGCACACAAACTAGAGATCTCTGATGAGTTTTCACACACTATAATGGCACTGCGAGGCAATGAGGACAAGCTCAGAGTGGTGCTCAACAAGGCTGACATGGTGGACTCCCAGGAGCTGATGCGAGTCTACGGTGCCCTAATGTGGTCACTCGGGAAGGTGTTTTGCACTCCAGAGGTTCTGAGGGTGTACATTGGCTCCTTTTGGTCCTCTCCAATGCGTATGACAGAGAATCGTAAACTGTTTGAGAAAGAGGAAGAGGACCTTTTTGCAGATATTCAGAACCTGCCACAAAATTCTGCACTGAGAAAACTCAATGATCTGGTGAAACGAGCACGACTTGTGAGGGTGAGTGCTGTTGTGTTTTCCACTCTTGATTTGGTTCCTTGAAATCACAAGTGGACTTTAGTAACTATTAATCCGTGTTTATTCGTTTTGAGGTCATCTATATCTAAGATAACAGATATGTCAATATTCAGAAACACTGACAAAATTGTCATTGTAAAGTCTTTCTTTTCTTGATGTGTTACAACATACTGCCTACTTTGACTATTGATGTAAAGCAGCAAATAAAATAAATGTGTTAACTAATTTTATTTACTTTTTTAATTCAAAAAACCTTCTGCTTTGGTTGGAAATACAACAACACTTAGGAAAAAAATGCATGGCTCCATCAAAGATCACCTTTAAACTGGTATAACTATAAATTTGTCAATTATTTTACACTAACAGTCAAAAGTTTAAGAAGCTTAAAGAAGCCTCTTCTGCTCACCAAGCCTGTATTTTTATTGGATCCAAAGTACAGCAAAATCACTGAAATATTGAAATATTTTTACTTAAAATAACGGTTTTCTATTTGAATATATTTTAAAATATACTAAAAACTTATTCCTGTGATCTAAGCTAAATTTTCAGCATCATTACTCCAATCTTTAGTGTCACATGATCCTGTAGAAATCATTCTAATATGCTGATTTGCTGTTCAAGAAACATTTTTTATTATTATTATCAATATTTAAAACAGTTGAGTAAATTTTTTCCAGGATTCTTTGATGAATAGAAAGAGCCAAAGATCAACATTTATCTGTAATAAAAAGCTTTTTTAACGTAAAAGCTTGGAGTCAGTATCATTTTTTGGGGGAAATAAATTATATAAATTAATGGCTAGTTCTTTAATGAAACTCTAGATGGCTGACGTGCGTTAATGTAACTGATGATATTCACATCCTTATACGACTTGGCACAAGCTGATTGGTTCATGTCGTGTATGCAGCCAATGAGTTTGCACCTTTACCATTAAATGGCTGGTTGGCATAGAGTTCCTCTGAAACCACCTTCCCCAGCTCCACCTGTGTAGATCTGCTACGGGTTATTTTATATGCTATTTGTGCAGCAGCAGTATGTTATAAATACTCACAGCACCGTATCGCCATATGCTTTGGCGGTAGCAAGTTCATTATACATTATATACATTATACGTTGTCATATCCATTGCCATGCTAAAATCTTCCGAGAGTTGTCATCGAAGAAATACTTTTATTTAGCAAGGATAATAATTATAATTATAAATGTTAGCAGCAAATCATTATATCAGAATGATTTCTGAAGGATCATGTGACACTGAAGACTGGAGTAATGATGCTGAAAATTCAGCTTTGAAATCACAAGAATAAATTACATTTTAAAATATATTCAAATAGAAAACAGTTCTTTTAAATAGTAAAAATATTTCAAAATTGTACTGTTTTTGCTGTACTTTGGATCAAATAAATGAGCAGGCTTGATGAGCAGAAGAGACTTCTTTAAAAACATTAAAAACGTTACTGTTTGAAAACTTTGGACTGGTAGTGTGTTTACATAAAAGTGATAGTTCGCCCGAAATAAAAATTTCTGTCATCATTTACTCAGCCTCATATCTTTCCAAACCAACAGACGTTCATTCATCTATGAAAGACAAATGTAGATATTTATAATTAAACCAGATTTTTTGACGTATTCAATGTGTTTATCAATGTTTATGTGGGAAGTCTAATTCTAATTTCTAATTTCTAATAAAGTCTAATTTCTGAGGTTGCATTGAAAATATATTTATTTGTGTTTCAAGATATATGAAAGTCTTATGGGTTTGAAATTACAAATTTTCATTTTGGGGTCAATTATCTTTGAAATGATTAATTATGATTAATTATGCTGTATTTCTGTTACACAATATGTGACAAAACCAGCTGCTTGAGAATGTGGGTGCAATTCTCTGGAAGATCAGAACATAATGTGTGAAAAGTGTCTTTTTGACCAAACAAAATGCACTTTGTGACTAATGTAGCTGGTTGTTTTCGTTCGGTAGTCCTACTAAAACATTAATCTGGCTTCTCTTATTTCTTTCTCTCACCCACAGGCCCATGCATATATCATTAGCTCTCTAAAAGAAGAAATGCCTTTGGTTTTCTGCAGAGAAAAGAAGAAGAGAGATCTAATCTATGACCTTCAATCATCTATTCAAGAATCCAACAGAGATATCAGATTTCACCTGGAGATTTTCCAGATTGTGCCAAAATGCAGGTGTTCAAATACTTTACAATCAAGCATGCCCATTATGAAATGTATTTTCTCCAACAACTATCCACATTTTTCTTCCCATAAGAGTGGGTGCAGCCATTTCAGGCTTCCGGCAGGCTTCAGTCAGGCTTCCGGATTTATCTGTGTCCAGCTATTTTTAGCTTGTTTTGCTGCTTGATATTGCAAATCGGTGTGACTTACCATGTAATTTTATAAACACACTGGTTTGCAGTGCAAACAGTTTTACCGTTTACTGCACGTTGTTATTCTTCTCGTTATTTTCCTATAGTGCATAATGAACCGAATGTCTCAGCCATAGGCTTACTTCTGTGTTGAAGAAAAAGGTGGATAAGCATGAGAGTTAAAATTAAGCAAACCTATATAATATCTGTCTAATAAGCATGTTAATTCTCACATCACACACAGGAGCGACTCATGAGTCACGACTTCAAGTTTAAAGGCCTCAAGCCTAAACTCTTAGCAGGGTTGGATGAGCTCCTGAACACTGACATAGCCAAGCTGATGCCTCTTCTACGCCAAGAAGAAGAAGATCAAGCTGAGCAACTGTTAGTGCAAGGAGGGCTCTTTCTAGGGTCTCAAAGGGGACCTTTTATTGTGGGGAACCCATTTCATTACTCTGAATCCTATCGAGAAAGTGAACTCGTCTCAGATGAAGAATGGGTGGTATCAAAAGATAAACCAAAGTATGATGAGATCTTTTACAACCTCTCGCCTCATGAGGGAAAGCTGAGCGGGACTAAAGTGAAGGGCTGGATGATGAGCACTCATCTGCCCAGCTCAGTTCTGGGGCGAATCTGGAGACTCGCAGATGTGGACCGTGATGGCATGTTAGACGATGAAGAGTTCGCTTTGGCCAGCCATCTCATTGAGGTAAAGTTGGAGGGCTTCGGGCTTCCCCATGAGCTACCCGTACAACTCGTGCCACCATCCAAAAGACGACGCAAAAACTCTGGCACAGAGAAGAGAGACAATGATTAGTCTGCATGTTTTTATGTTTATGATCCCTGCTGAAAAAAAAAATAAATCCAGCCTGGGCTTAGCTGGTCAGCAGGCTGGTTTAAGTGGGGGTTTGGCCACTTCCTTGTAAGGCTGGTCAGGTTGGGAGACCAGCTGGAACAACGAGCTAAAACCATCTTGATCAGCCTAGCCAGGCTGGGAGACCAGCTAAAACCAACTACTTCCGGCTAAGACCAACCAACCAACTTGGTTTTAGCTGTTTTTTTTCAGCAAGGAGCAGTGTTTATTCAACGTTTAAGTCATGAATAATATTAAACTAATATATTCACTCGTATAAAAACTAAAATCACTTATAGCTTGCAAAGTTTGTATGTATAAATCCTCTATAGACAAAAACAATGTCAGAAGACAAGTTGTTTTGATAATTCAGATTCCCCAAGGGTTGAGATCAGCTTATACTGTGAAGCGTGCTTGACTAGTTGCAGAAATGCCCTCGAGAATGTTGCTATGAAATACATGATATCAACACTTATAAAAGTGCCTTATTGCAGTTCAGATACTACTTGTCAAATGAAATGTTGCTTCTTAATAAACTGTTGGTCAATAAGTAATTAAAAAGCTCTTTGTGTAATTATAAAGCTCTTTGTGTGTTCATGAGCTGTTACAAAATGTTTAGTTTTTATGGTTTTAAACATATTGTGAGATGTTACTTTGTAGAGGCTGTATATAATGGCTGTATATTATTATATGTAACTAGATGAGTAAAGTTCGCAGGTGAACTTTGAAGTTGGCTTGAGAAAGCCTTGTCTGACAGGTTGAAAAAACTTTATAAAGCTTTAATTGTTGAAATTGAAGTTTGGGACAGAATGGGAACACACGTTTCTAGCATGATTTAGCATGTTGCTAGCATGATTTACTGTGACATAACGTGTCACTAGCATAATTCTAGCATGATTAGCAAGTTACTAGCATGTTTCTAACATAATTAGCATGTTACTAGCATGCTACTAGCATGCATCTAGCATAATTAGCATGTTACTAGCATGAGTAGCATGTCACTAGCATGTTGCTAGCATGATTAGAAAGTTACTAGCATGATTAGCAAGTTGTTAGCATGTTTCTTGCCTGATTAACATGTTATTAGTGTGTTGTTTACATGTTTCTAGCATAATTAGCATACTGTTGTTAGCACCATGTTGTTAACATGATTAACAAGTTGCTAACATGACTTTAACTCGATCAGCAAGTTACTAGCATGTTGTTAGAATGCTTCTAGCATGATTAGCATGTTGCTAGCATTATTAGCAAATTACAAGAGCTGTGTCCGAAACTGCTCCCTATCCACTATATAGTGCACTATATCGGGTGTCAGCCATTTTGTAGTGATGTCCGAATTCTGAGTGAACGACTTCATTCCCTACATTCGTTCACTACTTTTTACCCACAATGCATTCTGATTTCGAGTGTACAACCGATGTACACTCGCTGAAGCACTATATCCCACAATCCAATGCGGAGAACCGACGAGCTGGAAGAGAGAGCGGGAGCGAACAAGTTTGAATGAGAGATGCCGTTTACATCTTCATTATTTCTGCTTTATTGTTTAATTCATGCATTATTCATATCAAAATATATTATACAGGCATTAACTCAGTTTAATATTTTACTAATTTAATGAGCTGGCATCTTTGTTAATTTACAAAAAATGATGATAATTTGGTGGATATTTAAAAATGTTCGTTGGTAGCTTATTCATTCTGATGTAATATTAACGGTCGCCTGAGGGCGCTCTACGACCATTGGCATGTTACGCTGCTCGGGAGAGTTTCAAGATACTACAAACAATAAATACATAAAATTATCAACATGTAATTAATGTATGTTTATTTTTGTTGACAGTATTTTAATAGTATTTAATGATTATGAACACATAAGCATTACAAAACAAATGAATACCATTAATAAAACCATAAAGCTGACGCGGTGGTATGTATAATTACAGTATAAAGTCATTTAAAGTGTTATTGCTATTAATATTATTTTCTAAAATAAGGGACATGTAATATAAAAGTACATGTGACAAAGATGTTTTTCGGAACAGCTCCAAGTCTCATGCGAAGTGTAACGTTATACGTCACCGTCCGAATTCGTTCACTTCATTTCGTTCACTCCTGATATAGTCCACTCAACGGCCATTCACTATATAGGAATTAGTGAATGAGTGAACGAGTGAGCGATTTCGGACACAGCTAAGCATGTTGCTAGTATGTTTCTAGCATGATTAGCATGTTACTAGCATGTTGTTGTTAACATGATGAGCAAGTTACCAGCATGATTCTAGCATGATTATCAAGTTACTATAGTTTCTTTGCTTATACAGTTAAAATAGGTGGTTTACCAACATGTTGCTAGCATGATTAGCATGTTTACATGTTTCTAGCATTATTAGAATGTTTTTTTTTACATTTCTAGCATGATTATCATGCTACTAGCATGTTGTTAGCATGATTAACAAATTAGTAGCATGATTCTAACATGATTAGCATGTTGTTAATGTGAATCTAGCCTGATTAACATGTTATTGTGTTGTTAACATGTTTTTAACATAATTGGCATGTTATTAGCATGTTGTTAACATGATTAACAAATTACTAGCATGATTCTAACATGATTAGCAAGTTACTAGCATGTTTCTAAGATTATTAGCATGTTATTAGTATATTGTTAGCATGATTATCAAGTTACTAGAATGTTGTTAGCATGTTTCTAGCATGATTAGCATGTTACTAACATGTTGTTAGAATAATTAACATGTTACTAGCATGATTCCAGCATGATTAGGAAGTTACTAGCATGTTGTTAGCATGTTTATATGCTAATCCAGTTAAAACCAGCTAAAACCAGTTGATTCAGTAAGAAAATCTAGAAAAAAAGCTAAAACCAGCTTAGGCTGGTTGCCTAGTCTTAGCTAGTTTAAGATGAAAATATCTGGTTTACTAACATGTTGCTAACATGACTAACATAAAACTAACACTATAAAACCAGCCTGGGAGACCAGCCAAAGCAGCCAATCAGTCTGTGGAAAGTCTATGGGATTTTTGGTGGTTTTGACAGTCTGATTTATGAAAACCATACGTCGGATTAGTTAGAAAAGATATAGCAACCCAACTCAGACCAGACTTAAGGCCTGAACCGAGTTTGGTGGTTAAGTCCAGCAGGAGATACACTTTAAAATTTAGTCTCAAAAGAAGAAGAAACAACTTGATAATGACTGACCACTTTTACATGTACAACAAACCTGTTCAGGAAACCTATGAACTGAAGTCGTTCATTTACTGCAGAATAAAATGTCACGTCTTAAACTGCCTGTTTATTTTTAAGAAAATGCTCAGCTGACTGCAAATAATCTGTCAAGTAACAAAATTGTGTAACTATACTGCAAATTCCCTTGTTTGGTAAACACCCTTTACTAAAGGGTTGTGTACCGGAAAGAGATAAAGTCTCGCGAGAGTAGGTTGTGTTTTGTTCTTCTGGTGGTGCAGAGTGATGCGCCACTGGCTCCGCCTCAAATCTTTCATAACAATCCAGGAAATGGCATTATAATATTACCCAGGACCGAAAGTATTTCGCTCAGTTGATCTTCTGCACACGCCACAGCACAACCACCGCTTGATTCAATCAAGACTCGCAGCAACTGTCAGGATGACCGTCAAAGTTCATATAATTTACTGGTAGGTCATTACACTATTTATTTGGCTACACAGACGAGACTTACTAAAAAATTTACTTTTTAAGAATTCAGTTGACTTACATTACACGCTTAATCTAAATCAAAATATAACCTAAATTGATTTAACAGATTAAAGCTTTTAATATATGTTATTATATTTCATACGTGTTATATGTCATGCAATAATCACGACAAGAAGAGGGAGCGTTGCTGTTGTTGCTTCGCTCGGTTAGTTCTAGTTGTTCAGGAACACCCGTGCCTTTGTTTATGGTTTAGCAGCATTGTTCAGTTTAATTGTTTGAATTCCAGCATAGATTAAATCTTTACTCTACATTTTCGCAGGCCATGTCTCGTAGCTCACAATACTGAATCAGAAAGGTTACTGTAAAAAAATGCATTGGCTCATTCACTGGACCTCACTTCTCACGAAACAGTCTCAGAGGTTGAAAAAAACATAGTTACCATGCAAATTTCTGTTTGGCCAATAAGGTGGATGTCATTTAAATAATTGTGTTTGTGTTTGTCATCTCCTAGTGGTGGATGAGGGTACAGGCCCAAGGTAAGTTTTATTTGCTCACATTCAATGTAATATAATATAATATAATTATGATTATAATATAAAACTTGTGGGAGGATCTTGTCCATCTACATGAATTATGTTTCTTATGTTTTGCAAAAAGTTCACCAGACTCAAGACGTTGCTTGAGGATGAATTCCCAGGCGAACTTGAGATCGTATGTTATTTATATGATTGTCTTTTGTTGTACTTTTGAAAATAAAACATGTATTGTTAAATGTGCATGTACAAACGTTCATTTTGTTCTAATTTTACTATCAATTTCCATACTCAGACTGGTGAGGGCACACCCTCAACCACAGGCTGGTTTGAGGTGGAGGTAAACAAGAAGTTGGTGCACTCAAAGAAGGTAATAATTGATTTTATTTTACTGTGTTTACTGTGGAAGATCACAGTTCTATATATTGCATTTGTCTTCATAGTGAAACTCACTTAAATTGCAGTTCATTGTACAGTTACGTGTTTTGACTATTGCACAGTACAGTATTTTTGATTGACCGGCATGCTATTAAAATCAAATATGGCATAGAATTTTACATTTGGCCAATATTTTCTTTGACAGAATGGAGATGGATTTGTGGACTCAGAAGCAAAAATAAAAAAAATCCTGACTGCCATTGAGCAGGCCTTGGGGAAATAAGCATGAGCTGATCATAGAGGTGAGAATAATCTGACATAGAGCCTTTTTTTGTTGTAATATCAGCAAAATGCACGTATTAAAGGGATAGTTCACCTAAAATGAAAACTCTGCCATCATTTACTCACCCTCATGTCATTCTAAACTTGTGTGACTTTATTTCTGCTGGAACGTGAAGAAAGATATTTTGAAGAATGTACTGTACAGTTACTACTGACTTCTATGCATGGACAAAAATTCAGTGGGAACTGTTTGGTTACCAACATTCTTTAAAGTATCTTCTTTTGTGAGAAAGAATGTCATATAGGTTTGAAACAAAAAGAAGGTGAGTAAATGATGACAGAATTTTCAGTTTTGTTGGGACTATCACTTTAAACTCCTTTTCTGTCTTCTAATTCTAATTTGTTCTTTATTTTCTCAGCAGTTTTTCTTCTCTGTTTGTTGGACTCCTGGGCAGTGCAACAATGATGGTGACGTCCAAAGTGTTTTCAGCACGGATGTTGCTTGATGCTCTCCGCTCTTCCTGGGAGAACCCATTCAGAGCAGGAAGCTCCCTGTGATTACTGCTTCAGATAAACGCTTTAATGGTTGAAAATATTAAGGGAAAATAAAGGGAAAATATAAAATTAGACAGAATTTGGACAGAACATCTCAAGCTGAGGTACTTTTGAGTTGTTGTTTTTTTTCTCTCTATGTATGCCTCTGTTACAACGCACAAGTTTACGAACTGTTTTGGCATTGTTCAAGATTTTCATGCAATAAAAGATGTTAATGGTGAAGTGTTTTGTGTGTCATTCATTGGTACTTTATCTAAAAGGTGGCAGTACAGACTTTGTCCCTGTACATATAAGAAATAAAACAGCCATAAACTGTCACAAAGTGCTATATAGCAATGCGTAATCTGAATGACTCAGAATATGGGGACATGATGACAATGTAAAGCAGGGGTGCCCAACCCTGTTCCTGGAGATCTACCTTCCTGCAGAGTTTAGTTCCAGCCCTCATCAAACACACCTGTCTGTAATTATCAAGTGTTCCTTCAGATCCTAATTAGTCTGCAGGAAGGTAGATCTCCAGGAACAGGGTTGAGCACCCTTGATGTAAAGGGACATTTGATAAGTTTACCGACTGACATTTTAATTTATGTTTTGATTTTTGTGTAATTTGCTATTATATAGCCTTGATGACATTTTTAAAAGTACAAATATTCCACATAGTGTTAACAAGGGCATGCAAATCATCAGTTTAATACATTTATTTATATACACCATACACACATACCATCACCATACATCAGGGGTGCTCAACCCTGTTCCTGGAGATCTACCTTTCTGCAGAGTTCAGCTCCAACCCTCATCAAACACACCTGAACCAACTAATTAGGATCTGAAGGAGCACTTGATAATTACAGATAGGTGTGTTTGATCAGGGTTGGAACTAAACTCTGCAGGAAGGTAGATCTCCAGGAACAGGGTTGGGCACCCCTGCCATACATACTCTTTCAAAGCAGAGAAAGATGATTATAACAAGGAAACCAGATACAAGGAATATCAGATGATTATTTGAACAGGCAGAAAAAAAATCCTTGTGACGAATCGGACTCATCTGTCAAAGCACAAATAAGTCACATAAATGTACATATACCAAATAATTAAAGAATAAATAACTTGCGTATGCTAGTACACAATTATTAAAGAGAACCCCAGGTATTATACTTGGCCTTATATTACGTGAATTATGTCTCTACCTAAAATATATAAGTGGGAAACTCATGAAAGACTTACGTTCTTTAAAAAATCCACATTGTTTTATACATCTTTTTGGAATATGGGGGGCGCCATTATTTCAGTGACGTGAAATGGTTGCACTCGGTGGGCTACTGACACTACCTGTTGCTATTTTTACAATGACAGAACTCGGAAAGTAAAATACTAATACGATGCCACATTGTGCTGCTTTTGATTGTCATTTTCAGTTGAAGGGCAACAAGAGAAGTGATGTAAGTGCTTTTCCTAGCGATAAGAAGAGTAGAAAAGAATGGGAAGATGCCTGTGGATGAATAAAACTTTCCAAAGACCCATGTCTTTGTTCTCTCCACTTCAGCCCTGATGCCTTTGAGGCTTTTAGTAGACCACCACAGCTACTGAAAGAGCTCACAAACGGCAGAGACAAGAAACACTTGATGCCATCCTGGCAGAATGTAAACGTGCGGACGCTTGTCATGATGCCGCAGCCACTGAAGGAGTTTCTTAGTGTGGAATTCACTCGATATCCGGGGTCGTTTAGACTTCTTGTGGTACAGCATTTGGTTTAAGCCTACGCTTATATCCATCGCGACCTGTAAGCCCTTTCAGTAGCTGTGGTCCTCACATTAGTATTTTACTTTAAGAGTTGTGTTGCGGTAAAAATAGCAACAGGTAGCTGCAGTAGCTCACTAAGTGCAGCCATATCACGTCATAATGGCGCACCCCATAGTCCAAAATATATATAACGATGTGGATTTTTTAAATAACGTAAATCTTTCATTGGTTTTCTACTTTTATTTTATTTTAGTAAGAGACATCATTTACGTTATGTTAAGCCATACAAGTCTTAACACCCAGAGTCTCCTTTAAACATGTAAAAGACGATGAATTTGTAATATCTATGCCACAATGACTGGAGTGATGCAGGTAGAAATGCACAATAGTCAGAAAAATATTACTTAGCTGCAGGACCCTACTGTCACTGCTTGAAATGTCCTGTCATTTGATAAAACACGATATATTTTTCAAGAGACATTATAAATGAGAAATCTTATGTGGCATGTATAGGTATGAAGTCTTTTCATTTGTCAGGCCTTTTCCCATAATTCCAGCCGAAGCGCTGTGCCGCAGACACTCCGGAAGTGAGGCGTTTATTGACAATATGGCGACCGGGCCAGCTGAGAGGGGACTGGACGTTTTTCGGTTTTGTCAGTGATCGCAGTTGTGGATGATCAAAGCGAAAGCTGTGGCGATAGATTGTTATGAATGAAGGGACTCGGGAGCTGTCGGGATGTTGTCTCTGAGCTGAGCGAGCCTTCACAGCTTCAGATTCATCATGTCGTTCTTCAGGCGGAAAGGTAAGGAAGTGCTCCGCTCGATGATGATGGGATGGTCGCCGGATAGCATGGGCTTTTCTAGACCGATGCTGAGCTCATGACCAGATTAATGTGACATTAATACTGTTTTATTCTTTGTAATAGCCATGAAATTCCTCTTATGCATCACTGTTTTCTGCATACCATCTACACGAACTCTAGAGGGATGGGATGTTCTCGGTTCAAGTGCATGTTTTTTCTATTTTAGGTTACCATATGATTTTTTTGAGATTTTTCTGTCAATTATAGTTACATGTTATTGTAACAATTCATGTTCCTAATTGAATAAATAAAAATCCTGTTGTGTCTTCGATGCTAGCTTAAACGTTCATGTAACATGCATGATGTACTGTCAGTCTTTTGACAGTTAGGCTAGCCATGTCATATGGAATGAAACAAGGATGATATTAATAATAATATAGGATGAACTCAAGTTTTATTCTTGTTTGATAACATTAAAATTGGTTTGGAATTTTGTTGACAAGGGATGACTTTCTTTGACATCTCTGATCTGATGTATGAACAAGCTATTATTATTATTATTTTTATTTTTTTTTGGAAATGCTGTATCCAGCATATTTCATTCAATTTAGATGAGTGTTTTTCAACTTTTTTGACTCTAAGGGCCGCTTTGTCCGAGACAATATTTGAAGACCGGCCTGTTTAAGCTGTTATGTACCTCTGGTACTTCTGTTGTAATAATAATAATAATAATAATATTAATTATAATAATAATAATAATAAATGATTTATATAATGCCACTGGAAATTAACTAAGGCCCATAAGTTAAGAACCACTTATTTGAGAACCTTCTACAGGATACCCCAACATGGAAATGTCAGGGAATTTAAAAATTGCAATTTCCAGGCATGTAAATACTATACATCAGCGAAATTTCTTAATATATTTATAGAAAGTGTTTAATATATTATCTGGTAGTCACATGACTGGAAAAATAATGCAAGTTCATTGGCCAAAATGGGTGGGAACACTGCTGACTTTTGTTGTTCTTACATAATAAACCATAATATTCAATCTGCAGTTTTGTATCTGCACTAAGTAAAGTGACCAATCATTCCCAAATTTGCAGAATCACATGACAAAGACCATATACATGTATCCTGTGACTTCAGTCAGTGTGCATTAATCAATGTGGCTGGCCTAAGGGAAGGAAGGATGCCCTCTTAGCCCATGTCCTATTTTACAGGAACATCACTTCTCTTTGTTCTCAGTCTGTGTAGTCTCTTTAATATACTGTCTGTTTTCTTCATCCATCAGAGATATGTGGGTTGTATGTAATGTATGTTGTACATTAATGTAATTGTAATGTATGTTGTGAGCACAGCAGAGGATTACGAAATGCTTGTAATGATGTAATGCTGCTCATTGTATAGACAAATATCATTCCCACTTTTTGCTTTTTGCTTGCACTCCTCTCAATAATGATTGGGATGATGGAAATTCTTTTTTAGCTTTGTGTTCCATGATGTGAGTCTGTCTGTTTGCCACAGGTGGTTGTTTGTGGGCAAAATTACGCAAGGCCTCACCTCATGCAAATAATTCAGAAACGTAAAGTGGAAAGAGTCAGAAATGTAGTGTATATTGGATTGCACCTTGCCTTTTTGTTTTATTGTTGGGTGTCAATGAAAGACGGCTACTTTTCTTAAGTGCTGAATAATCATGTGCGTTACGACAAGAGATGCTGTAAATTATAAATTATAAATTATATTTCCTGCGTTTTTTATCTCACAGCTAAAGGAAAGGAACCTGAGAGACCAGCAGATGCCAAAGCCAGCAAAGGTGAGAGTCCTGTGCCGCTTTACTGCGCTTATGTTACGCTGTTATATACTGTTGTATGTACTCTGTATACTGAATTTCGAATGCACAGCATTCATCAGTGTGTCAGCCTCCATTGTTTTCATGTTGGTCCATTTTAGTTCATTTTAGTGATGTTCTTGTGAGCTGTCTTAGAATATGCTAGAATGAAGAACAATAGACCAGGTTAATGTGTATCAAGTTTTAGTGTTAGTTCCATGTGACCCAACATGTGGAAATGTCGTGTCTCTAAAGGTGACAGACTAATGGGCCGTTCAAACATAATGCATTTTTACATTATGCTGTTCTGCTTTTCCATTATTTGTCTATGTAAACATGTGCTAGACGGTTGCATTTGTCATTGCGCTCCTCTGCAGCATCTCGCACATGATGCAATGAAAAAGAGTGCAGCTTAAAAAAAATCATTTAGATCTAGCTTTTTTTTTAAATGGTCATTAAGACCAACGTTTTTTTTCTTTTTTTAATCCTTTACTTTTTGATTTGAAAATCTTCTGGAAAATCTCTACAAAGTAATGATTTTGAGTTATATTATGTTAAAACACAAATGAAGATATTTTTTAATGAAACCAGAGCAGTTTCTTCCCATGAAACTCCAAGTAACCAAAAATTAGAAGATACAAAAAGGTCATAAAACGAATGCTTATGAATCAAGCAGTTTAAATCCAAGTCTTATGAAGAAATACGATTGCCTGAATGCCTAAATAAGATTTCATTTAGCCATTTATTTACATCTAACCAATGATCGACACACGTACATAGAGCACATTACATATTCTAAATACAGAAGCTCAAACATGTTTCCGTGTTTACCATATGTGATGTTCTATGTATGTGATGCTCTATGTATGTGTGTTTATATGTAAATAAAAGCGTAAATTGTATGTTTATCATATAAAGAGACACTATCTCATCCTTTATGACACTTTTGGATCTTCAGTGTTTTGGCTACCTGATCTTTCAATAGTTGGACAGAAATCTCAGTTTTCATTAAAAGTGTAATGGGTTAGGAATTACATCTGATGATGACAAAATTGTAATTTTTCATCTTTAATTGAATGACTAGTTGAAGGCATGTTTAGGTGTATCAGCATGTGGTAAGCATTTAAGCAAAACTTAACAGTGCAGGTTTATAGATAAGAATTGGTGGAAATGTAAAATTATATTGTGCAATAATGTTCTTTCTGTGTGCTCCTCTCCAGCTCCAGTGTCGCCCCACTCCCCCTCCCTTAGCGGCCGTAATCATCATGCTGTCCTGGAGGCAGCGGGACCCAGCCATGTGGCCATCAGTGCTATCTCAGCCAACATGGACTCCTTTGCCCGTGGCCGCACTGCTATCCTCAAAAAACAGCCTAGCCACATGGAGGCAGCACACTTTGGAGACTTAGGTACACCAGCTATGAATTACACACATTAATTCAAATGTAGCGCTAACATGTCCAAAAGGACTTATAATGTATGTGTTAAATGGCTTTTTTCCCCATCAACTATTAAAGACTGCAGCTTTTACTGAGAGATTGAGCCTTTCATTATAAACCGTTTGATCTCAAAGCTACTCTAGTTTTTAATATGAGGTGGGCTTTTTTGGCCTATGACTTACTGTTTTGCACTGAGCATTTTAAAGTAAATGTGGTGTGTGTGTGTCTGTGGCCAAGGGAGAAGGAATTATCACATTAGAGGAGGGATTTTGTGAAGCTGTTACTGAAATGGCTTTTGCTGCGCAGTGGCCTGCTGGATTTGTGTGTGAAGTGCCGTAATCTCTTAACCTTTTCATAGCTCTGGGATTGGAGAAACCTGCACAAGCTTGTCTACTTTAACCTGGTTTGAAATCAGACTGTGAATATGTCCATACCTATTTGTCTGTTTCTTCTCCAAGCATTCTAATATTTAGTATTTAAAAGGTGCACTGTGTCATACACAAAAAAAACTTTCATTTAATAACACAAGATGTAACAAAGCCCTAATGTGCATAATACTATACAAGTAACACTAAATAGAAACATAGTTATTTTATTGAAAAAAGATATTTCTGGCAATGTCGATTTATTTTTTCACTGTAAATTATAAGACAGCTTTTTATAAGACAGTTGTTTTTCATTTCCAAAAACTGTGCATTAAACACTACTTTACTATGAAATGACATGAAATGGTTTGTTACATCTATTATGTAGTTTTTCATTCAGTCATTTTTTAACTTTTAACCATTATAGTTACGATGATGATGATGATGTAAAGAACTTTATTTATTATTATATATATTTTTTTTAAAACATGGCCATGCTTAGAAGGTTTGGTTGTCATATCTGGTGT
This sequence comes from Cirrhinus mrigala, assembly GCA_036247105.1. Taxonomy (NCBI): domain Eukaryota; kingdom Metazoa; phylum Chordata; class Actinopteri; order Cypriniformes; family Cyprinidae; genus Cirrhinus; species Cirrhinus mrigala. Next base: position 13,243,432 of record CM070011.1, read on the forward strand.
AGAGGTCATCTTCAGCGTTATCATCTGCCCTCAGATAGAATGTTTTGTCTTTGTTATAATGTCCTAACCCTTCCTTTACATTTCGCAAATAGGTCCGTCACATTACATAACCAGTTGGTTGTCATTATGATTATTATATGTCATCATTAAATGCATAGATTTTGTTTAGAAGTTCTTCTAAGATTTACATAGAAGTTAATTTTATCCACTTTAAGTATACTAGCCTGTCGACCTTTGTCAAGGACAAAATGTAATTATTTATCACAAATTAAAATGAGGCTGTGAAAGATGGACAAGGAACTTTTTTTGTTGATTGTATAGGTAACAAAAATGTGTCATTCAAAAAAAATAAATGAAAAAAAAAAAAATCCAGAACACTTTAGTTTCATTCAGTGGGGCTAGAAATCACTACACTGTTAAAATCTGTGAAGTTTACAGTGTAAAAATATCAGCAGTGGTTGCCAGATTACCATCTTGACAACCATACTGGAAACACAGATGGTAAAGAGAAAGCCACATGATGAGTCATAGTTCATTCAAGTAGCTTTTCTTCAAGCTAAGGTAAATACTAATATTTAGTGTTTAAAAGGTGCACAGTTTCATAAACAGAAGCTTTCATTTAATAACGGAAGATGTAACAAAGCCCTACTGTACATAATACTGCGTAAGTAACACTAAAAAGAAACAGTTATTTAAAGGGGTCATCGGATGCTAAGTTCACTTTTTCATGTTTGAACATTAATGTGTGTTGGCAGTGCATGTACAAATCTACCATATAATGATAAAAATCCATGCAGTGGTTTTTAATTAATCTGTAAAAATAATATTCCCTTTTTCAAATCGAGCCGTTCTCAGATGCCTGTTGGTGTGCCGTCACACCGACAGAGGCCGCGCCCATGATAGTTGATTGACATGAGCGATTTACCTCGAATCAGCTGTCACAGTCCACCCTCTTTGTTTCGATGCCGCAGCAGTGATGTAAGTTAGACAAGAGCTGTGTCCGAAATCGCTCACTCGTTCCCTCATTCACTAATCCCTATATAGTGAATGGCCGTTGAGTGGACTATAACAGAAAGAGTGAACGAAATGAAGTGAACGAATTCGGACGGTGACGTATAACGTTACACTTCGCATGAGACTTGGAGCTGTTCCGAAAAACATCTTTGTCACATGTACTTTTATATTACATGTCCCTTATTTTATAAAATAATATTAATAGCAATAACACTTTAAATGAATTTATACAGAAATTATACATACCACCGCGTCAGCTTTATGGTTTTATTAATGGTATTAATTTGTTTTTTAATGCTTATGTGTTCATAATCATTACATACTATTAAAATACTGTCAACAAAAATAAACATACATTAATTACATGTTCATAATTTTATGTATTTATTGTTTGTAGTATCTTGAAATTCCCGAGCAGCGTAACATGCCAATGGTCGTAGAGCGCCCTCAGGCGACCGTTAATATTACATCAGAATGAATACGCTACCAACGAACATTTTTAAATATCCACCAAATTATCATCATTTTTTTTGTAAATTAACAAAGATGCCAGCTCATTAAATTAGTAAAATATTAAACTGAGTTAATACCTATATAATATATTATTTTGATATGAATAATGCATGAAATAAACAATAAAGCAGAAATAATAAAGATGTAAACGCATCTCTTATTCAAACGTGTTCGCTCCCGCTCTCTCTTCCAGCTCGTCGGTTCTCCGCATTGGATTGTGGGATATAGTGCTTCAGCGAGTGTACATCGCTTGTACACTCGAAATCAGAATGCATTGTGGGTAAAAAGTAGTGAACGAATGTAGGGAATGAAGTCGTTCACTCAGAATTCGGACATCACTACAAAATGGCTGACACCCGATATAGTGCACTATATAGTGGATAGGGAGCAGTTTCGGACACACCTAAGAATATCTCCGATTGAGCGATTGAGGTGTTGTGTTGCTGGATGTAATAATGAACATAGTGGTCATCATTTACTCCCGACATCTGAGACGCTGAAGATGCAGTAGATTACGTTTGTTTGTGAAGGGAATGCACCTCCCGATCTACATATATCCGTCTATGTTCGCGCGAATCATTCATGATTCAGCTTCACTTACAGCAAAAGTGAGTATAAGGGTTTTTTATGAATCTTTGCGATCGCCTTTCCTTATAACATGGTAGTTAGGAAGTTTAGCGGCTAAATGCGGCTAATGTAAACAAGACCGTCTTTCCACAGAGAGAAGAGAGGGGCGGGGTGAGCAGAGCTCATTTGCATTTAAAGGAACAATCCCTTAGAATGAGATGATTTTTGCAGAGCTCATTTTGACAAGGTAAAAAGGGTGTTGTTTTACAAAACCATTGAGAATTTTTAATCAAAGTATATTAGAGACTTTTCATTAAGACCCTAAAGAATCATATCAACTTGTGGAAAATGGGCATCTGATGACCCCTTTAACTGAAAAAAGAGATTTGTGGCAATATCAATTTACAGTTTTTCACTGTGAATTTTAAGACAACTGTACATCTAACAGTATTTTACTGTAAAATTGCATGAAATGTCCCATTACATCACTTTCATTCAATTGTTATTTAAGGGAGACCTAGTATGCCCTTTTTTACAATATGTAACACAAGCCTCAGGTGTCCCCAGAATGTGTCTGTGAAGTTTCAGCTCAACAGATAATTTAATATATTACTTTGAAAATGCATTTACTACACAGAGCCGTAGTTCAGTGACAAGCTACGCAAAGCTGCATTCGTAATCAAAGACAATATGGTCGACCTTTTTGACGATATTATGAAATCGTTCTGCGATAATGAAAGTTGTTTGTGTAGCTTCTCAGTGAACTATGGCTCTATGTACAAAATGCTGCTCCTTCTGTAAGCATGTGAAAATACCACATTTAATAACATGTTTTTACTCCAAACTCACTTCATAATGTCAGTCGAGTGTTTAAAATAAATCCTTCTGTGAGATGATGTGGCTTCTTACACAGAATAAGGCACACAACATATTTCATAGTATTCTAAGCAGTGGTAAAGGCTATGTCGATTAACAATGCCTTATTATATACTTTATTATAATGAAAATTATAATAAGAACTCAGATAAATTGTATATTGTCATAGTCGTGTGTTTATTAGTCACGTCGAATCAATTAAACAGTTAAATCTTCTGTTTATTGAGCTACCCCTGTCCACTTATTAAGTCTGACGTCATGTGTCACCGCTTCTAGGTGCAAACGCTCTATCAGATACCATGAGAAAACAACAAAAGGTGCTAATATACACTCACGATGTGATATGATGCTACCAAAAATGATAATCCTAACCTTTAACTTTTTACCAAAGTCCCAGCTAGCCAGGCAATGAAAATATAAATAAATAAATAAATAAATATAAAAATTATTTGTGTTTGAGACACTGTGAGCATGGAGACTGTAGTGTACACCGCAAGTTTGAAAATGTTTAGCCTAAACGTTTAATATGAATAAACACATAAACGGCTGCTGAGATGGTATTTTTAAGTGAAATGAGTTGAGGCTTGGACCCGGAAACAGCATTTCTTATGTCACCACTTAACAAGCGGATAGGAATTTCTTGGGTTTCTTCTGCGGGGTGTATGTGTAGTTTCTGCGCGAGAGCGCCCTCTGGCCTTCGGATGGAGATTTACTACTGATCACAGAACCATGATTCACTGACAAGATGCGCATGACATATTGCAGTGTTTGCCTAATCGTAATTGTGATATCAATGCAGCCCTAATCTGTGTGGCAACAGCGTAATATACAATAAATAAATCCACTGCTCTCTTGTCTCCTCTGAGGTTGGGACACTAAATAGTGTTCTGTGCTCATCTGTGCAGCCAAAGAACAGTAAGCATGCTTTGCTCAAACTTTTGCCATGCCGTTAGAATTGCTAAACCGCTGTCACTTGAAACTGATTTAATGATTTAATCATTAAAACTTTAATAATTAAAATTACATTAATGATGATGTATTGAACTTTATTTTTTAGTAATAAATATATATATTTAAACTTGGCCATGCTTAGAATGTTTGGTTGTCATACTTGCTGTAGAAGTCATAGTCAGCGTTATCATCTGCCCTCGGATAGAATGCCTTGTCTTTGTTGTAACCCCTCCTTTACATTTAAAGAAATGTAACATTGAAACTTATGTGTTGACAAACCAGTGTTGCAAGGTAACTTTGGTTTAGACAATGCTTGTAACGTCAAATCTTAACGTGGTGCCTCCTACACAAAGGAGGTTAGCATTTTTCTGGCTCAAGTACCCTCCTTTGCATTTTCTGATACCGGGCTCATTGTGTTCAGTTCACATCCCTGTAATGTTTTAATCAGACCATCTTCAGGTGTCCTGTGGCTTTGAAAGAGGAAGGTGTGGCCTTTCAAAGCATTCAGTGGAGGTCACTGCTCTATTATAAGATTTGTTTTGTGTGTGTGTTTATTTATGGAACGAAGTCTGTGCTGCTGTTTATTAGACATAGACGGCTGGGTGTGGTCTGGAGATGCCATGAGTTTGAATTAATGGTATTAAAGGCACTCTGAGGTCAGTGTTGTGTAGCCCTTGCTAGTTAGAGGCGTCGCTATTACTGTTGTTCATACTTTGGGGGATTTGAACAAACATCTAATCCAAAGTATTTAACATATGCTGATCGGGAATTCCAGAATATGGAGACTTAGGGTCTTCTCTTTTGACTTTAAACCAGTAAGCAACCGCCTATAACAACTATCTAGAACACCCCAGCAACTAAAATAATGCCCTGGCATCATAGTAGGCCACGTACACACTGCAAGTTTCAGGAGTGACACGAGTGAGTCCCGAAAATTTAAATTCCATGTGTGTATGAAGCAACAGTCACTCCCACATTTGTAACCATATCAGCATTTTGGTATCTTGTGGGAATGAATAAAAATTTAGCCATTTGGTATCTACCATTTTTTTGGCTAAAGACTCTTTTTGTCTGTCGATTTTAACCAAACTACCGCTGATAAGATGTGGTGTGTTTTGTTTATGCTCGGGAGGCTGCCTTAGAGAGCGCTGTCTCGCAGTGTTGCCATATCCTCATATTTCCAAGCGCTTTTAGGCATGTTGTTAGCTCATAAAGCTAGGCACTTTTAATAAAGTGGTCTGTTGCGGATATGAGAGATATGATTTTTTGGTGTTATAAAACATAAAGCATTTGGATGTTTTAGTCTTTTTTGTGCTTGTCCTTGTTTGTTGTTGTTGTTTTTTTGTATGAAGATCTGGCAACAGTGACACTTTACCTCAAGGCTTGTGATTGCAACTAGTCCCGTGTCAAAAAGTGCTAAGGTTAAAACTTGTTTCACTGTTATTTTCTTGCATCTCACATACAGACGAAGACACATTTCTGATGCGCATTTAAATTACGTCATTAACAACTAGTTGTTCAGTTCAGTTCTATACACACTGCGTAGAATTGATGTAAATGTGGTTGTCACTACCTGTATTTTTTGGGGGTTAATTTGATTGTCGAATGCGTTTGTCACTCCCGTATTGTAGTGAATTGTGTGTATGGAATGCGATTAAGGAGTAAAAGGTGAAAGGTTTTTTTTTATAGATAAGTCATGTTTTGATTTGTTTTGTTGTGTTTGTGTTGCTTTTGGTTTATTATGTTTTATTTTGTGTTCTTTTTGTGTGTTTTTGGTTATTTTTTTGTGTGTTTCTTTTTTAGTTGTTAGTTATTTTTATATTGTTTATTTATTTTGGAGTTTTTGTTCTTTATTTTTGTTGGTTTTATGTTTCGTATTTTGTTTTTCAATTTTTTTATTTTTTTTTTTTGTTAGCTGTGTTGATTTTGAATTTTTTTTGTAAGTTTTTTGTTTGTTTGTTTGTTTTATGCTGTGGTGTTTTGTGGTATTTAATTTTTTTGGGTTTTGTTTGGTTTGATTTTTAAAGAAGCCCATTTCCACCACTGAAAAAAAAAATAAATAAAAAGGTTATTGCGACTTTTTATCTTACAATTGTGACTTTTTTTTTTTCCCTCAGAATTGCATGATACAAACTCGCAATTCTGACTTTTCTCTCAGAATTGTGAGATATAAAACTCGCAATTGCAAGTTATAAGGTCATAATTGTGAGATATAAACTTTTTTCTCAATTGTGTGATATAAGCTCAAAATTGCAATATATAGTCTGAGTCACTTGATAAACTTTTTTTTTTTTTTTTTTTTTTTAGAATTGTGAGTGATAAACTTGCAATTCTGGTTTTCTCAAAATTGCATGAAATAAGGCCACAATTCCAATTTATAAAGTCAGAATTACATGATAGAAAATTCTGACTTTTTTTTTTGTAAGATATAAACTCAGAAAAATTCAGAGAAAAAAGTCACAGCTGTGAGATATGAACTTGCAATTCTGAGAAAAGAAAGTCACATTTGCAAGTTTGCTTTTTTTTTTTTTTGGCATTTTTCTATTTTTCTTAGGCAGGACAGTGGAGATATGACAGGAAGTGAGTGGGGGTGGGATCGGGAAAGGTCAGGATTCGATCTCAGGACACCCGAGGTGCAACTGCACCATATGTCAGCACACTGCCCACAAGGCTATCGCCGCCGACAAATTTGCAAGTTTTTAAGTCAGAATTATGAGATATAAACTCATAAATCTGACTTTATTTCTCAGAATTGTGAGTTTATATCACTAAATTCTGAGAAAAAATGTCAGATTTGCAAGTTTATATTTCACAATTCTGACTTAAATTCTGACTTAAAAACTTGCAAATTTGTCAGCGCAGTTGCGAGTTTATATCTTACATATCAGAGAAGTCGTCAGATTTGCGAGATATAAACACACAATTGCGAGAATAAAAGTCGCAATTACCCTTTTTTTTTTTTTTTTTTACTTTTATTCAGTGGCAGAAACGGGCTTCCGTAGATTTTGTTTTGGTTTTTCCTCTCCTGTTTTAGTTCAAATTACCAATTACCAATCTTCAATTACCAGTCCAAATCTGTGATTGTGTGTTTTTAACTATGTTGTCGCTGCATCAAGGAAATATGGATTGCAACATTGGGGTTCAAAAAGTGTCTTTGCTTTTTTTTAGGTCGCTCCAGTGTCAACTACCAGGTTCAAGAGACTCGCTCTCGGCTTTCGAAAACCGTAGACCAGATCTTGCGGGATAATGTGGCCTTGCCCTACTTCATACAGTTTATGGAGACCCGCTCAGCTGAGCACCTGGTTCGCTTCTGGCTTGAAGCTGAGAGCTTTCGATCCACCAGCTGGTCTAGAGTCAGAGCGCACAGCCTCAACTCAGTCAAACACAGCACCTTGGCTGAGCCTGCAGCTGCCCTGGATTCCCCCGACTCTCCAGACTCCCCAAACGACCCCAGCAGACCCTCAACTCTGGACGATGGAGATGAAGAGGACACTTTCTCCTCCCGGACTTCCTCCAGACCTCACACCCCCAGCCCCCAAGACACTAACTCTCATACTGGGGCTTGGATTGGGCACCGGAACTCTGTGAGCTCAGAGGGGGCGGCCCGGCCTGGGACTCCCCATCTGCAGCCCGGCCTAAGATCAGAAACACCCACCAGACAGCCCTCCTCCAGGACAGGCACTCCAGTTAAAGGCCAGTCTACTAGTGGACTCTCTGACAAACTTATGAAAAGTGAGTACCAGTTAGGGTAACTTCATGGTTCAAATGATTTTACTTGTTTGTTTTGACTTTATTCCTGCAATTAGTCCTTCCAACTGGCATTTCTGAACAAGCACTGGCTGAGATCTCCATGTTGAATTTATGTGTTGCCTTCCACATATAGGTGGTCCACCTTGGCTAATTTAGGGTTAAAGGAGGACTCTACAGTAAACCACAGTAAAAAATTAAAAAAAGGGTTCAATTAGATGGCCTTAACTACTATGTACTTACATAAAAAAAAATAATTACAATGTACTTATTGCGTTCATATTGTATTGCAAAACAGTTTTGCTGCTATTGAGGTGGGATGCGTGTAAGGTTAGGGACAGGTTTGGTGGTGTGGGCAAGGTTAGGTGATTTTTATAATGTTAAAAGTTTATATAATGTATAAAGTTTCAAGTTAATGTGTATTAGCTTAATGTGTAAAAGTATGCTCGACATATTGGTACCATATTGGTTATTTGCTAAAATAAAAAATATATATATTCATTATTATTTGTAGATATTGGATATTTAGATATTTGTATATTTGGAGGGCTCTGAGAGTCGCTTCATGAGCATTTGACAGTTTCTTTTGAGAAAAACTACCAGCAACCAGTCAAAATAAAAGTTTGGTTTAACTTGAAGAAACTGTGACAGAAATATATTACTCATTGTAATGATTATACAAATAATCTACAAATAAAATTACTATTAAAACATGATTTTTTTAAAGAATGTTTACCAGAATAAATATTTACCAGAAAAATGTAAATACATAACACAGTATTTCTAGGAAAATAAATAAATAAATAAATAAATTTGTAAAATTAATTATTTAGAGATGCTTTTGATTAGTAAAATTTAATAAAAATTAATGGGAAACAAAGAATTGGGTAAAAATACAACTGAATTTGAAAAAAAAAAAAGAAACATATTTCATAGGGCCTTAAAATTGAATTTTTGCTAAACATTTAATAAATCGCTGTTAAATTGTGTAAGTTTCTTGATTTCAATTACTAAGACATGATTTTGTTATTATTATTATTTTTTTATTTAACCATTGAAAATTAAAACATAAAAAAATGGAATCCAGAAAACTTAAAACGGAAAAAATGGAATGTGGGAAAAAAATAAAATGAATTTCATAGGGCCCTATATTTGTGCACGCTATTTTTACACTTGGATTAGCAACACACTTTTATAATACTTTAAAAACTAAATCTTACTATTCCTTCCAGAATTTATAGTATTGTGCATCTTTAGTTGCATGTTTTAAAAGCTTATGATGGTGCATGTTCGCTTGGCTTTCTTTTCAAGTGCATAACAATAAATACATTTCCTGTTTATCTTTACAAGCTGTATAAAAATAGGAAAGTTCAAGTTTGGTGAACTCTAACCTGCAAATTTGACATTTGATCAGTACAGCATCTAAATGACATTTTTTGCTAAATAAAAAAAAAAAAAAGAGTTTGCAGTATTCCTTAGTAATTTCACAAAAACTGTACCTTAAACTTGAGTTTTTATGAGCATTCCTTAATATCCGAAGGCAATATTCTGTGCTTAAGTTTTTCATGGTTAGTGGCTTTTTACCATTACAACATATTCCTTTCGTATCACACAATGACTTTTAATATGCATGCGGCATTGGTTTTATAGAGCAGGCTTGGTAAATGATCCCATTTAGCATCTTGGCAATGGACTACAATGAACAGACGTCAGGAGCTGAGTATTCATTAATGGCTAATACAAAGAAGCTCCAGGCTGTAAAAGCAGTGAATGGAAAAAGTCAGTTGAGCCGAAAGACATCAAATCAGCTTAGAAGGGGAGTCAGATCCTATCAGCCCGTGGCTTCTGCGACGAGAGCCTTCAGTGTCTTAAAAGGGAACAAGTCTTTGTCCACTCCATTGCATTTTATAAGGCTCTCTCTGGCTTTTCTCAGCATCTCAAATGAATTTTATGAAAGCGCTTCAACATTTAAACATGCTCTGATGAGATTCCTCATCTCACAGACCCTCATTAAACTCAAACACTTTCAACATGGCCTTTAAGCACAGAGTCATACTGATCGTCAGCCATCATTCAAAATAAATCATTGGCTTTATATTTTCATTTCATATATATATATCAAGCACACCACATACAAGCATACTGACATGCTCTTCAGTATGAAATATGCACATGTCCTGTATTTGAGTTTGATATTAATGTTTAACAAGGTGTAGACATAAGATATGTCCGTAGGCCTTAGCTCTAACTGTACTAGTCATTTGTTTGATTAATAGTGATACTTAAGTGCACATGAGGCTTTGATGAATAGCCTTGGCTGAAATGTGAATTATTACACTTCTGTAAGTCTCTGAAGTGGGATGTGGAATATGATAAAGGTGTTTGCTGTGGATTGAGTTTGATTTGTCCTTCATATTCATCCTCTGTATTCTATTTTCAACTTCCACACATACTGATTTTTCTCATTTCTAGGTATAGAGAGAGATGCCGTTAACATTTTCACTAAGTACATATCTCCAGATGCTGCTAGGCCTATTCCCATCACCGAACAGATACGCAACGATATTGTGGGTAAGAGAATTCCTTATCTCAATGACCTCTCTGTTTAGACTGCGGCAGAAGTACTCCAATGTTTTTTTTCCCCTGTGTTTGAACAAGATAATTATATTTATAGAAGATACTGGCTGATTAGAAATTGAGGGCCTGGTTTTATGGATTTATCTTCAGGAAGTTAGTCGAAACACACCACCTACTTTTGAAGTACATTTTTATGTTGATTGTCCTAAAATGACCTTTTTGATTGGATGGAATAGAGCACTTATACATGTGTAATAAGAGCTTCTGATAGGATTGAATAAACAAAACTGTCTTTTTTCTTTTGCTAGCGAAAATCTGTGGGGAAGACGGACAGGTAGATCCAAACTGCTTTGTCATTGCACAATCTGTTGTGTTCTCCATCATTGAACAACAGTAAGTAATTTCACTTTCAGTGTTTGTCCTTCACAAGTAATTGCTCTCATATCTGTGAAAATGTACATTTATCAGTTTTCATTATTTGCATCCAGTGTACTTAAGAAATTGACTGTATAAACATGCACACAGACATCTTTGAATGTTCATGAGCATTAAGCATTTTTAAATCAATGTGTGAAATATTATTTTAGCTTAAAAAAGCCTCGTGGATTTATGCGACCCTGGACCACAAAACCAGTCAGTAAGGGTCAGTTTTTTTAAACTGAGATTTATACAGTACTGTGCAAAAGTCTTAGGCCACTAGTATTTTCACCAACAAAAAAATGGTTTTAAGTCAGTTATTTCTATCTTTTGCTGTAGTGTGTCAGTAGGAAATATCAGTTTACATTTCTAAACATTCATTTTGCCATTAATTGTAATAATCCAGTGAGATTTTTGTTTGCACAAAGAGTCTGACAACAGCCAGTGCTCCACACAGAGATCTGATCTGACCATCATCCAGTCTGTCTGGAATGACATGAAGAAACACAACAAACTGAGACAGACTAAATCCAGAAGAACTGTGGCAACATCTCCATGATGCTTCAAGAAACCTGCAAAGTACTGTTAAAAGTTTTAGGCACTTGTGTAAAAATGCTGTAAAATGAGGATGCTGTCAAAAATAATGCCATAAATAGGTTTTATTTATCAATGAACTTCTATTAACTAAATTAAATCAACATTTGGTAAACCATATTTGCATTTAAACAGCTTTTGCCCTAGGTACATTTGTGCATGAGTTTTCAGGTAGCTTTGCATGTAGGTTTCTTGAAGCATCCTGGAGATGTTGCCACAGTTCTTCTGGATTTAGTCTGTCTCAGTTTGTTCTGTCTCTTCATGTCATTCCAGACAGACTGGATGATGATGAGATCAGATCTTTGTGTGGAGCACTGGCTGTTGTCAGACTCCTTGTGCAAACAAAAATCTCACTGGATTATTACAATTAATAGCAAAATGAATGTTTAGAAATGTTAACTGATATTTCCTACTGACACACTACAGCAAAAGATAACTGACTTAAAACCATTTTTTTTTTGTTGGTGAAAATACTAGTGGCCTAAGACTTTTGCACAGTACTGTACATCATCTGAAAGCTGAATAAATAAGCTTTCCATTGATGTATGGTTTGTTAGGATAGGACGAGACACAACTATTTGAAAATCTGGAATCTGAGGGTGCAAAAAAAAATCTAAATATTGAGAAAATCACGTTTAAAGTTGTCCAAATTTGAAGTTTTGATATATTTACAGTAAGAAATTCACAAAATATCTTCATGGAACATTGATAATTTAGACCCACACAATGTATTTTTGACTATTGCTACAAATATACTACTTAAGATTGGATTTAAGATTGGATTTGTGGTCCAGGGTCACATATATATATATATATATATATATATATATATATATATATATATATATATATATATATATGTTTATGAAATTCTAAATGGCACAAGCTGACAGGTTTTTTTAAATACAGCTGGAGCTGTCACTAACGATTATTTTGGTAATCAAGTAATCAGTTGATTATTCTGACGATTAATCGAGTAATCGAAAAATTATAATGATGTTTTTCATATTAATAAAAATAGACAGAAGTGAACAGTAGCCTTTAAAATTACTTAAAATACATACATAATGGCAATGAGGCATAAATAATTAATTCAAATAGAGTATCAAAAGAAAGAAATCATGGTTTTATTGAACAAAACTAAAATACATAACATATAAACAATAGAGCTAATGTACATTATGCATTATAACAAATGACTGTAAAGGGTGTCAACGGCCTGACGATAGTTTTTACACTTTACAGCGTGAAATAATCCCTGTTTAATATTGACTAAACAACATTTAAGTCAAGTGTCCACTTAATCTTTAATATTTGGCCATTTCTTCATGACAGAAATGCTCCAGCCACTGTACTTTTTTGAATATGTGGACATCAAAACATGTAAACTCAGAGCGAGGGTTTAAACTTTTATTTTGAAATCGTGATGAACAATTAGGATATTGAGAAAGATATTGATGTTTTCTCCTGTGTTTGCATATAATTTGAATTCACAGTAGCATTATGCTTTATAATTTTGAAACGGGTTTAATATATCATGCAGCTTTTGAAATCCATTTAATGGATTCTTGTCCATGTGCCACTTCCGGTAATTTGCCGGTGACTCAACACAGGCAAAATGCAATCAAGGATTTTTTTTAAATCGAGTACTTGAATTGAATCGAGGAATCATGACAGCCCTACATGCAGCATGTTAGCACTGACATCATTTACTACATAGTGCAAGCTGATTGGCCTCTGCTGATTCTCCAGCCAGTTACATTGCTTGCTTAAAGTCTAAATATTCTGGTTCAATGTTCACTGTAAGCTGGTCATGCATTGCAAGTTCAGAGTTCCTCTGAAACCGTTTACCTCCCTGCTATAGGATATATATATATATATATATATATATATATATATATATATATATATATATATATATATATATATATATAAACACATATGCCTATATGCCTATTCAGGAAGCAGCAGTTCAGCGTCAAGAAGCACCATGTATGTATATACATTGGCAGTAGCAAGTGCTCGCAAGCTTGCTCTGCAGCATCATGTGTAGCAGATCTAGTTTTCCAAGATCAAATACATTAGCAGTCATATGCATTAACATGCTATTCAGAGAGCTGTCATGATTGAAATATATTTTGTTCCTAGCTGTTTTTGAACACAAAAACTGGTTTTGTGAGATGTAGAGTTAGGGCTACAAGGTTTCTTTTGGTAGAGCTGGAGCTTTAAAAGCTTAAATTGTGTCTTATGAAAGGTATTTACAGGTCAGGGGCCATGAATTGTTATTTTGCATAATTTTTTTGTTATTGTATTTCATATTTATCTTGTTGTTGTTGTAGTTTTTTAAATTAATCATACAAAATTGACATAATAAAATGAGAGGCCTAATCTAATTTGAAATGTATTTGTTTATCCAGACTCTTTTTATCTTGTAATTACATGGAAATGTCTGGCATCTGTTTTACAGGCACTTTAGTGAGTTCTTGCGCAGCCATTATTTCTGTAAGTACCAGATTGAGGTGCTGACCAGTGGTTCTGTGTTCCTGGCGGACATCCTGTTTTGCGAGTCTGCCCTCTTCTACTTCTCTGAGGTGAGGGCACTCACTTCAGCCTCTAAACATGTTTAAAAGAAATTTACAGGATTAATACCATTTTAAATATGGCTGTACAGTAGATTTACAGCTTAACTTGTATTTAACCCAGATATTCCTCTAGATAGTCTTTCTTATATGCACCTTAAATTATAGGTATTATAAGTATAGGTGTTGAATTGTATATAATGTTTTTTACTTATGGACTTTAAAATTGGATTTAAGTGTTTTATGGGTCCAGATATTATGTGTCCTGTCAGAGCACACTTTCAAGTTGAATTTATGTTGAATTTATGCATAGAGCTGTATAAGCACATGAAATATGCTGAGCTTGACAATCTGCCCAAAACCTGTTTCTAAATGGCAGAATGCACTAAAAGTGCAAGTGTGCGTATAAATTGATGGATTTCTGATCCAAGTACATTTGAAGTGCCAAGGGATTATAAAGTAGGATTGAAACCTAATTCAAAGTGTGTGTGTGTGTTTGTGTGTGTGTGTCAAAATAGTACATGGAGAAGGAGGATGCAATGAATGTGCTGCAGTTCTGGCTGGCTGCAGAAAACTTTCAAGATCAGTTGGCTGCCAAGAAAGGCCAGTATGACGGACAGGAAGCCCAGAATGATGCCATGATTCTCTATGACAAGTATGTTCTATCTGAAGTTCAAACTTTTTTTTTCCCCAAGTACTACTGTTAAACTTACAGTTAAGGTCAAAAGTTTACACCCCCCTTTCAGAATCATTAAAAATGTTAATTAGCTGTTTTACCAAAATAAGAGGATCATACAAAATGCATGTTATTGTTTATTTAGTGCTGACCTAAATAAGATATTTTACACAAAAGATGCTTACGTATAGAGAAGAGAAAATAATAGTTGAATTTATAAAAATTACATGGTTCAAAAGTTTTCACCCCCTGGCTCTTAATGCATAGTTTTTCCTTCTGAAGCATCGGTGAGCGTATGAACTTCTGTAATGGTTGCATATGAGTCCCTCAGTGTGAAAAGATGGATCACAAAATCATACAGTCGTTGTAAAGGGTTCAAATACACAAAAATGCTGAAAAACCAAAGAATTTGTGGGATTTTCCTGAAGAACAGCAGGCAGTTTAACCATTCAGGACAAACAAGGGACTCATGATCAACTATTACTAAACAAAAAAAACACAGCTGTGAATCATTCAGGTAACAACACCGTATTAAGAATCAAGGGGATGTAAACTTTTGAACCGGGTAATTTTTATAAATTCAACTATTAACTATTAGTTATGTGAAATATCTTATTCAGGTCAGTACTGAATAAACAACAACATGCTTTTTTTATGATTTTGGTATACTTCAGAAATCCTACTAATATAACTAATACTAATATGCTGATTTGCTGCTCAAGCATTCCTTATTGGGGAAAACCCCCAAAACAAAATGATAAAAACAGCTTCTTAATATTTTGGGGGAACATTTTTTTTTTCAGAATGCTTTAATGAATAGAAAGTTGAAAAGAAGTTTATTTAAAATAGTACTCTTTTGTAACATTTATAAATGTCTTATTATTCTTGCTGAAAATCTTACTGACCCCAGACTTTAACATGTAAACATATCTGATTGGTTTGTGGTGGATATGGCCATAAATCAGCATTTTTATACAGAGCTTCCTTATGACTGACTAGTCATTCAGGCAAGCCACAGGCCTGTTGATTTTGACACTATGCAATTATGCACATGCCTCTTCAGTGTTTAAGATGTGGCAACAGCATAACCATTACTTTGGTAAACTGAAGACATGACCGTTTATGTGATCTGCTTAGGTATTTTTCACTCCAAGCCACAAATCCGTTGGGTTTTGGTGATTCTGTGCGGATGGAAATTGAATCCAATATCTGTCGAGAAGGCGGACCTCTTCCAGACTGCTTCAACACTCCACTAAGACAGGCCTGGACCACCATGGAGAAGGTGGGTTATGTCGCTGAAACACTAAAAGTGTGCAAATAATTAGGAAGGTAGAAGCTTGGTATTAAGAAAGAAAATCCTCCTAAAGTTTTCTTGTTTTTTCAACCTCAGGTTTACATGCCCGGCTTTCTGTCAAGCAACCTATACTACAAGTATTTAAGCGACCTTATCAACTCCGTACGGGTGGATGAGTTTACTGGAGGAAATGCCAACACTCCGAGCCAGGGCTGGACCTCAGAGGGCGACCGCAACTCAAGCGTCACAGAAGGGTCACAAGCCCAGGTGATTCACTGGTTTGATGGTCTCCCAAAAAGCTACATTGCACTTGTTTTTAAAATAATACAAGGATTCTTACGGAATATGTTCTCAAAATGTGTTCATCTTCAGATGCAGCAAGGTACTAAAAAAGCGGCAATCAAGATCCTGAAGAACTTCGATGAGGCGATAACAGTGGACATCGCCAGTCTGGACCCGGAGTCTCTCTACCAGAGACCATATGCTGGGTGAGTCAGGGTTTGAAACCTTCATACTTTATACACTTCTATCCTGTCATGGGATCTCAGATTGATACACCATAGGCGTCTTCAATGTTTGACAAAAAGGATAATCCAAGGTCATCACTACATTAAACATTTGTTGATCATGAACATGATTTTTAGGCCTTGCGAAGTTGAACATTTTATACATTAAGTTGATTTTTTTTTTTTTTTCTCCCTGTAAGATGTACACTACCAGTCAAAAGTTTTTGAGATTTTGAATGTTTTTTAAAGAATATTCTTCTGCTCAACAAGCCTGCATTTATTTGATCCAAAATACAGCATAAGGCTATGTTCACACTTGGCGTCTTTTTTGACAAGAAAAAGTTGACAAGGGCGCTTTTTAGTAAAAATTGTCGTTATGGAAACGACAGGTTTTGCTACTGGCTTGTCATTGGTCAGCTGTCAAAAAGACGTTTGACGTAGGCAATTTTTCAGAAAAGTTTAACTTTTTTTCAACTTGAAAAGATGCTCTGAGCTGCAGAAAAAGACGCTAGCGGTGCCGTTTAAAAAAGCGTTTAAGACTTTTTTGAAAACATGGTTTACTCCATAGGATTATAATGTAAAACATACGTTGGCAGTTTCAAAAAAGACACCAAGTGTGAACATGGCCTAAGCAGTAATATTGTGAAATATTTTTCCTATTTAAAATAACTGTTTTCTATTTGAATATATTTTAAAATGTAATTTATTCCTGTGATCAAAGCTAACTTTTCAGCATCATTACTCCAGTCTTCAGTGTCACATGATCCTTCAGAAATCATTCTAATATGTTGATTTGCTGTTCAAGAAACATTATTATTATTATTATTATTATTATTATTATTATTATCAGTATTTAAAACAGTTGAGTACATGATCTAAATATCAGCATTTATCTGAAATAATAAATTTATCCATTCAAAAGCTTGGAGGCAGTATCTTTTTTTCTTTTTTTTTTTTTTTTTGGTAAAAAAACATTTTATTCAGCTTTTATTCAGCAAGGATGCTTTAAATTGATCAAAAGATGATGAAGACATATATAATGTTACAAAAGATTTCTATTTCAGATAAATGCTGTTCTGAACTTCCGATTCATCAAAGAAGCCTGAAAAAATTCTACTTAGCTGTTTTCAACGTAATAATAAAATGTATTTTTGAGCAGCAAATCAGAATATTAGAACAATTTCTGAAGGATCATATGACTGGAGTAATGATGCTAAAAATGTAGCTTTGAAATCACAGGAATAAATTACATTAAATGTTTCAAAATGTTACTGTTTTTGCTGTACTTTGGATCAAATAAATGCAGGCTTGGTGAGGAGAAGAGACTTCTTTAAGAAAAAAAAAAAAAAAAAAACTTACTGTTCAAAAACTTTTGACTAGTAGTGTAGTTTAGAAAATCAGCTTTTTTTTTGACACATAAAGTCTAAATATATAATGTACCATTTTTGTGGTCTACCTGGGCCAGCAGAAAAAGATCCTTACTGTTGAAACCTGGTATTATGCACAAAATGCTGGATTCAGATCCAGATTCAGCTTTTCTTGCTTTCCTCTCAGAAGAATGACCTTTGGGAAGGTGAATGAGCTGGGCCAGTTCATCAGAGAGGCCGAGCCAGAACCAGATGTGAAGAAATCCAAGGGTAGGACACACACACACGCTCTTGAAGACTTTTTTTTATCCTCTCTCTCACTGACACACTTGCACAGGTTTTGTATTATGTGAGTTGGCTCTTAGTTATGACTTGCACTGAAGTGCTCTTGATGTCTTCAGTTTGAGTGCATAGAGTATGTTGCCATGGCAATATGGAGCCGGTGATGTGGGGTGATTGTGGTGAAGAGCAGTGAAAAGCAGGATTCACTGCTCTGTCCAGCTCACTCACTCTTCTTTCATTATTTCCTTTGTATCAGGTTCCATGTTTTCTCAAGCAATGAAGAAATGGGTGCAAGGAAACTCAGATGAGGTGTGCACAGATTTCATGCAGATTGCATTTGCCATCTTTTCTAATGTTTTTTTTATCAAATGGAAGTGGATATAGGCTTGTTGTAGTTCATAAAATCTACTGTCTTTGGTTTTGGTGTGATAGGCACAAGAAGAGATGGCATGGAAGATTGCAAAGATGATCGTCAATGATGTCATGCAGCAGGGACACCAGGGAAGCCCTGAAGTGAAGGCAACAAAAGTATGTATTATTTTGTCTTTGCATTCAAAAAAGATTTGTGTCTTGAACTTCACCCAAAATGAAAGTTCTGTCATTTAGTCAAGTCGTTCCAAACCCAGTAGAGCTGCACAATTAATCTTGGTTTAGTGCGATTATGAAATCGTGAAAGCTGTTATGTGCAGCTTGTCAATGAAATACGGCTCTGTGATCAGTAGAAAATGCTTGAGTAGTAAATGACTGAGTCCCTTATAATGGCCATTTGAAAAAGCAACACAAGTGAAATATTTTTCCAAACATGAGAAGCAATTATGAACCTCTTGTCCAAAAAACAACATTTAATAACGTTTTTACTCCAAACTCGCTTTATAATGTCAGTCAAGTGTTTGAAATAAAATCCTTCTGTGAGACGATGTGGCTTCTTACACAGAATAAGACACAAAACATATTGTTTCATAGTATTCTATGCAGTGATAAAAGTTGTCAATTAGTATTGCATTGTAATTATACTTTATTATACAGAATATATCTGCCGGTGCACTGTGACAAGGTTTTTTTGTGCTTATTAGGCTATGTAGGTAGTTTAAGGCACGCTATGGTTTATATGGTAAACGTGTGACTAATAGTCGACTAATGCTTAAAATGAACGACTGCTAGTCAACCATAAAAATCTTTAGTTGAGGGCAGCCTTAAAGAAAATACATGAGAAGGCTTTAAGAACTTAGATAAACCATATATTGTCAATGGTGTGTTAATTCGCGTTGGATCAATGTTTGTTTGTTTGTGTTTAACACCATGCCAGCTTTTGTGGCTATTTTAATGCGTTGAATAAAGTTCAATCTTCTGTTTGTTCAGCTACAGCAATAGGGATTTCCAGGAATGAGGTGCATTACCTTTCTTCTGTTGGGCATATTTAGAGTTTCAGAGTGAGAGCACCCTACTGATCACAGAACCTTGCTTCACTGACAAGCTAGCTGACAAGCTAGTTTAATTTCAATTAATCGTGAAGCTCTAAAACCCAGACTGACTTTCTTCTGTGAAAAACAATTGAGGCAATTCCTCAGAATTTTAATGCTGCTCTTTTTCATATTGATGCACCAAAATGAATGTTTTACCAAAGCCGAAATTAAAGTTTAATAGTTCAACTCGTTATGCTGTTCTGATTTTTCATAGCTGAACAAATTTTTTATATTTACATAGTAAATATATCCACACTGCTGTTTACCTGTTATAGCTTGTCTATGTTTTGTGGATGCAATAGTCAAAATGCATCATCACAGAAGCTCTAATTAAATGTCACTGTTTTGATCAGTGCTTTTATTTATCTCTATCTTTATCTTTATCTTTATCTTTAATTATTTATCATTTGATATATCGGCCAAATGTTTTCATTTGCTGAAATTACAGTGCATCACTGTTTTTCATACAAGCTTTAAAAACGGACAAATTCACAAAAGGCACAATTGGCAAAAAAAAAAAAAAATTAAAAGTAGACCATAAAAGCCCTCTGAAGACATACAATAGCTTTGTGTGAGAAACAGCTCTGCAATAGAATTCATGTGAATCATAGTAAGACAAGAAGTGCATGACTAACATTTTAATGAATGTGCAACAACTTTACATTTTAATGAATTAATGTCAGTGTAATTATTGATGTGGTCATGAAAGAAAGGCAAGTTTAAATATGCCGAAATGTGCATTTTCCTAATATGAAAAATAGCAGTCTCATCATTCTGCTGAACATCATTTAGAGTTCCTTAGAAAAAAGTTATGCAGTTTTGGAAGGTGAGGGTAAGAATTATGCCAGAATTTTCATTACTGGATGAAGTAGCCCTTTAAGTGGCTATTGTCTAGATGGTACTGGGATTAGTAGCCAATTTAAATGGTTAGTTCCCCCAAAAATGAAAATTCTGTTATAAATTACTCACCCTCATGTCGTTCCAAACCCATGAGACCTTTGTTTATCTTCAGAACAAAAATTAAGATATTTATGATGAAATCCGAGAGCTTTATGACCCTGGATAGACAGCAACGCAACTGATGCGTTCAAGGCGCAGAAAAGTAGTTATAAGGACATTGTTAAAATAGTCCATGTGACATCAGTGGTTCAGTCTTAATTTTATGAAGCTATGAGAATAATTTCTGTATGCAAAGAAAACAAAAACAACCACTTTATTCAACAATTTCTTTTCTTCCATGTCAGTCTTCGATCCATGTCAATGACAGCACCACACATGCAAATAAAGTCATTATTTTTGTTTTCTTTGCTCACAAAAAGTATTCTCTTAGCTTCATGAAATTAAGGTTGAACCACTGATGTCACATTCACTATTTTAATTATGTCCTCACTACCTTTCTGGGCCTTGAACTTGCTGTACATGCAGTGTCAGAAAGCTCTTAGATTTCATCAAAATCTTAATTTGTTTTCTGAAGATGAGCAAAGCTCTTACGGGTTTGGAACAACATGAGGATCAGTGGTGTATAAAGTACCTGAAAGCCATACTTAAGTACAAGTACAGATATCTTACCAGAAAATGACTTTAGTAGAAGTTAAAATCACTGCTTAGAATATTACTTAAGTAAAAGTCTTAAAGTATGTGATATTTATTGTACTTAAGTACAGAAAGTATTTTTTTAATCTTAAACATAAGTATTGAAAGTGAAGTACAAGTAAATGCAAAATGGAAAAGAAGCAAATAAATATATATACAAAATGTCCATACACATTATAAGAAGTATAAGAAGCGCTTCATCCGGTACTTAGTGTCTTTCATTCCAGCATAAGAAAACATTTAGACATTATAGCATTTCGATGTATTTACACAGTTTAATGTATCTCAGAAGGGATATGCATTTAAACTGCAGTTACAGATGCATAAATAGGCCTAATGTTTTATTTTTAACATAAGACATGAAAAAACAGTCAATGTAAAATTTAAACCGCCAGTATGTGGCGGTAAGTGACTGTTAATGAGTGAGTCATTGAGTTTCAACCATCTCATTCAAATGGCTGATTCATTCAGGAACAAAGCATTTGACTGTGTTCATGAGTTTATCACTGAATCATTTTTATCAGCTGATTCATTCAAAAAGCTGATTCATTGAATAATTAAATAGCGTCCATTGCTCAGAGATGCAAAACAGTGCTGTGATCTTTGTTTGGAACTATTTTCGTTGACAAAATTGAGCAAAAACAAGCAATATTATCTCGAAAATGTAAGTCACTTATTGCTTTACTGAACTTATATAAAGTGATTATTAAATGTTATATGCTAATATCTGCAGAAAGACAGTACTCAGTTAACTATATTAAATTATATAAATATAAAAAGCATACATAAGCATTTTTGCTGTCTACAATTTAGAAAGCCTGGAATTTTGAGCTTTAATAAATAAACGTGATATAGCCTACTTGATAATGTCAGATCGCACATTATTACAACAACGCTTGAGTGGACTTGAGTGGAAAATGAATCATCCGCAGTTGTGCGCCCACTTGTTTGCACATGAGCAGTTTTTAGGAGTCTAACTTTCAAGCGCCAGACCACTGATGACTATTTTGTAGTAAGTAACGAATATGCTTTGGGGAAATGTATCGGAGTAAAAGTATATATTTTAATTAGCAAATGTAGTGGAGTAAAAGTAAAAGTTGGCTGAAATATAAAAACTCAAGTAAAGTACAGATACTCCCAAAAAATGCTTAAGTGCTGTAACAAAGTATTATTACTTCGTTACATTACATCACTGATGAGAATGAGTAATTAATTTTTTTTTCATTTTAAAATCTGTTTAAAGGAGAAGTCCACTTCCAGAACAACAATTTACAAATAATTTACTCACCCCCTTGTCATCCAAGATGTTCATGTCTTTCTGTCTTCAGTCTCAAAGAAATTATGGTTTTTGAGGAAAACGTTTCAGGATTTTTCTTCATATAATGGACTTCATTAGTGCCTTGATTTTGAACTTCCAAAATGTAGTTTAAATGTGGCTTCGAAGGGCTCTAAACGATCCCAGCCGAGGAAGAAGGGTCTTATCTAGCAAAATGATTGGTCTTTTTTTTTTTTTTTTTTTTTGTAAAATAAAAATTTGTATACTTTTTAAGCACAAAAGCTTGTGTAGCACAGGCTCTGGGATGCACGTCCACGATGCTACAAATTAGTGATGAGTCGTTCTTGAATGATTCTTTCATTTTGAACAAATCTTTAATGTGACTCGGGAAGAGCGAGTCGTCTCAGGGAGTGATTCGTTCAGTCGCGCATGCGCAACATCCTGTTAGGTTCTGTACTGGAATTAGTTCACCTGTTTCAAGTCTTCAGGTTTTTCTAGTCGTTCGTTCATCTTATTGGGCTGTCATGTGATGAACGAACAACTCAAACCCGAAAACTTGTCAGATTATAGGTGAGGTGAGCTAATCATAGACTAAAGACTAAAGGTAAACAAAGAATTAATCTTTTCTGTTTGTTATAGCATTATAGTTTTGTCTTGTTTGTAGTGTGATCAATGTTTGTGTAAGCAGTAGATGTGTTAGGGAAGTAACACATAACATTTTAATTATATTTTGCTAAAATGAACGGAATGACTCGAAAAAGAGATTTGTTCATTTTGCTGGACGAGACTCAAAGGTCAGAGACGGTAAAATGATCTGAACTTCCCATCACTACTACGAATCACGTGTAAGTTCATCATCTGTGTACTAAGAATGACGAAAAACTCCATCTTATTTTCTCCTACAACTTGAGAGGAGGACATCATTGTACCTTTTTGTTTGTAAACAGCGTTTACAAACTTACTTGCACTTTCTTTGAGCGTTCACTTTGTAAACACTGGGTCTGTAGTTCCGCCTACGTTTCACGTGACCTTTCGACGATCGATCGTTTCGCTAGATAAGGCCTTTCTTCCTCGGCTGGGATCGTTTAGAGCCCTTTGAAGCTGCATTTAAACTACATTTTGGAAGTTCAAAATCGGGGCACCAATGAAGTCCATTATATGGAGAAAAATCCTGAAATTCTTTTCTTAAAAAACATAATTTCTTCATGACTGAAGAAAGAAAGACATGATCATCTTGGATGACAAGGGGGTGAGTAAATTATCTGTGATTTGTTGTTCTGGAAGTGGAATTCTCCTTTAAGCTTATTTTAGAATAACAGGACTACTTCTGTAAGTGCAATGGCTGGTTTTATGAAATATTTTATTTTTCAGCTCTAATAATATGCTATAAAGCTGTGCAGAATCTGACCTGTTCTGTTTTCATCAGCTATGACCCTCTCGTTCGGTGTGGAAGCAGCTCCCACCCTCCCTCCTGTCGCCCTCTGCATAATGACTGGAGAAACAAACGACCTGAAGATGAACACAGAGCTGAACTGCATTAACATATCAGTGAGGACCTGAAAGAGGCATTCCATGACTTCCTGCATGTGTTTGTGTGTGAGAGCGTGAGTGTTTAGATATGCACACTAATAGCCAAAATACGTTTTCTGTATGATCCACCCCATCATTTCTAGCGCTCAGAAGGAATTCTGTTTATTATTTGAAGAGGAGCGAAATGAGTTTAACCACAGATATAAACAAACAAGCGAAAGCTGTGGCACAGCAGACGAACAGAACAAAATTTCAGAACAAGACTGAATGAACAGACAACAATTTCAAAACGTACCTGATGCCACTGTTGCATTTAGCTGTTACCATGGAAGTGCACGGGAATCTAAACAGGAACTACAAAGTGGCTGTGACCTTAAATATTTCCTTCCTCGTCTTAGTTCTGATCTTACACTTCTTTTATCTTTTTTTTTTCATTCGCTTTTTTTAAAGAGTGGTTATGAAGTGCTTAGGCCTTTTTTTAGTACAAATAAACAGAAAAACAGAAATGCATAAATACCCAAGGTGGCTATGTACAGTTTTATTTACAGATTTACGGTATGCCATAGTGGACGCGAGTCAGCCGGTGTCTGAGACTGTTCTGTCCCTCACTCATGGAGCTGAAGTGACTGATGTTACAGTTGAAACTGGAATGGAAACTAATGAACTTGGGCCTGGAAAATGTTCCCTGATCGCAGAACTCCCTCTAGAACCCTGTCCAGATCTGATTCTAGACTGTAGAGATATACAAACTGAACTGCTAGGGCAATGTTTATCCCCCGTTCTGTATAAATGTGGATTCCTGGTTTACCACCATCTATTAATGTTAGTTCTTTTTATGGTGATTGTCTTTTTTTCTTTTTCTTTTTTTTTTGTATATGTCAAACTCTGTCTAAGCAAATCTCAATGATGACTGTTCCTTTTGAAATGTGTATTTGGACATGAAGTTATTGCTTTGGACCTCATTGAGATGTGGACGAGAAACAGGAAAAAGACTTTTGGTACTATGTACCACTAATATGTTTTCTGACATATATGTGTACTTAATCTATAATATATTTAAATGTGTTTGATTTAAATACATATATTGTTGAAACGTCTCTTCACGCAGTGTTTGTCTTTTGTTTTTGTTGATCGGGTCGTTTGAAAAAGCATTTTACATTTAACTGTGTAGGCAGGATATATTGATTTGCACTTTGAAATTAAATTGTCCCAAAGTATTCAGCATAATGTAAATATAATGAATTAAAAGAAAATAAGGAAACTATAAAAAGTAAATATGCAGAAGTCAACATGTTCATTAAATAAAATGTATTTAAAACAGCACTTTTCTTTTTTCGCTGAGCAGAAAGTGGGCGGGTCTTACAAATAAAGGTTCTCATTGGTTAGTGAGTTTCGGAGTGACATTACCCATTACTTGTTTGTAGTAGGCATGTTTTTAAAAGATATAATTTCTAATAAGACTTTCAGTCTTTCATTTTTTAAGCATTTTAAAAGCTTTTTTTTTTTAAGATTTTAAAGCATTTTCAAGAAATTGCATTCATGGAAAATTATTGCGTTCGCTCACAAAAGCATTGAAATATATTACTTTGCTATACAAATATTTGTCTGGGCAATGCAAATTCACTGAAATCATTATTGAAATATATTTTCACATCACTATTTTCCTTAGGCGCTCTGTACGAGTGGTAGTTTCTAACCAGTGAAATAAACTACAAGTCAAAAGTTTTTTTTTTTTTTTTTAATTCTCTTCTGCTCACCAAGCCTGCATTTATTTAATTCAAAATACAGTAAAAGCCATACTATTATGAAATATTTTTACCATTTAAAATGACTGTTTTCTATTTGAATATATTTTAAAATGTAATTTATTCCTGTGATCAAAGCTAAATTTTCAGCATCATTACTTCAGTCTTCAGTGTCACATGATCCTTCAGAAATCATTCTAATATGCTGATTTGCTGTTGAAGAAACATTTATTATTTAAACCTGTTGAGTACATTTTTTTTCAGGATTCTTTGATGAATAGAAAGATCTAAAGATCAGCATTTATCTAAATTAAAAAGCTTTTGTAACATTTCACATTATGCCGTTTAAAAGCTTGAGTCAGTATTTTTTGTTTTGGGGTGTGTTAAAGAAATTACAGAAATTAATACTTTTATTTAGCATGTATGCTTTAAATTGATCAAAAGGGATGAAAAAGACATTTATAATGTCACAAAAGATTACTATTCCAGATAAGTGCTTTTCTTCTGAACTGAATAAAACCTGAAAACATTCTACTCAGCTGTTTTCAACATAATAACAAAAATAAATGTTTTTTTGAGCAGCATATAATATTCGAATGATGCTAAAAAAAAACAGCTTTGAAATCGCAGGAATAAATTACATTTTAAAATATATCCAAATAGAAAACAGTTTTTATAAATAGTAAAAATATTTCAAAATTTTACTGCTTTTACTGTGCTTTGGATCAAATATGCAGACTTGGTGAGCAGAAGAGACTTATTTAAAAAAAAAAAAATAAATAAATCTTACTGTTCAAAAACATTTGACTGGTAGTGTATGTTGAGCATAACTAGAAAAAAATATATTCTAGAAATTTCCATGATGCTTGTGCTCTATTTGATGCTCAATTTTTGTTCAATTTTGTTTTCATTCTCATAGTGAAAAGTCCACGGCACGACAAATCACCACCAGAGGGCAGTGTTAGACACGCTACGCTTTTACACTTTTTGAAAATACCTTAGAATCCTAATAAGAGATAAATTGCAAATATAAATATTATTAAAGTTTTTATTATGTTTACGTTGTTTATACATGTGGTTTTCTTAATTATACTTGCTCGTCTTATATTTAAAAATGTGCTTTTATCAGTGCGGTTAGACAGGTGAAACGCAGAGCAAACGCAGAGCATAAAAACAATAATGACAGCATGAGTTTATAACACGTTTTAGATTTTACTGAAAAGGATGTGTGATTAAGATTTTCATGAATCAAAAACTCGTTTGAACACCTTCGCAGTGGCGGTGACGCCCACATCCATGTGACTGTGTCAGGCTTGTAGCGCAGTAAGTTTGTGCTCTCACTCCTGCAGCGCCCGAGCTGCGACTCAGTGCCGAGGAAGATGATGATGGTGGTATGTGGGCTGTGAGTAACGCAAACAGAGCGGATTCACATCTTACTCCATAGTGAGCACCTGCTGGTGGCAGTTCTGAGTGCTTGAGCTCTGGGTGTGACGGCTGTCTTTTGTCCTCCACCTGCTTCCTCTCAGATGAATTAACTGGAATATCTTCTCTATTGAACTGGATCGTCCTGGAATTATATTTAATTGAAAAGTTACGCGTGCTTATGCTCAGTAGTTCACTGGTGCATCTGAGTCTCAGCGGCACTCTGAACGTATCGGTAACTCATGTGTTTGTATGATTATTGGTGCTCATCTAATTGTCACCCAGTGAGTGAGCGCGCTCCAGATGCACACGCTGTTTGATCGGAATTGGAAAGGGCTGGGAATCGATCTGTCTCCGGTCTCGTTGCCCCACGTTGCCGTGAGGATGTTCAGCTGTGTCGGGTGTTTTTGGGTGCTCCTGTCCTCCGTCCTGGTCGCGATTTGCAGTTTCAGTTTCATCTCTCCCGCATGGATAGTGAAGGACCACCTGAAAAACAAGGACTCAGTGAGTTTCGGGCTGCTGTGGCACTGCTCTGAGTCTCTGGATCATATGTACAGATGTTACACCTTTGGCGGGCTGGGCAAATTTCAAGAGATTCCTTCAAGCTCTTGGCAGGTAGGTTAGATTTGGATGTCTATGGTAAACATACACAAAGTCATAACAATATGAAATGTATTAGCTATTAAAATGGTGAGGATATTGCAACTTTTCAATGAAACTTAGCGTGACCTGCAGAATTACAGCATCAGTCTGTATGACTAGTGCACAAGCATTAATACCATGGGGGAACTTTTTTGTCTCAGGCTTTGATTCTTAAGAAAAATACTTAGATTTTTAGTTTTAAAGAGCAGATTAAAAAAAGGTTTTGTAACAAAACTCTATTATAGTAAATTCATGAAAAGTGTTAAAATCAGGAAAATGCAATGTTGCATTTTTGTAAACTTTAAATCACATTTTTTTTTTTTTAAAAAAAAGTGATGTTAAATATATGAAATTTACTTTCTCCAAAACTGTTGTCATTACCATCGCACACATTTTAGACAACAGTTCTATGGTTGAAGTGAAAAGTTTGCATACACCTCACAGAATCTGCAAAATGGTAATTATTTTACCAAAATAAGAGGGACCGTACAAAATGCGTGTTATTTTTGTATTTAATACTGACCTGAATAAGATATTTCACAATAAAGATGTTTACATATAGTCCACAAGAGAAAATAATGAAGTAGGTTTTTTTTAAATAGTTAAACTGCAGAAAAATACCTGTACAGAATTCTACAAATTCTTTGGTTTTTCAGCATTTTTGTATATTTGAACCCTTTCCAACAATGACTGTATGATTTTGAGATCCATCTTTTCACACCAAGG
This sequence comes from Cirrhinus mrigala, assembly GCA_036247105.1. NCBI lineage: Eukaryota > Metazoa > Chordata > Actinopteri > Cypriniformes > Cyprinidae > Cirrhinus > Cirrhinus mrigala. The sequence goes on from CM070011.1 coordinate 13,271,789, forward strand.
ACAACTGAGGGACTCTTATGCAACTATTACAGAAAGTTCAAACACTCACTGATGCTCCAGAAAGAAAAACACACATTAAGAGCCAGGGGTGTAAACTTCTGAAAGAAATGAGAATGTGTACATTTTTCTTATTTTGCCTAAATATCTTTATTTTTTTCATATAGTACTGCCCTTCAGAAGCTATAGAAAATACTTCCATGTTCCCCAGAAGACAAAATAAGTTAAATTTACCCTGATTTTTAAATTCAAAAAGTTTTCGCCTCCGGCTCTTAATACATTGTTTTTCCTTCTGGAGCATCAGTGAACGTTTGAACCTTCTGTAATAGTTGCATATGAGTCCCTCAGTTGTCCTCAGTGTGAAAAGATGGATCTCAAAATCATTGTTGGAAAGGGTACAAACACACAAAAATGCTGAAAAACCAAAGTATTCGTGGGACCTGAAGGATTTTTCTGAAGAACAGCTAGCAGTGTTATTTTTCAAGACAAACAATGGACTCATGTACAACTATCACTAAACAAAGAAAGACAGCTGTGGATCATTCAGGTAACAACACAGTATTAAGAAGAAGAAAATTCTATTCTAACTATTATTTTCTCTTGTGGACTACATGTAAACATCTTTTATTTGAAAAATCTTATTCAGGTCAGTACTAAATAAAAACTAACATGCATATAATTAACTTTCTGCGGATTCTGCAAGGCAAGGTGCGTGTAAACTTTTGGCTTCAACTGTATTTGTAAAATTCATAATGTGTTTATATTTTTTATTTATGAGAAATGACATGTTTCTTTTCTTTGCCAAGACAGAAGAGCGAAAATTTGAACATCATAAAAATGTCATTTTAATTTCATTTATTTATTTAGGTATCATGAGGCATCGAAATATTAAATGTCACAGATGTATATTTACTGAGTAATCCACTATTTTGTAGTGGGGGGGTCAAAATGACAAGTTTCATCTGAGATTTGGACCCAAATTAGAGGGGCGTAAAAATGACTTTAGAAAGCTGGCAGCATTGTTATTTTATTTTTACACAAAGATTGGTAAGTCTAGTAGTAAAATCTGTTGATATTAGCAATTTTTGTTTTATTATATGCCAACAGTGACAGTTAAAAAATGGCACCTTCTTGGTTTTTGCCTGGGGTTTGCATGTCTGTAACTCAAGAAATATAAAAGATATTTTTCTACATACTTTCCTTTTGGTATCTTCATTTTAAAGGCCCTCGATGGTTCACTCCCAGAGATATGGTGGGATTAATGCGGCTCCATGAGTAAACTGGACAATTGTACACATTTTCAGTGGTCAAAAACCAAAAATGGGTCACTTTGCCTTCTGCTGATCATTTTTTTCTTTTAAAGAAGAATATCTAAAAAACAAATAACGTTACAACTAGAAATATTTCTCGTGATTTTAACAGCTTCTGAAACTACCAAGAGTTCAAATATGCAGTATTGCAACTACACATTACGGTATCCTGATATCTATGAGACTGAACCTCTGTTTGAGTTAACATGGAATGACCTAGTAGCTTTAACAAGTCCATATTTAAAAATCCAAATCATAAAGAGTGGATATATTTCATTTTTATTCACTGGATGTTATTTGATATATTTCTTAGCACTTCCAAGACTTATCCAACTTATCCTTTTGATGGCAAGCTCAAAAAGTGAAAATGTTTAATGTTTTTTAAAGAAGTCTCACCAAGCCTGCATTTATTTGATCCAAAATAAAGTAAAAACGATAAAATTTTGAAATATTTTTACTATTTTAAATAATTGTTTTCTATTTGAATATATTTTAAAATGTAATTTATTCCTGTGATTTCAAAGCTGAATTTTTGTTACTGTTCAAAAACTTTTGACTGGTAGTGTACCAAATTAGATTATACCTCTTGGTTGGTTGCTCATGTACAGATCTTTATTCTATGACATTAAATGAATGTTTTAACAAAGGCAAAACCATAGTGTGACGAAATTCGTTTTTGCAGATTTTACTTTTGTCCTGAGTAATCACCCTTATATTGCTTTATACACTCTTGTTTTAAAATAAAAACATGGATCATCAAAGTAAAATATAAAATCACATGGCACAGATGGCGCTTGGCACGTTCCTTGTTTATGATGTGAATGAAGGGCAAACATGCTTATCTCAGTGCAAGACAGTAGTTTTGCTCATTTGACATACATAGGTCTATTCTTAGCAGCAAAGTGCATCAGTCGTTTTCAATCATTCAAAGCTTATAAAACAAGAGTCCAAATAGGACCATCCCAGTAAATGCTGATCAGTCCTACTGGTGAAAATAAAAATATAGTTTTACATCGCCTGTTGAAATTTCCTTTTGCAGTTTACAACCTTGTAAAGTTTAAAAATTATCTGTTGTGTCTTGAAACTGGGTCAGTTGAAAAAGGCCAACACCTAAGCAAAAAGGACAGAGACAAATAAGGATATAAAGATTTCTGGAAAGGTTAGTCAGAGACTGTGTGCATGTTTATCAGGCTTTATCGGCCTGTCTTCACTAACATTTGTAAATTCAGAGCTGATTTGTCATTGGGGAACATCTGCCTGTAGCAGCTTCAATCATAGAGGCTTTTCATTGTGTACCTCTATGAACATTATAATAGCAAACATATCATATAACTTATGCTTATATAAAATGCCCAAGAGGTTACGTCTTTCATTTCACACTTTTGTCTTTTCTATTGTCTTCAGTTCATTCTGACCCATTTTCAGGAAGAAATACAATATAAATACCACATTGTTTTTGATATTGGAACCAGGCCGTGTCACACTGTCAGAATATCAAAACAAACACATTTAACAAAAACCTTTTTAACAAAAAGTGTTATATTTCACTCGTATTCGACCTTTCACTTTATGAATCAGTTTGACCTTAAAATACTTAGCATTTAGTAAGATTTGGCCCCTCACATGGTCTGTTTTCCCTGATAGGGATGATAAGGCTCAAGGTCACCTGGAGTAAAAGGCCCCTAGGATGTAATATTCTCCTTAAACACTACCTGGCAACAAAAACACCACAGCTCTTTCCAAAACACCTGTAGTACTGAAACAGATGGGAAATGTTTATTGTGAAGACATTTATTGTGATGGATGTGCTCATATTGACAGCTCCTGACATAATGGAGATTTATGTGTGAAATACATGTGAACTAAAATTCAAGCTCTGTACAGTGTTCATTTTGTTAATTGAACAGAAAGTTGTCCAAAAATGGGTTTTTGCACATCCATTTTGGGTTTGCCAAAGAACAGTTGAACAGTTCTTAAACAAACCTTTTTTTTTTTTTTTTTAGTGTGAAGAACATTTTAATAATCTAAAGAAGCTACGTCCACTTTAAAGAACGTTTTTAAAAATGGAAAGATGGCTATGCCATAGATGCTTTTATTTTAAAGATTGTAAGACGAAAGTTGCGTTTTCTGTAAACAACTCAAAAGAAGGAAAAATCACAAATTAGATTTCACTAATCTCTCAGTTGATGATCCAAAACAGCTTAAAGATAATTCAGAGCAGTAAATGGAGATGTTTAAGAGATCTCAACAAGGCTGCCAGCTATGCTCAGATCTAAGTTAAAGAGATTTTAATATGCAAATTAATTTTATAACCTTACATACAAACTATATCATATCTTAAATGCTTTGTGGAGGCTTCAGTCATTTTTAAATTAAGCTGTATCCCTACCATGCCTCTAAAAATACATCTTACACAAACCTCTTCATGGTATTAAATTTTAATTAATGCATTATTTTATTCAGCTCTCCCAGAAGGACGTATATAAAGTCCATTAGTAATGTAGTTTAGCATTTGTGTTGCCTTGTTTTCAGCAGACCTTTTCCATTTCAGATAATGAAGAACACAGTAGTCTTCCTCTTGTTCCCTTAGTTCCCTAAAGCTCTCTCTCTCTGTTTTCTCTGAAGCAACCTTGTGTCTTATGATTTATGTATGGATAAAAAATTAGCATTTGAAAGGAGATATTAATAAATTGCTTTTCTTGGATTTGTAGAAGAGTTTGAAGGGTGGAGGATAAAGATGTTCTGTCCATACTCAAGGCATTAGAGAATGAAAGAAAAGAATGGATTTGGGAGCAGCGTTTGGCAGTGATGTGTGCGCGGCTTCTGCTAAATGGTTGAGTGTACACAGCTGAATCATTTATTTATGAGCATTGTTAGCACTGCCATCTTTGTTGTTTTGGAGGTGAAGGGTTTGATAATGTTTCTGAGTAAGCTATAAAATGCGCATCTTTAAAGTTGATGTGCGTAGTTATGTTTTTAGTGCTAAAATACTTTCTTCTCTCAGTTTAATGTGCTGAGACAACTGTAAGTAAGTTATTGGTAGATTGACTCCTCAAAGAGCGTAAACACTGTGGCTTTGTGCTGCTTTCAACATTGAGTTTATTTTGAATTAACCAATGGGGTTAGTTTGCAGTAACGCTGCTTGTTTGGACCAATGGCAGGATGGGGAGCCTCCTGAAAGCCTTTTTAGAAAAAAATTTGAATTATTGACACTGCACACTTACAGCTAGTCAAAAGTTTACACACACCTTGCAGAATCTGCAAAATGTATTGCAGTATTTTACCTAAATAAGAGGGATCATACAAAATGCATGTTATTTTTTGACCTGAATTAGTTATTTCACATGAAGAATGTTTATATAGTTTATATATAGAAAATAATTGTTGAAATTATAAATATGACACTGTTCAAAAGTTTACATACACTTGATTCTTAATACTGTGTTATTACCTGAATGATTTCTGAATGATTTTTTTTTTTTTTTTTGGTTTAGTGATAGTTGTTCATGAGAACCTTGTTTGTCCTGAACAGTTAAACTGCCTGCAAGTTTTTTTTTTTTTTATCTGAAGATCAGGGTAAATTGAACTTGAACTTGAACTTATCTTCTGGGAACCATGCAAGTATCTTCTATAACTTCTGAAGGGCTGTACTAAATGGGAAAAAATATGATATTTAGGCAAAATAAGAAAAATGTACACATCTTCAAAAGTTCATAAGTTGGCTCTTAATGGAATTTTTTCCTTCTGGAGCATCAGTGAGTGTTTGAACCTTCTTGTAATAGTTGCATATGAGTCCCTCAGTTGGATTTATGCAACAGTTCTTTCTGGTCCTCAAATCCTCCACTATGAATTTTACTGTTGTTGTGTCACGGAATGTAGGTTTAAGAATTTTTAAGCGCGATTGCACTTGTTTAGACTTTAAAAAGCAGTTTGCTAATAAAGCTCCAGGGCGTCGAGCGCTGAACAGCCGCTGTGAACCCGCCGAGAGCAGCCTCACCTTGGCCAGTTCTTCTGAAATTTGTCGCTAGTTCTGGTGTCTCTGTAGTGGTTAAACATGAGGCATAATTTGTTTTGGTAAATCTAACGGAAAGTCTTTGATCTCATTAATCTATCATTTGTTCCAGAGCAAATAGTTTTGGCTGAGGGCAAAATCTCAGCCTTCATTTGTCATTCCTATTGATATAGATGGCTGATATTTTAGAAACCATTGTTATCCCCTGGGCATTAGAAATTCTTGAAATTTGTCAGGTTTCTTCAGAATTTTCTGTTGTCTATGTGCACCAAGTTCTGCAAAATTTGAACCTTGCATTTAAAAAATACAGGGCAGTAATTATGTGCCACACCCACAAATATATTGGTCAGTTCATTTATCAAATTTGATATGATAACTTTTTCAATTTTGAACCATTCCACCAAGTTTAAGATCTCAGCTTTTGGTTTCTCATACTCGGACACTTTTATGGCTGAATAAAAAAAAAAATTGGCAAAATAGTACAAATAAAATAGGGTTTGAGCACATTCTGTGCTCGGGCCCCTGAAAATAAGCAATCTACCTTGCAAGTTTGCAGGTACATTGCTATGAAATGTCATTCTGACATGCTGAAAAGGCTCAGTCACATGAGATATCATGCAATTAGTACTGGCTTATCACTCAAAAGAGAGATCTGTCCCTCTTTCTCTCACTTCTCTGCTCAGATTTGCTGACGGAGGCTGTTGTCATGCATGAGTGGCTGCCTCTCTCAGGTTTGGGTGGTCTCATGTTAAGTGTTGTGCCCACTCGGCCATCAAGCAATAAATACAGTACTTTTTCATCATGCCGACACGGTCCTGCCTCCGCTCAATGATGTGCAGATTATTCCATTTATTTTAAGACCCCCCGTCACATATTTCCCATATACGGACACACACTCATGTTTCTCAGCATGCCCCGTGCCCCTTTCTCTGTAGATGGCAAAGGCTCATGGGGCTTGTGTATAGGTTCACAGCTTGACAATTTTATGGAGTTTTATAGCTGATGGAACTGCAGTTTTTTGAAGAGCTGAGGTGAATGGTTTGTGGTTAAGCTAAGTACTGTAACTGGCAATGCATTATATAGAACTGTAGATGTCCTAAAACACAAAACATAGTCTTGATAATAGCCTAACTTCAGCTTTTTACATTTGGCAACAATTCCTTTACTATGTCTTGAACATTGGAACCAATTTTTTTTTTTTTTTTTTTTTTTTAACTAAGTATAAGGAAATAAAACAGTAATAAAACAGTGGAGGAAATTTTAGGTCTAATTCTAGTTGGGAAGTAGATATTTTAAGCTATTTGCAAATGATATTCTGAAGTATGCACATTCATACATACAGTTGAAGTAAAAAGCTTACATAAACCTTACAGAATCTTACATTATTCATTTTACAAAAATAAAAGGGATCATACAAATGCATGTTTTTTTTTTTTGTTTTTTTTTTAGTACTGACCTGAATAAGATATTTTGCATGAAAGATGTTTACAAATAGTCAACAAGAGAATATAATAGTTTAATTTATAAAAATTACCCCATTCAAAAGTTTAAGTTGATTCTTAATACTGTGTTGTTACCTGAATGATCCACAGCTGTGTTTTTTGTTTAGTGATAGTTGTTCATGAGTCCCTTGGGGGTGAAAACTGTTGGAATTTGAAAATCAGAGTAAATTTCACTTATTTTGTCTTCTGGGAAACTATCTTCTGTAGCTTCTGAAAGGCAGTACTAATTTAATATATATATATATATATATATATATATATATATATATATATATATATATATATATTTCTGCAAAATAAAAAAATGTACACATCTATTCTGTTCAAAAGTTTTCACCCCCCAGCTCTTAATGCATCGTTTTTCCTTCTGAAGCATCAGTGAGCGTTTGAACCTTCTGTAATTGTTGCATATGAGTCCCTCAGTTATCTTCAGTGTGAAAAGATGGTTATTTGTAAGCCTAATATGTTAAAAACACAAAACATTTCATGTCTTGTCACATTCAGGATTTACATGTCATGGATCATGTCAAGGAAATGTCAAGGAAAAAGTTGAGTAGTTTACATCACTGGACATTACTGTCAGTCAATTAACATTTCTTTCATAAAATAATTGTCAAATATTTAATGTTCAAAATTTTACTTGGCTGTCTTTCAGCATTTAACTGACACTTTGCGCTGGACTTTGGACTCTGTTTCTGTGAACCGTAAACCTGTCTACTTTAATTTAATTGGCCATCTCAATCATTCTGACTTTGATGAGCACTGTAGGACCACTGAGGCAGATCAGCCTAAAAATGGGGGACTAGTCCCCCTCACTGTTTATAGTGGATACAGCTCTGTATTTAGGCTTGAAAATTCATTGAAGTGGTGTTCATTTGTTAACATTATCTTGATGAACAAAATGTGTAGGAATCTTAAACATTTGTTGGTGATAGAGCTGCAAATGCATAAAAAATATCAATGTTTTTGGTCTTAGATCTTAGTTCTTTCAGTACATTTTTCACAACTGAATCGGGAAAACCTGACCTTTTTGCTTACTGTCCACATAGTTCATCTTGTGAAAATACACTCTCATGTTTTTGTGCTGCATTATTAAGACATGTTTTTAGTTCCCAGTCAGTCTCTGTGTCTGTATTCCTTCTTCAAACCCTGTTGTTTTGTGGTGGATCGTTTGTGATTCTCTTTGCCTCCATCATCTCCATGTTTCAAAGCCTCTGTGGGCCAAAGAGCACTTGCAAGTCTCTAGCTGTCTGGATGCTGTCAGGCAACAGTCGTGACTGTGATTTTACTGCCAACTTACTCCTGATAAGATATTAAATGATGTTCAGCCAAAAGTAAATATTTCTGTCCCTTTTTTTAAATACATATTTATATGATAATGACTGTTGGATCTGTAGAAGACTGATTTAAGAGTTTTAATCTTATAACCTCTAGTGTGAGTTTGCTAAGTTAAAAGGGGTTGTTCAAACCAAGCCAAAAAGAAACCATAAGGGTCACATCTGTCATCGTGTCTGAGGTTATTATTTTTTTGTGTTCATCTAAAATTTGGTCTTTTTTATCATGATTTAATGGCAGGCCATGTCCAGTTGCACTTTTTCATCATCGTGTTTGGATGCCTTAAAGTGAAAAGACCCATAATCACTAATAGAGCTTCTTTCCGTCAGTGTCCTAGTTCCCCATGGGCACGAGTGTGCTGTTGACAGGCTGAGTTATTAGTTCTTGTTGAGGAAGTCATTCTGCCCTCGGCTACAGCGGTTGGACGGCGATGAATGCGCTGGAAGAGTGGGGTGTGAAGGAAGTGATGCTTGCCAACTGGTCTCACTCAAGCTGTTAGATGTGACAGAGCCGTAATGATATTAAAGCTATGCTGTCTTCACTAGGGCAGTTAGGATTTTCTTGAAACCTTGAACCCTAAGTGTTAGAATTTGTTGCGTAAATCATCCTGCATAGTTTGTGCTACAGACATTAATTGTCCCTTTGTGTGCACTAATATAGTTATCGTTATAGTTATTGTTCTTGGTGTGAATGGGCCTTTTGTTAAAAGATGTACCCAAACCAAATGTAGAATAACGTATAGACTTGGTGATGAATTCCTTCAGTTGGAACAGGAAGGCTACGTTTACACTGCAGGCAAATGTGGCCCAAATATGATATTCTTTTTTTTTTTTGCTCAAATGTGACTTAGATCTGTTTTTCTCATGACAGTGTGAACAGCACAGACCACATGGAAACTGATCTTTTCCGTTCAAATTTGTACCACTTCCATATGTGGTACTAAATCCAATACAGGTCAGATGTTTTGCAATGTGACCGCAGTGTGAACAGTCATATTGTAATTCATGCAACTTTAACGTCACTCTAGATCATCATTTGTCACGATTCTGCGCTTATGGGAGTCACTTCAAAGATTTTACATACCTAAAGTTATCAAGGCAGTTGCGAAAGGTAGTCAGTGGAAGTACAGTGATGTGTCAGAACTCATATTACAGTGACAACTCTATACAAGCACAATGAGGGCTAGTTTCAAAATTCTGCTCTTTTCTGTCACATCCTTGTCTTTATTTTTCAAATTGCCTGTGCATAATTTCGCTGGCTTCTGTGGCAGATCACACGTTAAATAAACTCATAAATTGCTTACTTTATGTCCCCGCATTTACTTCCGAATGACGGTTTTCCCGCAGAATTGGGTTACTTTTTCACTGTTGCTGCGGGTTGTTTTTCAACTCCCTGGACTGCGATTGGTCTAGTTTTGGACTAGTTTTGAGAAGCAGTTAGGCCTGGTTCCCCTGTTTGTATTCGTATTGTTCTTTTGCGCATACAGGTCAGTTCAGAACCATAATCTGTTTACACTGGAAATCTAATATTGGCCACATTTAAAACAAAAATGTGAACAGCTATACAAAAAAAAATTGGGCACTAAGGGATCTTTGACCATTCCTCTTTGCACAATCTTTCTAGATCATCCAGAGTCCTGGGTCCTCTCTTATGCACTCTCCTCTTCAGCTCACCCCACAGGTTTCAATTGGGTTGAGGTCTGGGGACTGAGATGGTCATGATTCTTAATGATTCCTCTGACTGTAGATATGGGCAGGTTTAGGTGAGTGGCTATTTTCTTGTAGCCATTGCCTGACTTATGAAGGTCAACACGCATCTGCCTTACTTGAATGGGGTGTTCTCTTGTCTTTCCCATGTTGACGAGTGGATAAGAGAAATAGGCCTCTGTGTCACGTCATATTTATACCACAGGGAAACTGGAAGTCGTGAATTACTAATTAAAAGTTCCTAGATACTCTGATCAACTTTAGAAACCAGAGAAAAAATAACAAATACTTCAGTTACATTGTTTTATAGGAATTGTTAGATTTTGGATTCTGTGGGATTTTTTTTTTTTTTTTTTCACATGAGTTAAAGGTTAGATTTTAAGATGATTCAGTTTGAGATTATGCTTCCGCAATAAAAATTGAATTTATTTTACAGCTTTGAAGACATCAAAATAGTCAGTGTGCAGCTTGTATAGCAGTGTATATTTACTGTCCCCTAAAAATAACTCAACATACAGCCATTATTGTCAAAGCAGCTGGCAACGAAAGTGAGTACACCCTAAGTGAACTTGTCAAAACTGTGTCCAAAGTGTCAGTGTTTTGCGTCAAACCATTGTTATCTAGCACTGCCTAAATCATTCTGTGCATGGAATTCACCAGAGCTACACAGGTTGTTGCTGGGATCCTCTTCAAATCCTCTGTAATGATATTATGGAGCTGCTGGATGTTAGACACATAGTGCTTCTCCACCTTCTGCTTGAGGATGCCCCATAGGTGCTCAATAGGGTTCAGGTCAGATCACCTTCACCTGCACCTTCCTCAGCAAGGCAATTGTCTTGTCACTTCTGCAACCTCTAAAGCAATCCTGGCAGAACTCATGCGTCTGTTTTTTGAAGCCAGGTTCTGCACCTGACGCACAGAACGAGCACCCAACTTCGTTGATCGACCGTTGAGCGAGGCCTATTCTGAATGGAACCTGTCTTGGGAAACCTCTGTTTGACCCTGGCCACAATACTGTAACTCAGTTTCAGGTTGTTACTGAACCTCTTATAGCCTAGGCCATCTTTGTGGAGAGCAACAATTCTAATTCTCAAATCTTCAGAGAGTTCTTTGCCATGAGGTGCCTTGTTGAACATCCAGTGGTCAGTATGAGAGAATTGTACTCAAAGCACCAAATTTTAGCTGCTCTAATACAAGATGCACAACTTTGTGTGGTCCTGTCAAGCAGACAAAAACATGAACATGATGAATAGGATATGGGGCTTTGCATGGTTAAATGACATATTGCTGTTATCACTTAGAGTGTACTCAGTTTTGTTGCCAGCTATTTTGACAATAATGACTGCATGTTGAGTTATTATCAGGGGACAGTAAATATACACTGCTATACAAGCTGCACATTGACTACTCTAAAATATATCCAAGTTTCATTTCTATAGTATTGTTCCTTAAGAAGATATACTAAAAATGTTGCTGAAATGTGAGGGGTGTACTCACTTTTGTGAGATACTGTATATATAAATCCTATAGCAGTTCCAGACAGGTGGAACTGGGGGAGGTGGAGGGTTTCGGGGGACCTATGATAGCGCACTACAGGATCAACTTGCAGAGAACACTAAATCAGATTATTTAAACTCTGAGCAAGCAATCTCATTATTTGCAATCAGCTTGCGTCATGTAGTAAATTGTGATTGCTAGAAGTTTGGACCTTTCATGCTAGCAGAAAGGGCCTGTCACCCTATGCCATTTAGAGTTTCATGACTAAACTAGATGCACTAATTATTATTGTTGTTGTTTGTTATTGACCCCTAGTCCCTGGACCCCAGTTTAAAACCTCTGGTCTAGGATACTATATAAATGTAATGCACTAGTGGATAGGCTCACAGTTCACAGAAAAGCTCCTCGCCTCTCTCACTTTCCATTCGGTCTCTCACAAGCACACATGCTGCGTCTCTCTTTTTTCTGGAGGTCCTTGTAGTCTGTATCTTGAGAAGGCAGCAGTAATTTCCTGCATCTGAACCTGTTAAGGGTTCTCAGCCCGCGGAACCAAACCACCGAAGCTGCGAGTTTTATCATGGCCGCCACATTGCTGTCTAATGAAATGATGGATGAGGCCTAGTTTCTCTCTCTCCCTCTTTCACTCTGCCTCTCTCTTCCTCTCTGCGCAGGAATGAGAGAGAGTGCGCACAGAGCAGAGCAGAAGCATGGCGGTCCCAGCAGAGAGAACCCACATATTAAACTGGCACAGGGGCCAGCGGATCAGCTGTCAGGCTGAGAGATATACAACACCCCGGCTCCATGCATTTATACAGAGAGCAGAGCAGCATAAGGGGAGGAAGCCTTCAGATCGAAGTCACTCACTCAGTACATGACCCGAGGTTTTTCTCACTGCAGATTTACAGGATCATAGTTACAGATCTCCTTTCTCTGTACAGTTCTGCACAGAAGTTTACATAGTCCTTGAAGAATCTGTAATGTGCATTCTCTATTAAAATAAAAATGAGAGTTTTTTTTTTCTGTTTTAGTACTAAATAAAAATTTGAAACATACGAAACATAAAAAAAAAATGTTTTTAAAAAATTATAAACACATTGCAGTTTAGGAGATTGTAAATTTATGAGCAGAACTGTATGAGTCTCTTGTTCCTGTCAGGACATTCAGTGAATAAACAAAGCCTCTGGGTAATGGAAATATCCTCCTTTTGTGCGTGATGATAGCTCACAGTGATAAGGTACGAGATATATAAGAGTTGTGTTTGTGGAACAGGCCTCTGGGGAGTAGTTACCTCCAATCAGATCAAGCCCAGAGAGGATGGGGAAGTAAATTAGTGTCATTCCCATTTATTCACTGTTTTCCCCTTCAACCCTGTTTACAACTTGTGTTAACATCTATCTCGGATGATCCAATCACAAGAGGTCAGGAAAGACAGATTGCTCTTCTCCTGTATCTTCTACATGTATACAGATTTTGCAAGAAGTCTCATACTCACCAAGCCTGCATTTATTTGATCAAAATACAGTGATATACACTCTTACAAGAATGAATATCATAATGTTAGGTGGAGAGAAGACTAGAGTCTTAGAGTGTCACAAGCACGACAGCCTTTAACATGTCAATAATGAGAATTAAGGCCTTTGACCGCTTATCAGGTCAGAGCAGTTCTCTCCATGAGTGCCCTCCACACTGACCTCACCATCTCAAGGCTTTGTTCCCTTAGGAACTCAAAACAAGAAGCTCTAATTGCAGCGAAACCATCTGAATGCAGTAAGGAGCAACAGAACAGTGACATTGTGAGTTCAGCATTTGATGGGATTTAATCTGGCTGTGGTTTATTGATAATACATGGCACATATTAAAATGGTTTTGGATTCCTTTGGGAACAGCAGAGAGAGGATTGTGGATGAGAGAGCTCAGCGTCAGCATCTGTGGCAGAGATATGGCGACAGTTTGGATTGGATAGCGTGCTGGCATGACAGATAACAGTAAATAATAGAGACTGTGTTCCCACAATAGAGTTGAGAAACTGTGATCAGAGTCTTCGTTGTTGCATAAAAACATAAACAGGAATAAACACTTCTTGAGTGTGAAAAGTGTAGGCAGTTTAATCTTACACACGGCAGAATTGCAAATCTATCTGAATGATCAAATCCACCCATCCATCCGACCACTGCAAATTATCAAATTCATCCATCCACTGCAGAATTCCCAAACCATTAATCCATATATCCATTCAGCAAAGAAATGCCAGCAGTCCAGCAGAATTCCAAATCCGTCAATCAGTCAATCCATTAATCCATCTACTACAGAATTAAAATCCATCCATTCACCACAAATTGCAAATCCATTGCCGGCACGGAATTGGACTTAAGATGCGTAATCCTTGGGTATGAATCCTGTGAAAAACATGACTCACGATGAAACAATGTTTTTACGTCACATTCGGTCTTATTCATAGTATGGTAGGTTTAGGTGTGGTGCAGATGGCACATTCCAGATCCATCAGTCCATCCATCCATTCATCCATCCATCTACTACAGAACTGCAAATCCATCCATCCACTGCAGAATTCAAAAGCCATCAATCCTTCCATCCACGGAAGAATTCCAAATCCATCAATCCATCCAGCCCAGGCCAAATTCAAAATCCATCAATCCATCCATCCACTGCAGAATTCAAAAGCCATCAATCCATCCATCCATGACAGAATTCCAGATCCATCAATCCATCCACCCACTGCAGAATTCCAAATCTGTCAATTCATCCATCCATCCATCCACAGCAGAATTCCAAATCCATCAATCCAACCATCCATTGCAGAATACCACATCCATCAATCCAACCATGCACAGCAGAATTCCAAATCCATCAATCCATCCATGCACAGCAGAATTGCAAATCCGTCAAGCCAACCATCCACGGCAGAATTCCAAATCCGTCAATCCATCCATCCACAGCAGAATTCCAAATCCATCAATCCAGCCATCCACTGCAGAAATCCACATCCATCAATCCATCCATCCACAGCAGAATTCCAAATCCATTAATCCATCCATCCATGGCAGAATTCCAAATCCATCAATCCAACCATGCACAGCAGAATTCCAAATCCATCAATCCATCCACGGCAGAATTCCAAATCCATCAATCCAACCATCCACTGCAGAATTCCACATCCATCAATCCATCCATTTATCCACTGCAGAATTCCAAATCCATCAATTCACCCACTTGATCCTTCAAACTTCAAGGCTTTTTAAACTTTCTCAAAACTTTGTTAAGCTAACATCAGAAGTCTTGACAAAGTCTTGACTTCTCTTTTCTAGTTAAAAGAACAATAACATGTTTTGTTTTGTTTTGTTTTTCCAATTTAAATGAAAAAAAATAAAAATAAATAATGGAATAGTGCACAACCCTGTAACATTTTAGGAATAATTCATGTCCAGTCCTAACCTCAAATATTATAAGAGAAACCACAAAACTGTTATATACTGGTTTAAATTCAGACATTGATCAGAGCTCATCTGTCTGGGTTCTTCGCGGCTCAAAGCTAATCACAGTCCTGCCTGTCTTGATTTAGTACATTCTAGCAGGCAGACCAGCCCAAAAGCAATTTTGCTTTTGCAAAATACAGAAGCTTCAGTATTTGTCACAGGGTCTGAATTCTTTAGGCCTGGGATTTTAGATTTGTTTTGTTTTGGTTTTAGGCAAATGTTACAGAATAATGTTTGTAGCCAAGACTCAGATGTGTTTGAACAAACAGCTGCTTGGACAGTACAGTGAGCCGTGATGGATTGAGTTGCCAGTCTGGGATTGGATTAAGGGAGATTAACAACGTTAGCAGTGCATGGACTAAGAGGGAACTGTGGGTGATGTGATGCAGTCATAATGAAACAACATTCATAATCCATTGTACTTCTGTGGAAAATGGATATTCAATGAAAAACAGAAGTTGAGGATTTTTTTCCATACAATGACTGTTCATAGTGACCAGAACTTCAAATATACCAAAAAAAAGAAGATCTTACGACATGCTGCATTTCAAGTGTTTGTTCTATGGTTCCATGCGTGTCAAAGACTGACATGGAAGAGAAGAAATTGTTAAATAAAGTCTTTATTTTAGTTTTCTTTGTGCACAAAAAGTATTCTCGTAGTTTCATTAAATTAAGGTTGAACTACTGATGCCATGTGGACTATATTAACAATGTCCTTACTAAAGCTTTTGGATTTTATCAAAAATATCTTAATTTGTGCTCCAAAGATGAACGAAGGTCTTATAGGCTTGGAACAACATGAGAGTGAGTATTTAATGACATCATTTGAATTTTTGGGTGAGCTATCCTTCTAAGGGAATTGAGCTTTGGGGTTTTTTTCACTCTCAAATGTCCAATACTGCACATGTGGGTTAATTTTTACCACAGGGTGTCTTTAAGATGTTATATGGGATATTATAACTTCCCGCATTTGCACTAGATGGGAATAGTAGATTGGATTTATATTTGTTCTCCAGGGCCAAATTTATGTCTACAAGTGTAAATGGAACGTGCAAATCCAGTCAGACAGCAAACTGATCAATCGAGACATTAAGCATAACAGCCACATTCTAGGTCTGTGTAGCTATGCCTTTAGTCTTTGTTACTGTGTTAAATTACACGTCTTCTAGCAAAGCATTTGTTGCTTAGACGGACAACGTAATCTTTTTCATTTGTGTTCATTGGTTCAACTAAAGTAATTACGAATGGACAAAGTGATGCATTTAGAGTAAAATGGCTGTTGTAAGGTTAAAAAAAGGCTCCTGAAAATAAATTCCTCATAATAAAAAGCATTCATTTGTGACACAGTGAGAGACGTGTGTTTATCGTGTTACGGTTCACAGTGTTGAGCAGTATCTACTCTTGATTGATTTTTCCCTGCCTTTGTGACATTCAAGATCCTGCTAGCAGTGCAGCCCGCCTGTTTGCAGGAAAGAGTTCTAACTTATTAAAAATAGATTGTGAGGCATGGAAAAAAAGGGACGAGAGAAAATGAATACAGATGGACAGAACTGAGAGGAGTAGAGTAAAAGTGGAGGCTAAAAAAGCAACGAAGTAACAACGTATCAGAGCCGAGGAAAATAGGTAGGAGATGAAATGATGAGAGACCAGGCAGAAAAAGAACAGTGCCTGTTCTCTTTCTTCCTCTAGGTGGAGGACAGAACGCTGAGTCAGAGCTTTCACCTCACATGATGTCCATTACTTAAACAGCCTGTCTGCTTCAGCAGCTCCACAGGAGACCCTCTGGGTAGTTTATGTATTGATTTAACCGTGAGCCCAGGACCATTTTTTAGCGTAAATGATTGTTCGCTTGGCTTGATGCGTAGGGTACATGCTCTGCTGTGGGCTTGTTTCCATCAGCGGTCCTCGCGCGCAAGCCATTTGTAACGTGCGCGAGCAGATGGATCACTGACCGCACAACAGCCTGCAGAGCAGATGTGTTAAATCTTTTCAAATAAAGAGCTGAGCTGTTGATGTCGGGTCAGAAACCTTTATGAAGCCGGCTTCTCATAAATGTTTGTTCTTTCGCACAAACAATACACAGAGTTCTCATTTTTCTCCACCCTGGGGATGCTTAAAAAGAGCTATATCATGGAAAACTGGATTTTCTTGGTCATTTGAAGTAGAGTTTGTGCTCTGTAGATACTTTCTATCTGTCAGAACTCAACGGTTCATTAATTGAAACTGAGTTGTGTAAACTCATCATCATCAAGTCTTCAGAGTAATGTCTCAAGCATATTAGCATATGACAGTCCACATTTACAAAGCAACAGCTGTTAGCCAGCTCAGTCAAGGTGAAGGAGTAGGTAGAAGGCGATATAAATTTTTCAGTCAGTAGTCATTTTTAGTTGACTAAAATAAATCAGGATCTTCAAACTGTTGAAGAACCGTCTGCCTGATCATTAAAAACAGTCCTACATTTACATAGAAGTCTTAAAGGGATAGTTCACCCAAAAATGAAAATTACTCACCCTCAAACCATCCTAAGTTTTATATATGAATTTCTTTTTTTCTTACAATCGGAGTAAAAAATGTCCTGGCTCTTTCAAGTTTTGTAATGCCAGTGAATGGCTGTTGAGATTTTGAAGCAAAATAAAGTGCAGCCATCTATCATAAAAAGTGCTCCAAATCTTCTGAAGCGAATCGATGCATTTGTATAAGAAATATATCCATATTTAAAACTTTGTAAACCATAATCTCTAGTTTCCGTTAACTTTTGTATGTGTTTTCACGAGTGACTGGCGCTCCAGCGGATGAAGTAGGACGTAGCCATAGTGTAACCTCCTGTGAGAATATGGTTCTCGCAAGAACCAAGTTTTGTTTACATTGAAGGAAAACCAGTCTCCTCTTGGCTTACATAGAAATCCTCCAACATTTTGCTGCACCAGTCCTCGTTTTGCATTTCTAATTTGTGTTTTAATAAAGCACTGATATGGGCAATATTAATGTTGTTATAATATTTTTAATAGGGCTGTCAGCCGATTAAAAATTTTAAGCAAATTAAATACTTAATGTTTCAATTAATTAATCTAATTAATCGCAAAAAAAAAAAAATTGACTGTGAAAATACCCACAAACGATTATTTATAGCTTTTTTGCTTAAATGCTTTTGCTTAAAGTTTTTATGTTAAATGACAAAGTATCAAGTAGACATTACAAATTGTACATATTCAAATATTTTATTTGATTCAACATAAAATTTATTACAGATAAACTTTTATGCTGCAACGTAAATTATGGAACATAAAAGAAGATAATTTGAGAAACATCTCAGTAGCCAAAACAGCTTTGTTACCAACTGTCTTCAAAATACTTTCTTTAAAAATCTTTGAGTCTTTCATTTGATTCGTTCAAACGGCTGATTCTGATGAGACAAAACACATACAGGGGCATTTTTTTTTTGCATCAATTTCTTGAATTTTAGGGCATAACTGCATTTGTGGAGTTGTTGCCCTGCAACATATTTGTCAACAGTCAGTTATATGAAATATAAGATGGTGTACAGGTCTGGGGGTGGGTCCAGTGTGTTAACTGCGTTTAAATATTTGAATCGCGTTACTTTTCATAACTAATTAATTAAGTTAAAGAGTTAAACTGGCAGCCCTAATTTTTGAATTAAAAATTAAACAATAAACAATGAAAGTAGTTGTTTTAAATGCTAGTGAAGTGAATTTCAAAACAGTATGAAAGTATGAAATATTGATATTAATTTTGAGATTTAATATAATAACCCTGATATAATAACCTTGCTTTAAATTTGTGTTTTATTATGTTTTAAATTAGTGTTATTGATTAGTGTTTTAAATGTAAAAATAGGGGAAATGACCACAAGCACAATTAAATATCCAATGCAAAAAATATTAAAAAAAAAAAAAATATATATATATATACATATATACATTTTTCGAGTCTAAATATATATGGTTTTAATGAATGCATTCCTAGATATTACTGTAAACCACGAATATGGGTTACCACAGTTTTGGGTCCTGACTTTTTCAAAATAGGCAATAATCAATGAATGAGCAAAATGTTAACGCCAATAAAATCTAACATCTAAATATTATATTGGGTGGGTGGACAGCACTTTTGTATGGGCATGGCTCAGCTATCATCATGCTGTAAAAAAGTATAAGATATTGCTTTATTTAGAGCTGTAAGTTTAGTTTTAGGGGTTGACAAACTATTGGAAAGTTTATATCAGCACACATCATTTGACTGTCATGCACAGCCCAATGTAAAAACGTAAAGAAAGGGTCTTGTACACAACTTTCATCATGCTCATCCAATGATCTTAAACAAGCTCAGCCTATTATTTGCACTTCCCGTTCAACTGTCAGAGTGAATTTCCGTCTCATAGCCCACATGTCCACATCTCTAGAGCGGAACTGAGCCTTTTTAATTAACGGTTGCACACATTTTGTCAAATGTTTTTGATAAATTGTGAATTTGTTATTTGTGTACCGTTGCATCACTTTTAACAAACCGCTGACTGCAGAGAGCTTAGCAGTGGTCAGGAAGCAGGAGATGCACTTTTAAGTGAGTAAGTGAGTCCTTTTGAGGGAGTAAATTATTTTGCAATCAGGCTGATGCAACCTCTGCTTCTGGGTTTGTAATTCACTCCATCGCATCATTTGGAAAAGGCTGCCAACAAACTTGCAGTTTATTTGTCTTCAAGCCCTCAAAACCAATTTAGTTTTATTTTAGCCATGTTTTATGAATTATATTAAGTTTTACTGAGCAAATAAAGATAGGATTACTCAAGCACATGATGTTCTTTTGTTCTTTTCAAGACTTAAAATACATTTTTGTGATTGAGACTGAAGATGATTATTCGGTGTCGATGGTTGTTTAGAATTGTGATGACTCTTCAGATGGCGACATGACGACATCCTCACTGTCAGTCTCTATCCTGGCCTGTATAGTGAGCGCTGCAGTTACAGTAGTATTTCAGGCAGCACTGGAGAGCGCTGACAGGCTGAAGCACTCATGCATAAATGCAAGAGAAAGTGCACAGAGTGGCTTTATGGAGAGTGGGTGAGGTGTACTCAAGGACAACTTCCGCACTTCCTTTCCTCATCTTTTCAACTCTTGGATGAATGCTAGATTCCCTTGCTCTTTTATTCCAGTTGTGTGTGTGTATATATGTATGGTCGGTCTTGATTGTTCATGTTTGGTGTTATTAGCTCATGTTATCAAGTTTCTTCTTCTAGTTAATGTTATTTCATCACTTTTATGAAGTTTATTGTTGTTGTTGTGTGTCTTGTTAACCGTTTCCTGTTTTGATTGTTTCCTGCTGGAAAAAAAAAACAACAAAAAAATAATAGAAACCATCACAGAAATTCTAATGGTTTCCACTACAAATACCATTACAAACATTACAAACCATCAACTTTTAACCGTTAAAACCATTAAAAAAGGCGTCTTGTAGTGTGTTTTAGTACATATATTCCATTTCGATTTAGTGGTTTTAACAAGCTACCGAATATAAGGCGACCAATTACCAGTAGAGACCTGCATGGTCCATTATGGTTTCCATTAAAACCAGTACAAGTACCATTATAAGCAGTAAAACCATTTTACAAATACTGTGATGGTATCTATCATTTTTTTCAGCAGGGAGGTGCTTCTTGTTGAGTTTTGTTCAGTGTAACCCGCTATTGATGAGTCTATTGTCATGGTTTTTGTTCAAGTTAAAAACAAATTTCCATCCATTCATCCAACTAAAAAAAGTAAGCAGAAATGATTTAACTTTGGTAATTGGGTGCTTTCAATAATGGTAATTGTAACTAGAAAAAAGAGGTGTTTACACCACACCATTTTCAACTAAAAACAGAAAACTTCTTATGTGTTTTGGCCATTAATGTACACAACGACAGTGTTTTGTGAGCGTAAGAATGCAAACTTTTTGAAAACGTTTTTTTAAAATGCAAGTTTTGGAAAATGATACCGGCATCATCTCTGTGTAAACTACGAAAATCCATTTTGTGAAAACGGTGACGTCATAAGTATTACGTGTTCAGTCTACAGGAATGCGTATGCGCGCATGTGCGTAAGAAGTGATATCGGCAACTACTGGTCTTGCATGCACAATTGTGTGAATGGGGGTCATTTTGACAACCAATGTTGGGATGTAATAGGTTACAGTTGAGCTGGGTGATATGGCAAAATTTCTTCAGAATGTTTGACCGTTTTTTGATATTTTTTATTTTTTATTATTTTTACAATTTTTAACTAGTCAACTTGAAAATGTGACTACAACATGATTCAAGTAACTTTTTCTATATTAACCCTCTAGTTAAAAAAGATTCTATACCAAGTGCACCACACATGAAGTTGTCAACATGATGTAAATGTTAAACAAATCACTTGTTAAATAGCAGAAAAGATGCAACTAAAACTACACCTTGTACAAACTTGTCTTACATTACATGTTCAGAAATAATAAGAGAAAGATGCTTTAAAGCGGTCATCGGATTCCCATTTTTCACAAGTTGATATGATTCTTTAGTGTTTTAATGAGAAGTCTATAACATATAATAAAATTTCTCAGTGGTAGTGTAAAAAACACCCTTTTTACCTTGCCAGAATCAGCCCTTTTTTAGAGCGAGCCTTTCTGTTGCATGTTCCTTTAAATGCTAATGAGCTCTGCTCACCCCGCCCCTCTCTTCTGTGGCTGTTCTGTTTACTTTAGCCGCATTTACCTGCGTTTAGCTGCAAAACTTGCTAACTATCACATTATTTTTAAGAAAGGCGATTTGCAAAGATGCATAAAAACCCTTATACTCACTTCTTCTGTAGGTGAAGCTGGATCAGAAGTGATTTACGTGAGCATCGACGCATGTATGTAGATCGCCGGAAGCATTTCCTTCTAAAACAAAAGTAACGTTATTTCTCTGCGTCTTCAGCGGCTCAGATGTTGGGAGTAAATGATGACTGCTTTGTTCATTATTACATCCAACAACAGAACACCTAAATTGCTCAATCGGAGACATTCTTGTCTTTCCCTTTACCAGAGTAGACACAATGGCGGTGGGACTGTCACAGCTCAGTCAGGACGGGTCTAAGGTAAGACGGTTGTGTCAATCAACTGTCGAGGGAGTGGCCTTGGTCTGTGTGACGTCACACAGACAAGAAGCTGAGAATGGCTCGATGTGAAAAAAGGGACAATACTTACAAAGAATACCACTGGGTGGATTTTTATTATTATAGGGTGGTTGTATACACACACTGCCAGCACACATTTATGTTCAAACAACATGTAAAAGTGAGTTTTGCATCCAATGAATCCTTTAAAAAAATCTCAAAAGTCAAGGTAATTCAAATTCAAAATGACTGAAGGTATAACACCAGTAGACTATTATTAACTATAAATGTTCTGTAAAAACAATGAACAGCAGCTTTCAGCCTGTCACCATAATGCAAACATAAAATATCAGACATACAGTAGAAGTTCTTCAAAGGTTTTTTTTTTTATTAGATTGCACTGCGTTTGACTGCTGCGCTCGTGTCTCTTGCAGCGTCTCATGCATGAAATGGCAATTCTAAAAATGCGGCGCTCCATTTAAAAGAAATTCACTCCCATCTTCTTGCATGTTTTTTCTATTCCATTGCCCGTGTCACATCTTTGTCAACACGAATGCGCATTCTGTGTGAATGGCGCCTGGCGATGAGCGAGTCACATGTGAGCGGTTAATCACGTGTGCCGACATACGGTTGGACGGTTCTTTTTTCTGTACTGTTACCATTGGCATATTGTCAAAGTGTCTAACTCTAACGTTTGGTAATAATTCTATTCAGAATGACAATTCCTTGATTTCTGAAAAGTAAAATCGTCGCAAAACATTAAATTCAAATTAATCGATAAAATCTGAAAAATCGCCCAGCCCTAGGTTACAGATTACAAGTTACCCTATTCAAAATGTAATAAGCATTGTAACCATTTGTGATGCAATCTGGGAAAACCAGTCGGATGTCGGATTGGGACATTTTCAGGAAATTCAATAAATAGGTTGAGTCACTATTTTGTCAAAATTAGGTTTTCATTTAATTATTATTCTCTAACATCTTGTCTATCATCTCTGAAAAAATCTGGGCAAAATTCACTTGTTTAGTGCAGAAAAATAGCGTCTTATTGCAGCAAGCAGAAATTACTGTGACTTTCTCTTATGTTAAGAATGCGCTGCGGAGGTGCTTTCTCTTAACACCACAAAAACAGGTAACCTATTAAAGTAAACCATGTAAAATATTTACTAAAGGTGTATCAATGCACATTTCCCGCCAGTTCGGTGTAAACTACGGCACGCAAAGTTTTATTTTTATTTATTATTTTTTAATATCATGAGATGGCGGAGTGCAAGAGAACAACGCAATCTGAAGTACTGTAGCTGCTCACTTAAACAAACTTACTCGTCTCAGTCCGCTTAATCTTGATGTCAGTGCCCTAAACGATGTTATAATGGACTATTTCACACCCAGAGATGAAGGATGTCACTCCGCTCTTGAAGGCCCTTCACTGGTTGCCTGTCCAATTCAGAATACATTTTAAAATTTTATTATTTTTAAATCTTTGCACCATCAAGCACCCATCTACTTGAATTGCTGCACCAGTATACCCCCCCTGAGAAGTTTGAGATCCTGCAACCAGAACCTCCTTTTAATTCCACATTCTAGACTCAAGCGTAGAGGTGACCGTGCCTTTTCAGTAATTGGGCCTCGTCTTTGGAATGATTTGCCAGTTGAGATCAGAATGGCTCCTAGCCTGACTATCTTTAAATCACTTTTAAAAACTCATTTGTTTTCAGTGGCCTGTTAGGTTTTAACTTTGCCTATTATATTTCTTATTTGTGTGTTTTGTTTAGTTTCTCTCTCTCTTTGGATGTAATTGTGGACTCCTAATTTTATGATGTCTCTAAGTGTAAAGCACTTTGGTCAGTCTTGTGGCTGTTTTAAATGTGTTATATAAATAAAGTAAACTTGAACTTGAAACTTGAAGGATCGGATGATGAAGTTACTAAAGAGGAGGAGTGCAGTGACAGTCTCTTATATGCATAGTGTGTAAACATTTGCAGATGCAGTATAGTGCTTCTGACAGACAGCTCTCATTAAACCAATGAAGTGAAAGTGAAACCTGTCTCACCTTAAACCAGTTTTTCTCAAAATTCCATTCCTGAAAATCACAGCTATCAGCCAACTTAAGATAGTCATAACTTTTGTTGACAAGAAAGGGCTTGAACCTTGCATAGCAATGACAGGAAACACTGGTGTCTTAAAAAATAAAGCATACATAAACCCAAATAGAAAAAGTTATCAAATAAACATTTGTCCTATTCTGTGTCCTAATCTCCTGAAACATTGGTCTTTTATATTTTAGAGCAGTCAATGGAATTTGGGAAAGAAATCAATTACATTTGTTTGTGTGTGTGTGTGTGTCTGTGTAAATATTCAGATGTAACCCCATTTGTAATCGTTAACATTTTCATAAGTAACTGTAATTTAATTACATTTTTTTTCTTAGTAACTGTAATAATTATAGTTACTTTTATTTTGTAATTAAATTACATAACTCTGTTACATGTAACTAGTTACTCGCCAACACTGTTGACAACGTAGTCATCTATACACAAAACTTATCAAAAACACAAAGAAAAAGCTTTTCCGTTTTTAATACTTTCATTGTTGTGTAAACATACCAAAAGTTAATCTTGTACCTCCTTTGAGCCACCACTACAGTACATCATCATTCAGTGAATAAGAAGAATCTGGAGAATCAACGCTCGATAGGGAAACCTTTTGTCTGGACAGACTGGAGGAATAAGTTGTCAGAATAAGTCCGTGACAGTAGTTCCATTAAACCATGAATGAATTGCTAGCACGCAGCTTAATGCATACTAAACAGAATATACTTTAAACTGCCTGCTATATCTAGAATGTGAAATAGACTGTAATATGCAGTACATATTTCTAACTGTGACCAACGAGTTGCATCAGGTTATAATGACAAAATTCCACTTTGAATCCAAATGTATTTCTGTAAAAAAAAAAAATTATTTTGCCCAAAATCATTACAGGTAGAAATCCCTAACTCTAGCCTACTCCTAAAATCTGCTTGGGTGAATCACATAAAACCACAGACTGTCTCTCCACATTCTTCTCAGTGAGGATAAGAAGCATTTCCTTCTTTCTCTACCGGCCCTTAATGTGCAGGAAAAAGCATTAATAACCCTGCATCATTATACAGCACTTGTAAACAGGTTTGCTAATGTGTGCGAGTGCTGATTTGTTGCGAGTTGTTTGTTTACTCTCGCAGACGGATCTCATGATCGTTAAGCAAATGCTTTCTCCCTCATTTATTATATTTATTTGTATTTTGTTTCATTCATGTCATCCTGGCAATATGCTAGGTACAAAATCTCTGTGTTTTAGCCAGAGCTTTTGTCTCTGAGAAATGTAGGGTATCTGCTTGAAGGCCCATAAGGAGATGAAAAGATGAAAAACTCTTTCACAGCTCTGAAGCTGCCATACCATCATTAGTATACCTAGAAAATGCTTCCACATCCACAAACCCTCTCATTTGCGCTTAGACCATCTACCATTTTGATGTATTATTTACGGCCCTGCCGATGGGGAGGAAGGCTGCGAAAGAGGAGGAGTAAAAAGAAAGAGTCTGAAAGTGGCGAGAGCGTAATAGGGAGGGGGTGCTGTTTTATCTTTTCTTTCTTGTTTTTGCCCCACGCTTTGTGCGAACCCCCACGAGACATTAGCGTCCATTGAGCAGACATGGCTTTTGTGTCCAGTGAGCTGACATTGTGGACTAATGGGGTAGTTGCTCAGGGGCTTTGTGTCTTCATTACAAAACACCAGATTCAAGCCCTGCCCTGCATTCCTCAACTGCGTCCCATTGATCAATAGTTAGCGTGTTACTTATTGTAGCATCTGTTTTACAATATGCTCTGAATTATGGGCAATAACATTCCAGCACAATGCTGGATAGCGTATCCGGTAATGTTTGATTGCATCAGGATGGTGTTTTCTTGTTTTATAGGAGACAAAAGAGAACTCAAAGGCTTCACAACAGACAGTGAGGAAACCTACTTACAGACAATAGCTGCTGTAGAAATACATAAAGGCTACCTTCATAAAGAAGTTTTAACTTAATGCTTACTGTGCAATATATTGTACTGCCTACTATTTTTAGGATGCTATATTGTCACATGACCTCATGTTGCATGTATAAGTAGGGCTGGACGATATGACCTAAAATTAAAATCTCAATTAAGGGTGCTTTCACATCTGTGGTTCGGTTCATTTGGTCCGGACCAAGGGCAACAAATGATACACTGTAGCATTTTTCTCCCGTTTTGGGTCCTTTTCACACCACACTTATTGCTCTGGTCCGAACCAGTTGAAACGAACCAAAATGCAGTCATGTGACAACATCCACATCACTTGTTGGCCAGATGTGTCACTGAATGTATTTCCTCAACTGGTTTTTGATTGGTCAGAATTAACGTGCGGTAAAAATTCCAATGGAACTCCTGGAAGTAAACAAAGAGAGGAGAAAAAGCTGGCAGACAACACGCCGCTTTTTAGTATGGAGGGATGACTGTGCTGGCTGATTGTATCTCTGTAATTTCTATGATTGTAATTTCTATGAGGCTCCGCACCTTCTCACAACTCCACGTTTGTCCACAAGCTGCCATTGGGCTATGTTGCTAAAGAGCTAACTGTCAACAAATACTTGTCCTAATCATATAATACACAGTGCAGCTGATTACTGCAGCTGGATTAGTCCAACAAGGTGCAGTGCTTTTTGCAGTTGGGTCTGTTCGAGTTCGGATCATGTTCTCACCACAAACGAACCGCTTTAGCGTTCGTTTGAAAGCGTACCAAAGCGGACGTCTCTGAGGAGGTCTCGGTACGCTGTTTTGGTCCACTTTTGGTGCTCACTCGAGTGTGATTGTTACATTCGCACCTGCCCAAACAAACCACACCAAGAGGGAAAACGAACTCTAGTGTGATTCAACCGAACTAAATGAGGCAGGTGTGAAAACACCCTAACTGAACGTTTTGCTTCAATTACAATTAACGAGTTAATTAAGTTTATTTTTATTTTATTTTTATTATTATTATTGTTTTGCTCTCATAGTTACAGAGGTGAATCTGACTTATGATTGCTGTTGCATGTTTGATCCAATAGTAGGCCAAAAATTTGTATACTCTTTTTTTTTTTTTTTAAAGATTTAAAAAATTACTTGTAATTGGTTTACTCTTTCTTTGCTGTTGTGAAATATAGAATATACTGTACACTGTAAAAAAAAAAAAAAAAAAAAGTTGTTTCAACTTTAAAAAGTCTTCATGCTGCCTTAAATTTTTAAGTTTACTCAACTCAAATATCCACCTTTTCACACTGTACAACTTAACATTTCATGTTGACTAAACTTTAAATTTGAAGGCAGAACGAACACTTACTTTTTTTACAGTGTTTATATAGGTCTATATACAAGTAAAAACTAATATTATGAAATATTATTGCACTTTAAAATAACAGATTTATTGATATGTTGCTCAAGAAATATTTCTTATTGTTATCAATGTTGAAAACCGATGTGCTGCTTAATATTTTTATGGAAACTCTGATACATGTTTTCAGGATTTTTTAAATGAATGGAAAGTTCAAAAGTGATCTTTCATAGTTTTTATTTTCATCAAAACATATTTGTTACTTGAAGTTGTGAATTCATGTTTAATCAAGACTTCTTAAAGGGATAGTTCACCCAAAAATGAAAATTAACCCATTATTTACTCACCCTGCAGGCGTTCTTGGTGTATATCACTTCCTTCTTTCAGACTAATCCAATCTGAATTATATTAAAAATTATCCTGGCACTTCCAAGCTGTAGAATGGCAATGAGTGGGTGTTTCTCTTCATCATCTATACATAATAAAGAGTGCCTCATATGGCTCCAGGGGGTGAATAAAGGCCTCCTGTAGCGAATTAATGCATTTTTGTAAGAAAAATATCCATATTAAAAACGCAAGAATCACTTTAATCATGCTTGCGCCAACTGGTCGTACACGGAAGCCTTTCTGGATGACGAAGGAAGGAGGCATTGTGCATGTGCGGCTCAGACGTGAGGAATGCAAATGCGCCATAGAGAGAGGTAAACACAGCACCAGTCATGAATTAGAAGTTCAAAATGAGATTTTGTAAAGAAAAAAGTAGGAGGATTTTGATATAAAGAAGAGACTGGTTTTCCTTTGTTTTTACATTTTTACATTTTTTGTTTTATTGATGTGATCATTGTTTTTATGATTGTTTTACTTCCTTTTTTGTGATTATTGTTTTTATTATTGTTTTTATGATTATTCTATTTCCTTTTATGTAAAGCACTTTGAATTACCTCTGTGTATGAAATGTGCTATATAAATAAACTTGCCTTGCCTTGCCTTTGCTAAAGTAAGGAAACTTTGTGTCCTTTGCTGCTGTAAACAAACATTGGTTTGTGCGAGACTCAATGGTCCATGCACAATGTCAACGTCCTACATCATCCGCCTGGAGCTGCTTCCGTGTACAACTAGTTGGTGCAAGCTAGATTAAAGTGATTCTTATGTTTTGAATATGGATATTTTTCTTGCAAAAATGCACTGATTCACTAAAGGAGGCCTTTATTCACCCCCTGGAGCCGTGTGAGGCACTTTTCGTTATGGATGGATGCACTTAATTGGACTTATTTTGGACTGTTGAAGAGAAACACCCACCTATTGCCATGATAAAGCCTGGAAGTGCTAATTTTTTATATACTTCAATTGGATTCGTCTGGAAGAATGAAGTCATAAACACCTAGGATGCCTGTAGGGTGGGTAAATAATCGGCTAGTTTTCATTTTTGGGTGAACTAACCCTTTAGACCAATTTATTTAAAGCAATTTAAAATACCTTAAAAACTTTAATTAAATATCTTTGACTATGTAGTAAAAAAAGAAACACAGTATTCATTAAAATATAGTCCAAAACACAATAATCAAGTTTACATTTTCATGTTAACATGTAATAAAAGTGCTGAGATGTAATAATTATGCTTGACCACCTTCAATGTGTTAGAGGGTTAGTTCACCCAAAAATAAAAATTCTGTTGTTAATTACTCACCGTCATGTCGTTCCAAACCCGTAAGACTTTCGTTCATCTTTGGAACACAAATTAGAATATTTTTGATGAAATCCGGGAGCTTTCTGACCCTGCATAGACAGCAACGCAACTACCATGTTCAAGGCCCAGAAAGGTAGTAAGAACATCAATAAAATAGTCCATGTGACATCAGTGGTTCAACCTTAATTTAATGAAGCTACAACATTTTTTTGTGTGCAAAGAAGACAAAATAATGACTTTATTTAACAATTTCTCTTCACTGTCAGTCTCCGCCACGTGTTTATAAAATTAAGGCTGAACCACTCATGTCACATGAACTGTTTTAACGATGACCTTACTAGCTTCCTAATTAGAGATTCCTGAAGCGTCAGTACTATTACTTCTGCTATAAAGCATATGTGGGGTTTCTGCACAAGGGCGCCCTCCGGCTTCCGAATCAGAAATGCCTTTTTTGCCAAGTGTGTTTACAAACAAGGAATTCCTCTTGGTGTTAGAAGCTTCCAGTACAAAAAATACAAAAATTTAATTCACATTCCAGTGAAGTCATTACATTACAGTCATTACATTACGTGTGTACTCAGTTATGCTCATGATACTTGGGTAAAAATAGGAAGGCTAATACTTTTCTATAAAGAAACAGGATTCCCTGAATTATTGTCATTGATATCGTTATCGCAATAAATACCAGAAATTATTGTGATAAGTTTTTAAGCCCATATCGCCCATCCCTACTACAGGGTGAGAAAACACTTGGATTTCATCAAAAATATCTTAATTTGTTTTCCGAAGATCAATAAAGGTCTTACAAGTTTGGAGGGTGAATAATAAATAACAGAATTTTCATTTTTGGGTGAACTATCCCTTTAAGCCTACCATGAAGCCACGATGAGCCATTTTGTTGGCCTAATTACTGCAATAAAATTTTATTAAACTGTGCATTTTTAGTTGATAAATAAAAACAAACATTTCTGGCTTGTGTATTTTTCACCCAGGTGTTGTGGTTGTGTTTCTCAGTGTTATTCCAGCTGGATTCCTTGCTGGTCACTTACTGTAAACATGTTTATTTTCTCACGAATGCTCAGATGCCAGAAATGGCTCTTCGGAACATCCATCCTGCTGCTTCTGCAGGCTGTACTGACTTTCCCCTCTTAAGAGACTTACATAACAGCTTTCTTGAGTCCACCTCCATGGGTAGAGTGGGCATACTGTAAATCCCACACCCACCCACAGCAGCTCAGTGAATACCCAGCATAAGCTGAGGCTAGAGTGCTCTACAACCCTATTCTGGTTGAAACCCTCACAGGTAAAGTTTTTTTGTGCTGAAACACAATACAAAGACGAGTGCTTTTTATAAATAGCAGCAGCCTTTATATTGAGTAGCAGGAAAGACAGTGATATGTTTGCTCACTGTAGCATTGTGTTTCTCTGTGTAACACGTTCTGTGAGCAAACTGATGGACAGAATTAATTGGAGAACAGAAGTGTTTTGATCAGTTCAGTGAAGCGTTGGGCACACCTTGAAATTTTATGTGCTGAATCATTTTGCCAGTGTGGTGTGGCATTGTGATCACCATAAAAACAAAATTGACCCTATTTGCTTTCCTAAAAGAATAGTTTCCCCCCCAAAATGAAAATTCTGCCATCGTTTACTCTTCCTCATATCTGTATGACTTGCTTTCACCTTCACAAATACAGATATTTTAAAGGGATAGTTCACCCAAAAATGAAAATTACCCAATGATTTACTCACCCTCAAGCCATCCTAGGTGTGTATGACTTTGTTTTCAAATGAATACAATATGAGTTACATTAAAAAATGTCTTGGCTCTTCCAAGCTTTTTAATGGCAGTGAATGGCTGTTGAAATTCAATAGTCCAATAAAGTTCATCCATCCATCATAAAAAGTGTTCCACATGGCTCCAGGGGTTTCATAAAGGCCTCATGAAGTGAACTGATGCGCTTTTGTAAGAAAAATATTCATATTTAAAACTTTATAAACCGTAATCTCTTATTTCAGCTAACTGTCGTATGCACGTTTATTAGAGAGCGGCGTTCCAGTGGATGACGTAGAACGAAGGCATAACATAAACGTAGCCATTATTAGCTTGGAAGAGCTTTTTTTTTTTTTTTTTTAATGTAACTCTGATTTTATTTGTCTGAAAGAAGAAAGTCGTATATACCAAAGATGGTTTGTGGTAAATCATGGGGTAATTTTCATTTACCAACTCTAGCAACAGTTAAAAATATACATCTGCTGGGGAAAAGGCATTTGAAAAATGGTAGATGGTCACACAGTAAGGACCTGTGGGAAAAGTGCATGATCCAGGTTGTCAAAAGCATGAGTTAACTTTATTAAACGCTTCAAAGACGCTCATAACCAGTTTCATGTGGGTTGCCGTATCAGGTACGTCAGAAGGGACTTTAGATGAGTGTGCTGTTTAATGTGCTTGAGAGGTGATTTTTCCTTAAATTTCACACTTATATTCTTATCTGTAAATGTTATGAATTCATGCAAATATTTGCATTTTGCAGAAAGGCTCATCCTGACAGCAAGCAAGTCTCCATGAAACTTCACAGACTTCACTGTAAATGTATATGTGTGCTAAACACAGAGAATGCCAGTGCAGAAATGTTGATTATTTGTTGTTGGATGTTAAATTTAGCTTTTAATTATGCAATATTTAATTAAAATCCTTTAATACAAGTAATGATATCTGTATGACAACAATAACTGTAATGGGATTATAATTTGATATAACTGTAAGAAGCTCATTTTTAAACCTTTGTCAGTGTAGCGCCATATTTAATTTTTGACGGGAATAAAAACGAGTCAGAGGGACAGAACTACAGTGCGTTCAGTGGACTGTAATGTTGTTTAAAGGAGACATCAGATGCAAAATTCACTATTACATAGTGTTTGCATATAAATGTGTCTTAGCAGTGTGAACACAACCACCCTATAATGACAAAAATCCATTCATTTCCTTTTTTTAATCCCCAAGAACCTTAACTGTCTCAATTATCAGGCTGTTTTGATTTCCTGAGCAGTGTGATGTCATACTGCTAAAGCCCCGCCCACAACTGCTGACAGACTCTCCCGTGTTAGCCTATTTCCACCTCTGCCAGTTGTACACTGTCCCCCATTTCCTCCTGACATAAGAGCCGCTGTCGATGCAGTGGATTAGTTTTGTTTTTGATGGTAATTGCGCCATCAAATAGACAAAAAACGGAAGAGAGAGATGGAGTGAGCAGGGCTCATTATCATTTAAAGAGACATGCACTGAAACACGTTGCTGTCAACAGAGCTGTTTTTGGCAAGGTAAAAAGGGTGTTGTTTGACACGACCATTGAAGAATTTGAACCACAAAGTATGTTGCCGACATTTCATGAAGACCCTAAGAATCAGAAAAACTTTTGGAAAACAACTCGCCAGTTGTTCAGTAGAGAAAAGCTCCAGAACAGTTTTGAAAGCTGTGAGTTATGAAAATTGTGTACGGCCTTTATACAATGCATGTCTGTCCTTCAGGCTAGTTTTCATCTGTGTAAAATCTTTCTGTGGACATAATGTATAGCATAGCTTACATTCATGCATTTTTATTTTTATAGCCTTCAATTTATGCAGCGTTTGTAAGAGAACACTGAGCAGCAAGTGGAATTAACAAACTAAATTTTCATTTTTATCCACTTAATCGTTATGGAAATAATTGTTAGTTACAGCCACTGTCACATTATGGAAATAAAATGAGTTATGAATGCCATTTCATGCTGACTAAACCTCACAGGTAGTAATAAGAAGGTAACTGGTTCGAACTCTACTAGCAGCGAGCAGTGAACCATCACCATTGTGCCCTTCACTTAACCCCAGGTTTCCCCAGGCAGATTGTTTCTGTAATAAGTGTACTGTAAATCACTTTGGATAAGAGCAGCTGCTAAATTAAGGAGGGACTAATTACTAATTAAGGGGCGAGAGCTAAGGGTGGCGGTGGTGGTGGTGGAACGAGGGGGAGATACAAGCCGAGTGGAAGGGCGAAAGGTTAAATGAGACGCCGCAAAAGAGATTTAGCTCTGTGTGACACGTCTACATGGCCAAAAATGTTCTTGTTTTAGTCAGTTCAAAGGACACATGGTAGGCTTCACGCTGCTGGAGGCAGGTGGGCTGATAGGCTGGTGAGGAGCCCAGACAGCCATGCATTTGGGCTGGAGTGTTTATATGAGGGATGGGTGCACCAGAGCTTGGCTGTTGGTTTTCGGCTGGAGCTGACTCAAATCCATTTAACACCATCTCCACGGGACGCCCAGGGTTTGCCTGTGGCGCTCAGATGGCTGTTTATACCCGAATGAGACGACAGGATGGGGAAAGTCACGGTGAAGTTGTGCTTTGCCCTGCCCTTGAGTTTTATCTTTAGTTGCAAATGTACTCACAAGGATGTTCATGCGCACTAACAATGCGTGAACACAATACCAACCTCTTGTACATCGCATTCTGACCCGGACAACCGTAAAACAAATCAGCCGAGACTTCCTCTAGCAGCGATTCTGTTAAGTGGAGCTATTTCATGCTGAGAGGTACAACAATAGCCTCTCTACTGCTGTCGTCTCTTGTCGTCATGACATTTCCTTCGTGCTCGAGTTGTGTTTTGAACTTGACCTTTGGCACTTCCTCCTTAGTCGCCAACCTCCCAATTCCCAAAGCATCAGTTGTGCTGGGTGAGAGGCAGGGGAAAACAGGGGTGAAAACACACTGCTGAATGAATAGAGGGAGAAAATTATATCCTACAACGGTGTTTTAGTGCCACTTTAAAAAAAAAATAAAATCTAAGATAAAGTTGAAATATTTTGGAGAATAAAGTCAAAATATCTTTCCAATTACAGTAAGATATTTATTTATATTAGGCTGTACTGTTTTTTTCATTCCTTCTAATGTTCCTTCACGTTTATATTGTGCGATAAACTTGAATAAAGAGGAAAAACCCATTTATAATTTGTATTTAGTGATAAAACTGACAGAATTTGAAAGCTGAGCTGTGTTATATTAAAAGCAACAAAGCACAAAATTATTGTGATTACTGGGTGGCTGGCACGCTACAAATAATGAATGTAAAACGTTAAATATTATTTGCAATAATTTACTGTATTATACCGTGAATAAAACAGCTTGTAAATAGTCACTTATATATACCTCAAAGACAGCAATATAACTTATGTTAATGAGTTGGAGTCCACTTCAACCTTTAGAATGTTTATTGTTGTTTTACATGTGATGAATGAAAGATTGGATGCCAGAGACATTTTTTGTGGAGTAGGTGGTGGACTTTTCACAAAGAAAACAGTATAATGAAATAAATGTCTCATTGTAATCAATAAGACGATTGATTCACAATAATACAGCAATCTGTCATGCCACATTAAAGGGCGTGAAAAACACACTTTTACATATTAAAAATAAAAACAGCACAAAGCTTCTTGCTATTATTAGATGGCTGGCACACTACAAATAGGCCTAATGAATGCAATCGAAGACGTGGAATATTATTTCCAAGCATAATGTCCCTGCGGGTATAACACGTGGTATGATTTCTGCTACATATATTCGAATAAATTCTGGTGGCCTGGCAATTGTTCCCGGTGCTCCCAATCTGGACTGTTTGCATGTGCAGGCTATACTCTCAAAATATTATAACTTCAATTGCTACGATTTAATTCTTGTAATTTCGACTTCATTCTCGAAACATTTCAACTTTATTCACCTAATTCCGACTCAAAACATTTAGACTTTATTCTTGTAATTTTAGATTTTTTTTTTCATTGGCACTAAAACATTGTTGTAAAATCCAGAAAGACCCATATATTACATATTTTGGCCAATGTCCTAATCTTTGGCTTATTTTTTTTAAATGTCTGGTTATTTATTATTATTGTTATTTTTTTTATTTCCTACTAAGGAATTATATTTTGTAATTATTTTGTCTTATTTTAATACTGGAATATTTTGAGTACAAAAAAAAAAAAAAACTGAACATCAGTGATGTCTGTGGTCTAAGATTAGTTTTTAATAAATGTTACATTTTGATCAAAAGTGACAGTAGTCATTCTATTTAACATAAATGCTGTGCTTTTAAACTTTTTTTATTCATCAAAGAATCCTGAAAAAATGTATCATGGTTTTCACAAAAATATTAAGCTGCTGTTTTGAACACTGATAGTAATAAGAAATGTGTTTCCTGACCACCAAATCAGCATATTAGAATGATTTCTGAAGGATTGTGTGACACTGAAGACTGGAGTAATGATGCTGAAAATTCAGCTTCACATCACAAAAATAAATTATATTTTAAAATGTATTAAAATAGAAATTGAAATAATATTTCACAATATTACAGTTTTCAGTGTATTTTTGATCAAATAAATACAGCGTTAATAAGCATAAGAGACTTCTTTCATTGCTGCCCCCAAACTAAGCCCAACAAAATTTCACTGACCCCAGAACTGCCCCCTGGCAAAAAAAAAAAAAAAAAAATCTTCATTTTTTTTTTTTTTTTTTACCACATTTAAACCCATTAAATCTGGATATCTGCAGATTTCTTTTAAAATCAGCTCAAAAAAATACAAAACTGTTCCCATCTGGGCCTGGCAGTGAGTATGGAGAATGAACCTCTCTCTTTGTGTTGTTTGGATCCAATGTGTCACCTTATATTTTCACTCACATTAAATGCAAAGGGAGTTTTCCAGCACATCCTCTTAGCATGAGAAAACACTGGGATTTTTTCCCAACAAAAGGTCAGTGTAATGTTACCTTTTGACTTTCACTGAATGGGATGAGTCTCTCTAATCTGGAATGTTATGGGAAATTTCAGGCTACTGTGCCGCCTAACAAAAACATTGAAACCCAATTCCTTGATTTGCATTCCAATATGAAACAGGCATCAAAGTCCGCAAGAAAAAAAACAACAAAACAAAACGGTTATTTAGTCACACTATCGGTTATGGGAGAAAGAGATTAATTATTTATGGATCACAATTCTTCCCTTCCCTCACTTTTAATTGCAAAAGCTTTTGGACTTTTAATTATGTGCTAATTATCACAAATAGATTACAAACATTTGGTGCTGGATCCCATCAGACCAATTTAAATAGATGGCTCCTTTCGCTTTTTAAATTTTTAAAATTATTTAATGTTTCATGTCAGCACTTTGTCATAAGCTAACTACTATATTGTTGGGTCTGCAATCCTCCCGTTCATCTTCGGAACATAAATTAAGATATTTTTGATGAAATCCGAGAGCTTTCTGACCCTCCATAGACAGCAACGCAACACATTCAAGGCCCAGAAAGGTAGTAAGAACATTGTTAAAATAGCCCATGTGACATCAGTGATTCAAATGTAATTTTATGAAGCTACGAGAATACTTTTGTGTGCAAAGAAACGAAAATAATGACTTTATTCAACAATTGTTCTCTTCTGTATACTGTGTAGAAGAACAAAAGATGTTTTAAGAGACTGAATGACTAAAAAGGAGAAGTTTTGGAGCTGTGCCATTGCCTCGTGTGTGAAGTGATGTTTATGAAGGTCTGTTACGACTCTACTGGGCTGTCTTTGATGAGACTCTACAGGGGGAGAAAGTGAGAGAGATGACATGCCAGGGACAGACACTTAGAGTGATTGGTGTGGCTATTACCCCTCCGAACAGGAGATGAGCGAGAGGTAAAACAGTGGAGGGCTGCTAAGAACAGACGCTCATACATGTTACTCTGCATGCGTGAATTAATGGCAAAGACTGAACCGCGCTGGTCAGGACACTTTACTGCGTGAAGTACTTTGCTAATGTGATGTCTATCAGTGGCCTACTTGAGATGCCTCCTGTTACCGCTAATTTCTATCATCTGGCATGTGTTAAAGAGGTTATATCGTTTTGAATTAAATCTTCCTTGATCTGAAGAGAGGAGTTATGTGATTTTTCCCTGAAGCCACAGCATCTGTGTTTTCTTTATAGCACAAGACTACAAGTGAATAGGGTAAACATTTTAACTAATAGATATCACCATTTCCTAGTTGATTAATCACAGTAAATTTAATACAATTGTTTTGTATTACATGTTTTCTGAAAGGTTTAAGTATGCAAATTAGGCAATGTCTAATTAAATGTGCACAAATTTGCATACATTTCCAGAACAGAAATCTAATCATTGGATAAAGCCAGGTTTCTAAATTCTTGTTTTATTTTGTTGACATATTAGAGTTAAAGGTTTTATAGAAGGGATTTTGGATATCTCTTTTCATCACTCTCTAAATCAGAAAATACTGTCAACAGCCTGGAAAACAAAAAGTTTGTATAAAACTGGTGAATGATACATGAACAAACCCTTTAGTGAAAACCTTCAGAATATTGATGTGATGTATGTAAATGCTACTGAAATGGAAATCTCAGTGCATGGGAAAAAAAATGATTTTGAGAAAATAGCTTTTAACAATATGTACTGCATTGTAAGTTAAAAAGTTACTTCACCCAGAAACGAAAGTTCTGTCATTAATTACTCACCTTTATGTCATTCGTTCATCTTCGGAACACAAATTACGATATTTTTAATAAAATCTTAGAGCTTTCTGACTAGGGCTGGAGGATAAGATCTAAAATAAATTTTTTTTTTAATTGAGCATTTTATTTCCATTACGATTAGGGATAGGAGAAAAAAATCGATTCTTCGATGCATCGCTATTCTCTCTTCAACAATTCAGAATCGATTCTGATCATGGTTGTTTCCCGCATATGGCACGTGCATGCTAGAGACAATCGCGGCGGCTTCCTTGCACAGGATATGCGCTGTGAGACACATGCGTATTGCTAGACAATTTGCTTCCATTATTTCATGCTTTCATTTATGCCGTTTGGAATGCGGTACGTATTAGCTTCACGAAACTCACATACTGACAGACTTTCCCGTGTGCTTTGTGTTTGTTGTCCTAAAATTTAAAACTAAAACTTGCATCTCTGAATACTTTTGTATGAAATGAATGTTCACACAGTCAGTTATGTTTTCAGA
Source organism: Cirrhinus mrigala (assembly GCA_036247105.1). NCBI lineage: Eukaryota > Metazoa > Chordata > Actinopteri > Cypriniformes > Cyprinidae > Cirrhinus > Cirrhinus mrigala. Next base: position 13,309,868 of record CM070011.1, read on the forward strand.
GCAGGACAAAACATCTGATATGACAAAATAGATCTGTGCATTAGTGTGAATGCAGCCTGTTAAGGCTGCCATTGTCTATGACCTCATCAGTAATAATTAAACGACAATAATGCTAAGGGAAAAATCAATCACCCATAACTATTATTGTCTGTAAACTTTCGGGTACTTAAAGAACACTTATTTTAAATAAGTAATTATTTTAAGAGGTAGCCTGCTTATGTAATTTAATTAAAAAAATAAATAAATAAATTTTGCACAAAATAAATTTGATATAAAACTTAAATGAAAATGTAGCCATGTGCAGTAATATTGAAAATTGAGGATGTGACGCATGGTGATATCGAATGAAATCGTTTCATTGACATGATCGAAACGAATCGTGAAACTAGTGAAGATTCATAGCCCTAATTTTAAGATGGCAGTGTTGTCATACAGAGATAAACAAATAGCATAGAAAATCTAATTTTGGTTCAAATGTAAAGTTGTAAAGATGTTTTTGCACTGCAGAGGAATTAAGACAGATATGTAGATCAAGAATCGTTTTGGAATCTGATCACGACACTCGGAATCAGATCGGATCGTGAAGTGCCTAAAGATTCCCACCCCTAATTACAAAAAATGAAAGAGGATTTACTGTTTTTACACTCAGGATTTTTTTATTTAATTTAATTTTAATTTTTAAGTTGCCATGCCAACCTGCTACTGTAAACATAAGCTTGCAACGCTTTCCATGCCTCCGGAGTCATTTGATTGGTTCACTGTTTTAGAACTGACATTGATTAGTGGCGCTGCATGTAAAAGTTGCAAAAACACGCAAGATGCTGCAAAAGATTATTAACTGTGTGACGCAGCACTCTGGAATGGTTTTTTAAACATGAATTTGTTCTTATCCTCGTTCTGATGTTAGTGAATTTGGAGTATTCTAAATGAGTGGCCGTGTGCACAAGTTTTTCAATTAATCGTCCAGCCCTATTTCTGACCCTCTATAAACAGCAGCATGTGTGGTACTCTCATGAACGTGTGTTTTTGTTTTTGTTGTTGTTTTTTTTGCACACAGAAAGTAGCATCATAAAATTATGGTTGAACCACTGATGTCACATGGACTATTTTGACAATGTCTTTACTACCTTTCTGGGCCTTGAACATGTCAGTTGCGTTGCTGTCTATGCAGGGTCAGAAAGCTTTTGGATTTCATCAAAAATATCTTAATTTGTGTTCCAAAGATTAACAAAGGTCTTACAGGTTTAAAACGACATGAGGGTGAGTAATTAATGACAGAATTCTCATTTTTTCAGTGAACGATCCCTTTATATCCAGAGACACAAATAGATAAAGTGTAATAAAATACATTTAAATGATTTGGATGTTAGTCTGAAAGAAGACATGTTATAAAAACAAAGTAGCCCAATCCTCAAATTTACTAGTGCTAGACAAAAAAGGTTTTGCCTGTAGTGTATTGCCTTAAATGAACTTTTTTGTACGTTCCCCTGCCTTTTCGAAAAGGTTTCTAGATGTTCTCCTGAGGCTTCCACCAGTGTGATCATCTGAACCCTAAATGGTGCCCTAGTATTTGTACACTGGGACCTGAACTATGAAAAACCTCAGACACTTTTTTTTTTGTTTGTTTGTTTTCTGTGAAGGTTGCTCTGTGCCTCAAGAAAGTGGCCTGTGCAACGTAAGTGCATGCAGAAGTTGTCTGAATTCGTACAGCAAGGGCAACAGGGAAAACGGATACATTTATAGAGTTCCAACAGAGGGCAGAATGACTAAATGCTGCTATAGATTTTTCTGCTCTGCCAAGAGAAGACTTGGTCAATATGTGTCTTGCTTTGACCTTTTATAAAATGATGCTTTCAATAGTTTTAGTTTAATAGATAACACACATAATCATATGGGCTGAGCATGTGTGGCTTTAAGCTTGATTGTGAGAAAAACGTAAATTGGAGTTTAAATTATTTTTAGGGCTGAAAGACTTTATTTCATTAGGTGAGAGTTGGAGCTCTAACACACCTCCCTCTTAATTGGCACTGCCCACTCTGCCTCTTAACTACAGCTAAGCCAGCTTTGGACCTGATCCACACACACACACACACACTTTAGATATATGAGAAAATACTTCACCATGGTAACAAGACAGCTTCGACCTTGATTTCCAGTCTGTATGTCTAGTAAATCAAGTACAAATTCCACTGAATATAAAAACCCTTACAGAATAATAAGCCAGATCTTTTTTGTTACTGCAGCAGCCCTCATTCACTGACAAGTGAAGGTGATGTTGGTGACATTTGGGTCTTTGAAATGAATTTGACTGTTGAATGAACCATTCCAGTTATTTCACATCATTTTCCACCTCTTATAGGAATAGCTCACCTACATGGAGAATCTGTCATCATTTACTCATCTTCACACCATTTAAAAACTGACAAAGGAGAAGTTTTCCATATTTTTCAACCTGTTCTTTCCATAAAATCAAAAAGTTTAGTCCATAAAACTCATACAAGACTGAATACGTACATTGTTTTTGTAAGTCTTTTTCCTTTTGTTGTTTGTTTTGAAGAAAAGATTGTACTATCCTTCTGTGTTAAAGGTTGTTGTGATCCATCATAGAGCTGGTTGGTATGGTTCAAGGCATGTAGGCTATATTATTTTTTCCTTTTGGAGGAAAATTGGAGTTGGAAAAATACAGATCTAAGGCCACTGAAAAATGTGCAATAACTGTTGCACCCCTATTTTTCAATTTTTGTTTTTTTTGCTGTGTGCTGAAATTTCTTTCTAGTGTTAAAGCGCATAACTCATGCAGTTATGGACATACAGAGTCTTGTCGTGTTATTTTTCTCTCTGTGCCCTACAGAATTCACAGAGAACATCAATTTTTTCCTTGACTTGAATCAAATTAGCATTAGCATAACTCTGAGTGTTTTGTGAGGTACATCATATAATGGATTTGACAGTATGTCTGATGTGTACTTTCTTCTAATAATTTTCTCTATTTTGTTTTCTTTTCAGCTACTTACAGAAATTGGTTTCCATCATAGCGTGACCTCTCTCCTTCACAGTGCACTTCCTCTGCAGTGCTGTTTACTGTTTGCAGAGTGTATAAAGGCAAATAATTAGCATCTATTTAGGAACCTGCTCCCTGAAAGAGGCAGCGCTGTTAGGAGCCATTTTTCTTCTAAATGAACAGCAGCTGGAGTTTGGAGTTTGCAAAGTCTTGCATATTTTGTGTGCATATATATGATGTGATTTTAGAAGTACAATGTAGGACACATTGTAATCATGGATTTTATATTCTAGTGTCAAACAGAAGCTTAAGCTTTAATTATTGCTCATATGAGTTGTGGCAAAAGCCAGGCCTGAAATGTCAAACTAATTAAGGACAATTGAATTCTGGGCAGTGTGTTGATACAGTAAGGTCTTTGAGGAATGAATAAAATTAGTCTGTGCAACACACAGCCAGATTTGCCAAAGCTGATCGTTCATGCGTGCATGTGAAATTGTTTGCACTAAATATTGTACAAATAACATTGGCTTGATTGGTGCATAACAAATGCAAAGCTGTTCCGCTAAAACGAAATGAGTAAGAATGCGAATGGTGTATTAACATTTCAATAGGTGATGGCTTCTGTTTGCATCATCAGCTCTTTTTCTCTTTTCTTCTTTTTTGTTTAATTTTGTCTTGGGTGCTTTGCACTAAAAAATTAAAATAATATTAGAAATTTGTGGAAGATACAAAGCCTGTGGGACAGGAGCAGGAAGTGGGTCAGATCTGAACTTGCCTTTCCTACATGAGACTGGGCTCATTGTGTTGGAGTCTATATCTATTTAAATGACTATTTCACTTAAAAAATCAACCTCATGTTGTTCCAAACCTGTATGACTTTAATTTTTCTCCAGAACAGAAAAGGAGATATTTTGAAGAATGTTCAGTTTTGGTTACAAATTTTGAGAAAAGCATTCCTGGATTTTTCTCCATATAGTTGGCTTCAATAGGGATCAGTATTGAAGGGCCACATTGGAGTTTCAGTGCAGTTTCAAAGGGCTCTACACGACGTTGGAGGAGAAAATGAGATGCCTACCTTTATGAATCAGAATACACAGATGAAAAGCTAACCATGTGTGACTTTTCCAATGTGATTACATAATGTGTGAAGTTGTCAACCTGATCTCATGATGAAAATGTACCTGTGGGAACGTTTTCGTGAGACGCAAAAAATACATACCAATAAGTAAATATCACTGCAGTTTCCAACAGAAATGTCCACCGAGTGACGCTAAAAGTGTGTTTGGTTTTTTCCCCCTGGAACAGATGAACGTACATATGGTACTTTTTTTATGTGACGTTGGTTTTGTATGTGTCACCGCAGAACTTATTTGACATCTCTGTTGAGTGGCGCTATAACTCTAATGCTTCGTGACGTTTTAAAATAGAACGTACCATCTGCACTGCACCTAAACCTGCCCGATGGCGTGAACAAAAGCAAATGTGACGTAAAAATGCAATTGCAAGCATGCCGTTTTAGTTTGTTTTTTGCCCTTTCATTCTTCAGCTCATTCATTGTGAGTCATGCTTTTCACGGGATTCGTACCCAAGGATTACATATCCTAAGTCCAATTCTGTACCGGCTGAGCTACTTAGGAAGCTTGTTGCTTTCGGAAAGTGAAACAGATGGAGCTGTAACCATAACTGTGTACAAAAATGATTACAAGTGCTCGCTTTTTATCCACCTCAAGTGGACATTTCTGTTGGAAACTGCAGTATTACTGTATGTACTTATTGGTACATATTTTGCGTCTCACGAAAACATTGTAGACATTGTAGAAAGTTGTAGACGTGCATTGCAGAACTAGTGCAAGACAAGCATTTGTAGCTAAAAAGTATGTACATTTTTATTTATTTTTTAGAAAATGATAAATTGTTAGATAAGACCCTAATTCCTCAGCTGGGTTTGTTTAGAGCCATTTGAAGCTGCATTGTAACCATTGGCCACCATTGAAGTCCACTATATGGAGAAAAATTCTGGAATGTTTTCCACAAAAACAAAACAAATTTAAATGTGTCGGAATGTCTGTTTTTGTTTTGGTCTGTGATTCTGCCCACTTATAGTTTACCCAATAGTATTTCAACAGCCTGGGTTGCCAGTTTGCAGAAAACACAGCAACCCAAAATTGGTTTTCACAACAAATCGCCAAGCGTTTGAAATAAGCTGTATTTCACGATTGCATCAAATGGTCGGTAAACAAAAACAAAGAAACAGTTTCAAGGCTTTCTGCCAGTTCAACACACAAGGCAAAACAAGTACTTACCAGTTATTTTACGAACAACAGGTGCAATGGTCACATACTGAGTTTTTTAATGGTTGTAACGACAAGATCATAACTCTTCCACTGTGCAGTTTTCCTTGTAAAGTGTAAGAAGTTTTCCTGATTGCTGTATCGCAATCATTGCTCTCAACTTGCTAATGTGTGTAGGCCGTTTGCCATGTTGTGATAGAGAGACCACTAAATCAGGCACAAGAACAAAACGAATTTCGTTTTAAATATAGTCTATACAACAAACAGCACTCAAACTGTATATATAAGGGGTAATCCAGCTAGCATGAGCCTTAAAAGATTTTAATGCATGACTCGGAGGCAAAGGGTAAAACTTACTGTCATTTTCGTCAGTTATGACTCATTCTAGTATTCCATCTCCTTTAAAACAGACACAGAGATGAAGTGCGGTAAGATCACATTTATCTGAATAAATTAATTCTAACATTTGTTTGAATTAATTAGCTAGAGAGAGGGGAATGAAGGTTGCGTGTGTGATTACCTGCGTCTGTGCGTCTCTCTAGCTACAAACAATGAAGCTGAGTTTAGTTACAGCGTTATTTTATTAATATACGTTTACAAACCCGAGCCCAACCCGAACCCAAAGCTATTCAGTAAACATTAACAGTAGCAGACCTATAGACCACATGCATATTAAAACAAGGATAAATCTTTACAGTCTTTACAAGTCTTTACAATAGCACACACTGTGTATAAAGCCATGCATATACTTTCCATAAGTCACAGCAAACTCACACCTGTTTTATTTTTGAATGCATTTATAGTTACATTAATTACAATAAATGACATTAAGGAATAATTGATAATGAGCATACAGTCGTTTGTTGGAGAGTGGAAGCTGAATGCGCTTTGCAGGACATGGAGGCCCCAGCACATTTACTTGCAAGAAAATAAAAATACACCATAATCTTTGGTCATAAAGGTAAGCGTAATATATCATCCGGAACTGTAAAGGGTCTAATTTTATTTGCGTGCACTCACAATATCAACAAAATGTTGTGCTTTTGTAAAAATAAAGAAAACAAACAAGATGCGCCGTCTCGGTGTTGAACAGGAGCGCTGCACAAAAATGAGACTCAGCGAATACTTGCCTACAGTCAGGATAAGTATATCTATAGACAGCTTTATATTATTATTTTAAATTATTATTACTACTTTAAAACTAAAAAATTCAAATCGAAAACAAAAACTCTTTCATTATATCCGTAGAGATGCATTTCTCTCTAAAGGCGCGTCCAATGAGCAGATAGTGAGTCAGGATCGTCATCTTTGTGACACTGGCTCAGAAAACACTAGTTTATTAATCATTTATTCAAGTATCTCCTTATTTCCCACCGACACATTCATAGTAATTAGTTTTCCCGCAGCTTTGCAAGCTTTAGCCTATTGTGTGCGTTTGAACGCGGATCTCTTCCAGCAGCTGCTGCTGCCGGCGGGGACACTAAAAACGGCCACGGCAGAGTAATTGTTGTAGAAACACTGTATTTTATGCTTGTTATAGATTGTGTGACATCACGTGCAGTACTGCCGGTGGCAACCGACCACCGCGGTGGCAATCGAAAGCCCTACTTAAAAACACATACTAAGCAAATACTAAAAATCATTTTCATGATAATGCATCAAGTCAGTGACATTTCCATCTACTGACCTCCCCCCCCCCCCCTTTTCCGAGTCCGAAAGGCTCGAGTCCAAGTCAAGTCTGAGTAAAAATGTATCTGAGTCGCCTAAAAATTGTACTCGAGTCCGAGTATGAGTCCGAATACCTCAACTGTTTACTGCACTTTGTTATCCTTCTCCTCATTTCTTTACTGAAGCAGAAGTCACGCAAATTCACAGAAAACAGCGAATAAATAGAGATATCCTGGTCTCTAGAAATAACCCTGGTACTTCTTTTAGTGTCAGTGTATATACATTTTTTGGCCAGTTTATCATCCACTAGATGAAAAATCATAAGTCTGATCACTTTGAAAAGTAACAGCACACTTGGCAAGCACCACTAATTAGTATCGACCTCAGGAAAGTACATTTCCGTTTCCTATCCATACGTACACTATATACATTAGAGATGAAATATGCAAACTGCTTGTTTAACTTATGAGCATCATCAACATTCCTGTCATAGACTGCCTATTTATGGTTTTCCGGGATACCGTTTAATTCTGGATCTGATCTGTTGCGGCCCTAATATGTCTCTATTAGTTGTAATGAAACACAGTAATGTTTGACAGCACACTGGGCAAGAGCTCATTTTATCTAAAGACTTCAAAGATGGCAAGATCAAGAGATGGTGCTGAGAAAACTAGACGTTTCTATGAATATATGAATACCATTTAAAGGGGAATGAGTTCTGTTTGAGGGAAACATGTTTCTGCCAAGTGTCTGCGACGTTCCGCTTCTTCGTTTTCTGTGTTATTAGATTTTTTTCCAATTTCCAGTGCAGACATGTCATTATTATAAAGGATGGTGTAATGTTGTCATCAACGCAAACAGTCATAATTACTACAAATATTATCATTACCATCAGAAGTACTGCCGTTTCAGATGTCACCTATGAATCTGCCATCTCGTCTTTATTAGCATTCTGCTCTCGCTGTTAATGTCTTCGCCATTAGGACCGCAAGGTAATGAAGTCACTTGCAATTGTGGTATTGTTGTGATTCCTTTCTGATATGCACTGCTAATGTGACAATGAGAACTACACTCTGTTGTGTATGTGTATTGTTTGTGCAAGGGAAGGGCTGATAGCTTTTTAACAGATGTTTTGTTTACTTTGTTGTTGATTTGGTCTAGTAAGTTTGATACTGCAGTTCTGTGTGCAAAAACAGCATTTGAACGCTCCAGCTGATCTAATGAAGAGGCAGCGAGATCAAACTGTCACAATGAAAATCTCAGTTTGAAATCTCACTGAAAAGCAGCCACCTGTGACCCACCTTTACAGAAAGACTGTTTCTGTTTCATACAGAAAAACATATTCTGATCATGTTTGAAATGATGTTTGTTTGCACCAGATTTCAGGGTTTTCCCACCTCCAAAATTACAGTTAAGCTGTTGTGTTATACTGACACTTTGTTGAATTATATTGTCATGATAATTGTTTTTATTTTCAAATATACAGTAAGGCTTATGGTAAAAGATTGGTTCAACAGCATCTTCTAAGCATTAAGTTACAGTTACTATCCAAATCTGTGTGCACACATCAATTATTCATGATGTCAGTGTGTCCTGCCTCACAGGCTTATATGGATTACGTCAGAGTAAGATCAATTGCCTGTCTCTGATATGCACTCTCCATGTTTTTGTTTTAGGAATTGTAATGCAAACTCTTGAGGTACTCATAAGAGTTTTGTGCCATAGTCTAACAAAGACATGCCAGCACCTGTGGCCTGCACTAGCGGACATCTGATTTAAAAAAAAAAGCCTAGTCGAGAGAGATCTATCCATACTTTAAGCATCTCCTGTTTGGATGGCCTTTATTTTTGTTTTTGGACCTGGCATGTGGTTGTTGTGTAGTGCTGGAGTGAGCCTTTTGTCTGAAGCATTTGATTTGATGAAGGTGGTAGATTAGAGGATCAGTACTCGCTGTTTCCCTAAATTGATCCCACTGAGTAAGCACTTAGGAAAAATTGATTGATTTCACACCTTATATTTCTGTGTTGTTTTTTCTATGACTGTGTGCTTGGCATTTAAAGGAGAACTCCACTTTCAGAACAACAATTTACAAAAAATTTTCTGTCTTCATTCGTGAAGAAATTATAGTTTTTGAGGAAAGCATTTCAGGATTTTTCTTCATATAATGGACTTCATTGGTGCCCAATTTTGAACTTCTTTGAATTTTGAAGGGTCTTATCTAGCGAAACGATCTGTCATTTTTTTCGGAAAATAAAAATTTGTTTACTTTTTAATCACAAAAGCTCATGTAGCACAGGCTCTGGGATGCACGTCCACGAAACTACGTGCTATTGAATCACGTCGAAAGGTCAAACGGAACGTAGGCGGAACTACAGACCCAGTGTTTACAAAGCGAACACACAAAGACAAGGGAAATGCAAGTAATCAAATTCTGTTTACAAACAAAAAGGTACAACAATGTCAGACGATTCTGACGTTGTAGGAGAAAATGAGATGGAGTTTTTTTACTCTACCTTTTTGAGCCGGAGTACACAGACGCATTCCAGAGCCTGTGCTACATGAGCTTTTGTGCTTAAAAAGTATAAGTAGTATTAAAATTACTACATACACACCCACACACACACACACACTATGTAAATATATATGTTTTTGAACAGTAAGATTTTAAATGTTTTTAAAGCAGTCTCTTCTGCTAACCAAGCCTGCATTTATTTGATCCAAAGTACAGCAAAAACAGTAAAATTTTGAAATATTTTTACTATTTAAAATAACTGTTTTCTATTTGAATATATTTTATAATGTAATTTATTCCTGTGATTTCAAAGCTGATTTGCTGCTCAAAAAACATTTATTACTGCTATGTTGAATGAGTAGAATTTTTTTTGAGGTTTCTTTGATAAATAGAAAGTTCAGAAGAACAGCATTTATCTGAAATAGTAATATTTTGTAATATTATACATGTCTTTACTGAAGATTTAGCTGAAAATTTAGCTTTGATCACAGGAATAAATTACATCTTAAAATATCAAATATATCAAATATATTCAAATTAAAAGCAGTTATTTTAAATAGTAAAAATGTTTCAAAGTTTTACTGTTTTTGCTGTGCTTTGGATCAAATAAATGCAGGCTTGATGAAGAGACTTCGTTAAAAACATAAAAATCTTACTGTTCAAAAACTTTTGACTGGTAGTGTTTGGTAGTTTGTATATATGTATTATTTATTTATTTTTTTCAGTTAGCTCTACTATTATTAAAATGAAATAAACCCTTATTGATTTTCACTATAACAGTGTTTTTTGTACCATCATTTTTTTTTAGTTATATTATCATCCCCAACAATGTAATTGATGTAATAATATATTAGATATTTAAAATGCATGTATATATTGATTATTTATAACTTGCTTTCATCCTTTGTTTTGTCTACCCCAAAGCAAAATAAAGAGTCCCTTATGAAGAAAAAATCAATAGGAATGGTTTAACGATTGTTAATGCAATGAGAAATGTATTAGGTTGTGGTTGTTAAATTATAACAGCGTAATAGTACCATAAATAACAGCCTAAATAGTGGCATAGTACAAAAAGTTACATAAAAAGCTGGCATGTATGTGTTTGTATGTGTATGTTTATATATATATATATATATATATATATATATACACTTTACTTGGTTAGCTATGTAATGTTTTTGTTCAGCATTTAGTGCAGTTTTGATTTAAAATCTGTGGTTTTACCTTGACCCATTAAAACCAATCTTGGCTAAATTAACTCATTTTATGGGAACATAATTAAATTTGGATCACTTGAGTATTAAAAATCAATCAAGCCCCAGAAAGAGTCTGAACTCTTCTAAAAGCAGCAGTATCTGTAAGTGTTGTGCATTGTGTGTGTTGCAGACGAGTGCGGTGCTGTGTTCAGGTGGATGTGCTCTGCTGGCAGTCAGCTCCCTGCTGGCCATCATCACCATCTTCCTGCCCAGTGGAGCCTGTGAGAGGAGGATCTGCACATTGGCAGGATACATGCAGATGGCTGCAGGTTAGTGTCCAGCTTATTATCTGACCTCCGATCAGCTCTTAAACACCAGCTCTTAGAGCAACCATGCTGAGCAGCATTACATGACTGATGCTAGTCAGTAAAACCCTAATCTGAGCTTTAGATGGGACCCCCATAAACCATCTGAGGCATAAAATCTAAGCAAGACTAGTAAAACCTCAACACATCTCTTTCTCATGCTTCGCTTTGAAGAATGGCTTGACTTTTCTCTTGGATCTTCTCTGTGTGATTTTGAGTACATGCAACAGCAGGGATCTTCAGAGAGGAGCAGAGACCTCCTCCTCTCACCTCCGCCTGATATCATGTGATACACGCCAGAGCTCTGCTAACTGCTTTGGGCGTCCCATCTGAATTCTGTTGTGTTGTCAAACATCACGTTTGAAGTGTATTGTTCATTTTTGGCAGAGCAGGGGAGGAATAATACAATCTGATATGACGTGGTATGAAGCACTTGAGGCTGAATTTAGGTAGCGCTTTATATTAGAAATGCAACGTCTCATGTTACACCTTCATTAAATTACATGAAAGAGTTTATTTAAACACTGTTTGCAATCCAGGCACAATATTTAGTGTGAGCAGATCCCTTCTGGGGGAAAATAACAGGTTAAGCTGGTTTTTATGCTGGTACAGGATGGTCTAGTTCTGACAACAGAAAACACTGGAATAACACTTTTTGTTGCTTGTACAATTTATTAATGGGCTAAAATGACTGAACTTACTTTAACCATGACAACTCTCTGAGGGATTGGCATGGTAATGTAGATGACAATGTTGATGTGTTTGGTCTTGGCGGAACTTGGCAGACCAAGTATCGAGACTTGCTACTGCCAATACATCCACAACACGCTGCCGTGAGCATGTAAGAAATACTGCTGCTGCACATATAACATATATGAAATACCTGTATGCTGGGGGAGGTGGAGGATTTCTGAAATGCCTGCACTGCTATGGCAAGCACTTGCCAAGTATTTGAATGTTGAGCAGCAAGCTCATTGGCTGCTGATAAAGAAGAGAACCAATCAGCTGCACCATGTGATAATGATGTCATTATGTCAGATTGAGTTAGGCCTATTGGACTGCACCATTTAGAGTTTCATGCCAGAACTTTGGGTTTCATTGTGTTCGGTAATCCTAAATATGTACAATTGAAGTTTACTGAATCAATTTGAGCTGGGGAATATGGCCAAAAAAAATGATCATATTAACATTTTTCATATCAGTCCATATAGATAATTATCATGATAGATTTCAAATCTTTATTTCTTTTAAGCTTAAAGGCAGATTTTTGCTCTTGAGGAAAAGTTGTAGAAAACAGATCATTAATTGTGGTTTTAAACTACTCTTTATGGTCAGAACATGACAAACACTTCACGTTTTTGAATTCTGATACAAACAAAATAAATATCTTATTTTCTTAGTTTCTGCTTGTTTTAATGAGTGATATTGTTTCAAATAATGAAACGGGTTTTTATTGCCTGACTTTAATGACTTGTATCTTCAGCACAGTTTGCAGTGCAGGCTGCAATATTAATAATATTACTTTTTTTTGTCTCTTAGAAATGCACATTTGACAGTAGTAGTAGTAGTAGTAGTAGTAGTAGCTTAAGTTAGGATGCAGATGTAAATGTATGTTCATTATCAAAAACAGCAACATCTGTAGAAATAATATTAAAAACTATATATTGTAAAATGTAATTACTCTGACTGTTTGAGAAAAATGAAAATTAGCCTATTATTTACTCACCCTCCAGGCATCCTAGGTGTATATGACTTCCTCCTTTCAGACAAATCCAATCGGAGTTATATTAAAAATTATCCTGGCAATTCCAAGCTTTAGAATGGCAATGGATGGGTGTTTCTTGTCATCAGTCCAAAACAAGTCCAATAAAGCGCATCCATCCATAATAAAAAATGCCTTACATGGCCTCCTGTAGTGAATCGATGCATTTTTGTAAGAAAAATATCCATACGTAAAACATTTTAATCACTTTATTCTAGCTTGCACCAACTGGTCGTACACGGAAGCCTTTCCGGGTGAATGACGTAGGATGTTGACGTTGCGTATGCACCGCTTAGACGTGACAAGCGAGTACAAAACAAGGATTTGTAAAGAAAAATGTCTGAGGATTTCAGTATAAAATAAGAGGAGACTGGTTTTCCTTTGCTAAAGTAAGGAAACTTTGCTTCCTTTGCTCCTGTAAACAAACATTGGTTTGTGCGAGACTCACCGGCGCATGTGCAATGCCAACATCCTACGTCATCCACCCGGAGCTGCTTCCGTGTACAACTAGTTGGTGCAAGCTATTAAAATGATTCTTATGTTTTGAATATGTATATTTTTCTTACAAAAATGCATTGATTCGCTACAGGAGGCCTTTATTCAACCCCCCTGAGCCATTTGAGGCACTTTTTATTATGGATGGATGCACTTTATTGGACTTGTTTTGGACTGATGAAGAGAAACACCCGCCCATTGCCATTCTAAAACTTGGAAGTGCCAGGATAATTTTTATTGTAACTCAGATTGGATTAGTCTGAAGGAAGTTATATACACTTAGGATGCCTGGAGGGTGAAAATGCCTGGATATACACCTAGGGTGCCTGGAGGGTGATTAAATAATGGGCTAATTTTCATTTTTCTGTGAACTATCCCTTTAAAATTAACCATTGGTCTTCCATACCAGCATGCATTTAGATCATGATAACCACAGTTAAAAACCATTCATATAGCACCTCAGTACCATGGTAAAAATGTATCTATATGGTTTCTGGGTTTTTGTATGAAAAATAGTAGTCTAAATGCATTTTGTATAAATGCAGCAAAATCGCTATAGCTTAATCACAAAATACTAATTATTTTCCATTACTCCTTTAATACATTTAATACATCTACATTAATAATATAATAAAATTCCATATGAATATCCCACATTTCTGCCACAATACCATGGTGCAGTGTTACTACAGTAAATCCATCGTAAATGATGGTGATTTGTAGATTGGAAAGCCTTCTGACTGTATCGTTGCGTAGGGCTGATTTGTTCTGCTTTTGGCGCAAAAACATTATATTGAACATTTATCGAACTCTCGTTATTGTTTTATCGAGGAAAATTATATCAAAATAATTATGGTTATCATTTTATTGCCCAGCCCCAGTAACAACTTTCCCTAAAAAAAAAGTGGACCAGCTTATTCCAACTATTGATTATGAATAACCAGTTTAGATCAGTTTGAGACCATCAGAATCTGGAATTTCTTGCAGGGTTGGCTTGTTATTCCACATGGCAGGGGAATGCAGTTCACAATTTTGGGTGCTATTCATCAGACTTTTCCTTTATACACACACCCTTCACCATGATTATGCAGATATTTTCTGAACATGGAGAATTTTGAGACTAAGCCCATTCATCTGAAGCACTTTGTTGCAAAGCGCATCAATCACAAAAGCTAAATTAATAAATAAAGAAAGAAGTGTTTGCTCTCGACGCCGGTTGCTAGGCGACGCTCATCGACAGAACGTTGTGAGGGCACTCGCAGATTTAGTGGCCGCAGTAAAAAGACAATTACAGCCCTTTAACACAGGTCAGCGGTTCAGGGGTGGCCACATGCCTCCTGTAGCACTGGCCTTCATTCAACAAGCGAATACTTCAGTAAACAACACCATCCTACATATCTACTTGGCCAAAAGCAGTCACAAGCACTCATGCTAAATAAATATTATGTTTATATGCCAAGGACGTGTATATTTGGAGCACTGATTTCCAGTATGTCCTTGATATTCTTGAGGTTTTATTGGTTGTGGGAAGATGGTACATTTAAATGCTTGTTTTAATTGAGCCTTTGAGCTCTACATTGATCATTACAGAGAAACCTTAAATAATTTTAACAGCAGAGAGTAAGTGCCTCACACTGATATATTTCCCTGTCCTAATTAGAAAGTAATGATATTTCCATAAAACTACTGTAATAATGGAGAATGTAAAAGGGCACAGACTATAACGGACTGCATTGGTATTCTCTTAGCATCGACTGA
Organism: Cirrhinus mrigala; assembly: GCA_036247105.1. Taxonomy (NCBI): domain Eukaryota; kingdom Metazoa; phylum Chordata; class Actinopteri; order Cypriniformes; family Cyprinidae; genus Cirrhinus; species Cirrhinus mrigala. The sequence continues at coordinate 13,324,916 of CM070011.1, forward strand.
AGCATCTTTTCAAGGGTAAGACACCAGTAATCAACTTTCAGCTCTGATAGATGCCCTCTTCCAAACAGACGGCCCTGCAAACAAAGCAAGTCTTTCAGCAAGTTTTCACACTAAAATGTTTGCCGAATAACCCTTTTGAAGAAAGTTTTCTGTCTCTTTTTGCTGTAGTTGGAGAAAGCTTGGAAATTAATAAGCCTGTAAAGTTTCTGCGTGTTTGCCTGAAGGCGAAAGACATATAGCTGATTATTTTTAATATTTTATGCACGGTTTTGCTTACTGAAAAACATTCTCTCATCATTGCTTATAGAGTATGAGCAGATATTACTTTCTGCCAGTCAGACTGACAAACTGTAATAAACTACAAAACAGATATAATTAGACTAAAATGCTCCAGCTCAGTGATTCCCATCCGACAGCTTGCAGAGGTTATTTGCTGTAAGTCTTTTTAAAGGAAATATACTCTATGATTTCACTCTTTAACTTTTAAAACTGATGAAAGACAAAGCTCATGTGTCTTATTAAAAGAAGTCTACTGTACTGACAAAATTTGCTGTGAAAGATTATGTCAGCATCGTCAGATTATGTCAGATTATGTAAGTATCGTCCAGTGCTAAAGATGTATTGGCAGACATTGGATATTTAACTGTTTTTCTCTATTTTAGGATTTTGGTATTCATTTAGCACATTTACAGAAATTTGCTTGATTCTGTGTGGAAAAATAAGGTGGATAAATGACCATCCATTTATTACTGGAAATACAAAAAGGAGTTTTCAATTCAGTGGCCATTTTTGAAAGAAAAAACTTGTCTAAATTGATAAAAGTCTATGGTATTCAAGATAATGTATTTTTTTTTGTTCAAGCTAAACATCATATACTTTTCAAGTGTGTTTACACTTGTAGTTTGGTCTGTTTGGTTCATTTGGTCCGGACCAAAAAGGAAAATGACACATTTGGTCCTGGTCTGCTTAGCATTCACACTGGCATTTTTGAAAGCGAACCTAAAGACATAGTGATGCGTTCACTACCTGATTGGTTGGGCTGAATGCCGTATATTTCGTGATGGAACTCACTGAACACTCCAAATAAAAGGAAAACCACCAGAGTTCGAATGGAAGCGGACCGAGACCCATCTTTTTAGCGGTCTCAGTCCGTTTGTTTGGTGCGCACCAGCATTCACACTTACTCAAATGAACCACACTAACAGAGCAATCACACCAGGGTTTGAACCAAACATGACAAATGTGAACAAACTCGATTAAGTTGGTTTGATTTAATAAACTGGATAGTGACCTAATACATTAATATTGCATTTTTAATGATGTGTTGTTGTTTTTTTTTTCTTTTTTTTGTGCATATAGGAAACTTACTAAAGGAAATTTAGCTTGGAGTTGTGACAGTCTTGAACTGTAAGTTTATAGATTTTCACCCAGCTTTGTATTGTTGCAGTATCAGTGTTATAAGTAATTTAAAGCTGCACTCTATAACTTTTTTTTTTGTTAAAAATGATCCAAAATCAATTATTTAGCAAGTACATAACCAATCAAAACTATCTTCTTACTTTAGCCCGATTCACAATAGTAAGCTATGTTTAATGTTTTCTAATTTGAGTGGTCTGGGTCGTTTGTCATTATGTCATTACATCATTACATCATTACATCATTACATCACATCTGTATACAGTACATAAAAGGAGCAGTCCCAGCTGGCTAGTAGGCTACATCTCGTGTGTGGATTCTGCAGGTGGTGGATCATTTTGTAGCCTCTTCTTTCAACTGTTGGAATAATTAAACTTGTTATTTTGAGAACAGAGTCTTAAACGGTGCATGATGGATAATGAAACACATGCAAGTGACTGAAATATTCCAGTTTTAAATGTGCATCTGATTACAGATACATGGGATTACACTTTTTAAAAGAGAACAAGTTCTAAGGAGCATTACATTGCTTTTTGAGGTTAAAAGAACAATTTCTTTCGATGACTTTCGAATAGTATGACAGAGATTAGACTGTACAGGAATTGAAATCTACACCAGATAGTACGCCTGCAAGATGTCTGTTAAAGATCACTTGATCTGGAAAGCATCTGCTGTGTACAAACATCTTAAAGGCATCTAATAGACGTCGATTTGACATCTGATAGGAAGCATCCTATAGACGTATTGCAGATGAGCAAACACTAAAAAATGCATATTCCAGATGTAAATGTGGACATCAAATAGATGTCTCTGTGATGTTCGTGTGCTATTAGGGACATATAATGCGAATACACACTAAATACATGTAGTCAGTGTCGATGATATAAACATGAACAATTTGATAAGAAAGTATAAAAATAATAATTTGCACTGTTTGACATAATTTGCGATCGTTAGATTTAACCGCCATTGGCAGTGCTATTATTGTAAAACTTTAATAAAGTCCTATTATTGTTTTCATTTGGTCAGAAAAAAAATGGCAGATATGTTACTTGTTGAGATGACATTTTCCAGTGGAATGTCTTTTGGATATACTTCCAAGACGTAGAATCTGTAATTCTGAAGTACAGTGAATATTCACACTGGTGCATTGATTGACAGCTACACATAAACCTCAAAACATTAGATTCATCCACGCTGAGGAAATGTGCTGATGCACAACCCACGTGAAGAAGATAATTCCACAAATAACTGAAATTGCAGGTTTCAAACAGAGATGGCGACAGCGAGGCAAAACTTACTGACTGCAGCTTTAACAATATATATTATTTTGTTTGTGCTATCTGCACCTGTTTATTTGACAGCTCCAGGGCTTTTATGAAAACTACTTCCACACTTGTGTAATACTTCTCACACAGTGCATTATGGCTGTTGATCTGAGGTGAATTACCGCTTGAAGGCATGACTTGGCCTTTGTAGACTTGAGACTGTGTCAAAAACTAAACACATCTTTTTGTTGATCAAGAGTTTGTTAGCTGCTGATGTATCAGATTTTCTCCTTGTCTTTCATCCATGCCTGTGTTTCTTGTATCCAGATGAATTATTGTATAAATCACAGTAAATCTCCCTCATATTAAATCGCCCTTGCACTGATGCAGTATAAACCATCTCATAAGCGTTGGAGAGTCTGCTGCTTTGTCTACATTATATATAGAAAAAACAACTCAGTCTGTTTCGCAAACTCTGTGTAATTTTAGAGCAGTGCACATAATAAGAAATTTTACACTCTGGTGTGTTCACTTTGTTCTCTGTGTCTTCATAAACACGGGTTATTTTATAGCTAAAATATGGATGTGAAGATCACAGGAGAGAGTGTTTGTTTGCTGATGTGAAATGAGGGAACTGAAGTATAATGGGCCTGTGAAAACAATGAAGGTATTATGCGGAGGAAATGATAGCAGAAGCGCATTTAATGTGATGATGGCAACTTCACAGTTATTCACAACAAACAAGAGCCTCTTATGGCACTCAATGACTCCTCTGTGTGTGTGATTGTTAGTGCGATGATATATACATGCCACACACGGAACTCGCAGAGGTAATTTTCTTTGAAGCAAACTGGAGTAAACTGAATGTAAAAGTGGGTGGAGAGAATATTGAATCAATCAGTGACCTTTCTCTCACTTTTTTGGTGAGCCCCTGATAAATTTATGCCCTTCTTCAATGCCGGGCTTGTAAAAGATCTGAGAGAATTCATCTTGACTGAAAACTGAAAGGGAAAAAAGAAACTAAGAGAAAAATGCTAAATGATTTAAGATGTTTACAGGAAAGTCTTGCTGGATATATTGAGTTGCGTGATCTGCTTTCCTCAGGTTGTTATTTATGGTTGAGCCGTCTGCTGGATGTCTGTCTGCCCTCCTGTGTGAAATGAAATGGATGGTCACAGAGTGCAGTGTCCAGTGTGTGTGAACCTGGCCTGGAAGGTCTCTGCATGTGTGTGTGTGTGTGTGTGTGCTACTCTGGGTGAGGTTGTGTGTACCGGGCACACTGCAGCTTTGACCCATTTGCAGTTTCTTCGAAGATATAGAGACTGAGTTAAAGAGAGTGAAAGACACCGTACTGTCTGGCTAATAAATAATGATTTCTTTGAAGAAGTCAATCTAATGGAAGAATCTCTCTCTCTCTCTCTCTCTCTCTCTCTCTCTCTCTCTTTCTCTGTTATTATACAGTGTTGGGTTTTTGTTTCTGTCTTGTACTTTTATTACTGGTCTTCATTATGAACAGCAATATAATATACTACATAAATGTATACTAAATTTTGTCTAAATAAATTAAAACACTAGAATAAAATTATTTTGCATTTTAGGCATCACATTTTAATTTAATATTTATAATATTTTATAATGTAAAGAATAAAACATGTATGTTTTAAGTCTCAGGTGTCCCCAGAATGTGTCTGTGAAATTTCAGCTCAAAATACCCCACAGATCAATTATTATATAATTTTGAAAATGCCTATTTTGACTGTAAACGCGTTGTTTTCGTGCATGTCTCTTTAAATGCAAATGAGCTGCTGCTCCCGCCCCCTTTTCCAGAATAGGGCTGTGCCTTTACAGCTTGTAACTCAGATATTCTGCCAAAAAACATCTGTTTGGTTTTCATTATCATGTCTATCACACTGAAATTGTGCATTTTAAAGCTATATCAGTTTAAAGGTGACCTATTATGACCCTTTTTACAAGATGCAAAATAAGTCATTGATGTCACCAGACTGTGTATGTGAAGTTTTAGCTCAAAATACCCCGCAGATAATTTTTATAGCTTGTTAAAATTGTCACTTTTAGGGTATGAGCCAAAACGAGCTGTTTTTTTAATCTGTCGCTTTAAATGCAAATGAGCTGGTGCTCCCGGAGAAGAGGACGGAGCTTCAAGAGCTCGTGCTCCGGTGCTAGCCTTTGCAAATACAAGCATGTTATCTTTACAGTAAACATATTTGGCTTAAAAGTCAGTCATCTGATTGTACTGTGCATAAAAATGCGCGTTTATGAATTACACAGACGACGAGCACGGCATGATTAAAAATGACTCATAGTGCCATCGCGTGCTATTACAAACTTTATAAGCCCCACTTGTGATTATGAGCTTGACAAATTCCAATAGTCGACTTCACATTGCTTTCATATACAGTTTTTAACTATCACATTCCTATTTACAATCATTCTGTCAGCAAATGAAGGCAGCATCAGGGAAAACAGGCCGAGACAATGGTAGCTATAGCAACATTAGCCTAGGAGTATCAAGAAGCTCTTTCAGAAAGGCAGTTTGGAAAACAAACGCGTGACTTACTTTGTCTGGAGCTGACATTTACACGCAAAACGTTGGTATTGAGCCCTAAACATAGAGGGGACTTTATAGATTTTTTTCCAGGACATTTTCTTTGATAATGAAATTTAATCACAGTGTCATCAGTGACTCAGATGGAGGAAGTCTCTGGAAACTCCTGTGTTCATTGGTGCATCAAAAAACACAACACTAGTAATGCCTCGTTGCCGTTATTAAAGAGGTCATCGGATGCAAAGTTCACTTTTACATGTTGTTTGAACATTAATGTGTGTTGGCAGTGTATGTACACATCTACCCTGTAATGATAAAAAATCCATGCAGTGGTTTTTAATTAATCTGTAAAAATAATATCCCCTTTTTCAAATCGAGCCATTCTCAGATGCCTGTAGTTGTGGCGTCACACTGACAGAGGCCTCCCACAATAGTTGATTGACATGAACATCTTACCTCAGATCAGCTGTAACAGTCCGACCTCCATTGTTTAGATGCTGAGCAGGGATGTAAGTTAGACAAGAATATCTCCGATTGAGCGATTGAGGTGTTGTGTTCCTGAATGTAATAATGGACATAGTGGTCGTCATTTACTCCCGAGTTGCTGAAGATGCAGTGGATTAGGTTTGTTTGTGAAGGGAATGTGCCTCCCGATCTACATATATCTGTCTATGTTCCCACAAATCATTCGTGATCCAGCTTCACTTACAACAGAAGTGAGTATAAGGGTTTTTCAATTTTAATTTTGCGCTAAACGCGCTAAATACAGCTAAAGTAAACAATCTCTTAGAGCAGCTCCTCACTCCACAGAGAGAAGAGAGGGGCGGGGTGAGCAGAGCTCATCTGCATTTAAAGGAACAACTCCTCAGAATGGGATGATTTTTGCAGAGCTCATTTTGACAAGGTAAAAAAGGTGTTGTTTTACACAACAATTGAGAATTTTTAACCAAAGTATATTAGAGACTTTTCATTAAGACCCTAAAGAATCATATCAGCTTGTGGAAAATGGGCATCCGATGACCCCTTTAAAGGGCTGTGTTTATGCTAATAGGGCAGAGATCGTCACAAATGGGCGGGACTTTTTCCCTCTGACGACTTGTAGGAGGGGAGAAAATCTAAAATTGCTTGTTCTGAGAGACAGTTCATGATTTTTTGGGATTATAAAAATACGACTGAAAGCGGCCGTCACACGGCATGTGAGTACTAAACTAAGTTGTCTTTCATGTCATATTGCACTTACACTGTCAAATGCGCACAAGTTTATGTTAAAAACGCATATAAATGACAAAAAGTCACTGCTTATGATTTATGGGGGTTAAAAAAAGGAGTGGGTGGGGTTTTTTTTCATTATTTGGGTTATTGTGTACACACACTGCCACACACATTTAGGTCCAAACCCATCACCAGTGAATTTTGCATAGGTGCCCTGTAAACAAATGACCTGAGATTACATGACAGCATGGGTAAATGAAATGTAAACGTTAATGTAAATGTAGAAATTAGCACAATTGTGTTATATAATGTGATATCAACCAATACTTGATATACTGTGCATCCTTATAGAATAGTAATAATAAAGAATGAGTGGTTGAATGCTGTTGTAATCGTTTATTCATCTTAACTAGACACATCCTCAGACAACAGAGAAATAAAAAAACATATATTGGACAGGTTGTTTAGAGCTGTAAACTATGTATATCTATGATACTATCCGGGTACATCATCTCTGTTGCGTACAGAAGAGGCGCTCTGTGATCCTGCTTCTGTCTGCAGAGTCTCCTGGGATGCATTTAGCTGGAGATGGAAGTCCATTGATGTCAGGCAAAATGTTCACAATCCCTTTTCACGTTTGGCCAGTCACCTTGACAATCTGATGCTGGTGGTACCAAAGAAAATCTTTCCATCTTTTCTCTCTTTAACAGCAGACAACTGCAGAAAAGCTGATGTGTTTGTGTCAGCATTAAAATATTTTCTCCAGTCCCAAAGAAATGCTTCACTCAAGACTAAAAAGAAATACTCTCACCTCATATTGTGAAACACAACATGAAGATGTTTTGAAGAATGTTTGTGGTGCTCTTTACCATAGTAAACAGCAACCAGTAGTGACCAGTAGTGAAAAAGTAGTACACTGTAGCATACCTTTAAATAGAGTACTTATTATGGAAATAATAATCTTTTAGGATATATTTAAGTGTGAACTGAATGTAATGTTTTCTTACACTTAATTGCATGATAATTGCATTTGAATGGAATGTATTATCATTTATATTTATATGTAATTACCTGAACTTTAAAGTGCTTTTTTGAACCACGCAAATATGACTTAAGTACATCTTTATATGAAATATTAGAATAACTTCTGTTGTCTTATTGTCTCTATTACCAAATCTACTGACATGGATATACGATAATCTAAAATATACGTATATATACTTAACTAAAATATATTTAAATATATATAATCAAACTAAAATATACTTCGTCTAACTTCTATTGAAACTTTTCTGTCGCATGCACATTCAAAAAAATTGAGCGCCCTATTTTTTTCACGTGGGAAGTGTTTGGCAAAATTGCTAGAGTGAGTTTAGTAATGCTAAAATCACAGACAGCAGGTTTAAAAAATCAAAGCTGTTGTATTTGAGCGCAACAATCACAGTGAACTGAGTCTCTTTTCTATAACCAAGCATATTAACTGTAATCCTGTACTAAAACAAAACACAGTTTGCGGTCTGGCACATGTCTATTATGATTATTATAGGCTTATTAGTGGTGATTGCAGGATTCCCTGCTTTAATAATTTCCAGTTTTAGTGCAAAAAACTCATCTCTTATTCTCTTTTTTGTTATCTCTCTCATAAAATATTTCTCTCTCACTGTGTGAGTTGTTCTTCCCACTCTTTTTTCTACTTCAGTTGGCCTTCCTCTTTTGATTCATCTCTCTGGAAATAAAGAGTAAAAAGACACTGATCTTTCTGCCTCTGCTCTCACCCCATCGCTCTTAAAAGAGTGTCGTTACGCTGAGGAGACCGTGGGCCGCTGTGTCAGCTTTCCCCAGGGCCAACGGAAACACACGGCTACATGAACATACGACCAGTTCAGTCTTTCATCAACATCACTGCAGGACTGAGGTCGGTGCTTAAGGACTGATTTGATCATATTTTACATTCAGAACAAGTTGTTTTTCTGCAAACACACCAGTTAAATACCAGCATTAGTCAAACCTTTCTACTGTAAGTGTCATCCAATCAGACAGTGGTGACATCACAATCAGACATTAAAGAGGCTTTGGCAGCCAGACTGATTGGCGGAAATGCAGCTTCTTTGAATATCTCAGACAAAGGTAATGAGGGCCATGGGATATTCGTAATGAGACAGGGGAGTTATTCATTGAGTTTGCTCCCGCTGTGCATGGTGGAGCTCACATACAGAGGAGAAAAGTAATTGTGTGTGTGTGTGTGTGTAACGGACAATGTGTGTGACAAGGTCTGTATTAAATGGAGAGATCTATGCATTAGATTTCCTATTCATATCAATGGCAAGTATTTGCATGCAGGTTTATTCCGGCAGTAACCTGAGCCGTAAATTGGTTTCTTAAACTTGGGGTGCTTTTTGAGGAATCTGTTGTGTTAACGAAAGACATCCTGGTAAATATCACTCAGCAATCACTCAGCAGTTTTACTGTTAGTGATTTACTATAAAACTGTAATTTTGCTGAATAATAAAAAGATATTATAAAAATAAGAAAAATATTATTTAATTGGGTGTATTTAGAAAAATTAGTCTGTGAAGTGTGTATGTGCACTGATGGACAATGTTACAAATTAAATTATTAAATTTTAAAAAATATACAAATCTTTTGAATTAAAATACAAACTAATGCTATTATTTTATTGTATTAAATGAAACTATAGAACATATACATAGTAGTGGTGTGCGGTGGTGTTTTGAAATGAGGAGGCTTTTTTTTTTTCTTTTTCTTTTTTTTTTTAATCAAATGTAAATTCATATCCCAGTTACATTTTCTTGGTTAAATAAACATTTACTTACACTATCAGAAATAGAAAGAAAAAAAAAAACTATTCTGTTTTATCTTTTTACATTAACAAAGTAGTCAATGTATGAATCTCATCAAGTTTGTGTTTTTAAGCATTTCACATTTATTCCAAAATAATTACTCAAGGCAGTAACAGTTTAAACAATAATGTTTGTGAACGTTATGTTTGTGAACGTGCGTTCAGCTATTTTTTTTTAATGGGTAACTTCTAACTATTTTTAATTTTTTTTGGATCATCAGTCATCAAAGCTTGGTAAATATTGTTCACAGACACTGAGATTTACTTTAAATTTCACCAAGCTGTATCCTCACTAAAAACTCCCACAGATCATGTTTTCATGCCATTTTAAGTCTTATTTTGACATAACAAAGTGGTTATATCTAAGTGTGTGAGTTGTTTACTTCCTTTTTTTAATTGGTCGTCCTATTAATGCCATTATATTATTCAGTCAGACTGATTTGCGAATGCAAAGCGTGCACAAGCACAAGAGGCGGGATTTATCGCATGAACCAATCACAGCCAAACATAACCAGTCAAATCCAATCAGATCACGATGGAGCAATTGCCTTCTCTAATCTGACATTCCCCCATTCATTCTCAATTACCCCCCACCAAACTCAATGGGCTCAGGAGAGCCGAGAGAGACGAATATTCCTGTTGTAACTTTACCCGCTGGTGTCACTGTTGCACAGTGTTTCTTTACAAAAACAAGTGATTTATACACTTTTTAATGTTATTAATTGGCATTGTTTTATTTTTGTACTACGAATTTTTATATTTTATATACTTGCCAACTCGGAGGCATTGCCTCTGATAGATAGATACATCATTGAACAAACTACCCCAGATATGATAACACATCTTTGATGTCACATGATCAGGAAGTGTTTTGTCTAGAAGCCATTTCAGTGGTCATTCTATGCTACTGCTGTCTTTGCAGTTTTGAAGAGAGTTCACCCTATGGGCCAGTTTTATTAAACGGGGTAATTTAGCACAAGAGTGCAATTCCAAAACAGTGCCAATGGGCATGGAAATTTCTCCAGGTGATTTACTAACAATGCGCAAATTAAAGAAGACAGACTCAACATCTCATTTATATATTGACTAAAGCAATATACCAAGCGCAGCGCAAATTAACATAGTCGCAAATAAAGAATACAGAAGTAAAGAAACTGCAGTACATTGAAAAGAACCGGAGGCCAAAAAATGAAGGGTTGCAAGAAGTTTTGATAGACCTGGTATTGCTTCAATCCTAGTTGAGGGTTCCAAGTCGTCTTTTATTTCCTGAAGCAAATTGAAAATAACATAGCTTGGCAAATGGTATGTTCGGATAATGTGTTCTTCTGGCATTCAAAGTAAATTAATATGTGTGGAAAAAATCCTCTACCATGCACCCTCTGTTCTCTGCGGTGCCTCCACCTAGCAACAACAATTGGAGCCATTTCCAGTGCAAAATAGTTTAAGACATGCATTTTTGGGCGTTAAATAATGACACAAATACTAGTCATTTGATGAGCGCAAACGTTAGTAAATCATGTTGTGTGATTCATTTTAATACACTCCTCCCATAAATTTTGCATCTGAAAAGGAATCTCGTACAATGCATATTCAATAAGGTCAGGCGCCGAAATAACTCTATCCATGCCTTTTAAGCGCTAATTCGTCACTGCGCGTCTTTAGTAAATCCTGACAGTTGGCGGAAGCAGTTAGTAAATCTTGCTCTAAATTTGCAGGTAAAAATATACAGATGTTTTCCAAAACTCCAAAAACATACCTGTTCATACAATTTGCAGCACCTTAAATAAACACAGATTATTGATTAATAAAGACTTACTTTTTCACAGGATTCCTTGCATAATACTATGTCCTCACCTCACACTTTTATCACAGTGCATGATTTATAAACTAATACATTTTAAGGTTTGGTTCACATAACCAACTCCATATGTATTGATTTTCTGTCACAGTAAACTTGTTTGGTAGCTTACCTGGTACAGCATTGCACTTGAAGTGCCAAACACTTGAGTACAAGGCCCATGAAATACAATTCGACCAAAGAGCTCAAAAACATGTAGAAGCAGGCAAAAAATTAGCATGGTTGCTTCAGTAAATGTGTTTTTATCTCATATTTGCTTTTGTTAACACTATTGGTTAGGTTTAGGCTGGGGGTAGTGTAGGTGGTACAGTATTTTAAAATATTAACCTTTTAGCACCACTCACCAACATTTAATTTCTGAACTGCTATGAGACCGATGTGCATGAACCAAATTAAAAAAAATGTTGGCACGTTCATGTTCATCTGCTTTGGAGATAACTGAATGTGCTTTTTAGTGCCACTTACTGGATATTTCACTTTGAAACTACCACAAAATGTACAAAAAGGCAACATATTATCATTTTTGCAAAAATGTCGCCACAGGCGTATATTTTTTCATGCTTCTGGATTGGAAAATTATCATGCACAGTAACATACTACATACTAAAGTGTATTTGAAAGGGACATAGAGAGTGAGTGTGTGTGTTTATGTGTGTGATAGCTGGCTTTCTCTTTTCTCTCTTATCTCAGCTCACTTTCTTTGATTGTGTCGAGTTATGGTTGTCATTGGTTTCTTGTTTGCGGTTCAGGTTGTTGCAGGTTTGTTTCGTCATGCGTGCGACTGGAGCCACAGTCCATAACAGCATACAGCATAACACACAAACACAGTTGAAGGAATATGATGAGCGACTGTCCTGTGGTGACACGGTTGTAAAAGCATGTGTGAATTAAGGCTGTTTGCATCCATTTGTTTGGCTAGCTTAGCTCGTGTTTCATACTATGGATGACTAATTGGCTTGTGCGAATGTGTGCAAAAAAAGACTGAGAGGTAGATGAGAGCGCCAGTTGAGTTATGATATGCATTCCTCTTGTTTGACTGTAATGTATTCAGTCACATCTCACTTCTGGTGCCTGGAGCTCACTGCACGGGGAGCCTAGAGACCATCCCCATCTCTCCCTGTCTATCCTTTGCTTCACCCTGTCTCTGAACATAATTCTTCTTGCCTTAAAATGTTCATTTTCACAATCTGTCCAAGACCATTTTCTTTGTTTCTGTGGAATCATCCCTACGTTTTATTTTCTCTCTAACACAAATCATCAGTCATCTTGTGTTGTCTGTCTTTGCGTATCGTGCCTCGCGCCTTCTGCCTCTCATCTCTTTCGATTCATTTTTTGTTTCTGTATGCATGACTTCTCTTTCAGTTTGAGATGTGTCCTCCTCTCCTGTCCCAAAAATCCCCATCTTCCCTTTCACTTATCTTCAGGAAAGACAGCTGACGCTCTATAAGATGAGCGTCAGTGTCTCATCTGTGGCTTACCAGGGCTGCGCGTACTGTTTGTTTATTCTGTTTATGTACATGTTTGTGGATGAGAATATGCCAGTGGTAATAGGATCGCTGTTGTACAGGATGTTTGGTCTTTATTGATTAGAACAGAATACTACTATAAACAGAAGCGCTGTGTTAATAAACACTCCAACCAGTTAAAACAGTAATGTAATGAAATATTAGCCAATTGTTCATGTTTATGTCAGTTCTCTCTCCAGTCTTTTGATTTGAAGTTTAACCACATTTCGTAATGTTTTTATGTGACTGACATTAGATTGACAAGATAGCATCTCAAAGTTGCTGCAGACTCGTCAGCTGCACTTCCATAATGCCAATCTCCCATTCCACCACATTCCATAGGTGCTCTACTGGATTGAGATCGATATTTTGAAGCCCAAAAAAGTGCATCCATCCATCATAAAAAGTACTCCACATGGCTCCACAGGGTTGATAAAGGCTCTCAGAAGCAAATTGATGCATTTGTATAAGAAAAATATCCATATTTAAAACTTTATAATCCATATCTCTAGCTACCGCTAACTGCTAGCACAGTTACTGTAAGCGTGTTTCCCTTGTCATTATATTAGGGGCACCCACCGAATCCTGCATGTTCCGCTAGCTGTGTGTATGAATGGCGGAAACACGGTTTGTTTACTAACGTTACACAAATACTGAAGCACACGTGAGGCTTGCGGTGATTTTTGGCCTCTGCGTCTCATTATATGACGACATGAATACATGAACTTCATCTCCAGAGCTGCTGTGAGAGTCATTTCGTGTGAATTTTACCGTTTCATTTGAGAAAACTAGTATCATATCATATATTGTATACACACAGAAACTTCACTGCAACCTGTCAAAATAAAAGTACGGTTTAACGTGTTACAGAAATATATTACTCTTGTATTACTTTTGTACAGTATAATGTAGGTCTTTATATATTTCTATTTCTGGCCAGTTTAAATAAAACTATTAAATGATAAAAACAAATATTACAACCAGATTAACCACTTAATTGCAGCAAAAAATTCTACAATTATTATTAAAACTTTTTTAACAGAATATTCACACCAGTTTTCCACCATGTATTAATTTTAACAGTAAATGTCTGTCTGTTTGCCAAAACAAAAATAAAAGGGTTTAATTTTCGTTTGATTAAAGTAAATAATAGTTGAATGCCTTCATTTGATTATCAGAAAAATTAAAACGCAAAAATGTCTGGAAAAAATAAACAAAGAAAAAGATTGTAGGGCCCTATTGTTCAAAATGTTGAAATTGAGAGTTTTGGACTCTTCTTTTTTTTCACTGAAATAAATGTTTTTGTTATTATACAAAGAATAAAGTACCGTTTGGGTACTGGCACCCCTACCCCATCCATCCCAAAGCTGTGAACCTAGGGGAAACACTGAGGCATAGCGTAAGCTCTGGTGAAAAGTGACAAATCCAGAAGTGCAGAGGGAAAGCAAAACAAAACACTTGTCGTGAATTATAAGTACAAAATGAGAATTTGTAAAGAAAAATGTTGGAGGATTGATATAAGGCAAGAGGAGGCTGGTTTTCCTTTGCTATAAACAAAACTTGTTCCAGCATCCCTGCTGGAAAATCCAGCATAAACCAACATGGATTTCAAGCTGGTCCAAGCTGGTTTATGATGGTATAGTGCTGGTATAGTGCTAGTTTATGCTGGTATAGTGCTGATCCAGGCTGGTTTATGTTGGTATAGTGCTGGTATAGTGCTGGTTTATGCTGGTATAGTGCTGGTCCAGGCTGGTTTATGTTGGTATAGTGCTAGTTTATGCTGGTATAGTCCTGGTCCAGGCTGGTTTATGTTGGTATATTGCTGGTCCAAGCTGGTTTATGCTGGTATAGTGCTGGTCTGGCAGGTGGACCAGCGTATTCTGGTGATGCTGGTTCACCAGCATGGTTTTGCAGGGTTGAGTGTCAGTAGGGTAAATGTCTGTATGCAAGTAGTATTTTGGGGACATTTGAGGACAAATAAAGTTTTACTTGCATATTTCTCTATTTAACACATTAATGATGAAAAAAAAAAAAAACAATATAAGGCTAAAATATGATTTATTGAATTATATGATAACTTTGTAATTTCTTTTGATCCCTCTGCTGAAAATAGAACTGGAAATTTTAATTGCTTTAGTGATGATTACATTATTAATTAATGTCACTGGTAAACAGTTAAAATCAGTTAAAAAGAGCTTGAGTACATTGCATAATAAATTTATTTAGAGTTATGGAAACCAAAAAATGCCTTATAGAAGCTTAGTCATCAGCAGTTTGTTCAATGACAGGGGTTATGAGTGCAGTGAGGACCAAGAAATATCTTTGAAAATAGTGATAGTGTGCACTTTCTGCATGCAACTGCTGAAATAGTTATTAAAACCAAAGTCAATGGCCAAGTGCCCAACTAAAAGGAACACTAATTACCATAACAGTAACAGATTTCAACAACCTTTGTACATGTACCATATGAAAGAAATAAAGCCAAACTGGTTGGCAATAAGTGAATATGGTAATTCTGTTTTTGCAGATGTTTAATCATCCTCTGGTGAGATATTGATTAATTTAAGGCTGTGTTGCTATAAATAGTTGATGTGTTTCTGCTCACCTCTTCACATTTTTCTGTTCTTGCTGTTCCTTTTATTCTCAGTTATTCTTCTTGTTAATTGTAGGTGTCATCACTAATGCTCAGTCATCACTTGTAGAGTGAATCTACTTCATTTCACTAACTACAACATTGATTCAGTGTTACTTTTACTCTCTCTAGATCAGGACCATGTGAAAACTGAGCAGTGTTTTTTTAACACTGGGGATTCTACTGTGTAAGCGTAACAAGCAACATGTGTTTTTCTTTATTAAGTAATTTATTAAAATTAATCTGGAAAATTGTCTTGTCTTAAGTACAAACACAAATCAGTTTCAAAAGAAACGTGATATGTAACACATACACAAGTTTTGTTGTGGTCT
Source organism: Cirrhinus mrigala (assembly GCA_036247105.1). NCBI lineage: Eukaryota > Metazoa > Chordata > Actinopteri > Cypriniformes > Cyprinidae > Cirrhinus > Cirrhinus mrigala. Next base: position 13,340,565 of record CM070011.1, read on the forward strand.
TGCTGGGATCAGCAGAGCTTACGCTATGCCTACATCCTACGCCATTTGCTGGAACACCACTCTCTTGTGAATTTGCATACTACAGTTAGCGGAATCTAGAGAATTATAGGTTTATAAAGTTTTAAATAAGGATATTTTCTTACACAAATGCATCGATTCACTTCAGAAGGCTTTATTAACCTCCCGAAGCCATGTGGAGTACTTTTTATGATGGATGGATGCACTTTATTGGACTTCAGAAAAACAACAGTCAATCACTTCCATTATAAAGCTTGGAAGAGCCATAACATTTTTTAATATAACTCCATTTGTATTCGTCTGAAAGCAGAAAGTCATATACACTTAGGATGGCTTAAGGGCGGGTAAATCATGGGGTAATTTTCATTTTTGTCCCTTTAAATCACCTTCCTTTCCCCATTCTGATGCTCAAATTGAACTTCAGCAGATTGTCTTGATCACGTCTACATGCCTAAATTCATTGAGTTGCTGCCATGTAAATGGCTGATTATATATTTACATTTGCAACAATCAGTTGAACAAGTTTACCTAATAAAGTGGTTGTAGAGTGTGTGTACATTTGCAGAATGGCCAGTCAAGCTCAGTTATCTGATGCTGGAGTCTGGAATATACCCAATATTTCGAATCCAGCAACAACAGTGTGTTCATCTATAGTCTGTTTTGGTGTAACATCATTTACATCCCAATTCCCATGCTCTCCGTTCTACAGTGTACAAAATTGGATTTATCCCATCATTGGCCTATCCCAAATCACAATACATTAAAAATAGTATGTGAAAAGCACCCAGATGGCATTCTGGCATACAGATGTGTATTTGTGCATTGGCTAATATTGCACACAGTCCTTTGCACAAGCGTGAAGAAGTTTGTGACAGTTCTCATTTGACCTTTTTATTGATTAAAGGGGTCATGAACTGCCTTTGTTTTTTTATTTTGTACTGTTCTCTGAGGTCATCTTATAAAGTTATCAAGATTTTTACATCAAAAAAGATCATTTAGAAGTAATAGGCTATTTTCTGTCTTGTCTTTATCACCCCTCATCAGAACGCTCTGTTTAAATAGGCGTGGCGGATTGTAGACTCGAAAGTAAACTTCTATGATTGGCTAACAGCGTACATTCATTCCTCATAGATGGACGCCGCTGTGATTTAGGTTTAAAACACATAGATAACTCAAAACATATCAAACGATCTATAAGAAGAGACAAACAATAGTGACCACGTAATGAAAACAGTTACTCACAGTTGCGACATCACTGTTGGATCCAATATAGGTGGCACAGCATCATCTTTTTTGTTTCAATCTTTTTGAAAATCCAGCATCAAATTGTGTCACTCAGGTTACTGACGTAACCTCGGTTCCCAGTCGCTGACGCTATGGGAAATTGTAAATGAATCCGTGGTAAAATGAAGTAAACAAAGGATTGAGTTCTTATTGACGTGGTCTGGAACTTCATTAAAAATGAAGTTCATCCACTCTTTCCTAACACTGGGATCAGAAGGAAGGCAATTCAAAGACAGTTTTTTCCACAGATTGGCACTGCAGAGCGTCTTGTTGTCTTCAGATCCATCTTTATCATTTGGTTTCTGCGTAGAACTGCACGTTCGCCTGGTAAACACTACACTCTTAAAAATAAAGGTGCTTCATGATGCCATAGAAGAACGTTTTTTGTCTAAATGGTTCCATAAAGAACTTTTAACATCTGAAGAACCTTTCTGTTTCACAAAAGGTTATTTGTGGCGAAAGAAGGTTCTTCAGATTATAAAAAGGTAAGAAAGAGATGGTTCTTTAAAGAACCTTTGACTGAATGGTTCTTTGTGGAAGCAAAAATGGTTCTTCTATGGCATCGCTGTGAAAAACCTTTTAAAGCACCTTTATTTTTAAGAGTGTACATGCACAAATCAGTTAAAAAAATCAGTTAACACGACCTCTGGTCAAAAGATCACACCGACAGAGGCCGCTCCCATGATAGTTGATTGACATGAGCTCTTATCTCAGATCAGCTGTCACAGTCCAGTAACCTTCCTTGTTTCGGTGCCGAAGCAGGGATGTAAGTTTGAGCAATTGAGGTGTTGTGTTGCTGAATGTAATAATGAACATAGTGGTCGTCATTTACTCCCGACATCTGAGCCACTGAAGATGCAGTAGATTACGTTTGTTAGTGAATGGAATGCGCCTCCTGATCTTCATATATCCGTCTATGTTCGCGTGAATCATTCGTGATCCAGCTTCACTTACGGCAGAAGTGTGTATAAGGGTTTTTTATTAATCTTTGCGATCACCTTTCCTTATAACGTGGTAGGTAGGAAGTTTAGCGGCTAAACACGGCTAAATGCAACTAAAGTAAACAGACTCGTCGTTCCACAGAGATAAGAGAGGGGCGGGGTGAGCAGAGCTCATTTGCATTTAAAGGAACCTCTTAGAATGAGATGATTTTTGCAGAGCTTATTTTGACAAGGAAAAAAAGGGTGTTGATTTACAAAACCATTGAGAATTTTTAATCAAAGTATATTAGAGACTTTTCATTAAGACCCTAAAGAATCATATCAACTTGTGGAAAATGGGCATCCGATGAGCCCTTTAACACTAGAAACTATCAGGCACAACAAAGAAGTGTACAACAAAGAGGTCTGTAGTAATATACAAAATCTTGGCTACTTGAGAAACTGCGTCTATTCTCTCTTTCCTGGTTAGAGTTGTTTTAGGTTTGCACGGTGTTTCTTTACCTCCACACTGAATGTGTTGAGCTTGTGCAGCAGCTGTGTTAGCAGTGTTAACTCTTGATGGCAGTGCTAGGAGTGATACGATGGTGCAGGGGCTGACCGTGTTGTATCAGTGCACAGCTCTATAAATAACAGACTGTCAGTCCTCCACCATTGCGTTCCTCTAAATCTTTCATGCTCTGAGGGACTCAGCAGAAATTTCCGCACCTCGGATGCTGCACCTTGTCTTTTTTTCTCATTTCTGCACCGGTTATTTTATGGCTGTCACATGATGGGAAAGCATTTTGTGGAGAAGCCATTTTCAGTAGTCAAGCCCGTCTACTGCTCCCTTTGCTGTTTTAAAGAGAGAGTTCACCCTAAACATTCACCCCAATTTTAATTCCATTATTTACGCACCCTTAAACTTATATGACTTTTTCTTCTCTGGAACAGAATGTTGTGCTTTTACATAAAATGAGACTTCACAGTGACTACAACTATTGAGCCCCAAAAATGACATAAACAAACAAGCAATCTCATGAGCTATGAATATATGTATTCATATGGTTCAAATAGTAAACCTTGTATTTAAGTTACTGTCCATGTCTCTAATAGATTGCTGTTCCTCTTTGACAGCTCTGGTCATTATGACAGCAGAATAACATCTGGTCTCTAGTGTACAGATGAGATGAGATGGCAGTACTAGTACCAAACATGATGACTGACAGCATAAGTTAACAGCTGCGGGTACACCAGAGAGGAGGTACCAACAACTCATCCTTGAATTTTGAGTGACAGTGAGATTTTCCAGTGGCATCGTTTGCCGGACTGCCGTATGGGAGACCCTGCAGTCATGTGTAGAGACCCTTCACAATGTATGAACCAATAGTAATCTAAACTGGTCAAAATTTTGTGTTTGTTTGGTTTTTGTCTAGCTGGATGTTTGTTTGTTTTTTTTTTACACTGTACATTTTGAGTGTATATATATATATATATATATATATATATATATATATATATATATATATATATATATATATATATATATATATATATTTTTTTTTTTTTTTTTTTTTTTTTTTTAATTTATTTATTTATTTTATGTATTTTGACTTCTGTTTTATTCACTATTGTGAAATATGGCTTCTTGAACAAGATAAATATAGGGAGGGACTTTTTAGGCAGATTTTGTCCATCAGGAGTTGATTGGAGTGGTTGGATCATTGTTGTTTGCTTTAGTAAACACTGCAATATTCAATATTCAGTGTCCATTTTGGTTTTATGTTAATTTTAAATGATACTACCACCACCATGTTTCACAGATGGGATAAGGTGTTTTTTGGAGAGTTGTGGCTTTCTCCTTGCAACCCTACCATGCACACCGTGGTTGTTCATTGTTGTCCTGATGATGGACTCAAGAACTTCAACATTAACCAATGTGAGAAAGGCCTTTATTTGCTTAGAAGTTACCCTGGGCTTATTTGCAACCTCGAAAACTATTATACATCTTGCTTTGGAGTGATCTTTGTTGGTCGACCACTTCTGGGGAGGGTAACTGTGGTCTAGAATTTCCTCCATTTGTACACAATCTGTCTGACTGTAGATTTGTGAAGTCCAAACTCTTCAGAGATGGTTTTGTAAACTTTTCCAGCCTGATGAGCAACAACAACTCTTTTTCTGAGGTCCTCAGAGATCTCCTTTTTTTGTGCCATGATTCACTTTCACAAACATGATCAGACTTTAATAGATCCCTGTTCTTTAAATAAAACTGACACCTAGTTGTCATCCTATTGACTGAAAACACTTCTGAACAGATAGACTCTAATTTCACCTTCAAGTTAACTGATAATTCTAGAGATTCACATACTTTTGCAGCTCACAAATTTTCAACACTGGAAAATTTTTCATAATAAACAAATGACAAAGTATATATTTTCATCTAATTTGTTTAATTGGGTTCTCTTTATCAATTTCCAAAACTTGTGTGAAAATCTGATAAACTTTTTGGTCATATTTATGCAGAAATATAGAAAATTCTAAAGGGTTCACAAACTTTCAAGCAGCACTGAATATACTTTTTAACCACAAGTGCTCATCTTGCACTAGCTCTGCGATGGACGGCCGCGACTTCGCACATTACAAATTGACTTTGACATTGCCACGTTTTCCTCAAAAACCTTAATTTCATTTTTGACTGAAGAAAGAAAGACATGAACAACTTGGATGACATGGGGTGAGTAAATTATCAGGATTTTTTTTATTCTAGAAGTGAACTAATCCTTTAAGGAAGGTGGTTGAAACACATAGATCAAAGAAATACGTTCTTTTTTGGTCATCAGCCACGGTAATCTTGCTAGCCTAATAACTGGCAAAGACTTTCAGTACTTTCAGTAGCAAGTTATAAAGTTCTCTGAATAAAGCAAGGTCAATCTGATAGAAACTAACTCATAATCTCAGATGGCTATACAAGTTCTCCATTTAAGATTCAGACCCAAAATCCCTGTTGAGAAAACAGACCTGCAGCTAGACCTGCAAACTACCTTAGGCTGGTTCAAGCTGTTGTTTTTCAGTTTAAAGTGTTAATGTAGTGTGACATATTAACATGTAGACATGGAAGTAAAACAAACAATATATTGACATATAAAGCCTCCTTTTATAGTATCTATTTAATGCTTTACTTGCCTGTCATAATCATTTAAAAGATCATTTTTGTTTGGGGGCTTTTCTCAGCAAATAATATACGCAATTAATAGTGTATTAATTAATCAGGATATTATATAATTCAATTGATTGCCCTTAAAGGAAATAGTTCACCTGATGATAAAAATAGTTCTAAACAAATATGTTGGTGGATTTTGATGTGAGAGGACAACAAGCGATGGTCGTTTTCACTGGAGTGGAAAGTAATATGGATTATTTTGGCCAGACGCAACAGTTTAACGTTAAAACACATTAAAAATGGATTTGTTTCTTGCAAACATGCACCCATTCAATTCGCAAGGCATAAATGATAGACTGGAGTTGAGTGGATTACTTGTGGATTTCATATCCAAAGATGATCAGGCTAAGAGAGGGCTAAATTCAGGGTAGAAAATGATCATTTGTATATAAATTGACAATTTTTCACTAAAAAAAAAAAAAACATAGAGATTATAAGTGCACATGAGAAAAATGTATAAATTAAGTTAAAAAATGCATCATGGCCCCTTTAAATCGATTGACAGCCCTAGTCTGAATCTTATATGTGTTTTTCAGCAGGAATATGCAGCACTTTGCACTCGTCTTCACCGAGGGTGACAGTGAACTTCTAAACTTGGTGCTCTTCTGCTGAACTTACTGTTGCCTTTGATCAAACGGTCTGAAGACGTGCATTTTGATAGTTGATACTAGATTCAGACAGTTTGAAGCGGGAATATTTAAAAAGAGTCTACTCTGAGAAGGAGAAGCAACATTAATTTTGTTTTTAGTGTTTGAACAGAAAAGACAGACTCTCTGGAGGCTGTATTATGCTGCAGAGGGAAGTCTGAGAGGTGGCTAATGGAGCTTACTGAGATGATAAGAGCATTTGTGTTGGTGTGTGTCTATATTATTGGTGTTAAAAGCTCTGCTACTGCTCCTCATTTGTATTTTCAGCTCTGAGTGCACTAACACAGCGTGGAGCCACAGAGGAAGTGTGCATCTCTGTAAAGTCTGATATTTGAAAGCCTGTACACAACACACACACAGGTGAAGCGGGTGAGTGTGTGTATCTGGAGCTGGCTGTGAGTTGGACCAGCAGGTGATTTGTAAACAGGGGAGATGATTTTATTAGAGCGTGCAACAAGGTGTGAAGTGATTTTCTCTCTCTCACACTCTCAAACACACACACACACACACAGGAAGGAAATGGCACGAATAGAGAAGTCTTAATCAACTGATACATGGGTCGCATCCTGTCTTTGTTGTAGGGCAGTGGATGGACGGATTTTGATGGCACTTCACTCATGGTGAGATTGAAAATTGTATATGGCTGGATCTTCTGGACCTCTTGCCATTTAATCATGTTTGGCCTTGGGATAAAGGGATTGTTTAGTCTGAGCTATTGTGGAAGCAGAGATTGATATTTTTGAGGTTCTTTTTGGCGCAGCTTGAAGGAAAGTGCCAGAATCGAATTTGAGTGCAGAATGTAGAAATTTAGTTTGGCAAAAACTGACATTTTTATTTGGCCAATGGCCTGACACTTTTTTTTTGGTCATAGACTCTTAGAAAAGTGTGCAAAAATATGGCCCAAAAATGTATCTATTGATTGAATCTCTACTGATTGTGCAGTGCATGAATCACATATTGCATAGTGTTTGGAAGGTTTGAATAACTGTAAAATTAGCAAAATAGGTACTGGTAATTTTCTTCTGTAAAATTAATGAAATAGGTAGGTCATTTCCAGCTGTAAAATTATCCAAATAGGTACTGGTAATTTCCTGCCAGGATAAAAAATTTTAATTTTAAAAATATAATGATAAAAATACATAAAAATGCAATTCATGTAGAAAACATACCTGCTTGAAGCCACTTCTTTTTGATTAACATGTTTTTAATTTGAAAAAAATAAGTAAATAAATAAAATAAAATTATTTTTTAGGGCATAAAATCAGTCCCATTTTTTTAATATATATTTATATATATGAAAAACCTGTCCACCAAAACAACAATGTATAGCAGGAACATATAAATGTGCAGGACGAAAAAATTATTTTATTTTATTTTATTTTATTTTATTTTATGACAGAAATGTATTTTATATTAAAAATGGTTTTAATAAAGGTTTTAATGTCTGTAAAATTAATAAAATAGGTACTGGTAATTTCCTTCTGTAAAATTAATAAAATAGTTAATTTTCCCTCTGTAAAATTAACAGACATTTATTGGTAATTTTCTCCCAATTATTCAAACATACATGAAAATGAAATTCATGCATAGAAAATTTCCGTCCTTGAAAACGCTTCTTTTTGATGTAAAATAATAATAATTATTTAAATAAATTATTTAAATTTAAATAAAAGTATATTATTATTATTATTATTATTATTATTATTTCATTATGTATGGCAAAAACATATAAATGTGCTGGACAAAAAATATATAAAAAGGACATTTTATTATTTTATTTCATTTTATTTTATTGAACAGAAATTTCTTTTATATTAAAAATACATACTTTTTTGAAAATAACTCAAGACTGTGTTTTATTTTTACTTGGTTGCATTTTTAGCATTTTCAGACTTTCCATTTTCTTTTTTTTTACACACACAAAAAATACATACTTTTTGAAAGTAATACATTTAGATGGTATGTTTTATGTTTTACTTGATGGTTACATTTTTTGTATTGCTGGGTTAATGCTGGGTTGTTTCAACCCAAAGTTGGGTAAAATATGAACAAACCAAACTGCTGAGTTAAAAATGTAATTTCAAAATTTAACCCAGTGGCTGGGTTTGTCCATATTTTACCTAAGTTTGGACTGAAACAACCCAGCACTTTTAAGAGTATAATATAAATGTTTTTTACAAACATTTGAAATCAGCATAGATGCAAAGAGTGCATTTCTGATGCTCTTTTTTCTTATATAGCATTGAGTTATTTGTTAAATGTTATGTTATTTAAAATCTATAGGACATTGTTTCCTACCAGCTGACACCATTGTGATATACATCATAATACATGATGTAATTGTCAGTGTGAAATCCTCAGCTTTAGTTGCTCTGGTTGAATGGCCAGAGTCTTTATCAGTTAGTGGTCAGTAGACATATGTTTGGCCCACATACTGTTTGATTGATCTGATCAATACTGAGAGTCACGGAGCTGATCAAACCCTCTCGACTGTGAACAAAGAGCACAGTGAGGAATTCAACTGCTTCTCACTGTGAAATACATACATCCACAATACAGCTGACCTACATACAGTACAACACTCCTCATCTGAGAGGGACACTGCCATGCATTTTTAACTGTTTTGTTGGATATGTTTGAAGGACACATCCCATAATCCACATGCCAGCTTTTATCAGCCTCACCGCTGAAGGACCCAAAATCAGAGCGAGGGAAAGTGAGATCTATTCAATGAAAGTGATTCAAATAAAAGGTACTTCCTACGCACCATCCTTGCCTTTGGCCTCATTCCCTCTGCTCTCATACATTCTGTCAGTTTCAAGAGAATGGATCAGCAAGGGTCAGTGTGCGGCTACCGTCGGGACTGCTGTGATTGACAGTGATGCCATGGAAACAGCTTCCTAGCATCATTTCCTCCTTTTCCTAAAATGTGCACATATTTTGAGGGTTCACAGAGTTCAGGCAGGGAGACTCTCTGTATTCACATATTCACAAATACAGATCACAAACAGGGCTGGATATGGATGTGGAACTAAATGAGGAACATTATTGCAGTTAAGAAGAGTCTGGATATGAGGTCTGACAAGGTCAGCAAGATGGAGAAAGGGTTTTTAAGAGTGCGAGGAAATGATAACTATTTTTCGCCACTAAATAAAAAATAAAAAAAACGTTAATGAGATTTTTCTTTTTTCTCACAATTATATCAGAATTGCATGATATAAACTCGCAATTGTGTTATAAAGTCCAATTTTGAGGGGAAAAAGACTGATATGTTCTCAGAATTGCAAATTGCAATTCTGACTTTATAACTCGCAATTGTAAGTTTATATCTCGCAGTTCTGACAATCGTGAGTTATAAAGTCAGAATTGCGACTTCACTTCTCAGAATTACAAGTTTGTCTTGCAATTGTGAATTTGTCATGCAATTTTGAGAAAAAAGTCAGAATTGTGAGTTTATGTCTCGCAGTTCTGACAATCGTGAGTTATAAAGTCAGAATTGTGAGATATAAACTTGCAATTGCGAGTTACAAAGTCAGAATTGTGACTATTTCTCAGAATTGCAAGTTTGTCTTGCAATTGCAAATTTGTCTCACAATTTTGACTTTATAACTCGCAATTGTAAGTTTATGTCTCACAATTCTGAGAAAAAAGTCAGAATTGCGACTATTTCTTAGAATTGCGACTTTATTTCTCAGAATTACAAGTGTGTCTTGCAATCGCAAGTTTGTCTTGCAGTTCTGACTTTGTAACGCAGTTCTGAGAAAAAAATCTGAAATGCAGCTATTTCTTAGAATTGCGACTTTATTTCTCAGATTTGCGACTGTTTCTCAGAATTGCAGGTTTGTTTCGCAATTGCCAGTTGTCTCACAATTCTGACTTTATAACTCGCAATTCTGAGAAAAAATCTGAATTGCGACTATTTCTTAGAATTGCAACTTTATTTCTCAGAATTACAAGTTTGTCTTGCAATTCTGACTTCATAACTCACAGTTATGAGTTTATATTTCACAATTCTGAGCAAAAAATCTGAATTGCGACTATTTCTTAGAATTGCGACTTTATTTCTCAGAATTACAAGTTTGTCTTGCAGTTGCGAGTTTGTCTCTTGCAATTCTGGCTTTATAACTTACAGTTGCGACATTTATCATTTATCTCAATTCTGAGGAAAAAAGAAATCGGAAATGCAAGTCAGAAATGTTTTTTTTTTAGAATAGCAAGTTTATGTCTCGCAATTCTGACTTTGTAGTTTGCTATTGCTTGTTTATTTCTCAATTTTGAGAAAAAAGTCAGAATTGCAAAAAGAAAAGTCAGAATTGTGAGATAAAAAGTTGCAATTAAAAAGTTGTTTTATATAGTGGCGGAAACGGGCTTCCGTGGGTAAATGTTTCACAGACCACTAATCAAAATGCTTCTGTTTTGGATTATTTATTTATTTATTTATTTATTTATTAATTATTATTATTTAATATTTGGGGTCAATAAGGTTTAGTTTTGTTTAGTTTAGATTTTTAATAAATTAATACTTTTTTTAATCAGCAGCAACGCATTAAATAGATAAAATTGACAGCAATGACTTTAAATTGCTACAAACATATCTGTTTTAAATAAATGCTGTTCTTTTGAACTTTCTATTCATAAAAATATCCTGCAAAAAATGTATGACAGTTTCCACAAAAGTTTTAACCAGCATAACCATTTTCAGAATTTATAATAATAAGAAATTACTCTTGAGCATCAAATCATTATATTAGAATTTTCAAAGGATCATGTGACACTGAATAGAATAAATGACATTTTAAAATATTTTAAAGTAGAAAATTATTTTAAACTGTAATCATTTTTTTTACATTTTTACCTTACATACAGTATATGCACTACCGGCACTACCTGCTAGATCTTTTCGTGTTTTTGACTATGCTGTAAATCTAGAAATTGTGTGTGTGTGTGTGTGTGTGTGTGTGTACACACACTTCAGGCTGTAGTTTAGGTCACATTACACTACAAGTATTAAGCTTGTGTGCAAATTACAAACATTACTCATATACCTGCACCTCATCTGTGTATATGTTGAGTCGATCCTCTCCTGTTATCAGCCATCGTAGCTCAGTGGTTAAGCACTGCCATCCAAATATCACCTGGCCCCGCTTCAGAGAGGGCTTTCATTAAACACTTCCCACATGCACACTAGCCACTCACATCAGCTCTTAACACATACATACTCGTTGACGACACATTCTCATCCTACACTCACCTCAGTTATCCAGCGCGCTCAAATCATATGTTTGTGTGTCTCAAGACATGGTGAACTGTTTTCACAACCATTTTAAAGCTCTTTCATCATGTCTGGGAATCCCTTGATCAGCACTAACCCTCATGCACACACAAACATGTGCTGTCAGAGAAGGTTGAGTGTGTGTGTGCGCATTTGAGGTTCTTGAGGATTTGAGTCTGTAGGCTTAAAGAACTGTTTTCTTGTTGAAAACGTTGAAATTTTAAGAATTAAGAGATTTTCAGATGGAAAAACACACTGCTTGTTATTTACTAAGCAAAAGTGTGCTTGAACATTTTGTCTTAACTTTATTTATGTTTAAATTTCATCAAGTGTTATTTTATTTGTAAAGGAAAAGATTGTTAATGTTCAGTTGTTTGAATTTTTTTTCTTTTGGCAATAGAAATATGTTGTAAAGCCAGTACTGAGAGCAGTTTTGCTTATCCTACAATGCTTAGTATATAATGAAAAAAAATTAAACACAGAAGAGAAGAAATTGTTGAATGTAGGTTTGAAAGCTCTCAAGTTTTAATCAAAAATATCTTAATTTGTGTTCTGAATTCATGACAGAATTTTCATTTTTGGGTGAACTGTCCCTTTAAGAAATATATATATATATATTAGTGGCTAATTAACTGAGAATAACAGTATGATTCTGAAACGACTGAATTATTATTATATGTTTTTCTCCAGCTCTCTTTATTGCTCTCTATTTTGTCTTCTCATGCTTTCATTTGTAGCACTGTGTGAAAACCTCTCCAAGATTTAACTATTTTTTTGGAGTAAGATGAAAGCATAACGATACATCCATTGTGTATGTGTGATATTTTTAAACTCCTCTCTTGTCTACTCTATCTGGTAGCCTGCGGCTGTTCTCGTTGGCGCGCTTTGATGATGAAATCAATCCTCCCACTCAGCCAGCGGACAGCAAGAAAGTCCAAAGCATCCCAACATCCCTTGAATGTCACAACAGCCTTATTAGAGGGAACACATCTGTAGGCATTCTTTAAACACATCCACATTTTCCATATTGTGTCACATGGATTTTGTGTCATAGGGTCAAGACACAAAATCCATATGACACAATATGGAAAATGTTATTGGGTTCATTAGAGACATTTGTACAAAAGAAGATCTGTTATTTCTAAATACATGGGATATGTGCTTTTTAAAAGACTTTATCATGTAATCACAGACACCTGTAATTGACCCATCCTGACCTGAGAAAAGCAACAGGTTATGTGACAGCACAGTTTATATATAGTTACATAGTTAAAACATTATATGTACCTGAACAATTAGAGGCAACATCTGGATGACAGATTCACTTTTGACAGGTAGTTTATCTGACTTGACAAGCTACAGTTTCAGAAATATTCAGAAGAAGAAATATCTTCTATAATACAGAAGTTGAATACTGCATGGTATCGTACATGTGTTCAGTACAGGTACAGTAACACCAAACTCCTCGTATGCCTGTCTTTAACAACCATGAAGCGTTTTAGTTCTTCTGGCTCAGACAGAACGACTGAAATCTGCTGCTTTAATCTTGACAAATCCTTGTTCGTTTAATCTGTGTTTGGAGCGGCAGGATGCTGGGTAATCCTCTGCTGTGATAGTTGGCTGTACTGAGACGGTAATTTAGCTTGTGTCACTCACCACTTAAACATGTCAGCCAATTAGTCGAAGGTCAAAGGTCCTTTAGGCAATGTCAGCTCTAAATTAGGGATTATACGGTACAAACAGATATTTTTTTTCTGTGTAAATGTTAGGATATCACATAAAAAAACGCTGGATGGAAACACTAAGATGAGCATAAATTCTAAAATGTGCATAAAAAAAAGGAAATTGAATCAGATCTTTTTTTTCTAATAAGACATGCAAATAAATAATGCTGGAAACACATTTACTGACTAAATTCCTAATTGTGCTTTAAATGGCCTCAACAGATCATGTGATTGGAAAGCTAAACAAATCGTTGCAGCAATTTTTATTGATTTTTTATTTTATTATTTATTTATTTATTTATTTAATTTTATTGTATTATTATTATTTTTTATATACTTTGCGCGGGTTTTCCTGGAAGTGATTGTTTTATTCTTTTGAACACATGGGATGGAAACCTTTATTCTTTAGCTTTATTCGCAAAAGTTTTATGCATTATTCTATTATAGAAATTAGTACTTTTATTTACCAAGGATGCTTTAAATTGATCAAAAGTGATGATAAAAACATTTATAATGTTACAGAAGATTTCTGTTTTCAACATAATAATAATAAAGGTATTTCTTGAGCAGCAAATCATAATATTACAAATTTCTGAAGGATCATGTGACTGGAGTAATGATTCTAAAATTCCAGCTTTGAAGTCACAGGAATAAATTACATTTTAAAATATAATCAAATAGAAAACAGTTATTTTAAATAGTAAAAATATTTCAAAATATTCCTTTTTTTTGCTGTACTTTGGATCAAATAAATGCAGGCTTAGTGAGCAGAAAAGACTTCTTTAAAAAACATTAAAAATCGTACTGTTCAAAAACTTTTGACTGATGGCGTAATAATTCTGTACTGTTTGAAATATTTTAAATAAAGTAAAACACAGTACATATACATATAACATAGTAAACAAAATGTTAAATAATTCAGTCATGTTTTACTAAAGTGAATCCTCAGAATGGTATTCAGTCACTGTCATTTATATGCGCTTGTAGAACAATAAATAGTACTAACATAAAAATATACTACATTTCAGTATATAATGCATACTTAATATGGTCACTGATATATTGTGAATCCCTAAACTAAAAAAGTGCCCTTTAAAGGAACACTCCACTTTTTTTAAAAAATAGGTGTCCAACTCCCCTAGAGTTAAACAGTTGAGTTTTACCGTTTTCGAATCCATTCAGCCGATCTCCGGGTCTGGTGGTAGCACTTTTAGCATAGCTTAGCATAGATCATTGAATCTAATCATTAACATCTCACTCCAAAATGACCATATAATGACGATATTTTTCCTATTTAAAACTTGACTCTTCTGTAGTTGCATCGTGTACTAAGACTGACGGAAAATGAAAAGTTGCGATTTCTAGGCTGATATGACTAGGAACTATACTCTCATTTCGGCGTATTAATCAAGGAACCGAAATGAGAGTATAGTTCCTAGACACATCTAGCCACCTAGAAAATCGCAACTTTTCATATACACGATGTAACTACAGATGAGTCAAGTTTTAAATAGGAAAAATATTGTCATTATATATGGTCTTTTTTTGAGCGAGATGCTATCGGTCTAATCAGATTCAATGATCTATGCTAAGCTATGCTAAAAGTGCTACCACCAGACCCGGATATCGGCTGAATGGATTCGAAAACGGTAAAACTCAACTGTTTAACTCTAGGGGAGTTGAAAAATAAGCCTTTTTTCAAAAAAAGTGGAGTGTTCCTTTAACATGCTCCTTGGTGATTCATAAAACACAAGTCAATGCTATTGTCACAAAAGCATATCTAGGAACACAAAATTAATATCCATTGCTGCTGATGATATTTTGAGGTCTAATGAAGCTCAACGATCAGTCTGTGCAAGAAACTGAACTCCTGTAATCCATAGATTGTGTTGCCTTTTTTGACTCTCATAGTGTGTTTTATGAATCACCATGGACCATGGTTTCAGCTAAAAATCTTTTTTTACTATTCTGCTGAAGAAAAAAGAAGTCACCTACCTCTTGGATGGCCTGAGGGTGAGTAAATTAACAGAAAACTTTCATTTTTGGGTGAACTATGCCTATAATTGAGGACTGTTAAATGTTGAATAATCAATATTTTGATTTTAATGTGGATGCAATCTGCAAAGGCTATAACAGAAGGGTTTTAGTTGCCTGAAGCTGTCAAAGATTTCAAGTTGGACTGTAAACAGCCTATTAGTTGTAGAAGTTGAGGTTTTATTTTCAAGGGTTGCCTGAGCAACAGAAACTAAAGTCTTAGTGAAGATTGTGCTGTTGGCAGGATGTGTTGACAACATGTCGCTTCCCTGTGTGACAAGCTCTCATTTACTTGACTTAGCCAGTGCTGGATGAACTCAAAGTCCTTTACAAACATGATACAAACATGACACCGCAATAGACTGAACTGAAAAAAAATCATAACACAAGGATACATCTAGCACAGATCTAACCTCAGATCATTTCTGGGTAGGATGCTGACCATTCATCTTAGCCAGACCCCTGCTCGATGTAACTGTAAAATTTTGTGTTTCACAACAGTAAATCGATGTGACCCAACCGGGCGAGTCTTTTTCCTGTGGTGTTTCACCTGTTTGGGTTTTGCCACATGCGCAGCAGCTTTTGAGTTGTCTGCACCGCGGGAGATTCTCTCACAATGGCGGCGCGGCTTTCAAGAGCGGGAGCTGTCATGCTGGCCGTCTGTGTGAAAGTGGGAGGCCAGAAGGAGACGTTCTGTCTGAAAGCTCTGTAGCAGCAGGCCATCCTCTTACTTCACTGTCATGTCTGAGGAGAGACATGCCGCCGGCGCTGCAATTACCACCACAATCATATGTGCACGGCCGCTGAGGAGTGAGGTCAGTGGGGAAATTGCCACAAAGCGTTTCATTTTTGTTCATCAGATGACACTAATTCTCTTTTTATTTTCTGTGTCTCTGGTTGTTTCTCCCAAATTTAAGTGGCAGTGCTCAGAGGGCTTCTTGGAGTAAAATACAAATGCAGTGTGATTATGAAATCTGACAGCTGTCCCCAACCGAACATTCTGAAGAAGACCTCTTAAAGGGATACAGTAGTTCACCCAAAAATGAAAATTAAGTCTAAATGACTTTCTTCTTTTAGACTAATACAGTCCTGCTCTTCCAAGCTTTATTATGGCAGTGAATGGCTGTTGAGATTTTGAAGTCCAATAAAGTGTATCCATCTATCATAAAAAGTACTCCACATTACTTTAGAGGGTTAATGAAGGCCTTCTGAAGTGAATCAATGCGTTTGTGTGAGAAAAAATATCCGTATCATCATATCATACATCATATCATATAAATCATAATTTCTAGCTTCTGCTAACTGTTGTACACACGTTCACGAGAAAGTGGTGTTCCAGTGGATGACGTAGGACTTATATATGAAATATACATGGTTGATGAGCTTAAATTTGATTGGCTAAAGAGTATGATGGATCCATATATGAATTGAGACCACCTAAAGTCTCTAAATGCACACCCAAATTCAGTGCATTACTGATCAGTTTAAAACATTCATGTACATACTTGTGTATTTATATTTATAAATATTTATATTTATAAATAGTGTTTTGCATTTGTAAAACATTTTGTGAATGTCTTTTCATGCATGCAAATTCTTTTTTGTGTATGTGAATTTGGCTAAACATGTGTGCATTATATTTTGTGCAATTTTAATAATAATCTCTTTAGTATTCATGTTAATATTTTGAATTTTAGTTAGTTTTAGTAATTGTGTTATGTGATTTTTGTCACTTTTATTCATAGAATAAAATTCATAAAATATATTTTTTTTTACTTATCTTTAGTATCAATAGTATTTTTATTACAGTCTTAGTTTTAGTAATTTTAGCACTTCAACTTATTTTTATTTCAGTTACAGTAGTTGCCAAACCAATATATCTAATTTTTATTATTTTTTAATGTTTTTCAATATTTTATTCCAGTTCTGATATTTTATTTTATTTTATTTTATTTTATTTTATTTTATTTTATTCTATTTTATTTTATTGTGTTTTTAATTTCTAAAGCATATTTTGTGAATGTCATGTTTATGCATGTGGACATTATAATTTGTGCAATTTTAATAATATTCTCTTTAGTATTATCCGTGTAGTATTTGTTAATATTTTTAATTAGCTTTCATTTTTAGATTGTAAGTTTTCATTTTAATTTAGGTCAAGTTTTAGTAATTATGTAATTCAGTTAAATTCAAATTATGTGAATTGTCATTTTTATTTATTTTAAATATTATAAAATAAAAATAGAAAAATTCAATAGAAAACTTGCTATTTATCTTTAATGAATTTGCAGTCTTAGTTTTAGTAATGTCAGCACTTAAACTTAAGCTTATTTCAGTTAGTTGCCAAAGCAACATATCTAATGTTTATTTATGTTTTTCATCTTACATTTTATTTAAGTTCTAGTATTTATTTTATTTTATTTTATTTTATAGTGTTTTTCATTTGGTAAACATTTTGTGAATGTATTTTATGCATGTGTGCATTATATTTATTCTAATTTGTATTTTATTTTATTTGTTTTTAATATGTTAAGTTCTAATATTTCATTTTATTTTAATAATATTCTCTTTAGTATTATTCATGTAGTATTTATTAATATTTTGATTTCATTTGTAGCATTTAAGTTTTCCTTTTAATTTTAGTTCAAGTTTTAGTAATTGTGTTAAGTGATTTTTGTCATTCTTATTAGTTTTTTATATTAAATAGAAATTTTTTTTTGTCATTGTTATTTTCTTAGTGTCATTTTCTTATATTAAATAGAAAAATATATATATCTTTAAGGTATTTTTATTGCAGTCTTGGTTTTAGTAATTTTAGGACTTTAACTTCCACTTCCACTTATTTTTATTTCAGTTAGTTGCCAAAGCAACATATCATTTTTTTTAATTTATGGTTTTCATATAATATTTTATTTCAGTTCTAATATTTTATATTAATTTCTTTTTTCTTTTCTTTTCTTTTCTTTTCTTTTCTTTTCTTTTCTTTTCTTTTCTTCCTTTGTGTTAACAATAACACTGTCCATAACATGCGAGTGAGCAGATGATAAACACATGTATATTTTTTTTGTCTGTTCTGAGGTGTGGAATGTCGCTCATTAACGACTGAATCCCCTGATAAAGAGTCCTCAGGTTCTTTGCACTGTTTACATACCATCTAATTGTGCCAATTCATATCCCGCTCTGTCATTAATCTCTTTGATACAGCGCTGTTTTACAATAATGAGCTTTGTAAAACCTCACAGACGTGTGAAAGTATCTTTAATTAGTGCCTCCACAGCACCAGAGCATCAGGGACCGTGAGCGCCTGTACAAAATAACCATTTAGACCTTAATTGCTTAACAAGTGGCTATATCCTAGTTAATGCCAAAGCACTTCTTCTAATGAGGAAATAATAAAAAATGTTAAGTGTGTCCAGAAGAAAGTAAAGCCAATCCAGTTAGCGAAACGATCACTTCAATAAAAACATCTGATATTAGCGGATTTTACAGTATGTGGATGGTTAATTATTACCATAAAGTCATTGGACACTGACATTATTGTCACTATCCTCATTCTCTGTCTTTCTCTTTGTGATAAATTGGCTTTTGTATCAGATATCCCGCATTGCTGCCAGGCAGACGGTGTGGGACGGTGTACCGTACGCCCCGTAGAGGCTAATATTGGTCTCTCAAGGTCTCAGTGTGTGTGTGTGTCTCTCCGCAAAAGCATATATCATTACCTCTCCATTGTCATCTCCTACAGTAAGCCCACTGATCTCATCGTATTTCTGAATCAGATCATGCCAGTGTGCTGGAAACTTAGACTGAGCCCGGGAGGCACAGAGACGGGCACTGCCACCCTCCTCGAGAGTCCTCCAGAGAGACGACTGAGAAGGGACATTTTGTACAAGATACTTTATGTATCTTTTTTATGTATGGATGTCCTTTCTGCTCATCAAGGCTGTGCTTATTTGATTTAAAAATACTGAAAAAACAGTAATATTGTAAAATATTATTGCAATTTAAATAGAGTTTTTCTATGTTGATATACTTTAAAGTAGAATTTATTCCTGTGATGCAAAGCTGAATTTTCAGCATCATTACTCCAGTCCTCAGTGTCACATGATTCTTCAGAAATCATTCTAAGATGCTGATTTATTATTAATAATGGAAACAGTTGTGCTGCTTAATATTTTGGGAAGCTGTGATACTTTTTCAGGATTCTTTGATGAATAAAATGTTAAAAAGAACAGTGTTTATTTTAAATAGAAATCTTTTGTCACAATATACACTACCATTCAAAGTTTGGGGTCAGTACATTTTTTTCTTTCTTTTTTGAAAGAAATAATACTTTGATTCAGCAAGGATGTGTTAAATTGATAAAAAATGATAGTGAAGACTTAAATTGTTAGAAAAGATTCATATTTTGAATAAATGCTGTTCTGTTGAACTTTTATTCATCAAAGAATCCTAAAAAAGGTTTCACAGGTTGCAAAAAAATATTAATCAGCACAACTGTTTCCAACACTGATAATAAATCAGCATATTAGAATGATTTCTGAAGGACACTGAAGACTGGAATAATGGCTGATGAAAATTCAACTTTGCATCACAGAAATAAATTATATTTTAAAGAATATTAAAATGAAAACTGTTATTTTAAATTGCAATAATATTTCATAATATTGCTTTTTTGTGTAAATTTGATCAAATAAATGAAACTTTCTTTAAAAAGACTTCTTTAAAAAACGTTTGTGTGTGTGTGTATTCTTATATATATATATATATAGATATATATATATATACACTACCGTTCAAAAGTTTGGGGTCAGTAAGACTTGTAATAGTCTTTAAAATAGTCTCTTATGCTCATCAAGGCTACATTCATTTGATTAAAAATATAGAAAAAAAAACAGTAATATTGCAAAATGTTTTTACAATATAAAATAATGTTTTTTATTTTAACATACTTTAAAATAGAATTTATTCCTGTGATGAAAAGCTGAATTCTTATCAGCTGTTACTCCAGTCTTAAGTGTCACATGATCCTTCAGAAATCATTCTAATATGCGGATTTATTATTAGAATGATCAGTGTTGGATAATATCAACAGTTGTGCTGCCAAATATTTTTTGGAACCTGTAATTTTTTTTTTCAGGATTCTTTCATGAATAACAAGTTTAAAAAGTACAGTGTTTATTCAAAATATAAATATTTTATAACAATGTAAATTATTTATTATTAACTTTTAATAAACGTTTAATTATTAACTTAATACATCCTTGGTGAATAAAAGTATTAATTTCTTAAAAAAAAAAAAAAAAAAAAAGAAACAATAAAAATGTACTGACCCCAAACTTTGGAACGGTAGTGTATATATATATATAATATTTTTATGCATCCTTAATGAATACAATTTTTAAAATTTTTATTGTGAACTTAGAGACCCCTTTTAACTTTTAAATGTATATTTATTTAATTAATTATTTATTTATTGCATTTTTAATTTTTATTTTAAAATTTATTTTATTTTACATTTATTTTTATTTTATTTATTTACTATATTATTATTATTATTATTATTATTATTATTATTATTATTATTATGGATTACATGTTCTGCACATACATATTTGCATTTCTGCATCTTTCATCTTGAAACCAATATTAGAGGTGTAATATTTACATCCATATTTACTTACATTCAGTGTGTACGTTTTTACCAATATGTCGATTTCCTGAATATTAAAGCTGTGAAAAGCAAATCTGTGAGGAGTTTAATATTCCTTTCCATAGCAAATATTGATTTTTGTAGTGAATTTAAGATGTTGATTCATCATAAAATGCTATAATTTATATATATATATATATATATTGAAACAAATATAAGCTTATTAAAGTGAAAAAAATCACATAATAATCGATGCAGTAAAACAAAGATTTTCCTATTGCGAGATGACTGTTTGCCCACAAAACCAGTCATAAGGGCGAATAAATAAGCTTTCCATTGATGTATGGTTTCTTAGCATAGGACAAGTTTGGCCGAGATACAACTATTTGAAAATCTGGAATCTGAGGGTGCAAAAAAATCTAAATATTGAGAAAATCGCCTTTAAAGTTGTCCAAATGAAGTTGTTTAGCAATGCATATTACTAATCAAAAATTAAGTTTTGATATATTTACGGTAGGAAATTTACAAAATATCCTCATGGAACATGATCTTAATATCCTAATGATTTTTGGCATAAAAGAAAAATCAATATTTTTGACCAATACATTGTAATTTTGGCTATTGCTACAAATATACCCGTGCTACTTATGACCGGTTTTCTGGTCCAGGGTCACATTTATGTCTGAACATTACTTTTTTCCGGGATATGTGATTTTAACATTATCAGACAAGACCTGGAAGTTCGACAGTCTCGCAGGTCCTCCCGTGTCTTTGTGTCTTTGTTTTTGTGCTGTTGTTTACAGTCACTGTAAAGTCCTCCACATCTCCTTTCTCTCTGGTTCTCCATTAGGACTTTATGTGAGGCTCTCATTGATCCCCACACATCCTCTGAGCTCACAATGATGGGAGAGAGAGTCTGATGGCGAGAGTAGTGTAAAAAACGCTCTTAGGAGGCCCTTCAGTCTGGCAGTCGAGTGTGTATCAGTCTGCACTCGAGTAAACAAACACGTGGAGGTCTAGACTACCTCATCCCCCCTCACCACTGAAAAAGAGCCTGCTTTTTGTTCTTTTGTGGATATACTTCTCCTCTCCATCATTGTCTTTCTAATGACAGTCGTGCTATTTTTATCGCTCTCTGCATGGCACGTGCTGACTTCAGAGTTGGTTCTGCAACGACAAAGATTGGGCTGTGATATCGGGTAGAAAAGAGCCGGAGGCAAACGAATAGGTATGCAAAGACTAAAGCGATTGGGAAAGGTGAGGAAGATGAGAAAAAAGGCAATGAAAACGTAAACCTAACAACGTCGCCATGCATTGAGCGCTGACGTGCTATAAATCAATTCAAATGCACGCCGGTGCACATTGCATCCTTTTCCCCCACACATGCACAACTAACCCTGCAGTAAATCACACCATCCACTGCAGCTTCGCCAATTATAATGTGTGTTGCCTCGTGGGTTCGGTTTTGTGATATCAATAATTCATCAAGGAGAAGCATTTCAAAATGACTCAAATGGAAAAGCATGTGCTCTCGACATGTGCGTACTTGTGTGAGAGCTACGCTCCAAACACACAGGCTCACATAAACACACACGCGCTATCAAAAACTCATTTATGCGGGTGCATTTCTGTTTCGCGCTAAAAATTGTAGGACCACTTGTCTTTGTGTAATCTTGCGCCGTTTGTCTGTAATTGTGCGTGTGACGGACAGCGGAGGACGACCGAACACAAAGACATACAGCATGAAACGCACAAGACTTCGCTTAGACGAGCTGTTGTCAGTGGATTTCCTCTGAGACGTGGGATCAACTGGCATTTGCACTCTTTTTGTTCCATTGAATGATTTCTTGTTTTGTTTGGATAGAGATTTAAGTGCAGATTCATAACTCTCTCTCGAGGAAAAATGACTCTACCAACACTGATCTGTGTTAAATCATTACCGTAACATTTTTAACTTGATGGATTTCTTGTCTTTGTTAGCGTGACTTGTCAGTAATGTTTTTGTCACATTTTTTAAAATGTGCCATGTAAAACATGAGATTATAAGCAGTTCTGTATCCCACAATGCAATGTGCTTGAGCTGCAATTTTTAGCATCTCATTCTTGACTCATTATTTCAAGAGATTTCATCACTTGATATGTTTTTATTAGAACATAATAAAATACTCAAAACACAAAATGCTTATAGCTACACATATTTTTTTTAAATAATAGGGAATAAGGCAATAGCACATTTCACGGACAATGAAAATACAAAGTACTTTCCATAATTAAAAAGAAAGAAATAAAAACATGTAAAAGTGCATTTAAGTACATAAAATAAATAAGAAAAATAATTATAGTATAATAATAGTATAATATTATAGTATAAACAATTAATAAACAAATAATAAACAGTAAAATTTCTGCCAGTTGTTATTGTTACATTTTGTTACAAAACGTGAACTTTGTAAAGTGGATTATTTTAAGTAGGTAAATCAAATGGTCGAAAATTGTAAACAACCTGCAGGTTTGACTCTATTTTGACTTTATTAAGCATAATTTAATTTAATTTAATTTAATTTAATTTATGCTTTCTTTATAAATAATTAAATTAAATTACATAAGTCTTTCTACATGTAGTACACATATGTATACAAATGTACTATTATTTTACCAATTAAAAACTTGTTAACCATTTAACCGGATTTTTTGTAATTTTTACACAAAAAATGGTATATAAAGGTATTATAAAGTGTAAGATACACAAAAAACATAAATATTTTTATTTATTATATGATTTACAGTGGATATTCCCAGAAGTCCCTGCAAAAAAAAAAAAAAAAGATTATTGGAGTATGTTTTGCATTAAAACTACTAATTCTTTCTACTTAAATAGTTAAAAAAAATAACATTAAATGGTTAAAAAAAAAAAAAAAAACATGAGGATTATTAAAACATGAGGATTATTTCAGTATGTTTTAAATTTAAAAACAAAAAAAAAATTCTACTAATTCAGTCTTTCTACTTCAACATTTCATGTTTAATTAAATGTTACTTGCCATTTCTTAGAAATGGCTTGTCAATTTCACAAAGAATTACAGAGTGAAATTTGTTTCAAAGCCATTTTTCTGTGTGTGAGTGTGTGTATGTGTGTGTGTGCAAAACATAATATAACATATGTTTTTTCTAGATATAAACAACCAGTGTACTATTCTTTTACCCATTAAAAGCTTTTCTATGTAAACATGTTTTTTCTGATAACTACAGCCTAGGCCCTATTATTTATTATTAAAAATATTAATTAAAAATACCTGTGAAAAAACAGGTAATTTTTACACCAAAAAAATGGTAAGATTTATTTTTAGCATTTTTAGCCTATATTGTGATCAGTATGGACAGGCAGCGAAGTGGGAGAGAGATGGGGGCGGGATGGGGAAAGGTCCTCGAGTCGGGATTCGAACATGGGATGCCTGTAGCGCAACTGCCCACAAGGCTAAAGTTTTTAAAGCATTTTTTTTAGTGCATGATTTTCCATAGTTATAACAGTACATATTCCTCATAAATAGACTAATAGATCTAAAAATTAAAATAAAGTAAAATTTCTATGTTCTGCGAAGAGCCATCGCTTCTCTATTTGTCGGGTATTATTGCATCTGGTTTGTTCATTTTAATTAGCAGAAATCCTACAAAGCATGTAGTCTCTCAAAAACGGTGTCCTTTTTTTGTCACATCCATAACGCATGATTATTTACCTTTTTTAACATAGAAAACTTGTACATAGACTGATATTTTTCTGATGTTTAGACTCTATCAACAAGGCTTTATTAAAATATAAACAAATGGTTCTGTATATTGGTATATTGGTGTAAACATTCTCTAGGCATTTATTTCACATCTGTAACTCTGGATTTGCCCTACTATAAACTGTAAGATAGTTTAAAAAACAGTAAATACAAATAGTTTAACATTGTATTATATGTCATTTTACTTTACATTCTAATAAATTCATTTTTTTAAAGTTAAAACTAAATGATCATATAATTTACAGTGGACATTCCCAGAAGTCCCTGCACTTTTACATACAAAAAAATAAAATAAAATAAACTACGCAGTCTTTCTACTTCAATATTTTAATTAAATGTTACTTGCTATTTTTTAGAAATTGCTAGTCAATTTCACAAATAATTACAGAATTAAATGTTTCAAAGCCATTTTCAATGTATTTGTGTAAAACATAATGTAGCATAAGTCTTTCTACATATAAACTACCAATGTACTATTATTTTACCCATAAAAATCTCCTTTTCAACACAATTACTCCAAACAAGGGTGAAATAACCCTACCAAAGAAAAATGACTTTAATGTTAGTGTGTCTGCTCAGGAATGGTTTTAATACCGCAGTGTGTACAAGACATTTGATCACAGGTTACAGTAAGTAATGGGCTGATGTGGTACTGGGAGGCGCTGGTGTCCCATTCTGACTGAACTAATAATTCACACTGGCTAACTACTGTGCTGCAGGCTTTATGGGATACTAAATCTACGTCTGTACCTCTGACCCCCTTTTGTTCCTGCTTGACCATAAAATGGACACATATGATTAGAGTATTACAAACCGGTGTACTCGTACTCTCATTTTTTCTTTGCTAGTATAGCTTGCCATTGCAAAAGGAAGTATAGAATGTATAGAAATATAGAAGGAAAATGTGATACTATAAAGATTCTAAAGGTTGGAATGATCTGAATATAAAGGAAAAGTTTATTTTAATGGAAAAATCTCCTGTAGAGTTTGGAAAATCAGATAAAAAAAGGATTGGTTGAAAGCCAGAACACTGGCAATCTAGATCTTCACATACAACAGACTGATTTTGTTACCTTTGTGTCTTTTATGCGTGTCTATGAATGCTTTGTTATGGTAAAACTCGTTTATCATGCCAGTAAAGCTACTTTGAACACTGAATATTGAAAACGAAAGAGATGTAATTGATTTCTGTGCAACCAAACACCTGGCAATGTCTTACCTACAGTCTGTGTGTGTGTGTTTCCTCTGATGTTCACCTCACAGACTCTGATGTTATCTTTGTGTCTGGGATTGGTACATCAGCTTTCTTTATATCAAAGTGATAGTCTCAGAGTCTCAGAGTGCAAGAAAAAGATAAAGGGGTGAAAAAAACAGCACCCTTTAATTTTTAATAACGGCATCGTTCGGCGAATTGATGGAAGCTGGTGTTGTTATATAGCGTCTGTGCGCGTGTGCCGGGCTAAACAAAGGGTCTGTGGAACATCTGGACTGTGGTGATAGCCTCACTCACACGTGTTTCAAGCTGAATTAATCAAGTACAGGTTGTCCGTGTGTGTCTGTGAGATAGAGGGACAGAGACTGTTCGAATATTGCTGCGCAGAAGATTGAGAAATGCAACATGTATTTCCTCTAATAAGCAGCCAACTCAGAGAGAGAGAGAGAGAGAGAGAGAGAGGAGAGAAATGAGAGGGAGGAGAGGAGAGAGGAGCGAAGATTAGCAGGTACATCAATGTCTCATATGTCAATATTAACACTCGTGTGACCAGAAGAGAGATGAGAATGAAGCCATCAGTCATGAAGACCAGCTTTGCTAGAGCCATATGCACAGACAGTATGTGTACTTTGTGCACTTAGCATTTTCTGTTAAGGAATATGGATGACCTATCCTGCAATGCAGTGTACTTGACTTGACTATTCATTGTGAGCTGTGTCTTATTCTTGACTAATTTTGATCAGAATTGATGAAAACGTTTGTGTGATATTTGTAGTATTTTACATAATATACATTCTGCTTATACACTCCCAGTCAAAAGTTTTTGAACAGTAAGATTTTTAATGTTTTTTAAAGAAGTCTCTTCTGCTCACCAAGCCTGCATTTATTTGATTCAAAGTACAGCAAAAACTGTAAAATTCTGAAATATTTTTACTATTAAAAATAACTGCTTTTTATTTAAAATAGTGCTGTCAAACGATTAATCACGATTAATCGCATTCAAAATAAAAGTTTTTGTTTACATAATATTTGTGTGTATACTGTCCATATTTATTATGTATATATAAATATACACACATGCAGGATATATTTTGAAAATATTTCCATGTATTTCTCTGTATATATTTATATTTGTATAATTGATATTATATATATAAATATTTTTAATATATAAACATAACATTTTTCTTAAACATATACATGCATATG
Organism: Cirrhinus mrigala; assembly: GCA_036247105.1. Lineage (NCBI taxonomy): Eukaryota > Metazoa > Chordata > Actinopteri > Cypriniformes > Cyprinidae > Cirrhinus > Cirrhinus mrigala. Next base: position 13,367,538 of record CM070011.1, read on the forward strand.
TGTATATTTATATATACATAATAAATATACACGGTACACACATATATATTATGTAAACAAAAACTTTTAGTTTGACAGCACTAATTTAAATAGATGTTAAAATGTAAATTATTCCTGTAATCAAAGCAAAAATTTTAAGTATCATTACTCCAGTCTTCAGTGTCAAATGATCCTTCAGAAATCATTCTAATATGCTGATTTGCTTTTCAAGAAACATTTATTATTATTATTATTGTTATTATTATTATTATTATTATTATTAATATTTAAAACAATTGAGTACATTTTTTTTTCAGGATTCTTTGATGAATAGAAAGATCCAAAGATCAGCATTTATCAAAAATAAAAAGCTTTTGTAACATTATATACTATATAATTCAAAAGCTTTTTAAAGTAATTAATGAATTAAAAAATTATTTTTTTTGATAAATGAATTCAATACATTTAGCATGGATGCTTTAAATTGATCAAAAGATGATAAAGACATTTATAATGTTACAAAAGATTTCTATTTCAGATAAATGCTGTTCTTCTGAACTTTCTATTCATCAAAGAAACCTGAAAAGTTGCTACTCAACTGTTTTAAATATTGATAATAATAATAATGATACATGTATTTGAGCAGCAAATCAGAATATTAAAATGATTTCTGAAGGATCATGTGACTGGAGTAATGATGCTAAAAATTCCACTTCGGGAAATCACTGGAAAAAATTACATTTTAAAATATATTCAAATAGAAAACAGTTATTTTACAAAGTAAAAATACACATAAAAAATGGATGTATTTGATGTACTTTAGATCAAATAAACCCTTTTTTTTAAGTGTAAACATATTTTTAAATAGACATAATAAAAAGAAAGTGAAAATGTACAAAAATGTAATAATTTAAGATCAAAAATTAATATGGAAAACTATAATTAACTAACAAACAAGCGAAAACTAATTAATAAATAAATAAAAACAGATTTTTTATTTATTTATTTATTTTTTTTACACAATCACTAGAACCTATTTCTTAATATTTAAGTGACTTTTTCAAAACTCTTCACGCAGTGAGCACAACAGCAGGCTGTGTGGGCTAAACTGTGGATAATTTTCCATTGTTTAGGCACACAATGGATTCACAGACTACATCTTTTAGATTACACAAATTCTTTTCTCACTCACACAAAACCACCACCAAAACTCAGTGTACCTACAGGCCAATTTGCACATTTATATAAGTTTTTCAAAACGGTTAAACTTAAGTTCAAAACCTAACAATACGTAACTGAGTAAGACAGCAATTTCCTTCATTTCCACAGTAATGCCATATTGAAATATGTATTAAATCTAGTAAAATAAAATGCTGTCGAAACTATTAGATGTAGCTGAACACCTACACAGGTGTTAGTCTTTCAGTTTCCGTGCCAGTTATACAAAAGGGGAAGCTTAAGAAGAATAATATACTGTTCTGTGATTTAAACATGGACCATGTAACACAGTACTGTAGTGAATTCTACACAGTAGAAAGCTGTCAGTGTGGTTTTGTGAAGACATTTTTACAAAAGAAAACATTGTATGATGCTATCTGTTGTTAGTGTTTTTAGTGAGTGATAAAGTGTGTTTGTTTTTTGATAATCTTTGCTAGCGTTATGGAAGAATGACTTGATTTGAGACACGTATGAAGTGATTTGGTAGTTTTAATGCATTTGTAAATGTGAAATTTACTGCTGTGCCAGGTTGAACATTGCTTATTATTATGTATATGTTGTGAATGTGCGTCAAAGACTGACACCAAAGAGAAGAAATTGTTGAATAAAGTCGTTATTTTTGTTTTGTTTACACACAGAAAGTATTCTCGTAGCATCATAAAATTAAGGTTGAACCATGTCACGTGGACTATTTTAACAATGTCCTTACTACCTTTCTGGGCCTTGAACATGTCAGTTGTGTTGCTGTCTACCCAGGGTCAGAAAGAAAAAAAATCTTAATTTGTGTTCCTCGTGTATCTCTTTAAATGCGACGTTGTGTTAAACATGTCTGAACTTGGCGGTCTTACCGAAGAACCAAGAAAAAATGCAACTGCCGTAGATATTGCTTTCATCTCATTCGTCACACTGGAACGGTTGAATGCTTCAAAGTGTGGTGTACAGTATCTGATAGTACACTGCACGTTCGCAGTAGGCCGTCTGCATATTTCATGCATATAAAGAGTTAGCATACTGTAGGCAGTATAAATACTGTAACAATGTAGTAGTTGCAAGCCATTCTGATTTCCTTGGCACAAGACTGCAGGAGAACAGTCTTGTGTGCTTGTGTGCTGTGGAATAATGGATAATGAGTTAAAATAAAACTACCGTTAGTAAATGAACTCTACTTCAACACACACACACATTGTCATAAACATGCACATTCATTCCTGTTATATCAAGGTATTGAGTATTGATTTCACACATCCTGTAAGACAGACAGAGATGATTTAAAACAAACATTATGTAAAGTGTTGAGGCGAGACCGCTCATCGATTCTTGAGGAGGTCAAGGCAGAGGTTGCAAGCGTCATCTAGAATAGAGGCCCGCTCATATCCATCTCTCCACAGCGATGACATTAATGAATCATTTCATTTGATCAATTTAGAGGCTGAACGCTTTAATGCAGATGTTCTGTCATGTATGATGACAGGTATTATCAGCCATGGAAAGAAGAGCAGCCACACATGCAGTATTGATAGTACTGTAGGTGTGAAAAGCAAGTATGTGAAGGCAGCCAGCACAGTAGAACTTGATTTAGTATACAGAGGGACATTTAATTTTTTTAAAGGTTGTTTTTCGTAACTCAAGGAGACATAAAACGATAGTTCTACCAACACAAAATATGGTATTTTAGATCTCAGTGTTTTTGCTTTTAGTTTTTTATGTGTGTGTGTGCATTGTGCTTTGAGGGTTTTGTTTTGTTTTTTCCATGAGCTCCAATGTTTTTTGGACCGCTGATTTTCAAAATATTATCTTTTGGCTTCAACAAAAGAAAATTGAATTGCGTATCATTGCGTAAAATGTTCTCAGGTGTTGGGCTAAAATTCTTTAGGATAAATTAAAAAAGACACAAATGAGACAGTTGTTAAGATATAATAGAAATATAGAGCTAGAAAATTAAAGTGAACATCACAGCTCAGATAATTTGATCCTGGAGGAGTTTCGTTTTATTGGCAAATCTGATCACAGTTTGATACATTGAGATCTCTTTTGTCAAAACAGAAACATTTTTTGAAGCAAAATCAGTTGATCTAGAAAGATACCCATGTAGGATCACTATAGGGAGAAGATTGAGAGAAATACAAATGTGTCCTCCATTTAACCTCATTAGAGAACTATTATAATTTTTATTTTCTTTTGTTTTCTTAACCTCCTGAGACCCTGCATCCTCATATGAGGACATTGTATTTTAGTGAATTTCTCTAAGACTGTACATGCCACAGTTTTAAGTCTGGATGTCCTGTACAGAGCACATTCAGGGCTTTTCAGAGATACTAAATGCTTCACCATGACCACTCCCTCTCCTTGGTCTTCAAAAATGTCTAATGTTAATTTAGTGACACTTTTCTGGAAATGTTATAATATTTTTTTAATTGTCATTAAATCTGACTAATTTTTAAACTGTGTGTCATAAATCAACATCTCAGGAAAATGTTATGGGGTTTCAAATCAAAATATGACTCTCTGTTACGAAAACGGGACATTTATTTCATACATGTCCTCATATAAGGACACCGGGAATAAAACCATGTTTATTACGCATTTTGGGAGACACAACAAACGAAATCGAAAGAAATTATATTTCAATATTCCTATGAAATATTATATTATTATGAAAATCTTGCCAATTATTACTCCCATTATTACACTTCTTTTTTCATTACGTTGCCCCAAAAACACATTAATATGAAAATTTGATTTAGTTTATATATACATTATATTTAATGAGAAACCCCATAAAGAATGCATAAAGAAAAATGGTGTATAAAATTCTGTAAAAAATGTATTGGTGATTTAAAAAAAATCAATAGTTTTTTTTGCTTATGCATGTTCATTAATGTCTTTTTATTTTAATTTTTTTAATTGAGTCCCGATATCCTCTACCAAGGACATAGCATAATATGAAATATCGTTTCATTAATTAATTTTTTTTTTTTTTTTTACATTTTTTTTAATGCTCTAAACAATGTAATGAAATGAAAAAATACAAATTTTTAAAAAAAAAAATTCCCCAGGTCTCAGAAGGTTAAAGGGAAAGTCCACCTAAAAATGAAAATTACCCCATAATTTACTCGCCCTCAAGGCATCCTAAGTGTATGTGACTTTCTTCTTTCAGGCGAATACAGTCAGAGTTATATGATAAAATATCCTGGCTATTCCAGGCTTTATAATAGCAGTGAATGGCTGTTGATTTTTTTGAAGTCTAATAAAGTGAATCCATAAAGATGTAGGTGTAGCTTAAGCTCTGGTGAGAATATGCTAGTCTCGTGAGAACTAAGTTTTGTTTGCAGCAGAGGAAAACCGCTTTCCACTTGGCTTATTTCGAAATCCTCCAACATTTTTCTTTACAAATCCTTGTTTTGTACTTCTAATTTGTGTCCAGTGTTTTGTTCTGGTCTGTCCTCTGCATTTCTGTGTTCACCTACATCCTACGTCATCCACTGGAACGGCACTCTCACATTTACGTCAGTTAGCGGAAACTAGATATTACTACGTTTTAAATATGGATATTTTTGTTACACAAATGCATCGAATCACTTCAGAAGGCCTTTATTAACTCTCAGGAGCTGTGTGGAGTACTTTTTATGATGGATGGATACACTTTATTGGTCTTCAAAATATCAACACCCATTTACTGTCATTATAAAGCTTGGAAAGGCCAGGAGATTGTATTCATCTGAAAGAAGAAAGTCATATACACCTAGGGTGGCTTGAGGGTGAGTAAATCATTGGGTAATTTTCATTTTTGGGTGAACTATCCCTTTAAAACTATTTCTGACTTTTGTATACAGCTTTTTTTTGTGTATGAGAATAGTGTGCTTATTTCAGTTTTATTGTGTATGATTGTTTTCCCTCAAAGATGATAAACGACAGTACATCCATATAGTAATGAGACAGAATTACCTCCCCTCCCATGGTCATGAACTTGGCAGCCATCCAGATGAAGAGAGTGCGTAATTAAGAAGAATAAACGGATGGATAGAGCTTCATTGATCCACCGGAGAAAAAGAGTGATAGCATAAGAAGATGAAGAAGAGAGATGTTTAACTCTTTTTCTACAGGGCGTGAATTGCTTTAGGTGATTAAAGCATCCAAGCAAAAATTTTGCCAATGTAATTTAATTGACTCTCAAAACGGTGGACATCCTGAAGTCCTGCCCTTGAGACGTGAAGATTGACTGCCATTAGCTTGCTGTTAACCCCCCTCAAGTAAATGGAGATCCTCATCAGTGCACTTACGGATGTATCCAAATGTTCTTCAGAGCTTCTGCAGAGGTTCAATCAGTCAGGGAAGCTGCAGCGATCAGACGTAATTGGGACGACTGGCCACATTGCTCAGAGTGCCATTATGTTAATGAAGACCTTGTTAGAGCTGACAAGGGCTATGATGGATGAGTAGCAATGAGGAACATTGATCACTGAACATCTTGTTGTCCAACACAGACCTTTCTGAGACACTCTATATTAAAAACCAATTATCTCCTTCCCAAATCAATATTATTGTAAGGAAAGATTTTCTCACAGAGCTAGAATATGTGTAAATTGGTGCTAAAGTCAATATAAGTTGTCATTTGCATCCCATTTTGCTTGCCTAATGTGACTTATTTTTGAGTGAAACAGGATATTCAACATTATTGACTTCCATTAAGAGCCCTGAGGAACATCAGTAGGTTAGGAAAGTAATTTCAGTGGAAGAAAAAGTGTTGATTTATAGATGTTTAAATGTTAAGAGATTTTTTTTTTTTTTCATCCAGGAATTTAACATTAAACAAAGCTTTTACAATTTTACATGAAGTAAGTAAATAGAAGTCATTTTAACTTCATGTTTGCATTAACATTAATTCAGAAATGAAAGATTCTGTCATAATTAATGCAAGTGTCATATACAGTTGAAGTCAAAAGTTTACATACACCTTGCAGAATCTGCAAAATTAATTATTTACCAAAATAAGAGGGATCATACAAAATGCATGTAATTTTTTATTTAGTAATTACCTGAATAAGACATTTCACATAAAAGATGTGTACATATAGTCCACAAGAGAAAATAATTGTTGATTTTTATTATTTTTTATTTATTTATTTATTTTTTTGGTGATAGTTGTTCCCTTATTTGTCCTGAGCAGTTAAACTGTCCGCTGTTCTTCAGAAAAATCCTTCAGGTCCCACAAATTCTTTGGTTTTTCAGCATTTTTGTGTATTTGAACTCTTTCCAACAATGACTGTATGATTTTGAGAGCCATCTTTTCACATTGAGGACAACTGTGGGACTCTTAACGTTGGTCTCAGAAGACAAAATAAGTTAAATTTAGCATCAGTGAGCGTTTGAACCTTCTGTAATAGTTGCATTGACTTCAACTGTAGTTTCAGAAGACTTGGAATTTAAACCTCACGTGTCATATGGGATGCTTTTCAGCTGCTTGGATTATGACTTATTATTTTAAAGCCCCATTTACTTCTGTTATATGGAAAAGCACAGCTGGGACATTCTGTGAAATATCTCCTTTTGTATTTGACAGATGAAGAAATTCATACAGTGGACTACAGTATCTCTAAATGTATAAAATCCCACACCAGTTTAATTCCATAAAACTTAATGAATCATAAAGAGCAGTAACACCAGCTGCCCTCTCCAAAAATCTGCCCCCTAGCAAGTTCTGATATGCAATTAATTAAGCCAATTAAACAGCTGGTTTCTCCATAGCTGTGCTCCTCTCCATCAAGCTTCTCAGTCTGGGTTCGTGTCCTAATCTCAGACACAGCTCATAACTCATCGGCATAGGAATTTCCAAAGTGCTTTCTGTCAGATTGTGTGACATTTTCAAACTGCTGCTTCAATCACTGCAACACAAATCATGTAAAGTCAAGTTTTCCATACTGAGTGCTGTACATGAACTGATGATGTTTAGAAGTTAATGACCTTATCCTGTACAGACATGCTATGTACAGTAATTAGTGGTACTTGCTAATGCTATATAGCACATACTCAAGAGTTAATTATTTAAACATCAAATCTATCAAATTTTTGAAAGATATTTATTGTAGTTTGTTGAAAGCACTTAGTAGCAAGTAAACTAGATGTCTACAAGCAGAATGTTCTGCTTTACTGTTTTTTTTTTAAGTAATGTCAGTGAAATAATCAGCACTTTTTTGTGTGAATATCAGGGTAATTTTAACTCATTTTGTCTTCTGGGAAACATGTAAGTGTCTTCTGTAGCTTATGAAGGGCAGTACTACATTTTAAAAATGTGATATTTAGGCAGAATAAGAAAAATGCACACATCTTCATTCTGTTCAAAAGTTTTCACCCCCCAGCTCTTAATATGTCGTTTTTCCTTCTGGAGCATCAGTGAACATTTGAACCTTCTGTAATAGTTGCATATGAGTCCCTCAGTTGTCTTCAGTGTCAAAAGATGGACCTCAAAATCATACGGTCAATGTTGGAAAGGGTTCAAATACACAAAAATGCTGAAAGACCTGACAGATTTTACTAAAGAACAGCGAGCAGTTAAACTGTTCAGGACAAAAAAAAAAAAAAAAAAAACACAACTGTGGATCATTCAGGTAACAACACAGTATTAAGAATCAAGTGTATGTAAACTTTTGAACAGGGTCATTTTTTATAAATTCAACTATTGTTTTCTCTTGTGGACTATATGTAAATGTCTTTTGTGCGAAAGGTCAGTACTTTCCGTAGATTTCTGAAGAATCATATAACACATGAGTAATGATGCTGAAAATTCTGATACCATCACAGGAATACATTACATTTTAAAACTCCTGTTTAAGTGTATGGTTCTTGGTCAGAATTGAGTATATTGTGGACCAGACTTTTATAGATTCTATAGTCAAAATCTGGCTATGTAAAACTGAAAGAGTTCTGCATGGGCAAGTACAATTGTAAAATTGTAAAACTGTAGTATATAGTATACTCTCTCTCTGCAGTTGGCCCGTTGACTTTATGAAAGCTTTTTGAGTGCTGTTGCTGCGTTTATTGTTGGCATCTGTCAACAAGAGAGTCCTGCAGCTGAAGAAATGAAGCCCCATGATATATCTGTGGGGGAGCAGCCCATCGAGAGTTCACACAGTTCATCCTCTTTAAAGAGAGAGGGACTGCTTCCTGCATTCATCTTTGATGAGGAGATGAGGAAGCTGGAGTTTGATATTTTCTGTTCTTTTTCTTTCTGGGGCGAATTAACAAAAGGATGTTTCAGCACTTTCACCTGCAGTCTAGGTAAAACCAGGAGGGGAGGTTCTTGTCCAGAAAGCATTTGACTGGCAAGTGTCGGATTTTGGGTCTGTTTAGCCAGAAGAACGAGAATTTTCGACAGCGCTACTGTCCTAGTAAAGTACGTCAGATTGTGATAGTCTGCTGTATCTGTTGCAGCTGAACACTCAGAAATGACCATTATCTGATTTGCATAATACCTTAACTGAAACAGAAAAGGGAAAGTACAAATAAATGACACTATCAGCAGCCACATGCAGTCTGAATTGTCTTTCATTTATGTATTCTCTCTCTCTCTCTCTCTCTTTCTCTGGTGTCCCTTTCTTTGTCCTTTCAGATATGCAACATTAATTCCACAGCTGCTCCCCAATTTATGTTCACCGTCACAGTGTGTACACACACTTTCACTGACAGCGACGGGTGCGTGTTCATGTGCATATGGAGATGCGCTTGCTTTCTAGACCTCTTGCTCATTGTATGTGTAATATACAAACACATGTTCTTGTTGTTTAAGCATCTGTCTGTCTAGGGGTGAAAACATGTTTTGTGTCTCTGTGCACACTGACAGTCCAGATGTTCTTCCAGTGCTAAAGGTGATGAGCTGTCAGGAATCTCTCTTTCTTACCTGATCTTGTCATCAATATTGTTTCATGGGATCTTTTTCCCCCATATGTCATTCCTCTGTTAATTTGTCACAAAACATAAGCCGAGAAGTTCTGGCCCCACTATTATATTCTCAAGCCCCTGTTCATTTCTGACTCTCATATATCTGTGTTGGTTATAATGCTTGAAGGTATAGTTCACCCAAAAATGAAAATTACCCCATGATTTACTCACCCTCACGCCATCCTAGGTGTGACTTTGTCTATCAGACAAATACAATCTGAGGTATATTACAAAATATCCTGGCTCTTCCAAGCTTTATAATGGCAATGAATGGCTGTTGAGATATTGAAGCCAAATAAAGTGTATCCATCCATCATAAAAAGTGCCCCACACAGCTCCGGAGGGTTAATAATGGCATTCCTAAGTGAATCAATGCGTTTGTGTACGAAAATGATATTACTCTGCTGGCTGCAACTCTGCATCTGCACAAACTTAGCGCCGGTCACTTTCAGGCGCTGTGTAATATCATTGCGCCTGCTGCACCCATGGTACGGCAGCAAAGTTCCTTGATTATTACGCCGGAATGAGAGTATAGTTCCTAGCCATATCAGCCTAGAAAATCGGAACTTTTCATTTTCCGTCTGTCTTAGTGCACAATTCTTAAATTTCAAATAGGAATTTCCTATTTTTAAATAGGAAAAATATTGTCATTATATATGGTCTTTTTTGAGCAAGATGCTATCTGTATAATCAGACTCAATGATCTATGCTAAGCTTTGCTAAAAGTGCTACCGCCAGACCCGGAGATCGGCTGAATGGATTCGAAAATGGTAAAACTCAACTGTTTAACTCTAGAGGAGTTTGAAAAAAGTGAAGTGTTTCTTTAAAGCTACAAAAAAAAACATATAAAATGAAATATGATGGACAAAATATCAAAGAAAGTACAAAAAGATTCTACTAGAGCTTCAAAATCAAACTGAGCCAGTTTTGCAATTACTTCAATTTTTTAAATGTAATTTTTAGTGGATGTTCGAAATTAGATATTTTGTTCAATGCAATGGCATTCATGCATTTTTAAGTGTAACGCAAGTCCAAATATCTTGGGGGTCACTGTATATCATAGGGCTATCGTAATGTTCAACCCAATTCTACCAAGAGAATTACTGTCGCAGCCATGCCAAGTGCAAAATAGGGTAAGACATTGGGCGTTAAAAAATCACACAAATACCAGTAAATTTAATAAATTAACCCTTCGTAAATCAAAAAACTCCTACAAATGCATATGCAGTAAGGTCAGTGTCCACTCCTATCCATCACTAATTTTTCATTACATGTCTTAAGTAAATCCTGACAGTAGTTTTTAATGCCAAAAGTGGGTTTGAGCTGGCTTTTAGTAGATCTGGCCTAAGTTTGTTTATATATATAGATATGCTGTAGTGTGAAGTACATTACAAAACAGCTGTACAACACTAATGGTGTGTCTGTCTATGCTGGTCCAAAAAAAAAAAAGAAAAAAGAAAAAGTAAATGTTGTGTCAAACATCATTAACCTCCATCTGCATAGACTTTGACATACACTTAGGGTGGTAATTTCATTTTAAGTGTATTTTTCAGTTGTTATTTCAGTGTGAATTGAAGTGTGAAGATTAATGTTTTTTTAATCAGCGGTGGCAGTTTTAACATGTTTATCTTCTAAAAGATTTTGTCATGGCTAATAGCAGTGTATGATTTTACTGATATTTTTTTGTAAAAAAACATTCAAGAGAAATCGTATTAATAAACACGATTGCATGGGAATCTAAACCAAGTATTGCACATAAATATGCTTTATTATTTTCCACTTTAGTGTCCCTGCTTGTATTGATACAGTTCCATTTAATATATGTGATCATCTAAATGATATTTATGCGCTTCTCATTAACCAGCTGTTGAATATTTATATCCACTTTCCATAATACCATTTGTGATTGGGGTAGAGGCGGTATATCATTGTGAAAGCTCTCTCTCTTTGGATTTCTCTGATGAAGTGTATGTGAAGGTCGTACTTCTGCGTTCAATGCTTAACTTAATGAAAACTGAGAAACAATCTGGCACGGGAGGTAAACAGCATCACATGCGACTGTGTGTGTGTGTGTGTGATAACTGAATTACCACTGGCACAGCTTTCTGGGATGTTGTACAGGCCTGCTGCTGAATTAAGATGAATGAGCCAGAAGCACCACATGGTAGCTCATATCAATGACATGCATGTTTCGGCAATTACTCTAATTGATATGGAATAGAAAAATTAATCTAAAATATTAAAAAAAGATGATAAGGATTAAACAAGGATTAAAAGACAGGAAGGAAGCTTTGGGGAACCATTTTTCCTGTCGTTTTCATGTGTATAAGAGTGTGGATAAATGCTTCTACTCAAAGAAAAGAAAAAGACGTGCTGGCACAATGATAAATGAGACTGTGTGGTAGAAACAGATTGGATGTCATCAGAAAATCTATATTCAAAACTCACATTCTAGGTAGTAGACAGCACTGGGTTAATGCAAATACATCTAGACTTGAAATTTTAAAACATTTTTTTAAAGTAAAGTTAAAGGATTAGTTAGTAATTTCCTGGTAGTTTACCCACCCCCATGTCATCCAGGATGTTCATGTCTTTCTTTCTTCAGTCAAAAAGAAATTAAGGTTTTTGAGGAAAACATTCCAGAATTTTTCTCCATATTCTGGACTTCAATTGCGACCAATGGGTTGAAGGTCCAGTTTCAGTGCAGCTTCAAAGGGCTCTACATGATCCCAGTCAATGAATAAGGATCTTATCTAGCAAAACGATCGTTCATCTTCTAAAAAAAAAAAATTAAATTTCTATGCTTTTTAACCACAAATGCTCCTCTTGCACTAGCCTGTCTTCATACATTACGTAAACGTGCACGCGTGGACTAGGCAGAAGTACTGACCCAGTATTTTTAAAGCGAATATGCAAAGAAAGTCAAACGCTCTTTACCAAAAAAGGTAAAACAACGATGTCAGAGAATTTCAAAGTTGGAAGAAAAAATGAGATGGAGTTTTTCACCCTACCCTATCTTTTTGAACTAAAGTACAATGATGAAAAACTAACCGTGCATGACTTTGCAATTGAATAAATATATTTTACACTTTAATTTAATTAAACCTTCGTGTTATGGTATAAAAATAAAATATTTATACCATAACAAAAAGTAATTTTCTTAAACAATAAATCCTGCACACACACTCAGCTTATGCTTGGAAGATGTTCAGTCCAGCAAGGACAAGCATGTTCAGGGAAAGAATTAATCCTTAACTTCCAATGAATGCAGATATCCTGGGGGAAAATAAAAGTTAATGAATCTGGTTTATTAATTCTAGAAAATATTGCCAAATAGGGCAGTCGTGAGCCAATATTTTCTTTCTTTCTTTCTTTCTTTCTTTCTACATTATTGATTTATCTTTTATAGTTGAAATCAAAATTATTTTGCTGCAGAGAACAAAATTTTGTGAAAATTTAACAAAGGCATCAGTACACTACTGGAGAAAGTTAATTAATACACATTTGAGTAATTCTGAGAATGTGAGTTGAGGAATAATGAATAAAAAAAATAAAAAAATCAAATTGATTCAAAATTATTCAATCCCCAAAAGTAAAATTCGGTGCAGAATATTTTATTACTTAAAACCATCAATAAATGCTGCTTGGAAGTGCTTAAAAGCTTCTGTCACCTCTCTACTGCAATCTTGGCCCATTCCTCGGCTGCAAAAGCTTTCAGATCACTAATAATCTTTGGTTTTCGCTTTGCCACTGCTTTCTTCAAATTCAACCAAATATTAAAAAAAAAATAATAATTAAATCTGGAGACTGAACAGACCACTTAAGTACATTCTATGACTGATACCTGAACCAAGCATAAGTAGATTTGGACGTATACTTTAAGATAGCTGTCCTGCAGTAAAGTCCACTGATTATTAACTTCAGCCTTTGTACCAATGGCATCACAATTTTTGCGAAAATGACCTGATACTTAAAAGAGTATATGATATCCTTAATATGGTCATTCCATTTCCTGCTACTGTAAAACAACCCCATAACAGGACTAGTCCACCTCCAAGTTTGACGATGGAGATGGTGTTCTGCTTATAAGCTTTGCCTTTTTTCGCACCAGACATACCAATGATCCATAGTTTTAGTCAGTCTTTTTGTTCTTCTTGGTCAAGAGCTGTTATTCGGCAAGATGCCTCAACATGAAAGCCGTGCTTGTCTAGTGTTCTTTTCACACACTCTGCATTGAAATATTTTTCCTCCTTTCGTCGGGTCATCTTGAAAGTCTTTGGCTGTACATTGCAGGTTTTTCTCAGTAGCTTCGATCAAAAATTTTATGATATTGTTCAACACCCTCAAACATTTTCTGGTACAGCACACTTTAAACTAAGGAATAAGGCTGCCTGCTGTGTCTCTAGGAACTTTTGATGTCTTGGAAATCTTCATATAGCCTTAGACTTTCTAATATAATAAAACTATTTCTTCTCTATAGCGTTTGTGAGAGCTCTGTTGACTTTGCCATATTTGCTACTCAACTTCAGCACATGCATGGGCTAAATGTATATGTGTAACAGCCCAAGCTAGTTCTGTTTTTTTTTTTTTTTTATTAGAGTTTCTAAAGGCTTAATTGTGTTCTAAGACAGTTTTGTTCCCTACCATAAAAATAAAGTGACTTAAAAACAGCAATGTTGAATAGGGGTTGAATAATTATGACATAGCTGTGTTATTAAAAAATCTTAAAACTCAAAATTAATATGCCACTTTTAATATGCCAGTAAACTGTCGTAGATGCAATTTTTTATAAAGTCCTGGACCTTCAGTGAATAATTTCGATTACAACTGTATTTATTTATTTGTTTATAACAGGTTATTATCAATTATTATCCAGTCATTTTTACCAGGGTGTATATAACGAGGGAATGACATTGAGAAGAAGAGTGCATTTTAAGTAACAAGTCAAGGAAAAATGTCAAGTAATAAGCCGTCCCTGCATAAAAGTTAAAGGTCAGAGTGGATAATGGAGGTTGTAATTATGTATTGACATACAAATATGAGTCTCTGCAGCAACCATCAGTGATGCTGTGTGTGTGGTCATGCTGCTTTGTCTAACGGTTTAATACCTCACTTGTCTTTGTGTCCTGGTTTTACCTCCATCAGCCACCCATCGTGACCTTTTGCGTGTTCACGCCCTCATGACCTCTGACTCCATGGCAACACGTTGGCGTTTACCAGCCAAGGTTAAGAGTATTTGCACATTCCCTCAAGAGCCTGAGATTCTCACACTAATAAATATTACATTTTGTTCACTGTAATAGTTTCAAATGAACCTTAATTTAACAACAGCAAAACTATATCAGCGACAACGGCTTCTTTCTTTAGTGCTCTTGTTTCATTGTTCCCAGAAACATTTTTGTCTGCTCTTTTTGACTCTTCTTGTGTGGACTGTTAAGACATGTTAATTTGCCCCGATGTCCTGTTTACTACTTTCTTCCTCCACCCGCATCTGCTGAACTCTCATTGTCTGCTCTATTCTTCCTCCACCCTTTGTTCTCATCCTGCATTTGACTGCCTTTAGAGAGCTGCCATCACTGTCTCTCTTTCTCTCCCTCCCGTTATTGTCGTCTGCTCTCCTATTTTATAAGAGTGCTAAAAATTTATTTATTCACCAGTTCTATATCAGATGAGTCTGCAAGGAGCATTGTAATTGGTGCTGAAGTAAACACACACGCAAGTTTCTATTTTACTGCGTCTCATTTACCAATGCAACCTCCCACGGGAGCCCTCAGTGCTTTGTTATAGTGAGGTGTAGATGCTTCGGCTCCAGTCAATGTTAATCATATAACTGTCAGCTCCTTACTGTGTCCCACTGTATTTTATATATCTCTCTGCGTCTTGTTGTTATTGATCTGTGCCCTTCTGAACTATTTTGAGATCAGGTTTGTGTCTTATGGGGATTTGACTTGTAATAAATTTGGAAGGTTGACATGTACTGGGGTGTGACATGCTTTACTCCACCTAAACTATTTTAAAAAGCATTTATTTATTAGATACGTGCTGTATTTCCTAACCTCTTTCTCTAATTAAAGGGCTTATTCACCCAAAAATGAAGTTTGTCATCATTTGCTTACCTTCATGTTGTTCTAAACCTGTGTGACTTTCTTTCAGGCCTTCCAATGAATTCATGTCACTTTAATTTATGTAGTGCTTTATTAATTAGATTGCTTCAAAGCAAGTAGCTTTAGAGTATAAATAGGAAAGAAACCATGTCAGTGTTGCTTTTAAAATAGAATTACAACTTTAATTTCTACTGTAAAGCAGCTCTCAAGTGTGTTCATGTTTTTACTCATATCTGACCTTGACAGACTGAACAGAAGAAATGAACTGGAGAACATTTCTACGTTTAAGAAAGCTTGCTTTGAAACCTCAAAACAAACTTCGTTTTGGGCTGATTTTATTTATCAGGGATCTATGGAAGCTCATTTCCGCCACTGAAAAAAAAATGAAAAAGGTAATTGTGACTTTTTATGTCACAGTTCTGACTTTCTCAGAATTCTGAGTTTATATCTCGAAATTGACTTTTTTCAGAATTGCATGATATAAACTCACAATTCTGACTTATTTTCTCAGAATTAAGAGTATATATCTCGCAATTCTGACTTTTTTCCCAGAATTGTGAGTTTATATCATGCAATTCTGAGAAAAATGAGAATTACGAAATCTGACTTTATTTTTCGCAATTACAAGTTTATATCTCACAATTTTAAGGGAAAAAGTCACAATTTTGAGATATAAACTTGTGAGGAAAAAAGTTTGAATTGTGAAATAAAAACATTTACGAGAGAAAAAGTCGCAATTTTGAGATAAACGCGCAATTCTGAGAACATATTCCATTTTTTCTTCTCAAAATTGGACTTATATCTCAATTTTGAGGAAAAAGTCAGAATTGTGAGATATAAACTTACAAATCAGACAAAAATCTGAATTGTAAAGCAAAAAAAATTATATTTCTCACAATTGCGAGTTTATATCTCACAATTTTGAGGAAAAAAGTCAGAATTGTGAGATGTAAACTCGCAATTCCAAGAAAAAAAAGTCAGAATTGTGAGAAACTTGCGTTTGTAAGGAAAAAAGTCACAATTTCGAGATAAACTCATAATTCTAAGAACATATCAGTCTCACAATTGTAAGAAAAAAAATCTGAATTAAGAGAAAAAAAGTCAGAATTGCGAGATATAACCTCGAAATTGTGAGGGAAAAAAAGAGAATTGTGAGCAAAAAAAAATCTGCCTTTATTTCTCACAATTGTGAGGAAAATGCCAGAATTGCAAGAAAAAAAGTCAGAATTGTTAGATGCAAACTCGAATTTGCAAGATTAAAAAAAAGTCACAATTTCGAGATAATCGTGCAATTCTGAGAACATATCAGTCTTTTTCCCCCCTCAAAATTGGAATTTATAAATCGTAATTGCAAGTTTGTTGTCTCATAATTCTAAGAAAAAGAGTCCGAATTGCGGGGGAAAATTTTTTTTCTCACAAGTGTGAGCTTATATCTAACAATTTTGAGGAAAAAGTCAGAATTCTGAGGAAAAAAGTCAGAATTGTGAGAAAAAAGTTAGAACTGTGAGATACAAACTTGCATTTGCAAAAAAGAAAAAATAAATAAATAAAAAGTCACAATTTTGAGATAAACTCACAATTATGAGAACATATCAGTCTTTTTTTCCCCCTCAAAATTGGACTTTGTAACTCCCAATTATATGTCTCACAATTCTGAGAAAAAAGTCAGAATTGCAAGGAAAAAAAGAATTGTGAGATACAAACTCCCAAAAAGGCAGAATTGCGAATTTTTATCACTCAGTTCTGAGAAAAATAGTCAGAATTGTGAGATAAAATGTCGCAATAACCTTTTTTTATTTTTTATTCAGTGGCGGAAACAGGCTTTTATATGGTCTTTATTCTGTGGTACATAGAAGATATTTTAGAATTTTATTTTACATAAAAGAAGAATTTTTTAGAATTATTTCAGAAAATTATTTTTTAAGAAATCTTTTTTATTTCTGAGATTCAAGTTTGGAATGACATGAAGGTGAGTAATTTTTCATTTTTGTGTGAACTAACTCTTTAAATAAGAGGCTACAAGGAACGTTTGTGCTTAGATGCCCTCGTCCCGAATGTATGGACTAATCACTTGCTTTTCAGGCTGTGCACATGTACTTCACAACAGCACTGATGGGAATTGAAGGACATATGTCCTTTTTAAGATCTAAGTGGCTATTATTTCCGTTTCCACATTAGATGGGATGGCCATCATAAAATACCTCTCTTAATTACGCTTATCAGATAACTTGATATAAAACCCAAGCTTGTGCTCGCATACTAAAGTTGCCCAACAGCATCTGTGGCATGTTGTGAATAACCACAAAGAAATCAGTTTATGAAAGCAAGCACATTTTTCAGTGACATTAATGGAAGTCAATGGGGCAAAACATTCTGGAAGGTTTAAAAGCACAAATGTGCTGCTTGTATTTTTGTTCATACTTGTGTTGAATTGATTATTTAGACTTTTATTTAATCAAGCACATTCCTTTGAGATGTTTATATTTCTTTAAAGGTGTATTATGTAATTTTTGGCTGTTAAAATACTCTCTCGTATCCCCGTAGGCCAACTGCAGGTGGATTCCCGAAAAGTGGTGCTTTACAATATAAGAATGAAATTCATAAAGAGGCGTAGGTAATGGTAATTTCTTACCAAGGCAGTATTCCTTAAAGAAATAGTTCACAGAAAAATAAAAATTCTGTCATTAATTATTCACCCTTGTGTCTTTACAAACCCGTAAGACCTTCGTTTATCTTTGAAGCTCAAATTAAGATATTTTTGATAAAATCCGAGAGCTTTCTGACCCTGCATAGACATAGCAGTTCGTAACTAACAGAATACTTTTCAAACCTGATCTCAACCTCCAAACCTGTATTTTTTTTCCCTCTTATATTCTTTATTCTTAGCGTCTTTCCTACTTTTTCTCCTCTACTGCTTCTTGTAAAGATTCTACCAGCTTTCCCACCATCATATTGTCCATTCAGAAATCCCATCACGAGGCAGTTTCCCAAAGAATCGTATTTACTCCAAATCTGGCTTGCACAAATTATACGCATTATTGGCCATCACACAATGATGGTCTGCTTAAAGCCTGCGCTAGACTGTTTCTTCTCCCTTCGGCTTTGGCACGAAGGCAGTTTGCGAGAGGCATCTTCTGTTTTGCATTGCAATAGCTACTAGCGGTATCCAGGCTGGATGAAGTCATGGGTCTGGCGACCCATCAAACACAGCCAAAATGTAGGGAGGACAGACTCAAGCCCTCCATAGCTAATTGTGTTTGAAGGAGAATGCAGAAGCCCGGCTATTCTCTGCTATTCAAATCCAAAGACTGAACTCACAAGCCATTCACTGCAGGGTAGAACGCTGTCTGAATGGAGGATTCAAAGACCAGGAGCGAGACGAAGAAAGAATGAAAGAAGGAGGGCCTTTTTTTCCCCCTCGTTCCCTTCTTAGAAGGGTGCTTTGCATTGCCAAACATTCGGCGAAAATACTTCCATTGAGTCTTTTGTTCTGTGACCCTGTACAAATTAGGGTTCCCACCACGGTTCTTTATGCAACATCAGCCTCAGCAACAGGGGATGTTTACAAACGTAGCAGTGTTGTTGTAAAAGTGTTAATAGACAATTATTTAGTTAAGTAATAGTCTCGGAATCACTTTGTGTTTTCACATATAACACACTCAGTCTGACAGTGTCAGAACAGAACACGTTACCGTTTAAAAAGTTTAGGGATGGTAAGATTTTTGGCTGCATTATTTGATCGGAAATACAGTAAAAACAGTAATACTGTGAAATAGTATTGCCATTTAAAATGACTGATTTCTATTTAAATATATTTTAATATGCAGTTTATTCCTGTGATGGCAAAGCATCATTACTCCAGTCTTCAGTGTCACATGATCCTTCAGATATCATTTTAATGTACTGATTTGCTATTCAGGCAACATTTTTATTATTATCAATGTTGAACACAGTTTTGCTGCTTAATATTTTAATAAAAAAAATTGTAGGATCCTTTGATGAATATAAAGTTCAAAAGAACAGCATTTTAAATAGAAACAATATAGTGTCTTTACATCACTTTTGATCAATTTAATGTCCTTTCTGAATAAAAGTATACGTATGTTTCTGGATTTTTCCCCCTTAATTTTATTTATTTTTATTTATTATTTTTTCAAGCACTAAAGCAGTTTTGTTTCTAAGAAATAGTAATAAAGTATTATGCCAGACTGCTTCATGTGGGCTTCCTTTTTTATATATTTTTATAGCAATGCTTGATATGAGGAAGCTTTTTTCTTTTTTTACATTAAGACAGTTGTATGACCCTGACAGGGCTTTAAGGCCTCGAAAATATCAAAATTAATTTTAGTTCAGAAATTAAATGCATGCTCTTCACAGAAGAGGCATATTCAAATCATTGTGTGTATGAATGTATTTTTTTAGTTTATTTTTGAATAAATTAATAGGCAAAATAAATGCCTGTCATGTATGAGATTTAAGTGCTACAGAATTTCCTCTTAATTATGATCTGTTCACACAAAGCTAATAAAGTAGTTGCTCACTTCCAGAACAAACATTTACAGATAATTTACTCACCCCCTTGTCATCCAAGATATTCATGTCTGTCTTTCATCAGCCGATAAGAAATTATGTTTCTTTAGGAAAACATTTCAGAAACATTTCTGAACGATTTCTAAACGATCCCACCTGAGGAAGAAGGGTCTTATCTAGTGAAACGATCAGTTATTTTTCAAACAAATTGACAATTTCTTTACTTTTTAACCTCAAACTCTGTGTAATCTGGGTCAATACAGTTTGGGTATGTCGAAAAAGTCCCGTCTTGTTTTCTTCTTCAACGTCAAAATCGTCCTACATCGCTGTTTTACCTTTTTTTTGTAAAGGGTGTTCGATCTTCTTTGCATGTTCACTTTGTAAACACTGGGTCATTACTTCTGCAGTGATGTAGGACGATTTTGATGTTGGGGAAGAAAACGAGATGGGAGTTTTTCAACATACCCTGTATTGAGTTCACGCAGACTTATACGTGGAGATAATTCCTGAAATTTTTTCCTCAAGAAACATAATTTCTTGATCGACTGAAGAAAGAAAGACGAAAATCTTGAATGACAAGGGGGTGAGTAAATTATCTGTAAATTTTTGTTCTGGAAGTGGACTTCTTCTTTAAATGGTTTCAGTAGCACACTGGAGTCAAATAAATTACATAATTCTGTGCTTTTCCTTTAAGCTGGAAAAGTGCTGACATAACATGTGACCCTGGACCACAAAACCATTCATAAGGGTCATTTTTTTTAAGATTGAGATTTATACATTATCTGAAAGCTGAATAAATAAGCTTTCCATTGATGTATGTGATGTTTGTGTGTATTGTTTAGGGCAATATTTGGCCGAGAAACAACTATTTGAAAATCTGGAATCTAATAAATATTGAGAAAATCACCTTTAAAATTGTCCAAATGAAGTTCTTAGCGTTGCGTATTATTAATCAAAAATTAAGTTTTGATATACTGTATATACAGTAGGAAATTTACAAAATATCTTCATGGAACTTGATCTTTACTTAACATCCTAATGATTTTTGGAATAAAAGAAAAATCGCTAATTTTGACAGTGTATTGTTGGCTATTGCAACAATATTTTTTTTGGTCCAGGGTCACATATTGCATCAACTTTAAATTAGGTTCCAATAAGTATAAAGAATTAGTAAATTATAGTTGGTAAATAAATTATGTATCAAGAATTAAGCTGTTGCAAAATGAATGATGGGATAGTTTGGTTGTTGAAAGTTTCTTTCTCAACACTGCTGCTTCACTGACCTTGATTTCATATTAGGATATGATCTGGGATATGTATGCTGTGATTATGTACCAGAATGGTTTTACTCTTCTACAAGTCCCTTCATGCATCTTTCACTCTCTCTCATCTCTGACTTCTTGACCTCTGGTGTCAGGATATAACAGCGTGGTGGTGTTCTTTATGTTCTGACTTTGCTTTTAAACACGTTTTTGCTCGACTAGAGTCTACTACCGCCATCCATCTCTGCCGCTCCCAGAATACAGCAATAAAGGAATAATTGTATTTCAGAGGTATTAAACAGCCAAAAGCCCCCATCATTGGTGGAGCTGTGAGTAACAAGGTGAAGAATGCAGCCACACATTTATCAGCTGTCAGGCAGGACACTGGATATGTAGCTGGGGATGCAGTGGATCTCGCGCTTCCGTATATCAGAGAGGTGGACAGAATAATGTAGGTGATTTAGTTCTTCATGGATTCCTTTGATTTTTTTTTTTTTTTTTTTTTCGGGTGAAATTTGCTGATACAGCCTCACATGAGAAACAATACTCTAGCAGCGTTTAGCTACGCACAAGCAAAACGGCACTCAGGGAACATTTTAACCTTGTTTTAGAGAATCTCTAAATCCTTGATTATGTTTAGTTGTCATCATGTGTTTGACAAACACAGTGAGTAAAATCAAATGACAGTATATCAGTTCAAGAATAAAGTAGTTTGTACAATTGTTTTGTACACCCCATTGAGTAATGCAATCAAACTTACATTATGTATTATCTGTACAATTTCCAGGAAAAAAAACAAAAAAAAAAACAGAAAAAAGTGCATGATACGGTGGTAAGAGTATGTTACCTTAGCAGGTCTTAGTTTTCTGGTTTTACATAGAAGTGGTGATAAAACACAATACCAAAATTGTTTAGCACACAAATGTTAATTAAAACGTGATTAAAATTATTATCAGTACTTTATTGTCCATATCAGTGGCCAGATTTGCCAATTTTCAGATGAATTTCCCCAAATAATGCTGTAGAGTTTGATTGGACACATGACCCTTAATGTCAACAGCGATCGGTATGGGGAACATTTTCTCCTTTAGTTTAAAAGTTGATTAGCCTATTTATTTTGCTGTTTTAACTATACACAGTGATATGGTTACTTGCATTTTATTATTTGTATTTTACTGAAGCTGACCACCATGTAAGCTAATAAACTCAGTGGTGAGATCTGTTCTTCTGCTTCAGGTTTAAATTGCTTTTTCATGCTACCACCATCTCAGCTATGCTTAAAATAGCCTTTAATTCTTAAAAAGAACAATTGAATACTGTCAGTATTTCACCAAATTTACAATGTTTTTTTTTTTTTGGTGAGGAAACATTTTTCATCAGGATTCTTTGAAGGAATTCATTATGTTAAAATTAACAGCATTTATTTGAAATAGGTTTTTTTGGTAACATTGTAAAAATATTTAGTCTCTTTTCATTTAGAGTGTCAAAAGTGAATATAAACAAGAAATTAATTTCTTATCCCAAGTTGGTCTATATACTGTATATTATGGCTTTTCTATAGTAGCAAGCTTGCTTGGTAGCTCACCTGGTACAGCATTGAACTTGGGTGCAAAGCAATCAGATACAATTCCTGTGAAACGAGAGTCACGAGAAAAGTAGAAGCAAGCTTTAAGGAGACATCAGATTCCCATTTCCCACAAGTTGAAACACTCAAAAAAAAAAAAAAAAAAAATGCTGGATTAAAAACAACCCAGGTTAAGTTATTTGGCAACCCAGTGCTGGGTAAATATTGGACAGAACACTTGCTGGGTTATTTTGACCCAGATGCTTGGGTTAAATGTTTTTACCCCACATGCTGGGTCATTTTATTTAAGTCAACTGTTGTTTAAAAATGATTATATTGCTGGTTTAAAATGGGCTGGAAATTAAAAATCACAAATAGAATTATAGAGGCTGAAAGTAGCTGATAGATGCCATGACTGACTCCATAACCTGCCCATAAACAAACTGTACTAAGATTCGAGAACATATTTTAACATCAAATCAAATTAAATTCAGCATTATAATGAATAAAAGCAGTTTGTTATGCAAGGCAAAAGGCGTTTCCATCATGCGAAGCAACCGCTGCTGACGCATTTAAAGGAAAAGTCCACTTCCAAAACAAAGATTCACATATAATGTACTCACCCCCTTGTCATCCAAGATGTTCATGTCTGTCTTCACTCATAAAGAAATTGTTTTTTGAGGAAAACATTTCAGTATTTTTCTCCAAATAATGGACTGCTATGGTGCCCCGATTTTGAACTACCAAAATGCAGTTTAAATGCGGCTTCAGTCGATCCCAAATGAAGGTGTAAACAATCCCAGCCGAGGAAGAAGAGACTTATCTAGTGAAACGATCGGTTATTTTCATTAAAAAAAAATACAATTTAAATACTTTTTAACCTCAAACGCTCGTCTTGTCTTGGTCTTCTTGAACTCTGTGTATTCTGGCTCAAGACAGTTAGGGTATGTCGAAGAACTCCAATCGTATTTTCTCCCACAACTTCAAAAATCATTTCAAAATGATCCTACATCGCTGCAGAAGTACCGACCCAGTCTATGCAAAGTGAACAAGATCAAACACCCTTAACAAAAAAGGTAAAACAACGATTTAAAGAGATTTTAAAGTTGAGGGAGAACATGAGATGGGAGTTTTTTCGACATACCTTAACTGTCATGAATCGGAAAAAAAAAACAGTCCAGGCAGAGCAAGACAAGATGAGCGTTTGACATGAAAAAGTATATACATTGTATTATGCTAGATAAGACCCTTCTTCCTCGGCTGGGATCGTTTACAACCGCATTTGGGATAGTTTGAAGCTGCATTTAAACTGCATTTTTGAAAGTTCAAAATCGGGGCACCATATCAGTCCATTATATGAAGAAAAATGCTAAAATGTTTTCCTCAAAAAATATTTTCTTTATGACTGAAGAAAGAAAGACATGAACATCTTGGATGACAAGGGGGTGAGTACATTATATGTGAACCTTTGTTTTGGAAGTAGACTTCTCCTTTAACGATAGCTGACTGACATCTCATCCTTCTATGTTGTGTTGCATAAAATAATATAAGTTACAGCACAGTAAGGACTTTATAAATTAAATAAAATGTATGCAGACCTTTATTACGGTGCTGAGAATCGCTCTGTCCTGCAGAGGACACAAAAACCCTGCGTTCTGACTAACTCAGCAGCTGGGTTGTTTCGTCGGAGACAGACTCAACCCAGCAGTTGGGTAGAAAAAATAACCCAGCAATAAAAATAACCCAGCAGCTTAGTTACAGAAAAACTACCCAGCACCTGGGTAAAAAAATACTCAAAATAGCCCAATAAAATGACCCAACAAACTGAACCCAGCATTTGCGTAAAAAAAAACAAAAACAAACAAAAAACAGCATTTTTAGAGTGTATGATTCTTTAGGGTCTTCATGAAATGTTTGCAACATACTTTGGTTAAAATGTGTAAAATACATTTACATCCAATTACAACTACACCTATTGCTTAAGAGACATTGTTGTCACTACAGCTGCTCAAAGCAGAGAAAATGGTGGAGAGCATACAGTTGGCTGAGGTGGAAATATGCTAATACGAGACAGTCTGTCAGCGGTTGTGGGCGGAGCCTGAGCAATATGACAACATACTGCTCAGAAAATCAAAATGGCTTGATAATTGAGACTGTTTAGGTTTTATGGGAATAAAAAAAGGAGTGAATGGATTTTTATCATTGTAGTGTGTTTGAGTCCACACACCGCTAAGACACATTTATATGCAAGCACCATGTAAAAGTGAATTTTGCATCCTGTGTCCACTTTCAATGACATGTTTCTTTAGCAAATGCATTTTCTCAAGTTTGCTGTTGTTAACACTGTCAGTCTGGTTTGTGGTATGTATATATTTACCTGCACAATGCTAGGGTTCGTACAGTCCGTTGCAAAACATCTCACCCTTCAGATCAAGTTTTGTCCCTTTCTCAGCCACTGTTGTTCAACAATTGCTCACACACCCAAATAAAACCTCATATTCATTTCAGATGGCATGCTTTTTCTTGTCCTCAGAACGGAAAGTCAAGACAAATGTATCAAATGGCGGATGTGAGTGCATTCGTCACTGTCATTAGCAGGCAGAGGCTCCTCTCAGCTGAAGACAGATAAATCGGCCTCTACCATTGTCCCGCTCTGATTGTACCATCAGATGTGTGTATGCTGAATGCATGTCTCGTTCATCCCCCAGATAAAAGCTCGGCTTTGTAAATGAGTGCCCACCACTTGAGACACAAGTATCTGATGTTGAAGTAATGACAATTTTCCAAAATGTATCCCCCCTCCCTTCCTTTCCATGCCTGTGGTTTTGACACCAAATTCGGTCAGGCAAATTGGAGATCCGGAGAGCCAGAGAGTTGGAGAGGTGCTAGCCTCTGATTGTGATCGGTAATCATTTCATACAGGAAAATGAGTCGCCTCATCAATCAAACATTGTTCGCCAAAGGTTACATCTCTCCCAGAACAGGCGTAAATTTTTGTCTAAGCGAGAGAATAAAAAAAAGTAATTATCCTATATCATCAGGCAAAGGAGATGTGCCATAATTACTTTTCTATTTCAAGATGATTGTCAGCTTCCTGTCCCGAAGGATTAAAAGTACTGAAGAATCGTTAAAGATGTCAGCGAAAAAATACCCCCATTTAATTTATAAACATCTTAGGACAAAGACAAAAGGGCAGAGCGAGATAAATAGAGCGAGAGAGACAACTGCAAGCCTCCATACATTTTATTGATGTGTTGAACATGGACACATCTGCCCAAGCTGTGTTAAAAGGCTTTGTTTTGATAGCAGACAGCGCATGAATTGAAATGGCGTGTCTGTACTTCATCAGTATTCAGCAGTGCATTTGAGTGCCATCACAACCAAATACTCCAAACCTCCGTTAGACTGCTAAACACATCAAGCCTCACTCTATTTAACTCCAAACACAATAAACCTCTGTCATACTACCCAACACATCAAGCGTAATTCACTCAGATGACTGAACACGCCAGACCTTGCTCTATCAGACTCCTAAATGCATGAAAATCTTTCTACCAAAATAAGCGAAATAAGGGCCATTCAACCAGTGTTAAAAAAGGATCAATAAGCATTACTGGTCAACACTCACAAGATTCTCATAAAAGGCTAAAATTTATGTGTTGGTTTGCTGAATTTTTAAGATATATGCTACAATGTTTAAAATACACCACTGGCTCACTGGGAAAACATGCCTTTGCTTACATTTTTGTAAATCTCACAACAAATTACAGATTACAGGAGAGTTATTTGAAAAATAATACATTTTGTCATTTGCATCACGTAACCAACTTTGGCTTTGGCTTGTATGGCTTTTTACTAGTAGTAAACTTGCTTGTTAGCTCACCTGGTAGACTTGTAGAAGCAAGCTTAAATGGCATGTTTCTTCACCAACTGTGTTTTTATCTCAAGTTTCTTTTGTTAACACTGCCAGTCAGGTTTAGGGTAAGGTTTATTTCAGGTGTTACTTTGTTTTAAGATGTGATAGAGCATTAACCTTTCAGGGCCGCTCATTTCATTTGACATTTCATTTCTGAATTGCTGCAATATATACAACAGCCAACATAATATAATGTCTTCACATTCACATTAATCTGTTTCAGGGAAAAATAAACACGGTTTTAGTAAGACTTTGAAACTGCCACAAAGTGTGCAAGAACCAATGTAATATTATTGTGCCACTGGTACATTTAGTTTAATGAGCCTGGGTTGTTATATTATTTTATCCACCTTATTTTTCAATGTAGAAGTTAGCTGTTTTCTGGTAATGTGTTAGACTTCTGGTTCATAAACTGCCATAGGGAAATAACAAGAATAACAAAGTGCAGTAAATGGTAAAACTGTTTGCACTACAAACCATTGTTTTCATAATTAAGATAACACATTAAAACAATACGGTAAAACACACCAGTTTGCAATATCATGCTGCAAAACGAGCTGTTTTGTACAGCAGGCCAGACCGCAAGCCAGACACATTAAATTTACAAATGGCCGTGCATGCTCTTATGGGAAAAATAAGGTGCATACAACAGTTATTTCGGTTCCTCAAATCTGATTGGCTGAGAAGAGTGCAATATTTCAGCAGTCCAACCATTTCACCATTTGTATCACTCCACTTGCAGTATTTCTCACATTGAGTGTCATGGTGGATGCCCAAATCCACTATAATTTTGTAAATAATACGGTTTTTGTGTCATGGAATGTAGTTTGGTAGGCACTAATGTATTTGTTTAGACTTCAGATATGCGGTTTGTTAATAAAGATAACATCTATTAAAAATTTTGCTTTGATGTTTTCGAGATGTGAGCTCCAGGGTGTCAGTGGCCGTTCAGCACTCATGAACCCGCCGAGAGCAGCCTTACCTCAGCCAGGGTCATCTGAAATTTTCAGCTGGTTCTGATGTCTCTATCAGGGTTACCAGGTTCACAACAAAACCACCCAATTGCTACTCAAAACAAGCCCAATCTCGTTTCGAGGGGGGTTCCCCAGTAAAAATCGCGTTCCGGGGGGTAAAATACACATTGTTGGGCGGGGTTCCTCTGGTAAAATTTGCATTTCAGGGGCTAAATATCATGTGATTGGGGGCACTTCAACCCACGAGCATGAAAAACAACCCACGGCAACAGTGTTAGAGTAGCCCAATTTGCAACACTGGTCTCTATAGTGGTTAAACATGAGATATTTGTTTTGGGTAAATCTTCTTTTGTATGTTTTTTTTTTATCACAAGGAGTTGCATTTTGAATCTCGTTGTACAACCAGTGACAATAAAGTATTCAATTCAATTCAATAACGGGCAATCTTTGGTTTCATTAATCTATTAGTTGTTTCAAAGCAAATAGTTTTGCCTGAGGGCAAAATCTCAACACGTTATCTTTTATGTAACTTTAATGCTGTATATCAGAGCGCTGCCTTTGTACTTTTGACTGAATTAGTCAATTCAACAATTGTTGCCATACATGGTGACAAGAGACTGTTTTTATGAGTGTGTCAGCAATAAGGACTTTTTTATTGAAAGCAACTGAAGCAGGGTTGTAAACAAGGAAGTTTTTTTGTATTTGCAACAACACCTAAGTCATAGCCAACAAATGCATTGAGCAGCGCTGTCTTTGGAAATCACCCTCTGTTGTGTTATCTTATGTTTTTACACACTGTTGTATAAATGCAAAATATTACACACGTAGCCATGCGATATGGCTGTTTATCAGCACGTTGTGATTACCTATGGCACTTAGCCTGCTGCCTCATGCCTACAGCTGAATCACGCCATTGTTGATATTGTTTCTTTACAATGTAACATCGCCAACTACTGGCCTGGTATGCATAATACAATGTCTTTTGGAATTTTCCATGTAAAAATGAGTCATTTTGAAAATGTCGTCATCTGTATGCAAAACTTTCAAAAACTTTTTCATTTTTAGTACAGTCATTGTTGTGTAAACGTAAAATACCTGTCACAGGTTGAAGCAGTGTTTGTGTGTATTATCGTAAAATGCTTCTATAATTCTTACCCTTTTCCCCTCAGGCATGTTACAAGGTGTGCATTTCTATGTGTGTATGCATAAAAGAACGCAAAATCATTATACATGATCTATATTAGCATCTAAACATTCAGCTAGACAGATGTACTCTTATTTATGAGGACTGTGACTATAAAGAACCCAGTGCTGAGCCGAATTTCTTAGCTTGCTGGATGATGAACAACAATTACGTTTGTGTGCGTGTGTGTGTTAATGCTTGAGAGTTGGCGCATTCAAATTCTTCAAAAAAGTACAAGCCCGCGTCTTTATCATCACAGCATTTGGTTTAGACATGGCGTGTGTGTACTGTATGTGTGTTTCTTTCTCGTATAGAAAAAAAGGACATCAGGCAGAACATCAAAGTTGCTCTTTTCCACACAACAAATATTTCCTCTGTGTCATCCACCAACCTTTAATTGATCACGTCATGTATCATTTTTACATGCGCATTTTGTGAAAAATTATGTTATTGCGAAAAAGGCTGGATTTGCTTAGTGACATTTCTAGAGTAATCCAAGTGGACTAATCTGTAGAGAAATGAAAAAAGCACATTGGATTGAAGCCTCTGGGTGAACTCACGTGGGAGAGAAAGGTCAAACGGTGAACGGGTCACAGAAGCCCTGGAGTACTCGGAGCTGAAGATGCATGTCAGATTGAAGCACAACACTCAAGTCTGACTTTAACCTTCAGGAGTTTAAGCTTAATCTGAGAGACTTCTGAAAGTGTTGCTGGATTTCTGGCGTCATATAACCTGGAGTATGTTATCTTCACTTCTCTGTAATTACTTTCAGACTGTTATAGTATGACTTAAAAGCGCTGCCTCTCTCTCACTGTCTGTCTCTTATTCTCTCAGTATAATTGAGTCTATTCTAGTATCTCTTGCCCTTTTTCCTCCAACACTCTTTCTTGGGTTTAGAATGTCTATTTTCTTTATCTCCAAGTTTTGCTTTGCTGGTTTCCCTCTTCTGTGTTTTTTTCTCTCACCCCTTTAATTCATTTTTTTCTTCGGTTGAGTTTTCCTTCTAAGCTCTGAAGCCAGAGAGTGAATCTAACGAAAACCTGTCAAGAACATGCCCAAGTAATATTTCACCCCAAAATCTGAAGAAGGAAATGAGAAATTAAATTTTGCTTAAAGAAAGTGAAGTCTATTTTAGGACCAATAAAATCTGTTGCATTGAGACATTATTTTTGTAATGGCATTTCTTATTACTGTAAGTTAATACTAAATAAGTAAATCTTATTCTCATTACTCTTCTGTCACAAAAATAATATAGGATATAGGCTATCATTTAAATTGTACTGGATTGGAGCCGTAGCTTTGTAGGCTGCACTAGGTTGGCTTAAAGGGATAGTTCACCCAAAAATTAAAATTCTGTCATTAATTACTCACACTCATGTCGTTCCAAACCCGTAAGACCTGCGTTCATCTTCTGAACACAAATTACGATATTTTAGATGAAATCCGCAAGCTTTTTGACCCTGCATAGACAGCAGGGATCCTACCATGGTCAAGACACAGAAAAGTAGTAAGGACATCATTAAAATAATCCATATGACATCAGTGCTTCAACCGTAATTTCATGTCTTATTGCGCTTTAACTGTGATGTCATGAAATGTCAGCTTTAAATTGGTAGCCTATCTTTGTGATATTCACCCCCAACTGTGAGTTCCATATAAAAGTGTGATTGTGTGTGCGTTTGTTCATCACAGAGGCCACAAAATAAACTGTGATGCAATCAATTGTCAAATCTCAGTGTAAAGTGGGGACAGGAGAGGTAGAGATCAGCCTAGAGAGAGCAGATGAGAGCAAAATAATGAGCGGCTAATGCTGTGCTGCACACACAAAAACATCTCCGCTCATTGCTCTGTGCTAAACACAACCAAATGATGTCTGTCACTTCAGCTGTGTCTCAGTAAGACGTTAACCAGTGTGATTAGTATCTCTGACCTTTAGCAGAATGGATGACGACGAGCCGGTGGGGCTTTTATGTCTGATTAATGGATGTCAGACCTCATATGACAAAAAATGCTGATTAAATCTACTGCATGATGCATTACAATATACAATAAAAAGAAATTATCTATGCTTATTACACGGCTCTTTGGTATACTTGATTCTTCAGGCAAAAATTTTTGAATAAAGACTGCTAAAAATGCATGACCAGTGTCTGTCTATTCAGCACTGTTTTTTAGATGGTTTGTCTAGTTAAAAATAGTACTTTTAAAGACATGTCTCTTGACCCCTTTGTTCAGGTTCATTCCATCGCGCTGTTTCTGAATGCAAGAGCATGTCTTTTGTGAACGGCTCCTTGTTCTCATTAACGTCAAGAGCTCTTGGGTTGCTCATGTATGCTCCGTTACTGTTCTTAGACTTGTCTGCCCTGTAGAATGTTCATTTCTTCAGCTCAGCGTCTTCAACCTCCAGGGCTTCCTGGCTCCTCCAGCAATAATGGATTCATTACATGCACAAATTACACCAAGATATTGTGCTGGTTTTGCCAATTACTTCTTAATTGTGCAGATCTAGCAAGGTGCTGGCCTTTCTGCAGCAGGATCCCATGCTACATTCAAGCACCTTTATTGAAGTGTGTGTGCCTCTCTCTGTCTTACTGACCTGTTGAATGCTGTTTGAGGCTATTGGTGCTTTAAAGTGCAATAAGCTGTTTTCTGAATTAGGCCGTTCTTATTACCCGGTCACGCATTTGAGTAAAAATAAAAATAAAGAATGGAAAACCTGGTGAGTTCTTGTAGCACCAAGTAATTTTTTATTTTGATGACTTTGACTCAAATATATGTGTCATTCATGTGCATGTAATTCAAAATAGCAATATTTTCCGACTCCACTTGAAGGCAGCTGATTTATGAATCCTAAGCGAATTAATCATATGAAGCGGCTAAATCAAGTCGTGACTGATTTAGAGAAATATTGCACTCTGTGTTTAACTGCATTTATGCAGGAATATTCAGGTGACGTTAAAAAAAAATCCTGTATTAGCACTTTTTAGCATTGCATTTCCATGTTTTATGTAAAGCATTTATCATTTAAGTTTTATGCTTCCCTTGCTTTAAAACAATATATGTCTATTTTGAGACTCCTAAGTAATCCAATATTGTCACAATGTGTTTAGGCCAATCTGATCTGCATCCTAAACGGACTGTAATATTGCTGTGCACACGGAGGACCACATCAGAAAGGATAACAGGAAAAAAAAAAAAGACTGTTTAGACTAAGGCCATTAGGCAAATTGAGCTGAGCATGTATGTGTGTGTGTTCACAAGGGGATGTGGACAGATGTGAAGGTTGAAATAATTCATGGCTTGTTAATGGGATTTGTGCTGAGGTTTTTGAGCTGTTGAGAAGCTGGTTACTGAATTATTAAAAAGCCTTCACCTAAAACCCTTAGTGATATTAAGGGGTACAACACAGACAAAAGACAGAATCACAAAGGCACACTTTCTGCATTAGATAAAAGAGAAACACTTAAAATAATCTTTCAACCCTCATTACACATTATTTGAGTTTAGCAGCAGAACATCAAAAATAAATGTAAAGTTGTGCAGTTCTGGTAATTCCATGTCAAATCAATTAAGGGTCCCTGGCTCAAAGTTTTGATTTTTTTTATATTTTTTTGAAGAACGATACTGGGGACATTTCTGAAATTTGTTGATTTAACACGGAATGACCCAGTTATGTATGTGTTAGAAGAAATTTTATTTTTGAGTTGCACATTGTTATCACCAACCACTAGTGTATCACCATATTCATGTACAATTACAGTGGCAGAAAGAGCTCAATGCATTGCAACTTGTAACTTGAAACCACATGCAATGGAAAAAGCACCAGCAAATTAAGAATCTTCATCAGTTTGATACATGTGCTGCAAATACTCACAACACAACCAAATACAGAACTAGCTGCAAAACCAGAAACACACTGCAAATGCTCACAACACAAAATGCAAAGACGCACTGCAAAAACAGAAATACACTGCAAATACTCACAACACAACCAAATGCAGAAATACACTGCAAATACACGCAAGACACACAACCTAATGCAGAAACACGGTGCAAATACTCACAACACAAAAAGCTGTATGTGCTGCAAATACTCGCAACACAACCGAATACAGAAACATGCTGTAAAAACAGGTAAGCACTGCAAATATTTGCAACACAACCGAATGCAGAAATGCACTGCAAATACTCACAAAACAACCAAAAACAGAAGCGTACTGCAAAACCAGAAACGCACAAATACTCACAACACAATCAAATGCAGAAACGTGCTGCAAATACTCACAATACGACCAAATACAGAAACATGCTGCAAAACCAGAAACACTCAAATACTCACAACATAACTAAATGCAGAAACATGCTGCAAATACTCACAAAACAACCAAATGCAGAAACACTCTGCAAATACTCAACATGACCAAATGCAGAAAAACATTGCAAATACACACAAGACACACAACCTAATGCAGAAATGCGCTACAAAAACAGAAACACGCTGGAAATACTCACAACACAACCAAATTCAGAAACATTCTGCGAACACTTACAACACAACCAAATGCAAAAACACACTGTAAATACATGCAACACAACCAAATACAGAAACACACTGCAAAAACAGAAACACGCTGCAAATACTCAAAACACAACCAAATACAGAAACACAAAGCAAGTACTCGCAACACAACCAAATTTAGAAACATGCTGCAAATACTTACAACACAACCAGATCCAGAAACACAATGCAAATACTCGCAACACAACCAAATACACGCTGCAAAAACAGAAACAAGCTGCAAATAGCACAGACCACAACGGAACCCTAATGAAAATTAACCACGGTTTTACTACAAATAAAACCAAAAAACCATTGTTATTATAGTTAAACCATGGTAACCACAAATTAACCATGGTTTTGCTACACTTACCATAATTTAACCATATTTGTAGTAAAACACACAGTAGTAAATATGCCAAAAAACATGATGATTATTATTATTATTATTATTATTTTATTATCCTTAATGCTATGCATTTGACATGAGAAAACCATTTATTATTAATTATTAATTAAGGAATTTACACAAGCAAATAAGAACTTCACTAAGTAACTTGATTAACCTATGTAATGCCAGAAGTTTAATGACATTAGAGACCAACAAAACAGTGCTATGAATTGTCGCTTTGATATTCAAGGACCATAACCAAGTAGAAAAAGACTGAATATCTGTAAAAAAGATTTTTGCCCCCCAACCCATCTCCAAAACCTACCTGTTTGCTGAAGTCTCAGCTGGTTTTGATTTAATCTCCAGCTGTTACGAGATTAGAAAAAAACCCATTTGCATGTTTAGTCTTATTACTTTACAAGCTATTATTCACAGACCACACTGGGACAGGACAGTGTCTAGAAGAAGAGAGGAAGACAAATGGAGAGCTCAAGCAAAAAGACATCTGGAGAAAGAAAATCAATTCTGTGTATTTTTCGGACAGCTGTAATGTCTGCTTATGTGTGCGCACTGTTATGTCTGGTATCATGTAGGGTGAGGACATGTGCAGGCAATGTGTGTGTGTTTGTGTGTGTGTGTGTGTGTGTTTGAAGAGTGGTGTTAGTGGCACACTGTCAGCTCTCTCCTCGCTCTCTGTGATTGGCTGTACTGGTAAAATCAATGGGTCCTGCCCTTGGAAGTGGAATCTGTTAAATCTATTAGGAAAGCTACACGACGGCAATCAATCAAATACAAATAGTCGCCATCCATCACATCAGTCCATGCTGCATTTTACATGAGTAATATGTCACCACAGTAGAGGAATAGAGACATTAAAACAGTTCATTAACTCAACATCACAGCTAAACCCAGATCTTGACAGGATAGTGAGAAGACGGACGCTTGAACTGCTGTTGATGTACTGTGAAAGAACAGCAGATTGACTCCATTGTTCCAGCCACATGCAGAAACACCAAACAACTTTAACTTGAACTCATAGTTCTGGAAGCTGAGCTGAGTTCAGACCACATATTATAGTTCATACATAAAAGTTCTGTCATCATTTCACCAGATATTTTGGTAACACTTTAGTTTAGAGACCAATTCTCACTGTTAACTAGTTGCTTGTTAGCATGCAAATTACTAGCGTATTGGTTGTTTAATAGTACTTATTAGTACATGTTCTACATACCTTTAATCCTACCTAATAACTAAACTTAACCTCATAGTTAATAGTTAGTTAAAGGGATAGATCACCCAAAACTGAAAATTCTGTCATTAATTACTTACCCAAATGTCGTTCCCGAAAACTGACAAGTAATTAATGACAGAATTTTAATTTTTGAGTGAAATAACCCTGTAATAGTGGGATCTGGA
This sequence comes from Cirrhinus mrigala, assembly GCA_036247105.1. Classification (NCBI taxonomy): domain Eukaryota; kingdom Metazoa; phylum Chordata; class Actinopteri; order Cypriniformes; family Cyprinidae; genus Cirrhinus; species Cirrhinus mrigala. The sequence goes on from CM070011.1 coordinate 13,402,568, forward strand.
CCTCAAAATAAAGTGTGAGCAAAATTTCCATCTACTAAAAGTCAAAAAATTGCACTCTTCAGAAAATAATGCAATAAGGAGTCCATGTGAATCGAGCTGTTTTTGTCTTCCTCTGAAGAAACAATTACTTTATATAAACAAATTTGATTGTGGCTTTTATTCACATAAACATGATTTAATTATGGCCTTCTTGATATAAACATTGACCGATGCACACTAAAAACAATGAGTTTTGTTTATACAGTATATGAATGTTTATAAATGAATAAACCAAATAAAATTAAATCTGTTCATCATATGAATTAATCATGTATAAATTCAAATGGATCCATATGTCATTTTGAGCTTTTTGATGAAAGTATTGGTTGCATGGACTTTCAGTAGACAAAAATGATGATAGAATATTAAAAATTTCCTCATTTGTGTTCCAAAGTTGAACAGAAGTCTTATGAGTGGAATGACATGAGGATGAGTAAATGATGACAGAATTTTTATTTATTAATAATAAAAATTATAAAATTATAAAATAATAAAATTATTATTTAGCCGAAAAAAGAAATATTCTGTCATTTATTCATCATGGTCTTCTAAATCATGTTCTTCTGTTATTTTCTCTCTCCTTCTGTAATAGGTGTTGCACAATAGCTGTTCTTGTTCGTATGAGAATGAATGTCTGTCAAGAATAGATAGATAGATAGATAGATAGATAGAGAAACATAGAAGAAGGAAAGAAAGAAAGAAAGAAAGAAAAAAAGAAAGAAAGAAAGAAAGAAAGAAAGAAAAAGAAAAAATTAGAAGCCATATTGCAGGTTTTTCTATGAATTTATTGGAATGTATTTTTAATTTTTTAGTTAACTCTTCTTTCAAAGATGAAGTGGATTAGAATGATTGTTTTCACTGTATATAAGCACAAATAATTCACAATATCAAACTTAATTTCATAATAATTGATATTGGCCTTAATTTGGGGCCCTATGAATTTTCTTTTTTTTTTTCAAAATTGCATTTTAGTTTTAATTTTTCTGGATTCCAATTTTTTCCCTGTTTTATTTTTTCTGCACTCTGTTTTAATGGTTAAATGAAAAAGTAAACAAAAAAAAAAAAAACATGTCTGATTAATTGAAATCATGAAACTTACAATTTAACAGCAATTTATTAAAGGTTTAACAGAGCAGCCCCTGTGAAATATGTTTTAGGTTGTTTTTAGTTTTTTGGGGGTTTTTTTTTGTGACCCCCCACACAATTGATTTTCTGGATTTTTCTGATTTCTGATTTCATAAAATTGTAATAATCATAAGCATCTCTAATGAATTAATTTTATTTAAAAAAATAATAATTTATAATTATTTTATGTCTTTGTGTGGTATATTTACAAGTTTCTGTTTGTATATGATATGACGATAGTTTTTCTCAAAAGAAACGGTAAAATGCTCATGAGTGGACTCTCAGAGAAGTTCTAGAGATTACGTTCATGTGTTCACACAAACTAATGAACTACTTTTGACAAAACTCAATTTTTATGACTAGATTCTGTGATTCTGTCCATGTTTTCCACATTGCGGAAATGATAGGGTCCTAGTAACTGAGTAATCATAATTAGTAAGTGAACAATTTCATTTAATAGCATTTCATGTGCTGTTTATGAAGAAATACAAAAGCTTGCAGGAAAACAGTTCTCATTAAGCTGATTTATAAGAAAGCAGGGTTGTGCATCATTGTCTGTGGCAGAATGTGAGTGATTAAATGATCAAATAATTAAAAACATCAAATACACATCTACTGTGAGTCATATTCAGTTTGTCACATGCTAAAAAAACATGTGCAGTCCTTGTTGGCACATGAAAAAAGTGAGAAAGAAATCGGTAGAAACTTTCTTACCAAAACCACTTGAAAGCACATCATAGCAAAAGTTATGATTTCTGTATTCGTGTTTGACCTTTATTGGCGGCATTGATGTTTAAGGCCAAACTTGCAGAAAAAAGGTCTAAAGCTGTCACTGGGACTTTACCCCAAGATACAAAAGGTAAAAGTACATCTTGGTACCTTATTTCCTCTAAATGGTACATATTAGTACCTTTTGAAAGGATTCTGCCACAGTTTGGTACTTTTTTTTTCTGAGAGTGCATCCTGGATGTTTTGAGGCAGTCAAAACATCTATGTGAAGTTATCATAAATTGATTAAATAATATACTGTAGCTTTCTTCAGTTGTCCGTTGGATGTTATTTTGCATTGCAATAAATCAAATACTAATGTAAACAGTCTTACAAACATAATTTGTATATGTAGACATTTAACATCATTGACTATGAATGGGATGTTCTCACAGTCTGTATATTTAGGAGATGTTTGTTGGCGATCAGTGATAGGAATTGTTTCTGTGTTTGAGGTGATGGAGTAATAATCAGTGGGATGTTTACTGATCATCTCTGTGCTTAATGCAGACATGAGTGTACAAACATATGAACACATCTGTCAAGACAGCAGCACTGACACCTTACATACACCTTACATCGAGACTTCTGCATTCAAGACATCACTAAGTGTCCTTCGCTCAGAGGGGAATTTGAGGCGTGAGCTCAGAGCGCTGGAGGTAATCTATAGCACAGATGTGCTGTGTCATACACACACACACACACTCGTGCGCGGCAGCTATGTTTTAATTACTAATGCATTAGAGATGAGAGAGTCAGCGTGGGGCGGGCGACTGTGTAGAACAAGACATGTGTCTTTCTCTCCTCCAGGTCATTTAATGAGTATTGGGATGCTGGATGTGTGTGTGTGTGTATGAAGGCCTATCAATATGCTTAATGGGTTGATTTCATTTTAATGATGCCGAGTGACAGTTCAAACAGTGTAATCTAATCCCTTTACTGCAGACATAGATTATCATTATAGTCCACAGTGCTGTGGAAGTCTCTTTAGAGGGACTGTGGCGCTCAATATCCCTCTTAACACACACACACACACACACACACACACACAAACCAGAGATCTGACCTCATGTCTTTGTTCATCATCGCATTGTTCTGTTCGCCACATTTCTACCCACAAAGAAAGTCATTAAAAGCTACTTTCAAAACCCACCACATTACAGGTCCATTAAAGGAATAATTTGTATAAAAATGAAAATTTTTTGTTGCACTGTGTATTTTAATGGACAAAAGTATCTGTTTGACTTTTGAGTTAATGATGTTCTTTTCTGTCCTGTCTATTAATTTTTTTCAAAAATACATTAAAATGCAGTTAACGCATCCAGTGAATTGAAAACCCCTTTTCTATGATGAACATGTTTTAATTTCTGAATTAAAATTGATTTTGATTTCATGGGGTGTAAAGTAAAAAAGTCAGAGTGATACAAGCAGAGTTATTATCATTCACTAAAATCATTAAGAAAAACCTTTTTTTGAAATATAATAAAAGATAACTGGAAAAATATTAAAAAATGTAAACTTATTTTAATTCATCTAGTCGCCAAGGCATAATTTCTTATTTTCTTTTAATTTCATTTGAAGCACTAAAATAACTTAAATGGAAATTAATCATTATTAAAAATTAAAATTAAAAGTGTAAAATTAAAAATGAATGAATATTACGATATAAACTTGTTAAAATTACTAAAACTTTAAATAGATTTAAAATTATAAGAGAAAACATAAAAAAAAAAAAAATATTAAACTCTAATAATGTATCAGTGATACTAAAATAACATTGGATACAACTGCCCTGATATTCTAATGAAAAAGAATGAAATTAATAAAAAGGAAAACATTATTAGTTGTAGTTTAATATTATCCTAAAAAACTGCTTTAAAGTATAGTTCACCCAATAATTAAAATTCTTTGATTAATTACTCACCCTCATAAGACCTTTGTTCATCTTCAGGACACATATGAACATATTTTAATGAAATCCGAGAGCTTTCTGAACCTCCATAGACAGCAACACAACTACCATGTTCAAGGCCCAGAAAGGTAGTAAAGACATTGTTAAAATAATCTACGTGACATCAGTGGTTCAACCGTAATGTTATGAAGCTACGAGAATACTTTTTGTGCACAAAGAAAACAAAATATCGACTTTATTCAACAATTTCTTTGATGCATGTTCACAAAAGCAACATGACGAATTACATGAATTTATAATATTTGAAAAAAAAAAATACTGATTAGGTCAAAAATGAGGACATACAGCTTTGAAACATGAGGGTAAATAAATAACAGACGTTTCTGAAGTTTCAAGTGCATCAGACTTCTAGCTGAATGCTAAAGTTCAGAAAGTTCTTGCAGGTTGTGAATTTATCGGGAACATATTGTGAGTGCATCAGGTGAACTTAAGGTGAACTGTTTATTTTCTAAATGTTTGTGAGAGAGTGGGTTGCAATGCTTGTAGATCATCCTTTGAAAGCTCAGGCCCTAGGGATAAACTAGTTGTGTAGGTAAATAAAATGTTGCTTTTATCTCACAGCGACTCAAAATAGACAGCTGCTCTTAGGTCAGGATAACAGATTTGAAGTGAACAGTGAGTCGTGCTGAAAGACAGCAGTGGTTGTGTGTAAACTGTGCTGAAGTGCTCTGTCTTTTTGTTGTTAATGAGTGTTTGATGTTCACTTCTTGACTTCTCACAGTGCTTTTCCTCCGCTTTGCAGTCTGTCAGGGTCACACTCTTTAGTTTGACTGCACACATTATCTGTTCAGAAAGACTGTGGTGACATCTGAGAGATCTGTGGATGTGCGTGGCATTGGGTTGAAGAAATGTTAAAAAAAATTGATACTAAAGGGTTAGTTAACCCCATAAAAATAAAATAAAAATAACCCATAAAAAGAAAAATTATGGATGGTAGGAAGAAAAACTAAGGTTTTCTTTACATATTGTTTTTTTTTAACTGTTTTTGTAACTAAAATACTTACAGTTGTTTGTTTAGTTTGTATAGTGAAAGTTGTTCATGAGTCCCTTGTTTGTCCTGAACAGTTAAACTGTCGGCTGTTCTTCAGAAAAATCCTTCAGGTCCTACAAATTCTTTGGTTTTTCAGCATTTTTTGTGTATTTGAACCCTTTTCAACAATGACTGTGTGATGTTGAAATCCATCTTTTCACACTGAGGACAACTGAAGGACTCATTGCAACTATTACAGAAGGTTCAAACGCTCACTGATGCTTCAGAAGGAAACACAATGCAATAAGAGCCAGGGGGTGAAAACTTTTGGAATTTGAATCAGGGTAAATTTAACTTATTTTGTCTTCTGGGAAACATGTAAGTATCTTCTGAAGGGCAGTACTAAATGGAAAAAAAAAAAAAAAAAAAAGATATTTAGGCAAAATAAGAAAAAATGTACACATCTACATTCTGTTCAAAAGTTTTCACCCCCGACTCTTATTGCATTATTTTTCCTTCTGAAGCATCAGTGAGTGTTTGAACCTTCTGTAATAGTTGCATACGAGTCCCTCAGTTGTCCTCAGTGTGAAAAGATGGAAGTCAAAATCATACAGTCATTGTTGGAAAGGGTTCTAATACACAAAAATGCTGAAAAACCAAAGAATTTGCAGGACGTTTTTTAGGATTTTTCTGAAGAATGCTTTTGTTCAGGACAAACAAGGTACTCAAGAACAACTATCAGAAAACAAAACACAGCAGTAGATCATCCAGGTAACTGAATTAAAAATCAAGTGTATGTAAACTTTTGAAAAGGGTAATTTTTATAAATTCAGCTATTATTTTCTCTTGTGGACTATATGTGAACATCTTTCAAGTGTGAAATATCTTATTCAAGTCAGTACTAAAAAAAATAACTTGCATTTTATATGATCCCTCTTATTTTGATAAAATAATTCATATTTTGCAAATTCTTTGACCTTATATGAAGTCTACAAAATCCAATTTGAGTTATTATTTACTAAATTCTCCCATTCATTATATTAAGAGCACGATATTAATGATGCACATTGACTTGGCACAGTCTTGTTTTGGTTTCTTGTGTTTATATCAGTTGAGAACTAGGGCAGTGTTCTATGCCTCCTTTACCTCCATACTTTGAGAAGCACTGAGATAAGTCATTCTGTATGTGTTTTGTAATTTTCATCAGTGAGTGCTATAATTTCTCCACCAGTGTCTCTCCCAAGAGCCCACTTTCCACACATACACCTGGCTGACAGATAACAGCTCCATTAGGTTTGCCCTGCCGCTCTGTGCTGATAGCTCCTAATGGCATCGGGCCGCAGAGAGCGTGACTTCAATACAGGCCAGCAGGCACGCAGCTGTCGCTTACACACATGCACATACATACTAAATAAAGTCCTAATGAGGATTGGAAAGATCATGTTAATGTAATCCTGATCATTTGCATGCTACAAGGCAGTACTTAATACACTAAAATCCTCTGTTGTGTCATTTTACTCTAACTGTATACTCCTTGGTACAGAAAATGTGCTTGCTTGAGAGTTTTCACAGAATGAGGGTTACCATCTGACATTGCCTCTGAAATGCGTGTATTTCTTTGAAACATTAATAGATTTTTAAAATATAATTACTTTAAAGTGGAACCTTTCATTTGGCATTATTATGCACTTTTTAGTGTGCCTTTTATTGAATTAAAATTATAATTATCTGAAAGTATATTAAAAAAAAAAAGTTGAAGTACACAACAAGTGCATATTTAATTTAATTAAATGTACTTCTTTTTCACTAAGGAAGGCATTTCTATATTAAAAGTTGTTTTGGCCTGTTTCTGAATGCTGTATTTACTAATCAGCATGTTAGACCAGAACTATGTATTTTATATTATTATTTACAAAAGAAAAACGTCACATTTATATTCAATGTATTATCCAGATAATCTCTTTGAAATGTATATTATCTACATTTTTGATCATGCATTGTCAGCAAGGTGAAAGGGGGATACAATCTGAACACCAGCATCCCAACCTCTTGAGTGGTTTTTGTCTGGATCGAGTCCCTAAATTGTGGCTTATGGCCAAGACACTCAGTGATTAAAGAGTGTGGCATACATGTGTTGGAGCATGTCGTCACCTCTCCTCTGCCTCTGAAAAACACCTCATGACCCCTGTCTGCACACCCATCATTTCATGTCTTGTGTTTCTTCATGGGTGAAAATACCTCATCTTAGCATCGTAGCAGTGGAATGACAGGAAATTACACCCTGTCGCCCTCTGATACACACACAGACACAATGGATTGAAAAGAAAAAAAAAAAAGCTATTGAGTAAACAGCCTGCATTTGGAAAGGTGTATACTAAAGACTTTATTATTTGAATGGATTTATGACCTGAAGCCTGTTGATATGATGTGACAATTACAATTGGCTGAAAATGTACTCGTGCTCAATCCATCCAAGATGTTGATGAGGGTGTTTCTTCATCAGAAAAGATTTGGAGAAATTTAGCTGTACATCACTTGCTCACCAGTGGATCCTAGTGAATGGGTGCCGTCAGAATGAGAGTCCAAACAGCTGATGGAAACATCTTAATAATCCAGTTTTGTGAAGTGAAAAACTGTTTGTAAGAAGCAAATCATCGTTAAGGTGTTTAAACTTTAAAATACCAATCCATAATCTATCATAATGCTTCCTTCAGTGAAAAAGGCCATCCTCTGTTGTCCTCTCACATAAAAATCCACCATCATTTTTATTTATAACTTCTAAGCACAGCCTGATTTTGCATTTCTCTCCTGATTCAGACCTGATGACTTTTTTTCACTGGAGAAAGCAATATTATGGAAGTTAAAAAAAAAAAAAAAAAAAAACCCATAATGATGGATTTGTTTATTTATTCTGCAGAGGATCCATTGGTGAGCAAGTGATGTAATGCTAAATTTCTCCAGATCTGTTCCACCAAAGAAACAAACTCATCTACATCATGGATGGCCTGAGGCTGATTAAATTTTCAGCAAATGTTCATTGTTGGGTAAGCTATTCCTTTATTAAGGCAGAAACAAGAAAAGAAATAAGGAAAATATACCAGTTTTTCAAAAACATAGAAGTTATTTTTGTTTCTGTTTGTCTTTGTGCTATAATTAAGTTTTTTAAGAAAAAAAGAAAGATCTTTTTGATCTACTGCATACAAGCTGATCATCCCGAGTCTTTTTGTTACACCAGGGATGAATTCATGAGATTGAGAATTCTCAGGCTGTTCTTATTGGTTATGTGTGTTTGTGTGGAGAGTCGATGCCCTACTTAGAAGTTTTGGTTGTATGAACACAAAGCGTGTCACAGGAGGTTATAAAGTGAATATTTAAGAATGGCAAGGAGACGGTAAGTGTATTTGGTGGGTTTGAGCACCACTGATATGTCAGTAAACTCTGTGAGAGACATTAAGAATGTGTTCACATTAAAGTGATAGTTCACCCAAAAATAAAAATTCTGTCATTAATTACTCACCTTCATGTCATTCTAAATCCGTGAGACCTTTGTTCATCTTCAGAACACAGATTAAGATATTTTTGATGAAATCCGAGAGCTTTCTGTCCCTGCATAGACAGCAAGGGTACTACCATGGTCAAGGCACAGAAACTTTGTAATCATTAAAATGGTGCATGTAACATCAATGGTTCTCTGTGTTTCAAAGTGGTTCGAATTTTTATTTTTGGGTGAACTGTCCGTTTCACATTTTGGCCTTCCATTCACACTGAAACTGCATTGTACTGAGAACTTCGTTTGGTCTTATATGCATGTGCAGCAAAGTGATTTAAAGGGAAAGCTCACCCAAAAATGTAATTTCTGTCATTGATTGCTCACCCTCATGTCGTTCCAAACCCGTGAGACCTTTGTTCATCTTCAGAACACAAATTAACACAAATGTGAGTAATTAATGACAGTTTTTTTTTGTTTGTTTGTTTTTGTGCGAACTAACCCTTTAATCGTTTTTAGACATGTCAGTGTGGTTGAGGAAGTATTGTGAAGTAGTGTTCGGCGATGTGCTCAATTTTCATATCGCCCTATTGTCAGCCTGTGAGATCGCCAAAACATGATATTATCGTGCTAATTTATTTAATTACTTAGTTTCATTGCCGGCAAATGAACCAACTCCAGCATAAAGCTAAAAGCAGCCTAATGTTTTCAATATGACTTAATTTGTGTTTAACATGATAACGATTTAATAGAAACATTGTAAGTTATTAATGCTTACATTTCTTTAGTTATTCTAAAAGCTGCTACAGAAAACAAGCAAAGAACATTTAGCCTACCTTATCAAAGAACATCATCACAGCCTAGCCTAGCACAAGTTTATGCACTTCCCGCTACCGTAAGTGAATACAATACTTACATCGCTGTATGATGAAAACATTTCTTACCCCTTATTTACGCTGCACACATCTGCGGCGCGAAGGGGGGCCTTTCCCCTCAAAATGAGTTACTGCCCCCCTTTTCCATCCTCTCCCCTCCTTGCTGAATGTGATCGATTTCAAAAGTGAAAGTAAAACCGGAAAACAGCGCGCATAAGAAAGTGAGCGTCAGCAACTGCAAGCAATAACAGATTGTATGCTTCCCACCCGAAACACCCCCTCCCGCTCATCGTGATTTGTGCCTTTGTGTTTATACCAGCCACCTCGTGGCAAGTTTCTAAAGCACCCCAAAAGCTGCTCTCTGCACTGCATCGCTAAAGTTAGACGCCTAGTCTATTTTTGACGGATAATAATAATAATCATCTTGCTGTCGTCAAAGGCATCAGCAACAGGCGATATCTCTGACTATCATCGATACACGATACTGTCGTCTATGGGCACAACCCTACTGCTTAAAGCTTAATGCAACATGTTTTGACACATAATGAGTAATGTTGGATTTTTCTGTATGTTCCTCAGACAAAGCTATCAACTGGCATTAAAACATTTATAATTTAGTCACATTGACTCATTGATGGCGTGCTTTTGTTTTTTTTTTTGTTTTGTTTTTTTTAGAGCTTGACAATCTTTGGTCACTGGATATGTGTGCTTTGGGCTCAGCTGGGCCATATTGTCTCTATGAAGTTCATTAGCAGCAGAGGTTAACAGGATAACAGACCACAGACAGGAGCAGCCCAGGGATTTTGTGGGTGTTGGCAGACAGGTGGGGAACAACAGGTGGTGTTATGTTGAACAATGAGCTGTAAGACAAAGCATAGACACCCAGTTGAATAATCCAGTTTTGCAGGAGTGCATAAGCTGATGTATATCAGCAATCAGGGATGGACTCATTTTGCATTTTGTACATGGATTTCACTAGCATGGATGGAGAGATGTATATGCATTGGACAAATGCATACACCACTCAGAAATGAAAATAGCCACGCCACGCCATGTATTAATAGATTCATAAATAGGAAAACATTGTAAAATCACTGACAATGTTTTGGTATTTTTAAAAGACCCCCCAAAAAACACACACACACAAAATTGTATCCTCATTGTATATGACTTAAAGGAGAAGTCCACTTCCAGAACAAAAATTGACAGATAATGTACTCACCCCCTTGTCATCCAAGATGTTCATCTCTTTCTTTCTACAGTCGTAAAGAAATTATGTTTTTTGTGGAAGACATTTCAGCATTTTTCACCATATAATGGACTGCTATGGTGCCCCGAGTTTGAACTTTCAAAATGCAGTTTAAATGCGGCTTCAAATGATCCCAGCTGAGGAAGAAGGGTCTTATCTAGCGAAACGATCAGTTATTTTCATAAAAATAATACAATTTATATACTTTTTAATCTCAAATGCTCGTCTTGTCTTGCTCTGCCTGAACTCTGTGTATTCTGGCTCAAGACAGTTAGTGTATGTCGAACAACTCCAATCGTATTTTCTCCCTCAACTTCAAAAATCATTTCAAAATCATCCTACATCGCTGCAGAAGTTCCGACCCAGTCTATGCAAAGTGAAAATGCAAGGAAGATCAAACACCCTTAACAAAAAAGGTAAAACAATGATTTAAAGAGATTTTGAAGTTGAGGGAGAACATGAGATGGGAGTTTTTCGACATACCCTAACTGTCATGAACCGGAACAAAAACAGTCCAGGCAGAGTAAGACGAGACGAGCGTTTGGCATTAAAAAGTATATAAATTGTATTATTTTTATGAAAATAACCGATCATTCGCTTAAACAGCATTTTGGAAGTTCAAACTCGGGGCACCATAGCAGTCCATTATATGGAGAAAAATGCTGAAATGTTTTCCTCAAAAAACATAATTTCTTTACAACTGAAGAAAGAAAGACATGAACATCTTGGATGACAACGGGGTGAGTACATTATATCTGGATCTTTGTTCTGGAAGTGGACTTCTCCTTTAAGCCTAAAAAAACCTTTTGTAGTTGAAGAATGACCATCTGTTGAATGACCTGTTGAGGCTTATTGCTGATCTTTTCAGAAGATGTTTGAAATCAGTGCATATTTAAATTTTTTTTTAAAAGTTTTTTCTTTTCTTTGCTCAGCTTGACAGTCACTACAGCGTATGCGTGTGTGTGTGTGTGTGTGTGTGTGTGATGTATTTAGTGAGCTGTGTTGATTAGATAGCACAGTGTCTGAACAGTTAAATTGCCCAAGCAGAGGATCAGCACTGAACTGAATCTGTCTGTGTGTTCTGGTTGGGTTTATAGGATGTGTTTGGTGTGTTGTGATGGCTGAGTGAGTCTGTTGCTTTGTGAACATTTTCTCTTCCAACACACAGATAACATGGGGTCTAAACACCTGAGACTACTAAGGACAGTGCTTTCTTTTTAGCATTTTTTTTTTTTTTTTTTCAGTTAAAGAAAAGTTTTGTTTTTTTTTTTTTGTTTTTTTTTCAATTTAAAATGTTGAATATATATTTTGTTAAATTGTTTATATTTTAAAATAGAATTTATTCCTGTGAAGCAGCACTGAATTTTCAGCATCATTACTCCAGTCTTCAGTGTCACATGATCCTTCAGAATCATTCTAACATGCTGATTTATTATCAATGTTGGAAACAGTTGTGCTGCTTAATGTTTATGGTGTTTATTCAAAATATAATTTTTTTGTTACAATATACACTATTATTCAAGAGTTTAGAGTCAGTAATTTTTTTCTTTTTCTTTTTTTTCTTTTTTTTTAAAGAAATTAAAACTTTTATTCAGCAAGGATGTGTTAAACTGATAAAAAAGTGATAGTAAAGACTTGTTAGAAAAGATTTATTTTTTGAATAAACGCTGTTAATTCAAAAAATATTAAGAAGCTCAACAATTTCAATACTGATAATAAATCTGCATATTAGAATGATTTCAGAAGGATCATATGACACTGAAGACTGGAGTAATGGCTGATAAAATGTCAGCACTGCGACGCAGAAATAAATTCTATTTTAAACTATATTAAAATTTTAAACCAATATTAGAAATAGCAATAATATTTCACAATATTACTGTTTTTTCTGTTTTTGATCAAATAAATACAGCCTTGATGAGCATAAGTGACTCCATCAAAAACATTAAAAAACTTACTGTCCCAAACAGCAAGGTATATATTTTATATATTTTTTTTTTTTTTATATTTTATATTTAAATTTTATATATGTACACATGTGTTTGGTGTTAACCATCAAGTAGAAAAGTGTACCTTAATAATTACATTCAAAACAATTTTCAAATATTGTTTACTTGTATTATTTATTTATTTATAACTTTTTTTTTTGAACAAATGTCATGAATTATTCACTTTCAGAAAGTCACAACACATTATATTTTACAAGCTGACAACCCTGAAGACTCTCATTACTGTGCGTCCAGGTCATAAAGTTTCTTAAAATACCAGATAATTTGACCATTTTATAACATGGCATGGTTAGTTCAGATTGCAAAATAACTGAATTTATCATATACACAATAATTCAAATTCATAATACTTGTTTAAAAAAAAAAAACCTTAAGATGTGTACATTTATGTACTGATGTAAGAAAAATGTTATCATATTACTTAAAGGGGAAGATCATTTCCAGAACAAAAATTTACAGATAATTTACTCACCCCCATGTCATCCAAGATGTTCATGTCTTTCCTTCTTCAGTCGCAAAGAAATTGTTTTTTGGGGAAAACATTCCATAATTTCTCTCCATATAGTGGACTTCTGTCGTGCCCGTGATTTTGAACATCCAAAATGCAGCTTCAATGCAGCTTCAAATGGCTCTAAATGATCCCAGCCGAGGAAGATAGGTCTTATCTAGCGAAACGATTGGTTATTTTCTAAAAAAAAAAAAAAAAAAAAAGACAATTTATATACTTTTTAACCTCAAATGCTCATCTTGTCTAGTTAGGGTATGTCTAAAAACTCCCATTTCATTTTCTCCTCCAACTTCAAAATCGCAGAAGCACCGACCCAGTGTTTACAAAGTGAACATGCAAAGAAGATCAAACACCCTTTACAAAAAAAGGTAAAACAGCGATGTAGGACGATTTTGATATTGGACAAGAAAATGAGATGAGAGTTTTTAGACATACCCTAACTGTTATGAACTGGAATACACAGAGTTCACACAGAGCTAGGCGAGATGAGCATTTGAGGTTAAAAAGTATATAAATTATCTTTTTTTTTAAATAACCGATTGTTTCGCTCGATTAGACCCTTTTTCCTCAGTTGAGATCGTTTAGAGCCCTTTGAAGCCACATTTAAACTGCATTTTGGAAGTTCAAACTCGTGCCATAGAGGTCCACTATATGGAGAAAAATCCTGAAATGTTTCCCTCAAAAAACATGATTTCTTTATGACTGAAGAAAGAAAGCCATGAACATTTTGGATGTCAAGGGGGTGAGTAAACGATCTGTAAGTTTTTGGAAGTGAACTTCTCCTTTAATGTTCTTTTTTTAATTGTTTTAATGATTAAAGAATTTCTCAAAACCAACATCAATACAAAGACTACATTTTGGCACATGTTTTTAACTAGATTTTAGAAGATATTTCCTTGTCTTTATCATAGACACTTTTATTTATCATTGACCCGCATGCAAAATTCAGATGTTGACTTCACATGAATCACTGCAACATTACACACACACACACACACACATTCTTTTAGCTCACACACTTGTGCTCAGATCTATCAGATATGACTTCTCATCCTCCTGTCTGGCTCTTCTTTACCTCCTGCGTGTCTCTCTCATTCGGGCAGCTGTCAACCCTGTTGGCCCCCTGCTGGTCCTAAAGCGGGAGATGGGAATGGTTTTTATCTCATCTTAATTCCAGCGGGGCCACAGACACGACAGACCCCAGCTTTATCACCGCGGCTCTGTACGAACTCTGTCTGCTCCTGAAGGAATTCATTACCATTCAGACCATCTCACACACACACACACAGATATATGTGTATAAGTATATATATGTATAAGAGACATGGCCATGAGATTGAGTCTGGACTGAGATTGAGAAATATCTATGCAGGCGTACCTCTGCAAAAATCAGGACAGCCTGACATATATTCATAGATATGCATTAAAAAACTAAGGATGTATATCAACACACACACACACATATATGTAGACATACACACACTTTCAGACAGATTAATGGTAGCTCAGTGCTCAGGTGTGTGTCCTTTGTCTTTCTGACAGACTATATTCTCTTGAGACGAACCAGCTACACCCAAACACACACACACACACATACACTGAACGGTGTTCAGATACTAGGTTAAACAGGGCTTCACTGAGAGACTTGCTTGGGTTGAGTTAGTTAGTCATCTTAAAGCATGTGTTCATTCTCAGACAGACAGGTCTGGCTGTAGCTCTAATTCAATCATCACACCTGAGTGAATCCTCTTGTATTTACTGTAGTGTATCCACCTGCATGAGCAACAGAGCATCACACACACACACACACACACACACACACACAGACAGACAGACACAAACACAGTCTGCCTCATTGTTTGGAAATCGATGTTCTGTTCACAGGTGATGAGGCTGCAGCAGTGTAACAAGCCTTTTCAAAAGCTTTTAGAATTTGGTTTAGATTTAAGACTTTGTAGACTTGCATTTAAGCTTAAGAACTCGTGAAAGCATGTTCAGGTCACATTTCACTCCTAAATTAAAATAAAGAAATTATATTGTTTTTAAAATACTTTATTTAATTTAATTTTATTTAATTTTATTTTATTATCACTTATTGCATAAATAGATTTTAAAATAACTAGCCTTTTTTTCTTTTTTATTTAATTTAGTTTTATTAATTATTAAATAAGCTTATAATCTTATTGGGTTTTTTTTTCTTTCTTTTTTTGCATTGCATTGCATTGTTAAAATTTAATTTCATTACCACTTATTGAATAGATTAGTTTTAAAATAACCCATTTTATTTTTTTTATCTTATTTTATTGTGTTTTATTTTATTTCTTATCACTTATTGCATAAATTGATTTTAAAATAACTAGCCTTTTTTTTCTTTTTCATTTAATTTTGTTTTATTACTTATTAAATACGTTAATAATCAGTGTTTTCTTTGCATTGCATTGCAGTGTTACAATTTTATTTCATTACCACTTATTGAATAAATTCATTTTAAAATAACCCATTTTTTTATTTTATTATATTTTATTTTAAGTTCTGTTATTGCATAAATTAATTTTAAAATAACACATTTTTTAATGTTTCTTTTTTATTTAAAAATGTATTTGTATTTTATTTTATTTTATTTTATTTTTATTTATGATCAGTTATTGCAGAAATTAATTGTAAAATCAAACATTTTTTATTTAATTAAATTGTATTACTTATTAAATAAATTCATAATTTTATTGGGATTTTTTTTTTTTTTTTTTTTTGCTTTGCATTGCATTGCATTGTGAAATTAATTTCCTTATCAGTTATTGAATAAATTAATTTTAAAATAACCAACATGATTTTTATTTTATTAATTTTATTTTATTTTCACTTATTGCATAAATTGATTTTAAAATAACTAGCTTTTCTGTCTTTTTCTTTTATTTGTCTTTTATTTTATTACTCATTAAATAAGATCATAACCTTATTGGGATTTTTTTGCATTGCATTGCATTGTAAATTTCATTTCATTATCACTTACTAAATAAATTCATTTTAAAATAAACAACATTATTTTTATTTTATTTTATTTTATTTTGCATTGCATTGCATTGCATTGTGAAATTAATTTCATTATCAATTTTTGAATAAATTCATTTTAAAATAACCAACATGATTTTTATTTTATTTATTTTATTTTATTTTCACTTATTGCATAAATTAATTTTAAATTAACTAGCTTTTTTTGGTCTTTTTTAATTTTATTTAATTTCATTACTTACTGAATAAGATCATAATCTTATTGGGATTATGAATTTCTTTTCATTATCACTTACTGAATAAATTCATTTTAAAATAAAATTATTTTTATTTTATTATCACTTATTTTTTATTATCACTTATTTTTTATTATAATTTTTTTTATTTCATTTTATTTTAAGTAGTTCAGAATCTCATTGGGATTTTTTTTTTTTTCGCATTGCCTTCCATGAATTTAATTTCATCATTATTTAAAATAATCAACATTATTTTTATTATTTTATTTTATTGCTTATTTTTAAAAAATCATAATCTTATTGGGATTTTTTGCATTGCATTTCGTGAATTTCATTTAATTATCACTTATTGAATAAATTCATTTTAAAATAACCAACATTATTATTTTTGTAATTTGTATTTTATTTTATTTTATTATTACTTATTGCATAAATTGATTTTAATTGATTTTTTTTTTTTCATTTCACTTTATTTTATTACTTATTAAAATGAGTTCATAATCTTCTTGGGATTTTTTCTTTTCTTTTTTGCATTGTATTGCATTGCATTGCAAATTTAATTTCATTATCAGTATTTATTTATTTATTTATTTATTTATTTTCCAAACATGTCCTTGGCATTTTCCACAAAATTCATCCTTTGCCCTTGGCTTTAAACCAGCTTTCAACCCCAAACCGTTGGGCTTCTACGAAGTATACAGATTTAAAGATGAGCACTTTGTTTCGCATGTAAATTGGCTGTATGTGTTACGATATGAATGGATACCTGGAAGTGAAAGCAATTAAGAAGATAGATGGCCTGTGACACAGAGACAAATGCCTAGTGCCCGAATAGATCTTAAACTGAATTATCAATGCATAGAGTCCTCAGTCTTATTCAGATGACTGGTTAAACGCTTACATTGATGCATATGACCAGTTTATACAGGCTCCAGAAATCACACATAAAACATGCATGAAGAGATACAGTACCTCATAAATGCACTCGATTCATTTTTAATGGCAGTGTACAAGAATTGTACATTTAATAATTTTGCGTCGTAATCTAATATATAGATTTGTAGTATATTTGTATCAGAGAATTTGTAGTTCAGTAAATAAGCTAAGTCTGCCTAACATTTTTCACCAAAATTGGAATAGCACTATAATATAAAATGAATATAGATATTTATAAATAAATATTATTTTTCTTAATTTTATCTCATTATTTACAATAAATATTTGAAACATTTGCAAATAATTTTAAGATGTAAGTTTCACTCAAACATGCACTTTTTTTAGACTACAGAAGAGCTGTTTTCACTTTTGATTCGGCTTGTATTGAGCATTTTAAAGAAGCATTCTCTTGTTGATAGCTTTTGTCAAGTGTTTCGCTTGATTCCCTTATTATTCCTGTTATCGTTTGTCCTTAGCACTCAGGCGCTGTTTTTCAATCAGACTATTTGGCTTCCACTCTGTTCTTTCTTTCTCCCTCCATTCTTTCATTGAGCTTTTATAGCTTTTCATGTGATGTGCAGTTGTTCCCTGTCGCTGTCTCTCTGAGATGACCCTCATAACAAATGACTCTGACAGACAGTAAACACTTCAGATGTAATTATGATTGGAGTGAGCGCAGAAAATCAGACTCCACTCTCCAGAATTTGACAAATGCAGTCATTACGAACGCTTTCTCACAATCCCCAGACCTCTAGTTCTCTGCTTTATACAGAATAATGCATGTGCCATGATTAGATTTGCTGTACTTCAGTGTCTGTTTTAGGTAGAACCCTCCAATATTTTATTTCGTCAGCTTTTTTATATTGAAAAAGTGTGCTGTTTTTTAATCACATTCAACCATACACACACACAGATGGAGCTCTGAAAATCAGCCAAGTCTGTAATGTAATGTAATATTGGACATTTGAAGGTGCTCCTCCTCTCGTCTCTTTCTCAGGCTGACTGAGCGACAGGCAGAGAGAGAGAGAGTGAAGGGGAGCAGAGGGTCAGCCGGCCGCCTGCACAGGGAAATGGAAATAGCTCCCGGTCCACCTCCAATGAATAACAATTTCCAAGAGATGTGTGCTTTCCCTCCGCCACATCTCCTCCTCTCATTATTGAGACTTACACTTGGAAATGACTTACAGGATGATGAAAGTGTTTGTGTGAGTACACTGGGGTCCAGAAGTCTGAGAGCACTAGTAAAATTTAGCATTTTACTTCTATTTTTTCCTGAAAATGTATCAAAATATTGCTTTGTTTGTTAGCATGCCGACCTGCCCGACAACAGCAACATAGGCTTCACTAATGGCATGATTTTGGGGTGAGGCCATCTGTTTTTTCCGACCAATGGCAGACTGAGGGCGTGTTCAGGAAACCTGTTTAAAAACAGTCAGGATCGGTTATTTTCATAAAAATAATACAATTTATATACTTTTTAATGTCAAACGCTCGTCTCGTCTCGCTCTGCCTGAACAGTTTTTTCCGGTTCATGACAGTTATGGTATGTCGAAAAATTCCCATCTCATATTCTCCCTCAACTTCAAAATCTTTTTAAATCGCTGTTTTACCTTTTTTGTTAAGGGTGTTTGATGTTCTTTGCATGTCTGTCTTTGTTTTTCGACATACCCTAACTGTCTTGAGCCAGAATACACAGAGTTCATGAAGAGCAAGACAAGAGGAGCGTTTGAGATTAAAAAAAATTTAAATTGTATTTTTTTAATGAAAATAACCGTTTCGCTAGATAAGACCCTTCTTCCTCAGCTGGGATTGTTTACAACTGCATTTGGGATCATTTGAAGCCGCATTTAAACTTCATTTTAGAAGTTCAAAATCGGGGCACCACATCAGTTCATTATATGGAGAAAAATCCTGAAATATTTCCCTCAAAAAACGGCTTTAGAAAGAAAGACATGAACATCTTGGATGACTTGGAGTACATTATCTGTAAATTTCTGTTCTGGAAGTGGACTTCTCGTTTAATGATAGATTTGTTGATTGCAAACATGCAGTTTTTAACTTCACGAGTCATTAATTGATGGATTGGAGTCATGTGGGTTACTTGTGGATTAATGTGATGTTTTTATCAGCTGTTTGGACTCTCATTCTGACGGCACCCATTCACTGCAGAGGATCCATTGGTGAGCAAGTGATGTAATGCAAAATTTCTCCAAATCTGTTCTGATGAAGAAACAAACTCATCTACATGGACATGGTCAATATGGGTCACATCATTGTCTGTGTTTAGGGAGGTTAATGTGAAGCATACATCCATACATTTCCAGTGTTGGGGGTAACACATTACAAGCAATGCAAGTTACGTAATAATATTACTTTTTTCAAGTAACTAGTAAAGTAAGGCATTACTTTTATATTTCTACGAAAATATGCAACCCCACAATAATTAAATATGTTACATAAAACAAATATCCTTTATGTATTTAATCCTATTTTATTAACCAGTGTCTTTGCTGCTGACCTTCGATGATGCAAATCAGCCATACTAATAAGCAAAAATTACTTTAGATGAACTAACATTTGTGCTTCATTTTTTTATAGCTAAAGAGTGATCTCCTGCATAAATGTACTTTTCTTTCAGCCTGAGGTAAATTAATTTCACTTTTGTTGTAAAAGGGCTTTTACATTAGAATTGTTTTATATTAAAAACAAAGCAAGCCCTGCCCAGATTTAAAAAGTAATGCAAAAGTAAAGTAACGCATTACTTTCCATAAAAAGTATCTAAGTAACGTAATCAGTTACTTTTACAGGGAGTAACGCAAAATTGTAATGCATTACTTTTAAAAGTAACTTTCCCCAACACTGTACATTTCTGTTTGCAATTATACTTATTTAAAAATACTTATTTTTGCTGCCATTCCTTCTGATCAACAATAAAAGATCAAAAGAAGCATTAAAAATGATTGCAAATGCAGTGGTAGAGGCTGAGCGCCTGTCCTTTTGTGTTGTTTTATGCATTCTCCATCAATAAAAGAAGGAGAAAAAGACATGCAACAAAGAATTTAGGCAAAGAGGCAAAAACAAAAGAAAGAACAGCTTTAGAAAAAAGTGGTTTTGATATATTGCAGCGTCGTGGAGGCGTAATTAAACAATATTTCTGTGCTTTGGTGGAGCCCCTCAGCATATGCCGTATGTCACCTCGCTTCATCATTGACAAGCACACCAGCCTCAGCAAATAAACCAGAGCAGGGCCGGCAAATAAAGATTTATTAGACTTTTATATATTTATACCTTTTTTCGTGCTTTTATTCCAACCCTTTAAATATTTTTACATGGAAAACAAAAACTATATACTGTATATAAGGCTATATCTTTTGCATCCAGGATATTTTTGCATGAGCTAGCAGTTTCTCTGTGGTACCTACAGAGCAAATACTGAGCATTAATTGTTGTTTTTCAGTTGTTAAACTTTTTATGTTGGCATGGAAAATTTGCTAAATCTTTAGGACAGATACTGTAGGTGCATGCACCACCCTGAGGAAGCGAACAACAGAAAGCTGATGACTATAAGGGCGACGACTCTCATAGACACACACACGTACACACACTCACGGGGAGACCCATTTCCCTCATGTCTATTCATTGTGTATATGAAAGTGTGTGTGTGGGAGCCTACTGGCTTCAAAGAAGATTGATATCTCAGAACAGATAAGCATGGCAACGTTTGTCCTTATATTTAGACTGTCTTTTGCTCTTTTTTCCTCCAGTGTATTGTCTATATCTGTTGTGTGTGTGTGCATATGTGGCTTAGATATAGTTTGCTTAGACAAAATTCTCACTAAATGTAAATAAATCTGACAAAAACTTCCTTTGGGTGTTCAGAAAGTTCTCAATTGGAAGATCAATTAATTAAATGAAATTTAAAAATTCTTAAATATTATATAATTTTCTATACATTTTTATTTCTATAAAAAAAAACAAAAAAGATAAATTAATAAAAAGCTGTTCTTTTGAACTTTCTATTCATCAAAGAATCTTGACAATAATGTCACAAATTTCCTAAAATATTAAAGGATTAGTTCACATCCAGAATAAAAATTTATTCACCTCTATGTCATCCAAGATGTTCATGTCTTTCTTTCTTCAGTCAAAAAGAAATTAAGGTTTTTGAGGAAAACATTCCAGGATGTTTCTCCATATAGTAGACTTCAACAGGGATCAACGGGTTGAACGTCCAAATTGCAGTTTCAATGCAGCTTCAAAAGGCTCTACGCAATCCCAGCCGAGGAACAAGCATCTTATCTAGCAAAACGATCAGTCATTTTCTAAAAAGAAAAATGTAGAAAAATGTAGTGTTCAGTTAAATGCATTTTATCAAATACCTTTAAAAAAATTCTTACTGACCCAAACTTTTAAATGGTATATTATATTATATACAAGAGAGTAGCTTGTACAGTATAAAAACATTGGAAGTGCCCATTTAGATACAAGAAAAAAAGAAAGCAAAAAAGGAAACCATGTGTTTGTAGAATCGTGAATAGTGGTAGCAGTAATCATGCAGAGATAGTGATCTTCAGCTGATTAAGCCTGTTACGACAAGCTAGACCGACATCCTGAACATCTTTCTCTCTCTCTCCCCTCAAATGTAACTCAATCCAGTCCTGTGCTCCTCCCAACACTAACCAAATCACAACATCCCACTCCTACTGTTAATTCATTTTGACCAGAGACAGAGGTTGTGTGGTTTGCAGGAGCAGAGATGAGCTGAGATGCAGAACAGCTGTAATGAAGCCATCACGCAGGGACTGAGAGGACTCCTGGATGGCCTGACTCAATCTGGGTGGCGTTCACTGCTGTCTAATTAACTCTAAATGCATTAGGGAGCAGTTAGACTGCCTGCCAACAGCTCAGAGACAGGCCTCTAAATCAGCCCGTTGTTGGATATAGTGCAGAGTCACCAAGAGAATTATGGGTAATAAAGTTTGGCTAACCATTTATTTGTATGGTCATGAGTTGTAGCTGTTCGTGAATGCATAAGATGACAGTGGAGATTCATTTGGAAAGGCCTGATACTAATCCACACACCTGTGAAGAATATTAAGATGCTTTGATGGTTCAGCAAACAAAGTCAAACTCTGAACAGAGAGACACACTTCACTTTTTTTCTCTTTCTGGTTCTCCAGATACAGATTTGTTAACAGTTCAAGTAAAATGCAGTAACCCATTTGCACCATGAAGTTTAAAAAAATACCAGGTAATTGGAGATAGGGCCGATTGCAGAACAGCAGAACCATACGTCACAGCAGTCACACGGCAGCAACGCTGCGGCAGCAGGCTCAGACGGTAGTGGGCGGAGTTTCCGTCGCAGATCGGAAAAGGGTGAAAATAGCAATAAGTGATCAACTTATATTTTTTCTTGTCCTTTTCTTATTTTTAATGTTGTTATTGTTATTTGAAGAAAAAATAAAAATAATTATGAACACCAGAATTTGCTCTACTTATCTTTGTGGAGCGTTTCAAAGTTAAAGCTGTATATTACACTATTAACTGTAATATACTGTATGTATGTATGTACATGCATACATACACACACACACACACACACACACATATCGTATCTCACAGTTAATAGTGTAACTGTATCTTACGGTTAATAGTAATTTCGTGTATGTATATATGTGTATATATAAACAGGCGCGAGCACTCATATACATAATACGGACTTAACATTAACAGCTTTAACTTTGAAACGCTCCACAAAGATAAGTAGAGCAAATTCTGGTGTTCATAATTATTTTTATTTTTTCTTCAAATAACAATAACAACATTAAAAATAAGAAAAGGACAAGAAAAAATATAAGTTGATCACTTATTGCTATTTTCACCCTTTTCCGATCTGCGACGGAGACTCCGCCCACTACCGTCTGAGCCTGCTGCCGCAGCGTTGCTGCCGTGTGACTGCTGTGACGTATGGTTCTGCTGTTCTGCAATCAGTCATTATTGGGTAATTGTGACATAAAGGGGTCGTTTGAAATAATAAATATGATCATTTTGGGTTGTTCATTTTATTTTAATGATTGTTTTGAATCATTTTTAAATAAGCTGTCAGTTTAACGCGTTGTTAATTAATTAGCTATGAAAAAATAACGCAATTGAAATGTTTTAATGCAGTTAACGCGCTGGCCCCGCCCCCAGACCAGTACGTCATCTTATATTTCATACAGTTGACTGTTGACAAATATGATACAGGGCAACAACTCCATAAATGCAGTTATGCACTAAAATTCAAGATATTGGTGCAAAAAAAAATGCCCCTGTAAGTGTTTTGTCTCATATTTACATATATAACGTATCACACGATATCACACAGGCAGCAAGAGCAATATGACGCAGTGCTGATTTTGTCCCGATCTATCACAAGTTTAAATGTGATTTTATACAACAGTTAAGTAAATAAGAAGTTGATATTGTGTTATATTTTCAATATTATATTATGTCTTTGCTCAGTTTTCCAGATACCATATTACCTTTGAAGCCACAGCGGAATGGACCTTTCTCACATTTCCGGGTTTCTCATAGCGGAAGTCGTCATAGTTGGAAAAAATCCGAGAGCAGTGAATGGGACAGCACCACAAATATATTTTTGCATTCCCATTTGCTCACATAGCAAAAGAAAAACTACACGATGGTGTTTTCACGACTTTCAATCGAACGAAAAAAATTGAGAGAGACTGACATCGGTAGTCAGAAGAGAGAACGATGTCAAATTTACAATCCCTCCCATAGACGCAGCATTAGAAACACCCTTGCATAGCGTTAACTAGTTTTTTTGTAACTTGATGAAAAGGTGATATAATACAAAGTATAGTGTTATAAATGTACATACATATTTTTAAAAATCAAAATATAAAAAACTTTGAAGGATTTACGATGATGATGACCGTTGAAACGCGTCATCACGGGCTTGTGAAAAGGGTCCATTGTTGCGCGTCTCCGAGCAACACAACGGTGTTCAGTTTCTGAATTAATCCGCGTTTTGAACGAATCGTGTGAATGACTCATTAAGACATTTACCGCCACCTGCTGGCAGAATCAATTTCTTATTTAGAGTATCATTTCATTAAAAAAATGTACTCACCCTCATGTCGTTTCAAACCTTTCTTTTGTGGAACATGAAAGTATTTTGAAAACTGCTGGTAACAAAGCTGTTTTGGTTACCATGACTTTCATTACATGAACAAAAAATACTGAGATGTTTCTCAAATGAGCTTCGTTTATGCTCAGTGGTTTACTGTGTAATACATTTTATGCTGAATTAAATAAAATATTTATTTCTAAAGCTATAATTTGTAATGTCTGCTTGCTACTTTTTTCATTGAACACAAAAATATCTTTAAATAATCTTTTGTGGGTTATTTCACAGTCAAATTTATTTTTCGATTAAAATGTGATTAATTAGGTTGAACATTTCAAATAGTTTCAGGTCATCTTGAAAGTTTGCAGAAGACCCCTCTACATTTTTAGATGGATTGTGGTGCAATGTGTAGTGAGAGAGGAACTGTGATGAAACAAGAAAGAGGGGAAAAGTGTTCAGGAAATGGCGTGAGCCAGATTCAAACTTGCATCTCCTGCATCTCAACAAGTCAGAGTGCTGCACCATCCTTCAGGCCTGCTCTCAGATGTACACTGCATAACTTAACTGAATTTGCTCTACATCTGAAGGTTTAGCAGTTTGTGCTGTAATTTGTGAAAGATTCAGAGGCTCAAAGAGAGCACAGCGCTGGCCGCAGTGTTGCTCGATAATTAAGTATCATTAGAGTCTCAGTCACTACGCTAGAGCTGTATTTACAGAGACAGGGCTGGGGGTGTGAAGACAGCCTGTTTCTGCTCGTCTGTTTACTCTTCTGTATGAGTATGAGTGTGTGTTTGAGAAATTGAGCTTCAGAAGGAGTTTGCACTGTTTGTACAGCTTCATTACTCATGAGGCTCTCAGATCATATGCGGTGAGGGTAAACAGAGAGAAAGAGAGAAGTCTGTAGTTACTATAGTCTTAAGTGCAGCTTTAAACCTAGAGCAAGTTTGAGATGTTGTTTAATGTTCAGTGCAGGGGTTTCACATCTTTTCTATTAGCTGAACTCTCGTCATCCACAGAACTCATATTTCCATAGAAATTGAACATATTCCTGTCTTTTTTGTGTTTATCCTATATTTAGGCTAATTTGCTAAAATTAGTTTTCGGCTAAAGAGAGTGTACTACTCCATATTTAAATATTTAACACAAATAACAGAATCACTTCCTCCTCAATATATATATATATATATATATATATATATATATATAGTGTATAAGTATAAAATATAAATGAAGTTTACAGATTCCTTCTAGGCCTTTCACCTGAATTATTTACTTAAAAGTTTGGAGAGAAAATAATGAACTATACAAAAAAAAAATATATATATATATTACTGAATCATGTATAAATATTGTTGCTGTTGATCTATTTAAAAACTAAATAAATTAATCACAAATTTCTGTAATTATAGATTAAATATTTAAACTGAATCTCCCACTTTATGTGGAAACCACATAAAGGCAGTATTTTAAATTTAAGTGTGTGTCGACAGTGTCTGGGGATAAAATTAGTAATTATCATTCAACATTAAAATATAATTGAATCAGCCGAGGTCAAAAGTTTACATACATCTTGTAGAATCTGCAAAATGTTAAGTATTTTACCAAAATAAGAGGGATCATACAAAATGCATGTGATTTTTTATTTAGTATTGACCTGAGTAAGATATTTCACATAAAGGATGTTTACATATGGTCCACAAGAACAAACAATAGTTGAATTTATAAAAATGACGCCATTCAAAAGTTTACATACACTTGATTCTTAATACTGTGTTGTCACCTGAATGATCCACAGATGTGATTTGTTTTTTGTTTTTTTTGGTGATAGTTGTTCATGAGTCCCTTGTTTGTCCTGAACAGTTAAACAGCCCGCTGTTCTTCAGAAAAATCCTTCAGGTCCCACAAATTCTTTGGTTTTCCAGCATTTTTGTGTATTTAAACCCTTTCCAACAATGACTGTATGATTTTGAGATCCATCTTTTCACACTGAGGACAACTGAGGGACTCTTATGCAGCTATTACAGAAGGTTCAAACACTCACTGATGCTTCAGAAGGAAAACGATGCATTAAGAGCTGGGGGATAAAAACCTTTTGAATTTAAAGATCAGGGTAAATTAAACTTATTTTGTCTTCTGGGAAACATGCAAGTATCTTTTGTAGTTTCTGAAAGGCAGAAAAGGCAGAAAAAAATATGATATTTAGGCAAAATAAGAAAAATGTACACATCTTCATTCTTTTCAAAAGTTTTCACCCCATGGCTCTTAATGCATTGTTTTTCCTTCTGAAACATCAGTGAATGTTTGAACCTTCTGTAATAGTTGCATATGAGTCCCTCAGTTGTCCTCTGTGTGAAAAGATGCATCTCAAAATCATACAGTCATTGGTCATTTTATGGAATATTGTGTAAAATCAAAGAATTTGTGGCATCTGAAGGATTTTTCTGAAAAACAGTGGGCAGTTTAACCGTTCAGGACAAACAAGCGACTCATGAACAACTATCACTAAACAAACAAAAAAAACACAGCTGTGGATCATTCAGGTATTAAAAATCAAGTGTATGTAAACGTTTGAACGGGGTCATTTTTATAAATTCAACTATTATTTTCTGTTGTGTACTATATGTAGATGTCTTCTGTGTGAAATATTCAGGTCAGTACTAAATAAAAAATAACATGCATTTTGTTTGATCCTTCTTATTTTGGTAAAACAATTAACATTTTGCAGTTTCTGCAAGGTGTATGTCAACCTTTGACCTCAACTGTATATTGCAATGATAGAAAAATATATTTCTGAGACATTAGCACAGCTACTTCAGGAAGTGAAAAAATGAATTTTATTAATTGCGTTCTTTAATGTATTAAACAGCAAATACCAAATATATGCTGTCAACCAGATAATATCCACTTAAAATACACTTATAAAACCAGTTATTGTAACAGTACAAACTATCTAAATGGCAAACTGGTATGGACTCAGGGTTAAGGACCATTTTAAGCTCTGTTGCTGTTCTTTCTTTGTTTTCGTTTCCCTATTCCATGCAGCCGCTGCTTGAATTCCCTGAATTGCTCCAAAATCAGCATATATAGATTTAAATAATGCTTTCAATACATGTAATGAATTTTAAACCCTCTTCAATTTTTTTTTAATTATAAAGTTAAATTGAATTCACAGTTAACATTTCAAACTCATTCTCAGTTGCAATTCAATCACGAACAGCGGGGCCACATACTTTTTGGTGCAGTTCAGCCTCGGCTCTCACATATCTCCCATTGTCCCCAAAGAGATCTGTACAGCGCTATCATTCAAAGTGATGGTGACACTGACCTCATCACGTCCGATGAACATGTCATAATGAATGGCTGCGCTGGAAACTCTCTGCTGTGATCTGAGCGAGCAGATTCAGAATCGAGCCCTGTGAGACGCGTGCCACGAGAGGCACAGGTTAGAATGTTATTACACTATTCACTGAATCTCATCATCAAATCATTTGTCACCAAAGCACATATTGCCAGTGGATTACAGCAGCGGCCACAGGTCGTATGTATGTGTGGTTAGTCAACCCTGCCAAGCAAGAAATGAGCTTCTGTGGCTCTGTATTGCTTTAAGATTGAGGATGGGAATAGGACAGATAACATATGCCATATAACCTTTCAACACCAAACACAGCGCTCATATAGGAGAGTAAGAAAATGTTTAAATTAGAGAGAAGATAGAATATAGTTGAATGATGTATCCAGCTTTGAAGGTTGGAGGAGAACAGATGTTGACGGCATAGCCGAAGTTATGCATCTCGCTCTGACTACAACACTCACACTTGCAAAAATCAATCACTGGACAAAGATTAAAGGGATAGATCATCCAAAAATGAAAGTCATGATTTACTCACTCTCATGCTGTTCCAACCTGTTGTGCTGATTTTTGGCTATGTTCACGCAGTAGCTGTCAAATGTGATGAGACTTTTTTTTATGGATGCACCATCTTTGATATTACTTTAGTCACTCTCTCTATGGTTACATCAGGTTGATAGTCACAAATATAATACAGGCTTGACTTCGGTTACTCATTCATTCAAGCCACTATTGTAAGGTGCTGTGCGAACAGGACATTTCGAGTCTCACACCTGAAAGTAATTGTTGTTGTCAGTTCCAAAAACTGACACTGTAAACATAAGCCAAAAGGGACTTTGTTTCTATTCCCGTCCATTCCCTTCCAACACATGCTAGAGCCAGTAGCATTTGTTGTGCATTGTTTTGGACGCAAATGAGATTCTGAGATAATTTCAGAGCTTTGGTGGAGAGGAAACATTATTAGTGAATAATGACTAAATTTCAGTCTTTCCTCACACAAAGTTAACGTACAAATAGTCATTACAAGTAATTAGCAGGATGATTTGATGTTTATTATGATATATATACCATTTATCTTGTTTAACATTTTCATTTTGTATATATCCAGCAAAGTAAACCAATTGATCGAAGGGTGATTCTTACAAAACAGTATTTTCTGCAAGCTTATTTCAAAATAAATTTAGACATGTTTTCAAAAAAGAGTACTTCGAGACTCCAAAAGGATACCCAAGAACCAAGTGATATATCAAGTCCATATACATATATGCACACCAAAGCACACACTAAAACAAAAAAATGTAAGTCACATTGTAATAGCGAAAAGGACCACATGGGGCCTGTGTACACCTGGTCACTTCATGCGTTTTCTCTGATCGGATAGCTATCTGATCGTGAAAAGACCAGGTGTAAATGCCCTCCGAATCGCTTTCAAGACAAATGTAAATCCGATCGCTCAAACCACTTCAGGAGGTGATCTGGGCCGCATTCCAGACGAAACTGGACAAGTGTAAATGCATCTGGTTGTTGAAACCACATATGCAAATTTTAATCCTCCCAAAAAATTAAAGGGGTCATCGGATGCCCATTTTCCACAAGTTGATGTGATTCTTTAGGGTCTCAATGAAAAGTCTATAATATACTTTGGTTAAAAATTCTCAATGGTTGTGTAAAATAGCACCCTTTTTACCTTGCCAAAATCAGCTCTGCAAAAAACATCCTGTTCTGGTCGATGTTGCTTTAAATGTTAATGAGCTCTGCTCACCCCGCCCCTCTCTTCTCTCTGTGGAGTGATGAGCCTGTTTACTTTAGCCGCATTTAACTTGCTACCTAGCACGTTATTAGGAAAGCCGATGACAAAGACTCATAAAAAAAACCCTAGTACTCACTTCTGCTGTAAGTGAAGCTGGAGCACCAGTGATTTGTGCGAACATAGACGGATATATGTAGATCGGAAGGCGCATTCCATTCACAAACAAACGTAATCCACTGCGTCTTCAGCGGCTCAGATGTCGGGAGTAAATGATGACCACTATGTTCATTATTACATCCAGCAACACAACACCTCAATCGCTCAATCTGAGATATTTTTGTCTAACTTACATCACTGCTCCGGAATTCAAAACAATGGAGGTCGGACTCTTACAGCTGATTTAAGGCAGGTCTGAGGTAAGACGCTCATGTCAATCAACTATCTTGGCAGAGGCCTCTGTCGGTGTGACAGGCATCTGAGAATGGCTTGATTTGAAAAAGGGGATATTATATTTACAGATTAATTAAAAACCACTGCATGAATTTTTATCATTATAGGGTAGATTTGTACATACACTGCCAACACACATTAATGTTCAAACAACATGAAAAAGTGAACTTTGCATCCGATGACCCCTTTAAAATAAGAAACGTGTAAGAGCGTTTTATAGGCTATATGGCATGTTATAGTCAGATATGACAGCGCTAATGCAACAAGCATCACCACGGATGAGTAGCTGAGTACCTCTTCAGCAAGCCGACATGCAAACTGCCACAAATTTAAAAGTAAGTCGCAGACGATCAACACACAGTCATCTTATTTAAAAGTAGTGAGACTAGCCTATCTTTAATTTATATATATATCGAGGGAATTGAAGACCGGATCTATATCTGTTTTGCGAAGACACATTAATGTTGTCAAGTGTAAATGGAAACATTTTAACAAATCAGACAGATATCCGATCAGAGAAAACGCATGAAGTGACCAGGTATAAATATGACCATGGAGACGCCCCCCCCAAAAAAACAACTGCTTTAAACTGATTGCTTATACATATTACAGTACACAGATTAATTCAGAATGACTAAACACAGCAACATACACGACAAATAAAAACCTAAATGTGTCAGCTTTATCTTGATTGCAGTCCTCATCCATCAAAACTTTACTAGCGAGAAGCTGGTTTGCCTTATCCAGCCAAGAAAACATAGTTTGCATATCATACGGCAAGGTTGTGGCTAGAAGGGATACAGCTATGGCCGGAAAGTAACAATAAATTAAATTTGCTACCGATTAGATTGTTTTATTAATGTCTACATCTACCCCAACCCTAAACCTTCCTCTTACAATAATGCCAATACAGTAATTGTTGTTCATTGTGACAAAAATTATGCAATATTGATTTGCGCATACCCAATGGCCATAGCTGTATCCCATCTAGCCTTAAAGGGTTACTCTACCCCAAAATGAAAATGTTGTCATTAATCACTTACCCCCATGTCGTTCCAATCCGTAAAAGCTTTGTTCGTCTTTGGAACACAATTTAAGATATTTTGGATGAAAACCGGGAGGTTTGTGACTGTCCCATTAACTGCCAGGTATATACCACTATCAAGCCCCAGAAAAGTATGACAGACTTCGTCAAAATGGTCCATCTGCCATCAGTGGTTCACTCTGAATTTTATGAAGCAACAAGAATACTTTTTGTAAGCAAGGAAAAAAAAAAAGTTTTTATTCAACAACTCGTCTCCTCCACGTCAGCGTAGTGTGATGTGGGCGTTGGTGACGACATGAGGACAGTGTTAGATCCAAATGCAGGAAGTTTATTAGCGTAAGCAACCAAATCCAAATCACAAGACTGAGTCGTAGTAGATGAAACAGGCAGAGTTCAAACACACAAAAAGACGGTCCAATCAGGCAAACAAGGCAGAAACAGTAATCCAAAAGGCAGTGGTCAAAAAGGCAAGCACGTAGGTCAAAACAATGGGACAACAAAATGAATGAAAAACGCTCAGTGAGGCCATTGGAACTGGCAATACGTCACAATAAAAAACAGGAACAGCATGGCTTAAATAGAGTGTCAAACAGGAAGTAACCAATGAAGAACAGACAGTCAGTATTTGGGAGAAGGCTCCCTTTGGTGGCCGGATGGATGGATACCAGCCCCATCTGTTACACGTAGCATCATTTTGCAGTAACAGTATCCGCTGGACGCAAACTACGTACGCCGTTCTGTGTCAGTCGCACCACACAGATAAGTTTTCTACGTATATTTACGATTTGATTTGAACGAAAACAGCGTATCCAGCATACACAGTTTGCGTCCAGCGGATACTCTCCAAAATGGTGCTACGCTGACACGAAGGAGACGAATTGTTGAATAAAAACTTTTTTTTTTTCTTTGCTTACAAAAAAGTATTCTCGCCGCTTCATAAAATTCAGATTGAACCACTGTCGGCAGATGGACTATTTTGACAAAGTCTTTCATACTTTTCTGGGTCTTGACAGTGGTATTTACCTGGCAGTCATTGAGACAGTCACAAACCTTCCAGTTTTTATCCAAAATATCTTAAATTGTGTTCCGAAGATGAACAAAGCTTTTACGGGTTTGGAACGACATGGGGCTAAGTGATTCATGACAAAATTTTCATTTTGGGGTGGAGTAACCCTTTAACCCTGGGATGATTTGGCGTTCCATTTAGTCTGTATTTCACACAGCATGATGTGTGAGTGTGCTCTCACACTCTCCCGTTCTTCAGAGACAATCACAGAATATGACAGAGCTTGTGTTTTAAAGCGAAACACACTGGAATTAATACTTCATTGAAAATGCTATGTAAGCTTCAATTCTCTCCTCTATCTCTGATGTAATCAGCCTGGTTTTGTTTACATTAGCGCTGTTTTGGATTGACTGTTTGAATGTGTTTGCTTACTGGATCATTGGACAGAAAACTTTCCGTTTTTAGCGGCTTGAAATGATATGATGTCTTCTGCGTTCTGCGTAGTTTAACACTGTAAGGATTTTGTGTTTAATTATATGCATAAATCCGTTAACGCTGACAGCCCTAATATATGTTTAACTGACAAAAAGAACCAAAATTGGTTATTTATTTGACATTTCATTTAGCTATTATTTACTAGCTATTTATTTAGCTATTATTTACTAATTAATTGTTACTCATTGTTTTGTGTCTATATTTCCACTGTAAGTGCATTTTAATCAACATATTTTTTACATTTACATTTATTTAGTCATTTAGCAAACGCTTTTATCCAAAGCAGCTTGCAAATGAGAAATACAACAAGCAGTTAATTAAGTGCAAGATAGAACAGGAAGAGATTAAGGAAAAGTGCAGGTTATTTTTTTCTTTTCCAAGTAGGATGCAGTTAAGTGCTCTCAGAAAAAAAGGAGTTATCAGCTGTCTCTTGAATATTGTCAGGGATTCTGTGTTCCGGATGGGGTTTGGAAGATCATTGCGCCAGCAAGGATATTGTGCTACTCTGTGTGATGGTATCACAAGGTGTACCGATCTGTTTTTTCATTCATTTTAAAAGCTGATAGGTGAGTTAATGCACCATGAAATCCAAAATCAACTGTGATGATCCAATCAATTTGGGATGGATAAAAGTGTCATCCTACATTTTTCTTGTTCAAAAAGCAATTTTATTTTAATATATGTCATCTTTAAAAAAAAAAAGATTGCAACTTTCCTTTCATGCTGACTTTAGATTATTTACTGTAATAAATGGTCTTTGGTGCTAGAGTTTTTTTGGTCCTTTTTTTGTTTTTTAGTTCACGCAAAAATGAACATTCTGTCATTAATTACTCCCCCTCATATTGTTCCAAACCAAGACCATCATTCATCTTCAGACAGGGTTCCCACACATTAGTTAACTTCAAATTCCAGGTCCAGTACCTTCAAATTCAAGAACTTAATGTGGGGACACCTTTTAAGTGAGAGCAAGATTACATCGTATTACCTTGTAAGATACATTGTTAGAGTTTTCATGTGTCAAACACAACTATGGAATTTTTTTTTTTTTTTTTTTTTGCATTTATTTTTGGGCATATGACAGAGATCTGATTTTCTATTTGTCTTATTTCTGTTTTGCATAAAACCGAAGAATACTCAGCTCAGCACCTGGCCAAGTGATGGTTTTACAGTCACCCTTGTGCAGACTGATTATAAACACAGCTAAAAGGCTTCCTACTAGGGGCCATCACAAAACTTAACATCTTGCACAGTTTTATTACAGGTAGAATGCAAAATGTTTCAATACAAGAATTTCAGTCAAATGTAATTTATGCAATATTTCAACCAGTTAAACCCATGGGAGAAAATCAAACCTTAGTACCAGGTTAAAATCAGCCCAATTTCAATGCAAAAAATGTGGATTTGGCAACCCTGCATCCAACACAAGCTGCAGGAATCAGATTTAACTGGGTGATCGCGAAATTGAAAGTGAAAGTGAATAGCCGCTCATTCAAAAGAGATTTAAATACTCTGCATACGATAGCGGCTCCCTGATGTGTGAAAATCATATTCAGTATTAGAATGATTGCGTGAGCAGGTGGTAATGGTCCAAAATTCAGCGGGAGAAGGATCAAGAAAACAGTCCCGCGTAGGGCTTTAATACAAAAACGCACACAATGAATGGCGACCGTAGAAAGCAAAAACCGAATCACAGACATTTTGGGCGATTTAGAAATCCCGGCCTGGATGCATTTTTTTTTTTAGGTCCAAAAAGAGGACATGTCCAGGGAAAAGAGGACGTACGGTCACCCTAAAAAAAATCAAGCAAGCTAGTATGCATAGGGCACGATGTGTTGGGAAAATAGCACATTAGCAGACGGGAGGGAATAATATGGAATTTTTTCCAGAAAACTCCTTGTGCAGAATACATTCAAGCACTTTTAAGGACCTATATATATATGTTTATTTTCAAAAACTTTCTAGGGCCTTGAAATTTAATTTTCAGATTCACAAACTTTCAAGGATTTAAAGAACCCGTGGGAACCCTGTTCAGAACACAAATTAAGATATTTATGAAGAAATCCGAGAGCTTTCTGATCCTGGAAAGACAGCAACTCAGGCCGAGAAGCTACAAGATGTTATGAAGTTGCAAGAAAACTTTTTGAAATGATCATGCAAAAATAACAACTTTATTAAACAATTTCTTCTCTTCCGTGTCAGTCTTCGACGCACATTCGCGAGAGTAGCACAACGCATGCATGTGGTGCTGCCGATGAAGGAGCCGGCATTCTGACATAGAACGTCCATCTCTCTTAGTTCATTGTATCTAGTTTCTGGTTCAAATACTGTAAGTAAGACTGGACAAAAAATTGCAAGTCCTCCTTTCTGTTGAAGTCTTTAGACATGTTTACAAAGACTGTTTTATGTACAGTGTACATCGTCTTCTGCTTGTAAACAAGGCGCACCTCATCCAAGTTCTATGTCAGAAGCACCACACAATGCATAGCTGAGATTGACACAGATGAGAAGACATTGTTGAATGAAGTTTTCTTTCTGCACAAAATCTTCATAACTTTACCGTTGAACCACTGATGTCACATGGACTATTTTAATGATGTCCTTACTATCTTTCTCGGCCTGGGAATATTTCTGTGCAGGGTCAGAAAGCTCTTGGATTTCATCAAAAAAATCTTAATTTGTGTTCTGAAGATGAATGAAGTTCTTATGGGTTTGGAATGACATGAGGGTGAGTAATTAATGACAGAATTCTATTTTTGGGTGTTTAAAGCAAACTGACTCTTTTAGCTTTATGTACTCATTGACCCTGAATCTAAATTTAGCCACTTTTAAGTGGCTATGTTAAACGTCATTTGTGAATCAAAGCCACATGTGAAAACAAATGACCAAAATACCATCAAGTCCACTTTGTAACACGGTGCAATTTGAGAAACAAGTTGATGTGGACTTTGAAGTGTCACACAGCAGTGTTCCATTCCTTACTCTCTCACACACACACAAACACACACACACAGGCTCAAGCCTTTATCTGATCCAGACTGCAATTGGCCCTGAGCTTCACAAGCCTCTGCAGTGAAGCCCTTGTTGATTTGACCCGCTTTAATTAAACTCCATACAGTTGTGCTATCTGTCTGTGTGTCTTTCATTGAAGATTGCCTTCGAAATGAAATTTTATTGAATAGCTTGTTGAGTCTCATTGAATGCCCTGTCATCTGAGTGTAAACATCCACTGATAGCAGTTATTTCCCTCAGCCCAAGAAGTCGCGTTTGACTGCGTCTTTGTGCGGATACAGTCAAAGATAGAGAAGGACATTATGAAGTCATTAGCAGAGCAGCTTTGAGATGTCAGGCCTCCGCTGATAAACACAGGCCAATGTAGAGCACAGCTGGATCTGAGGCCATTAAACTGAAGGAAAAGCACTGTTCTTAGTGTGGGAGCAGCGATGAGAGGGGCTTCTGGGTCTTTTCGTGTGGAGAGGCTGAAGAGGGATAATAGATAGACAAATTAAGATGTTCTATGCCCCTGGGCAAAAATAGCCATTAAGCCATTAACCCGTTATGCAGTATTTCAGTAGTACTGGGGGTTTCCATGTGATGTTTGCAATGACTAAACTAATCTTGGATGCTGATTGGTCAAGACAGTTGTGATAAAATACTCAATACTGAAACACTTGTTCACCACATCACTGCACAGCACCAGTGGCATGTTGAGAAAAATAATTTGTAATATTTAGTAAGATTTTGTAACTTTTTTGAAGAAAGCCTCTTTTACTACGACTGCATTTATTTGATCAAATATGCAGTAAAAACTGCAATATTGTGGAATATTATTACAAAATAAAATAAATGTTTTCTATTTATATATATTAACATGCCAAGTTTAATATTTTTATAGAAACTTAAACATTTCTTCAGGACTCTATGGAAGCCCGTTTCCGCCACTGAATAAAAAGTAAAAAGGTAATTGCGACTTTTTATCTCACAATTCTGACTTTTTTTCTCGCAATTTCAAATTTATATCACACAAGTCTGATTTTTTTTCTCAGAATTGTGTCATATAAACTCGCAATTCTGATATTTTTATCAGAACTGTGAGATATGTGCACAATTGCGAGTTATAATTGCAGTCAGAAAAGTCAAAATTGCTAGATATAATGTCAGAATTGCGGGATATAAACTAACAATTGCGAGTTATAAAGTCAAGTTATGAGGAGAAAAAAAAGACTGATATGTTCAGAGAATTGCGAGTTTATATCTCACAGCTCTGACTTAATAACTCGCAATTGCCAGTTTATATCACACAATTCTGACTTAATTTCTCAGAATTGCAACCTTATATCTCAGAATTCTGGCTTCATAACTCGCAATTGCGAGTTTTGTATCATGCAGTTGCGACTTTCTGCCTTTATTTCTCGCAATTGTGAGTTTATATCCCGTAGTTCTGAGAAAAAAGTCAGAATTCTCAGAACAAGTCACAATAACCTATTATTATTATTATTATTATTATTATTAGGGCCCGAGCACCGATGGTGTGAGGACCCTATTGGAATTGCTCCGTTTATTATTATTATTATTATTATTATTATTATTATTATTATTATTATTATTATTATTATTATTAGGGCCCGAGCACCGATGGTGTAAGGACCCTATTGGAATTGCTCCGTTTATTATTATTATTATTATTATTATTATTATTATTATTCTCCAAAATGAATCGCATTTTTGAGGGCCTAAACATGCCCGAAAACTCACCAAACTTTGCACACGCATCAGAACTGGCGAAAATTTACGTCTGATATGGGTCTCAGAAGTGGGTGTGGCAAAATGGCTCGATAGCGCCACCTATACACATTCAGCGGAGTGCGCCTCGAGCTACGTTTCAAGTACATTTACGAAACTCGGTACACACATGTAACACACCAATACCTACAAAAAAGTCTCTTGAGGCAAAATCCGAAACCCAACAGGAAGTCGGATATTTTTAATTTTTCCAGCAAATTTTGTCTCATTTTTGCCATTTCCAGGCGTCGTACTTGAACGAACTCCTCCTAGAGATTTATTCGGATCAACACCAAATTTGGTCAGTCTAATCTAAAGCCCTTTGTGACGTTAAATTGCGAAGATCTAGAGTTTTCGTTGGAGGGCGTGTCCGTGGCGGCCTGTCAAATTTCGATGATTCGCCATGAAAAAGGAAGTTGTTATAACTCAGCCATACAATGTCTGATCTGCCCCAAACTTCACATGTTTGATAAGAGTCTGGTCCTGAACACATACCCATGATCATATTCAGTCATAGTCATAGCGCCACCTGCTGGTAACAGGAAGTGACATGTTTTACGCTGTGAGAAACTCCTCCTAGAGATTTCATGAAATCAGCATTATATTTGGTCAGTCTAATGTAAAGACCTTTGCGATGTTAAATTGTGAAGATCTTGAGTTTTCGTTGAAGGGCGTGTCCGTGGCAGCCTGACAAAGTTTGATGTTTCGCCATGGTAATAGAAGTTGTTATAACTCAGCCATACAATGTCTGATCTGCCCCAAACTTCACATGTTTGATAAGAGTCCTGACCTGAACACATCTGAAGGCCAATATTCTATTATAATCATAGCACCACCTGCTGGCAACAGGAAATGGCTTGTTTTACACTAACTTAAACATGCAATGTCTGATCTGCCACAAACTTCACATGTTTGGTAAGAGTACTGGTCTGAAGACATCTAAAGACCAATATTCAGATATAATCATAGCGCCACCTGTTGGCAGCAGCATATGTCATGTCTTACACTAGCTCAAGCATACTATGTTCAATCTGCACCAAAGTTCGTATCTTTGATAAAAGTGTACGCCTGAACAGATCTACGTTCCAATATTCAGTTATAGGCATAGCGCCACCAGCTGGCAGCAGGAAGTTTGGCACATCTTAATGACTTTGACAGATTCCTCCTAAATTTACTATGTGAAAAGCATAGTGCCCACCATTCGCCTCCGGTCGGCGGTGAGCCCGGGTGCGAGGGCCCGTTCATCGCTGCTTGCAGCTTTAATTATTATTATTATTCTTCTCCAAAATGAATCGCATTTTTGAGGGCCTAAACATGCCCGAAAACTCACGAAACTTTGCACACACATCAGAACTGGCGAAAATTTACGTCTGATATGGGTCTCAGAAGTGGGTGTGGCAAAATAGCTCGATAGCGCCACCTATACACATTCAGCGGAGTGCGCCTCGAGCTACGTTTCAAGTACATTTACGAAACTCGGTACACACATGTAACACACCAATACCTACAAAAAAGTCTCTTGAGGCAAAATCCGAAACCCAACAGGAAGTCGGATATTTTTAATTTTTCCAGCAAATTTTGTCTCATTTTTGCCATTTCCAGGCGTCGTACTTGAACGAACTCCTCCTAGAGATTTATTCAGATCAACACCAAATTTGGTCAGTCTAATCTAAAGCCCTTTGTGACGTTAAATTGCGAAGATCTAGAGTTTTCGTTGGAGGGCGTGTCCGTGGCGGCCTGTCAAATTTCGATGATTCGCCATGAAAAAGGAAGTTGTTATAACTCAGCCATACAATGTCTGATCTGCCCCAAACTTCACATGTTTGATAAGAGTCTGGTCCTGAACACATACCCATGATCATATTCAGTCATAGTCATAGCGCCACCTGCTGGTAACAGGAAGTGACATGTTTTACGCTGTGAGAAACTCCTCCTACAGATTTCATGAAATCAACATTATATTTGGTCAGTCTAATGTAAAGACCTTTGCGATGTTAAATTGTGAAGATCTTGAGTTTTCGTTGAAGGGCGGTTCCGTGGCAGCCTGACAAAGTTTGATGTTTCGCCATGGTAATAGAAGTTGTTATAACTCAGCCATACAATGTCTGATCTGCCCCAAACTTCACATGTTTGATAAGAGTCCTGACCTGAACACATCTGAAGGCCAATATTCTATTATAATCATAGCGCCACCTGCTGGCAACAGGAAATGGCTTGTTTTACACTACCTTAAACATGCAATGTCTGATCTGCCACAAACTTCACATGTTTGGTAAGAGTACTGGTCTGAAGACATCTAAAGACCAATATTCAGATATAATCATAGCGCCACCTGTTGGCAGCAGCATATGTCATGTCTTACACTAGCTCAAGCATACTATGTTCAATCTGCACCAAAGTTCATATCTTTGATAAAAGTGTACGCCTGAACAGATCTACGTTCCAATATTCAGTTATAGGCATAGCGCCACCAGCTGGCAGCAGGAAGTTTGGCACATCTTAATGACTTTGACAGATTCCTCCTAAATTTACTATGTGAAAAGCATAGTGCCCACCATTCGCCTCCGGTCGGCGGTGAGCCCGGGTGCGAGGGCCCGTTCATCGCTGCTTGCAGCTTTAATTATTATTATTATTCAGTGGCGGAAACTGGCTTATTTATAGGATTGATTGATCTGATGAATTAAAAAGTTCAAAAGAACAGAATTTATTTTCAAAATGGAAATGTTTTTAATATTATTACACTCTTTACTGTCACTTTTGGTCAATTTAATGCATCCTCACTGAATAAAAATATTAATTTCTTTATAAAACAAACTCTGACTGACCACAAACTTTTGAATGTATGTGTACCATTATTTCATAGCGTTTTACTTAAAACGTGTTTCCTCAATATGTTTATTATAGTAGTGTTTAAATAGTCATTCAAGCTTTTAACAATTAATAGTTAAGCATTGCTTTTATTGTTGTGACCATAATTCAATCACTTTAAAGACACGTGTACTCTGCCAGCATAGTAATGGATCCTGATTCAATAGATATTTGACAGCTAATGATTTTAACACATCTGTTCTGCCATGGGCAGTGAGCAATGCTGTCTGAGAAAATGGATCGACCAGAAACTCTCCTAATGGTTTTCCTCCATCACCGTACACCTCCCACATTCAGGGGACTGTCAGTCATCATTCAATGAATTTTGATTTCAGACATACATGGGCTGATGGTTTTGTGTAAATTTGATATTTCCATGGCAAAATTGGAAACAGTATTTTGAGCCTTTCTTTCGTTAATGCTCAGTTCAGCAGAGACACAGATCTCTACTGCCACCCTGAGCATTGTTGTTGTTACTACAACTATTAGTGACCGATCAGAAGAGAGAAAGATGTCAAAATTGGTGTCACTCCCTCAGCCACTGTATTAAAAAATGAAAATATAAGACACTTTGCTATATTTAAAACATTAAAAACTGTGGAAAAGTGTCAAAGAGTCTGTGAAAATGGTCTATTATAGGCAAAAATGAATTATGAATTTGGTTGGATTAAACTGTTCTGTTTACAACCAACCTAAATGCTGTTTTTTTTTTTGTTTTTTTTTCAGCATTTTATGGGCCTTTTAATTTTAATTGATTGATGTACGCTGTTTAAAGTATTAAATCATTTATTTCATGTTTTGTTTTAAGAATTAATTATTTGTACTAAATAAAACAAAACAAATTTGTTTGATAATAACCAACTACTTAGTTGTTAATTTTATTAAAACCACTTAGTTAATCACATTTTACAAAGTATTTTCTGTGGGGTCTACAGGGGGTATACATTTTCATATATAATAAGATTTATATATAACAGTAAGATTTTGAATATTTTATTGGAGTCTGCATTTATCTGTATATTAAGGCTGTATTTATTACATCAAAAATACAGAAAGAAATGTAATTTTGTGAAATTTTATTGTAATTTCTATTTCTCTGAATTATGCTGCTTAATATATATATATATATATATATATATATATATATATATATATATATATACCTATTTTTTTTTTTTTTTTTTTTTTTTTTGGAACCTGATACTTTTTTCTTTTATTCTCTTATTCTCTGATTAATAAAAAGTTTAAAAAACAGCATTTATTCAAAATAGAAATCTTTTACTAAAAGTCTTTACTATCACTTTTTATCCATTTAACACATCCTTGCTGAATAAAAATATTAATTTCTTTAAAAAGAAAGAGAAAAATGACTGACCCCAGATTTTTGAATAGTAGTGCATATTGTAACACAAAACTTCTATTGTAAATAAAGACTGTTCTTTTTAACTGTTTATTTATCAAAGAATCCAGAAAAAAAGTATCACAGGTCCCAAAAAAATAATAAGCAGCACAATTGTTTCAAACACTGATTATAAATCAGCATATCAGAATGATTTCTGAAGGATCATGTGACACTGAAGACTGGAGTAATGAAGCTGAAAATTCAGCTTTGCTTCACAGGAATAAATTATATTTGAAAGTATATTAAAATAGATTTTTTTCTGTATTTTGATAAAATAGATGCAGCCATGATGAGCGTAAGAAACTTAAGAAACAAAAAATCTTACTGATCCCAAACCTTTGAAGCAGTGTAATTCCCTTGTGTTCAAAATTTAAATGTGTTAAGATACCATAAAAATTGTATTTTACGTATTCAATCATGACAAGCTTTGATTGAAAATTTTTAAAGTACAGTTGTCCTGTAGTGTTATTTCCACCTAAATGTCATTATACTTCTCTTCCACTGTGTACTTCCCTCAAATGCACCCATAATTCATTTGCTTCCTCTCTATCTCTCTGCTCTAGTGGTCATCATGGGATCTGGTTTACTGGTTTACCCCTTCGGTCTCAACTCCAACCTGGTGAAGTCTTTCTGCGGAGACTCCGACATCTACTACGCCGGGGAGTGTCAGATAGGATGGGGCTACATGCTGGCTATCGTAGGTGTCATGCTCACCCTCTTCCTGCCCTTTTTCGCCAAGTACGCCCCCAAGGAGCACCTGTCACCCACCCCACTGCCCACTCTTTTATAAAGCACTACAGACCACCACCACCTACAATATCCACCTATAAAGTGATCAATTTGAGATCAGACAGACTGTAAAGTCTCAGCATCATCAGCCATGGTTGCTAACAATGATGTCATGAAGATGCTGCTGCTCCGAAGCAGAACTCAAGACTCTTCATCCCCTCTATTCTCATTGCTTTTTTCGGTTGTGCTAGTAGCGTCTTCCTTAATTCGATAAGGTATTTTTTTCGTCACATTCAACCTG
Source organism: Cirrhinus mrigala (assembly GCA_036247105.1). NCBI lineage: Eukaryota > Metazoa > Chordata > Actinopteri > Cypriniformes > Cyprinidae > Cirrhinus > Cirrhinus mrigala. Next base: position 13,445,057 of record CM070011.1, read on the forward strand.
CCAAGCGAAAAGCTCATTTGAAAAGGATTATATGGATTTTGGTCTTTCTTTCTCTTCTTCTTAATTTATTTTCAAGCTTTGTTCTTGATTGAAGACCTCTGAGGACTAACTACTGAAAATAACGGAAAACAGACCATGGTGCAAATTAGTATTTTTGAAATTTTGTTCGCGAGGATCAAAACCAAAAATAGCAAATTAAATGAAAATTGAATAACAGTTTCCAATATTTTACTGAGACTTGAGACTTGAGTCAGCATGCATTGAAAGGATAACAAAAAGTAAACGTTAGGCCCTTTTTTAACAGACTTCTTCTAATGGATCCAACAGATTTGAAGGAACTCAGTAAATCTGACTTTCTAGCACCTATTCAAGGACCAACACTGTGGCGTAAGTAAACTGAAACCTTCGTACGAGTTTCAAATTCACAGGAATCTGTCTGTATTTTCTTCATTTTGTTTCTCATAACCCTGTGAGGGCCGTCAAGGAACTGTATTTACAGCACGGACCAGGCCGTTGCTTCAAACTGCCATGGATGGACCACAAGCATGGACTTTATGTGAAAGTGAAATGATCCCACAAGTGAAACCATTTGTTTTCCCTAACTGAGTGAACAGGATGTGTTGTGAAGTCTCCATTTGCGTTCTTTACTGTAACACCTACTAGTACTGAATTATTCAGGATTACACAAATCAGGAGCAAGGCTGTTCTTAGTTAAAGTTGGGCTTGGTTAACACTGAGACACTATGTTCTGGAAAATACCAACTTCTAACCAACTTGTGCCTTCTGACCATTGCTAAGACTTAAGTACCTTTCATCAGGTAATCTACTTCTAAAACATTTTGTAAATGCTTTCTTGTTGGATTAACATTCTGTGATTATTTCTGTATGTCTCCATCTTTAACGATGATTAGTTTTAGCTGAAGGTTTGTAACGTTGGCGCATCTCGCCAAGCTGATGGCCTGCTTTGTTTTGAAGGGGTTGCAAAAATGAACAAAACGATGAAAGCTAAATTAGCACATCATTGAACGAGACAGGACAAGCAATTCGGTCCTGATTTGTTGTGACAGATTTCTGTATTTCTTTGGGAAATTTGCTGTAATGATCAAATTAAGCTAATGTGCTAATGCATTTACTCTTGGCACAGCAATACGGTGAAGCTAAAGCTTCTACTTGGATCATTCCATATTGCACTTGGCTCACTTTTGCTGTTGTGTTGATACATTTGTGTTGTGTGTTTAGACCGGCTAAAAACATTGGCACTTAACTGCCCTCTTTCGTAGAATCAACACCAAATGATATAGATGTGCTGAGAGCGAAACAAACCCATTCCTCCCTAAAATGTGTGTGCTTATAATTGTTAAGGGTTGCTGAAGCTCATATGACAGAGCACAACTTACAACTTAAAATAACAGGCCCTTTAAATGTGTTTATGCAGGAGTACACTGGCGTCCTCCGATTGCCTTGACGGTGATGGCAGTTCGCATTTTTGAGTTCTGTTTATGATCATGTACGTAAAGTCTGACCACTGGTAGATCTTAGATCTTGTAGATTAGTGCTGTGGGTTTCCCACTGTGATGTTTTGGTTGTAAATAATTCTGTAACATGGCATCCTGATGGTTGGTTCCCTTTTGAAAGCTATATTTTGCGATGTTACCTCATCATTGTGTTTGTTTAACCTTTGAAATCCTTAACAAGTTGCTGTTATGTGTTTCTTCTTTGTAATAAAGCATTTCATAAACTTAGCAAATTGATGTCTTTTGAATGAAAACACCAACAAATCTTGTAAATATTTCCCAGGTTTGGGAATAATAAACAAATAGTTTTTAATGCACCAATTAACCATATAATAACATAGAAACTAGAACTCAAATATGATGCATATAAATACTGCCACAAATTTAAATAAACCGTGTATGCATAGCTGCATAGGAAATACATTTATATGCATCTAAATACTCAAGATTATATATGCAGAAAAATTGGAACTAAAATATTCTAAATATTTTAAATGCATATAAATTAAAATAAATAAAATACTACAAATGCATCTAACCTGCAAAGTGAATCAAAATCTCAGATTTAAAACTCTATTACATTCACTGACCATTATTGGTCATTTCTTAACTACTTCACAACTAAACCAAAACCAATCCTAACTTCAGTAAAAGTCTGTGCTAGTTTAATCTTTACCCCTGTTACTCACTCGATCCACATCACATTTCACTGAGAGCCAGCACCACATTTCTCATCTCTGCATCTGACGCTCTCACAGCCTCCAGGGCATTCCTTTGCTCTGACAGTGAAGCAGCTCGGACTGACACACAAGTCATTGTGTCCTTTTGCCTGTCGTAGTTTCCAACGCAGCGATGCACCTGACCTCTGATCAGTCTGGGCAGTGTCTGATCCTGAAGAACAAATACACAATGACTTGAACATAAAGGTTTATGGGTGTCACTATCACTGCCAACATCACATGACGGTGTGCAGTCATAATGGTTTATCTTATTTAAAAAATAGAATATGCGCAATGAAAAATATGTAAGTCATAAGGGGTAAGTCATAACCCAAAGAGAGTATCTTGTTTCTTTAACAGTTTATTCAGATATATCTACTGTCCTCTTTGATACAAACCATCTACTTCCATACTGTAAATTTTATATATATATATAGGGAAATTACTGCCACCTACAGTAATACTGAGGTATGAGCACAAGTGGTACAGACCACTTTTATAATTCTTTTTCCATTTTTTGGAGTTTTACAGTACGTTAAAATTTGTTCACAAATCTAAGATTGTGAGATTAAAGTCGTAATATATCTAGAATAAAGTCGAAATACTACGATAATAAAGTTGAAATTATGAGAATAAAGTCAAAATGTTTCGAGAATAAAGTCAAAATTACGAGAATAAAGTCGAAATGTTTCCAGAATGAAGTCGAAATAGTTTGAGAATGAAGTCAAAATTACGAGAATTAATTCATAGCAATTATGATAAGTTTGAATATTTTCAGAGTATATTCTAGCCTGTTTGCACATGCAAATGGCCCAAATTGAGAGCACCGGGAGAAATGACAAAGTCTCAGCTTTAAAAATCTGTCAGTTTTATAGCAAAATACAAACAATGTGTCTATTACAATAATGTGTTATGCATGCTCTTTATAGTGGCATGACCGATCACTGTATTCGCCTCAGTTTAAGCAGCATGTGAATCAGTCATCTTTCCGATTGCAATGAGACATTCGTTTCATTAAATATTTTCCTCCTTCAACTTCAAAAATCATTTCAAAATCATCCTACATCGCTGCAGAAGATGATCAAACATCTTATTTAACAAAAAAGGTAAAACAGCGATATAGGGCGATTTTGAAGTTGAGGGGGAACATGAGATGGGAGTTTTTCGACATACCCTAACTGTCATGAACCGGAAAAAAACCAGTCCAGGCAGAGCAAGACAAGATGAGCGTTTGGTATTAAAAATAAATAAATTGTATTATTTTAATTAAAATAACCGATCGTTGCGCTAGATAAGACCCTTATTTCTCAGCTGGGATCGTTTACAACCGCATTCGGGATCGTTTGAAGCTGCATTTAAACTGCATTTTGGAAGTTCAAAATCGGGGCAGCATATCAGTCCATTATATGGAGAAAAATGCTAAAATGTTTTCTTCAAAAAACATAATTTCTTTACGACTGAAGAAAGAAAGACATGAACATTGTGGATGACAAGGGGGTGAGTACATTATCTGTAAATTGTTGCTCTGGAAGTGGACTTCTCCTTTAAAGCCCACTATATGGAGAAAAATCCTGGAATGTTTTTGAATGGTAGTATATTTTAAAAAATAATCACAATAATAAAGTGCTACATGTTACATGGAAGGAACAAAAAAGATTCCAAAAAAAAAACAGTATACTCAGACTCACATTTTCATAGTAAAGGCACTGGACCACCTCTTTACCATCCCTCATGAGAAATTTCTTTGCTCCGTATTCTCCAATTGTAACTGCAGAGTCCAGTGTAGCTGTGCAGAGAGACAGAACTGTTAAACACAGACTCAAATCAAAGGGGACCACATGTGTGTAAAAGTCTCCTCACCAAACACCTCAAACAGCATTGGTACTCTGTTTCTGTACTGGCTCCAGTGCTTCATGCCTTCAATAACAGTGGTAATAACACGCAGTGATGTCTCACGAGGGGGCTTCTATACGGCAGGAGAAGAGAGTAAATCAGAAATGTTAGCTGAAGAAATAAAACAACATTTTATACTGAGAGGCAGAAAATATTTGAAAAAATCAGCAGGTTTGCAGCATTGCAGTGTGAACAGACTTTGTATTTTTACATTTTGTATTTTTTATATGTTGAATGTGACTGCCAATTTAGACTTGTATATTAAGTGACACACACCTGCTGCTGAGGGGTGGTCCAGACACTTGAGGTGTCCATCTTTTCTTTTGCGCAAATTCCTTTGGCTGATTGTCCAGTAGGCCTGAAGTTCCACTTTCCACTGTTATTTTGAGCACCAGGGTCCTGATTGCTTCCTGCTGTAGGGGTACACTGCTGGGGACGGTACGGCAGTCTGGGAGAACTTGTTGCCATGTTAAATGACTGTTGATTCTGGATGCTGTTGGACCATCTGGGCTGGCTGAGTGAAACTGAGGCACTCCTTGGAAAGCCACCATGAAGCTGGGAACCAACTGCTGGCATCAAATCCTGCCTCACTGGAGGCCTCTGTTGCCCTGTCTGTGACCTGGAGGTAAAATGGTGACAAATACAAAATATGTCACAAATGTTTTTCAGGATAACTAAAAATGCGCATAACGTGGTAAAACTTCTAAACAAGCTGTTTTTATTTAACTTCAAAAAATTATTTAATGTCAGTTTGACTACCTGCTATAAGGTTAGGTTACACTTTATAATGAGGTCCCACAAGATAACATGCATTACCTAACTTTAACTAACAATGAGCAAGCTATTTGTTACAGTATTTATTATTCTATTATTCTTTATATATTTTTAATGTTAATTAATAAAAATACATCCGGTTCATTGTTAGTTCATGTTAGCTCAAGTCAAATAACATTACCAGATACATTTTTGGAGTATTTTGAAATGAACATGAACTAAGATTAATAAATGATTTATAATTATTTGACTCATAATGCATTGTTTTTCCTTCTGATGCATGAATGAGCGTTTGAACCTTCTGTAATAGTTGCATACGAGTCCCTCAGTTGTTCTCAGTGTGAAAAGATGGATCTCAAAATCATAAAGTCATTGTTGGAAAGGGTTCAAATACACAAAAATGTTGAAAAACCACAGAATTTGTGGGACCTGAAGGATTTTTCTGAAGATAAGCAGGCAGTTTAACTGTTCAGGACAAACAAGGAACTCATGAACAACTATCACTAAACAAACAAACAAACAAACAAAAAAAACACAGCTGTGGATCATTCAGGTAACAACACAGTATTAAGAATTAAACTTTTGAACAGGGTCATTTGTAGAAATTCAACTATTATTTTCTCTTGTGGACAATAAAGTCATGGCCAAAAATATCGGCACCCTTGCAATTCTGAAAATGCAACCCCTCTCTCAGAAAATTGTTGCAGTTGCAAATGTTTTGGGACTCATGTTTATTTTTTATTTTTTTTATTTTTTGCATTGGAACAACACAAAAAAACAGAGAAGAAAAGTCAAATCTGATACAATTCCACACAGAACTAAAATGCACTGGACAAAATAATTGGCACCCTTAATTTAATATTTGGTAGCACCCCCTTTGGAAAAAATAATGGAAATCAATCGCTTCCTGTAACAATGAATTACACCTCTCTACTGGAATTTTGGATCACTGCTCCAGATCATTCAGATTTAAAGGACACCTTCTCCCAACTGCTGTTTTGAGATCTCTCCACAGGTGTTCTATGGGATTCAGATCTGGACTCATTGTTGGCCATTTCAGAACTCTCCAGTGCTTTGTTTGTAACCATTTCTGAGTGCTTTTTGAAGTGTGTTTCCAGTCACTGTCCTGCTTGAAGACATGACCTCTGGTGGAGACGCAGTGTTCTGACACTGGCCACTATGTTGCGCCCCAAACTTCTTTAGTAATCATCAGATTTCATGATACCGTTCACACAGTCAAGGCATTCAGTGCCAGAAGCAGCAAAGCAACCCCAAAACATCTTTGAACCTCCACCATGTTTGACTGTAGAGACTGTGTCCTTTTCTTTGAAGGCCTCATTTCTTTTTCTGTAAACGGTGCCATGATGTCTTTACCAAAAAGCTCTACTTTTGTCTCATCTGTCCACAGTATGTTCTCCCAGAAGGATTGTGGTTTTGTCACATAAGTTTTGGCAAACTCTTGCTTTTTTATGTGGTGGTGAATTCCTGGGTCTCCTACCATAGCGTCCCTTTTCTTTACCCACCATTCGAACAATCCTTTGTTGTAATTTTTCATTGATTTTGATCTTCCGTCCACATCCGGAGAGTTAGCTACAGTGCCATAGGCTGTAAACCTCTTGATGATATTGCACACAGTGGACACAGGAACATTAAGATCTCTGGGCATGGACTTGTACCCTTGAGATTGTCCATGTTTTTCCACACTTTTTTGTCTTAAATCCACAGACAACACTTTACACTTCTTTTTTTTTCTCCATGCTCAGTGTGACACACAACACAAAGGTTGAGTCAACTTTTCTCCATTTTAACTGGTTGCAAGTGTATATAACTATATTGGCCACACCTGTTACACCAAATTACAGGAACATCACATGCTTGAAAATCAATTATTTCTTACAATTTTGACAAGGTGCATTCTGTTATTTTGTCCAGTCCATTTTTGAGTTCTGTGTGAAATCTGATCAAGTTTGACTTTTCTTCTGTTTTTGTTGTGTTGTTGCAGTGCAAACAAAAACAATAAGCATGTGAATACCAAAACATTTGCAATTGGAACAGATTTCTAAAAGAAGTGTTGCATTTTCTGACAGAATTGCAAGGGGGCTGATATTTTTGGCCATGACTGTATGTAAATGTTTTTTATTTTGTTAAAATAATTAACATTTTGCAGAGTCTGCAAGGTGTATGTAAACTTTTGACCTCAACTGTAAGTGATTCTTGAGGCTTAGGTCAGAAAGTAATAGCAACTTAATAGCAAGTTTTTTTGCAAAGTACCAAACTTATTTAGATATTTTTGGCCATATGCTTGTTTTACAGCTTTAATTTGTTCTAAAATGCAATCCTGCATTTATGAATAAATAATGCACAGATTCGGATACAACAGCTTCAAGATCTTTCTGGTATGCAGTCATTATTTCATAGCATCAATTGAGTACCAGACATTGGCAGGTTTTTTTGGGTGAGGTAAAGGTGTATATCCCCGTCCCGCCACACCAGGTGAAGGAGCACGTATCATGCTGGCTTGCTGTGATGAAAGATATGCTCGCTGGTTCCACTGACCACTCTGACCTAAAGCTAAAGACAATCTTATATTTAAAAAAGCACAATAATGAATGACAGAAAATGACATTGCCATGAGAAGATTATCATCTATTCCACATATATACTGTAATTAGCCATGGAAATTAGCCTTCATAACTTTCAAACTTTGTGAAAAGTGCTATACAAATAAATGACATGACCTGTACATATAATTTATGATCTGTCTACTGGCTGGTTTCAGTATTTTAAAAAATATATAAAAATATACAAAAATAAGAAATTAAGGTTACCTGACAAATAATTTCAGTGTGTTATAGTGTAACATAATGACAATGAATTAGAAAAGTGAATATCTGACATCTGAACAGTGAAACATAAAGTGCAGTGGAAAAACATACTGGGAAGAGCAGAGGAGGAGGAGGAGGAGGTTTGTGTCGCATTGTAGTGACTGGTAGTGAAGAGCTCACTCTCTGAGGGATTAGACGTCAAAGGCAGCCTGTTCCTCTTCCTTTGATTAAACAGAGGCACGGAGAGACAGCCTGCAGAAAGACAAAACTCTGCTTTGATTTCAGGCTCCAGCAACTTGCATAATACTTTTAACTGCAGCAAAGTGTTGCATTAGCACATCAGCAGTTCAATTATTTTGACTGATTAGGCAAATTTATTTATAGGGAGCTCTCTGAAAAAAAAATAAATATAATAAATTGCAAGTAATTAGCTAGATTATTTTGATGGTAGATGGCAGACTTTGACAATCCTAACGTTACCTGTGGTCGGTCTCTGGTTTTCATTCCTCCACATCTTGACAAACCACTCCTCACTGCCTGAGACGTTTAACAATAATATTGTGTAAAAGTGAAACAATTCATTGTCAAATTATTCGTTTCCAATAATTTATAAACTATTATATGCATATCAGTTATTAGCTGCATTAGGGGGTCTAGTTTCTCACGAACTTGTACTCTATTTATTGTTTGTTGACCCCATGAAAATGTATGTCCTTTTCTGTTTATTTTTGTTTTCACTCTCCTAACTCATCTCAAAGCCATTAGTACTGCTGAAATATTAAGTAAAAAGCTTTTATAATGATTTCACATTTAATATTCAAGTTGGGCTTTTTAAGATTTGCTAAATTGTTTCCGCTAACAGTATAAGATCATTCATCCGCGAATCAAACTGTGCTTACCAGTACAAAATGACGTCAGTGATGTGGAAAGATGTGAATAAGAAGCGCTTATTTAGTAGTCTGAGGCGTGTATGTGGTTTAACTTTATATTAATTCTTTAGTGTCACAGCATTTTTGTTTATTGCGACGAATTCGTTTTGGCGCGAGTCCTGCGTGCTGCGCGTCAGTGCTAATGAACTCCGAGTTTTACCCGCGAATCGGTTCTTTCGAACAGTTCGTTTCAAAGAGCCCGAATTAAAAACTGATTCAGCGGTTCTTTCCGTACCATACAGTCAAACCAAAAATTATTCTGAAACCAAAAAAAAAAAAAAATAAATAAATATATTTTTAGTAGTGGGTGCAGGACACTGTAGTTCATTTATGTAAGTGAGGATAGCAAAATAAAGTAAACCATGACATATTTATACCTAAAAATTGTTCATACAGTGAACTACCAGTAAAACTGCTAAAAAATTTGGGACCAAAAATTATTCGGACACTGTTTTGCTGCAGTGTTTTTTCTTTAATTGCTGATGTGACCTTTACACAACAGACTGAAGAAAAATAAGCATTGCTTGGTAATTGGTCAACAAAGTATTAATAGTAAATATTGTCATACTGAGAGCTGTCTGATTTTTTGGTTAATTGTAATCCATTACATACCTGCCTATCAAAGTTGTTCTCACTGCAAGCATGCTCTATACAGATCCTATACAGAAGTACTCTAAATAAATAAATAAATAGGGCTGGCAAATGATTAATCGCATACAAAATAAAAGTTTGAGTTTGCGTAATATATGTGTGTGTAATTATTATGTTTATATAAATTCAAGCACATTCATGTATATATTTAAGAAATATTTAGTATATAGTATATGTATGTATTATTTTTTTTTGAATTTATATTATATATAAATACAAATATTTTGTACATATTTTTCTTAAATATATACATTAATTTGTGTGTATTTATATATACATAATAATTACACACAGTACGCATATATTAGGCAAACTCAAACTTTTATTTTGTATGTGATTGATCGCGTTTGCCAGCTCTATAAATAACTAAATAATAAGGGCAAAACTGTACGTTGCTTAGAGACAGAAATTATGCCACGAGGCATAGCAACTGTGTGTAAAAATATAATCATGTACACGCAGGAAAGTTTTGTGCGAATTTTATTATGTATTTTCATATTTTAGGGTTGCAAGCCTGTGTTTGGTTAGCGTTAAGAAAATGGCATTTTTAAATAAAATATAAAGACAGACAGTTTCAATGTGAGCTTTAAATAGTATATTAAAAAGATTGTTTAATAAAAATCAACCTGAGATGTATGGCTCTGTCAAAACATCACACACGTTTTTCTATACCATCTTATTAATGTTCTGATGTTCTGAGATTTTGAGGTGAAAGATGTATTTGAACCTGTTCTATTCTGTTTAATTTTTTTACATTTCTATATCATCATAGTTTTATGGTTAGTTTTAAATTCATTCTATTATCTGGTTGGAAATATAGCCTAGTAGTATGGTACTGTCACAAATAAGATTTCTCACAATTTTAAATCCTCTGTTTTACATGGATAATTATGTAAATGGAAAAGAAATGAACGTTTTCCTGGGGCTCATTTAATTACCAAAGTGACATGGCCTAAATCTGAACAATGAGACTGCAAAAGTGTTTTGAGAAAGTTTTGAGTGGGTAATAAATTAAGAGAGCTGCTGGATTTGTGGTTGCCAAATATGATATTTAGCAAATATAAATGCCACTGCTGTGAATACACAAAAAAGTGCATTATGTGATCACCTCAAGACTCAAGAATATCATACATTCAAGAAATGCAAAACTATTGCAAATTATTGTTTTAATATTGCAGGTACTCATAGAACAGCTGCTATATAAATAGGGTTTTTGCCATGTGTGGTAACTAGCAGTGCTCATCAGCGCTTAAGTTGAACATCTTGGCAAGTGACTGTGGTTGAACAGGTAACTCTATTTATGAACTTCTGCTCTTTCTAAATGTCTATGGTATTTAATGTTGATGTGTTTATTTCAGATGAGACTGGAGATGGATTTACAGAATAAAGTGTCTGTGGTGACCGGAGATGCTCAGGGTTTGGGCCAAAACACTTCTAAAAAAGGGGTCAAATGTAATCAGTCTTATTGTCTGCTTGCATGTGTACCCAAAGTCGACCAGCTTCATAGCAACATTTTACTTCTACCACTATGTAAAATACTACACTATAGGTTCCTGGACTACAGATTCATTTTGATTACAGGTGGCCTTCATTGACATGAATGAACCACTGGGAAAGGGTTTGAAGGCTGCACTTGCTGAAGAATATGGAGCAGACAGGGTTGAATTTTACGTTGCGGATGTCTCATCTAAAAAGGAATTTGGAGGTATTTGAAGATTTTTTTTTAAGCATTATTAGATAGTGTTATATTTGTCTGGAAAAGATTAAATGACCTCAGCAGGTTTTCTTTACAGGGGTTTTTCATAAAATTGTGGACAGGTTTGGCCACATTGACATTATGTACAACAACGCAGGGGTTGTCAATGAAAAAGACTGGGAGAAAACCATTGCCATAAACATGGTATGATTTTAATAATGCATCAGTTCATCTGTCTATCTGTCTGTTTATCTGGCAACATGTTATACTGTTCATGTTGCAATTATAGGTTGGGTTGGCAAGGGGAACATATCTGGCTCTAAAGATTTGGAGGACAATCCTAATGGAAAAGGGCTCATTATCAACAACATCTACTGCAGGTTTGGAACTGAATACAATAAATTAGACAATCACTGACATTTATTAAAGATACAGCAAAAAATGGTTATATTGTGAAATATCATTACAATTGAAAATAACTGTTTTTTATTTTAGTATATTTTGAAATGCAATTTATTTCTGTGATGGAAAAGCTGAGTTTCCAGCAGTGATTACTCCAGTCTTCAGTGTCACATGATTCTTCAGAAATCACTCTAATATATTGATTTTGAAGCTCAAGAATAATTTCTTTGATTTTTTTATTTTAATTCATACTTTTATTCAGCTAAAAAAGTGACTGTAAAGATGTATAATGTTGCAAAAGATTTCTGTTAAACAAATAAATGTTGTTGAAATTTCTGTTCATTAAAGGAAAAAATATGTCACGATTTCCACAAAAAATGATAAGCAGTAAAAACCTCTGATAAGCATAAGGACCATTATAAATAAGAGCCAATAATAACTGATTGAGCACCAAATCAGCCAATTATACACGTAACTTTGAAGACTGAAAATTCAGCTTTACCAATATGATGAATAGAAAGATCCAAAGATCAGCATTTATATTAGCATTTTTTGCGGGGTGGGGTGGTGTATTATATAGAAATCAATACTTATTAATTAAGTATTATTTAGAAATTAATACTTTTATTTAGCAAGGATGTTTAAAATTGATCAAAAGTAATGATAAAGACAATTATAATGTATAATTTCAATAATTTCAGATAAATTATGTTGTCCTGAACTTTTTATTCATCAAAGAAACCTGAAAAAATTCTACTCAGCTGTTTTTGTGCAGCAAATCAGAATATTAAAATGATTTCTGATGGATCATGTGACTGGAGTAATGATGGAGTGAATTTCAGCTTTGAAATCACAGGAATAAATTACATTTTAAAATATATTCAAATAGAAAACAGTTATTTTAAATAGTAAAAATATTTCACAGTTTTACAGTTTTGTTGTACTTTGGATCAAATAAATGCAGGTTTGGTGAGCAGAAAAGGCTTCCTTAGAAAAACATAAAAAATTGTACTGTTCAAAAAGTTTTGACTGGTAGTGTATATGAATGCATATGTGTGTGTATACATACACACACACACATACTCAAGTTTACTCATATTGGCCACAGGTCTGCAGTTTGTGCCAACAGCACCCATTTACACAGCAACTAAATATTCAGCCGTGCTATTGCAGTATGTTTAGTCATATACAAGCTTTTTTTACATTTGTAATATAATGATAGAAATATACTGACAGCAAAAGCATTGAAAAATGATGGGTAGTACATCTTTTGCTAATAATAAGCCAATTTGATTTTGTATGTTCAACAGGCTGTTGCTATGAACACCAGCCTTGAGCTGAGGATCAATATTCTCTGTCCAGGTACGGTGAAGACTAGCCTGCTTTCACTAACCAGTTTTCACACATAGCAGGGCTAAAGGACATGGTTCTGGAGAGAAATGACTTTGTGGAGTGAGTTAACAGTCCTTATACTGTTCAGTAGAGATTCTGCAGTGAAAAGTAATCGTTTAGTGAAATTATACTCTGCCGTCATTTCTATATTTATAGGCCTGATGATGTTGCCAAGGTTTCCCTTATTCTTGTAACAGATGAGAGCAAGAACAGAGAAATTTTGAAGATTGATGCTGATGGCATGGAGTTCATATCCCTTCCTGAACTAACAGCCATGCGAAAGAGATAATTGCTACTGCCAGATTAGAACTGAAATGCTCCTATAATTTTGCCTGACTGAAAGTGTACTAACCTTCCTCAGTTCTAGTTGGCAGTAGACAAAATGCATACTTGATGCAGGCCTAATATAAGATCTGGCTAAATAAAAAAATCACATGAAAGGTCTCTTATGTTATTCTTTGGCTTTGCATGTGAATGTTACAATGAAACCTGAACACACTACATTTTTTAAATGTTTAATACACTATTAGTCAGTTTGGAATGATTAAGACAATGTTTTTAAAAGGTTTACAAATGCTGCATTTATGTGATCAACAATACAAGTAAAAAAGCAATATTGTTAAATACTATTAGTGTGTTTTCAGTTTAGTTGGACTGTTTTCTATTTTAATGCATTTTAAAATGTAATTTGCTTCTGTGATGCAAAGCTGCATTTTCAGCAGCTGTTACTCCAGTCTTCAGTGTCACATGATCCTTCAGAAATCATTCTAATATGCTGATTTGGTATTTGTTGCAGTACCAAATCAGTTTAAAAAAAGGTATAACAGTTGTCAAAATTCAATCAGTTCACTAATGTTTTAATTAACAGGCTAATTTCCCTCTGAAATTAATGAAGGGGAAAAAAAGCTATTTGAAATGGCTTGACCATCAAGCAGTACAAAATGCATAGGTTTATCTAGAAATTGATTGCATTGTGAAAAGTGCACAAATTGCTCAATACTTCAACTATTTGCTCAACACTGTCAATAGCTTAATCTCTGCCAATATTGTGTGTCTCCGTGGGTCGGTCGATGCGGTAGACGAACTCAGCGGGCATGAAGTATCCCAGGTACTCCACTGTGTCTGGGGTGGTGTCTATGTAGTAATGGCCCCCCTCACCATGGTGACTGAAGCCATGTGTATGCTCCACTCTCAGGTCAAGACCCTGTAAATTGGGAACAACAGAAATTAGTTGCAGAATAATATTGTCAGTGGGTATGGCACGGTTGGTACTCACTGGGTCTTTGGACACCATGACAGTTTGAAAGATCAGTGGAGCACTGACTTCAAAATGCTTGAGCCAGTTATTGACATCTTCATTGGTGTTTAGAGGGCAGGCGGAGAATTCACGCGGCTGTAGAACAGAGCGGTGAAAAGATTACACTTCCATCACATAATTTGCTGTATGTGTGCCCGCGATTTCACATGCTGAAATGAGGAAACGCTTCCCTGCTTATATTTGAAAAAGCAACACACGCAGAGCATCTTCCATTCTAATGACATGCAATGATAAGCCTTTCTAAACCTGTTGTCCAACAAGAGTTATAAAAACAGAAGTTCATTAAGTTCAAAAATCATTATAACTTGTTTTTAATTCACAACATCATCCGAGTGTTAGAAATAACTTCCTTATGTGTTCTGATGTGGATTCTTAGGCTCAACGCTGCACTAAACAGCCTGTAAAAGCAATCTAATGCAGTGTGATGGAATCTAAATGTAATTCTGCAAACTGACACTTTTCATTCATTTTCACATTTTATTATTCATTTTAATGGCAGCAGCCGTTGTTTAATTATGCAGGAGCTTTTTTTGCCCCTTTATCTTGAACTTATGGGGCATTTTTGCTCATTTTTGTGGCATTTTTGCCACAAGCCCTTGTTCATTTCCGACCTGGGTACACTTCCATTCAAAAGTTTGGGATCAGTAAGTTAACATTTTGATAACATGATTTGAAAGAAACACGCTGGACTTGTTTTACTATTATCTATGGAATCCACAAAGCGATAAATATGTACTTTTTGATGTCAAGTCATCCATACAAATACCTTAATCTAACAATTATACAAAGATTTCTTATTTAGAAAGTAAAATGCATTCACTTTTTTTTTTTAATATATGAAGCAGATTTTTACATCTGGACTCTTGTGCTTTATAGGCCCTACAGATGTTTTTTTTTTTTTTTTTTTTAATTACACTTTTGGTATTTTGTTACCATGATATGGATCTTTGCCTTCCCCTTTTGTAGGACGAAAGTTCCCCCAAGGGCCACACTCTTCTCCCCATAATGTTCTTCCATGGTCTTTCTCATGGAGCTCACAAGACTCTCTTCTCCAGTCCTTATGGAGGCTTTCACCTCAATGACCTGCAATGGTAGTTTTTCAAACCTTGTTACTGTTTAATAATAATGTTTTGTGTGATAAATGATAAATTAATAATAATACATATTGTACCTTTAAATGTTTGGGGTCAGTAAGATTATTATTTATAATTTTATTATGCAAGGACACATTAAAAAATGTAAAAGTGTCATTAAAGAAATGTTTAATGTCATAATAGATTTTTATTTAAAATAAATGCTGTTCTTTTAAACTTTCTATTCATCAATGAATCCTGAAAAATGTATTACAGTTTCCACAAAAATATCAAGCAGCATAACAGTTTTTTAATACTGATAATAATTAGAAATGTATCTTGAACACAGAAGACTGGACTAATGGCTGCTGAAAATTCAGCTTTCATCACAGGAATAAATTACATTACAAAAAAGATTACAATTAATTTATTTTAAATTCTAATAATACTTTACAAAATAGTCTTTACTGTTTTTTGAATCAAATAAATGCAGCCTTGGTGAGAAAGAGATTTACTTTAAAAACATTTTAAAAATTCCTAAACTTTTGAACAGTAGCGTAAATATTCAATAAATGCAATTCAGGTGTTTTGTGTTCTGCAAGAATTTTTTTTTTTTTTTTTTTTTTACCTTTTATGGCCATTATACCACAGGAAAATACTTAGTGTAATAACCAGAAAGTATCACTATACAATTATTATACTGCATACTGCAATTTTGTCAGTGTGATATGAAGAGCAAAGACCCCCTGGTTTTTTACCTGTCCAGGTTTGCCCTCACATGCATAAAGGTTTGCGAGGAGGCCAAAGTCACAGTCATTAAACCTGTCGCTGTATTTCTCCAGCAGACATTTTTCATCCACTGGGTTGATGGATGAAAAATAACTGCCATTCACTGCAGGTCTTCCTTCAGCTTCAGTCAGCACCAGAGGCATTAACTACGAAATAAAAACGGGACAGAAACAGTGTTATAAACCCCACTGAACCCCACATTAATCCAGATAGCAGTGTTTTATAAAAAAAGCAACATGTTTTGTAGTGACACTACACTTTTTTGGTGTTATGGTTGATATGACAGTGTTTTGGACTTTATCACTATATGTAGCATTGCAAATACAAATTTTCGTTTTGTTGATGCTGCTGCAAATTCACATCAGTTTCATTTCTTTCATTTGTTTTCATTCCATTTCATTAGGTCTGAACATTTCAAGCTGCTTGTTTTAGTGCCGTTCTACAGACCTCTCCATTCATCCCAGCTGTCTTGCAGGAAACAGCACCAGCACCAAGAAAAAATCCACCAGGCAGCTCCACCTCCTTGGACACAGTGTTCATGTTGTACACCTTACAGGCAGAGGAGGACAAAGTACACAACTCCATTACTTGAGTGAAAGTACAGATAATACTAGTCAAATATTATTCAAATGAAAGTTGTGAATACAGATTTTTACTTGGGTAAAAATACAGAAGTACTTGTTTTTAAAAGTACTTATGTACCAAAAGTAAATTTGGCCGACTAGCTTGTTGTATCTTTGGAATAAAGAGCTTTTAGAATGTTAAAAACCTATAGAAATGAAACAAACAAACAAAAAAACTATTTTATTTAACACCCTTAGCCACAATAGTCTAAAAAAAAAAAACTTTGTACTTCGAGGACCTTGATAGAAATGTAGTGGAATGAAAAGTTAAATTCATAAGTTTCCAGAAAAAAAATAATACTTAAGTAAAGTACAGATACTCAAAGTGTACTTATGTACAGTACTTCATTACTGTCCACCTCTGCTACCCTAAGTTTGCATCGCTTAGGGTACAAATGTGTTTTTTATGACATTTACATTTAGAGTTTATTAATGCACCTTGTCCGGGTGGGCCACAGGAATCAGATATGGTACACCGCCAACGTCAGTAATACGAGGCTGGCCACACAGACCTATTAAAAGAGTAACAAGTGTTGTTCAAAGAGAACCTTCAAAAACCTTCACACATAGAGTATAAAATAACATTTGTACTCACCCTTGACAGGAAACCCGAAGGGCTCTTGTGTAAGATCTGGACAGTCAGCAACAGACACTTTTACATCAGAAAAATTCTTATTCAATCCTGACTGCAACACTGTTACATAAACACATACACAAATATATAAGTCACAATTAATAAATTAGTGTCCAGCTGCTACCAACTCCTTAAGTAAATGCTTAGTAAAATACTTATAATGATATTATTATTGCAAAGGTAACTTAAAAGTGCTTTTAGTTAATTCTTGTTTATGTTTAGCTCGCTGTGTGTCTCATTAGTACAAATGGACTTTATATTGACATTTAGGACCGAATGCATTAATGCGTTGATTTATTGTAGTCGGTAAAAAGTTTACATAATTTTAATTATTTCATTTATTTAGCCAAAAAAATAAATAAATAAATAAAAACAAGGCAACGCCTTTAATGTTGCAATGGCTAGTGTTTAGCGAGCATCAGCCTAAATACAAACAAACAAACAAACAAACAAACAAAGTAAGGATTAAGAATTGTTCATTAAAACAGAAATTTCAGTTTATTTAGTAATGTATATTTAGTTTTTAGAAAATTCTTATTCGATGCTTTTAGTACCTTTCGTTTCTTTTAAACACTATCAAATACAATACTAATTCTGTTACTATAAACAATGCCCATCTTTTAGGATATGTTTTTCTATTACGTCTTGAATTTCGCTAGTCTGCTTTAAATGTACGTAAAAGATAAAAAAAGTGTTTAAAACAGTCCCTTATGGCATCATATGGACTCGTATCATGTGATTTGGGTGGGAAAAAAAATCATGCTACATGCTATACAGGTTTAAAACAAAATGCGCCGATTACCCTGACATAATTCCGCGAGATCTGGAACGTGCAGCTGGATTTTTTCGGTGTTGCCGGTGTTTGCCATCCTTCTCGATGTGTGTATTGATCTGTCAGGCTCATGCATGTAGACAGATCACATGACAACGGGCTTTTCTTTCCGCTCAGACCATCGCACAGCTCTGAGCAGAGCGACAGGGGCCTGTAAACTCGTGAAAACGCTTTGATTGGCCATCCAGAAAACGTAAACACGCCTATGGATGGATATTTAGGACAATATTCAATAGAAATTGTAAACAACATTTGTGGACGCATACATGTGTGTGACATTATCCAAACGCAATTGCAAATCATGCATTTTGTGTCTCCATTTTCGTTTCCGTGTATGTCTGCCAAATTGCAAATAGAAACACAAAGTCCATTTGCAATTGCACTTCCAATGTCCTACAAGTTATGACCCTGTCATTTTGAAATAGCAATGGAAAATTAACCATTTGATATTTCAATTTCTCCGCGTCCTGCTCCAACCCTCACAAATATCAAACGGAATAGCAGTCCCTTTTCTACTTGCGTTTCTAATGCACAACAAATCTAACTGTCAATCAGTCTTGAAGGTGGGGTTTATTGACATAGTCGGAAAGTATATCACGCCCACTACTGGTGGTAAACAAAGCTTTCCTTCCCATGAGGAAAATGGGGAATTTGGCGATTTTTGCAATAAAAACATGCCCTTTTTTCACTTCAGACAAAGTCAAGAATCCAGAACTGATTTTATGTTCACCTGTCAACCAGAAAAAAGAAGCAAAAAGAAAACTCGGTAACGGGCCATATGGATACAGTGTTAAAGAGTCATCTACTGGGGTCCTTGAGAAACACTGGACTGGATTCGAGAATGTATCGAATGAATATCATCATTACAGTTCCAGCTGATAACACAGTGAATTATCTTCATGAATTAAAATCAAAGAAACTATAAAAACTTGACATGATGTGAGTAGGGTCCATGTGACTCTGTGCTCACACTCCAAGTGATCAAAAAGAAAAAGGAAAAAAAAGGTAGTGACATTCAATTGCAGCCCATGTTCAATTCATAGGAGGATGCTCTCAATTCTGCTTCATTTCAGCATTTTATTCAACGTTATTCTTTTTCAAATTTTGTGCGGGGCCTTGCCGCATCTAGGACAATTCACAGGTAGGCCTATCCCACACCGAAAGTGTTGTGTTCACTTCAAGAGTGCAGTTCAAAATTGGTAATCTAATCACCAAACAGGCAAAGGTTTACTTAAAGAATGAACAAAGTGATATCAATGAGTTTGACGTTTGGTGTTTGACAAAATAGCAAACAGAAAGAGAAAGCGTGATCCATATTATAGCTGTTTATATGAAGCATACAGACTTTATTCACAGATAAATGTTTTACTGAAAAATGCACAATACACAGTCTTCCAGTCTAGGAGGAAGTCATTATGTACATTAACAATAATTTGGGACCAGGGGCGTAGCTACTGAGGAAAAAGGGGACAGAGTAAATAGGGCCCAGAGGCTGAAAGGGGCCTGACTGAGGGTCCTCATCACTAAACGAGATTTTGAGGGGGGCCCATCGCACAGAATTTGCGCTAGAATCCCTAGCGACTCCACTGTTTGGGACAAATATCATGTCATTTATTGGAAACTAGTGAGTGGTGCTCTGAGGCTCGGACAGATGCTGAGTGGCGCTGCTGGTGTGCGGACACTCATAGAAAACTGTTTGTTTGAATTTTAAAGAACTGGTATGATACCTCAGTTGAGGTTCCACAGATGTATCTTCATTTCTTGATGTTGCTTCCAACCAGATAATTCTTCTATTGGTTTGTTTTGTTTGTTGTATGTGATAAATATTTAGTTTCAGGGTTTGGGCTTTGTTTGAAAAGAAAGAAAAAACCAACACATCAGTTTTGCAACTTTTTGGTGCGAAAATAGGCACATTTATTGGATATTTGTCCCCATTTTCCTCATAGGAATGCACAGAAATAAAAACGGAGCTTGGATTTTCCGCCAGTAGTGGGCGTGGCATACTTTACAACTATATCAATAAACCCCACCATCAAGACTGACTGACAGCTCGCTTTGTTAGGCATTGGAAATGCAAGTGCAAAAGAGATTGCGATTTGTGAGGGTTGGAGCCGGACGCAGAGAAATTGAAATGACAGATGGGTTATTTTCTAATGCTATTCGAAAATGACAGGGTCATATCTATAAGATATTGGAAATGCAATTGCAAATTGACTTTGCGTTTACATTTAAAATCTGGCAGACATGTTACATACACGAAAAAGAAAATGGAAATACAAATGCGGAATTTGCAAATCCCGCTTGGATTATATAAAAGGCGTCTACAAATTGAAAACGAATAAAAAAATTGAATGCAATTTACAATTTCATTCTCATCTGTTTATTTGCCCGAACGCATGTCATTTTATTTTCAAAAAAAAATTGATAATATTTATGAAATTTTATATTTTATTATATTACCTTGTATTGTATCTGTTTTTCTAAAAATCGTGTCAACACTGACACCATGTGTTTGATTAGAGGTATGCCATAAGGGTGTACTTGAACTGTATTTAAAAAGAAAGAAAGAAAGAAATCGAAGTGGAATCGATCAAAACACTTTTAGATGCGTTTTTGCAGAGACTCATTCAACATTTCTGGATTTTCAACATTTCAACGGTCTGGATATGCATTTAGATGGATGCGTACGCTGTTTTTTTTTTTTTTTTTTTTTTTTGCATAATTTGTAAAACGTACAAGCACAGGGAAATGAGACATGGATGTATTCCTACAAAGAACAATCATAAAAATCAGGACAAAAAATAATATTATGGATTTGAGTATGGATGCGTGCGCGTGCGCGCTATTTTAGCTGGCGTATTTCCGGGGCGGAACTGAATGGCGCCCGGTAAATGAAAACGCTACCGCGCAACATGTGGATATGTTTGGCATAGGGAAGAGACAACATTTGGATATTTTATTTAGTTTCTTTTTTTATAGATACTTTTGTGTTCATGCGTAGTCTGTTGCAAAAACGGCCCGGGCCTCATAAGCATCCGTTAAAGGTGCGCAAATCAGTTATATTTGACATCACGAAAGTCTCGCGTGGTAGGAATAGATGACAATTCGCCTGTTAGATTATTAAGTAAATATGGCTCTTAGTAACGAAGACGACTCAACGCAACTTGCGTCGCCGAGCAAGAAGAAGAACGTACCGGTTGTTGCACACGTTGGGAATTTAATCGACATTGATCCGCACTCAGAGCTCATCTTCGAAACTCCTCCACCTGATGTTGTTAACTCTATCAATGAATGTTTTGAGCAATACAATAACAAAAAAAATGATACGTCAGTCCACCAACCTTCTTCAGACAGGTAAAAAAAAAAAAAAAAAAAAACTTGTAATGGAACATAGACATGAGTCTGTGTTGCTATTCTTAATCATTTTAATATTTCGCTTTCTATACCTCAGTGAGAGGTTAAACATACATGGAATGTTCAGCATCATTACTCCAGTCTTCAGTGTCACATGATCCTTCAAAAATCATTCTAATATGCTGATTTGCTGCTGTTGAAACATTTTTATTATTATTATTATGAATATTTAAAACAGTTGATTACATTTTTTTTCAGGATTCTTCATTGAATAGAAAGATCCAAAGATCAGCATTTATCTTAAATAAAAAGCTTTTGTAGCATTATAAACTTCACCATTCAAAAGCTTGAAGCCAGTATAATTTTTTTCTGTGTGAAAGAAATTATAGAAGTGAATGCTTTTATTTAGCAAGGATGCATTAAATTGATTACAAAAGATTTCCATTTCAGATAAATGCTGTTCTTCTGAACTTTCTATCATCTTAGAAAACTTGAAAAAAATTCTGCTCATCTGTTTTCAGCATCATAATAATAATAAATGTATTTTAAGCAGCAAATCAGAATATTAGAATGATTTCTGAAGGATCATGTGACTAGTAATGATGCTAAAAATTCAGCTTTGAAATCACAGGAATAAATTACATTTTAAAGTATATTTAATTTGAAAAGTTATTTTAAATAGTAAAAATATTTCAAAATATTACTGTTTTTGAAGTATTTTAGATCAAATAGATGCAGGCTTGGTGAGAAGTCCAGATGAAAAATAATTAAACTCTTACTGTTCAGAAACTTTTGACTGCTAGTATGTGTTCTAATTTTACTAAAGTCTTTCACTTCAACACGTTTTCTCATGCTCTGCCTCACATCTCTGCCTTCCCCTATACAGTGACTCTGGTGGAAGCCTGTTTATAACACAGTCTGTAACTAAAGCAGTCCGAACTGAAAGACGACATAGGTCATCTAAGAGACGAGAGTCCATCTCTGATGATTCTGGTAATGAGAGAGACAATGGAGACACTGAAAATGAGAGAGGAAGTATGTCTCGGCATGCGGAGTGCCCAAACAGAAGAAAAATTATCAGCCATCCTGCTCCTCGAAAAGCTGTTTTTCCATTTCTGCTGAAATCACTCGGACGACAGCACCTGTCCCTAAAGAAGCACCAGATTCTAGAGGTACTATTTATGCTATTAATTTGTGTATACATCTCATGTCATTTTTTTTTTTTTTTTTTATGCACCATTAAATGGTGCCTATAAAATAGGACTTTACTATGTGCTGTCACTGGTTGTTGTGATTATAGATGTATACACATAGATGCCTCATTAGCAGCTGTTTCTTTGGTCTGCTATACAATACAAAAGCAGTCCCCTTTGTTGGAACGGTCAAAGCCGCCCCGTGAGCACTCAAGAGCTATTCGACTGTGCATCTGCAACTGTGATTATACGCATGTATGAATATCTATTAGTGTTGTCACAATACCAAAATTTTGACTTTGATGCGATACCTGACTAAAATATCACGATACTACTACTGAACCAATACTATGAAAAAAAAAAAAACATAGGACAACAGGAAAAGTAATTGAATAAGAGATCATCCAAATGGAGATCATAGTTATTTTATCTATTAAAACAAAGCATTTCATCCCCCCCTTTAAAAAAAAAAAAATAATAATAATCACATGCCAGTGCCACTACACAGGATTATGGTAAACAACCACCGAGCCTACAGGTATGTAGAGATCTTTGCTATATTGGTAAGTTAGCTTAAAGGATAAAGCCAAATATTATTTCATGATATAGTCATTTTATTTTACAACAACAATTTATACATACAAATGATATGTCATTTTTTATTTTGTCTTTGTTATTAATAATAAGAACCTAAATGCAAGTAACAAACTAAAGGATGACTACAATAAAACAAAGACACAAATGAAATAAAGAAGGCCCTATGAAATCTATTCAAATTTTTCCTAAATTCTATTTTAATTTTTCTATTTCTATTTATCAAAAAGCATGTCTAATTAATTGAAATCATGAACTTGCAGAATTTTACAGCAATTTATTAAAAGTTTAACAAAAAGTACATGTTTTTAAGGCCCTATGAAATGCGTTTTATTATTTTTCTCAAATTCAGTTTTGTTTGTGACTCTCTGTTTTCCATTAATTTTCTGGATTCTATTTTAATCATTTATATTACATTTTAATAATCAAAAGTCTAATGAATTTCTAAAGGATAATTAGATTTGATGAAGAATTCATTTATTATAGGCTATTTATTTCTTTTTTTCAGAAATACTGTGTTGTGTATTTACAATTTAGTGGTAAATAAATTCTGGTAAATATATTTTTCTGGTAAATATTCCTTAAGCATTGTTTTAATAATATTTTTATTAGTAGTAGTAGTACTATCTTTTCATTAAGTAATATATTAATATGTTTCTGACTATCAAATTAAACGTAACTTTTATTTTGACGGGTTTCTGTGAAGACCTTTAGGGTCTTATATGACGATAGTTTTCCAGAAGAAACGGTAAAACCTCAGAGCAGTTCTAGAGATTATGTTCATGTGTTCATGTTGTCATATATTGAGGCGGCCGAGGCTGAAAACACAGCGAGTGTCACGCGTCCACTACCAGTCAAAAGTTTGGACACACCCTCTCATTTAGTGTTTTTTCTTTATTTTCATGTCTATTTACATTGTAGATTCTCACTGAAGACATCAAAACTATGAATGAACACATATGGAATTATCTAGTAAACAAAAAAGTGTGAAATAACTCTAGATATGTTTCATATTTTAGATTCCTCAAAGTATCCACCCTTTGCTTTGTTGACAAACCCTTGGCCTTCTCTCAGTGAGCTTCATGATGTAGTCACCTGAAATAATTTTCACTTCACAGGTGTTCCTTGTCAGGGTTCATTTGTGGAATTTCTTGCCTTCTTAATGGGGTTGGGACCATCAGTTGTGTTGTGCAGAAGTCAGGTTGGTACACAGCTGACAGCCCTATTTGACAACTGTTAGAATTCATATTATGGCAAGAACCTAAGTAAAGAGAAACGACAGTCCATTATTACTTTAAGAACTGAGGGTCAGTCAGTCTGGAAAATTGCAAAAACTTTAAATGTGTCCCCAAGTGCAGTTGCAAAAAACAATCAAGTGCTACGACGAAACTGGCTCACATGAGGACCGCCCCAGGAAAGGAAGACCAAAAGTCACCTCTGCTGCTGAGGATAAGTTCATTCGAGTCACCAGCCTCAGAAATCGCAAGTTAACAGCGCCTCATATTAGAGCCCAGATTAATGCCACACAGAGTTCTAGTAGCAGACACATCTCTACATCAACTGCTCAGAGGAGACTGCGTGAATCAGGCCTTTATGGTCAAAGAGCTGCTAAAAAAAAACTACTAAGGAAAAGCAACAAGCAGAAGAGATTTGTTTGGGCCAAGAAACACAAGGAACGGACATTAGACCAGTGGAAATCTGTGCTTTGGTCTGAATTTGAGATCTTTGGTTCCACCCGCCGTGTCTTTGTGTGATGCAGAAAAGGTGAACGGATGGTTTCTACATGCATGGTTCCCACTGTGAAGCATGGAGGAGGAGGTGTGATGGTGTGGGGGTGCTTTGCTGGTGACACTGTTGGGGATTGAACTGAACCAGCATGGCTACCACAGCATCCTTCAGCGACATGCCATCCCATCCAGTTTGCATTTAGTTGGACCATCATTTCTTTTTCAACAGGACAATGACCCCAAACACACCTCCAGGCTGTGTAAGGGCTATTTGACCAAGAAGGAGAGTGATGGAGTGCTGCGCCAGATGACCTGGCCTCCACAGTCACCTGACCTAAACCCAGTCGAGATGGTTTGGGATGAGATGGACCGCAGAGTGAAGGCAAAAGGGCCAACAAGTGCTCAGCATCTCTGGGAACTGCTTCAAGATTGTTGGAAAACCATTTCAGGTGACTACCTCATGAAGCTCATCGAGAGAATGCCAAGAGTGTGCAAAGCAGTAATCAAAGCGAAGGGTGGCTATTTTGAAGAATCTAAAACACTTTTTTTGTTTACTACATAAATCCATATGTGTTCATTCATAGTTTTGATGTTTTCAGTGAGAATCTACAATGTAAATAGTCATGAAAATAAAGAAAAAAACATTAAATGAGAGGGTGTGTCCAAACATTTTACTGGTAGTGTATGTGTGTAGTAAACAAAACTGTGAGTCCGCCCCATTCACCAACACAGAGACGCAGAAATATGGCTCTTATTAAAATGCGTTCTTAAGGTACTGGTACTAGTAAAATGCGGAATGGTACCGTTTTTAAAAGCAGGGTATTGCGATACTTTTTATGTACAACACTATCGTGCAACACTAATATCTATATCTGCAGATGATTATACTAAACCAAAACAATACCAGTACAACATTAAAATGTACTAATGTTTAAAAACTTGTAATATTGAGTTAATACATATTAAAAAATACAAACATTCCTACCTGTGAAGGTTTATACCGTTTCCTCAAGTATTTTAAATGTGTTCTCCCCTTTTTTTTTTTTTTTTTTTTTTTTTTTCCTTTCCTTTTTTTTTTTTTTTTTAAACAACCAGAGGCTACAAAATGATGTGGCATTTTGTAAAAAAATATTTTTTACTGTGAGTGATATGTTGACCATTCCAAGATGCTGGATGCATTGACGGGTCTGGAGTGGTTAAATGTGAAATCTGCGTATACATATCTATGGTTTTGATAACACTGTCATTACATGTTTTAAAATTGTGCATGTTTATTTGTTTTTTAGAACTCAGAAATGGGCGGTTTCTTGAAATGCATAAAGAAAATCGAGGAGGGTTATGTGAATACCGGAAGAGCAATCAGTCCGTCTGTGCTGGAATCTGAGTAAGTTCTAATTAAAACCAAATATAGTTGTAAACTAAATATAATAGTTTTTCATGATGAATATACTTTGTTTCAGTCTAAGTGATCACTCTGAGGGAGATGACCATGACAGTGATCATGAAGTCACAAAAGTGGTATGTAATTACTGCTGGCCTTGCATAATACAAAATATGTTATAGTTTTAAATATACACTATTAGTCATATGTTTTTGAACAGTAATATTTTAATGTTTTTTCTGCTCACCAAGCCTGCATTTATTTGATCCAAAGTACAGCAAAGATAGTACAATTTTTAAATATTTTTACTATTTAAAATAACTGTATTCTATTTGAATATATTTTAAAATGTAATTTATTCTTGTGATTTCAAAGCTGAATTTTTAGCATCATTACTGCAGTCACATGATCCAGAAAACCATTCTAAAATTCTGATTTGCTGCTAAAAACCTTTTTTTTTTATTGTAATTATTTTGAAAACAGCTGAGTAGAATGTTTTAGGTTTTTTTGTTGAATACAAAGTTAAGAAAAACAGCATTTATCTGAAATAGAAATCTTTTGTAACATTATAAATGTCTTTATAATAAATTGATTAATTTCTTACAATAATAAGTGCATTCATATTGAAAAAATTATAAGTACTCAGCATAAAAAATTTGACAGTACTATGCTAATCCATTTTAGGGTAGTACTTTTTTTTTTTTTTTTTTTTTTTTATGAATAATTTCATAATACTAAGAAAATTTGAGCAGCCTATTAAAAATGATTTCGAAAGGATTATGTCATGCTCATCTGATCTTTTTTTTTTTTTTTTTTTTTTTTTTTTTCCCAGGATAGAACAACTTTTGTTCCAAGTTTTTTCAAAGGAAACAAGCATAAATGGCTCCCACAATCCTTCTTGGATATGAGGCTTCAGGATTCACTTTCAGACGACAATGAACAGTTAGTCCACACCAATAGAAAAGCTAAGCAAAGCAAAACTAAATCTACCAAGAAAAACACGACAAGTGCTTCTGTTAAAAAACAATCAAAAAAGAAAAACGAAGCTCCCAAAAACAAAGCTTTAGTCAGGACATCATCAGAATCGTCTATCGACCCTCTCTTTAAGGAGCAGGAGAAACAACATGAGACACAAGAGGTTTTAGCTGCATGCTCAGATGCCGAACATTCAGATTCTGCGCATTGCAGACAACGACTTACTAAGCAGATCATCCAGTGTGCTGAAAACTTGCATGGAGATCATTTAGTGGTAATTGAAGAGACGCAGAGAAACTCTATAGACTTAATTACAGAAACAGCAGTTCATATAGAGCATGAGGATGACACGGGTACTCCATCTCAAGCTGATGACATCATTGGACCGGAAAATGCTGTGTCAGATGTGCAGCCTAGCAATCAACAGAAAAAGAAGAAAAAGCACAAATTAAAAGACCAACAGGAAGTAGAGCCTGGTGCAGATACTCATAGTGCAGACAATGTTCATTCAGTTGAGATGGATCAGTTCAGTGACTCACAAACTACTGAGATGACACCCAAACGAACAAAAAAGAAGAGAAAAGACAGAGAGGGGACAAAGACGGCACATGTAGAGGACGATAGTGGTACAGACATCCAGTCAAATGAAGCTTTTGAAGCTCCTGGGACCAAACAACCTGAGCACATACAGACGTCAGAGGAAATCACATCACCTGTAGCTAGATTAAAATCAGGGAAGAAGAATGGCTGTGAAGAATCTGTTGATTTTGCTCTGGATGTAAGCTCAGTGTCTCAGTTTGATAATGTCACTGATAGATCAGCTACTCAAGATGCTGTTGAAGAGAGACCAAGCGATGATGTCGAACATACAGAAGCTGAATTAAATGATGCTGAACACTCAGATTCTGTCCAGTGTGCTGACAACTTGCATGAAGATGATTTGGCAGTAATTGAAGAGAGACAGAGAAACTCTGTAGAGGCAGTTACAGAACCTGCAGTGGAGCATGAGAATGATGTAAGCTCTGACAATTACCTGCCCAACAAAAGCAATTCCATGTCCCCACCCCAAGGAGGAGACATTTCTACACAGAATGTTATTCAACAGACTGACAGTGATTTTGGGTCAGAGGATTTATTCTGGCCATTGAGCAGTCAGAACCACAAGACCAATCAAAATCATAAAGGTGCATCTATTAAAATGAACATGGAGGACAGCGATCAAGACAGTGATGTAACTCAAATAGAGACGGAAGGACCGTTTGAGTCCATATTTGGACAAGAAACACCAAGATGGTGTGATGCTGACATTGATGCACGTGAGGACAACAACAGTGACGAAACTCAAATAGAGACTGAGGGGCAATCTGTTTCCGTGTTTGGGGCAGGAACACCAAACAAGCATGTTACAGAATCCCAGAGTCCTCTTGGCATAAATGCTGAACTACTCTCAAAAAGAGATGAAAAAGTCAAGAGTATTAATAATAAAAAGACAAAAAAAACAATGTCAAGTTCTGAAAAGGATTCTGAAGATACAGATGTAGAGAAGACCTTGAATGTGCAACCATTTAAACATTTACCACTGGCTGATGAACCATTAAGAGAAGTTTTCTCAAGTTCCTGTGTGAGGAACATTTTGGGTAAACGAAGAGCGAGGGAGGAGATGGAAACAGATCTCCCAGAAAGTCCTTTGTTTAGAAATTGTGGACTGAGCTTTATTAAAAGAAAAAGAAATAGAAAAGATAAAACGGGTGCAACTGATTTGATACAGTGTAAAGCAAATGCTGATGTGAGCTCTGAATCTCCAGTTGATGACATCACTGGAGATAAAATAACACCAAGAGAGAACAGGAAATTTCGTGAAGTGAAAAATAGAGTAACGAATGAAGAGCGAAGGGAAGCCTCAGTTTTACATTTAGAGGAAACCGAGCTCTTGGAGGAAAGTATTTTATCTACGGTTGCAGATAATGGCGTTATCGCAAAGGTTAAGAGGAAAAAGAAGAAAAAGTACAAATCAAACGAGAATGAGGATGCGGAGCCTAGTGTAGAAAATCAGTCGGTTGAGACAGCTCCATTCAATGAGTCACAAACTACTGAACTGGTATCCAAAGTAAGTAAAAAGAAGAAAAGAAAAGACAAAGAGAGGACAAAGATGGCATATGTGGATGAGAATAATGCTACAGATATCCCATCAAGCGAAACTTTGGACTCTGATAGACCTGCAGAGTTGAGAGTAAATGAAGTGAATCAATCCAGTGAAGCTCCAGGGACGGATCAACCTGACCATACAGAGACTTCAGAAGAGGTTACAGGATGTGCAACGCCTACATTAAAATCAGTGAAGAAGAAGAAGAAGAAGAAGAAGAAGAAAAGGGATGAGACTGAAGAGCCTGAAACTGTTGATCTGGATGTGAGTTCTGTGTCTCAGTTTGATCACGTTGCTGGACTCGGAGTGGTTGAACAACAAGAAGATCAGGTCATTGAAGAGAGGCCAAACAATGACAACACAGCCGAACATATTTTAAAGGTGGCTAAACACAAAAAGAAACGTCAGAATGCAAGTTCTCCATCTCAAAGTGATGACAATAATAGACTGGAGAAACAAACATCAGAATCACAGTCGGAAAGTGCAGAAAAACTTCTGAAAAAGAAAAAGCGGAAATTAAAAGAGCGAAAGAATGCAGAAATTGCTTTAGATATTGGAGACAATGTTCAGTTGTTTCAACACAGTGAGTCGCAAACTACAGATTTACATTCTAGGAAAAAAACAAAAAAGAAGAGGGCAAACAAAGACACAGAAAGAACAACAGGTAGCTCATCAAATGAACTTTCGGAGAACATGGATGATGGATATTCAGAAATGAGAGGAAATGTGATTCAGGCCACTGAGACTGATCAGCTTGAGCATTTACAGACATCAGAGGAAATTACAAGATGTCCTTCCCCCAGTGTAACCAAATTAAGCTCAGGAAAGAAAAAGAAGAAAAAAAGGGATATAAGTGAGAAGCATCAGGATGAATCTGTTGATGTGGGTCTGGATGCGAGTTCTGTGTCACAGGTTGATGATGTAACTGGGCTGATTGAAAGAAGGCCAAACACAGCAGAACATGTCGAAAACATGAATTCACCTGTCCTTTCAAACAGCATGTTTACCAGTAAAAAGAAAAAGAAGAAAAAAAGGGATATAAGTGAGAAGCATCGGGATGAATCTGTTGATGTGGATCTGGATGCGAGTTCTGTGTCACAGGTTGATGATGTAACTGGGCTGATTGAAAGAAGGCCAAACACTGCAGAACATGTTGACAACATGAATTCACCTGTCCTTTCAAACAGCACATTTACCAGTAAAAAGAAGAAAAAGCACAAATTAAAAGACCAACATGAAGCAGAGCCTGGTGCAGATGCTCATAGTGCAGAGAATGTTCATTCAGTTGAAATGGATCAGGTCATTGAGTTACAATCTACTGAGATGACGCCTAAAAGAGCAAAAAAGAAGAGAAAAGACAAAGAGCGGACAAAGACGGCACGTGTAGAGGACGATAGTTGTACAGACATCCAGTCAAATAAAACTTTTGACGCTCCAGAGACAGAACAACCTGAGCACATACAGACATCAGAGGAAATCACAGGATGTCTGTCACCTAATGTAGCTAGATTAAAATTAGAGAAGAAGAAGAAGAAGAAGAAGAAAAAGAAGAATGGCAGTGAAGAATCTGTTGATTTTCCTCCGGATGTAAGTTCAGTGTCTCAAAGGAGTGTTGAAGAAAGACCAAGTGATGCTGTTAAGCATACAGAAAATGAATTAAATGACACCATACACAAAAAGAAAAGGAAACGATCGAGTTTGTCTATTAATAACAGTTCTGAGTTCAGCTCTTCTGATGCAAAAAATCAGGAAACTGCCACACCTGAGAGGAAGAGGAAGAAAAAAAGAGATTACGATCACATCACAAATGTAGGTGGTGAATTGACTTCGGAAAGTTCTGGTCATACAGTGCTTCAGTCTCAGAGCACGATGTTGAAATCACTTGAGACAATTCCAAAGAAATCCAGAAAGAAAGAAAAGAAAAACAAGGAAATAAATGCAAGTCACGTACTGGATGATAGTGCTGAACTAGAAACTGTACAAACAAAGAGGACTGACTCAACACAGGCCAATGTTATCTCACTGGGAGATTATGAAGGTATTAGTAAGAAAAAAAAGAAAAGGAAGACGGATGCTTAAAATAATATTACAGAAATCTCCATGTCTCAGAATACTGACTCACCTAAATTGGTAAATGGAGATGACACACCCAAAAAAACCTGAAAAGCAGAGGCAGAGGTGTCATGACAGAGCAGGTTCTATTCAAATTAAGTGTAATGCTAATATCTAGTTTAGTCACACAGAAAACTTAATACATATGAAGAGAATAACCTAAAGGAGGGATCTGGAGCAAGATAACCATCTGTGTCTCAGACTGATGATATGATGTGATGTTGCGCAAAAGCAAGAAAAAGAAGGGAGGAAAGTGTATCTACTTGATGGCTAAAACTTTTCAATGCACAATGGAAATGTTTGGGCATCACTGAATGTCATTTATAATGACGGTATATTTGTTACATGGAAGAAAGAGGAGGTGGAAAATGATAAAAAAAAATTAGGCAGTGGTTATGTCATGGCTTTGGAGCTCAGTTAAACCATTTCCACAGAAAAATATAAACTTAACTTCTCAGACATTTAAGACAAGCTATTAGCCAAAAGTGTTGGTAAAAGAAATTTTCTGTATGGAAAAATATGAAGTAATGAGTGAAGTTTACAGATAAATGCAAATGGAAATGTTTTCTAAACCTTTTTTTTTTTAAATAATTAAATTTTAAATAATTGTTTGAGACTGCTTGATTTGAAGCCAGATGAAACACACCAACACCTGTATATTATTTTTGTTACTTGTTTTGTTGATTATTAACATTTCTACTGACAGTTGACTTATTTTTAATTATCAAAACATTTTCATTAATTTTATTCAGTCATTGTACAGCCAAATTATACGATCTCATCTAGAGCACTGTATCTATTTTATTATCAAAATCAGAGTATATTTATACAGCGTCAATGTAACTGTGGCATATTTTGTACATTTCCATTATGGACACTTTATGCTTACTCCGCTTCAGAGAAATAAAATGTAATGGGGATCCCTGTTTGATAAACACATCTTAACTGACCTGATACATTTTTTTTTCTTTTTCGTTCTCTTTATGAAGAGTTAAACCTT
The DNA here is from genome assembly GCA_036247105.1 of Cirrhinus mrigala. Lineage (NCBI taxonomy): Eukaryota > Metazoa > Chordata > Actinopteri > Cypriniformes > Cyprinidae > Cirrhinus > Cirrhinus mrigala. The sequence goes on from CM070011.1 coordinate 13,477,600, forward strand.
AACAAATTGTTTGAGTGGTTAAAATTGATGTGCAAATAGTTTCATGACCTTGAATTCACTTTGCTGGATGTTGACAGATGTTGCTAGTTACTGAAAATAAAAATTTTCATTTATTCACCCTCAAGTCAATCCAAACCTGTATGACTTTATATCTTCTGTGGAATACAGATAATCTGAGGAATGTCTCACTATTTTCTCCATAAAATGTAAATCATTAAGCGGTTTGGTTACTAAACTTGTTTCACCAAAAAAAAAAGTAAGTCATACAGGTTTGGAACAAATATATGAATCAATGATGACAACTTTAATTTTGGGGTAACTACAGTTGAGGTCGAAAGTTTACATCTTGCAGAAACTGCAAAATGTTATTATTATTATTTTTTTTTTACCAAAATAAGAGGGATCATACAAAATGCATGTTATTTTTTATTTCGTACTGACCTGAATAAGATATTTCACATAAAAGACGTTTATATATAGCCCACAAGAGAAATAAATAGTTGAATTTGTAAGTAAATTATTAGTATGAGTCCCTCATTTGTACTGAACAGTTAAACTGCCCACTGTTCTTTAGAAAAATCATTTAGGGTCCACAAATTCTCTAATGCATTTATAGCCAGGGGTGTAAACTTTTGAACAGAAATTTCAAATAAAATTTTTTTTTAAAGGTAACAACAGTATTAAGAAATAAGCTTATTTAAACTTTTGAACAGGGCTCATTTTTATAAATTCAACTATTATTTTTTTCTTGTGGACTATACGTTAATGTCTTTCATTAGAATTATCTTATTCAGGTCAGTACTAAATAAAAGTAACATGCATTTGATACGAACCCTCTCATTTTGGTAAAATAATTAACATTTTGCAGATTCTGCAAGGTGTATGTAAACTTCTGACCTCAACTGTATCTCTTTAATCCTTATATTAATAGTATTTCATAAAAGCACCTACTTACAGGGGTGAGAATAGTTCAGTGATTCTTTCTGCAAGTTATGTAATTATGCCAGTCAATGAATCATTCTCTAAACCACTTCCTTCAAAAAGTTCTTTAAGGAATGTGTGTTGTTCATGGTGTGCAAAGGCTGAAGTCCTGTTTGTTTTGTATCGTGTTGTTTTACTGATTTTATTTTAAGTTTAACTCGTATAAAAGCTAGATCACACAATTGTGCTATTATGAATTTCAGCACTACTAGCGGCCTACAACAGCACTGCTTGTGTGATTTCAGATTTATTTATTTTTATTATCGAAATCTCTTTATATAGAAATATTACTGCTGTATTAAATCCCATTCACCTACTTTAATTTTGCAACATGGTAGACTGAGAAATAATCTATAGGCCCAGTGAACTGGTGAAAATACTGTTCCCTGTATTCTATATTCACTACATAGGTTTAAACCTTATTTTTTCAGTTGACCCACTGTGTTTAGTTTGCATATAGGTGCATAGGCCACCTGCTCGCGTTTATAATTTATTTTCCGCGTAAAATCTCCTATAACACAATGACCTCACAGCCAACATCCTAATCGCTCGATAAGCGCGATTGTGAAACCCGACCCATGCGCGTTTAACGTAGATGACACACGGACGCAGTAATGCCCTGGGCTTAGCCTCCAAATAACCATTATGTAACAGGAGTCACATCGCACCGGCGACTAGAGGAACCAGCAGTTGTGTGGAAACTTTGCGCTCTCGTCTTTCGTAAACTGCGCGCGTCCTTGTAGCTCTCGCAATGAGTTCGCGAATTAGTATCTCTTGTTTACAAGAAGCCAAACGAGTAGCTATTTTTGGAGGCACACATGGAAATGAGATGTCTGGCATTACGCTGGTAAATATGTGGATACAGAATTCAGCCGAGATAGAGAGAAACGGACTGGTGGTCAAGCCGTTCATAAGCAACCCTAGAGCAGTGGAGAAATGCACCAGGTACATCGACACGGATCTGAACAGAGCCTTTACGCCCGAGAACCTCAGGTAAATAAACACCTTGCAAAACGCGTTGTTTTCTGGTACAAGTCCGGCTCGTTTGTTTACGCTTGGAACTTCAATGTACTCGCTTTCGTAAAACGGAGCACAGTCAGACAACGGACTTTACACTGTCGTACAACTTTTACGCTGGGCTCTTGTGTGTTGGAGGTTTATTATTACATTCCGTATGTGTTGTTTATTGTTGTCATGCATACGTCAGATCGACGTCCTTGGCCGCTGTGTTGCACCTCTATGTTTGGCGTATCGCGCCGTGTTTGAACATTGCGTTTGGCTCAGTTTAGCTGATTCTGAACGCAGGAACGCGTCCTTTGTAAACGGCTCCTTTACATGACACAACATCACTGAATCGAGCGATAAAGTATCAGTGGAGCGAGCGGTCAGCTGATCCGAGCCGCTCATGTCATCACTGTTGAGAAACGTGAGTGGAGCGTGATTTGGGTCATGAAAAGAACCTGCGATAATGCCTTCTTGACAACACGAAACAGTTGTCGATTTTGAGGACCTTTAATTACGTCAGTGTTTGTTGAATTTCTGTTTTATAAATGTGACATTTTACAGTGTCAGTATTGCACCCATTAATAGTTTAAATTACAATGAAATTTATGATTTTTTTTTTTATTTTTTTTTTACTCAAGATAGTGTTTATTACTACTATTCGATCAAATCTTGACTGCATATTAACCATGAAAAAAAATTACTGAACACCGACCATTTGTGATAACATGCCCCATCACCATTAAACAGCCTGTTTTTGGCTTTCTGGTAAATTTAAACAGTAAAAAAAAAAAAAAAAAAAAAACATATGAAGACAACTTTAGTTTGGAGGACATAATTCACATAAAGTATTTTTGAACAGTAAGATTTTTTAATGTTTTTTTTTTTTTTTTTTTTTTTTTTTTAAAGTCTCTTTTGCTCACCAAGCCTGCATTTATTTGAATTATTTTGAACAGAAAAATGTAGAAATATTTTTACTATTTAAAATTTCTATTCTATTTGAATATATTTTAAATTGTAATTTATTCCTGTGATTTCAAAACTGAATTTTTAGCAGCATTACTCCAGTCACACAACCCTTCAGAAATCATTCTAATATTGTGATTTTCTGATATTATAATTTTTATTATTATTATTATTATGTTGAAAACAGCTTTCATTTTTTCAGGTTTCTTTGATGAATGGAAAGTTCAGAAGAACAGCATTTATCTGAAATAGAAATCTTTTGTAACATTATAAATGACTTTATCATCACTTCTTTCAGGTAAATGCTGATCTTTGGATCTTTCTGTTCATTAAAGAATCCTGGAAAAAATGTACTCAACTGTTTAAAGTTATAATAAAAATTGTTTCTTGAGCAGCAAATCATCATGTATTTCTGAAGAATCATGACACTGAAGACTGCAGTAATGATGCTGAAAATGTAGCTTTGCTCACCAGAATAAATTACATTTTAAAATATATTCAAATAGAAAGCAATTATTTTAAATAGTAAAAATCTTTCCAAATTGTACTGTTTTTGCTGTACTTCAGATCACATAAATGCAGGCTTGGTGAGCAGAAGAGACTTCTTTAAAAAAAAAAAAAACATTGAAAATCTTACTGTTCAAATACTTTTGACTGGTAGTGTATTCTAAGTTAAAACATGTATGAACTAGAAATTTGCAACCAATGTATAAACACAGTCCAAGAGAAAATGCACTTTTAAGTAGAATCATGAAGTTAAAAACATGGGAAAAATTACCAGTGGATGTGCTCTCATGAACAAATTTTACCAAAATAGAAAGAATTTGCTCCGTGCTTCAATGTCACATTAAATACAGGGGCATTGATGCTATACATAAAACAGAGCAAAACAACGCACTCAGAAAACCTTTTTCATTTATTTCAATTCATTTATTAATTGGCCATTTATATACAGAATGAGGGTTGCAAATTAAGACAGATTTGTCTTGGTGGTATTATAAATACAACTTATCAGACATATAATAATGTACTGTGAGGGGATGCAAAACACACTTCACAACAGATGCTTGCAGCTTACTTTTTTTTCTTTTGCGCAATTTTTCAGACCAGCTGGAAAGCTTATTGAGCTTAATTCTCTGTGCATTATTTTTCTGTTTTCCTTGCTTTGTGTGCTTGTTATATGCTTCTCTGAAACTTATTTTATTTCTAATGGTGATAAAAGTGCATAATTTTGTCGGTGTTGTGAAATAGGAATATTGCTGTAACATTGCCTCTAACTCAGCAGTTAGAGCAGTGAATAAATAATTTAAAACCTACAAGTCTCTAGCATAGAAAAAAGTAAATAAGTTAATATTTATGTAATTGCTGATCCTACTGTCATTCATTACTCTGTTAAAAGAGTTAACAATACACCTGCACCAAAATTCTATTCAAGAGATTTTTAACTCCAGCACCAAATCTGTTTGCATTATTGAAAAGAGGACGTTATGTCTTGTTTATAATTATTGTACTGTTAATATTGATAATAATTTTTCTATCCCCACAGTGCTCCAGATGTTGAAGGGCTGCCATATGAAGTCCAGAGGGCCAAGGAAATAAGTCGGATGTTCGGACCCAAAGGAAGCTCGGATGCGTACGATGTCATCTTTGACCTTCACAACACCACCTCAAACATGGGCTCCACCCTCATTCTGGAAAGCTCAACAGACCTCTTTAACCTTCAGATGGTGCATTATATTAAAGTAAGAAACTAGATCCAATTATATTGTACAGTGTTATTATAATAATTATATATGTGCCCTCTGCACCTACACTACTGTTGAAAATTTTTAAGAAGTAAATACATGTTGTTCTTTTGAACATTCTATTCATATATATATGAATTATATATATATATATATATATATAAAGGATTTCTTAAGGATCACGTGTCACTGAAAACTGGAGTAATGATGCTGAAAATTCAACTTTGCATCGCAGAAATAACTTCCATATTAAAATGGAAAACAGTTATTTTAAACTGTAAAAATATATCACAATATTACTGTTTTTACTGTATTTTTTAACAAATAACTGCAGCCTTGGTGAGCATAAAGAAAGTCTTGCCAACCCAAACATTTGAACACTGCATCAGTAGTGCAAAAATAATTTGTTGCATCATAGACTGAATGTTAAATTCTTTACCAAAACATACCAATCCTAAGATTTTGCTTACAGTCTTAAAATAAGCAAATTAAAAGGCATCTTTACACAGACACCTGTGCTCTTCCCACTTGCAGAAAGCTATGGCTCCCCACACCTGTTCAGTACTGTTAAACGAACACCCACAGCTGAAGTATTCAACCACACGCTCTGTGGCCAAACACCCTATTGGTGAGTACAAAGTCCTGGGATACTCAGCAGGTCAAACCTGATGCTAAATCAAGTTTAATATTACCCCTGAAAGTCAGCCAGCTGCTAAGAAGTGGAATAACCAGGGATAATATGAAAAGTCCAGTTATAATGAAAGCATTCAGAGCCTCTGCAGATAATTCTGCAGTCATCTAGAGGCCGTTTGATGTAACTCCTTTTTCCATGAATTAATATTATAGTGGAAACCCAACAGAGTACCAGTTGCACCTCATTTAACGTTGTTTCTCACTGCGGTCTGTGATCAGAATAGACCTGTGACCCACCAGTCAAGTGCTAGTGACTTTTATAGCTGTGTTTGTGTTGCAGGTCTCGAGGTGGGCCCTCAGCCACAAGGTGTTTTGAGAAGCAATGTATTCGAGTCCATGAGGACGATACTGAAGCACGCGCTGGACTTCCTCGAGCTCTTCAACAGTGGTGAGGTCACTGTAGGTTAAGCAGAGATCAGCATGCTTACTGCACAGAATCTGGAATGTGTTGCTATAAAGGGATTTTGAAGGCAACTGGGGTGGCTACAATAGGATTATTTTCTATATTTCCTATACGGTAGGATTATTTTCTAATATAAACCAATCGTGATCATGTGTGATGGTATGGACAGTGACAGTAGTTGAACCACAATGCTTTGTTTTTCAGATGTGTCACACAATTCGATGAGAAATAACATGATCGTTTATAGAGGTTTCATGTTTACGTAACTTTCTTTCCCCTGTGGCCATCTGTTTCTCTGCCAGGATAGTGTGTGACATTTCAAGACAAATGGTTATGCTATATATAAACACTTACACACACACACTACTGCCAATAAGTTTGGGGTCTGTAGGAAAATGAGTCTCAAAAATTAGTCTTTGACGCACAAGACAAATTTGTGCGTCAAACCTGCGTACAAACGTTTTCACAAACAAATCATAATGGTCAGATCAAAGTGTTTGAAGAATTTTTGGGTATAATATCTCACAGTTTACTTTATTTTGGTGTCTGTGTATATATAATGTATGTTTCATCTTAGGATAATAGTTATATACTATATAATAATTAAATGTAATTATGATATGATGAATGATACCCAAAGTTTTTGAAAGAAGTCTCTTATGCTCACTGAGGCTGCATTTGTTTGATCAACAATACATTAAAACTATGGAAACCTATGTGCCTCACAATTGTGAGAAATTTGAAAACTTTTTTTTTTTGCACAATATACACTACCGTTCAAAATTTAGGGTCAGCAGTTTTTTTTCTTGTTTTTTTTTTTTTTTTTTTTTTTGTTTTAAAGAAATAGTATGTCTATTCAGCAAGGATGTATTAAATTGATAAAAAGTGACAGTAAAGACCTATATTGTTAGAAAAGATTTTGAATAAATGCTGTTCTTTTAAACTTTTTATTTATGAAAGAATCCTTTAAAAAGTACCAGTTTCCAAAAAATATTAAGCAGCACAACAGTTTCCAACATTGATAATAAATCAGCATCAGCAGAATGATTTCTGAAGGATCATGTGACACTGAGGACTGGAGTAATGGCTGATGGAAAATTTAACTTTTCAAGTATATTAAAATAGAAAACTGTTGTTTTAAATTGCAATAGTTTTTTGTTTTCTGTATTTTTGATGAAATAATTGCAACTTTGATTTGCATAAGAGACTTCTTGTATAGCAGTGTATATCTTACAGTTCTGAGTTTAGATCACTATTCTGGCTTTTTTCTTAGAATTACATGGCCAAAAAAAAAAAAAAAGAAAAGAAAAAGATAAGCAGTCACAAGTACCTTTTCTTAATTCTGTAAAGAAAACAGACTTCCACAAATAACAGCAATATTTTGAATATTACAATTTAAATAATTATTTTATATTTTAAATATATTAAAATGTAATTTTTAAAAGAGGTTTCTTATGCTCTTACCCTGCATTTATTTTCTTAAATGTACAGTAAAACAGTAATATTGTGAATATTACAATTTAAAAATATCTTTTTTATATTTCATAAATGTTAAAAATGCAAATTAATACTGTGATGGTATTTCAATCTTCAGCATCAGATTATTTCCTATATTTTTAATACAATTGGATATTTTTCTAATATACTGTAAACCAATAGCAAATGCATGAAAGCCCATTTCCGCCACTGAATAAATAATAAAAAATATGCTAACTGTGACTTTTTTTTCTCACAATTCTGACTCTTTTTCTCAGAATTGCTTGATACAAACTTACAATTCTGACTTTTTTCACAAAATGTTGAAAATTAAAAACTTGCAATTACAAGGTATAAAGTCAGAATTGTGAGATATAAACACAGTTGTGAGAAATTAGGTCAGAACTGGGAGGCACAATTCTGAGAAATAAAGTTGCAGTTCTGAGAAATAAAGTCAGAATTGTGAGATATAAACTTCTGACTTTTTTTTTCAGAATTGTGAGTTTATATCTAGCAAATTTTGACTTTAATTGCAATTGCAATTCTGAGAACACATCAGTCTTTTTTCCCTCAAAACTGGACTTTATAACTCGCAGTTGTGAGTTTATATCTCACATTTCTGAAAAAAAGTCAGAATTGCGAGATATAAACTCATATTTGCGAGAAAAAACTCAGAATTGCATGTTTTCATCTCGCAAGTTTATTTCTCTCAATTGTGAGTTTATATCTTGGAGTTCTGACTATAGAACTTGCAATTGCAAACTTATGTCATGCAATTCTGAGAAAAAAAGTCAGAAATGCAAGTTTTCATCTCGCAAGTTTATTTCTCTCAATTGTGAGTTCGTAATGCAAATCTGAGAAAAAAGTCTGAATTGTGAGTTTATATCTTGGAGTTCTGATTTTAGAACTTGCAATTGCAAATTCTGAAAAAAAGTCAGACATATAAACTCATGTTTGTGAGAAAAACTCAGAATCACGAGTTTTCATCTTGCAAGTTTATTTCTCTGAATTGTGAGTTTGTCATGCAATTCTGAGAAAAAAGTCAGAATTGTGAGTTTATTCCTTGCAATTCTGACTTTATAACTTGCAATTGCAAGTTTATATCATGCAATTCTGAGAAAAAAGTCATAATTGCGAATTTTTATCTTGCAATTCTGACTATTTCTCACAGTTACAAGTTTATAACATGCAGTCCTGAGAAAAAAAGTCAGAATTGCCAGTTTGTGTCACACAATTCTAAGAAAAACGTTTGAATTGTGAGATAAAAAAGACGCAATAACCTTTTTTTCGGGCTTCCATATATATGTGCTGTCACAGTATGGAACAATGATGTTCTTCAGATGTCACACAATTTGCATTTTAAATTATTTTCAGTAACGCATTTGAATAATGTGTTTCTCACATTGTTTATAGATGCTTCATGTTTACATAATTTTCTTTCCCCCGTGGCCATCCGTTTTTCTGCAAAGATAGTGTGTGGCATTTCAAGACAAACGGTTTTGCTCTCAGGTCATTGAGTCAGCATGCACTGATTTAAATATGAACTGTCCAACCTCGGCATTTCAGCCGGTTTGAAGTATAGACTTCTTCCTCAAGCATTTATCTCCCCTCAACTGTGGAAACATTTAAACAAGGTAGTCACGTGTACTTTCAGCCTGACATGAATACACATTTCTCCATGCCTTGCATTTAAGCAGGAACATGTTGTGCTGGGCAAGCGTGGCTGGTTTCTCTTCTGGTTTTGGTGTTTTGTGACTTGAATACTTGTTTGCTAGTTGGTTAGTTTCCATGTCATTAGTAGCTTGCTGGGTTTTGTAGTGTCATGCTGTGTAGAGGGGCCGCATTGTTGTGGATGAATGTCTCATTGTGAGCACTCAAACGTGCTTTCCGTTTGCCAGTGTGGAACCATGTTTGGACCACATCAACATAACAAGCAAAACAAGAGATCTGACATAATGGAAACTATTAATTAGAGGACTCGGGGATTTGACTGACTCAAGGGCCACCTGTTATGAACACAAGCTAAAAGCAAAATGATCCAACTGTTTTAAAAAGACAGTTAATATTAGTCACATTACAGTTAAAGGGATTTGGAACATAAACCTTTTCATGCATATATTCATCAATTCATAACTTTTGCACATGGCTTCTCTCGTATGTACAACTGCATTTATTTGATCAAAAATACAGTATGTTTTTGTCATTTAAAAGATTTCTATTTGAATATTATAGACTAATTTATTTTTGTAATACAAAGCTGAATTTTCAGCAGTCATTACTCCAGTCTTCAGTATTACATGACCCTTCAGAAATCATTCTAATATGATGATTTCTTATTATTATCTATGTTGTGCTGCTTAATATTTGTGTGGAGATACATTTATGATACATTTTTCCTTGGAAAAAAAAAAAACAGATGAGGAGCACTTCAGCATGTGTCTTCCTTTGTAAGTGTGTTATGTGGCTGTGAAACAACATGTGACCCTGGACCACAAAACCAGACTTAAGTAGCTCTGGTATATTTGTAGCAATGGCCAAAAATACACTGCATGGGTCAAAATTATCGATTTTTATTTTATGCCAAAAATAATTCAGATATAAGGTAAAAATCATGTTCCATTACGATATTATATAATATATAAAAACTTAAAACTTTTAAAATATATAAAAACTTAATTTTTGATTAGTAATATGCATTGCTAACAATTTTGAAGGTGATTTTTCTCAGTATTTTGAGTTTTCTGCACCCTCAGATTCCAGATTTTCAAATAGTTGTATCTCAGCCAAATATTGTCATGTCTTAACAAGCCATACATCAGTGGAAAGCTTATTTATTCAGTCTCAATTGTAAAAAATGTACTCTTATGACTGGTTTTTGTGGTCATTTTAGACTTGCCAATTAGCTTAAACTATAAAATACATAGTATTTTTTCTGGATAGTGATAACATTTAGGGAAGCTCATATGGCAACACTGTACCATAATGTGAGGAGTGCCAAACTCTTTGTAGCAACTTGGAAAGTGATATTTTTAGTGACCGCCCATGTCAGTACATGTCTGACATACTCATAAACCTGACAGCCTTGTTTATCCTGTGAATGCTAGAACTTATTATTAACATATTTCATTAACACAGTAACACAGGATGGAAAATACTCTGAATTTCTAGATAAATGGACAGAATGAAACTGACTGATGGGTCTGCTTATGTACAAAAATATTTTGGTTTTATAACATTTTTAGGCCAGCTTGATCCCACTCCCCGCTGAAGGAACCGAAGCTGGAAAAATACAACATGTTCTAAGCAAAATAAACATGTTTCTAGATTGAACTACATGTACTGCATCTCTATAAGCAATGGATTAAGTTCAGTTCCAATATAACAATTTCCTGATAATCTGCTCACCCCCATGTCATCCAAGATAGTCATGTCTTTCTTTCTTCAGTCGAAAAGGAATTAAGGTTTTTGAGAAAAACATTCTAGGATTTTTCTTCCATATAGTGGACTTCAATGGTGGCCAGCAGGTTGAAGGTCAAATTCCAGTTTCAGTGCAGCTCCAAAAGGCTCTACACGATCCCAGCCGAGGAATAAGGATCTTACCTAGCGAAATAATCTGTCATTTTCTTAAAGGGGTTATATTATGTTGCTAAAAAGAACATTATTTTGTGTATTTGGTGTAATGTGTTTACGCGGTTTGAGGTTCAAAAAACACATTATTTTCCACATACTGTACATTATTGTCGCTTCTCTCTGCCTTTCCTTTCTGAAACGCTTTTTACAAAGCTCATCGTTCTGAAAAACGAGGTGTTCTCTAATTGGCCAGCTATCCGGTGCGTTGTGATTGGCCGAATACCTCAAGCGTGTGATGGAAATGATGTGTTGTGATGCCGTTTTCTGGCGCGACGAGACAAAAACAATAAAACCCATTATAAATGAGGCATTTTTTGCATCCAGTGGGAACATAAATACTGATTATAATGACTCTTATCTGCATTTGTTATCGTAGAAAGGACAAGCAACAAACACTACTCTACACTGCTCGCGTCTGATTAGTAAGTAGCAAATTCTTTAAATATGAAAACGTACTTACAGGCTGTTAGTCAGAAGTGCCAGACTGTCCTTGCAACGTTGGAACTGCCCCACTTTATAGCCTTCACCCTTTGTGCACAGCCGGCATTGTAGGCTACTCTCCCAGGTTCAGGAAACGGTCCTCCGTAAAATACGCAGCACACACTTAAATATTTGCGTTGGATTGTTCCGGAACAGTGTTGTAAATATAACTTAACCACTGATTTCTAGTTGTGTCCTCATTTGGAAGGCTAAACAAACTACTTTCGCTTTGGCAATGAAACACACAGCGCCTCCACAACATAGCGGCTGCTGCAACAATACCACAGCGAGACTAAAAGTTATGTCTTCTTTCTTTGTATATACATTGGGCGGTGTTATGCAAATATACCCACACAGTGACACAGACATGTGGGGGCGTGTTTGAACGAGCCGTTTTAGGAAGGCGTGGTTGAGTTTTAACTGTTAGAATAAATATCTCTTCACGCCTTACATAATCATGTTGGTAAAGTCACGTGCGGTTAGTTCTTTGTCTGTGTTCTTCGGTTCAAAAAGGTAGGGAAGGGCAAAACTCCATCTCATTTTTCTCGTCCAGCTTCAAAATCGTCTGACATAGTTGTCTTATCTTTTTTTGTAAAGGGCGTTTGATTTTCTTTGCATGCTCACTTTGTAAACACTGGTCGGTACTACCGCCTACATCACGTGTGACCTTGTGACTACGTGATAAGTGAGGTTGGGTTGTGCAAGATGAGCATTTGTGGTTAAAAAGTATATACATTTTTATTGTTTTAAGAAAATGACTGATTGTTTTGCTAGATACAACCTTATTCCTCGGTTGGGATCGTGTAGAGCTCTTTGTAGCTGCATTGAAACTGCAATTTGGACCTTAAACCCGTTGATCCCCATTGAAGTCTGAAGAAAAATCCTAGAATGTTTCCCTCAAAAACCTTAATCTCCTTGCAACTGAAGAAAGAAAGACTTGAACATCTCTTTAATTAATAGTCTGGAGTGGTGTGGATTGCTTGTGGATTATTGTGATGTTTTTATCAGCTGTTTGGACTCCCATTTTGATGGTACCCATTCACTACATAGTATCTATTAGTGAGCCAAATCTGTTCCAATGAAGAAACAACCCCATTTACAGTACATCTTTAAGGAAATTTTAATTTCTGGCTGAACTATTTCTTTTAAGTGGCAACAGACAAGGTCAAATTTTCCTCTCTTTTTCCTTTTTCTTCCTTTTTTCACTTAGCTTTCTATGTTTTCTTTACTCTGTCATAGGTGTAGAGTTTCCTCCATGTACAGTGGATGTATTCAGAGTCCAGGAGAGAATGGACTACCCCAGAGACACCAACGGCAACATCACAGCTATGGTGCATCCTCATCTACAGGTATTCTAAATAGACCATCCAGTGAATGCATAGAGAAGTGTGTTTCTTTTGAAAGGAAAACATATACCCTCGAGCGACGTATAAAAGCGTTGCTCTTTAAGACAGGGATGCAGGGAGGGGGAAACACATGTAAGAAAATGTGTCCTGTGACTCAGATGTTTGCTGTGCTTGTTTTCACTCCCATGCTTCACTTGTTTTCCACACTAATGGTCCTGTTCCATTCCCTCTCTTTCTCTTTCTGTGTAGGACTGTGACTGGGAGCCTTTGAACCGGGGGGACCCGATGTTCCTAACGTTCGATGGAAGAACAATCCTTTATGAAGGTGCCAGCACAGTGTACCCCACGTTTATTAATGAGGCTGCATATTATGAAAAACAGCAGGCATTCATGACCACCTGTAGAGAAATACTAGCTGCCAGTGCTATCAGAAAAGCATTCAAGTAATGTTTTCTCTTAAAAGTCGCTATGATCACACTCAGATAGTTGACATGTTTTTCATGTACTGTACTTTATCTAAATGTCAACTTTAATATTTTTCTAATTCTTGAAAACCACAGAACTATTTAATTGAAAAGTAAGAAAAGCCAAAAGTGTACTAATAGTGACTGTACAAAGTCACAATATATACATTTTACACTATATAACATATATAACACAACCATTCAGATGTTTGTGGTCAGTAAGATTGTTTTTAAAGAAATTAATACAAACATATAATTTAACAAAAATATATTTCAAATAAATGCTATTAGTTTGAACATACTGTTTTAACAAAAATATTTAGAAATTAGCACCAAATCAACATATTAGAATGATTTATGAAGAATCGTGTGACACTGAAGGCTGGAGTAACATTTACATTTCACATCACTGGAATAAATTATGTATAAATCACTAAATTTTAAATTATTTTAAAATAAATTATTTTAAAATATATTATGATAGAAGAAAGTTATTTTAAATTGACAATATTTATTTAGTAATGTATTATTATTTTTCGTTTTTTTACTATTTTGGACCCCAAAGGAGTGTGTGCACACACACAAATACACTGCTCTTCAAAAGTCTGGGATCTGCAAGAATTTTAATGTTTTTAAAGAAGTCTTTTCTGCTCATCAAGGCTGCATTTATATGATTAAAAATACAGAAAAAACAGTAATATTGTAAAAATTTAATTGCAATTTAAAATAGTGATTTTCTATTTGAATATGGTTTAAAATGTAATTTATTTCTGTGATGCAAAGCTGAATTTTCAGCATCATTACTCCAGTCTTTAGTGTCACATGATCCTTCAGAATCATTTTAATATGCTGATTTATTATAAATTTTGAAAACAGTTGTGCAGCTAAATATTTTTTTTTTTTTTTGGAAGCTGTGATATTTTTTCAGGATTCGTTGATAAATAAAACGTTAAAAAACAACAACATTTATTTAAAATAGAAATATTTTCTAACAATATACACAACGTTCAAATTTTGGGGCCAGTAAATTTTTTTCTTGCTTTCTTTGTTCAGCAAGGATGTGCTAAATTGAATAAAAACGTATCAATTAAAATAAATTAAATTAAATAAAAAACTAAAAAGATTTCTATTTTGAACTTCTTATTCATCAAAGAATTCTGAAAAAAGTATCACAGGTTCCAAAAAAATATTAAGCAGCACAACAGTTTCCAACATTGATAATAAATCAGCATATTAGAATGATTTCTGAAGGATCATGTGACACTGAAGACCGGAGAAATGGCTGATAAAATTTCAGCTTTGCATCACAGAAATAAATTAGATTTTAAACCATATTCAAATAGAAAATCACTATTTTAAATTGCAATTAAATTTTTACAATATTACTGTTTTTTAAATTAGATTTTAAAACATATTCAAATAGAAAACAGTTCTTTTAAATTGCAATAATATTTCATACTATTACTTTTTCTATTTTTAATCAAATAAACGGAACTATATATATATATACTGATCCCAAACTTTTAGTTGTGTATATATGCCCACCTAAAAATTAAAAAATGGTAGTTTTTTATTTCTAATCTAAAGATTAAGATGCTTTTTAAATTTTCTAACCATTTGAATGAATTCAAATAAGTTTTTTGTACTGAAAATGTTTCATGAAATCCATGGTATGTAATGAAAAATTTATACTCTTAGATTTTTCGAATATTATATAGGTCTACCTCTAGTGTATATCTGCACAGTTCAGATCCTGATGACGTGTATGCAAAATGCACAAGCTCAGGAACAGTCTTCACTGCCCTTTAGCCTCTGATTCAACACTCCGTTGACTCAAATACTGACCTGAAACAGCCTTAAAACAACCACACAGTAACCTCTCAGCACTGTGCTTATACGTCATGCATCATGGGAAATGACTCATGTGTCAAAACTCTGTGTTTTTTTGTGTTGTTTGTGATGCAAAAGTGTTGTAGTCCAAGTCTTGGAGTTCCCAAGTACTGCCTTAATTGAACAAATAGGATTTTTTGTCTGACAGAAAGAGTTAAGACCTCTTCACATACAGGAATATACAATAGAATTTGGTGTACTATATGGTGGACTCTATAGATCGATGGATAAGTTCAGCAGGTACTGAAAAGCTTTGGCAGAAGTGTGATTTTACAGAAATACGTGTGCTTTTTCCACTGTGGTTTTGTTTTGTGATGTATGTGGCTTGTGTAAATTGTCGAAAGGCCCGTTGTTGTGCGTTATGTTTTGAAATAATGTGATGTTTTAAAATATCATATCTATCTATGCAAGCAATAATATATTCACTTTATGTGAACAGATGTTCTTAATTTATTCCAAATTGAAGAAGAATCTTGGTTATTTTTACTAATTATTCCATACAGTTGATTACATACTGTGTTGTGTGATGTCATTAAGGTCCAAGTAGTATTGATTATTGCTTGATAAAGTTCAGTGTTGTCAAAATGTGGAATATAATGTATTTTAATGTAATAGGCTTTGTCACGTTGTATATGTAATACATGAGGTCTTGTCAGTCTTAATGAAATGAATTAATATGGAGTAATAATTTCATAATGTAAATGTATTATGTAAACCATTTACATAAAGTCACAAGAGATTTCTATTTTGTCTCACACTTTTCAGAACGAACAATAAAAAGGTTTGTCTTTATTAAATCTACTCCGTACTTTTTAATTCAATAGATCCTCTATTATAAAAATAGTTCATCTTTTGATGTAGTTTGTTTTTTCATCGAAACTGATTTGGAGAAATTTAGCATCACTTGCTCACAAGTGGATCCTCTGCAGTGAATGGGTGCCGTCAGAATGAGTGTCCAAACAGCTGATAAAAGCATCACAATAATCCACAAATAATTGACTCCAGTCCATCAATTTACATGTTGTGAAGCAAAAAGTTGTGTGTATATGAAACAAATTAATCATTATGGCATTAATGGTTAATGCTTCCACCTGTTGCAAAATAACAAACCCACCAACATATTTGTTTAGAACTGTTTTTGTACACTGTGCTTGATCTGTGCATAATTCTCTCTTGATTCAGACAAGAAAACTTTTTCATTGGAAAGCAGTTTTATGCATAGAGGGATGGTTAATTGTTAATTGATGTACTGGGGTTGTGTGGATTACATTTTGTTATGATAAACAGTTTGGACTCTCATTCTGACGGGACCCATACACTGCAGAGGATCCATTGGTGAGCAAGTAATGTAATGCTTAATTTCTGAAAATCTGTTCTGATCCCCTTCTTGAGTGGCCTGAGAGAGAGTAAATTTTAAGCAAATGTTCCTTTTGGAGCAAACTGTTCCTTTAAGATCCTTCATGTTTTGTTGTACAGTTGAAGTCAAAAGTTTTCATACACCTTGCAGAATCTGCAAAATGTTAATAATTTTACCAAAATAAGAGGGATCATACAAAATGCGTTTTTTTTATTTTTATTTTTTTATTTAGCACTGACCTGAATAAGATATTTAACATAAAAGACATAACATAACATAAATTTATAAAAATGACCCCGTTCAAAAGTTTACATACACTTGACTTTTTAATACTGTGTTGTTACTTGAATGATCCACAGCTGTGTGTTTTTTGTTTAGTGATAGTTGTTCGTGAGTCACTTGTTTGTCCTGAACAGTTAAACTGCCTGCTGTTCTTAAGAAAAATCCTATTGCTCCCACAAATTCTTTGTTTTTTCAGCATTTTTGTGTATTTGAACCCGTTTTAACAATGACTGTATGATTTTGAGATCCATCTTTTCACACTGAGGACATATAGGGACTCATATGCAACTATTACAGAAGGTACAAACATCGCTGATGCTTCAGAAGGAAAAATGATGCATTAAGAGCCGGGGGTGAAAACTTTTAAACAGAATGAAGATGTGTACATTTTTCTTATTTTGCCTAAATATCATATTGTTCTCATTTAGTACTGCCCTTCAGAAGCAACAGAAGATACTTACATGTTTCCCGGAAGACAAAATAAGATAAATTTGATGCAGCTAAAACCCTGATCTTCAAATTTCAAAAGTTTTCACCCCCCTGCTCTTAATGCATTGCGTTTCCTTCTGAAGCATCAGTGAGCGTTTGAACCGTCTGTAATAGTTACATATGAGTCCTTCAGTTGTCCTTAATGTGAAAAGATGGATTTCAAAATCATACAGTTATTGTTGGAAAGGGTTCAAATACACAAAAATGATGGAAAACCAAAGAATTTGTGGGACCTGAAGGATTTTTCTGAATAACAGCGACAGTTTAACTATTCAGGACAAACAAGGGATTCATGAACAACTATCACTAAACAAAAAAAAAAAAAAACATAGATGTGGATCATTCAGGTAACAACACAGTATTAAGAATCCAGTGTATGTAAACTTTTGAAGTGGGTCATTTTTATAAATTCAACTATTATTTTCTTTTGTGGACTATATGTAAACATCTTTTATGTGAAATATCTTATTCAGGTCAGTACTAAATAAAAAAAAAAATACATGCATTTTGTATGATCCCTCTTATTTTGGTAAAATAATTAACATTTTGCAGATTCTGCAATATGTAGGTAAACTTTTGACTTCAACTGTATATATTGACCACTAGAGAGCAGCACTTCATCATTAAACCTTAGAAAATAACTTCCTTTTCCACCCTTGATTCGAAGATACTAAAATGCACTGTTGTTCTAGCAGTTGCAGGATTTCTGAATTCCCAAATGTACAATTTATTAGCCACATTTGCTTTAATAAAAAAGGAAGAAAAAAACAACAACACCAAAATATATGTTTTCATAAGTGAACAAAGGCCACATAGTTACTTTTCCCCTCATACTAATTGTAAAAGATCTGTGGGATGGGCAAATATGCATGCTAACATGAAACGACATCTGAATCTTTGTTAGATCGTTGTGCAAATACCAAGTGATTCATTGTAATTTTTATGTCTTACTCACAGATGGGTAATACCGTGCATCATGCGTGTCACTGTGTCCCTCCTTTTTCACAAATTTCGTCAGTTTGCTAGAAAGTGTGGAGTGATTTTTATGTGTGAATCACCATGGTAACTGAAGCAAGTTATGTATCAGTAACTGCTTGTTCGGTAAAAGTTGAATAGGCTTTTATTAAAAATGACCTTGCAGTTCTGGGACAGAGTCCAAAATGGAACAAAGCCCTTCTAAAGGTTTCTCTCTTTGCGCTGACCTTCCATACGAGCCACTAAAACAAGCTTGAATTTACAGGAAGACTTTCTCTCTTTGGCCGCTATTCAAGCAGGAGTTAAATGCATTGATGCGTATCAAATAAAGGATGACCTAATCGGGTCTTCGGTTTCTGACACTGTTCATTGTGATGCCACTTTTATAATGGCTCTAAGCCCAGAGGCTTTGGCATAACTACAATAATTGGTAAATAATTATTAGGTATGCTAAGAATTATACTAGCTCATGTTATATGTTTACACCCCTCTGATGGTTCACGCAGACTGAGTGTTTTGCATCAGATGCGACGAGACGAGCCCTAGGCCTTTCGGAGGTATGACTGCATTAGCTCCAGTGAATGCACTCGTCTCCTGTTTCTAATGTAACAGACCATTCTTTCCTCCCCCAGCTGCCTCATAATTACCATCTTACTCATAGTTTGTCCTCCTACACTAAAAAAACAAGTAATACTTATTGTTTTTATAATGTATTTTTTTTTTCTTTCTTTCTTTCTTTCTTTCTTTCTTTCTTTATGAAAATGTCATGTTTCCCTCAGAAAGTTATATATTATGAAATTTTTGACAATATTTACTTTAGTGTTGTTTTAGCATCATTAAAATGCTATTACAGTTTTTCTAATAATAATTTTTGTATATTATTTTGTTATTTTTGTTTATGGCTTAAATGATTGCTAATTTTAAATATTTTATTTTTACTATTTTATTTTATTTTACATTTGGAAGTACATTTATTTGAAAACCTGAACTGAAATTTATATAAATAGGCATATATATATATATATATATATATATATATATATATATATATATATATATATATATATATATAAAATATGTCTATATATGTTTATTATTTTATTTCAGTTTTAGTTTATGCTATTTAAGAAAAACTAAATGAAAATGGGAAAGGTACATTTATTTATTTTACAAAGGTACATTTATTTATTTTATTTTTAGCTGAATTAAAACAAGTTTTTTTTTTTTTAATGTGATTTATTTCAGTTAACATTTATTTTATTTCAGGAACAAAATTATGTATGTATGTATGTATGTATTTATTTATTTATTTTATTATGTTGTTATTTTTTATTTTGAATAATTTTGGTTAAAGTTTTAGTAACTTTAGTAAGCGTTTTGTCATTTTTATTAGTTGCTATTTTTTAAAATATGGTATATATGTTTATTATTTATAAGTATATTTGTTTTTCTTATTTATTTAACATTTGGAAGTATTATTTTATTTTATTTCACATTTGGAAGTACATTTATTTATTTAATTTTATTTTTAGCTGCATTAAAACAAGTTTTTTGTTTGTTTGTTTTTTGTATCATTTATTTCAGTTAAAATTTATTTATATGTATATCAATACGCACATATTTTTAAAATATGTCTGTTTATAAAAAAAATTGTTTCTATTTTAGTTTAAGCTATTAGATAAAAAAAAATGAAAATGAGACATGTTGCTTTGACATTTAGCTGAATGAAAACATTTTATTTATTTATTTATTTATTTTTGTTTTGTTTTGTTTTGTGAACAGTTTATTTTATTTCAGGAACAAAAGTCTATTTATTTATTTTCATAATTTTAGCTTTAGTTTAATTAAAACAACCCTGATTTACTCTCATGTCGTCCCAAACCTGTATGACATTCTTTTTTCTGTTGCAGCACAATGTCGATACAATGAAAGGTTTCCAGTCTTGTTTTGGACCCCATTGACTTTCATTGTAAGGACAAAATAGTTTAATCATTCTTCACAATATCTTCTTCTCAGAGAATAAAGAAAATCATACAAGTTTGGGATTACAACGAGGATAAGCAAATGATGTCCGATTTTCATTTTTTAGTGAACTATACCTTTAAACCCTGTGTATGGTTGTTAACCTGTTAAAATAATTATATAATGCTAAACCACATTTTACAAGGTCTCAAGTTCAAAGGATCAAAGAATGCAAAATCTCATGAATTATTAAATCGAATTCCTGCTGAAACTGCATTTAAATGTCCGGTGCTAATGCATATAAGCGTGCATACTAAAACCCTGGTGTAAGGGCTTTGTTTCAGTGTGCACTGCGAAGATGCAAAGGTCAAAATGATCAAATTTTTTACAAAAGAAAGAACAAATGTACCATTGCTAGCATCTCAAGCTCCTAAACACTTTCTAAAGCAGATTGATCCATGCAGCAGATCCCTCTGCCCCCTCTCATCTCCAATGTGATATGCGGCTATCAGTACACACATCTCTCATCTTCAGTTTCTCATAGAACTGCTGGAACCCGGCCATTCCAGTTCTCCAGTGACACAATGATACCCATATCAAGTTTGTTCTGCGCGTCTCCGCTAATGGTATTGACATCGGGGTGAGAAGGGGAATCTGAATGAAGAATAGGCCCTGGCAGCTCTGAACAGAAAATGGACCATGAATTAGACTCAGCTGGGACATAAAAACCTGACCTCAAATGTACTGGAGGACACTTCAGTAAAAGAGTCAGGGAAATTTCATTATGTGTAAATGTCCACTCTCTTCCCAACTAGTCTTATACTGTCAATAGTCAACAAAATTCTGCAGTGATGTCTGCAATAATATATGTTGCAAATAAAGCACAGAGAGAAGCATTAGGATTAAATGTACTAATTATCAAGACACAAAATGCATCATTACATTTTGGTAACAGTCTTTTGCAATAACACAATGGACAGACACAGGAGACACAAGAAAAATTGTGTCCACACTGAAGTCAAGAGCTGCAAAAAAAACAAAAAAACAAATTGCATGTAAAACTGATTCAGAAAATACAAAGATTTTGTCTTTGTACTTGATGCATTTACACTTTTTAATATTTTATATTTTAATATAATACATTATCATTGAATATTACTGATTCATTGTTACTTTTATTTTTTTTTAGACGTGTTCGCTACTTTTTCTTTGCTTCTTTGTTACTTAATGTTGTTATTTTCATTTAAAAAATGTTTTCTAATAATTACTGGTTATTTTATTTATTTGTTTGTTTGCAATTATCACATATTTGCTCAATTTGCAGTATTGGTATTTCACATTATATTGCTTATTTTATATTACATTTGCAAGCTACATATTTTTTGAAGTACATTTATTTATTTATTTGTTTGTATCTGTTTATTTGTACTTATTACTTATTTGCAGTATTATATTTTACATTATATTGCTTATTTTGTACATGCTTTTTATTTATTTATGTTTGTTTCTGTTTATTTGTAATTATTACTTACTTGCTCAATTTGCAGTATTGTTATTTTAAATTATGCTGCTTATTTTGTAAGCTACATACTTTTGAAATACATGTATTTATTTATTTGTTTTATTTATTTGTTTAGTTATTATCTGTTTATTTTGTTTATATTGCTTAATTTGTACATACTTTTGAAGTACATTTATTTATTTATTTGCTTGTTTGTATCTGTTTATTTGTAATTATTACTTATTTGCTTAATTTTCAGTATTAGCATTTTAAAATATATTGTTTATTTTGAAAAACGTTTGCGAGGTACATACTTTTGAAGTACATTTATTTATTTATTTTGTTTATTTATTGTATCTGTTTATTTGCAATTATTACTTATTTTCTCAATTTGCAGTATTGGTATTTATTTTGTAAGAAAAATGTAAGATACATACTTTTTAAGTACATTTATTTATTTATTTGCTTGCTTGCTTGTTTGTATATGTTTACTTGTAATTATTACTTATTTGCTCAAATTGCTTATTATAATTGCTTATTTTGTAAGAAATAAAGTACATTTATGTTTTGTATTTATATTTAACATTTGGAAGTGCATTTATTTGTAAACCAGAACTGAAATGTATATCAATAGGCAAACGCATGTTTACTCAACAGGTGGGGCTTCAGTGGTGTGTAAAAAAAGCAACCACAGGCAGAGATTTTGCACGTCTAAATGTAAACGGCTCATGGACCTGATTGGCTCCTTGTCCAGCTGACGTCACGACTTTCCAATGTAGCGGAAGCTGAAAGTTTTTTCAGTTGTAAACTGATCTGTAGTGTGCGAGTGGATATGAGCGAAAGAGAGAATGAACAGTCGCTCCTTCACAACAGGCGTTTGAGACAGTGAACCCAAGCTGTTTTAGCAGGAACGAGACACATTCAAGGACTTTTCCCCCACACCCCGGTTTTAAAATGTGGGAACAGGAGGAATTTGAGAAGCACTGGAGGAATGAGTTTCCTGACGGTGAGGTGCCCGTGATGAACCTCAACTCGGTGGAGGACATAGAGGCAGAGCTGGAGAAATGCAAAGCCAATCTGAAGGTGTTACAGCAGGCTCTGTCGGAGGAGAAGTTCAAGGTGATTTACCTGCAGACCACTATCGCGCAGAAGAAGAAAACTTATGACATTGAGAGATGGTGCAACAAGGCAGATTCAAAGAACGACAGTCCTTGCGACTCAGACAGCAAAGGCGGGGACGAGCTCTTCGCCCGGGACATGCTCCGGGGCAGCAAGACAGGTAAGCCCATCCTCGTCCCTCCTCGGAAAAAGCCCGATATTCCGCAAGAGCAGTCCTCCGCTCGTGACATCCCTCGCTGTGTTGCCGAGCAACGGAACAGCGAGCAGGACAGCGACCACGAGTTCGAGAACGTGGAGCTCAACGAAAACTTTCTGCGGAAAAACATCCTCAACCCAAAGGTTTACGTCCGCGACAGTCACCGGCTGAATCCTCGCATCCGCTTGAGTCGAGACCTGGATTCGGATGATGGCAGACTGTCTCCTTCACTCGCGCTCCGCGGCTCTCACGGGTCTGGACGCAGCACACCTGACGGATACCTGAGCTCCGACCATGACGACTCCTCTTCTGTGGGTAAGACAAACAACAACAAAAACAAAAAAACTCCTACCATACCTGTTTCTTATCACCTTAAAAGCGCCGAATAAGATCCCTTCAGGAGGAATGTGGGCTGTCGCTGTTTATCAGTTATCAAATACGCAATTATGCCTGTTATGTCACATGTTGTTAGTCTGTTGAACCGCTTTTTGGGAATGTGTGTCACAGGATGTTGATTAAAGGAATAGTTCACCCAAAAATGAAAATTTACTGAAAATATACTCATTATCAGGTCATCCAAGATGTTGATAAGTTACTTTACTTTAGATCTGGAGAAATGTAGCATTACATCACATCACATGGATCCTCTCACCAGTTGATCCTCTCCACTGAATGGGTGCCGTCACAAAGAGAGCCCAAACAGCTAAAAGCATCACAAGTAATCCACTCTAGTCCATAAATATCATTTTGTTGTTGACTAAATTTTAAGCATTTTTGGGTAAACTATTACTTTAATGAACTGTCATTACTGAATCGTGCATTGACTAGTGAGGAAATGGGGAAAAAATTAAGTTGAGTGGAGATGTGATTACAGAAAGCTTTGAACATGAAAGAGGAAATATACTGTAGTATGCAAAAAGCAGTATGTCAAAAGTATGTCTGAATGCATAGTATTAAAAAAAAAACAATAGGTGAAAAGTACCTGGATGATTTACAGTGGTTTGCATTAAGTGGACACTATACTATACCATGAGGCCACAGGAGAGGATTTATGAAGCAATAGTGAAGCAATGCACACTCAACAAAAAAAGGATTTTTAATGCTTGCTCAAATTACTCGGTTGAAATTAGCAGAAACATCAAAATTCTTGAAACTTATTTCCATTATGTTCAGTCCACTTAAGTTTGTTCAAATTAATTGAACTTAATCATTTTGTGTTGGGACTAAATGAATAATTTTTGTTGACACAACTAACTGAAAAGTGGATGTGTCGTTCCCAGCATGCTTCGCATGAAGTCGCATTAAGAGGGAAATTTAAGTGTTTTTAATGAAATAAAAGAGTTCTTTTACATTATTATTATTTTTTTTTCATTATCTTTTACTTTATTTTTTGGGATTTAGAAGAGATTTGGAGACTAGAAAAAGTTTTGAGGTTACCACTGTGCAGAAGAGTAGCGCTCATGCTTAGGCTGCTGGCAGCTTTGTTGACTTCATGATTTTTGAGATCATTCTTTTTTGCTCAACTATGAATGAAATTATCGTTAGCATGTCAACATGTGTTTTTGCTAATTATTTAAAGAAAGAAATAGCTTGTCCAGTGAACTTAATTAAAAAAAGTGAATACTTTCAGATACAGATACATGCTACAAGACTAAAACAAGTTCAATTAAACAAATAATGTTTTGTTGAGCTAACTAAGCATTATTTGTTTATTTGAACTTATGTTAGTCTTGTTGAATGAGCCTGAACTAATTGCGTGGAAAACTTTAATTTTATTAAGTTCACTGAACAAGTTATTTTTTGGCACTGGTAGGTCATGTAGCAACATGGTGGATAAAGTATGTCCAAATTAGTGTTGTCACGGTACCAAAATTTCAGTAGTCGGTACCAATACCAGTGAAAATCCACGGTTCTCGGTACCAATTTCGGTACCAAATTAAAACACAAAAACATGAATTGAACAACACACTATTTTTATTTATAACAAACAAAAATAAAACAAAGTTTTGACTTGGAAGCTGGTATTTTGAGCTGAGATGATGAAGCATTTGCTGGAATCCCCATTTTTCACTGTATAAACTGGCACTTGATCCATACATGTGAATTCAGCAACAGCTCGGTTCAGTTTTCTTGCCACAGGTGAGTTTTTGTCGTACTTCTGCTGCTGAAAAGCATCTGGAACCGTTGTCTGCTTAGGAGTTTGGTTCGTGGTCTTCTTCAGCCTGCAGCTGTAAAAGGAAAATATAATATACTTCAGTAAAACAATGGGCTGAGTCTGACTAAATGCAATATTAGATTGACACCAGCTAAACAGAACTTAAAGTTAGATAAGATTACTTATATTGAGTGTAAGATATCAATGTTACACAGACGGAAACTGTAGTATTAAAAACACTTTACAAAAAGATTCCATTTAACATGACTTAATAAATAAGTGTTACATAGCAGTTATTCTTCTTAATTTCAAAATGTATTAATAATTTATTTTAAATTAAAAGTTGTATCTGTTGACATTATTTCACACACAATGAACAAACATGAACGATCAAATGTTTGTATAAAACATTCACACACACATTAATTAATGTTCACTCACTGTAAATTGATGTTAGATAATATATTAAGTCATGTTAATGAATAGTATCTTTTACCAAACTATACAGGACTGTATTTGACTGTACTTTTATTTAATCAAACTGCGCAAACTATATTTCATTGCCTAGAACTGCTTTTCTGATGGACCGATTTTAAGGCTATATAAACATTAACCATACATTTGTACATTTGTTCTCTAACACACATTTTTAGCTACACGGGTCATTTAAAAGCCTCAGGTGTGTAAAAATAGTACACTATCATGTCCTGTTTTTTTTTTGTTTTTTTTAAATAAGCGCTATAGGAGCATTAAACACTTAATAAAGAAGTTTATATTAATACTCGCGTTAGCATTAGCCGCGCTTATGCTAACGATTAACTAAGCAAATGGCGATGTTTATTTAAGGTATAATTTTTATAACAAAAGCTCTAAATATAAAATTAAATTAAAACTTACCTGCTTGAACTTTAATTAAATCTGGGTGTCGGTCTCTGAGGTGTTTTATTAAGTTCGATGTATTTCCTCCTTTTGAGAGAGAACTTCGATGACACCGTTTGCAAATGGGTTTCTGATGATCTATGATGTTGCCCTTGTCATCAGTCGCAAATACAAAATATTTCCACACGTGGCTCCTTCCTCCTTTCTTTTCAACAAGCGGATTCAGAGCAGCCGCATCAGCAGCACCGCTGGTCGCCATGTCTCTGTGCTTTTATGAAGAAGACGCAACTGCGCAGTGTGCACTTCTCGCATAGCGCAGCAAGAACCGGGTTGACCGGGTGCTCGGTACCACCGGTACTTAAGAAAACCTGGTACCGTGACATTTAATTTTTTTTAGTACCGACTTGGTACCGAAGTACCGGGTCTTTTGACAACACTAGTCCAAATTTTATTCATACTAATTATATTCATACTATATAGAAAATACTTTTTTAATAGTCGCAAAGTAAGTTCAAATTCAAATGTATTACCTACTCAGACAGTATGTGATTCCATCTGACTGTCCATTCCACCCATCTATGATTCAGCTTTTGGTCAGTGTGAGGCTTGCTGACAAAATCTGATGTTTTGGTTTATTTAAAAACTATTTTGATTGGTGGAGAAAAACACATACAAACTAAATGGGCAAAAATATTGCCTGAAACTTTACTCAACTAAGTAACAAACTACACCCGTGGCAGCTCTAATAAGACACCTGTGTGAACTTGAGGTGAGCTGACTTCATCCGCTAAAATGTGACCCCAGACCTCAAAACCAGTCGTAAGTAGCACAGGTATATTTGTAGTAATCGCCAACAATACTTTGTATTGGTCAAACTTATCGATTTTCCTTTTATGGCAAAAATCATCAGGATATTAAGTAAAAATAATATTCCATGAATATATTCTGTACATTTTTTACCGTACACATATCAAAACTTAATTTTTGATGAGTAATATGTATTACTAGGAACTTCATTTGGGCAACTTTAAAGGTGATTTTCTCAATATTTAGATTTTTTTTTTCTTTTTTTTTTCTTTTTTTCTCAAATTCCAGATTTTCAAATAGTTGTATCTTGGCCAAATTTTGTCCTATCCTAATAGATACATCAATGGAAAGCTTATTTATTTAGCTTTCAGATTATATTTATTTTAAAGTGTAAAAAATGGACCCTTTTCACTGGTTTTGTGTTCCAGGGTCAGACATCAGTTGGCTTTAATGCTTGATTGTCATTTGTTGTCCATATACTGTCAAGTTTTTCTCTTTGGACATTAAATCAGTGAAATGAAGAATGTATCAAAGCATTTTCGCTTATGTAATTATCTCACAGCATGATCAGCTGAGTGTCCATAACATGCTCTCACAACACCGCTGTGACACAGATAGGTTTTATCCGATTTGACACTCTTTTAAAAAACCCCGCAATGCCTCTAAAGCAGGAAAGAGGAAGAGGTACCAAATCTGATGGAACAGCACGTGTTGCTGTATGAGACATACTCACATGTTGCCAATGTCTTTGACCCGTGTGTGTAAAAGTTTATGTATAGCTTTTATGCTGATCAAAGGACAGATCCCAGTCCCAAGCTTTACATGTACTTTAAAATTGTGCTAAGGCAACTTACGTACATCATGCTAGACTGTATTTGTTAGTTTAGGAAAGTATATTTGGGCAGCGGCGTGAAATGGAACAAATATTACAAATTAATTCAATGTTGTGTGACATTGTGCAACCATTAACAATATGAATATAAAATTAAACAATTTTGCCTAAATGCAGTCTGATGCACGTATTTAGATGTCAACAACAAAAATCTTTGTATTTGTATTTTGCATTGTATTTCCACTGCTATACATTACCAGCACTGCAACCCTTTTCTGCATCGTTAATCTTTGCCTTTGAGTGTTTGTTCTTGATAAGAAGCATCCAGGCAAACAGTTTAGTTTCCACAGTATTGTTGAGATGTTTCATTGTGTTACAATGGAAACATAACAGCTTCACGTCTGGTTAATGTCACTTGACTTATCTAGACTGTCAGTGAAGTTAGCATGCACATTACCTGCACGTTAGACTTCGTCTGTGACAGTTTGGTGGACTGATCCGGTTCATTTAATATGGGATAATCAGGGATTGGGGTTGATTGTGTTGCAGTCGGTCAGAAGGCAAAGAACATCTGGGCCTCTGGAGCGGATGTGTGGGTGTGAAAGAGAGTGAGAGAGATGAAGATAAATGCTTAAGAAGTATTAGAGAACCACTGACCATATCTATATCATGTTCATCTCCATCAAGGGCATAAGTTTGGTTTTAAAGTGAGATGGGAAATTTTAAAATGCAATAATGGCTTTTTGACCTACACATTAAAAATGGCCTTTTATAGCTGGTTGTCAAGATTTTGAAAATGAAAAATAGAAATTTGGTCATTAATCACTCACCCTCATGTCATTTCAATCCTGTAAGACCTCATCTTCGGAACACAAATTAAGATATTTTTGATGAAACCCAACAGCTTTCTGACCTTGCATAGACAGCAAAGCAACTGACATGTTCAGGGCCCAGGAAGATTATTTTTGTTTTCTTTGTGCACAAAACCACTTGAAGCACTGATGTCACATGGACTATTTTAAGATTATTGCCCTTACTACCTTTCTAGGCTTTGAACGTGGCAGTTGCGTTGCTGTCTATGCAGGGTCAGAAAGCTCTCAGATTTTATAAAAAATATCTTGTGTTCTGAAGATGAACGAAGATCTTACAGGTGAGTGATTAATGACAGAATTTCCATTTTTAAAAAAGTTTGAAAACCAGTTTTTCAAGATAATAACTTTTTTTTGGCGCAGATCATTTATTTATAAATATGATTACACTTTTAAGGAGTCGCACCGCATGACATTCTACAACCTGAACTTACCTTGCCTTAACAAAAGTCAAATTATCTGATATTTTAAGAAACTTTCTCATCTTGATGCACAGGATTGGTTAACGTGTCAGTTGGACCACATGACGTTATTGGTTGCACCACGTGATAGTTTTAATAAGCAGTGAAGCTTCTTTTGTTTTTGTTTTTCGATTTATTTTTGGCCTTTTTTCTTTTATTATGATAGGAAAGATCATAGCTGACATGAAGCGAACTAGGAAGGAGAGAAGGGGACAGGATCAGGAAAACTTGAAATGTTAAATTATACTAAGTGACAACTTAGATATTTGAGTTGATTCAACTTAAATTTTTAAGGCAGCTGGGTTACTTACCCATCTGTTAAGTTTAAACAAACACAAATAACTAAGTTATTACTTGGTACAACTTAACATTTCAGGTTGACTAAACTTATTTGAGTTGACTGAACTTAACATTTTAAGGCAGCAGGGTAACAAATTATTTTAAGCTGACTCAACAAATTGTGTTTTTTGTTTATTTACAGTGTAGTTTTTTTACTTCTTTACTCAGCAGAGGCACTATTTATACAGTGAATCTTTGGTTTGGGAGGTAGTATCTTTTCCCAGTTGTAAATGCAGTGTTCTTTGACTTCCTGTCGGTTTTACATTAACCATATAGTTATTAATGTGGGTTTTTTAAAGAGATGGCTTTTTATGTGGCTTTTTAAAGAGAAATACCATTTTACAGAGTCCATTGTTGACCACGTGAAAATCAAGGCATCAGCCACTAAAAATTTAGTGATGCCATTTAACCTTTGAAACTGATGTCTCTATCCAACACTTTGAAACAGTTTGAGTTTATAATTAGCCTCAGCCTCGCTACCGTAATTTGGTTAAACGCATCTTCTGACCTAATTATCAGTCAAATTTATAAAGCCTTGAAGGCTTTGAAAAGGCTCTATGTAGTTTCAGTTTTAAATGAGATCAGGTTCATTCTCTTAAGTATGCACCAGTTTTCCTTTTTTGTGTAATGACTCAATTATAAAGTATTCAAGACTCTTACAACACAGTCTAGTTGATATAAGCTCCAACAACTTAGTCAGAAGTTTGTTTGAGCTGTAGCTGGGCAGGATGCAGCTGGATTAAACATGAAAATGACCAAAATATATGTGGTTAGGATGTGCATAGAACCTTCACAGTCTGTTAGATTTCCTCTTCGATGTTTCACTTTCAGGGTCTCACTAGCTCCTCATCTGCAGCCTGCTTCACAGGTTTAAAAACTTATATAGATATTATAGGCATGAAGCTCATCACATGGTAGTAGCAATAAAAACCTGAGTTTGACCTGAGTTGGATCTGGATAGTTTGGCAGTGTTTACTTAATGGTCAATGGGGCCTACTGTCAATCAGTTCTAAAAAGAAATACAATACCTCTGTCTATTTAAAACAAGTAAAATGATTGAATCCAGTATTTGATAATAATATACCATGATAAGAAAATTACAAGCAATCTTTTGTAGGTCTATCATTTTTTTACAGGAACACTGCAAATGTAACAAAGTGCAAAAATGATCACAGTTTTTTGGGGGAAGTTGTTATACTCTTTTTGAGCAAAGTCAGTAAGTTTTAGTCCAATACGATAACATTAACTAACATTTTTGGGAAAAATAAAATCCTTTCTGGGTCAAAACGGCTGGAACACAACATGAAGATTAAGGGAGTTGTGTAACAGAAGAGTGTAAAACAATAAAACCTGTTTTAGTCTGTGTTGTAAAAATGGCTCTGTGAAATACATGATTTTTTTCCTTGGTTTTCCTGTCATGCTTTCCTTACGTGAAATGTTTTGCCTGTTGAGGCGTGTTTCTACGGAGCTGGTTATGGACGAGAATACTCCGCACTGCCTGCCAAGCCTGTGCGTGAACCGTGTGTGTGTGTAAGAAAGACTTTAGGGGATATGACAGCAACTGTAATCAGGGTCTCAGAGTTTACACAAACAAAAGTCTCTGTTAAAACTATCTCTTCTAATAAAGGTGTAATTATTTTAATGTTCAAAATTACATTTCAATTAAAGAAAAATAAGAGGTTTAACAGATCACCCCACAGTTCACTCTACAACATGACATTTTGACCTCTAAACATCTTTTAGATATGCTTAAAAATCCTTGCAAATATTTTGAACAGTATTTCTAATAATCAGACATTAAGTCCAGGTATAGTGGAAGACAACTGAGATTTTAATGGAAGATATCAACATTATACAAAAATAATAAAGTTTGGTATGTATTTATATTTTAGGCTTAACTAAATCAAACTAAAGAATAAATAAATTAAAGAAAAATACAAATCCATATAAAAGTACAGTAGAATAATCTTGAATTAGCTATTCACATCAAGTCTAAAGTCAAGTCATATTTTTTATATAGTGCTTTATGCAATACAGATAGTGTCAAAGCAGCTTTACAGTGTTAAACAGGAAAATATTGTGTCAATAATACAAGAGGACAATAGCAAACAGTATTTTTTTCAGTAAAATTCAGTTCATTGTTGATTCAGTTATGTCATCGTCCAGCTCAGTTTGGATCTCTTCAAATAGTGTCTGTAATCAAGTCGACATTGATGCCAAAAAGCGTACATGCTACTAGTTAAATGATTTCTTCTTTGGTGAAAATCTACTCACATAACCGTAACAAAGCATTATTTCTTAAAGGATTGACTGTAACCTCCACTTTTATTTGTTTACAGTTTATGTTTGCACTGTTCATATATTGAAAATTCAGAATGTTAGATCTATATGTTCGTGAGGTCTTCTTTGTTCTACTATCTGTATGTGTCTGTTTGTTGCTTTTATTAGACAGTTAAATGCATTGTGGTCTGCTCAAAAGCTCTGCAGAAGTGTGTAGAGATTCATTTAGTTTGATTCGCTCCAATGCGTCAGAGTATCTGGGCTGAAAGCAAGAACGAGCTGTTGCATAATGGTGCATGAAAGACATTTTTGTTCACTTTCTCTCCCTCCAACTGCCCTGTCTATTATAAGCTTTTAAAGTACTTTAAAGTCAGCTTGAACTGGATGTTGCAGCCAACTTTATCGTGACTTGTTTCCAAGTAAAACAAGAGTGATGCTTAATTTTAAGGTCTTGTTTATACCAAGAAAGGATTAACTATTAATGCTGAATTTGTTAGCCAGTGGATGATAATTTTATGTTTATTTAATTTTCACTGCCGTTATGTCATCTATCGCTTTACATTGTCAAGCTCTTCAAAGCAGGACGGATTCTGATTGGCTGTCAGTGTTTTTTTATCGATTATCATCTGGAAAAAAGTATGGAAGATTGAAATTATATTGTTGCCCTGTGTCTTTATTGTCATATTTATTATCTTAAAGCTCTAATTATTAATGTCGTAGTTATTGTTATATTGTCCTGCCCAAGCCATCAAACCAAAAAAAAACCCCACATTTTTATAACTTGACTAACTTGAAGTTTCAGTTATTTGCCACAAGATAAAGTGCAAAACAAATAGGGTCAGTTATGATTTCATTTGTCGTGAAATTAGATACAAAGCTTTTCTGAGAGTTCACGTAATTTGTCTGGCTGAACTGATACACAATATATTATTGTGTATCAGTTCAGTTAGGTTGGAAGCCTATTTCTGCCACTGAATAAAACATAAAATAGGCAATTGTGACTTATCTCGCAATTTTAGTTTTCTTGCAATTGTGAGTTTACGTTTCGCAATTCTGACTTGTTTTCTCAGAGCGAAAAACCATGCATTAAGAGCCAGGGGGTGAAAACTTCTGAACATAATAGAGATGTAGATTTTTTTTTTTTGCCTAAATATCATGTTTTTCATTTAGTACTGCCCTTCAGGGGCTACAGAAGATAGTTACATGTTTCTCAGAAGACAAAATAAGTTCAATTTACCCTGATCTTCAAATTCCCCCTGGCTCTTAATGCATCATGTTTCCTTCTAAAGCATCAGTGAGCATTTGAACCTTCTGTAATAGTTGCATATGAGACCCTCAGTTGTCCTCAGTGTGAAAAGATGGATCTCAAAATCATACAGTCATTGTTGGAAAGGGTTCAAATACACAAAAAAACAAAAAAAAAAA
Source organism: Cirrhinus mrigala (assembly GCA_036247105.1). Lineage (NCBI taxonomy): Eukaryota > Metazoa > Chordata > Actinopteri > Cypriniformes > Cyprinidae > Cirrhinus > Cirrhinus mrigala. The sequence continues at coordinate 13,510,604 of CM070011.1, forward strand.
ATTGTGGGACGTGAAGGATTTTTCTGAAGAACAGCAGGCAGTTTAACTGTTCAGGACAAACAAGGGACTCATGAAAACTTACACTTAAAAAAAAAAAAAACTGCTGTGGATCATTCAGGTAACAACACAGTTTTAAAGGAGAAGTCCGCTTCCAGAACAAAAATTTACAGATATGTGCTCACCCCCTTGTCATCCAAGATGTTCATGTCTTTCTTTCTTCAGTTGTAAAAAAATTGTTTTTTGAGGAAAAACATTTCAGCATTTTTCTCCATATAAGGGACTGCTATGGTGCCCCGAGTTTGAACTTCCAAAATGCAGTTTAAATGCAGCTTCAAACGATCCCAAATGTGGTTGTAAATGATCCCAGCCGAGGAAAAAGGGTCTTATCTAGTGAAACGAGTGGAGTTCTCCTTTAAGAATCAAGGGGATGTAAACTTTTGGGTCCGGGTCATATTTTTTTAATTCAACTATAGACCAATTTCCAGTAGACGTCACAGTGACGTCATTTGCAGCTGCGTGCGCATAGTGGTTGCAGAAAAACACTGGTAGCAAGTGGAGGTAAACGGGTAAACTCCATGGAATAAGAGAAAAAAAACATATTTTTGTGCCTTTTGATGTCAAAATCGGAATGAAAATAATTTTTATACAATACTGTAGTCAAAGATGCCATTTGAAGCTAAACGCAGACGTTTAAACGGACATGCTATGGATGAAAACTGCTATGATTACTCCTCTTTTAAAGCATAAATTTGATTTAAACAATAGGTCTACATAATATTCACATACGCTGTTCATAGGGGATGTGCTGTATTAGCCCTACCGTTACAGCATGAAATATTATTTAAACCTATATATTAACATTTTTACATAACATTTTTTATTTTATCTCACAATTCTGATTTTCGTTTCTCACAAATGCAAGTTTATATCTCCTAACTCGGACTTTCTAACTCGATTTAACAAAACTAGTGAGTTTGTTAATTCTGAGGGAAAAAAGCAGTAGTGTGGGATATAAACTCTGAGCCCAGGGGAAAAGAGAGAATGACGAGTTGTTTTTCCTCTAGGGTTGTGGGATATAATCTCGGAATTGTGAAAATAAAGTCAGAATTTTGAAAAATAAAATCAAATTTACCTTTTTTATTCTTTTATTCCGTGGCTCCATAGACTGCTACTTAAACCGCCCATAAAAAAACATCATCCCTGTTTCGGGTCTGTAAGACTATCCCAATATCTAACGTCAATTTCGTTGAATAACATTGCTTATGGCTGGGTGACAAGCTGTTGTAATATGCGAATAACATTTTGAAAATGACGTCTAATCAATATAATCTATAATCTTTTTAAATCTAAGTATTTTGTACCGTATCCTTGTAATTCTCTGTAATTATCTGTAAAGGCTATCTCTCCGGGTTTTCTGCAACCCGTGCATCCCGAATGTTTACAAACAGATAATTAGTTTATAGCGATGGGCAATACCTTATCGTTTTCGATATACCGGTAAAAAAATTTTTTATCCACGATAAGAATTAGTCTTCCTGCGACAATAACGATAAAGTCTAGTTGTTGACATATTTCTGTGTGCGACAGTGCGGAGTGACATGCTAAAGGCGGACGTGAAACTAGTATATGGCTAAATGAGGAGCTCCAGTCTACAATCTACGGCAACTGGTTTGGTCAAAACTGTGCAGTGCGATAAAAATCCATCTGAGCCTTGAATAACGTTAACTGTACTAGTAGCAAGTGTGCAATGCAGTTTTGCATGTGTTTGAGCCTGCTTACAAACCTGTTGTCCAACAAAGATATCATTTATTGACATGCTTTTTCTCCAAATTAGCTTCATAACATAGTCAAGTGTTTGAAATAACTTTATGCGATCAGATGTGGATATCACAGAATGAGGCAGAAATCATACTATTTTATAGTATTATAAAGGCTTTGTTGATTAGCATTGCATTATAAATGTACTTTATCCTTATAAAAATACCCAAGATTGCTTGAAGAACACAGACGAACCATATATTGAATCAATCATATGTTTATTGTCTTCAAGTTTCCTCAGTTAAAATTCCTCTAGTTGCGTTTTATTCAGATTCCTTAAGCGTCGTCAGTACTATTACTTCTACTATAAAGCATATGTGGAGTTTCTGCGCAAGGGCGCCCTCTGGCTTCCGAATCAGAAAGACCTTATTGCCAAGTGTGTTTCACTCACAAGGAATTTGTTGAATTTAGGAGCTTCCAGTACAGAAAGTACAAACAATTTAATTCACATTCCAGTGAATTAAACGGTGTACTCAGTAATGCTCACAACACCCTATTTTGGGTAAAAATAGGAAAGATAATACTTTTCTCTAAAGAAACAGGATTTCCCTGAATTATCGTCATTGATATTGTTATCGCAATAAATACCAGAAATTATCATGATAAGTTTTTAAGCCCGTATCGCCCATCCCTACTCAACTATTATTTTCTCTTGTGGACTATATGTAAACATCTTTTATGTGAAATATCTTATTCAGGCCAGTACTAAATAAACAATAACATGCATTTTATGTGATCCCTTTTATTTTGGTAAAATAATGAACATTTTTAATGATTCTGAAAGGGGGATGTAAACTTTTGACCTCAACTGTATAAACGTGCAATTGCGAGTTTATAATAATCAGCAATTCTGATTCTGATCTGAAGAGAAATAATCAGCAGTTCTGAGAAAAAAAGTTGCAATTCTGACTTCATTTCTCAGAATTGCGAGTGTGCAATTTTGGGAAAAAAAAATTGAAAATAAAGTCGCAGTAAACTATAAAAAAAAAAAATAAAAAAGTTATTCAGTGGCGGAAATGGGCTTTCATAAATTAGAACGTATTGGTTGTTTAAAAATACATTTATATGGAGTAGCGTTTTAGACCAATGAGATTTCACCGTTGGTGTGGCTACCCAGTGCAAACCGACACCAATAAAGCCATGTGACGAACTGTATTTTCTTTGCTTACAGTGGTTAATGGCTCAAAAATCTAAAAACAAAATCTCAGAACAAGGCTGCTTTTGTGTCTCACATAATTAGGACACAATGTAGTTGCGTCTGTAAATTTGCTGCATCTAAATATATTACATCTAAAACAATCTAGTCTTCTAAAGCATCCTGATCTTTGAACCCTCAAACTGATAACCCAAAGCTAATATATTTAAGGAACTTTACTGCATTGTAGTTTTTAATAGTGACAGATAGATAGTGACTCTAACTTCCTGGTGTTACCATGGTGATCAGAGTGTAATAAGTGAGCTGCTATGATTTCAAGAAAATCAAACCATTTCCATGGGTGAAGTAAGTAGTGGGTAGGAGGTAAACTGGTGTGTGTGTGTGTGTGTGTGTGTGTGTGTGTGGACCACTTATGTACTGTATGCTGTATGTCAGTTGGTTAGGATGGTCTGCAGTGTTTCTGCACATGCATCAGCATCACTTTGCAGCTCTGCAACTGCGAACAAAGAAAACCAAAGCAAGTTCACAACGCGCCTCACTTCCTGCTGTGTCATACCATAGATTCACACCATAATTCATTCAGCACCATCGACACCTAAATGCCATTACCGCAGTGTTAACAGCTCTTCGTGTTTTCCTCAGAGGCTTGTCCTCCTTAACCGCAGAGACAATTGTTGTCCGTTGTTCAAGGCCAGCACACCGCCAATTCATAGTCATTTGATACCTGTCTGATTGTGATAAGCATTCTGGAAACCCATTCTGCTGAAATCGGATGCTGATTTATTGATTTAGTGTTCTAAGAATCCTGAGCTGTTCACTCGCATAATAAAGATTGTTTTATTTGTCTTCTTATGGTTTCAGTGCAGTTTAACGTTGTAGTACAAGTAGCATAGTAATTTATACAATTGTGCAGATATTGTTACTGCTGGGAAACCATAGCAAATTAAAATGTGATGTCATTCAAATGATAATTTGATAATTGTTCCAAAACCTAGTAAGCATTTAAAGACGTCATAGACACACTCCTAACAAGAAGGCTGTTTCAAACAGTAGTCAGCAACCTGTTGGTTTTAAAGTGCTCCTATTATGCCTTTTCAAATATGACCTTTCATGCAGTGTGTCATGTAGCTGTATGTGAACATAAACTATCTGCAAAGCTGTGAAGCCGACAGTGCACGATAAATTAAGTTATTGTCTATCAAAAAGTCGGCTCACCATCGCCTGAACGAGTCGTCAGGAATTCGAATCTTTTTCTGTTATGGCCACACGTCACGAAAGTAACACATTTGCATAATGTCCGCCCACGTTCTACGTTGCGAACCATCTGCCCGCCCACAAACAGTAAAATTTACATGTGGTTTACGTGATGTCGAGAAGACACTGTATCCTAAACTGTGATGAAAATTGGTTTTATGTTCACTTCCAAAGATGAATCCACAAAGATTGCGTTTTCTAGCGATCTTTCAAAATACGTAGTTGTGTGTGTTATGTTGTTTAACAACCCTGCACATCTTGCTAACCAGCTAACTCATGCTTCTGTAGTTCTGTTGTTTAGCTGTGGGCCCACTGTAGTCTAAAAATGTGTGATTGATGCAGCTTGACTGTCTGTCCGTCTGTCTCATGAGTCTCACGCCGGTTTCACAGTGGATGCGCGAGCAGAGCAGAGGCAGCGCAGAAGCGGTACGTATGCAGAGCGTGAGCAGCACGCGCTCATTGTGCTTTCACACTGGTAAAACTTGCTTGCTTTTTTCAGCTGCGCACAGCTGAAGCACGGCTTGTGTACTGCAAATACGGGCAAGTATCGTTCATTCGGTCACGCTTTTCAGTTGTTCTCTGACAACTGTCTGTCATTTGCTTTGATTTATGATATAGGCAACATGTGATGCGGCCGTGTTCCCCTCTGTCTCACACACACTGCAAATAACATGCTGTACATAGGTAGTTTACAAGATAAAAAATAATCTTAAAGGTTGTAAGTGCCTCTAGTTTTAATAATGTAAACAGGCCTTTTAAGCTTGAGCAATAACAATAAATTATTGAATACATTTTCAGACAAAGGTCGTCTTAAAGGAACACTCCACTTTTTTTGAAAATAGGTTCATTTTCCAACTCCCCTAGAGTTATACAGATGTGTTTTACCGTTTTTGAATCCATTCAGCCGATCACCGGGTCTGGCGGTAGCACTTTTAGCATAAATCATTGAATCCGATTAGACCATTAGCATCTCACTATAAAATGACTAAAGAGTTTCAATATTTTTCCTATTTAAAACTTGACTCTTCTGTAGTTGCATCGTGTACTAAGACTGGCAGAAAATGAAAAAGTTGCGATTTTATAGGCCGATATGGCTAAAAGGCTCACCAGCGTGGACCCTACTTTAGCTAAAATAATGTTTTTTTTGTTTTTTTTGTTATTAATACATATTAAGTTAATACTTGTTCAAAACAATCGCGTTAGCAGAGTTTGTACTATTTTCTGCTTATTTTGATAAAATAATCAATCAATCAATAAATAGGCTAATGTCATTATATACAGAAACAAAATAATTTTTAAAAGTGAAGATTCTAAGAGCATTGAAGGAGATCGCATAATAACTTAATATAGATTTATAGTAGTAACAACAAATTATATTTTTTATAAATGATATGTTTAATATGTTTTTAAATATGATGGTTTCATTATAAACATGGTTATTATCTCTATAATATAATATTATGTATATGTATATATTATGTATTATAATATTATACATAATATGTGATATTTACCATCTGAATCTAACCATGTCATGTCAACAAATGGAAAAGTCAGTCATCTATTAATTATCTTGTAAATTATTGTGCCTTTTGGCAGGGGCGTCGTAGTTGGGTGAAAAGTGGGACTAAATTACCAGGGCCCTAAGTGGGGGGAGGGCCCCTGAAGAGTGAAATTTTATTTTCTTGCAGGCCTATAATGTTAGGCTACCTTTGGTGGCATCTACTGTTAGCTTTTAAGCATTCTGCAAATAAAACAGAAATTCAGAGAAGTTGTGTAATAAGGCTTTTTTTGTTATACATATAAGAGTTCTTAGATTAGTAGTAAGGTTAGTTGTAGGTAGTTGTGAACCTCGAGCTTACGGGGGCCCATGGCCACTGCTTGTGCATAGGGCCCAGAATTTGGTGCTACGCCCCTGCCTTTTGGGCACAATATTTGGGCGATTTTTACCCCAAATACCCTACTTTTACATATTCTTTTCTTTATTGAAAAACTGTTGCTTTAATTAACCAAACTGGGAATCATTAAGACAAGACGACCTTTGTCTGAAATGGATTCAATAATTTATTGCAATTGCTCAAGCTTAAAAGACCTGTTTACATTTTTAAACCTAGAGGCACTTACTAACTTTAAGATTCTTTTTATCTTGTAAACTACCTATGTACAGCATGTTATATGCACGTGTGTGTGGGACAGAGGGAAACACGGCCGCATCACATGTTGCCTATATCATAAATCAAAGCAAATGACAGACAGTTGTCGAAGAACACCTGAAAAGCGTGACCGAATAAACGATACCCGCCTGTATTTGCAGTACACAATCCGCGGTTCAGCTGCGCGCGACAAACGCTGCCAGTGTGAAAGCACAATGAGCGCGTGCTGCTCACGCCCTGCATACGCACCGCTTCTGTGCTGCCTCTGCTCTGCTTGCGCATCCAGTGTGAAACCGGCGTAATCTGTTAACATGGGCCCCGAAAAACATACCGGCGTAATGATAAAGGATGGCGCACAAAGCAGCTTTCACACCGAATGCGACAAGCGCTATGAAACCCATTCATTTCAATTGCTTGCGCCACGCGAGGATGGCTTGTTTCTGCGTCGACCAAAGCGCACGCGCAGCAGAGCGCACTGCTAGCGCACGCCGCGCTCAAAGTTCAAATTAGTTGAACTTTTGCGCTCTGGAGGGCTGCACTGAACCCAGCGGCCAGCGAAGCACTTTCTGTGTTCGGTGTGAAAGCTCCAGGGCTGTCATTCAGTTATGGCAATGGGCGTTTAGTTTTCTGACACACGCTATACGCGGTAGACCAATCATAAAGGACTGCGCCATCTGACCAATCACAGCAGTAGCATAGCCTACTTTCTTGCTTTGCTGTAATTATCTCATATTAGATGTTGTACATAAATGCCTGATATGTAGCTAGTTTATGCAGCTTGGCTCTAAGAAATAGAGATGAACTTAGTCACGTAAAATAATTCGTAAAGTCCTGTCCCAATAAACATAACTTTGCATGAATTAAACAGTACAGCCATGAATGAGCGCATGCTGAAAATAAAAGCGCTGAATTTAATTCTCTCTCTGTTGTCTATGCTCATCATTCGTCTCGTTAAGTCGCTTTCATTTTGCCGCTCACTCACCAGTTTTGATGCTCTGATGGCCACCACATGTAACTTTTAACAAGATTCTCTTGTTTTAAACACCCTCAATTATATTGACATTTACTATATAACCATTATTTTTCTAATACACTTCTAAATATACAACTCTGTGGGAATTATTTATTATCTTCGCCAGCGATCACAGTTTGAGTATGTAAATGCATAGATAAACCGTACTGTCAGCAGGCATTTCAGAATAGAAAGACGAAAACAGTATTAGTAATTCTGATATAACATACCAGTTGAGAAATACAATAAAATACGATGTTTTGTTTATTATATTACAATAGTCCAGAGAATATTATTCAGTGAATTAACATTATCCAGTGAATTCTTAACTCTTTAGCCTATTAAACAGCTTATAAACTGTAGTTTAAAACAAAGTTGATGACTCCTGTCCTTTATTTATTTTCTCCATTTGAAACATTCTAGATTTATTTTGCTTATTAGTGTTGCAGCTTATGGGTTTTATAAATAAAATGTTTTTATTGTAATATAAAGATTCAATTTAACATGAAAGACTGCTAATTTTCAACACTTTTTAAGATGACTGAAAGGAGGAAAAACCAAAGTGAAGTATGGACTTACTTCACTCAGTCACTGATTTACTTTATAACAGTAAATAAATATTGGTTCTGCATATCGGCTATCAGGCACATAATTATGCAAATAATCTGTATCGGTTATAAAAAATCATTATCGGTCAATCACTGCTAATTTGGTTTTTAAAAAGTAGTATTTTGGCAGAAGCTAAATGTTTATCATTGGTGATAAAGCTGAATGCTAGCTAATGCGCTTAATTGACTAATTAAGGGAAAAGTTTGCCAATTTTCAGTCAGCTTTATATAGTTTCAGTAAGTCAATGAACAATGTGTACTCTTTCTCTGTTACCTGCACCCTGATATCCCTGTTTTTTATTTGTCAGCAAAAGGTCGCTGGATGATGCATTTTGGCATCAGAAAGTCATCTTTCTATACACAGCTAAGTTTTACTAAAAGCCCATTTTGCTATAAGCAAATTACCCCTTTAACCTACCAAACTAATCCTAACCAAAAATTTTTTGTGCCATTTTGTATGAAAAAGTTTTCATTTAACCATTTTGTGTAGGCCTACATCTCATTTGCTTTTCATGAACTGTATTATGCGTATATTAGTCTTATTATTAGCCATTGTTGTCCAATTTGCCAGGTAAGGTACTATGGTAACTTTTTGTAAGGCCAAGCTTGTCTGTCAGCAGCAATCGGAATCTGACCATCTTGAAAGGCGTGATAGAAGTTTTGTGCATCAAGTTTTATCTTTCTGACCTTTATAGCAGGTTTGAAGTACACATGTTCGGTCTATGTGCATGTACCTTGTTGTAGGATCAATGCAGTTTTACCTGAGGGACACATCTGTTGGCTCACTGGTCTGTCCTGTTTGCTTGATGATTTCCTGTCAAAACATCTGCCTTGCAGAGCGGATGTAATGAGGGTGAGACTTATCATACTTATGCCTGGTAATGAGCACAGTGATTTATCTTTGCTATGACCAAGCAACTTTGGAGCATGATTAGTGTGTGTTAGCAGCTGATGATTTCTTTTAGAAATATTCCTGAAGAGCTTTTAGACTGACATCACAGCTGTATGTCATCAGGCCAGGCAGTCAGGAGCATGACATCTTTAATAATTTAACAGGACTTTAATCCTGCTATGTTTGTATAGTAATAAATAGTCTTTAAGAAACAACAGACTTACAGTTATCGGCATTTAGTCAAGGTAAAAGCCTTATTAAAGGGATAGTTCACATGATTTACTCACCCTCAAGCCATCCTAGGTGTATATGACTTTCATCTTTCAAGCGAATGCAATCAGAGTTATATTAAAAAAAAAGTCCTGGCTTCTCCAAGCTTTATAATGCCAGTGAATGGGAATTGAACTTTCAGCATCATTACTTCAGTCTTCAGTGTCACATGATCCTTCAGAAATCATTCTAATATGCTGATTTGCTGCTCAAGAAATATGTTTTAATTATTATTATTATTATTATTATTATTATTATTATTATTATTATTATCATCTAAAAGCAGAAGAGCCTTCTTCATTAAAAATCTTACTGTTCAAAAAATTCTATTATAATTATTACAATTTTAATCTTTAAAAACAAGGTTGTTAAAATGTTTACAGATTTTTACATCAACACAACTGAAGCATCTGGCCCCCCGGTGTGTCCAGGTCATCAAATCTGGCCCTCTTTAAAAAAAGTTTGGACACCCCTGTATTAAACGCACTGTACTTTTTTTTTTTTTTCCCTCACAAACTGTTTTCATTCCTGTCAAAAATTTACAATATTTACTTTGTTAGAGCACATTGCTAGTCTTTAGGTGAACATTTAATCCATGCAAGTTATTTCCATGGAAATGAATGTTTGTTTCAGTAATCTTTTGCTTTCTACTTTAGGTAAACATTTGCTTCCTCTCTGGAATGTCTTTCCTTCTCTAATGGCGTCAGAATATCCATATCCGCTCCCGTCCAACCATTAGTTTGCTGCGACTTTTAATGTTTTGTTATAATGTAATTGTATAAGCAGACATTTTGTTCTAAAAGAACAATTTCCCATCATTCAAAGTCAAGAATGAAGTTAAAATTGTACAGTATTGTGTTAGCTCTAAGGGCTGCACACAAAAACATAAATGCAGCATAAGCAGTGTAGTCAAATTAAAAAATACATTTACTTTTTTTTTTTTTTTTTTTAAATGGATTCTTTTATTAAAAGGGACATCGGATGCTCGTTTTCCTCAAGTTGGTTTGATTCTTTAGGGTTGTTATGAAATATCTGCAACATACTTTGGTTAAAATTCCTCAGTGGTCATGTAAAACAACACCTTTTCACCTTGTCAGCTCCGTTCACAGCAACATGTTTCGGAACTTGTCTCTTTAAATGCTAATGAGCTCTGCTTGCCCCGCCCCTATCTTCTGTGGAAGAGAAAAAGCGATTTGCAAATAATAAAAATTACTTCTTCTGGAGTTGCAGCTGTATCACAAACAGTGGGTACTGACCCATTTTTATTTTTTTTTTGCTTTTTAGCAAAACCTGCCTTGAATTGTCCCTCTTCTGAAAGCAGTAGGGTTGTGCCGATAGACGATAGTATCGTGTATCGACGATAGTCAGAGATATTGCCTGTTGCGGAAGTCTTTGACAATAGCAAGATGATTATTATTATTATCCGTCAAACATAGACTTGGCGTCTAACTTTAATGATGCAGTGCAGAGAGCTGCTTCTGGGGCGCTTCAGAAAATTGCCGCATCATGGCTGGTATAAACAAAACATTGACTAGATTGGCTGTGTCGCAGAGCCGACGCCAGGACACCTCCATTGGGTGGCATTGAGGGGGGGGCAAAAATCACGTTTCGGGTGGGGAGTGTGCAATCTGTGGTTGCGTGCAGTTGCTGATGCTTGCGAAAGCGTGCGATTGCTTTCTTTTTGAGCTTTTTCTGGTCTTACTTTCACTTTTGAAATCAACCACGTTCAGCAAGGAGGGAAGGGGATGGAAAAGTCGGACAAAGTAACTCGTTTTAGGGGGGAATGGCCCCCTTTCGTGCCTTAGACATGTGCAGTCTAAATAAGGGGTAAGAGATTTATTCATCATACAGTGATGCAACTATTGTATTCACCTATGGTACTGGGAGTGTTTTTTTAAAGTGCATAAACTCACGCTAGACCAGGCCAGGCTAGTCATTATGTTCATTTTCTTCACTCGTTTTCTGTAGCTGCTTTTTTGTGCTTTTTGAATAACTAAGGAAATGTAAGCATTAATAACTTAGAATGTTTCTATTAAATTGTTATCATGTTAAACATAAATGAAGTCATATTGAAAACATTAGGCTGCTTTTAGCCTTATGCTGGTGTTGGTTCACTTTCCGTTAATGAAACGAAGTAAATAATTAAATAAATTAGCAGGATAATATGGTGTATCTGCGATCTCACAGACTGACGATAGGACAATATGAAAATTGAGCATATCGCCCAACACTAGAAAGCAGTCTAAAGTAAAATGATTTCCACAAACATAAACAAATTTTGGTGTATTTGGTGGCGCATTACCATTGAAAACAAAACTAATCCACTACGTCCTCTATGGTGGACAGCATACAACTGGATGAAGGTGGAAATATGCTAATATGGGACAGTCTGTTAGCGATCATGGGCGGGGCTTGAGCAATATGACATCATACTGCTCAGAAAATGAAAATGGCTTGATAATTGAGACGGTTTAGGTTTTTAGGTAATTTAAAAAAAAAAAAAAGGAATGAATGGATTTGTATAATTTTAGGGTGGTTTCGTTTTCGAAAATGATCACGTTCAGCAAGGGATGAAGACGGGGTGCACAGTAACTCATTTGAGGGGGCTCGGCCCTCCCTTGGTGCCAGCCCTGCTCTCTGGATAAGTGTTCATTCTTTGTTCTAGCAAATTTCTCCGTATAAGTAGCGAATCTGCCATGGCATGAGTGCAACTGGCTCTTAAAGGGAATGGGAGATGAGTCTCTGTCTGAGACACGTTGCGCCCAAAACACACTCATTAAGAGAATAGGGAGAACCCTTTTAGACCACGCGCCGGGCGCACCGAGCGTTTTCCCATCCTTAAAATAGCAAAAGTGGATTCGGACACACCCTTAGTGCACCTGCGCTGTGCGCTTTAGACTATGCGCTCAGATTGTTAAAATAGGGCCCTTATATGCAAACACCATGTAAAAGTGAATTTTCCATGTGACGTCCCTTTAATTAATTTATCTCAAATTACAGCTTTGAATTAGTCTGACAAATCCTTTACTGAACCATTCTGAGCAGTTACTGAATCAACATGCATTTTAAAAATTCATCTGTACAGGTTTCATGTTTTACATTTTTGTTTACCTCATATTGTAAAATCAAAATCTTCTGACTCCTGGTCTTCTGACAGACTGACAGACTTCTTTCAAGTAACATATACAAGTTATTTAGTCTACGAAACATTCTTACATTCATCTGCCTTTGTTTCTGTGTGTAACACCCGCATCTCAAAATCCAGCCAGCAACCATTGGAAAGAAACAAGTCCCTTCCCTACATTTTTTTTTTTTTTTTTTTCCATCTTTCAATAATCTGTTACAATCAGATGTACATTACATTACAGAACAGAAGATCTGCCACTACTTCCATTTCATTACTGAGTGGTGGTTCGTGACAACATTTGCAACATTTTTTTGATAATAAATTATAAAACGAATCAACGGTGGATGGGGGCTCCCCGCTGGAGAATTATGTAGAAAAACAGTGGGAGGCAGAAACCTCCTGCGATGGGAACGTTCTCAGCTAATTCATTATAAAACCATGGAAGACCCCTTGTTATAAACAGACAGGACAGAATGAGGTTTAGCTGAAACACCATGCTGTCACAGAAACCCCAGAGAGGAGTAGAGAATGTGGACTTGTTTAGTGGTTTGTGGGAAGCAGGTTCGTTTTATGGTATTTCCCTCCTCTTCGCTCTGTCAGTCTGTCTCGTGTCACAGCGTACTCGTCTCGCGCATTTGGCATAGCAACATATTGTGTTTCAAAAGCTAACTAAAATGCTATCTAAAATGCTGAACCATGAGGCTCAGCAAGTGTGGTATCCCACATATACATCCACTCTGCACATAAATGCTTACAGGACACATTTTTTTGTATCTTGCTGGGTCAGTTTTTCACTTTTCACTTTTCTTTCACTTCAGCTGTGTGAGTGTGTGTGTGTGTTAATATAAGTGCATCTCTGTCTTTTCAGAGCGTTCCCCTCTTCATCAGTCTCACTTCTGTCTCGGACCAGGTGAAATAGAGAAGTGCTGGACATTTTTGCACAGCTTGCATCCTGTGTGTTTTTAAGTTAGCAGATGACTTTGTCAAAAGCCATTGTCTTCTTGTGACCTTGGTGTTAGTGTATTAGAGCAGAAGTATTATTAAAGCGATAGTTCACCCTGAAAAGAAAATTCTTTTTCTCTATAAAAACAAGATATTTTGAATAACAGCTCAACATTTTGTTGTTCATACTCTGAAAGTCAAACATTCTTCAAAATATCTTCTTTTGTGTTGCACAGAAGAAAGAAAGTCATACAGGTTTGGGATGACATAAGGGTCAGTAATTGATGGCAGAATTTGTCATTTTTGGCTGAATCCCTTCAGTGTCTTTCAGATAGGATGCTTCGCTTTATAAAAATACACTGGCCCCAAAACTCAGTTACTTTATAAATGTCACAGTATTAGATACAAAATATCAAGTTTATTTATTTATTAAGATTTATTTGCATTCAGTAACAAGCAGAATCATTGATTTTGGTAGGATGCCTTTTACTTTAGATTCTGAATTATCCTTCCACAGCTTTTTGTTTTCTCTTCAGTGGAATTAAACTGTCAGTGTTGTGTGCAGGGTTAGTAATATCAGGAGATGATACATTTACAGTAACAATGCATTGTGGGAGTTGCCAAGTTTTATTACTCACTCTGGGCGTTCTCAGCTCTCTGCTCATTCATGGATGATTCCCTCTTTTTCTTGCTTGTTCGCACGTACACGTACACAGACAAACAAACAAAAAAGGTGTGAAGTGTGGTTAGCATTGGCATTGGAGGGTTCTGTGCATCTGTTAGTCAAGCTAGTCACTTTTTTTTTTTACTTGTTTTAACACTTTTTTTTTAATCAGGGGTTTAGCTGATAGACAATTCACACCTTAAAGTGGTCAAGAATTGCATTTTAAATTTTGTAATGTTTAAAATAGTAGACAGTTATAGAGTTATACTGCCCACTTTTTTGTTCTTAGTATCAAAAAAATTCTGATTTTAGCCTTCTAATTTAAAGACTCTGTTTTAAATGGGCATCTTCTTTAAGACTTTAATGTGAAGGCCAATGCTGTGATTCGCTAACATTTTGCATATTAAATAAGTGTTACACGTGGAACTTTTTTGAAGGCGTACTATTACGTTTTTACTATTGCAGCTGCGGGTTTAACCATTGCAACTCGATTTCTGTATTCTCACAAATGCTTTCATCATAACTAACACAGTGCAAACACACTGCAAGTAAGAGATTCAGTGCAGTGTAGGCAGCGTAAATTGATTATAACTTGACTGTTTTACCAGAGAATCCACATTGAAATTAATCAAACAAACAAATAATACTACAGTCATGCACTGTTGAAAATAAACAGCCACTTTCCTAACATTGTAGGATTCTTTTGAAGATGATGTTATTTTTAGTCCATTGTCTCCTGTCTGTCACTTTGCTAAAGTGTCTGCAAGCAGTCTCGTGTTGACATAATGATCTCTGTTGCGTAATATTTCAATAAAAGCTGTTTTTGGACGCAAGGAAGGGCTGAAACTTAGTATGCTTTTAGAGTGCAGTAACCTCTTAAATGTCAAAAATTCAGAGAAAATGTAATTTTTTTTCAATAGATGACCCTCCCTAAAAAGCTACATGGAAATTGCGTCATTTCAATTTTTCCCCTGTAGAGCAACAATACTTTGGAATGCTTTAGCAGTTATGTCACGACTTGTAGCACTTTTAAGTGTCAAGTTAATTTTTAAAATCACTGTTTCTATAAGCTGCTATTCACTTGTTAAGTGATAACATAATGCATTCAACAAACACACTTTCTGGGTCCAAGCTTCAACTTATTTCACTTGAGAATACTATCTCAACAGCCATCTATGAGCACTCTTTGTTCATATTAAACATTTAAGCTAAACATTTTCCAACTTACGGTGTACACTACAGTCTCTGTGCTTACAGCATCCCAAACACAATTAATTTTTATATTTATTTATTTATATGTATATTTTCATTGTCTGGCTATCTGGGATTTCGGAATGGAGTTAAAGGGGAGGATTATAATTTTTTTTAGTAGTATTATACCACATAGTGAGTGTAAATTGGCACCGTTTGTTGTTTTCTTGTGGCATCTGAGCGTTTTGGACACGGAAGCGGTAACGCGTGACGTCAAACAGTACTGGAACAGTCAAATCTGGTCCATGAACACTTGAAAGCAAGTTGACCATGTGTCTGCAATTGTAGTTGTACACATGTATGAATATCTAAAGCTGAATTAAACTTAAATTTAGCTAAACTAAAACAATAAAACAAGATTATCTAACATTAAAAGTTACCAGAGTTAAAAAAAACTTGTAATACTCAGTTAATACATGTAAAAACAAACATTCACATACATGTAAAAAATACATTCTCACCTCTAAAAGTTTTCCCCATTTCTTCAGGAATTGAAATTTTGGATGTTTTTTCAACCAGAGGTTGAGCAGTGTTGTGGCATCCTGGAAAACTTGACAACATTGACCGTTCCAAGATGGCTGACGTGTCAGTGTGTGTGATACAGAGATTCTAAAGGACTTTTATACACAATCAGATGTTTTTACAAGATGCATACTTGCATTCAAACATTTTTAGGAGCAAGAACATTTTGTGTTTGAAAATAACTACTTTTGAATGTGTGTATGTACCTACTTCACCATATTTTGGGCGAAAATTTGTACCAAGACTCTTAAAAAATGCTGGGTTAAAAACAACTATTTCTGGGTTATTTGGCAATCCAGCACTGGTTAAATATAGGACAGAACACATGCTGGGCTATTTTGATCCAGCTGGTTGGGTGCAATGTTTTTACCCGACATGCTGGATTGTTTTAACTCAACCAGGGTTGCCAGGTTTTCACAACAAAACCCGCCCAATTGGTTCTCAAATCTAGCCCAAAACTAGCCCAATGGTGTTTCGAGGGCAGCCCCCCATTAAAAATCATGTTCTAGGGTGTAAAATACAGGTTTTTAAATTAGAAATTAGAAATCACACACATTACTAGATGCAATAGTAATAATCAAAAGGTGAACATTTATTAATAAGCAAGAACACCCATAGACAAAAATATGAGACAAATTGAATTTATCTGGGTGAATAAAGCACAGTTTACAATATTACATATATTTAAACACATTTAACAAGCATTTTAGAAATAAAAATGTAACATTTACAAGTAACATTTTAATTCAAGTGTATTCAACTTCTCTGTAATCCCTTTTCACTAAAACAGTGCTGATTCTCGTGCAGGCTATTGCTGAGATCTGAGCAGATGTTGAGCTGCTGTTCGGTGGGGGAACTGCGAACCTCAAACTGACGCCTCGCATTTTACTTGTAGCTGCTGTGACTGATTCCATAACCTGCCCATAAACAAGCAGTACACAGCTTTGAGAACGTATTTTAATATTAAATAAATTAAATTCAGTATTACAATGAATAAAATCGGCTTGTTACGCAAGGCAAAGGACGTTTCCGTCATGCAAAACAACCTTTGCTGTCCATTTAGCTGACGGACATCTCGTCCCTGTATGTTGTGTTGGGTAAAATTACGCATTTACAGCAAAGTAAAGACTTTATAGACTGAATAAAATGTATAGACCAGTTATCTGTTTGTAAACATTCGGGATGCGCGCGCATCATGGTTGCAGAAAACCCGGGAGATAGCCTTTGCAGCTAGAGAATTACACAGGTAAGGTACAAAATACTTAGATTTAAAAAGAGTATAGATTATATTGATTAGATGTCATTTTCAAAATGTTATTCGCATATTACAAGAGCTTGTCACCCAGCAATAAAGACTGTTATTTAACGAAACTGACGTTAGGTGGTGGGATAGTTCTACAGATTCTAAAAAGGGATGACGTTTTTTTTGTGGCTGGATCAAGTAGCAGTCTATGGAGCCATGTAATAAAAGAAAAAAGATAAATTTGACTTTATATTTCAAAATTCTGACTTTATTTTCGCAATTACGAGATTATATCCCACAGCTCTAGAGGAAAAACAACTTGTCATTCTCTCTTTTCCCCTGGGCTCAGAGTTTATATCCCACACTTCTGGCTTTTTTTCCCCTCAGAAATAACAAACTCACTAGTTTTGTTAAATCGAGTTATAAAGTCCAAATTAGGAGATAGAAACTAAAGTCAGAATTGTGAGATAAAAAAAATGTTATGTAAAAATGTTAATATATAGGTTTAAATAATATTTCATGCTGTAATTGTAGGGCTAATACAATACATCCCCTGTGAACAGCATATGTGAATATTATGTAGACCTATTGTTTAAATCAAATGTATGCTTTAAAAGTAGAGTAATCATAGCAGTTTTCATCCATAGTATGTCCATTTAAACGTCTGCGTTTAGCTTCAAATGGCGTCTTTGACTACAGTATTCTATAAAAATTACTTGCATTCCGATTTTGACGTCAAAAGGCACAAAAATAT
Organism: Cirrhinus mrigala; assembly: GCA_036247105.1. Lineage (NCBI taxonomy): Eukaryota > Metazoa > Chordata > Actinopteri > Cypriniformes > Cyprinidae > Cirrhinus > Cirrhinus mrigala. The sequence continues at coordinate 13,528,270 of CM070011.1, forward strand.
TTTTTTCCCCTCTTTTTCCATGGATTTTACCCGTTTACCTCCACTGGTTACCAGTGTTTTTCTGCAACCACTATGCGCGCACAGCTGCAAGTGACGTCTACTCAAAATTGGTCTATACAAACCTTTTTGTAGTTCCCTTAAGAAGTGTACCAATTAGGCAGCACTGAGAAGTGTTCTCTCCTGTAGAGGATGCAAAAAACATCGCTCCAACTGTAACCCAAAAGCGGGGTTAAAGTAACCCCATGCTTGGTTGTTTCGTTGGAGGGAGGGGGAGGGGTGTATAGTCAGCTGTCAGTGAGATTGACCCAGCCACTAACCCAAAAGTTGGGTAACACAAAAACAACCTATACAACATATGACCCAACAGGCTCAAGTTTTCTGTTTGGATTAGGTTATAATATTTGTATCTAGCTGTAAAGAAAACTTTAAAACTCTATGTAATGTGCCCTTTTAAATAGCTAAGTACATGTGCGCATGCATAAAGGTAAAGTTTTTTTTTTTTAGGTTAGTTTTTCACCACAGTGCTAATGATGTTGCACTGTGCTCCTGCAGAGAGTAAACTCTCTAGACAGGAAGAGGGAGGTCTGTGTCTGTGTGTGTTTGGAGATCACTGTTTACAGTGTCTGCAGGCAGTGCCCACCATCATTTCCGCTCGGTTTATAAAACCACCAAAACATTTCAAATAACTGAAAAAAGAATCCCTGACTTGATTCTGTGAACTCTTTAATGAGATTTAAGTATCATCTTTTCTCAAACTTAGGAGGAGATATAAGTGTGGGGAAGTGGAACACTGTTAATGTACAGCTAGTTTTAAACTCATAAAGCTCATTCTGAGTGACGCATAAGGAGGAATAAAAGCAACTACTCATGTGTCCACCCACCTACAGACAAACACAGTTTTCTGTGTCCACAACGACACTAGAAATCCTACGTCATTTCTTACAGTCAGCATGTGTCAAAACTCGTGTTGAGAGGGAAAAAAGGAGGACTGAGGGGCTGTTCATGGAGAATGCATTTTGTGCTGCTTTTCTGTTGTTTTTTAATGTGAATATGCACTAGGCAGACATGTTTGCTCAAGTTAAAGGGATAATTCACCCAAAAATGAAAATTCTGTCACTAAAATGATAATGAAAATTTGATGAAATCCCAGCAGATGGGATTAGGAGGAAGGAATTGTTGAATAAAGTTGTTATTTTTGTTTTCTTTGTGCACCAAAAGTATTATCGTAGCTTTGTAAAATTACGGTTGAACCACTGATGTCACATGGACTATTTTACCAATGTCCTTTCTGGGCCTTGAATGTGGTAGGACCCTTGCTGTCTATAGAGTGTCAGAAAGCTATTGGATTTCATTAAAAATATCTTAATTTGTGTTCTGAAGATGAACAAAGGTTTTACAGGTTTGGAACGACATGAGGGTGAGTAATTAATGACGGAATTTTAATTTTTGGGTGAACTGTCCCTTTAAAAGAAGTACGTCTCTAGGCCAGTCACACCGTCCACATCATTTCACAATAACATTCTTTTTATTTTAGCTGTCCACTGCAGTTTTGTCACCTGCTGCTTTAAATGTTCAAGCTGTTATATTAGGATAGATTCTTATTTGCTGTGTTTTCTTGTTCATTTGCTGGAAAATATTGCAATGAAAGTGATTTCAGCAATATTGTTCCTTTGTGTCATTATCATTAAAGTTATGAAGACTTTTTTTTTCTTTTTTTTGTTACATTTTTGAAACTAGATCTAATACTGTTAGTGTTACAGTTATTGTCTTTGGTTTGAATGGGCCTTAAGTGGCTATTAAAACACTCACTCAGCCTAGAGCATGTTTTCTTATAAAATAAAAAATTCCGGTCTTGGTTGCTGATTGGTCAATACAGTGTTTCTATTGTGCTAATAAACAATATAGTAACAGCTGTGAAATGAATATCAATAAACAATGTAGACATTAAAATACAGGCCAGGCAGAAATGAAAATTGTGTCATTATTTACTCATCTTGTTCCAAACCTACATGACTTGAATTCTTCTGTGAAACACAGAAGGAGATATTTTGACAGACATTTCTTAAAATTAATTTGTGTCCCACACAAGGACAGTATGAGAGAGAGTTAATGATGACAGAATTGTACTGACAGAATTGTTTTGACGAACCTCTAATAGTTTTAAGTGAGGCACTATATGTTCTATCATGAGTGATGGCACTTACATTTATTTAAATTTGTATTCTTAATATTTTTAATGTCTGCTGACTGTTCTATAAAAGCAGTGATGCACTCAAGGCCTTTGTATTTTGAACATAGTCATGGCTAATGAAGGGTTTGCTAACAACAGCCTTCAGCCTTGACTATATTCTTAACAATGTACATCTTAGTGTGCATTTTTAATATAGAAACAGAGCCACAGTATTGTTTTCAGGTGATTCGTCCTGTGACTGGCTTGCTTATAGGTAGATAGAAAGTTTTTAACAGTAAAAAATTAACCTTTAAATATTATTAGTGCCGATATCGCAGTATCACTAGATGGCAGCAGAGTGTTTGTGTGGTCAGTGTGCGGTCAGCAGGCTTTGAGTGCATGTGTATAAACCAGTGGATTTTAGTTTCTCACAGAGCAGTGTTGCCCCAGGCAAGATATGATGGTCATTTTAGGAAAAAAAAAATTAGATGAATAGCTCTGTTAGCTACCCCTCGCTCTGTTTCTTTCTCAAATTCTCTCTGTTACTTTATTTCTAATAAAGATACACCTAATAAAGTGTAATTTACAGACACAGAGTGAGTATGGTCATCTACAGACACAGATAAATAGTCATCTACTGCCCTTAATTAAACATCTCACACAGAATAAAAGAAAAAAAAACATAAAAATACCAGGTATATATTTGATCAGTACACTGTGAGAGGCTCCGTGCATTAACACAAGCAGATATCCAACCACCGTACACACTAGCCAATCAGAGCACAATGCTGTGACCTCAATAGATCAAAGTGATTTTGTTTGGTACAGAATGTATGGTAGCAAATTCACTCAGAGGGGAATTTATCTCATTCTATTGAATTAGAAACCCTCCTGAGCTGATCTACGAACAGTTCTCCTGTCCCACCTGCAGACTGAAGCCTGTAAACACAGCAAATCAGCAAATACACGAAGCCTAGTATTAATTGTCCAAGCATGTCCAGATGAACTAGCCCATCATGGGATTTTTTTTTTCATGGCTTGTGCTTGAAGAAATAAGAGCCAATTTTTCTGCTGTTATTATGTAGTGTGATATAGTGACTTTGTATATTGTTTTATTTAATGCGCTGTTTGTGTGTGTGTGTGTGTGTGTGATTTTCTTATGTTTTGAATTTAATTTTTCTTTTTGTTTTTGTGCTATTTTTAAAATTTAGTTTGTTTTGTTTTTGTTTAGTATTTTTATTTATCTTCTGTTTTTTGTTGTTGTTTTGTTTTGGTATTTTTGTTTTGTTTAGTAATTTTTGTATTTGTATAGACTCTTTAGCAGTGTAGAACAGTGCTAGTAAAGTTGTTTGAAATAGCAGGGAAGAGAAGGTTAATTGCTTTAGGGGCCGTTCACATATCGTGCCTAAAAACGCGTTGAAAACGCTAGGCCACTTTCTCATTCTTTCCAAAGCTCTCTGTAGCTTGCGCACCTGTGGCGTCTGCCGTTGCTAAGCAACCTTGACCTGCACTCGCAATGAAGACGCGGAAGTTTCAGCAGAGGACAAACTGATTTCCAGCACTAAAAATGTTTTTATCTCGATGCGGCACGGACGCGCCTGGAAAAGGTTGCTGCTGCTGTGTGTCTACATTTGAAATAATGAACTTGAGCGCGCAAAAGATGCAGTATGTGAACGGCCCCTAATGGAGCTTTTTGTGTATTTGTTTTGTTTTTGTCTTTTTTTTTTTTTTTTTTTTTTTTTTGCATTTGTGTGTCTTATATTTTGAATTTTGTGTTTAGTTTTTTTTTGTGCTTTTTTAGTTTCATTTTTGTTTGTTTGTTTTGTTTTTTTAGTTTTTTTTGCTCCATTATTTTAGTTTAGATTTGTTTTATTTACTAATTGTTTCAGTAGTAAAGTAAAGTTGTTTGAAATAGGAGAGAGAGACATAGAGGGTTAATTGCTCAAGGGCTTTTTGTGTTTGTGCTATGCTTTGTTTGATTTTTAATGTTTGTTTTGTTCTAGTATTTTTTGCTCCGTTTTTGTCTGGTAATTGCTCTGTTTAATTGTCTTGTGTGGAATTTTGTTTTTGTTTTGTTTTTGTGCTTTTTAATTTTTGTTTTGTTTGTTTGTGTTTTGGTTTAGTATTTTTTGTTTTATGTTTTTTTTTTGTTTGTTTTTTAGTATTTTTGTTTTTAGTATTTTATTTTTATAGAATCTTTAAATTTAAAATAAATATAAATATAATATAATCTAAAATAAATATACAGAATCTAAAATAAAGTGAGCTAAAATGACTTGTACTTAAGTTCTTTTAACTTATGAATTGAAATGACTTGTATTTTTAAGCTGATTTAACATTTTAAGGCATCTGCTGAACTTAAGTTTTTAATTTGAGACTAACAGAGAGAGAGGTTTAATTGCTTAACAGGGCCTTGCGTTTGTGATATGTTTTGTTTGTTTGATTTGTTTTGTTTTTATGTGTTTTTTTTATTTTGTTTTGTTCAGTCATTTTTGTTTTGTCTGGTCATTTTTTCCGTTTGCGTGTCTCATGTTTAGAATTTTGTTTTTTATTTTGTTTTTGTGCTTTTTAAGTTTTGTTCTTGTTTGTTTGTCTGTTTATTTAGTACTTTTTGTCTTGTTCTATTTTTGTTGTTTATCATTTTGTTTGTTTTGTTTAGTATTTTTTTTTGTAGTAAAGCTGTTTGAAATAGGAGAGAGAGTTAATTGCTTAAGAGGGCTTTTTGTGTTTGTACTATGTTTTGTTTGTTTGTTTGATTTTTGTTTTTATGTGTTTTTTGTGTTTTGTAAGTAGTATTTTTTTGTTTGTTTTGTTTTGTCTGGTAATTCTTTTCCGTTTGTGTGTCTTATGTTTGGAATTTTGTTTTGTTTTAGTGCTTTTTTTATTTCGTTTTGTTTTGTTTGTTTGTGTTTTTGCTCAGTATTTTTGTTTTATGTTGTTTTTTTGCCCTTTTGTTTTTCTTTAGTATTTTTTTTATTTGTATAGAATCTTTAGTAGTGTGAAACAGTGTTAGTTTAATGTTGTGTTTGTTTTTTGTTGTTGTTTTGTCTTTATTTAGTATTTTTATTTAGTTTTTTTATTATTATTATTTGTATAGAATCTTTTGTTTGTTTTGTTTTTATGGGTTTTGTTTGTTTTGTTTTTGTTTAGATTTTTTTGTTTTTGTCTGGTATTTTTTATTTGTTTAGAATTTTAGCAGTATAGTCCATTAAACAGTCATGATAATAAAGCACAGAGAAATTGCACAGAGAGAGAGTGAAGGGTGAGAGGGTTAATTGCTTAACAGGGTTGGTGATTTAAGGAAGATAGCAGTGAGGAGAAAAGACAGACAGACAGAAGTGGACGATGGGAGAAAAAGCTCAACATGAGTGTGGTTTGGGGCTGATTATGGTGTTTGCAAGTGCATTACTTGACCTGTCAGTTTTAATTAATGTGATACTTCAACCCCCATGATTCAGTACCTACCCTCTGTCTGTCCCTTGCGTTCTCTCTGTGTTTTTTATTCTTTCCTCCCAGCAGTCATATGCCCATGCTGGTGCCAGGGGTGTGTAAGAAAGCAGAGGGTATGTAGCATCAGTCATACCCTCAGTGGTGGAGCTTGTCCTCAGCTCAGATCAGAGAGGAGAGGAGGGTGGAGGAATAGACGGAAGCGATAAAATCAGAATAAGAATGTGATTTATTTCCATGTATGTTTACATACGAGGAATTTGTCTTGATGACAGAAAAAGCTTTTACTGCACAGAATCACAACAACAGGATGCAATAAATGAATTAAAAAAGCTCCATGGGTTTCCTATCATCAGTCAGTGGGGAAGAGGGCGACACTCTGTGTGTTCTTGAGCGATGAGATCCTGCTCCATTCAGTGCTAATGACAGCGGTCTGGAGCTCTCACCACAGAGCATGTTAATGGCTTTCTGACCGCTCCGCAGAATCAAGCATCAATTTTTTATTGTCCATTTGTGATTCAACAGGAAGAGGACAAATGTGGCATGTGTGTGTGAGGGAAGGAGGATGAGGACAAAGGGGGTGTGTCATGTGTGTGTATTGATGAGCGGCGCTGTGTGTTAAAGTTAAAATTCTTTCAACTTGACAGGGCATCTTAAACGTGCTACTCACGTGCGAGATGCTGCAGAAGACATAAGCTAATCAAGGTGAGCAGGATAACTATAGAGTTACAGACATGTGAGTTTGATCAAGGTTGGAGCTAATGGTGCGTTCCATTTCTACTCAGAAATCACGAGTTCCTCGTAGGAACTTATAACTGGAACGCACTCCCAAGTCAGAGTTCCAACTCGGAATCTCTGTGGAATCGCAAAAAACTCCAACTTCAGAATCCAATATGGCTGCTCAGTGTATCAGCAGAAGAGAAACAGTAGTAATATATTGTTTATTAGCGCTTATGATTGTCTGTGACTCAGTGGTGCACACAGTACTATCCAACCTTTATTTGTGGACATAATACTATGGTGTTATCTTTGCAAAATACCACTTTTAAAGGCACAATATGTAAGTTTTCGCCACTAGATGGCTCATATTCAAAACAAAGAAGCAAAGGCATAGTTTGATAATGCCTCGATTGAGTGTGGAATCATGGGAGTTGTAGTCTTCATCCCCACAGCCGATGCAGTCTGATGGGACTTGGGCAGAATTCATATTAATGGATGAGCTAATGTATTAAAGATTTATTAACGTCACTGTAGTATGAAGCAGGGTGGGGTTAAAAGTCGTGGAAGTGAAACAAGGAAGCTGAAATGATTGCTAATGAGAGATAAGTGCAATACAATGCTTGAAAGCAGTGGAGCTTTTATTATGCCACAGTTGACCGCTTCTGCTTCTTGCGGTCCTGTGTATGTAGAAAAAAGCAGCACTGTTTTATCATACTAGATACATTTGAGTGTGATGAAAGTTCTGTTATAATGCTACTTTGTGCGTTCGTCACCCGTCTAATAAAATGCATTGGGGTTTTCTTGTCTTCTACAAAATAAAACCGGAATATAAAGGGTTTATGACGTCATTGTTTGGCGACGACTGGCACGCCTTGTTGCACTAGTTAAAATTGCTTATTTCTCTGAATTTAAATGTTTTTCAAAACATTTGGGATAATGTAAGTACACAAGTCAGCAAAATATATAACACTGTTCTAGTGGTTTTTGAATATTTTAATTAAAAAAATGTTATACCTTTAATGTGTTGTTAATTGCTGACAATGGACGCATCCATCGTTTTCCGACTTCTGTACTGAAACACGGTCCACCTGCATGTGATGTCATCCCTATCTCCGACATCTGACTTCCGAGGTTAATGGAACGCAACATAAACTCAGCAGGAATGTGGACCTTGAGGTCCAGAGTTAAGAACACCTGGAATAAAAGATTTTGGTATTGCTTCAGCTTGGCCCTGGCATCCTCACGTCATCGACCATAGCATTAAAATAATTTGTGTTTTTTGGAGGCAGCATTTTAGTATCAGTGCATTAAATAATTAATCACTAACCATATTAATTCAAGTTTGTTTTGTTTTTTTTTCTATTTATTTATTTTACGTTTCCTTGAGTGTGTTGGCGTGTGTAATGTTATTCTTCTTTGTGCCCAGTCTGTGTAGCACAACATTCAAACAAGCCCCCCGTTGTGTTGGTGTCCTGTTGGCCTTCATCCAGAAACAAAGGGCTGTGTGTGTGTGTGTGTGAGTGTGTGAGTGTGAGTGTGTTATGCCAGATCCATATTTGATGAACTGCTACTTATCTCTGCCATGAGTAGCCACACACACACACACATATGTAAGAACTTGTTTCTGTCTGTGTTTCTTGTGTGTGTGTGTGTGTGTGTGTGTGTTTGACCTATATTATTCCCCTCTTTGTTTTAACGTTCTGTCACTTTGAATAGTCTCATGGATAGACATAACTGGATTGTGCAGAGATTGCTTTGAGCTTGCATATAGCGCACACGTTTACGTGCCCACGTGCACACACACACACTTGGCAAGAGACAGCGCTTTAATTTGGGGTCTTTGGGGGCCTTTTGTAAAGGTCTGCCTTCAGAAGACCTCTGGCGAGACATTATGTGTTTATGAGTTATATAGATCTTAAGTGTTTAAGTGGATACTCTGAGATGCCCAGTTTATGTGTGAATCTGTAATGAACAAGTATACTGTATGTGTGTGTGTGTGTGTGTGTGTGTGTGTGTGTGTGTACATGGACAGTGTTCTTTGTGTTGGGTTTAGTGCCGGCAGCTTGCTGTGAGAGGTTGGGGGGGGGGGGATCCTCCCAGAGCCTTTGTGTCCTAATTGAAGTTGTTCAGTCTGGCTTATCACAACCCATGCCCCGTGTGTACGTGGGGGTGGGGTTTGGGGGAAGAGGGCTGTCTTTTTAGGGGTTTGTAATGGGGGTTCCTTGTTGCCCAAGGCATGATGCATGAAGTTCATTCCCTCTCTAGAGGTACTCCTGTACTAGTAATATATGATTCTTACACATGTTCTGCATGCATTAAATATTAGGGATGCACAAATATTCTGGAAAATATTGATACGCCAGTAGTTGTGATGTTGTGGCCAAAAAAAATCTTTTTTTTTTTTCTTTTCTTTCTTTCTTTCTTTCTTTCTTTCTTTCTATGAAAAACAGGGGGATATTTATGGGGATAACTGGAAGGAAAAAATTATCTAATAACTACTAACTTATTAGTTGTTTAAGTACACTAGTGCACTTTTAATCTGTGTACTATGTCATGATGGATTGATGCTGCGTGACATGCCAGAAAAACATACTGCCTCACCACATGACTGAACGTCACAACACATTACATTTCATGCTGTTAGACTTATTTTGATATTAGACTTGAAATGCATAAAAAAATAGTTCAGCTTTGAAGCTGAAATACTTCTACAAAGGCATTATTTAACCAATAATAATAGACAGATCTTTTGATCTATATAGTGTATGATACCCTGGACACATGGGAAGCACAATACATCAACCATACATGGTATGTAGAGAGTTCCAGTGTGAGATGGGCATCCTTGTGCATATCTCACACAGTATGAGCTCAACATGAGCATCATCAGCCTCTTCAGGACCAGTGAGAATGAGATGATGAGCTGCCACGGGAACCGACAGAGAGAGATTTGACACGGCCCATCTGCTCCAGACCTTACACACTCCTCAGTGGATTCTTCCCTCACTCCTTCCATCTATCTGCATCCCTCATTCTTTTATGTCTTTGAACCAGCCTCCTGCTGTGTGCGTTTCTCCATCCATCTCCTCTCCTCCAGAGTTTAGTGTTTTCGTTCCTCTCCTGAGGTTAGCGGTTCTGGTTTAGCGTTCCTTCTCTCTCTTCAAAAACACACACACACACACACACACACACACACACACACAGAGCAATATATTCACTATTCAGAATATATTTGCAGTAATAAGTAAGCAACATTATAAATATTGCATTAATCAGTGTGCCTTTGCCATTAGGTTTTCCTATAGACCAGTTTCCAGATCCTTCTTGCAATTGCATTTAAATCAAGATATTTTAACCCTGTTACTTTACTTTTTCATGTAATGAGAAACATTTATGATATCCCTGTAAATCACAGCATGATTTAAACACATAATGTGTCTGAATATTGAGCTGAAATTTGAAAATTGAGCCTGGTAACATTTACTATTGCTCTTGTTTAAAGGGATAGTTCACCCAAAAATGAAAACTGTTGTTCCAAGCATGACAGTAGATGGTTCCCATTGACTTCCATAATATTTATTTATTTATTTATTTATTTTTACTATAGAAGTCAGTGGGTTCCATTAACTGTTTGGTTACCCACGTTCTTTAAAATATCATTATTTTTATTATTATATCCATTTTTATGTTCAACAGAAGAAAGTAACTTGTACAGGTTTGAAACCAAATAAGGGTGAGTACATGATGACAGAATTGTAATGTTTTGGTAAACTATCCCTAAGCATTAAATTTCAGACATATATTTTTAAGGCATAGGCATCTATGAAAAAATTCTTGCTAACTATGAAAAAGTTTGTTGACTTTGATTCATTTCATTTCCATGACTCAGTTCAAACTGGCTGTTTCAGCAAATCAATTTGAAGCTTTGATTCAGCAATTTGTTTTTGTCATCACTCAAAAATATGCAGAGGTGTCTGTGTGAATATAAAAATCACAAAAAGCATATAAAAATATCAAATAAATTATGGAAAACATGTATATTTACTTGAATTTTTTTTTTTTTTTTTTTCTGGATTTTACCTGTAATTTACATTTACGTGATGTGGCTCTTCTGTAGGAAAAACATGAGAACAAATGCATTAATAATGAAAAATACATTGAATATCATCAAAAGGCAGAAAAAAAATAAGATATATATCTTTTATGTTTCCCAACCCTGACACACACACTGTTTTTTGGAGAGTAGGGGGTTGTTACCACATTGCGCCAAATCCCTGTGGAGGATGTTTAATGTAAGAGCTGCTCAGAGAGAAAGTGTAGCGCCTGAGAGGAAGAGGCATTTGAATGAATAGTATCATCTTTGGTTGCTAGTCTTCTGGGTGGTTGTTAGATGTTTGCGTACTGGCCCAAGTCAAAACAGCCCACTCTTAAAGGGATAGTTCACCCTAAAATGAAAAGTAATCATTATTTATTCACCCTCATGTTGTTTTAAACCTACATGACCTTTGTTCTTCTGTGGAACAAAAAAGAAGATATTTTGAGAATTATCTTAGTGTTTAGTAATTGATCGATTATTCTGACTTAATTATGTAAGCAAGCAATAGCCCTTAAAATTACTTAAAATGCATTTGTAATAGCGATTAGGCAATAATAATTAATTCAAATAAAGTATCAAAAGCAAATAATTATCTGGTTTTATTGAATAAAACTGTTATACATAATGTACATAATGTATTATAAACAATAAAAAATAGCGTACATTATGCATTATATCAAATACTGTCAGAGGGCGCCAACAGCCTGACGATTGTTTTTACTCTTTACAGCACAATCAAATCCTTGTTGACAAAAAAACATTTAATTTAAATATCCACTTAAGCTTTAATATTTGTCCATTTCTTTATGACAGAAATGCAGTCACTGTAATTTCTTGAATATGTGGACATCACAATGTGTAAAAATGTAAAAGATACTGATGTATTCTTCTGTGTTTGCATAGGTTTATAAATTATTTACCTTACAAATCTGATGAAATGGCATTCCCAGATGAACGCAGAGGTGGAGTTTGAGACACTCCACGCATGTAAATGATAACAGTTTGTGTGGAGCAGCATTTATTGTGAACAAAGCTGCTCTGAGCAGGTTTGCTAGGTTTTCACAACAAAACCCGCCCAAATGCTACTCAAAACTAGCCCCAAAATAGCCCAATTGCATTTTGGAGGGTAAAAATTGTGATCCGGGGCGTAAAATACACATTTTTTGGCTGGGTTCCCCTGGTAAAATTTGCTTTCCAAGGGCTAAATATCACATTTTTTTGGTCGCTTTAACCCCCGGACATGAAAAACAACCTGCAGCAACAGTTTTAAAGTAGCCTATTTGCTTTGTTCTTTTGGCATATAAGAGGTCTTTGTACCATTAAAACTTCCTGCAAGTTTCATAGCTTAAAACCTCCTCCTTATTATAAACAAAGCATTTTTTTAATCACGCTCCAAAAACTGTATCAAAACACTCACATGCAATAGCGAGGAGGGCATTGATACTGTTTCCTATGCAGTGACGTTAGCCAATCATAACAGTGGCCAATCACTGAGAAGGCTTAAAAGGACCCGCCCCTTAAAACAGTTAGTTTTAAACGGAGAGTCAGAATGAGGATTGAAAATAATCATTTTTCCACATATTTATTTATTTGTTTGTTTATTTATTTTTTGTACAAAAAAATATGCTTATGATTTTTAAATGGATTTTTTTTTATATCTTGCAGCCTTGGAAAACAGTCTAATAATGCGTTTCATGGATTCTCGTCCATGGAATGTAGCACTTCCAGTATTTTGGTGGTTACTAGACACAGGCAAATCGCGTTTTTTTTAAAACTGAGTTCTTGAATTGAATCAAGGAATTGTGACAGCCCTAATTCTGTACAGTGGAACTCAGTGGTCACCAAAATGGTGTGGTTTCTTTAAAATATCTTCTTGTAGGCTCCACAGAAGAAAGTCATACAGATTTGGAATGACATGAAGGTAAATTATGGCAGAATATGAATTTTGGGTGAGCTATCCCTTGAAATCTCAATGATATTCGTATATATATGAAGAGTTCAGATGCAAAACCAGCTAAATCCATCTGACTTATTTCTTTAAAATGAGCATTTCTTTCTGGCTACTTTGTATAGGTTTCTATGCAAGTACTGGCACTTCTGATTGAGTTTGAAGTAGAAGTATTTGATGGATGTGTACTATATGTCAGGAGCATTCACTCAGTATCATTATCTCATTTTTGACCGAGATGGCTTTTAGCTGGTTTTGCCTCTGAACTCATATAGTCATCATATAGTCTCCAGATATGACTTTGAAAAAGTGTGGACACATTTGCAGTTGTTCAGTGAATTTTTGCGGGTAAAATCAGGTCATTTTTATCAATTAATGTAATCGGAAATATCACGTCAGGGAGAAAGATTCAAGACTCAAGTTTAAGTTGACTGCATTAACCAACAGAATTCTTGCTTGGTTGATTTGACAGCTTGGTTTGACAATGACTGTGCTTTAATATATCACTACACTATTGACAAGGGACATTTTTCCCTGTGAAATTTAAACGAAAATTCGCTAATGTGGCTGGACCTTAAGTCTAGGTTTTTTCCCCCATGCCTTTGAATATCAAAATCACCAAAAGTCAGTCACTGAGTTACAAACTTCAATACTTATTGTTAAGCATTTGTTCAAATTCCTAATCCTAAGTATAAACAATAGTAATAGTGTACTTGCCTTAGCAAGCACCACTAATTACATGTAAGGATAAGAGTAAATGAAAAAGAAAGAGAGGATGAAAGATAACAGGAAAGAGGCAGTGGCTCGAAGAAAAGAGGATTGAGTGAGTGAGTGAGCGAGCGAGCGAGAGAGAGAGCGGAGGAGGAGTGCCTCCCTTCCCATAGCAACCGTTGGCAGCGATCAGCTCCAGCCTGTTGTCTTACATGTGAGGAGCCCGTAGTACAAACCGACACACACACTGACGCGTGGATCTCTTCTCAGCAACACACAGCGACTTCATCTATCAAACTCAGATATGTTCAGCTGCCTCCGTGATCATTAAGGAGATCAGGCGAGTGGCGGGCGAGTGAAGGGAAGTGAGAGAGTAAGTGAAGAGAGCGGGGGAGCGTTCGGAGGAGACGCAGCGCTGGAGGAGACGGCAGGCGGGGGGATGGAGCACCTGAGCACTCGCGAGCTGCCCAGGCTCTCCTGGATAGATACTCTCTATAGCAGTATGTACTTATAAGCCTCTTTCTTCCTCGTGTGTGTATGTGAGTTGTGCTAAATTTGCCTGTTAAAATTGTTATCTTTAGCTGTATGTGAATGACGCTGTCAGACATGGTATATTTGTGGTTTAGTAAGTGATCTGTGACTGTCAGGCTTTATTAAACAAGTACAGTGGTACATAAATATGGTAGTAAAAAGTACTATGGTATATTAATCAAAGTACTCTTTTAACTATACTATAGTCACTGTACTATGGTTTTTACTTAAGTGCTTTTGTTGTAAGTTAAAAGTAAAAATATAAATGTTGCCTTGTCAGCTAACTGATATTAGTTGATAAAGTACTAAAAAAAACGAAAAAATTACAACTAAAAATAAAATACTATAAAAGGATAAATGATACTGAAATAACAATACATTTCCTTTTGTTTCCTTTTCATCCGTTTCTCATCCTGCTTTGTGTCCTTTTTCTCTCTGTCATTCTGTTCTTTCTTCTCTATTCCTTTTTTGCCTTCTCTGTTCATTCTTTTTCACCTTTTTTCACTTTCTTCCTTCTCTCGTTCTGGTTTTCTCTTGTCATTCCTTTTTTCTTCTTGCATCCTTGCTGTGTCTTACCTTATCTCTTACCTTTCTTCACACTCTCATTCCTGTCTTCCTTCTCTTTCTTTCTCTCTACTTCCCTTTTCTCTCTTTCTACCAATTTCCCCCTCTCTTATGTCACTTTATCTACCTCTTCCCTTTCCTCCTTCCCTCATCCGGCTTTTCTCTTTTTAGTCTTCTTCTCATTCTGTCTTCTTCATCTTTTCCTTCTCTCTTCCTTCTCAACCTTTTCGAGGTACCATTTCCTATCACTTCCTGTCACATAAAAATATACATCATTTTCATGATACTCCAAATTTGTTTGTATGAGACCCGAAGTACATGCTGTTCTCGTGAATATTCAAATGTTGTGTTGACTGTTTACAGTCAGATGGGCTGTTTATCTCTGGGTGGAAGTCATGTGGGCAGAAGCGGTCAGCGGGGGTTTGTGGGTAATGCTGGACTGAGGAGATGCACTTGTTGTGGTTGTTTAGTCTGCTGTTCATTTGCTCCGGCTGTAAGGTTAAGTTACATAAAGGGCTTTCAGAGAACGTTAAATGGAGGAAAGGCTGGCAGAAACGCACAGATCACACTGGAAGGGATGGAGGGGTAATGGAGCGGTGAAAGGGAGGGAGAGCTTTTTTCATTCACTACAGAGAATCCATTGAGGAGTTAACCAGGAAAGCACTAATCCACCACAACCAATCCCCCCCCACCCCATAATTTCACACTGAATTATATGAGATTTGTGGTGTTTGTGCATGAGTGACAGTGTGTGTGGGTCTGTATGATAATGTGTATAATTGGTAATTCAGGAAAAGGGGCAGTCGCCCCACAAGATGTTATTAGTTCCACCCCTCATCCTCCCCTATTTACACCCTCACATGTGGTGTATACATATATGTGTGTGTGTGTGTGTGTGTGTGTGTGGTTAGTGCATGCTAGTATTATCATGTCAGCTCCTGTGCTTCACTACTGACGGAGCAGGAAGAAAGATTAATAATGTTTTACTAACCATGGTTCATGGTATGTGTTCATCTGCCAATTTCATTAAAGTGATAGTTTGCAGAGATCAAAACTTGATCTAGCGTAGGACTGTTTTGATTATCATAACCATAGAAGGTATTTTAAGAGAGATTATGTTGAGAATAAAGTAGTTTATCTAAAAATAAAATGTCTTATTACTTACCTTTATTTTGTTGACTTACGATAAGAGATGTTAGACAGAATGATGTCATTGTTACTTTTTCAAATAGCTAATTAGATGGAGAACTAGAGTTTCTCTGTCTGTCATCTCATTTTGTGTGCCAGAGATATCTATTTGTATAAATTAACTGTATAATTGTAATTACGTAATATGATTTTCAAAAGCTAAAGTGACCTTTATTTATTTAAAGGTCACATGTATAACGCAATATTTTAACTAATTGCAAAAGCTAGTAATCATTTAAAGTCTACTGATTAGTCAGTGAAATAATCGACTATTAGTCGATTAATCGGTCTAAATAATCGTAAGATTAATTGATTATCAAAATAATCGTTTGTTGCAGCCCTAATATATATATATATATATATATATATATATATATATATATATATATATATATATATATATATATATATATATATATATATATATATACTAATGTATAATACATTAGTGCTGTCAAATCGATTAATCACGATTAATCGCATCCAAAATAAAAATTTGTGTTACACACTTACATGTATTTAAGAAATAAATGTTATATGTATATTTATATAAAACTTGGTGTTTACATAATATATGTATTCATATTTATATATGGTTTATATTATATTATATATACATATAAATATATTATATTTATTTATTAAACAAATACATGTGTGTATATTTATACACAGCACACAAACAAACTTATTTTGGATGTGATTAATCGCGATTAATCAGTTTGATAGCACTATACTTCATTTGTACATTGCTTTATAAATGCATTTATTTTATAAATACTAAACATTATTTAACAGTTAAAATTTAACAATATATAATATCATTTTTTTCTTTATTTTATGTTCATTTTTGTGCATAACACAAGGTGTATTAACTAATACAATAATGTATTAACTAACATAAACAAACAATTTATTACATTATTTATTAATCTTTGTTAATGTTAGTTAATAAAAATAGTTTTCATTGTTTGTTCATGTTAGTTCACAGTGCATTAACTAATGTTAACACACATCTTGTGATTTTAATAATACATTAGTAACTGCTGAAATGAACATTAATTAAGATTAATAAATGCTGTAGAAGTATTGTTCATTCTTAGTTCATGTTAACTAATGTAGTTAACTAATGAACCTTATTGTAAAGGGTTAACATTTTGTTTTGTTTAATATCATTGATTAATTTTGATCATTTGCATGCTTGTTATTTTATTGTTCTCAACTGTGGTAAAGCAAATGGTCAACCTAGTAAATTACTACAGTAAATAATAATGGCAAATATTCAGTTACTACACTGCATTGAATTGAAATTGGGAGAGAAAGGGAAATTTCAAAAGAACAAAAGAGCCATAGAGCATTAGATATTTCAGCCCCTAATATGTAAATATTTTTAGAGCTAAATTACCTCACAGGGGTAAAGCGTCTCTTCAGCAGGATGCTTTCTGCTTTTGTCTGGTTTTGATGACCTTCCCAGTGAAGAGACCATTAAAAACATAAACCCAAATCAAAGCCCTCCTCTATCTCTGTCAGTCATGCGCTCTTTAACAAATTACCCAACCACTCATTAACATACACTGACAACCCTCATTACCTGCTTTGAAACGACAACAGTGTTTTTGGGTTAGCTCTGACTGATACCGTTTTCATTGTTTGAACTGTTTTTGTTCAGCGCTGAAGGTACAGCCTCGTTAAAAAAGAAGTACAGCCATTTAATAATTTATAGGCGTTATTAAACATTAAAAGGCTTAATAAAGGATGTACATTTCAAATGACATGATGTTTCCATTGAGGCTAATAACAATATTAGCGAGAGTATATTAACAGCAGCAAATATAATCATATTTGATGTTTTCATAACATGCCAATGGGGAATTCACGTTGCCAGATTTTGCAAATGCATTAGTCATCATTGTATTTATGCATCTCTTCATCAATTTGTTTATCTGTTAATTTCAGGTCTGTCTCTGAAATGTAAATGGATTCATTCTGGTTATTAAAGCCATATATTTAGTTGATCTCTGTGGATCTCTCATCCACCTCCTCACAGCATTTTCTCCATTTGCCTCGCTGATATCATCTCCTGCCTCCTCTACACTCTTTCTCTGCTCGGTTGTCATGGTTTCCTCTGTTCGGAGTGGTTGAGAGGCAGTAAACTTAGTCAGACATTGATGTGGAGTGTGTGTGTGTATGTGTTCAGGTCCAGCAGCTGTGGTCAAACTCTCTTTGTTAGACTGGTAGAACATGCGTCTCATGGGATTATTCTTTCTCACTGAGATATTCCCTCCTCCTGTCACTTCCTCTATATCTGCATCTCTTTCTGAAGTCCTGTTGTGTGTCAGATTCAACACACACACATTCTCACACTCAAGTCCTCTCCTCTAGAGTCTCCCGGCTCTCATATTGGTTTCATGCATGTTATCTAGAGTGAGTTGAGCACTCTGTAGAGCTTTAGTCGTGATGCTGTAAGATACAGTAACCGACTGACACACTCTTTTCCATTTTCCTTCTCTCCGGGGGTGTTTTTCCTTTCTTGTCATGAAGAAATCAAGGTAATTTGTTGTAATCAAACCCTTTTATAAACTGAAAACCCGTTTTTGAAAAGCACTCAGTCCATTATGAAGAAAATATATATCCAAATGCACTGTGGTCACATTTACAGTTGTTACGTGAAATATTGCAATGAAATCCAGTCATTTCGATAGGAATCCACACAGTTTTGCATTGGAAAAATTCATTATATCAACAATTCGTGTTATGTTTTAAAGGAGAAGTCCACTTCCAGAACAAAAAATTGACAGATAATGTACTCACCCCTTGCCATCCAAGATGTTCATGTCTTTGTTTCTTTAGTCGTAAAGAAATTGTTTTTTGAGGAAAACATTTCAGGATTTTTTTCCACATAGTGGACTTCTATGGTGCCCCGAGTTTGAACTTCCAAAATGTGGTTTAAATACGGCTTTAAATGATCCCAAATGCGGTTGTAAACAATCTCAGCTGAGGAAGAAGAATCTTATCTAGCGAAACGATTGGTTATTTTCATAAAAATAATACAATTTAAATACTTTTTAATGTCGAACGCTCGTCTCGTCTCGCTCTGCCTGAACTGTTTTTTTTCCGGTTCATGACAGTTAAGGTATGTTGAAAAATTCCCATCAACTTAGAAATCACCCTGTATCGCTGCTTTACCTTTTTTGTTAAGGGTGTTTGATCTTCTTTGCATGTTCATTTTGCAAAGACTGGGTCGGTACTTCTGCAGTGATGTAGGATGATTTTGAAATGATTTTTGAAGTTGAGGGAAAAAATACAATCTGAATTTTTTGACATTCCCTAACTGTCTTGAACTGGAATACACATGAGTTCAGGGATAGCAAGACAAGACGAGCGTTTGAGATTAAAAAGTATTTAAATTGTATTCTTTTTAATGAAAATAACCGATCGTTTCGCTAGATAAGACCCTTCTTCCTCGGTTGGGATCGTTTACAACCGCATTTGGGATCGTTTGACGCTGCATTTAAACTGCATTTTGGAAGTTCAAAATCGGGGCACCATATCAGTCCATTATATGGAGAAAAATCCTGAAGTGTTTCCCTCAAAAAACATATTTTCTTTACAGATGAAGAAAGAAAAATATGAACATCTTGGATGACAAGGGGGTGATGCATTATCTGTAAATTTTTGTTCTGGAAGTGGATTTCTCCTTTAAGGTGAGCCTATTTTGTACATTTAATAACATTACAATTTTATGATATCTCTTATACAACCTTCTTTATCATCCTGTGGTTTACGATACTTGTCATAGTCCCCTTTGTGTCATTTAGTTTCAGAGGCACACAGCAATATTGAGCCAGTTGCTCTCATGTGACTGTACATGAGCATCAGAAGAGCTCTGTTACATAAGAGAAAGAGGGAGTAAGAGACATACCTACTACTACAGGAGCGACATTGACATTTAAGGACATTTTCTCAGCAAACCAGAAACAAGAAAGTGCACATACTGTGCTAGTGGCATTTATCAAAGCAGCTAGTCAAGAGCACAAGTGCAGTACTAAAGCTAGATGTCAAGTGCGTGGACGAGCACTAGAGTCTGTGTAATCCTGCTGACTGGAGAGGCTCTCAACAGTGATTTGAGAGCTGTGCAGGGGTCAGAGGTCTGAAGGAACGTGTATTTAAGTTGAGTTTTTAGGCTTGATGTGAAGCAGATTATAAAAATAAAAAATACAGAGTTTTTACAGCTTATTTTTATTACACTGTTACAGTTTCAAAGACAAGGAAGAATAAAGAAAAAGATGAATTTAGCAGGATGCACTTTCACAGAGATACACTACCAGTTAAAACTTTTTAATGTTTTTTTTAAAGAAGTCTCTTCTGCTCACCAAGTCTGCGTTTATGTAATTCAAAATACAGCAAAAGCAGTAATATTGTGAAATATTTTTACTATTTAAAATAACTGCTTTCTATTTAAAAATATTTTTAAATGTAATTTATTCCTGTGATCAAAGCTCAATTTACAGAATCATTACCCATGGGGTTTGTTGTGAAAACCAGGTAACCCTGTCTATAGTTTAGTAGCTCGGTTTAAAGGCTGGGACACACCAAACCAATGGTTGGCCCCTTGTTTGGTGTTTCACACATCGCCTCTCGTCGGGCTTACGATGGCGCCAGTTTGCCTGATTCTGGGTTTGCAGTCAGCTGTAGTCTGAGTATTGTGTTCAAGTGCAGCTTTTTGGTCTGGACGCTGCTGACGCGAGGCGATAACACCATTGGCTTTCATTACTGCTAGTTCTTTGAAGTCGGCTTGGTGTGTCTTGGCTTTAATACATGTCTCTGGGCCAAAAGAAGCTGCATAAATGTTAATGTTTGACCATAAAGCACAGCCATTTAGAGGTCCTTTCTGGTTAATGATGTCACAGAATTTACTGGTATTTTGAAACGGTTGTGTGAATGGTGCTTTACTGGTAAAAAGATGGAACGTTGTTGTCTGTGTGAACAGCGCATGTCACATGATCCTTCAGAAATCATTCTAATATGCTGCTCAAGTAACATTTCAACATGCATCGGCGCCCATAGATCTCTCTGTCAAACACATAATTCCTGTATTCGTTTTTTTAATACTGAATTTTCCTTTCATTTTGTGAGAGGCTGTTGCAATGTTTAGTTTGTGTACTGTGGCCATGTCAGCCTTCATTTTGTTTGAGCTCTGCTCTCATGGATGCCTGTGGGCAGTAAAGTCTTTATGAGAGATGGCTTTCCTGGGTTTTATGTAGAGCTGTAAAGGGGATTGTTGAAGCTGGGAGTGAGCTGCTGTTCTGGAGTGCACTCGTACTGCACAAGTACAAGACACACCGTTTTCAGCCATGGTCTAAGAACAGTTTTTAGGAGAGAGGCACTTGTGTATGAGGTTTGAGGTCAATGGCTCTAGTGTGACTCTTGCTGCCCTGATGAGGTCTTCAATTAAGCTCTTCCGTTAAATATATCAGTTTGAAGTGAGTAATGACGCAAAAGCTGCATGACTTATAAGTTCTGCTCAGAGTTGTATAGTTAAGAGAAATTTCCCT
Organism: Cirrhinus mrigala; assembly: GCA_036247105.1. Classification (NCBI taxonomy): domain Eukaryota; kingdom Metazoa; phylum Chordata; class Actinopteri; order Cypriniformes; family Cyprinidae; genus Cirrhinus; species Cirrhinus mrigala. The sequence continues at coordinate 13,549,200 of CM070011.1, forward strand.
GAATAGTGACTAAACAATTTCTAAACTGACAATGATGTTGCTTCGGATGACTTGGAATGTAGCACACAGTGGTATGGACCACTTTTATGATAATTTTATGGCGCTCTTTGTCATTTTGGATCCCGTTCACTTTCATTATATGGCTTTTAATTAATTATTTATGAACAATGAATGAAGTCTAATGACTTCTAAGTCACAGAGAGAGAGAGAGGAAAGAGACCCATTACAGCAGTCTCAGAGCTGTTCTGAAGTTACATAATGCTCCACTGATTTGATGTTGGTGGGTCTGTAGTTTCCTCTTAGTTTCATGCTCATGTCACGTCCTGCTATAGTGAGTGCAACAGATCCAGGCACCTGTTTGGTTTCTGGAAAACTTGAATCTGTAGATGACTAGATGCTTAGCTTGAAATCAACCATTGTCATTCCAGTGAAGAACTTAAAGGGTTAGTTCACCCAAAAATGAAAATTAGCCCATAATTTACTCACCTTCCAGGCATCATAGGTGTATATGACTTCCTTATTTCAGACAAATGCAATCTTGAAGTTAAAGGTAAAGTTATGTTTAAAAATTATGCTTTACAAGCTTATGGCAGTGGACTGGTGTTTCTCTTCATCAGTCCAAAAAAAGTCTAGTAAAGTGCATCCGTCCATAATAAAAAGTGCCTCACATGTCTCTGGGGGGTAAATAAAGGCCTCCTGCAGCGAATCGATGCGTTTTTGTAAGAGAAATATCCATATTTAAAACGTAATAATCACTTTAATCTAGCTTGTGCCGGCTGGTTGTACACAGAAGCAGCTCCGGGTGGATGACGTAGGACGTCTGTGTTGCGGATGTGTGGGAAGCAAAGTTTCCTTACTTTAGCAAAGGAAACCCAGTCTCCTCTTGTCTTATATCAAAATCCTCTGACATTTTTCTTTACAAATCCTTGTTTTGAACTTCTAATGCATGACCGTTGTTTTGTTTTGATTTCTCCACGATATCTTACGTCATCTGCCCAGAACAGAACAGAACAGATCTGCCCAGAACGTGTATGACCAGCCGGTGCAAGCTAGATTATAACGTTTTAAATATCAATATTTTTCTTACAAAAACTCACTACAGGAGGTCTTTATTCACCCCCCGGAGCCGTGTGAGGCACTTTTTATTATGGATGGATGCGCTGTATTGGACTTGTTTTGGACTGATGAAGAGAAACACCCATCCACTGCCATGATAGAGCTTGAAAGCGCCAGGTTAATTTTCAATATAACTCAGATTGTATTTGTCTGAAAGAAGGAAGTCATATACACCTAGGATGTCTGCAAGGTGAGTAAATTATGGGCTAATTTTTATTTTTGGGTGAACTAACCCTTTAAGTCTATGTACATCTACTATAGTATTTGTAAGTGAGTGCATGCTTTCTCTGTGTGATGTAGCCTATTTAAAAACAATTAGAATGTTCTTGAAATTCAAGATATACTGTGCTATTTTTCCCAAATGTGTTCATATTTGAAGTATAATTTCATGTTTTTTCGTAATTAAGCCATCTCTGAACTTCATAAATTGGATGGATATAAATGATTTACATTTAACTATACGGATATAGCAAAATCTCAGTCAATTGACACCTTGTGCCATTGCCATGGTTAGGACTGCATAATATTGCAATATATAGTTAATATATAGCTTATTTTAACCTGAAAACTTGACATCAAGAGCATTCACACACAACCTCAAGCCATGTGCTTAATCTGTTCTGTTATCTGTGTCAACCTGTGACATTTTGAAGTATTGAAATCAATAATTTATTACATGCCGCTGCAATATGCATATCACAGTTTGCACATTTGTGATATTTCGACAATTTAACATGTGTCATGCAGCCCTCTACAAAATATATTGCCATATCACCCAGTCTAATAACTTACTATTAGAACTTGTTTCATGAACACACAAAATAAAACATTAATTTCAATATTCATTCTCCCCATCCAGTACTGTACAAAGCATGCTGGGAACTACAAATCCCTACCTAGTTAATGCAATTTTACATTTAACTTTAGTGAAAATTATTCATGTAGTCCCAATAGAAAATGGATTAAGTAAACCTCTGTTTTAAAAATGTAAATGGATGTTAAAAAAATTTTTGACTAAAGAGACGCACAAAGTGGTTGTTGATTTCTATGCAATTCTGAGCTTGATTCATTTGGAATGTTTAAGCATTAAATTTATGCTATAGGTATGCATAACTAGATCTGAGTCCTGACTCATTTGCCTTTTGGTTCTTTGTCCACCATGGAGCATATATGTGTGTGTGTGTTGTCATGGTTGAAGACATGCCCTGCCCTGCCCTTCCTGGCTGGTAACTGGGGACCTCTTAACTCTGCCCTCAGATTGTTAACCAATCAGAGCACAGCATCACAGACCACACACCAGACGGCTCAGCCAATGGGACCTCCAGCCTCTTTATACTCCACCGGGGAGTCAAAGCATGATTAAGCATTCAGGCCAGTCAAGAGGAAGAGAGGAGAAAGGGGTGGGGCGGAGGAGGATGACAGGAGGGTTGGCCACGAAGAGCACTCTCACCACAGGGGTTCTCCTCTCTCCTCTTTTACCGCCAATCATTTTCAACCTTTCAGGTGTTTCCAGCCTTGCACATTTTAGTCATTAGTCGAAGGGTGTTCTGGGTGATCACATAATACTAGTAGATAAAAAGAATACACCTCTAAGTCTCTGCGATGGCTCGGGTTCTGTTATTGTCCACCAGGTCAAAATCATAAATCTAATGCCTATCTAAAGATCTGTAGCTATGATTGTTTGCGCAGCTTTGAACTTTAAGGCTCTCTCTAATAGATGCTTTGATGGGGAGATCACAGTCTCTGTCTTCACTCTGTTAAGTTAATATCAAAGATGTCATCTTTCCAGACCAGACTAATGTGCTTTGAAGACAACTGATCGATGTCAGAGATCCCCTATGGCATGATTACAGCTCACATCCTCCATGTTTATTCAAGCCTCTGTGTTTGTCTTTTTCTTCTTGTCTTTTTTATTCTTCCTTATCTTCTCCTCTTCCTCCTCTTTATTGTTCTTCTTCATCTTCTCCTTCTTCTTTTCTTCTCCTCTGTCTTATCCGCCTTCTCCTCTTTCTTCTCCTCCTCCTATGTGTCCACCTTCTCCTTGTTCACCTTCTTCTTCTTTTCATTCTCATTATTCCTCTCTTTTTCTTCTTCCACATTGATACAGCAGCTCACCTACTGGTTTAGTGTTTTGTTTTGCTTTGCTTTGCTTTGGTATGCTTTGTGTTTTTTGCTTTTGTTTGCTTGATTTTTGTTTTGTTTTGTTTTGTTTTGCTTTGGTATTGTTTTTGTTTTGCTGTGTTTTGTGTGGTTGGTTTTGGTATGCGTCGTTTTGATGTGTGTTTTGTTTTACTTTGGTATCCTTTGTTTTTTGCTTTTGTTTGCTTGATGTTTGTTTTGTTCTGTGTGTTTTGCTTTGCTTTTGTTTTTTGTGTTTTTGGTTTTGTTTATTTTGTAATGAATTGTTTTTTGCTTTTGTTTGCTTGTTTTTTGATTTGGGATCTTTTGTTTAGTTTTGTGTTTTGTTTTGTGTGTTTTACTATGCTTTTTGTTTTGTTGTTTGTGTTGTGTTTTGTATTGCTTTGGTATGCTTTGTGTTTTTTGTTTTTGTTTTGTGTGTTTTGTTTTGTTTTGCTTTGGTATGCTTTTTGTTTTGTTTTATTTTGTAATGCATTGCTTTTGTTTGCTTGATTTTTGTTTTGTGTGTTTTGTTTTGCTTTTGCTTTTGGTGTTTTTTTTTGTGTTTTGTTTTGGTATGCTTTGTTTTGTGTTTTTTTTTTGGGGTATGCTTTTGTTTTGTGTGTTTTGTTTTGCTTTGGTATGCTTTGTGTGTTCTGCCTTTGTTTGCTTGATATTTGTTTTGTTTTGTTTTGCTTTGTTTTTGGTATGCTTTGTGTTTTGTTGTGTTTTGTGTGCTTTGTTTTGGTATTTTGTTTTTTTGTTTTGCTTTGCTTAGGTATGTTTTGTGTTTTTTGTTTTGTTTTGTTTTGCTTTGCTTGTTTTGTTTTGCTTTGGAATATCAAATATGTCGCCTTTCCAGACCAGACTAATGTGCTTTGAAGACAACTGATCAATGCCAGAGATCCCCTATGGCATGATTACAGCTTACACCCTCCATGTTTATTCAAGCCTTTTTTTCTTTTTGTATCTTTCTTCTTATCTTTCTTATTCTTCATTATCTTCTCCTTTTCCTCCTCTTTATTGTTCTTCTTCATCTTTCCTTCTTTTCTTCACCTGTCTCATCCACCTTCTCCTTCTTCTTCTTCTTCTTCTTTTCATTCTCATTCTTCTTCATCAGTGGTAAAGCAGCTCTGCTGTGTTATTTTGTTTATGCAGAAGCTGAGCCTCAAAACATAAACTTATTAACATTTATTCTCTAGCTGTGCTAGATCTGGTATTTCCTTCTGGAATTGCAAATCTAGGTTTTCTCCCACCTCCCTTCAATATTTTAAGAATATCTTTTTCCCTTTCTCTTTCATAAACACACACACACACACACACACACACACACACACACACAAACACACTCAAGCAAGGTCTTTTCCTTCCTGTTGTCACATTTTAGGCATGATTTAATCATGAGACATACATTTGAATATAGTATGTGACAATGTTCAGGCTTGTGTTCACGTCAACGTCTTTCAGCAAGTTATGCCTTGTTTTTTGAGAGCGGTTGAACGTTGAACATTTGTCGGTTACACAGCTTCAGGAAACACAATCAACAGGGAGTTTGAAGTTTGCAGTTTGACTGACTCTGCTTAAGGACTTCTGGTCTCCATCCATCCATCCATCTACTGCTACTCAGACTGCCAGAGATTGATTGACATGTCTGCGTTTGGTACCAAGCTGATATGAAACAACATTTCATGGCTGAGCAAAATTGATTCACGTCAGTAATCTGTGGAGACGGAAATATGTATGCTGGCGCCATATAGACACTGATTTAATGTGTTTTCTTTCCTGTATACAGCGAACGAGCAATGACACAAACACAATCACTTTGCCTGCACATGAAAAACACCTCCGCTCCAGATAATTTATGTCATTTAATTCACACAGCCTGCGTGTGCACAGCTGCTGTCAGGAAGACACTCACAGCCTTCATACACACACTAAAACAACTCTGACTTTCCCCTGAGAACCGTGAGGAGATGAATTCACTCTTATTAGAATTGCAAACTATCCGTTTCACTGGGTTCGCTGGATAATGTTCGAAACTTTTGAATGAAATTCATGACCATATTAAATACTGCCTGTGGAAGACCTGTCAGCCAGTGACCCCTTAATCATTACTGCATGTCAAGCCAGCGCTGTTCACTGACTTGAACTGTATCTTTCTAAAGCAATACGGTTACACTTCGCAAATTAAATAGCAGCCAGTATTCTCATTATTTGTGTTTTCTTGACCTAACTCCGATTGAAATGTCCATTTTTGGACCTTGTGGTATTTGTGCATGGTTAAAAAGACATATCTGGGTCATGAACTGTGTATCTTACATCAGTTCTCTGAGATCCGTCTGTAATGACTGATCTGCATTGACAGACGACAGCACTGCATTCTATGAGAGGAACACTGCTGACAAGCCTGTTATGCAGTTGTTATGTAACATGCCCACTTGCTTTACCCCTCTATTTTTTCTTCCCATATTTTTAAGGAAGTACAGAAGTAAATAGTCAAGCACTACAGGTTCTTCCAGTACTCTCATAAACACTCAATGAGACACAAAGCAAATGAAGTCCTTTGTCCTTAGAGAAAGGATCAGCTGACCAAGTCACCTAACCACTCATCTACTGGTTTTGTTTTGTTTATTTTTGCTTTGCCTTGTGTTTTTCAGTTTTGTTTGCTTTTTGTTTTGTGTTTTGTGCGTGGTTATGCTTTGCTTTGGTATGCTTTGTTTTTTGCTTTGTTTTGTTTAGTATGTTTTGTTTTGTGTTTAGCGTGTTGTTTTGCTTTGCTTTGGTATACTTTGTTTTTTGCTTTTGTTTTGTTTGGTATGTTTTGTTTTGTGTTTTTATTGTGTATTGATTTGCTTTAGTATGCTTAGTTTTTTGCTTTTATTTGCTTGATTCTTGTTTTGTTTGTGTGTTTTGTTTTGCTTTGGTGTGCTTTGTGGTTTTTTTGCTTTTATTTGTTTGATTTTTATTTTGCATGTTCTTTCACTTGTGTTTTGTTTTGCTTTCATATGCTTTGTTTTTTCTTTTATTTGCTTGATTTGTTTGTTTTGTGTATTCTTTCGTTTGTGTGCTTTTTGTTTTTACTTTGCTTTGGTATGCTTTGTGTTTTTTGGTTTTGTTTGTTTGATTTTTGTTTTGTTTTGTGTTTTGTTTAGTTTTCCTTTGTTTTGTTATGTTTTGCTTGGTATGTTTTGTGCTTTTGTGTATTGTTTTGCTTTAGTATGCTTTTTTATTGCTTTTGTTTGCTTTATTTTGCTTTATTTTGTTTTCTTTTGTATTTTGTTTAGCTTTGCTTGGTATGTTTTGTGTTTTTGTTGTGTGTTGTTTTGCTTTAGTATGCTTTTGTTTTTGTTTTTTGTTTTTTTGCTTTTGTTTGCTTTATTTTTGTTTTTGTTTGTGTGTTCTGTATGTTTTGTTTTGCTTTGGTATGCTGTTTTTTGTTTTTGCTTTTATTTGCTTGATGATTATTTTGTTTTGTGTGTTTTTTTTTTTTTTTTTGTTTGTTTGGTTAATGTTTGTTTGGTTGATGGTTAATGTGTGTACTTGTTAGCTTTGTGCTGTTTTACATTTTCCTGTTGGGCTTTTGGCACTTTACATTCATAGGAAAGTATTGAGGACGAGATGATGTGGCAAGATATGCTGAATTCAAACCTGTTTTTTCCACAAAGTTATTTTTTTTGTCCTGCTAAATGATTTATAAACCATTCTGATGGGTTTGATAAACAATGACTTGAGCAATTAAGGCACTGCTACTTCTGAGCACTGTCTGCTCTTTACTGTCAGTTCTGTTAGGTTTTGTTTTGTGGTGAACTAACTCAAATTTGCAGAATTCTGAAGAGTTTTTCACCTCAGGCTGATGTCACGAGCTTAATATGTTAACTGACATTTTACCCTTGATTGCTTGGCGTGTTTTGTACTCCTGTAATCAGGATAATTAAATCTTTCTAATTAAAAGCCCTCCAAACTTCAAGTTCCCCGTGACATTGCATCACTCAGTGTAATTATGATGCTTGGAGCGCTGCCGGTGCTGTAGCGATGTTAACATGAAGGTTTTAGATCTCATCATAAATTTATGACTTTATGACTGTGACCTTTTGTCTCTGGTGTGTTTAAAACAGCTTTGTTTTATAGTAACACTCATCCATGAGGATGCCAGTATGTGACCTGGTCAGGTCCTATGGATAGTTTGACTTCAGCTACATATACTATCTGACACAGTGGACACTGTAAAATAATACATTCAAATGACTATTTACAAGACTTTTTTTGTGTTAAAGATGCTTTTTTTCACACACATACACAAAAATGAACCGAGCGCAACATTGTTCCACTAGTCATTTACAACATTTTAATACTTAGTATGCTGTTGTTAGCCCCTATATTTACGTTACATGTGGCATGCTTTGGGTGCGCGGTGACCTAAAAAAAAAAGCCGTCAGACTGAATCTGAGCAAATGAAGAATGTGTTCATATTGTGATTTAAACAGACATTTCTTTCACTCTTCCTCCCTGTGCTCTGTCGTCCGACTCATGATGCCTAGTGGTGGAATCTCTGGGAATCTCGTTCGAGTAATTACTGAAGAGTCATGTCATCTCCATCTGGGGGAATCGGAATAATTAGGACATATGGGGGATGCAAGTGACTGTTGCCTTGGCGACAGCGCGAGGTGCATGGATATGGTATTTACAACACATCACTTATCTTCTTGGGTGCAGGCCTGCTTCACATAATCTCAGGAGTGCCCCTGTCATTTTACGAGTCTCTTTTTCTCTCTCTCTGTCTCTATGCTTCGATCCAATCAAAGTGTTCTTATATTGAGAAAAAGCCCTTTATATGCCATTGTTGAGTTGTCAGGACCTTTGAAAGGTTAGGCCATCTACAGCATGCTGTTTCTTTGTGAGTGTTACAGTATAGTTCTTATTGCTGAATATGGATTTGTTGAATAAACCACAGAGAATTGTAAATGTCAAAGATCTTCTGTCAAGTTGACAAAGACCCGGTTTCCAGAAATACGTGGTGGACTGTAGTACGTAAGTGCTACTTCATCTTTGTAGCCTTTCAAAGCTTTAGATTATTCATAAACTTTCATAGACTTTTTTTTTTTTTTTTATCTTTACCGAGAACAAAAAGGTTATCGTAAACAATACTGATACATTTAATTCAATTTTTGCACAAAAAAAAAGAAACCCAAAAAAAAAAAAAAAAAACATTGTTTATTGTTCATATACAACCTTTTTTTTTTATTTTTATGTGCATTCAAGAAAGATGCATATGTTTGTTACCGATGCACTAAAATGTTATTTTTAAAACAGAAACGAAAATTCAAGTTTTTATTTAACTGAAAACTTCAACTGGAAATAGTTTATTTAATAGTTGATGCATTCATCAAATTTAGTTCATTTTTGTAGTGTGTATGAAGATATAAATTTCACATAAAGGCGATTCTGTATAAACTGAGTAATATTATTGTTTCTACTTCTATTTGTTTTTGCAATATAAATACTTAAATGGTGGCTGTAATGAAAACAACATTTAGACATACATTAAATAATGAAGACAACAGGTTAAGTAAAAATATAATAACCAAATCATATTACATATGACATTATATTCATTATATTCAGTTATATTCAGTGTTTGCAAACAGTGATGAAGTTTTTTTGTGGTCTGAGCTTATCTGGTTGCAGTCTAGTAGCAGTCTGTGGAGCCATGGAATAAAAGAATAAAAAAAAGGGTAAATTTGAGTTTATAATTAAAAAATTATGACTTTGTTTTCACAATTCTGAGATCAAATCTCACAGTTCTGATAAGAAAAAACAACTTGTTATTCTCTCTTTTCCCCTCGGCTCTGGCTTTTTTCACCTGAGAATTGACAAATTTACTATTGTTGAATTAAATCGAGTTCTAAAGTCCACTCTAGAGCATATAAACTTGCATTTGCGAGGAAAAAAAGTCAGAATTGTAAGATAAAATAAATAAATGTTATGTAAACTGTTAATAGCAGTAGGTTTAAATATGATGTCATGCTGTAACTGTAGGGATAATACAGTGCATCCCCAATAAACAGCATATGTGAATGTTATGTAGACATGTTGTTTAAATGACCAAGTTTATGCTTTAAAAGTAGAGTAGTCATGACAGTTTTCATCCATAGTCTGCTAGTTTAAACATCTGCGTTAAACTATAAAATGGTGTCCTTGATGACAGTATTCTATAAAAATTATTTGCATTCCAATTCTGGCATTAAAAGGCAAAAAAAAAATAGGAATTTGATATTGTCAACCCAGTCTGCTACCATCCAAAAAAGCTGACATGTTTACCTGTAGTAGCTTATCCACATTCACAATAAATTCGACCCTCCAAAGCTATATTTTTCATTGCCCAAATTTTTGGTACATCACTAATTTGTTACAGTAAAATGCAATTAATATCTTTGATAGCAAATAATCTTTGGGAAATGACCAACAACACTGTTGTTAAAGTGATAGTTCACCCAAAAATGAAAATTCTGTCATTAATTACTCACCCTCATGTCATTACATACAAACCCATAAGACTTTTGTTCATCTTCAGAACACAAATTAAGATATACTTGATACAATCTGAGAGCTTTCTGACCCTGCATAGACAGCAATGCAACTACCATGTTCAAGACCCAAAAAGGTAGTAAGGACATCATTAGAGTAGTCCATGTGACATCAGTGGTTCAACCTTAATTTTATAAAGCTATGATAATACTTTTTGTGTGCACAGAAAATAAAAATAATGACTTTATTCAACAATTTCTTCTCTTCCATGTCAGTCTCTGCCGCAGGAGCTGGTGAGCAATTAATAATAGAATTTTTATTTTTGGGGGAGCTGTCCCTTTAAATAACATTTCAAAGAATGTTGCAATGGGTTTAACTGTGTGAATTGTAAAGTTCTCAGTAAATTCTGATCAACAACCCAACACCTTTATATATAAACAAAAAGGACACTAACAGGAAATTGAGGTCGGCTTTTGTTTTCACCTTCAGTGCGTTTGGCTAACACTCTATTCACCCTTGACTCTCTCTCCTCTCATGGGTTGAGGTGTTTAATGATGCGGTCTGGAGTGCAGTAGCGATTCAAACAGCTTGTTGACCTTTCAGATCTTCTCAAATCTCTCTGCGTGAGGTTCAGCCTCCTCAGCTTGTTATGTGTAAGCCTGCAAGACCCAGGCAGGGTTGCCAAGTTCATTAATAATACTAAACCATCCTTTTTTGCTATAAATGGCCTTATTATTGTGGTATTACAGATCAGCAGATTCCCTGTTGTTTTTGTCCAGTTTAGCCTAACATTGTGTGGTGGTTACTGGTTACTAAAGAACCATGATGATTTAAGAGAAGTTATTAGAGCATAGAATTGAAGGAATAAGCAAAACATATATATTTATACATTTACTAAAGTTAATTTGCTAGAGTGTTCTAGGTTGTCGCCATGGCATTGCTATTTGGTTGCTAAGAGCTTCTAAGTGAATGATAACACTTAGCCAGTCTGAGCTGGAAGTTTTACAGCTATTATGTAACTTCGAACACTATTCATAAACTTCATGAACACTTCTGCAGAAAAACGATGGCATGTGGTGTAAAACATTACTCATTTGTTTATCATTCTCAGTTCGTTCTGATGCTTCCAAGACTATCTCAAGTCGCTCTCACACTTTCAAACAGAACCTTGTTAATGTCGGCCAGTCAGATAACGGTACCTTGATAACATGTTTACACCAGCACTATCCAAAACATACAGATAACCACATGTTTGAGGCATAGAAACACATTTGCGTTGGTAGGATTTTTTTTTAATGATTTTGAAAGAATGTAAAGTAATGCAGATGTGTGTGAGAGAAAGAGATTGTCACTGTATACAGTGTGGAAAATAGATGTGTCTGTTCTGCTAAACAGCTTCTGACCTCCTCGAATGAGATGCTTCCATGGAGAGGAATTCCAATTTAACGCTGTGATGGTGACATTGATTGGAATTTTCTCTGCCACTACAGATCATGTGTTGTGTAAGGAGAGTGTGTGTGTGTGTGTGTGTGTGAGTTTTGTCCGTTGGCATTGAGTTCTCATGATACAGTGTTTGTATCGATTACTAAAGTCGTAAGTGAATTGATATTTGTGCTCTGCATGGTGAGGTAAGTTGTGTGTGTGTGTGTGTGTGTGTGTGTGTGTGTGTTATGGTCATCTTTACAGAAAAGAACAGATGGCAAAACTGCAGCATTTGTGCTATGGACAGACAGTTTATCATCTTTTTCTCTGCAACTAAGGATAGGGCACACATACTCTTAAATCACCATGCAGAGTTTTGTTTTGAGAAGAGATGTGCGGTTGGATTTGAGATTTTTATCTTGTGGAAAATGTAAAGATCTAGTTTTGTGTCATCTGTGATCGCTTCTCTTTTTCACATCATCCCTCTCTTCTCTTCATCTCCTCCTTATTCATTTCCTAATGACGTCCCTGAAGAGATACTGTGATCCCCCATGTGCCCTCAGTAACCCGCACCAGATGAGACTCTCTGACATGCATGCACACACCGATATTATTCTCGCCTCTATTTCCACAGGGTTTAAAATCTAGAAATGCATAAAGACAGAGTGAGCCAGAGAGGCTTGCAAAAGATTACGTAATTCTGCTGAACAGTTGCACAAAAGTGCTGAGGAAGGACATTGTGCTCTCATTTTTTTCTCTCCTTCTAGCTATATATATCAAATTTAATATCCGAGTAATTTACAAATATTCCAAATTAGAATTAGTGTGTCCTAAATCATATCATGTTGAAATGAGTGCCCCAAGGTTACTGAGATTATCTACACTGACCAAAATTATAAACGCAGCACTTTTGTTTTTGCCCCCATTTTTCATGAGCTGAACTCAAAGATCTAAGACTTCTTCTATGTACACAAAAGGCCTATTTCTCTCAAATATTGTTCACAAATCTGTCTAAATCTGTGTTGGTGAGCACTTCTCCTTTGCTGAGGTAATCAATCCACCTCACGGGTGTGGCATATCAAGATGCTGATTAGACAGTATGATTATTGCACAGGTGTGCCTTAGGCTGGCCACAATAAAAGGCCACTTTAACATTTTATGCAATTTTATTTTTTCCAAAAACTTGCTTACTCTTCTGTTACACACTCAAAATTCTGTACAGTTTATTGCAAAAAGAGTACATACTTTCAAGGCATAGTATAAATAGGTGATTTGGGCTAAAATAAAAATGAAACTAAACAAATTGGTAAAACTAAATAAATTAGCAAAACAAAATAATAATATGAAATACAAAACCAGAAAAGATACAAAAACACATATTAAAAAAAAATAAAAAATAAAATACAAGCACAAAAAGGTAAAAAAAAAAAAAAAAAAAAAAAAATACAAATAAATAAAACAAAACAAAAAAAAAAATTAAATACAAAACAAGAAAAAAATACAAATAAATAAATAAAATAAAATGAAATAAATAAAAAAAATGGACTTTTAAAGATGATTTTTTTTTTTTCCAAAAATTTGCCTATTGTTCTGCCACACACTCAAAATTATGTACATTTTTATATAAGTAGGTGGATAAGGATGAAAAAAAAATGAAACAAAACAGTAAAACAAAATAAATAAGTGAAACAAAACAGAAAAATAAAACAAATTGAGATACAAAAAAATAATAATAAAAATAATTAATTAATTAAAAAAAAAAAACTCTTTAAAGGCACAATTTTATTTTTTTTAATTTTATTTTTAAAAACTTGCCTGTTCTTCTGCTCCACACTCAAAATTATATACTTTTTTTTTTCTCCACAAAAAGAGTACATTCTTTTAGGGCATAGTGTAAGTAGGTGAACTGGGGTGAAACGAAAACAAATTTCCAAAACAAAACAGCAAAATAAAACAGAAAACAAAACAACAAAATAAAAACAATAAAACAAACAAAAAAAATACAAAATAAGAAATTTGGCATGAAACAAAACAATAAAACAAAAACAAAAAATACAAAATAAAAAAATTCTGTTATTTAAAAATACAATTAAATAAATCAAAGATTCAATGAGACACAAATAAATACTAACCAATTAAACCTCAGCAGCTCTGAGAGCTCTTCAGAAGTGAGCGCTGCATAAGGAGCTGGTGAATTCGTATTTTTTTTTGTTTTGTTTTTGTTTTTTTGTTTTTTTTCCTCTTGGCTCTTGCTGAGATCAGTGTAGAGAGGCAAAAGTGTGATCTCAGATCCCCTCTGAATTGTGTTGTGGGCTTTATAGCAGTGGGACTAATCATCACTCTGCACTCAGCAAATTAGATTACAGCCGTTCTTCAAACACAGCAGAGTCCTGCTGCTGGGATCCATTTATCTGGTGCTCTGTTTAACACATGCAAGGATGATACAAACAGCAGCAGCCCAACACTGTGTTGGAGGTCGTCTAATACCTTGCATTTAATTGCATTCACTGAAGTGAATTTCCTATGAAATGACACTTAAGTTGGCCACGTTAACATGGGAGGTGTGTGTATCTGCTGCTCATCAATCATCTTGTCAGAGTGGAGTCGACTGGGTGGGATGTACGTGTGAACCAGACATGCATCCCCTCAGTCTCTCCATTACAGCAGAGAGATGAGCCACCGCTCAACATCAGCCCTCAGAGGAAAGAGGAAACACTTACTTATATTATCTAACGTGTGCCAGTTATTATGCTAAAATACATCTTAATCTGCAGAGGTCTTTCTTTCATTTTCTTCACTACAGTATCTGTCAAACTCTTTGTCCTCAAATATAGTATTACGTTCTATATTTCTGATGAATTTTTGTTCATGTGGAGATATTTGTCTGTCTTGTGCTGTCTCGTTCCCTTCCTCCAGAAGACATTTAGCAATTAGTTCTTCTGATTACATTAGCCAATCATCTTCCTGTCATAATGTCTGTCTTCACCAGCAGATATGATGGGTGTAGAGTACGTTTGTGAGTGGGAGGGCAGTCAGAATGATTGAATTCATTATACTAGACTCTAAGATGGATAGTGTTTTGGTATATTTATGTCTAATGTAGACATGATTGTATTGGGATGTTTGTGTGGGACATCAGTGACATTTTTGTTTTCTTTGCGCACAAAAAGTATTCTCGTAGTTTTATAAAATTATGGTTGAACCACTGATGTCACATGGACTATTTTAGCAATGTTCTTACTGCCTTTCTGGGCCTTAAACGTGTCAGTTGTGTTGCTGTCTATGCAGGGTCAGAAAACTCTCGGATTTCATCAAAAATATCTGAATTTGTGTTCTGAAGATGAACAAAGGTCTTATGGGTTTGGAACAACATGAGAATAAGTAATTAATAACAGAATTTTAATTTTTGGGTGAATTGTCGCTTTAAAATAGAAATTTGATCACTGCTGATCACAAATAAATGCAGCCTTGGTGAGCATAAGTGACTTATTTCAAAAATGTTTACAAATCTTACAGACACCAAACTTTTGACAGTGTCTGCTAAAATGTTTTAGTCTTAGGAGGACATTAATATTTTGATTTGCCTCAAAAAGAACAGAAATGTACTAAAAGGCACAGAATTCTATGATTTCATGGGGTCTTTGACATTAGCAATGCAGAAGAAGAAAAACTGGTTTCCATCACTGGTTTATATATGAGATTTTTATGGAAAATTCCTCCTCTGTGCAATCATTTGTGCTCATCTTCCATTATCATACAACATTGACCCTGCATTTATTTTATAGCTGCTCAGATTTGGCCAAGTGAACTTATCTTTGGCTCCTAAATATGCAGTGTTCAAATGAGATTTTCAGCTATCAGCAGCATGTACAGTTGAGGTCAAAAGTTTACATACACCTTGCAGAACCTGCAAAATGTTAATTATTTTACCAGAATAAGAGGGATCATACAAATTGCATGTTATTTTTTTTTATGTAGTACTCATCTGAATAAGATATTTCACATAAAAGATGTTTACATATAGTACACATGAGAAAATAATAGCTGAATTTATAAAAACGACACCGTTCAGAAGTTTACATACGCTTGATTCTTAATACTGTGTTGTTACCTGAATGATCCACAGCTGTGTTTTGTTTTTGTTTTTTTGTTTAGTGATAGTTGTTTCCTGAACAGTTAAACTTCCTGCTGTTCTTCAGAAAAATCCTTCAGGTCCCAGAAATTCTTTGATATTTTATTTTTCTATTTAATTATTTATTTATTTATTTATTTATTTATTTATTTTCAATATTTTTGTGTATTTGAACCCTTTCCAACAATGAATGTATGATTTTGAGATCCGTCTTTTGACAA
The DNA here is from genome assembly GCA_036247105.1 of Cirrhinus mrigala. Taxonomy (NCBI): domain Eukaryota; kingdom Metazoa; phylum Chordata; class Actinopteri; order Cypriniformes; family Cyprinidae; genus Cirrhinus; species Cirrhinus mrigala. Next base: position 13,564,734 of record CM070011.1, read on the forward strand.
TGAGGACAACTGAGGGACTCATATGCAACTATTACAGAAGGTTCAAACTCTCACTGATGCTCCAGAAGGAAAAACAATGCATTAAAAGCCGGGGGGTGAAAACTTTTTTCAGGGTAAATTTCACTTACTTTGTCTTCTGGGATACATGCAAGTATCTTCTGTAGCTTCTGAACGACAATACTATATGACATGATAATAACATGATATTTTGGCAAATAAGAAAAATCTGACCCATCATTCTGTTCAAAAATTTAAACCTCCGGCTTAATGCATTGTTTTTCCATCTGGAGCATCAGTGAGTGTTTGAACCTTCTGTAATAGTTGCATGTGAGTCCCTCAGTTGTCCTCAGTGTGAAAAGATGCATCTCAAAATCATACAGTCATTGTTGGAAAGTGTTCAAATACACAAAAATGCTGGAAAACCAACAAATTTTTGGGACCTGAAGGATTTTTCTGAAGAACGGCAGGCAGTTCAGGACAAACAGGGGACTCATGAACAACTATCACTAAACAAAAAAAACATAGATGTGGATCATTCAGGTAACAACACAGTATTAAGAATCAAGCATATGTAAACTTTTAAGTGGGGTCATTTTTATTCATCATTTTCTCTTGTGGACTATATGAAAACGTCTTTTATGTGAAATATCCTAACGGCTTTTCAGGGATGACTAAGTACCTGTTGATGAATGTATCCTGCTGGGATGTGTTCTATTTTAGGCGCATGCTTGCTAATTCAGCCCAGCTTTGGCTGGAGACAGACTTTTGATTATTGGCATAGTGTACACTGTAGCCTGTTCTGTCCAAGGACTGTCTACTTAAACTGGAGTGAATCTGAAATCGATGCTTCCACCACTATAATAGACTGTGGTGCAAGAAAATGGTGTCTGATTAAAATGATGACATAGCAGTCTCAGTGAATGTTGTATAAGCAACATAAAACAAATTAGGACAATGTGTGTAGACCTTCCATTAGAAAGTAAAACATACTATCTTCTTCACTGCCATTTTAGTGCGCAGCATGCATCAGACATCGCGTGAATGATCCGTGGGCAGGCTGTAGGTGTGCCATCTGACGCTAAAGCTAATTTTGTCCCTGTTTGTTTACAGTACTTTCAGAAAATCATGCCTATGTCTTAGTCATATGTTTGCTGTGGAAAATTATGCTTTTCATGAAGTTGCACCTGAAATTTTATGTCTCTGTAATAGTAATGATTAACTTAGATGGAAAGGAATAAAAAGCACATGAAAAATGTGTTTAGTTGTAGTTTTTAGATTTTGATCAGGTGTCAGAAGTCCTAGTGTGTCCCAAGTAAGTAATTTTCACTCGCAAAGAGCCCTGAATCAGCAGTCAAGTGATGCTTCAAACTCAAGGTAATAAGAAACTAATACATACTATGACCTATTTAAAGGAGAAGTCCACTTCCAAAATAAAGATTCACATATTATGTACTCACCCCCTTGTCATCCAAGATGTTCATGTCTTTCTTTCTTCAGTCGTAAAGAAATTGTTTTTTGAGGAAAACATTTCAGCATTTTTCTCCATATAATGAACTGATATGGTGCCCCGATTTTGAACTTCCAAAAGGCGGTTTAAATGCAGCTTCAAACGATCCCAAATGCGGTTGTAAACGATTTCAGCCGAGGAAGAAGGGTCTTATCTAGCGAAACAATTGGTTGTTTTCATTAAAATAATACAATTTAAATACTTTTTAATCTCAAACGCTCATCTTGCTTTGCTCTCCCTGAACTCTGTGTATTCTGGTTCAAGACAGTTAGGGTATGTTGAAAAACTCCAATCATATTTTCTCCCTCAACTTCAAAAATCATCCTACATCGCCGCAGAAGTACCGACCCAGTCTATGCAAAGTGAACATGCAAAGAAGATCGAACATCCTTAACAAAAAAGGTAAAACAGCGATATAGGATGATGTTGAAGTTGAGGGAGAACATGAGATGGGAGTTTTTCGACATACCCTAACTGTCATGAACTGGAACAAAAACAGTCCAGGCAGAGCAAGACAAGACGAGCGTTTGAAATTAAAAAGAATATAAATTGTATTATTTTTATGAAAATATTTGATCGTTATGCTAGATAAGACTCTTCTTCCTTAGCTGGGATCATTTACAACTGCATTTGTGATCGTTTGAAGCCGCATTTAAACTGCATTTTGGAAGTTCAAAATCGGGGCACTATAGCAGTCCATTATATGGAGAAAAATGCTAAAATGTTTCCTCAAAAAACCTAATTTTTTTTTTACGACTGAAGAAAGAAAGACATGAACATCTTGGATTCACTTTATGTGTGAATCTTTGTTTTGGAAGTGGACTTGTCCTTTAAATACTAATTTTGCAGATTTAGCATCTTTTCTCTCAAAATTAGATGTCAGGATACATAATTGGAGGTTTATTGACTCCATACTTGCTGACAGCAGGTTGATGTTTATGTCACTGTGACGTGTAGTGTCACAGAATGTTTCTGGTCTTTCCATTGTATGTCCACTGCAGTTGGCACCTTTAAACCCACTCATTCACGTGCCTATAAATAGAGCGTTGTTTTATATTCAGGAGCCTCTCATTCTCATTCAGCCAGTGACTGCATTGAAGAATCTCAAGTTGTCATGGCAGCCTGGGCACTTGCCATGGAAACAAGCTGTTGATTGACAGTGATGGGGCTAAAGGGTAGCTGGCTGTCCATCAGGAGAGATCCGCGTGCCTTTGTGTGTTGTCGGGAGCTGACGTGGGAATACCATAGTGTGTGTGCAAACACTGTGACATCATCAAAACTTTTTTGAAGCACTGATGTAACATCATGACTCATTGCCATTACATGGTCTGGGAAGGTTGTGCCAACTTTGTCCTTTATGCTTTACAATAAAGTTCAATTCATTACCATTAGTTAACATGGAATCTTAATTAACAATGTATACAGCATTTGTCATGTGACACCAAAGACTGGAGAAATGGACAGGAATAAATTACATTTTAAAATGTATTCAAAAAGGAAATTGTTATTTTGTAATAGTATGTCTGTTTTTACACAATATTGCTTGCATAGCTAGAAGTGTTTGTGTTTCCATTTATCAAAACTATGTTTCCATTGATCAAAAAACGTTTATCTGTTTGAATGCAAAATACAGTCGACACAGTGGAGCTCAGGCGGGTCATGTGATTAATGACACGGGTTTAATGTGTCCTCCTGAGTGTGTTGTTTCATTACAGTCTGTGAGTTATGGATCACATTCACTTATAGTTGAAACTTTCTGGCAGTTTGAGAGCACAGAGTGCTGAGTGTTAAATCATAAGTGTGGCAGATTTAAATGTCCTCAGGGTCAATATGACTGCTGGAACTTTCTACTGAAATTTAAAGGGGATATTTGCTGTCTCCTTTACCTTACCTTATTCTTTTTGTGTTATCTGTGATTTTCTCTTGATTTTACTTTTTACTTTTTTTTTTGTTGTTAATATTCTCTCTGTAGATTGATTAAAATACTTCATTACATTACTTCATTAGGGTTTACAGAAATATATGATATAATTGCAATAAAATTTATATTGAAAACAATTTGACCTTAATTAATAATAAATCTGTTAAATAGACAAATGTATATTTTAAATAGGAACTCTTGAAAGATAGAAACTACTATTATATATGGAAGTCCATTTCTGCCACTGAATATAAAATTTAAAAAGGCAATTATGACGTTTTTCTCGCATTTGCAAGGAAAAAAAGTTAGAATTGTGAGATTTAAACTTGCTATTACAAGAAAAAAAGCCTGAATTCCGGGATATAAACTTGCACTTGCAAGAAAAAAGTCAGAATTGAGAAAAAAAAGTCAGAATTGTAAGATATAAATTCACTGTTGCGAGGAAAAATGTCAGAATTGCAAGATATAAACTCGCTATTGCAAGGAAAAATTTAGATTTGAGGAAAAAGTAAGAATTGCGAGATGTAAACTCACAACTGCAAGAAAAAAATTGTAAGAAAAAATCAGAATTGAGAAAAAAGTCAGAATTGCGAGATCTAAACTCACATTTGCGAGAAAAAAGTCAGAATTGCAAGATATTAACTTGCTATTGTGAGGAAAAAAGTCAGAATTGCAAGATCTAAACTCGCTATTACGAGAAAAAATGTCAGAATTGCCAGATAAACTGCAAGAAAAAAGTTATTGTGAGGGGAAAAAAAAGTCAGAATTGCGAGATACAAACTCGGTATTGCGAGGAAAAAAAAGTCAGAATTGCAAGATACAAACTTGGTATTGTGAGGAAAAAAACGTCAGAATTGCAAGATACAAACTCGGTATTGCGAGGAAAAAAAGTCAGAATTGCGAGATAAACCCGCAATTGCAAGAAAAAGTTAGAATTGTGAGAAAAAGTCAACAAACTTCCAATTGCGAGAAAAAAGTCAGAATTGCAAGATATAAGCTCTGTATTGTGAGAAAAAAGTCAGAGTTGTGAGCGTAAAGATGATAAAAAAAACATGAATAAAAATGTTGTGAAGACTGTACTGATATACTATATTGAGTGAAAGTAATGTATGTCTAAAAACCTTTGTGCTAAGGTTTGCAAAAAATCATTTTGATTGATACCAACTGGCTTATAAGGCCTTCATAATGATTTGTGGACCTGACTCATTTAAAAGAGCTCACTTAAAATGAGCCACTCTGACTTGTAAGCAAGTTTCATTCAAGCAGTATGAAATATTTTAGACCCATATTTTCCTGAAATCGATTTTAAAAAGCCCTGATCTTTCCATATTTTCCTTGATCATGGTAACCATGCATGTATAATGCAAGGCATTTTTCAGTTTATTGCTTTAATACAGATTATTTAGTGAGGTCTTCGAAAGAGAACATGGTGTGACATTAAGCAGATGTGTGCGTTTCATTTCATTTCTATCCTGAAAGGCTCGGGTAGTAATCAGTGTTGATGCGGTGTGTTTTAACGGGGCTGTGCGGTGGTAAGACAGCTCTTTCATACAGCACAGCTCAAAGAACGGACTGTTGACCTTTCCGACCGGCTGCTATTATGGAAAGCAGGACAGTAAACAACTATTACAGGCCTTTTACCATTTACGCCTGAACACGTCTCCTTGTCTGCTGGAAAATGGCTTTAAAATCACATTTTACAGTTGTGCTTCAGTCACTCAAGAAACAGGATGTGCACTCGTCATTTCCAAGAGCTCACAAATGTTACCTAGCTGAAATCTGTTTTTGTCTCATTTTTGTAGCACCTTTTTTTTTTAGCACACATTTTGTGGACAGGTAAAATAAAAACCAGGATCCACAGAATAGCAGCTACTAAGAACATAAACACATAGCACCATTTACAACACCTTAGCTTAGCTGCCACAGGCAACATTCACCTTTTCACTAGAAAATGTGTTTGCCTTTAACTTCTCCCTAGTGAACTAACAGCAGTATAGTATACTGTAAATAATGTGATCAGGTTCTTCCCAACTCTGCTATATGATAACCAGCCAAGTGCTTGACAATAAGCCTTTCAAATGTGATTTTTGTGACAAATAGCGACTGTCTCAAACAAATGTGCTCCTGTCTATTTGCCTGTTGAACTATGAAGTGTTTATACAGCTCAGCTTCTTGTTTACCTTAAATTGTATTTCCATATATTTGAATAAAACCTTTTCAAAGGTTCCCATTTGTTACATCCCCCATGCGTGCATGTGCGTGTGTGTTTGTTCCTCTGATAAAATGATGTCTGGTTGATGCGGTGTGCTGTGAACATTATAAAGTTTTGGATAGTGTTCATATGGCTTTCTTCTTTGAGGCTGCATGCGTCCTGCGATCCATCATTTCACCCCACAGTAAGACAAATATAATGTGTATAATTGACAGGGTGTGTCTGTGTGTGTACAGTGCTGTGTTTTTTTTTCTTAACATGTCTAAATATTGGCACTTGCATCCATTTGACTTCATCTAATCAGAGTGTTTACTTTAATAGACTGAATGTCCCATGTTGTTTAGCTTAAATGTTTAAAGTTTGCCCCCACATGATGTGGGATCTCTGTTAATCTCTTTAAAATATTTCTTATACCATTAGATTTATATTGGATTTTTTTTTCTGCTAAAGAAACCAGTTGCTAAAATCCCATAATGCAGACTACAGTATTTATCTGGCAAAGCTGCACTTCAGGTTTGCCGATGTACCAATCGATTTTTCTTCCCATGTATGCTGTCTAAACGCATTAAACAGGCATCAAGGCCAAACAGGGCAGTGTGCTGTGTGTTTGCTGCTTCATGAGGATAATAATGAGTTTTTGAAAGAAGGAAGTGTAGATTTACACACAGTGTGATATGCTTTTGAGGCACACAAGATTTACATATGAAGACTGCATTTACAGTAGTACTGTACTGAACCAGTCTTGGCTGTTTTTCTGTTGATATTATTTGGTTGAATTATGATGATATATGTATTTACATGTATTTGTTTATTTCTTTCTTTTTGTCTTTTTTTTATTTCTTTTATAAATGTTTTCATTTTTATTTTTTTCAATTTTTATTCATTTGATTAATATTATTAATATTTCGAACTGAATCGTTAATTCTTTTAGGTTTATTGAATTATTTACATGATTATTAACATGACTGTGTTCAGACATTTTATTTCAAAGATTTTTATTTTTTTTTCAGTATTTTCAGTGTTATCAGTGTTCTCATTTTCATTATTGTTTTCATCTTTTTTACTGTATTACGGTACTGTTACAAAAGCATTAATAGATTTTTTTTAATGAGCCTAAAGGTATGAAAGCCTGTTTCCGCCACTGAATAAAAAATTTAAAAAGGTTATTGCGACCTTTTTATCTCAGTTCCATCTTTTTTTTTCTCAAAGTTGCAGTACAAACTCCCAATTCAGATTTTTTTTTTCACAGAATTGAGATATAAGCGAGTTAAACAGTCAGAATTGTGTAATATAGACTTGCAACTGTGAGTATATAAACTCACATTTGACCTTTTGCAAACAGCTTGATTGACAGGCGAACTGACCAATCATGACGCAGAATCCGCCATTCTGTCCGACGAACAAATCAGACAGAAGAGTAGATTAACTTCGGTGGATTTAAACTTGAAAAATGGTGTGTATTGATGTTTTTCCGCAGTTGAAATAAAATATTTAAAATGTTTATTCATGTTTTTTTTCGTACTTTAAGTAAAGAAGAAAAGACGATTGGTTCACCTGTCCATTGGCAGTACATTTGATCTGTCACGACATATTAACGAGCCCCAAAATGGTTTTTATTGTTTGAATTTCTTAAAAAAAAGACAAAATTTTTAAGCTGAGACCTTGTTTCATACCAGAAGTAACCTTCTCTGCCTTGTCTATCGGCGTGTTGTCAGTTTCCTCTTTGCTCTGCGATGTATTTTTCACTGTGTGAAAACATGATGTGTAGTGTGAGAGTGGCATTGTTTGTCAAAGATGGCAACAGTAACTAAGGGTGGGCGGGTTTTGCAAACGGTCAATTGTGAGTTACTGTATAAAGCCCAATTTTTAAGGGGGAAAAAAGATTATGTTCTCAGAATTGCGAGTTTATATCTCACAATTCTAAATCGCAATTGCGTGATATAAAGTCAGAATTACAAGATAAAAATTCTGAGAAAAGTAAGTCACAATTGCAAGATGTAAACTTGCAATTGTGTAAAAAAAAATCTGAATTGTGAGATAAAAAGTTGCATATGGTGCCATTATGTATACTAATGATAACAAGGGGAAAAACTGCTTAATTGTCATGAAAATAAGCTTTATTTGCTTTAAGTAAAATATAATTATTAAATTTTTTATACTGTTTACTGACTCTAGCAACAGCAAGGCTATGGGTTCAATTTACAGTATCTTTGAAATGCAATGTAAGTGCATATCAGAGTACCTAAATATGGATCATAACTTTATAAAATATGAAAGTGAGTGTAATAGCACATTGGAGTTGTGAGTTTACATTAGCAGCAGCAGCAGCAATGAATGATGGAGTGATTGTCTCTGGTCAGCGCAGGTCATTTTGACCCGTGTGAATGTGCTGTAGGCAAAGCGGATATGAGAGCCTGTTGGCCCACATTCAACCCATTTTTCTGTTCAGCAGTTAAATGGCACAGTTATTTCCTCTGCTGTCTTATGACCAGCCCCTTTATTGAACACTAATAATGTGTAAACATCCCTACATACATGGACATAAACCAGTTAGAAGATCTAACTAATGCTTTGTTTTGTAGTAGAAAGATGAACAATGAGTTGAAATAAACAAACATCAATTTTACAATGCCTTATTGTATTTGCTTTCCTGCTCCTTTGAGTATTGAGTGACAGACAGTGTCACTTTGATGTGACACACAATGTGTTTTCAAGGGGAAAGGAGCACGCCATTGTAACCAAGTTGAGTTACAGTTGGTCTGTTCCTCTGCTGGTTATCACTGGTCGTCACGGTAACAGCCATGGTGACAGACGGGCTGGCCCCGCCCCTCGGGGTTGGGTTGTCAAGCGGGTCTTTTGTTTATGTGCCAGTCTCTGGCCATGTGGGAGTGTGTGTGTGTCTTGACACAAACGCACTGCATTTTCCATTTTAATGAAGACACGTCTCCTGTGAACGCTGTGAACTCATAAACACTTTAACAGGAGATTTTTGCTCCACTTTGTTCTCTTAAAGCTCAGTTTAAGTGGGATATTTCTAGGTTGTTTTTAGTGTAATTTCTGTGAAACGCTGTCATGTATCACAAAATAACTAAATAAAAAAGTTTAACAAACTTTGATGTTGGCTTACGAAAGGCTAATAAGAAAGTCTGAAATAATTTAAAAGTTTGAAGGTTTGCAATATAGGGCAATACAGTAGATGGACCATGGATGGATGGAGAGATAGAGAGAAAGATCTTTTAGCAGATTTCTAGCATGTTGCTAACATGTTTAACGTGTTTCTAGAATGCTTTTATCACATTGCTAACATGTTTATAGCATGTTTTAGCATGAAGCTAACATGTTTAGCATATTTCTGGAATGTTTTAGCTTGTTGTTAGCATTTTAGCATGGAGCTAGCGTATTTTAATACATTGCTAACATGTTTCTAGCATGTTTTCGTATTCAACAGGCGTTATTAGCATGTCTTAACATGTAGGTAGCATGTCAGCTACTTTGTAGGTTTTGATAGATTTGTCACTGTTCGTGTTAGCTCACATATCAAACTTGAAAAAAATAATGATTTCTGATTGTTTTGTTGTTTCAAAATGTGTTAGCTTGAACTCTGCTTAAAAAGAGGCTATCAGGGTTTAAAAAAGTATTGTAAACATAAATATTATATACATTAACTTGGTTCTCTTAATTCTCCTGTGAAGCTGCAATTTTATTCTAGACATTTAGTGAAATGATTATTTAAAGCGATAGTTCTCCCAAAAATGTAAATTCTGTCATTAATTACTCACCCTCATGTCGTACCAAACCCGTAAGGCTTTCGTTCATCTTCAAAACACAAAATAAGAGATTTTTTGATGAAATCCAGGAGCTTTCTGACCCTGCATAGACAGCTACACAACAACCACTTTTCAATGTAGTAAGAGCATTGTTAAAATAGTGTGTATTTTAGTGCAGAATTTTCAATTTTGGGTGAACTGTCCCTTTAATTGTGTAAGTAAAAGTTTTAACTTTTCAAAAAAGAGGATGGGGTTTTGGGTTGATGACTATATCCCGTATCAAACCTCAATGTCATTTCCGTACCTAAACAACCTATTTTACAGTCACCGTTATGCAGATTGATCTTAAAGAGAGCTGAAAGGCTTCCTACCACAGTGGCCATCATTCGTAAAACTTATATCTACCACAGTTTTATCACAGGTAGAATTAAAAATGTTTTAATACAAGCATTTCATTCAAATGTAATTTACACATTATTTCAAACCTTTAACCCACGGGAGATAATCAACCCGCTGCAACAGTTTAAAATCAATTCAATTCTGTGGAGAAAATGTGGATTTGGCAACCCTACATCCAACATGAGCAGCTTCCTAAGCGATTTAAATACTCTGCTTATTGATAGCGACTCCCTGATGCGCAAAAATTATATTTAATTTTAGAAAGAATTTAATTTTATATTGGTTTGCGGGAACGGGATTAAGAGAACAGCCCTGCTTAAGGCTTCAATACAAAAACGCACACAATGAATGGCAACTGTAGAAAGCAAAAGTCGAATCCCGGACATTTTGGGCAATTTAGAAATCCCAGTCGGACGCGTTTTTTTGTAGATCCAAAAAGAGGACATGTCTGCAGAAAAGAGGACGTATGGTCACCCTATATTAAATTGGTATATATTAGTTAGCTGTTCAAATGTTTTACTTCTCTGCTGGTTTCTTTAATATTGACTGATAAATCACCTTCTCGCCCACTGCATGGTCAGCCAAAACAGCCGGTGTACTGTAATACTGCATTACAGCATCTTAAAATATCCCCCTCATTACTCACAACCCCTTCCCACCATGTCCTACATTATGCTGTCAATCATATCCAAAGTCTCCACCCTCTTCTCAACTTCCAGACTGGCTATGAAACACACTCAGTGTTCTGCACAGACAACTGATTGCACCATTTATGGACTGATTTTCCTCAAAAATGTAGCGCTTTCAACATTGCTAATGTTTGAGTGGCCCAACATGGTGGCATTAGGCTGTGGTGTGAGTTTGAAGGATGACTACTTGTTTTTCGTCAGTGGAAGATAGAGAAGCATTTGGGAAACCTATTGTGGTCACTTGTGGTGCAGGAATCGCACTTCACCTTTAACCTTACATAGTACTTGTAACTCTATCTTACACTCCTCTCTTTTTTCCCCACACAGACTTCAACTACAACACTGATGGCTATGAGGGAGATACTGCAGAGGACAGGAAGTCTCAGGATGGCTCAGAGACCATGCCATTCATTGACGAGTCACCCACCATGTCCCCTCACCTCTGCGCACGGGGACAGGACGGAGAGCCCGTCTCACCCACGCCACCTGAAGGGCTCCTGGCTGGGGTATGACTGCATGTTTGAGTGTTTGTGTGTGCTTTGAATTAGAAGAAGCAGTCAGTCAACAGTCAGTTGACATAAATCTGTTCACTATTGTTTTTTGAAAAGTGTGGCCAGGACATTCTTCAAAATATCTTCTGTGTTTCATGGAGAAAAGAAAGCTATATTGGTTTAGAATGACATCAGGATGAGTAAATGATGACGGAATGTTTATTTTGGGTGAACTAATATTTAAAGAATGGTGAAGTGTCTGTAGTGTTATGAGATGACATCACATAAAAGGATATAAAGATTATAAAAATGCTATTTTTTAGGATTAGCTTTAGAGGGTGTCACAAACATGGTGTATAAATGTTTGGGATCTGTTGGTGTGTCTAAAATATATTCTGTTAAAATTTTAATGGCTGAGAACACAGTGACACTTCACCCTTAATCTTTGATCAGTGATTCTGCACAAAGATTGCAGTGGGCCGAGAAGGTCTGAGGAACTTCACTGTGTCTTTTCACCAGCCTTTGTTGTAAATGTCAGCATCACTCCCTTCGCCGCTTTCACTTTCACTTGGGTGTGCTTTATTGACATGACTAATAACGGTGTGGTTGTTTGGGCAGATCACTTTCATAGCTGCAGGCAGTGTAATAACGCTTTTCTGAGTCCATTCTCACCTGGTGTGTCTAGTGCTCTAATGCCAAAACAATAAGAACCCGTGGAGCTTTCCTGTGTAAAAGCAATGTGTGCTTCTTAAAACTAAATTACCGGCCAAATTATTTGGACTCTAAAGTCTGAATCTCATTGCATTAGATCAGGTTTTCTCAAACTGGGATTCAGAGGGAGCTTGTCAGGTTTTCGTGAGTTGATGAAAAGCTGATGAATGTTCTTAAATGACTGAAATGTCAACCTAAAATCTCAGGGGTTTGGCTGACAAAAACGTTTAGATAATGATGGTAAAATACCAAACCAACTGTCACTTATTTTACAAAATGACAACACAAGCACAATTTGCAGTCAGAAGATTAAATATTCAAATAGATGTCTGTCAAATGGTAATGGAATAGTTATTTCTACATATTGAAGTGTCATGATGCATCACATTATCCTGTAATGACGAATGTATTTGGCCATTTATAATGTGCAGCTCAGAGATTAAATAGACGTTGAGGTGTATGTGTTTGTCACATGTGTTTACGCCTATTATGAACATGCATGACTAGGTAATTATTGTTGAAGTGTTGAAATTGATAGTGATGTGTGTGGTCAGGATCAAGCTTTTGTGACAGCATCTCCATCTAGTGGTAGAGCAGATGAAGTGCATCCTCAGTGCTCGTGCCTTTGTAGTTCTGCTCGGTTGCTGAACACTTAAAGACTGTGTCCGAAAACTGAATTTTATATGTACGTACACTGCTGTTCAAAAGTTTGAGATCAGTAGATCAGAGATCAGATTTTTTTCTTACTTTATTGTCTTCTCTGCTCTTCAAGGCTGCGTCTATTTGATAACAATACAGAAAAAAACTGCTATATTCTGAAATATTATTGCAATTTAAAATAGAGGTTTTCTATTTTAATATACTTTAAATTTGTATTTATTCCTGTAATGCAAAGCTGAATTTTCAGCATCATTACTCCAGTCTTCAGTGTCACATGATCCTTCAGAAATCATTCTAATATGCTGATTTATTATCAGTGTTGGAAACGGTATGTATTGTATGTAAAAAATATACACTACCGTTCAAAGATTGGGGTCAGTAAATTTTTTCTTTCTTTCTCTAAGAAATTAATGCATTTATTCAGCAAGTGATAGCGAAGACTTATATTGTTAGAAAAGATTCCTAATTTGAATAAATGCTGTTCTTTTAAACTTTATTCCTCTAAGAATCTTGAAAAAAGTATCACAGGTTCCAAAAAATATATTAATCAGCACAACTTTTTCCAACATTGATAATAAATCAATGATTTCTAAAGGATCGTGTGACACTGAAGACTGGAGTAATGGCTGATGAAAATTCAGCTTTGCATCAAAGAAATTCTATTTTTAAGTTATATTTAAATAGAAAACTGTTATTTTCAGTTGCAATAATATCTCATTATATTACTATTTTTTTAGCTGTATTTTTGAACAAATAAATTTAATTTTGATAAGCGCAAGAGACTTCTTTAAAAGACATTTAAAAGTCTTACTGATCCCAAACTTTTGTACGGCAGTGTATGTATGTATTGCATGTATGTGAGAATAAACCATTCTTATAGTTTTGGATGATGAAAAATAGATTGGATAGACGTATTTTTATGTAAAAGAAATTCAAAAATGAAAATGAAAAATGATGAAAGATCCTTTAGTTTTATTTTATAAAATAAACGTTAAAAAATGTTTATTTTACATTGTAACGAAACAAATTTATATTGGAAAATATTGGAAAATATATTAATAATCTTCATAAGAAATAAAATATCAAAAATGATAATAATACTAAATATTTTTTATAATTATTTTTAAAATGATATTTATTCTTTTTTTTTTTTTTAAGGTACTTTTTTTTTATCCAGCCAAGCAAAATGTGTTTGTATTGTTTTTATTTTGTTGCGTAGTGTTTAGTATTTGTTTTTTGTTTTTTTTTGGGTTTTTTTTTTTTTTTTTTTTGCGGTGTGTTTTATTCTTTGTTTTGTTGCAACGAAAGTTGGCAAAGATAGCAACTGTAACCAAGGGGGTGGGATTTAAGTTCCACACCATAGAGGAAACACCCTTTTTTTCAATCATCAAGCTCTTCCATGTGTTTCTTTGAATGTGATTGAACTGGACATATCTTTCACCCTTATAATCTTATGTTTACTCTAGCATGCCTCATTGACTGTTTGTAACTACGGTGTATTTAGAAAAAAACAGTCACCTGCCCCTATTTATACCCCTCTTGACGCTTGACTTCAGATAAAGTCAAGCGTGGAGAAGCAAACAGGCAATTTGCGTATGAGAAATCCGCTGTTTTCTCTGCCTCCTCTATTGCTTTCATTAGAGCTTCTCAGAGGTTCTGATCGTGTGGGCAGTGCTGTGAGGGGCTCTGAGAGCCTTATATAACCTCTGTTCTGCTATATATCACTATACATCAACACCTCTGACATCAGTGCTGTTCTTTCAGAGCAGAGGGCTTTCCGCTCCTCATTCACCTCAGTACATCAAATGAATGAGAGATACACTGGTGTGTCGTTCATTTATATCAGTTCCTATTGGTGGTTAATGTTGAGTCAGGCAGTCTATTGAAGGTCTGAGAAAAAGAGAAGCCCAGGACAGTGAGCTATTATGCCATCTTCTGTCGTGTCGCTCTGTTCTAGTTCCTCTTTTAAACACTTGATGAGCATCATCAGGGATTCTTCATTGACTTCTATTCAAGGATTACCATTAATATTTCACATGTACTATGGTAATCCCATGATGATGATTATGGTTTTGACAGGAAGTTTAATAAAGCATTTGACATCATAAGTGTGATGTGTGGGTGGGTGTGATCAGTCAGAATTATGGGTGGAGTTTTTTTGGTGGACAAACTTTGGTCAACCAGACTTTGATATCAATCTTGTCACACGCTCAATTACAGAAGATGTTTGTGCACTGCAGGCACTCCTAATAAAGAATCACAGAGTTTATCTTTATTAAATGAACAAATCTATAATACCAACTTATCCTAAGTGTTGATGACTGTAATGTGATTTGAGAGAGTATTTCATTGATGTGTTGAGTGTTATTAAAAGAGTACAGGACAGCTTGATATCTGTTAAATATCTAGGATTCATTGTTATGCTGTGTTGTTTTTTAGTACTGCCCTGATGAAGATATATTTAATTATCAGTACTGCTGTCAAATGATTAATCACGATTAATTGCATCCGAAATAAGTTTGTTTACAAAGTATATGTGTGTATGTATATAAAAATACATGCACTTGCATGTATATATTTAAGAGAAATATGTTTATGTTTGTATATTAAAAATATTTAGATATAATATCAATTATATCTATATAAATATATACATGGAAGTACATGTAAATAATTTCAAATTATATACTTTATGTGTGTATTTAATGTATTTATACATAATAAATATACACAATATACACAAATATATTATGGAAACAAAAACTTTCATTTTGCATGTGATTAATCGTGATTAATCGCGATTAATCGTTTGACGGCACTAATTTTTAGATATTTACATACACTACCAACATAGAAAGAAAGAAAGAAATATCAGTTTCTGCAAAAATATTAAGCAGCAGAACTGTTTTCAACCTTGATAATAATAATACACATTTTCTCAGCAAATCAGCATATTAGAATGATTTCTTAAGGATCACATGACACTTAAGACTGGGGTAATGATGCTGAAAATGTGGATTTGATCACAGGAAATGTAATTTAAAATTACATTTAAGTATATTCAAATAGAAAAGAGTTATTTAAATTGTAATACTATTTCACAATATTATGCATTATGCATATGATGTTTTTCTTAAACGCATGCATCAGTCTTCATCAGAAGGCCTTTTCCCCCCGGTGCCATGTGGAGTACTTTTTATGATGGATTTATGCACTTTATTTTGCTTTGAAATCTCCTCTTCAAACACCCATTCACTGCCATTTATAAAGCTTGGAAGAGCCAGGATTTTTAATATAACTCTGATTGTATTGTCTAAAAGAAGAAAGTCATATACACCTAGGATGGCTGGAGGGTGAGTAAATCATGGGGTATATTTCATTTTTGGGTGAACTATCCCTTTAAAACTGGTGGTCCATGAAGGATTAATAATAGTCAGTGAGTTAATTAACTGTGCAAACAAAAATAGACCTAAATACATAAAATAATTGCGATTTATAAATTTGAAATGAACATTTAACATTCGTGGATCAACTAATTATTAACTCAGATCGACTCTATTATATAAATGGGTGCTTCTGTTGTTTTTGGTAATGTAACTGACTATTATAAGTTAATGTACATATATATTTAGCTAGCAAACAATCAGCTCATTTCGATTTATTGAGTGTGTCCTAAATCATGTACAGCATATACAATACATATAAAATATACTATGGACTTAAAGGAGAAGTTCACTCCCAGAACAAAAATTTACAGGTAATTTACTCACCCCCTTTTCATCCAAGATGTTCATGTCTTTCTTTCTTCAGTCGTAAAAAATTGTAGTTTTTTTGAGGAAAACATTTCAGGGTTTTTCTCCATATAATGGACTTCTACGGTGCCCCGAGTTTGAACTTCCAAAATGCAGTTTAAATGCAGCTTCAAAGGGCTCGAAACAATCCCAGCCGAGGAAGAAGGGTCTTATCTAGCAAAATGATTGGTTTTCTTTTCTTTTTTATTTTTGGCGTTTTTATGCCTTTATTTATATAGTTCATATATAGTCGTTGGACAGGAAGCGAAGAGGGAGAGAGAGAAGGTGGGATTGGGAAAGGTCCACGAGCCGAGATTCACACTCGGGTCACCCGCAGCACAATGGCGCTATATGACGGCATGCTAACCACCAGGCTATTGGCGGAGACAACGATTGGTTGTTTTCTAAAAAAAAAAAAAAAAATTACTGTTTAAATACTTTTTAGCCTCAAATGCTCGTCTTATCTAGCTCTGCGTAAACTCTGTGTATTCCGGTTCAATACAGTTAGGTTATGTCGAAAAACTTCCATCCATTTTCTCCTCCAACTTCAAAATCGTCCTACATCGCTGTTTTACCTTTTTTTTTTTTTTTTTGTAAAGTCCGTTTTATCTTCTTTGCATGTTCACTTTGTGAACACTGGGTTGATACTTCAGCTACGATGTAGGACAATTTTGAAAAAAACATAATTACTTTACTGCTGAAGAAAGAAAGACATGAACATCTTGGATGACAAGGGGGTGAGAAATTATCTGTACATGAACTTCTCCTGAACTTCTCCTTTAAGCAAGGCACTACGTACACTCATGTAGTCTGATAGCCATATAAGGAAACTTTTTTTTGGTTAATTAAGTGCATCGTCCAGGTATTTGAAGTGAATTTCTTGTTGGAATTTTCAGTGTGAGGACCCTATTCACACTATTTATTCTACAAAATAGCACAGAATAGTGCATAAGTATGTAAATGATATACATTCGGTAACACTTTAGTACACTGTAAAAAAATAAAAAACTCAATTTGTTGAGTCAGCTTAAAATAATTTGTTACCCTGCTGCCTTAAAATTTGAAGTTGAGTCAACTAAAATAAGTTTAACTTGAAATGTTAAGTTGTACTAAGTAACAACTTAGATATTTGTGTTTGCTAAACTTAACAGATGGGTAAGTAGCTGCCTTAAAATTTGAAGCTGATTCAACCCAAATATCCAAGTTGTCGCTTAGTATAATTTAACATTTCAAGTTGAATAAACTTTTTCTTTTGAGTTAACTAAACTTAAAATTTTAAGGCAGCCAGGTTACAAATTATTTTAAGTTGACTCAACAAATTGTTTTTTTTACAGTGTATAGGGACCAATTCTCACTATTTACTAGTTGCTTATTAGCATATCTATTATTAATATATTGGCTGTTTATTAGTACTTATAAAGCACGTGTTCTGCATGACCGTATTTTACATCCCTAATCCTACCTTACTACTCTACTAACTATTAATAAGCAACGAATTACTGAGGCTAAAGTTGTAGTTAATGGTTTGTTAATATTGGACCTTAAAATAAAGTGACCATAAATTTTATTAGCTAAAATTAGCAGTGTTGTTTTCTAATTTATGCTTGTTGGTTGCTGTGCCCAGATATGGGGTGTTATGGTCCTCTGTTTTTGTCTTACTGTGTAAAGACAGCTTGAGAACCATTGTCTCAATGATTAAACCTGCTATTAAACTCATTCAGATTTAAGTCGCTTAAAAATTCAACAGGAACAACCAAAGAGAGCAAGAAGCTAAGAAAGAGATCTGTTAAGGCCAAAAAGGAAAATGGTGGCCAGTCTTTTAACCCAGGGCACCCGGAATTGACACACACCAGGAAGACAGAACCGCAGTCAGGGGGAGGGACACCAGCAGCTCAAACTACTGTGTGTGTGTGTGAGTGCAGAGGCGGGCCATTCGAGGTTAAAGTGTGTGTGTATACGAGAGAGAGGAAGCAAGTGGCTGTTTCTGTGTTTGTGTGAGAGGGAGGACACGTTACCGTTCCAGAGAGAAAGACAGAAAGAAAGAAAAAACCCTCTGTGGACAGAAGAGGTAGATTTCCAGCAGAGGCACCAATGTGTCACAGGCGGCTTGTCAGAGTTTGAAAGCAAAGAAAAGCAGTAAGCGAAACGGAGGGAGAGGAGAGAGAGGGATTGGCCGTCAGCATGGAGGAGGATGAGGAGGAGGTGTTGGGTTTTCTGGACAAAGTTCTGGAGGATGAAGATGTGTTTGACAATGAGATGGACATGGACTGTCCATACACGCCAATGGACTTCAGAATGTTCAAGGTGAGAGAGAAAGTCAGACTGAGCAGCACTTCTCTCTTCCTCTGCTGGCTTGCTGACAAAGGTTTCAATGGCTAAAAATAGTGAGGTGGAAAGTATTAAACCTTTTTGCGACGTGGCGCTAGTGTTTGTTCAGTTCCTTGAATTTGTGTGACTTTTGTGCTTTGTACCAGTCATCAGTAGCAATCGAGTTTGTGAATAGTCTCTTAATGATCCTTATCCTGCTCTGACACACTTGGTGAGACAGAAATCATTTAGATAAGGACAGAGACCAGGACAGTTTTTACACAAATATAAACCGTTGTTCACCAACTGTTGCAGTGATTTGGACTCTTTGGCGTTGCATTCAACATTTGTTTGATTTGGGATGTTTAGCATCTCTATAGGAGCATGAACAGTCACGTTGCCCATGTTGACTTAGACTCCACCAGCAATGACTTCACATTGTAGCTGTCATTAGCACAATGTTCTCTTAAAGGGACAGTTACCCTGAAATGAAAATTCTTCATTTTTAATTCACCCTCATGTCATTCTGAAGCTGTATGACTGACTTTCTTCTTTGATTGTGTGGAAAAAAGCATTGGTGAACATGCTTAATTTGCTCCAAAACATCTCCATTTGTTTTTAAAGGGAATAAGAACATCATATGGGGTTTTAATGACATGAGTGTAAGTAAATCATGATAGAAGTTTCATTAGCTTGCCTAGACTTACATTTTCTCCTACAGTGCTTTGGGTGCACAGTCATAGATTTTGTGCAACAAAATGCTTCTAAAAAGGTTTAGTTTAGTTAGAGGCTTTAGAACTCTTCCTAAGGACTGACCTGAACCATCTGAGTTTGACTTACTGTTGTCCGTGTACACAAAAGATGGAAAAAGAAGGCTGGTGAAAAGGAGAAAAGACTGTTGAGCAGCACATGTTCTGTTTTTTGTTTCGACTTTGACAAGAAAATGTGACTGGTCGGAATTGATGGTTTAGATTGTTTTTGTTTTGTTTTTTAAGTCTAAAAAGCTAATAGAGACTGCATTTATTTGTTTTAAAACAACAGTAATATTGTGAAATATTACTACAATTTAAAATAACTTTTTTCTATTTTAATATATTTTAAAATGTTGTTTTTTCCTGTGATGCAAAGCTGAATTTTCAGCATCATTACTCCAATCTTCAGTCACATGATCCTTCAGAAATCTTTCTAATATGCTGATTTTCTGCTCAAGAAACATCTCATTAACAGTTGAAAACAGTTGTGCTGCTTAATATTTTTGTGGAAACCACAGTACATTTTTTTGTTCAGCATGATGAATCGAAATTAGTTGGAATATAAATCTTTGGTAACACTTTAGAATAGGGTACACTTATTCACTATTAACTATGACTTTTCCCTCAAAGAAAAAATCCTAATTTGCTGCTTATTAATAGTGAGTAAGGTGGTTGATCAGTTTAGGTATTGGCTAGGATTAGGGATGTAGAATAAGGTCATGTAGAATAAGACATTAATATGTGCTTAATTAGTGCTAATAAATGGCTAATATTCTAGTAATATGCATGCTAATAAGCAACTAGTTAAGAAACCGTAAAATAAAGTGTTACCAAATTTTTTGTAACATTCTAAATGTTGCATTTAATGCATTCTTGTTCGATATATCTATTATTTCTTTTTCTTTTTTTTTTTTTTTTAAATAATAATAAATTGAACGGTGATATGTAAATCTATGGGTATGACTGGGGTTTTCCCTTGAGTGTATCCACCAAGTAATGGCGCACGTTTCCTCCACTCAAGATTTGAGTTTTTTGTTGTTGTTTTTTTGTCCATAGCAAAAAAAAAAAATGTAATAGTTGTCTTCAGGGATTTTGAAAAAGGAAGCAAGCACTACTAATAAATAGGGATTCACAGAAATGAATATTTTTGTCTGAAACAGAAAGTGAAAACTGAAACTGACAATTTAAAATTAGCTTTCTATTAGCAGGTTTTTGGTGGGCCAGAATGGTTCATCAGTTCATTGCGGTAACACTTTAATAAAGGGAACAGTTCTCACTATTAACTAGTTATTTATTAGCATGCCTATTATTAACATATTGGCTGTTTATTAGTACTTAGAAAGCACATATTTTGCATGACCATATTCTACATCCCTAATTATACCCATTACCTGAACTTAACAGCTACCTTACTAACTATTAATTAGGAGAATAATATTAATATTAAAAATATTGAGGCAAAAGCCAGAGTTAATGGTTTGTTGATAGTGAGAACTGGACCTGAAAATAAAGTGTGACCTACACTGCTAATAAGATTCCTAAATCTAAAGGTTTAAAGGAGTAATCCACTTCCAGAACAAAAATGTACACATTATTTGCTCACCCCCTTGTCATCCAAGATGTTCATGTCTTTCTTTCTTCAGTCTTAAAGAAATTATGTTTTTTGAGGAAATCATTTCAGGATTTCTCTCCTTATAGTGGATTTCAACGGTGCCCGTGAGTTTGAACTTCCAACTTCCAGATGAGCATTTGCGGTTAAAAAGTATATAAAAACGTTTTGCTAGATAAGACTGGGATCATTTAGAGCCCTTTGAAGCATTTTGGAAGTTCAAACTCACGGGCACCATAGAAGTCCACTATAAAAAAAACACAATTTCCTTACGACTGAAAAAAAGACATGAACATCTTGGATGACAAGGGGGTGAGTAAATTATCTGTAAATTTTTTGTTCTGCAAGTGAATCTCTCCTTGTTTTAGGATATCTTGCAAACTCAAACCTGTATAAACTATGTAAGCACCACAGCTCAACATGTGAAGAACATGTGCAATAGCCATTGTTCCACAGCTCTGACCACTTAGATATTTTAATGTGTTTAGTTGAAAAGACGATTTTGGCACAGATGAAAATGAGGCTTGCAAATACTTTTACAACCATTTTTCTATTTTCAAGTGGAAAATAAGTGACACTTTAAATGATGTTTTCTAAACTAACTTTTCCAGGCTCATGGATATTCATTATTGGTGACTTAATAGAGAACTAAGACAAATAGAAATCTATTTCAGTTTTTTAAATTTGGCATTGTCCGTTTAGACAGTCTAAAATACTTCTCAGTCTCAGTAACTTCCTCTTCTGTTTGCCCTTTTCTCTGTCCTTCACAAATGACAGTAACAGTAAACAGTGTGTTTATAAATAATTTTCTTCCTATGTCATTATTCCTTGTCAATATCTTATCGCTATCAGCACTGGGCGTTGAACTAGAAGTCACAGCTATTCATTAAATAAAAGCCTGTGACACTGAGTCTGCAGCTCAACACATTACTTTAGATAACTCTAATTTGAAATGAATAACATTGCATTAGGTTCATTATTATTATTTCTAATAACATTAAAGTGGGCAGAAAATCTATTAAAGGGCTAGTTTACATGAAAATAAAAATTCTGTCATCATTTACTCACCCTCATGTGGTATGACATTCTTCTGCAAAACATAAACGATTATCCAAAATGTCTGTGTTTTTTTTTTTCTTTCGTTTTTTTTTTTTTTTTCTAAGCCCTACAATGAAATTCAGTGGTTACCAAAACTATTTGGTAACCAACATTTCTTCAAAATATCAACCTATATTTATTTTTCCACAAAAGAAAGAAAGTCATTCAGGTTTGGAGTGACATCAGAGTGAATAAATGATGAATTGCATAAAATGATTTATTTTCGGGTGAGCTGTGACTTTCAAAGGGTTTTTCAATGTTTTCACAACCTGTTTCAAATGTAATTCCTTTTAATTCTTACCAGAAGTTCTTAACGTAGGTATCGGTGTTAGTAAGTTGTTTCTATTTTCCGTTTTAAATTTTTTCCTTTGCAGAGCGTCTCAGAATAAATCCACTAGTGCTCTGGACAAAGGAGTGTTTGTCAGTGAATTATAAGGCCAGTGGCGGGTATGTTTGGCTGCTCTCTTCAGATGTAGTTAGTCATAAGGGTGGTACTTCCTGTCTTTTCAGATAGAACCGCTGTTTATTCCTTTATGTAATCAACTTTCATGGGTTTTTGAACATACCCAGGTTTTGATTTATCCTCATATATTTGTGGTGGTTTTGGTGGACAGACATGGTGGGAGAATTTACACATACAGTAATTGTTCTAAAATAGTTTTATGAAGTCATGTACTAAAGCAAGAGCTGTTGTAAATGGAAAGTTCAAAGGGAGGGACTTGGTTTAAATGCTTTTTGGAGCTTAAAAACATCAAGCAGACATTTGAAAGTCGGATTATACTTAAAGGCTTCCAAACGTATTCTCTTTCTCTCAGATTGGATCGTGTTTGTTCAAATGGCTGGGTCTAGATAGCATGTCTGTGCCTTTGTTTGAACACACACACACACAGTTTGAACTCTGTACCTGGATGGGTGAATTCACAGGGTGTGTCTGAGCAATTTCACACCAGAGGGAGAAAGAAAGAGCAGACTAGTACTGTAGATTGTACAGTGAAGCTGAACACAGGATTTTATTACCTACAGGTGGTGCTCATTAGCTTATTTAGCATATTTCTCAACTTAATATCTCCTTTCTTTTTATTAAGAGAGAGTGAATACTGTGTCATCATTTTCTCAACTTCATGTTGTTTTTATGAAACACAAAAGGTGAATTTTTGAAAAATATCCTGGCCACTCTTGTTCCTTCTCCAAATGCCAAGCAGTCCAGATTACTCACTGCATGACTTTTCAAGTCTTCTAAAGCTGTACAGTAACATTGTGTGAGAATATCTACAGTTCAAGTTGTTTTTAACTGAAAATCTTAATATCTTTAATCTCAGGGCTGGGTTTTGAAACAAATTTCACGATTTGATTTTGATTCACAAGCTTGTAATTTGAGATTGATTATTTTGGATAAATATCAAGTACAGTACATGCCAAATTTTCTCAAAGAAAAAAAAAATCTCTAATGCAAACTAATGCTGTAAAATACAAGTGAGAGTCAGTTGGTTCTATACATTACTATAATACTGATGGTTAAAATTGACTGATTTTATATACAAACGCTTACATTACACTCAATGAAGGTTTTTTTTTTTTTAAATAAAGTTAAAATTTAATTATTTCTACTTGAATTCATTTTTTTTAATGTAAATTGTGGCTGTTTATTTAAACAAACTAAACCTTGAAGAACAGTAAAAAATTATAATGAATATTAGGGCTGCAAAACGATTAATCGTGATTAATCACGATTAATCGTATTCTAAATGAAAGTTTGTGTTTACATACTATATATGTGTGTGTACTGTGTATATTTAATATTTATATATAAATGCACACACATGTATATATTAAAGAAAAATATGATATAAAAATATTTACGTTTATGCATAATATAAATTATATGCAATTATATATATATATATATATATATATATATATATATATAGTATAATACAGTATGTACATATATGTGTTTGTATTTATATATACATAATAAATATACAGTACACGCACATATAGTATGTAAACATAAACTTTTAATGTGATTAATCACGATTAATCGTTTTGCAGTCCTAATGAATATATTATGTGGTGCATATATTTAGCAAGATACCCTTCTCTAAAGTTAATTTTTCTAGCTGACTAACGAGATTATGGTCACCGAATATGTTTTTTTTCTGAGGTAAATGTGACGTTAACTAATATTGTTAACAAGCTGTTACACTGACATCTTTGCGCCGTTGAAACACTGATTACATGAGACAAGATACGGATTTTGCGTTGCTGCTTCCCGTGAACTGAGGCGCCACGGAAAGCTGTCTCTCAACATTAAACAGCAATAAAAAACGACATTTATTGTTTGAATACTGTAATAAAATGGACTGAATTTGAAATTTGAGACTTTGTTTCATATCAAAAGTAACAATATTACGATTATTACGATTTATTGGATGGGAGGTGCGCTACAATGTTATGTTCATTAACTGAAAACAGCCTCGACTAATCGATTCTTGGGATTTAAGAATCGATATTGTTTCGTAAAAATGAGAATCTCTATTTTTTTACCCAGCCCTTTTTGATCTATTGTTGTGGTCACATTAGATTTTTAACGAAATTTTGGAGCAGAAAAGTCCATTGTCAATTGTTGCGATGTCTGATTCTAATGTATTTAATGTGATTTCGTGTTTCAGGGAGACATAGAGAAAGGTCTGGAGATGAAGAAACTGGTTCTGTCTGGTTTTCTGGCCAGTGAGGAGATCTATATTAACCAGCTGGAGGCGTTGCTGCTGGTGAGTACCACTGCCACAAATGTCGTCACTCACACTTCATGAAAAACCTGATGTGGCAACTGCACAGTCCTGATCTATGTGACACTATGTAGAGTGTGTGTGGAGTGTTAGAAAGCTGAATACCAGTATTCGAGGTAGACAGGTCGTTTTTCTTATTTTATTTTATACTTCCAAAACAATGACCCTTGCAGTTTGTACTACTTTAAGACTATCCTTTTAATCCAAATAACCCCGGTTTGATTGGATATAAGTGTTTGTTTAGAATAAATTCACTCTTATATTTTATAAAAAAATTGAGAAAAAGCATGTTTTCCTCAATATGGCTGCTTAGAGTGCAGCGTTAAAGACCATGCGTGCACAATATACTCAGCCACTTATAGAAAATGCTGAAATCTAATGTCTACCAGTACTTTGTTCCTCTATGGTTTAAACATGTCATTTCCTGCCAGTCTTTTTTTTAAACTGCTGTTCAGAGCATTAATTCTGAGCAATAATGTATCGCAGCAGTCAAAGCAGTATTATCTTGCTTTGCCATTATTTCTAATCATAGTCTAATGGAAGCTGAATCAGAATTGGATTTCTAGATCATTCATTGAGACTGATAAAAGTGAATGCACAGCAAAAATCAAAAATAAACCCCTGAGATGAACAATGGCTTCCACTCTCCAGGGATTAAACAAAATAACCTAGTAACCACTAAAATCCACTGAGTTTTTTTTTAGTGTGCTAATTATGCCGGACACACGCTGTGCCACCTGCTGTTACAGTCTTTAAGGAACACCTGGATATCTTCTGTCTCAGTTTAAGTAAACCTGCTGTTAGGTTAAAGTGGACTTGGCTCTCTGCTGCACACTTCCTGTCCAAACATTACTCAGCATTTTGGACCCGCAAGGAAAATAGCTATAGATACTGTGGCAGCGCAGATTTATAAATGGGCAAGCACACATTTTTTCATCTTCTCCAATCATTTCTTGAAATGACTGAGGGGAACATGATTCCTGTCATGCTGACGTCAGATGTCTGGCACTGCTGATAAGACTGTGAATATCCAGTAATGTGTTCTTTGATAAAGACCACTGCACAGAAGTGCTGTAAGTAACTTCCAAAACTTTATCCATCAAAGATTTATTTTTACACTACTGTTCAAAAGTTTGCATGTGCCTGTTTCTTGTTGTTGTTATTTTCTACATTTAGAATAATTCATCAAAACTATGAAATAACTCCTGAATGTATGTAATCAGGGTTTCAACGGGTCTTAAAAAGCTCTTACATACTGATGACTTCGACGACTTTGATGACTTCACCCTGCACTTCAGCTTCTCATCAAACTTTCTGTCCAATCAAATGCTCTCTAGAATCCGAAGCGCTCCGCCCCCTACACTATAAATAGATGCTGAAACTGCAGCTGAAATTGGTCACTTGTTCACAGGATTAGTGTTTTCTGTACGGCTGTCATACGCTGCCAAATGTTGCTTTACCCAGCTCAAAGGCTCTGGCCCAAGCTGTCATATAAACAAAATGCTACTGGCTACTTTAAAAAGAGGCTGGGGCTGCTTGATATGTCTTCCTGAAATTGCGTCAACACATAGAATAACGCTGCGTGTTTCAAAGCACTTGAATTGACCTTTGAATCACCCTTCCACAAATTAAGGCCTTAAAAGGTCTTAAAGGAGAAGTCCACTTCCAGAACAACAGTTTACAAATAATTTACTCACCCCCTTGTCATCCAAGATGTTCATGTCTTTCTGTCTTCAGTCGTAAAGAAATTATGGTTTTTGAGGAAAGCATTTCAGGATTTTTCTCCATATAATTGACTTCATTGGTGCCCCGATTTTGAACTTCCAAAATGCAGTTTAAATGCGGCTTTAAAGGGCTCTAAACGATCTCAGTCGAGGAAGAAGAGTCTTATCTAGTGTAACGATCCATCATTTTTTCGAAAAATAAAAATGTATATACTTTATAAACACAAAAGCTTGTGTAGCACAGGCTCTGGAATGCGCGTCCACGATGCTACGAATTAGTGATGGGTCGTTCTTGAACGATTCGTTCATTTTGAATGAATCTTTAATGTCACTCGGGAAGAGCGAATCGTCTCGGGGAGTGATTCGTTCAATCGCGCATGTGCAACATCCTATTAGGTTCTGTACTGGAATTAGTTCACCTGTTTCGAGTCTTTGGGTTTTTCAAGTCGTACGTTCATCTTATGGGGTTGTCACGTGATGCTGATTTTGCTAAAATGAACGAAATGACTCAAAAAGATTCATTCATTTTGCTGAACGAGACTCAAAGGTCCGAGTCGGTAAAATGATCCAAACTTCCTATCACTACGTCTAAGTATATCGTCTGTGTACTCTGGCGCAAAAAGGTACAGTTTGACGAAAAACTCCATTTTATTTCCTCCTACAACTTCAGAATCGTCCGACATCGTTGTACCTTTTTGTTTGTAAACAGTGTTTGACTTTCTTAGGCTTTGCGCGTTCGCTTTGTAAACAAAGGGTCTGTAGATCCGCCTACGTTCTGTGTGACATTTCGACGTGATTCAATAATAAATAGCGTCGTGAACACGCATTGCAGAGCCTGTGCTACATGAGCTTTGTGCATAAATCAACCGTTCAAGATATCCCAAATCCGCTCACAATTTAACATCTTCAGTATGTTGGCATCATGTTGACAAAGTTTGGTGTGAACTACTTATTCCTGCTTGGAGGAGTATGAATTTATTTATAGCAAATCAAAATAGCAGACTTCCTGTTGGTCGCAGCTAATGGGTGTAAATTAGAAAGTTGTCTGTAGCTAAAACTAACCCCCCAACTTTTGATAAAAATGGCGCTATAGAGCGCCTCCTCCATGCCCATTTATGAGCCTTTGCCAGTGTCTAACTATCATTAATACTGATGTGTGTGTTACGGTTGATTTCTCCCCTCAGGCAGACGCTACAGATCCCTGAGCACTAAAACATCTAGACATAAAAACAGCTTTTTCCTAAATGCCATCTCCACCTTAAACAGATAAACATGAATCATTACCTTGGTTCTACAATTCATTTCTGTATTTCTTTCTCCATTTCTAATTGTTGTCCCTTTCTGTAGTATTATTATGTAAACTTCTGTAGTATTATTATGTAAATACTCATGCACATCTCTTATTTATATAGCTGTATATAGAGGAAATAATTCACAAATCTGTACATAAATCATCTGTTCCAGATTCATACATTATTATTTATTTTTTAAGTTTTTATTTTATTTAAATGTTGTATGTATGTATGTACCAGGAGCACCTTAAAAAACCACAACAAATTCCTTGTGTGTTTGTGCACACTTGGCGAATAAAGCTAATTCTGATTCTGATTCTGATTCTGATTTTAAAGTATACAAATTTTCATTTTCCGAAAAAAATGACTGATCGTGTCACTAGATAAGACCCTTCTTCCTCGGCTGGGATCATTTAGAGCCCTTTAAAGCTGAATTTAAACTACATTTTGGAAGTTCAAAATTTGGGCACCAATGAAGTCCATTATATGCAGAAAAATCCTGAAATGCTTTTTGAAGCTGAAAATCTTAAATTTATAAAGTCATTGCATTAAATGTTGCATTCATATCTTCCTCAGTGTTTTCGTCTTGTTTTCCAGTAAAACATCCTTAAATCAAGATAAATTCACTGGAGAGGCAAAATAAAGATATGAAGTCTTGTTTTCTGAGAAACCGATCAAAATTAAGTGAGTTTATGCTTAAAACAAGAACAGATAAGACTTCTTTTGAATTAAGTTGATTTTTATGTTGATTATGCATGATTTTTGCAGTTAATTTTTCTGAGGCCATGCTTCTTGAATTTTCTTTATTCTTAAAAACACCTTTAAAAAGTCTTTCATTTATCTTAATTAAACCTGCAGAAACCCTGATAATGTTAAAAATGTTAAACACATCATGGATAACTTATTTTACCTTCTTTAAAGTATTAATTCTTTTAATTAACTCCATGAGGTGCATCCTGACATGCTTTTTAAACAGTATTAAGCTATTTATGTGGGACACTTTTATTCACATATGTGACCCTGGACCACAAAATCTCTTATGTCTTATGTTGCACAAGTATATTTGTAGCAAGAGCCAAAAATACATTGGATGGGTCAAATTTATCGTTTTTTCTTTTATGCCAAAAATCATTAGGATATTAAGTAAAGATCATGTTCCATGAAGATATTTTGCAAATTTCCAGCCATAAATATATCAAAACTTAATTTTTGATTAGTAATACAGTATGCATTGCTATGAACTTCATTTGGACAAATTTAAAGGTGATTTTCTCAGTATTTTTTTTTTTTTGCACCATCAGATTCCAGATTTTCAAATAGTTGCATTTCGGGCAAATATTGTCCTGTCCTAACAAACCATACATCAACGGAAGGCTGATTTTTTTAGCTTTACTCTTATGACTGGTTTTGTGGTCCAGGGTCGAAGCTCAGTGTTTTTGCATGATGCAAGGACCAATGAGGTCTGTGCTCATGCATCAAACTTCTGTTTATCATTTTTAATGTTCTTTATGTGTTTGTCAATGTATTTATGTGAATAAAGGACTCTTCATTTGTGTTCCCGAGATAAATGAATGTTGTAAGGGTTTGGAATAGAAAAGGGTGACTAAATTGTGACAGAACAACTGAAGTACAGTGTTTATCACACCAAATTTCAGCAGATTTCAATTATTTGTCCTGGTGTGAACAGGTCTTTCGTTATATCAAATTCAGGGTCCAAAGCCTTTGACTGGTACTGTACAAATTAATGAATTTAGCTGACAAAAGAGCTCCCAGAAGAGTTTGTAATTGAATCCTTCTCTTCTGGTAAAGGATGGAAGATCTTTTCATTAGAAATGCAGATTAAGTGACTAGTAAAGATCATATAGTGTTCAGACTGCAAGCTGTGACAGGCTGTGTATGTGGCCAACCGTCCGACTTCAGGTCAGGGAATTTTATTAAACACAGTGTTACTGAGTGACGCATTTAACTCTAGATACCCTCAGGGCGATGATTCCTGAAATTGGTGCTGTTTATTTGCTGCTTTAGATTAACTGTAACGAAAAGTTAACCAAAGGGTCCAAGAGATGCTGCTTCAGCAGTAGTGGATTATTTTAGACTTCCTTCTGTTGGTTTACTTAAAACATTACTCATTTGTCCTTAAGCTCTTTAGTTAAAGACCATGTGAAATCAAAACTGGTGTTTTGTGGCTTTTAGTGTGTCATTTCTGGTCCATGTGTATAATAGTGTAGTCCTAAAAATGAATATATTGACTTTTTTGACATATGTACACTTTGGGGTTTTTGGGGGGATAATATGGATTTTGTTTGTTTATTTGTTTTTGAAAGAAAGTAATACTTTTGTTTATTAAATTGATCCAAAGTAACATTTTTAATTTTTTTTTAATTAATCAAAGAATCCTGGTTTCCGCAAAGAGTATTAAGCAACTTTCAACACTGACAATAATGAGAAATGTTTCTTGAGCACCAAATCAGAATATTAGAATTTCTGAAAGATCATGTGACACTGATGTCTGGAGTTATGGCTGCTGAAAATATAGGAGTAAATTAAATTTAAACCCATTTTTAAAACAGAAACAGTTATTTTAAATCATAACAAATGTTATTTTGATCAAATAACTGCAGCTTTTGGTGAAACTGGCACGTTCACACACCAGCTAAATTCGGCTGTCAGTTCTCCTTTTACTCCTTAATCGTGTTCTGTACATACATGATTCACTAAAATATGGGAGTAACAACCGTATTCGACAACCACATTAACTCCCAAAAAATACAGGTAATGAAAACCGCATTTACAGATTCTACGCAGTGTGTACGGAACGGAACTGAACAGAACAACTAGTTGTTAATGACTCAAACCTTTTAAAAAATTATATGCAATAGAAATGTTACTGTAAGTTTTTCTCTTTTGGGAAAGCATTATCAATATTTTGATCCAATTAAATGCTCTCAGTAAGAATCTCCCGTCTCCCTAGACTCACATTAACAAGCTGCAAATCATCACAATTTGTGACTTTGATGTAACAAAAGGTTATGGGTGATTTTTAAAAGAAACAGGCTCTTTGATGTCCCACCCAAACTTCCTGCTGTAATCAGAAATACATCAATACAGGAAAGAAAAACTGCACCCATCTAGCAGTATCATGATGCACAGAAGAGCAACTTGAGTCATGCCAATCTGAAAATAACCATCCTGCACTTTAACACAGTGTTATCAACCCTGAAGAAAGAAATGAAAGCTAACACAAATCAGCACATGCACTGTGAAATGTTTTTTTCTGCTCTCATTTGTTGTTTGGTCATATGCTTTCTCCATTGCATGTGCAAAGGAAATGAATGTTAATCGATACATCAATTCACAGGAAGTGGAGAGGGAAATTGACAGTACTGCTTGAATACTACATGAATTTTGGCTAAACTAAATGCATTGAAAAAGACTTAATGGTTCAGTTCAGGTTCAGTTCACATCAGAAGTGGTTATTAGGCAGTTGTTTGTGGGTATAAAGTGCACAAGATGCAACAGTTACAGTGCCATTATAATGATCTGAAGACACAACCAAACCACATGTATTTTCATGTTAAACCTCAGTCATTTATCAGTAAATTTAAGTGTTTGAGTATGGAAATTTATTGTTTAACATGTAAATGTATTCCTTAATGTATAAATACATGCGAGTGGTGAACATGTTCACTAATTCATCACTTTCTCTTTCTCAGCCCATGAAGCCTCTTAAAGCCACAGCTACTACATCAAAGCCTGTGCTGACAACGGAGCAGATTGACACTATTTTCTTCATGATCCAAGACATCTTTGAGATCCATAAGGAGTTCTATGATGCTCTTTCTCCCCACATTCAGCAGTGGGATGAGAAGGTCACTGTTGGACATCTCTTCCAGAAACTGGTGAGTCCACCTGCCACATTGTGTCCTGCCAGACACACCGTTCAAAGGCTTTAGATGGTATTTCTAAATACAATGACCTCTCTGCTTAGAGTCAGTAAAATAATACTGTTAATCATCAATAAATTGATCAAGATTGAAAATACATTTAAAATGTTACAGAAGATTTCAGTTACACATAAAATGCTGTTCTTTTACACTTTTTCATTAGAGAATTCTGAGAAAAGTATCATGGCCTCCACAAAAATATTAAGTAGCATAACTGTTTTCAACATTTATAACATTTATAATAATAATATGAAACAATTAGCATATTTCTGATTTCTGAAGGGTCATGTGACACTGAAGACTGGAGTAATAGCTTTGCATCACTGGAATCAATTACATTTGAAAATATATTGAAATAGAAAGCAGTTTTTTAAACTGTAATAATATTTCGCAGTAATGATATTGTCATTACAGTTTTTTTTGTATTTTAGATAAAAAAAAAAATGCAGCCTTGGTGATGATAACAGGCATCTTTTAAAAACATAAAAGGGGTCATGAAATGAAGAATTAAAATTTTTCTGTTATTAATTAGCCTATTCTTTTTTTTTTATCTTTCGGAAAGCCCAGATTTTAATAGAGATCTATTATGCCCCTTTTTACAAGATGTAATATAAGTCTCATGTGTCCGCAGATTGTGTCTGAAGTTTCAGCTCAAAATAACCCACAGATCATTGATTAATTAAAAAAAGGCCTATTTTGTGTGTAAACAGAAACGCGCTGTTTTCATGCATGTCTCTTTAAATGTAAATGAGCTGCTGTATCCCGCCCCCTTTTTCAGAATAGTGCTGTGCCTTTAACGGCTCATATCTCAGATACTCTGCTAAAAACACCTGTTTGGTTTTGATTATCATATTTGCTGCACTAAAATCCTGCGTTTTAAACCATTTTAAACTTCTGATACACGGTTAAACTAGTTTAAACTTTTTGAGCGCACACGTCCGAAGCACACGCACAGAAAGCATCTGTCTCACGGCATGTGAGTACTAAACTAAATTCTCTTTCATGCTTAAATTGTCAAATACACACAAGTTTATGTTAAAAACACATTCAATTATGTCTGTGAAGGTAAAAAGCTGGGAAAGAAATCACGTTTATATTAGATCTGTGTGGCAGCAGCGTAATATACAGTAAATAAATCAATAAATCCACTGCTCTCTTTTCTCATCTGAGGCTGGGACTGTAAATAGTGTTCAGTGCTCATCTGTGCAGTCAACAACAGAACAGTTATCATGCTTTGCTCACACTTTTGCCATGGCGTTAGAACTGGTACACCGTTGGCGATTGAGAAAACACAATGGTGGCGCCGTGGGTAAAAACGTGCAGATTAAGGGGCGGTAATAGTATAAAAAGATCCCCTTCCTACGTGATGGGGGAGCGAAATCTGAGCGGCTCATTTTTTTCACATGCTTGCAGAGAAAGGTTTACAGGAAAAAATGACTGGGTTGTTCTTTTTCACATTTTCTGGGTTGGTAGATGCACCGGGGACCCATTTATAGCACTTAAACATGGAAAATCAGATTTTCATGATATGTCACCTTTAAATCAGAAGTGTCACGACACCACGATTTCCTTTCAGTTAAATATTTTAATAATCTAGTTCATTCTCTGTTTATATTCAGTTTAATGACGTTAATGGATGGTTTGAAAATATTGTATGTCCTCTTGTGAAATCTAGATTTAAAGTACACTACCATTCAATAGTTTTTATATTAAAATATGTATTTAATAATAACAATAATAATATACAGTGATGATCAAAAGTCTGGGATCAGTAAGATTTTGAATGTTTTTTTTAAAGAGGCCTTTTCTGCCCATCGAGGCTGCATTTATGTGATTTAAAGATACAGAAAAAACAGTAATTTTGTGAAATATTATTGCCATTTAAAATAGTAGTTTTCTATATTAAATAATATATTTAATATACTATATAAAATTTATTCCTGTGATGCAAAGCTGAATTTTCAACATTATTAATCCAGTCTTCAGTGTCACATGACCCTTCTCAAATCATTCTAAAATGCTGATTTATTATCATTGTTGGAAACAGTTGTGCTGTTTAATAAATAAATAAATAAATAAATAGGAACCTGTAATACATTTTTCAGGATTCATTGATGAATAAAACGTTAAAAATAACAGCATCTATTTAAAATAGAAATCGTTTATCGTTCAAAGTTTGGGGTCAGTAAAAAAAAAAGAAATTAATACTTTTATTCAGCAAGGATGTGTTAAATTGACCAAAAAAGTGATAAAGACTTCTAAGTGAGTTAAGATTTATATTGTTAGAAAAGATTTCTATTTTGAATAAATGCTCTTCTTTATAACTTTTTATTCATCAAAGAATCCTGAAAAAATGTATCACTTTTAAATAAATAAAAAAAATAAGCAGCACAACTGTTTCCAACATTAATAATAAATCAGCATATTAGAATGGTCTTGAAGGATCGTGTGACACTGAAGACTGGAGTAATGGCTGATGAAAATTCAGCTTGCATCACAGAAATAAATTATATTTTAAAGTATATTAAAAACATTAAAAATCCTACTTATTCCAAAATTTTGAATGGCAGTATATATCTAATACATAAAATATTCTTTATTTCTGTAATGTTAAAGCTAAATTTTCAGCTTTCTCAGTCATGACTTTAGTCCAGTATCACATGACCATTCAGAAATCTTTCTGTGGTGCTCAAGAAACATTTCTTACTTTCAATGCTGAAAACATTTGTGCTGCTTAACATTTTTGTGGAAACCGTGATCCATTATATTCCGTTTTTTTTTTTTCTCTCTGATGAATCAAACGTCCATAGGAGCAGCATGTGGAAAACTTTTGTGAAATGACAAATGTTTTTACTGTCCCTTTTGATCAATTTAATACATCTTAGCTGAAGAAAATAAATTTCTTAAAAAAAAAAAGTTAAAATCATAATAAATCCAAGCTGTTTGACTGTGGTGTGAGTTAAATAGAACCAGGAATATGCTATACTCTTACTCAAAGCTAAAGACATTATGCAGAATATTAAATTTTATAATTTAATCAATTAACATTTATTAAGGGTCGTAAGATATGTGAATGACAGGTGACTTCTTTTATATCAATCATCAAGCTGATGAAGATAAAATATCTTTTTTCTTTAGCCCTTATTTTGACAATATTTGATGTCTATCTCAATGATTATACATTTTCTGCATGATTTGTAAATGTGATTTCCCCTTCTAGTTAGAGGAACCATATGAGGCCCAAACAAGTGTTGTTGCTAAGCAGATTTCAAATGTTTAATGCACAAAAATAAGTCTAGTTAAAATTGTCCAGTTATTTTGTCCACTCTTCATCACAAAATGAATGCAAGAATTAATGAATTATATTTATTAGCACCATAATAAAAAAACTACATAGTAAAACTGCTATACATTAATTAGAAAGCGTAACTGCTCAGATAAAAAAGCTCACTCGTAAAACTACAATATCCATTATGCTGCTTAATATTAAATCCATAACAAAACAATAAAGAATATATTGTAAATGTATGTTGTTATTTTGTGCAGTTAAATTCATTGTTCCACTCTGAATGGATTTTGTTAGTCCTTACCCAGCATGCTTTACTGCTCATCATTACAGGTTACCCTTCATTTATCTCTTGAACCAAACACCAGATGGCAGGAGGTTATGAAACATGACTTTTCTAAAGATTTTTCTCCATGCACACACACACACAAGCACATGTGATTAGTACAACATTGTGACAGTGGTTGAGTTAGCAGATGGAGTAATTACAGTCTCCCTATTGCTCTGGAAACTCAGCGAAGAGGAAAAGAAGCGTGAAAGACTAAGACTAAAATGGACAAGAAGAAAAAAGTTCTCTGTTTGAACAGAAGGAAAGGTTTAGGATGAGCAAATCCAGACGGAGTGGATTGGAGGCAGAGTTTCTCTCTATTAGTCACTCTTCACTCTTTCTTTCATTCTCTCTCTCTCTCTCACTCTCCCCCTCATTAGCTCTGCACTTCTCTTCCCACCAATGTTCCTCTCTTCACCTCGTCTTTGTGACGTGCGCGTGCGTATCAGAGCTCGTCTGTGAAAAGTCAGAGCGCTTGATGCGGGGTTGCTAGGCGACGAAGGCATGTCCGTGTGATGTGTTGTGTTCCAGACTTCTCTCGAGCAGCGGGAGAGAGGAGCATGCTGGGATGGAGATTGAGAACACAGGGTCTCATCATGCAGTTCTCACCTCAGGGCACAAATATACAGCAATCCATAACTGTACAGAAGCCACGAATCACAGCAGAGAAGACAGGTATTAAGACAATGGCACAAGAAAAGAGCTAGAGGTCAAGTCAGAGTTTGATCTTCTTAGATCTTCTTGCTTTGTTAAAATCACCATAGTCTAAATATTTCGTGAACATTCAGGTAAAACAGCTTTTTTTATCCAAGCCGTGTGGATGCGGACAAAAGAGTTAGGCTATCACTTGAAACACTTTGATTGAGCAACTTCAAATTATGCTGCTGCGCTGCATCCAGTTGCCCACCACGTCAAATTTATGTCATATTCACTGTATATTGTTTATGCGTTGTCTGGTGTGTATTTAAGATTATTTGATTGTGATTTAACAGATCAAATACTTAACAGTCCAGTGTTTACTTCCTTTTTATTTGTGTTTTTAACGATTTCATTGTTTTTCAAATTGCCATATTAAAGGATTACAGAATCAAGAAGTTATTAGGTATCTAAAGAATATTATATAAAATTAATATAAAATTAACAACGATTGTTAAGCTTTTGTTACTTACTATTTTTAAATTAAATAGTGTAGTATCATATACTGTACACTGCTGTTCAAAAGTTTGGGATCAGTAAGATTTTGAATGTCTTTTAATGGAGTCTCTTATGCTCATCAAGGCTGTATTTATTTGATCAAAAACACACTGTAAAACAATGGTGGTTTAAACTTAAAATAATTTGTTAGCCCACTGCCTTAAAATTTTAGTCCAAAAAAAAAAAAAGTAAAGGTTTAGTCAACACAAATATCTAAGTTGTCACTTAGTTCAACTTAATATTTCAAGTTGACTAAACTTATTTGAGTTGAGTTGAAATTTTTAAGGCAGTGAGGTAACTAGTTATTTTAAGTTGACTAAACAATTTTTTTACAGTGTACAGAAAAAAACAGTAATATTGTGAAATATTATTGCAATTTCTAATATTGGTTTCAAATTTTATTATGCTTTAAAATATAATTTTTGTGACATAGTGCTGAATTTTCTTTAGCCATTGCTCCAGTCTTCAGTGTCACATGATCCTTCAGAAATCATTTAAATATATTGATTTATTATCAGTGTTAAAACTGTTGTGCTGCTAAATTTTTCTTTTTGGAACCTGTGATATTTTTTCATTGATTCTTTGATATTCACTAGAATTATATTAAAATAGAAAACTGTTATTTTAAATTGCGATAATATTTCACAGAATTACTTTTTGTTTTCTGTATATTTGATCAAAGAGATACAGTCTCGATGCACCTAAGAAACCTTTCTAAAAACATTAAAAATCTTACTGATCCCAAACTTTTGAACGGCTGTGTATATGTCTACTGTAAGTTGAGGAAATAAATGTTGTCAACATTTTTTTTTTTTTTTAAATTAAACACGGTTCCAATGCAGCAATTCATATGAAATTTTGACCAGACACTGGTATTAACTCAAGAAATCCACATAGATAAAGAAATCATAATATTGCAATCCATAAAAAAGTTGAATGACACAGGAAAATGTACTGAATGCAGTAACAAAAAAGCAATACACCAAGGCACGACAAAGCTTTAACTTTTTAATGGGTTGTAATATGTTTATTGTGTTAATAACAATGTCTGGTCAAAATATCATGTAAATTGTTGCATTGAACAGTCTTTAATTTAAAAAAAAAAAGTTGACGTTGAATACTTACAGTATTTTCCCCACTGTATCAGCAGGCCAACCTGCTGTCTAAGATATCCAATCAAAAAACAAAAACAAAAACAAAACGTATCAATTGACCACCAATCTGAAAAATGACTACAGCATTGAATAATTTTAAATGATTAAAAAAAAATTCACATTTTATATCTCAATTACATACAGTACAATCAACTATTAATCACTTCACAGATTCAGTTACTTTTAAAAGGATAGAAAATAGGGGTCAACTGATATGTGTTTTTTAGGGCCAATGCCTGAAAAACTGATACAGATCAAGTAGACCGATAACCGATAATTTGATCATTTATATGTCTGGTGTCAAAATTAAGAATAACACATAGCTCTGACAAAAAAAAAACTTTCTTTAATTGCTTTTAAAATATTTTATTGCAAATCGGTTTTAAAAATGACTGATACTGGTAACCATAAAAATACTTAATGTATATTGGCACCGATAATTGGTTAACCTCTAATAGAAAACATTAGGAAACATAGCGACAGCATTGATATATTTACAGTCAAGTTTGAAAGGCAACTAGTCTTTGTCAGATTTTCCATGTTGTGAGGGCAGAATTAAAAAAAAAAAAAAAAGAAAAAAAAACAAGAACCTGGCACACAATGCTTGGTAAGAGAAAAATGTCTAATTTTTAAAATATTTTACAGATGGGTAGAATGCTTATGCTTGTAATGCTTGTATCTGCTCACAGACACCTCATTTTAAAAACAGTTAAATTTTGGCTGGTTAACATCAAATCATTTCTCTGTTTGAGCATACTGACCAACCAGACAACTCAACTTTGGCTTAACCAATGGTGTGAGTTTGGGTTTGCTGACCCAAGGCAGATGGAGGAGTGTTTGGGAGATTTTTATTTGCGCAATTCCTTTTGATGAGGCTAGTGCTGAAAAAATGACACACTTTAATATCAGGCCCCAGGATGATTGTGCTTCACTCTGTATGGGCATCATAACAGTTCTTCATGTTCCTCTGACTGTTATTACAGCAAACGATCTGAAGTGGTGTGATGAATCCTGCTTTAAACTTCCCATCTCAGTCTTTCGGTCTCCAGAGCTCTCAGCAGAAGCTCTGTTGTCTGTATCTCATGTCTTATCCTGAGGATGAACTCGCTGCAGCAGAAAGCGTCCACTGTGAACACACTTTGATGAATGTTCTAAGAGGTCTACAGATGAAATGAATGTTTCAGCATTACCATTTTTCAGTCTCTTTCATCCTGCTCTGTCTCCAGCTTCTAGTCCTTTTATTCTTTTCCTCCTCTTCTCTGAGGTTTTCCCGTACCATCACCGTTCTCTCTCTGTCTCTGTGTTTGTGTTGCATTTAACACCTGGTTCTTCTGCTTGTTTCTCAGGCCAGTAAGCTTGGTGTGTACAAAGCCTTTGTAGACAACTATAAAATGGCAGTGGAGACGGTGGAGAAATGCAGTCAGGCCAACAGCCAGTTTCAGAAGATCTCTGAGGTGAGCTCATCTACCACAATACACTATAGTATACTTCAGTAATGAGGTGGAGCTAATATTTGAGATTGGTCAGGAATTGGCCGTTGTCCAGTCATTGATCCGTTCCCCAATGTGGATTAAAATCTGTATCTAATATTTTTAAAATAGAAATATGAAATGATAGATGATAGATTACTTTTAAATATGAAGCTAAAACTGCCAGTAGGCCTAAGTGGTGCCAAGTTACTGCCTTAGTGAATCTTAAGAAACCGATTTGTTCAAAATGGCAGATTAATTCAGGAACTAAGCATATAGCTCAGTCTAAGCAAATTGCTCACTCATTCACTAATCCCTATATAGTGTATGGCAGTTGAGTGCACTATATCAGAAAGGAGTGAACGAAATTGAGTAAATTCGGACAGTGATGTATACACTGCGACAGTCTTGCCACCTGGTGGAACAACTGATTACTGCAAAATAACCTCAATGCGCATGTGCGACCTGCGCGCACAAAGTACACGTGGTTACAAAAACTGGGTGCTAAGCATACTATTCTGATGACGAAATTGCACTTTACGCTGTCCCTCGCATACGCGTAAAAAGGGAAGTATACTTTGGTTGTTGCAACCACAGCCGTTTCTGAGGAACTACATTGTTTGGTGGAAGAATAAAGTTTTTATTTGTCACTTTATTTGCTCTGTTTTATTTTGTGAAACCTTATTACTTTTATGGAATAACCATTTTACAAAAGCAATAAGGCCCGTGAAGCCATGGTTTACAGTGAATTTATAACAGCTAAGGGGGTTTTAGGCACTTCGCGTCATGCCTAACAACGCCCCGTAGCTGTTATAAATTCACTGTAAACCACAGCTTCTTGGGGCTTATTGATTTATTTTGAAATAATCCACCAAATTATCTTCAGTTTTTTGTAAGTTAACGATGCCACCGCAGTAAATTAGTAAAACATTAAATGGAATTAATGCCTAAATAATGTATTTTAATTTTAAACATCCATGAAATAAACATTAAAGCAGAAATAAGAAAGATGTAAATGGCATCTCTCATTCAAACGCGATTGTTCCCACTCTCTATTCCAGCTCGTTGGTTCTCCACATTGGATTGTGGGACATAGTGCTTCAGCGAGTGTATGTCGGTTGTACACTCGAAATCAGAATGCATTGTGGGTATAAAGTAGTGAACGAATGTAGGGAATGAAGTCGTTCATTGAGAAATTGGATAGCACTACAAAACAGACAATACCAGATATAGTGTGCTATATAGGGGTTATGGAGCGGTTTCGGACACAACTTTTGACTGTCTTTATGAATGTGAACTGATTTGTTCAAAAAAACACACTCATTTAATAAAATAAATAAAAACTACAATGGCGTTTTAGTGCCACGTTAAAAGAAAAGGAAGATTACAAGATTAAAGTTATAATATTTTGAGATTAAAGTCGAAATTACGAGAATGAAGTCAAAATACTATGAGAATAAAGTCGAAATACTATGAGAATAAGGTCAAAATGTTTTGAGAATAAAGTCAAAATTACGAAAATTAATTCGTAGCAATTACGCGATTAAAGTTATAATATTTTGAGAGTATATTCTAGCCTATTGGGCATTCTTGAAACATTTAAAGTTTATTCCGCAAATTTTGATTTTATTCTTGAAATATTTTGACTTTATTCTCAAAATATTTTGACTATTTTTAAAAAGTTTCAACTTTATTCTTGCAGTATTTAAACTTTGTTGTAATTTCGACTTTATTCTCAAAATATTATGACTTCAGTCTCATAATTTTAGATTTAAATTTTTTTTTAATGTGGCACTAAAACACCATCATACAAAACCGATGATATTTACAGTGCCTAAAATATAAGTAACTTAAAGGGATAGTTCACCTAAAAATGAAAATTCTGTCATGAATTACTCACCATCTTGTCGTTCTAAACCTGTAAGACATTCGTTCATCTTTGGAACACATATTTTTGTTGAAATCCGAGAGCTTTCTGACCCTGCGTAGAAAGCGAGGCAACAGACACGTTCAAGGCCCAGAAAGGTAGTAAGGACATTGTTAAAATAGTCCATGTGACATCAGTGGTTCAACCTGTAATTTTATAAAGCTACAAGAATACTTTTTGTGTGCAAAGAAAACAAAAATAATTACTTAATTCAACAATTTCTTGATTAAACATTGCAAGATGTGATCTTTTTTTTAACAGCATATTTAACAACAGAGATCAAACGCTCTTTAAAACTTTCAGATATTGATTATATACATGTAACATATCCATTACAACAGGGGTGCTCAACCCCGTTCCTGGAGATCTACCTTCCTGCAGAGTTCAGCTCCAACCCTCTTTAAACACACCTGAACCAACTAATTAGGATCTGATGGAGCACTTGATAATTACAGACAGGTGTGTTTGGTCAGGGTTGGAACTAAACTCTGCAGGAAGGTAGACCTCCAGGAACAGGGTTGAGCACCCCTGCATTACAACATTAGTGCTGTTCTGCTTTTTTGAACAAACCCCAACTCTAAAATGGGTGCTTATAAAATAAGTAAAAATCCTAGAGAGCAGGGGTGCCCAACCCTGTTCCTGGAGATCGACTTTCCTGCAGAGTTTAGTCCCAGCCCTAATAAAACACACCTGTCTGTAATTATCAGGTGCTCCTTGAGATCCTAATTAGCTGGTTCAGGTGTGTTTGGTCAGGGTTGGAGCTGAACTCTGCAGGAACGTCGATCTCCAGGACCAGGGTTGAGCACCCCTGCCATAGACTTACATTGGAACCACCCAGCCATATTTAACCACCCCAATGTATTATGGGGGTATTTACACACCATAGCAACCGCATAGCAACGAGCTAAAACTACTCAGGACATTTTAGAAACTGCATAGCAACACTATTGCAAGGCATTTACATCACTTATTGTACATCTAATTAAAATCATCAGCATGGTGCATTTACTCACATACACACACATACACAAGAAGCCTTCCGCCGCATCACATTTCTCTTCATTATTCCATACAGGAAGAATTTGTCACATTCTGCTGCCTGAGCCAGACATGAGCTCTGTATGTGTGTGTGTGAGCTTGTATCTGTGTATATATTTATAGTGAGCATCTTTTCTGTTGACAGAATCTGAAAGTTAAAGGTCCTAAAGAATCCAAGGACTGCACCACAGTTGCCACCATGGAGGGTAAGAGCATAACTATTGATCAGTGATGTGTGTGTGTGTGAGTGATCTGCATTTACAGAGCCTGGTAGAATGTGAGCTGATGTGTCGATTCATTGAGAGAGCGGATGGTTATGTATGAATAAGTGAACTGTGAGCGGTGTCACTTTAAGAATGAGTTCAGCTCTGCATCTTCCTACTTGTGTATGCAGCATCCACAACTCAAATGTGTGTGAGTGTGAGGAAGAGTGCGTGCTTGCTCATTCTGAGTGTTTTGGAGAGCGGGAGAGTCTCTCTCTCTCTTTCTCGCTCTCTTGCTCTCTCGCTGTCTTGGTGGTGTTTGTGAGGGATGGATAAAAGGGGGTGCTGAATGAGAAGGAAGTAGTGAGAAAGCAGTTAGAGAAGACTGCAGGATCATTGGAAGTTTGTCATGGAGGTTCTGCTGGTTCTCCGACTGTGTTGTAACTGCACCTATGGTAACTATATTGCATTTTAATGCTTTGATAATCTGAATGACTTTCAATTTTTGTTTGTTGTGCAGTTTGATTTAAGAATTTATTTCATGTCTATGGTTTCTAATCAGAAGATCGAACCATTCTAGTGATCTGCTGGTAAACAGGTCTGATCTAATTTCAGTGCAGCAGGGTGTCTTGTAATTGTGCATGTGCTCTGATATGTCATCGCAGTTGTAGGACCTCAAGCGTAACGGCATTTATAATACAGATAATTCCAATTCTGCCTTTGACTGGTCAATAATGCGTTCCAGCAGCGCTAAAATATGCAATATAGTAACAACAGTAACTGTGTATTTTATATGACTGCATGGTGCACATGGAGGATCAGTTATTAATTTTAGTTGACACTGTCAGATGGAGGGTGACATGTAATATATAAGCTTAAAAGCTTATGAAGCTTATGAAAACTGACGTCTTCATTTTTTTTCATGTGTTGTTCCTGATAATGCACTTCATCCATGACTGTATTCATAATATAGCACAACTTCTTAGAATTTATTACTTAAATATGCACTCGACTCGAGTGTTTGACAGAAAAGAATGCGTAAGATCCATATGGAAAGATTCGAATGGGTTTGAAACCCAGTGGGAATATGGGAATATTTAATTTCCAAATGAATAACTGGAACTGCCCATCCAGTTCTCACTGGTCAATGGATGTCAGAGTCCAGAATGTCCTCAGCTCAGGGTCGGAAATTAATGAGAGCTTGTGGCATAATTGCCACCAAAATTAGACAAAGTGCCAAAAAATGCCCCTGCACTATTAAACAATGTATTACAGCCTCTGCGATTAAAATGAAATTAGTGCTGGGCAACGATTAATCGCGATTAATCACATCTAAAATAAATGTTTTTGTTTATATAATATACAGGGGTTGGACAATGAAACTGAAACACCTGGTTTTAGATCACAATTAGTATGATATTGGGCCTCCTTTTGCAGCCAATACAACATCATTTCATCGTGGGAGTGACAAATACAAGTCCTGCAAAGCAGCCAGAGGGATTTTGAGCCATTTTCCTCTTGCAGAACAGTGGCCAGGTCACTATGTGATGCTGATGTGGGAAAACGTTTCCTGACTCGCTCCTCCAAAACACCCCAAAGTGGCTCAATAATATTCAGATCTGGTGACTATGCAGGCCATGGGAGATGTTCAACTTAATTTTCATGTTCATTAAACCAGTCTGTCACCAGTCTTGCTGTGTGTATTGGTGCATTATTATCCTGATACAGAGCACTACCTTCAAGGTACAATGTTTGAACCATTGGGTGCACATAATGAAACTTTACACTCTGCTCTAACTGGTGTAATGTACAATAAGTGAAGATTGGGCACCAGACAGCGCAAATATAGCCATGAGACCTCCAATACTATATTGGCGAGTGTTTCAGTTTCATTGTCCAACCCCTGTATGTGTGTACTGTGTTTATTTAATATGTATATATAAAGACACACACATACAATATATATTTACATGTATATATTTATACTCATAGAATTTATATTATATAAATATGTATAATATATAAACATAACATATTTTCTTAAACATATACATTCATGTGTGTGTGTGTGTGTTTTATATATATATATATATATATACATAATTTACACAGTACACACACACATATTACATACACAGAAACTTTTATTTTGGATGCAATTAATCATTGCCCAGAACTAGTGAAAATAAATAAAAAGTGTCAATTTGCGCAATTACCTTTAGATCCGCTCACACTGCATCAGATTTCTTTTACACACTGTTTTGTGCAGTGTTGAACTTTATGACCAATCAAATGTGTTTCTGTTGAA
Source organism: Cirrhinus mrigala (assembly GCA_036247105.1). Lineage (NCBI taxonomy): Eukaryota > Metazoa > Chordata > Actinopteri > Cypriniformes > Cyprinidae > Cirrhinus > Cirrhinus mrigala. The sequence continues at coordinate 13,609,304 of CM070011.1, forward strand.
CTGAGGAATGCACTGGCCAATCAGAGGTGCTTAGATTATTCAGCTCTGAAAGCGCCAGAGCTGTGTTGATCGCACACCCTCACAAATTCCCTCATCATAGACAGCACAGTGCAGATACGTAAATAGCTAAAAGATTACTTTTGTAGATTCACTGATTGTGACGTGCATAATTTTTTGCATAATGTGCATTATGGCCCGACATGTTTGTCTGTGAAGCCAGAATTTGACATGCCCAAAACACAGACGTAAAACAAAAACGTTTTTATGTTGTTTTCTATATTGATATTAGTAATTATTATTACAATATAAAGAGCAATAATCCACAATAATGATTTTTGTCATAATATTGCAGCCCTATGAGCTCCTGTTCTTTTACATGTATAGTTTTGATTAGGTTAAAATAGATTCTGTTATTAAATAATAATAACTACATAATTAATAAAAACTATATAATACAAGCATTTGACATTAAAGACAACATAGTATGGTGATTATAATAATAAGGTGATTATAAAAATTCCTCTCACAAATGTAAAAAAACGCAGCTGTAAATGAATTCGAGAGGGCAAATATTGCCCCTTAATGGAAAAGTTAATTTCTGACCCTAGCTCAGCTGGGTCACGACCCTAAAATAATTTGAATATCTATTTATAATAGGGTAATGCAGAGAAAACAATGTTAAATGATATATGCTTTATTTTTTTTATCATTTTATCCCATACCTTTAAGTGATGACAGACACACATCATTGAAGACTGCATGTTTAAACTCTACAAAACAACACAAGATGAAAATTAAAAATACGACTCAAACTAAAAACACACCCATTTGCAGTGAGGATAAACATGGTTTGCACCAACCACAATGTGTTTTTTGTGGTATACTGAATTACTAAAATTCAGCAGGCATTTAGGCATTTATAAAATTTCCTGTTTAGCTTTATATTACTTATTTAGCATTTTATTAAGCATATACTAAATTGTTCTATAAATTTTGTTTACACTTTACTTATATACTGCATTACAAAAGTAGTTTCAATGCATTAATTTTCCTTGTACTGCACCTTATAATGGTGTTTACAGTGACAGTCTCAATAATAATTGTAACCACAGTTAATACATTATAACAGTTATTAATTCATTGTTACACTATGCTTTTTAAATTCGGTTAGAATTATGATGCACATTATATAATTATTACAATGCACATTATAAATAATTATGATGCATTCTACCCTTTAATAACCATTTATAATGCATTATACATAAAAGCTTTAAGTAAAGCGTTACCAACATTTTTGCATACAGTTAGTATGATTTTTGCTGTTGATTACCAATGTAAAAACTAGTTGAGGAGCACTGTAGTGAATGATAGCAGGCTGCCTTTTGACCTTCAGTGTTTTGTTTTATGGACATGCATTCGTGTGTGTTTGTGCGCTTGTATGCATTTACACCTTTGAAGTTCCTCCTTCCACCCCAAAGTGACTAGAGGATTATCTCCCACAATGCACCAGCTGCAGTCACCACAGTGATAGATGACAGACAGATAAAAGTAGACTTTAAAGTGCAGTAGTGGTGAAGACAGAGGAATAATGCTATAGAAAGATTGGACCAAACATTGAAGAATTGATCAAAATTCTCCTGTGCACTTTCTCTCTCATGCAATCAGGTTTTTAGCTACCAAATTATAGACATTCAGATGTAATCAGCCCCCTCAAGAGCTGAGCCGAATCTGTGACAGAGTGTAAACAAAGGTTGAAATAGAGCTAATGAAACCTGAGAGAAAGTGTAAGAAGTGTGACACTTAACAGGTACACTGTTGTAATCAGGAAGATTTGTGGAATGCAGTATAATGTACGTCAACGAAAAAAGAGGTTTTGTTGGTTTGGTTTGATTTTGTCTATTTATTTATTTATTTTTTTTTTTTTTGTAAGTTCAGCATTTGTGATATCTTGAGACAGAGAGACTTTTTTGGAATCCTGCAGCCCTTCTAATTAATAAAGTATCATGATCATAGTCAGATAATTAAAAAATTGTTAAACAGTTTTCCCGCTACAGTCAGCTGGTAGAGTCTAGAAGTAGTCAGTATGAATTAATGTCAATGTCTATGTATCGACTTTACTAATGTTTTACACATCTCTAATGACTTCTGCCACTGTGAGCAACCTGCTTTGTCTATTCATATCACAGAGTACAATATGTTCTGTCCAAGACCAGATTTCAGTTCTTCTCTGTCAGACCCTAACTGATGTGACAGAATTCCTCAAACATTTTTTTTTTTTTTTTGTATTTAGCAAAGCATAAGAACAGACTAATTTTTGTCTTGTGCGAGCATGACTCAGATGGTATCAGCCCACAGTATTTTTTGGCAATATTTGTTTTTCTCTTCTGAGGCTAGTTATGCTGTTAGATTCATAACAGTGACATTTAGATTAAATCATCTCCCAATGACACACAGCTCGCAGTGCTTTGTAATCATATACGTGGGTGGTCTGAGAATATATGGAAAATAGGAAGATGTTTTACTGAGTTAAAAGTTTGAAGTCTGATTTAGAAGCTAATGTAAAAGTATTTTCAGTTCCCTCATTTATGACAGTTGCATATGAATTGAAACTATATTTTTTGGTAAAGAGATACCCTCCATTCTGCTTTGTAGTTCTGTTTATACTTTAAACAGTGTATTTTAATGTATATAATAAGTGAAAATTATTATTGTTTGCCTTTATGAAAAGTCCCTGCAATATGTATATAAATGTGTAATCTGTCATCCGTCTTTTATAGACCGAGATGGAAAGTGATTTCATTTGATAATTAATCATACAATGCTGTCTTGCGTGACCTTGAAAACTGGCCCACAGACACAAAGAAAAAATATACACACCCTGCCCATGGGTGTCTACAGTGCCTTCACTCCATCACCATCATTTCTCTCATATTCTTCTGTTCCTGATGAATATTAAACTCTAGTCCTTTTTTTCCTCAGTTCAGCGGGATGAATGTATGGGAAATCAGTAGCTCTATTGATCTAGAATGGTTTATTCTGTGACTGTGTGTGAAGGGCATCTTGATCTCAAATTAGTATGCAAGTGTCTATGCTGAGATGTGCTTCAAGATTGTGATTGGATGTCACAACCTGAAGCGACTGTCCTGGGCTGCATTTCTCAAAAGCATTGTTAGTCTAAGTAGTTTATAGAGAGGACTGGTGCCAATGCTACTTAGGATAACAATGCTTTCAGGAAATGCAGCCCTGATTGGTTCCCTTTCAGATCCAATCAGCTGTGATTGGCCAGGAGCTCTGAGGTGGAATGAGCTAAAATCAACTGACAAGGGACTAGAATAGAAACTGCATAGCACCAACATAAAAACTTACTGTACAACACTTACTGTAACCATTTATTAAGTAAAACAACACTTACAACCACTTAACAAGACTGTAGCAACCACAAAGCACATGGTAGCATCTGCCTAAAAAGCACCAGGACACAAAAACATGTAGCAATGCGCTAGCAACCATCCAGAACACCACAAGTTACAACAACCATAGCAATACTGTACCATCCACAAAGAACACTCCAGCAACGCCCTAGAAACCATCTAGCAACACTATCCACCTTATTTTTCAATGCGGAAGTAAGCTGTTTTCTGGTAATGTGTTAGACTTCCTGTTCATAATCTGCCATAGAGAAATAACGAGAAGAATATTGAAGTGCCGTAAACGGTAAAACAGTTTGCACTACAAACTATTGTGTTCATAATTAAGATAATACATTAAAATAATATGGTAAGACACACCAATTTGCAATATCAAGCAGCAAAACGAGCTGTTTTGTACAGATAAACATAGCTGGACGCGGATGAGACCGGAAGCCAGACACATTAAACTTACAAACGGCCGCTCGCACTCTTACGACAAAAATAAGGTGGATAGTAACCACAAACTCCGCTGAAATCACAACGAACACTGTAGTAACTGCTTAGCTAACACCCACATCACCATAATCCATAGTAACCACCTAGCAACAACCTTGAATACCATAACCCTAGTAACCACCTAACAATGCCCTTGCCCTAGCAATGATCCTAAACACCATAACCCATAATAACCACCTAGCAACAACCTTGAACACCATAACCCTTTTAACCACCTAGCAATGCCCTCAATGACCCTGAACACCATAACCCATAGTAACCACTTAGCAATGCCCTAGCAATGACCCTGAATGCTATAACCCATAGTAACCACCTAGCAACAACCCGGAACACTATAACCCATAGTAACCACCTAGCAACAACCCGGAACACTATAACCCATAGTAATTACCTAGCAACAACCCGGAACACCATGACCCATAGTAACCATCTAGCAACAACCCAGAACACCATAACCCATAGTAACCACCTAGCAACAACCTGGAACACCATAACCCATAGTAACCACCTAGCAATGACCCTGAAAACCATAACCCATAGTAACCACTTAGCAACAACCTGGAGCACCATAACCCATAGTAACCACCTAGCAATGCCCTAACAATGACCCTGAATGCCATAACCCATAGTAAGCACCTAGCAACAACCCAGAACACTATAACCCATAGTAACCACCTAGCAACAACCTGGAACACCATGACCCATAGTAACCACCTAGCAACAACCTGGAACACCATAACCCATAGTAACCACCTAGCAATGCCCTAGCAATGACCCTGAATGCCATAACCCATAGTAACCACCTAGCAACAACCCGGAACACCATAACCCATAGTAACCACCTAGCAACAACCCAGAACATCATAACCCATAGTAACCACCTAGCAACAACCTGGAACACCATAACCCATAGTAACCACCTAGCAATGCCCTAGCAATGACCCTGAATGCCATAACCCATAGTAAGCACCTAGCAACAACCCAGAACACTATAACCCATGGTAACCACCTAGCAACAACCTGGAACACCATGACCCATAGTAACTATCTAGCAACAACCTGGAACACCATAACCCATAGTAACCACCTAGCAATGCCCTAGCAATGACCCTGAATGCCATAACCCATAGTAACCACCTAGCAACAACCCGGAACACCATAACCCATAGTAACCACCTAGCAACAACCCAGAACATCATAACCCATAGTAACCACCTAGCAACAACCTGGAACACCATAACCCATAGTAACCACCTAGCAATGACCCTGAAAACCATAACCCGTAGTAACCACTTAGCAACAACCTTGAACACCATAACCCTAGTAACCACCTAGCAATGCCCTCAATGACCCTGAACATTATAACCCATGGTAACTACCTAGCAACAACCCTGAACACACTATAGCCCTTAGTAACCACTTAGCAATGCCCTAGGAATGACCTCCATAACTTGTAGTAACCACCTAGAAGCCACCTGGAACTCCATAACTCATAGCAGTTGCCTAGCAATGCCCTAGCAACCAACTAGCACACTGTAACAATCACAAAGAACACCCTAGCAACTGCCTTGTTACCCCTCAGAACACCATAATCCATTGCAACCACCTAGCAACTAGTTAGCACACTGTAGCAACCACAACTAACACCCTAGCAACTGCCTAGTGACCATTCAGCACAACTCAACCATCTAGCAATGCCCTAGCAACCAGTTAGCACACTGTAACAACCTTAAAGAACACCCTAGCTACTGCCTAGTGACCAACAGAACACCATAACTTATAGCAACCACCTCGCAATGCTGTCGCTGACGACACTATAGCAACCACAAAGAACATCCTAACAACTACCTAGTGACCCCTCAGATAACCATAATCCATAGCAAACACCTTGCAATGCCCTAGCAACCAGTTAGCACACTGTAACAACCACAAAAACACCCTAGCAACACCCCAGTGACCACTCAGAACATCACAACTCATTACAACCACCTGTCAGTCCCTTAGAAACCTCCCAGCACACCATAGCCCATAGCAACTGCCTGATAATGTCGTAACAATCAGTTAACACACTGTAACAACCACAAAGAACACAATAGCAACTTCCCAGTGACCACTCAGAATATCACAACTCATAGCAACCACCTAGCAATGCCTTAGCAAACTCCCAGCACACCATAACTCATAGCAACCGCCTAGCAATGCCCTAGCAACCAGCTAGCACACTGCAAGAACCACGAAAAACACCCTTGCAACTCCCCAGTGGTCACTCAGAGTATTATAACTCATAGCATTCATGCTGCAATGATTTAGCAAACTCCCAACACACCATACCTCATTGCAACTGCCTAGTAATGCCTTAGCAACCAGCTAGTACACTGTAACAACTACAAAGAACATCCTAACAACTGCCTAGTGATCCCTCAGATAAACATCCATAGCAAACACCTAGCAATGCTCTAGCAATCAGTAAGTACATTGTAACAACCACAAAGGACACCCTAGCAACAGCCTAATTACCCCTTCGGATACTGTAATTCTTAGCAACATCTAGCAATGCCCTAGCAACCAATTAACACACTTTAACAACCACAAAAAAACACCCTAGCAACCGCCTAGTGGCAATTCCGGACACTATAACTCATAGCAACCATCAAGCAATGCCCTAGCAACTAGCTAACACACTATAACAATCACAAAGGACACCCTAGCAACAGCCGTCATCTCTTCAAACACCGTAATCCATAGCAACCACCTAGCAATGCCCTAGCAACCAATTAACACTTTAACAACAACAAAGAACACCCTAGCAACTGCCTAGTGACCATTCCGAACACTATTACTCATAGCAACCATCAAGCAATGCCCTAGCAAACAGCTAACTCACTATAACAATCACAAAGGACACCCTAGCAACAGCCTAGTCATCTCTTCAAACACTGTAATCCATAGCAACCACCTAACAATGCCCTAGCAACCAATTAACACTTTAACAACAACAAAGAACACCCTAGTACCCGCCTAGTGATAATTCAGAACACTATAGCTCATAGCAACCACCAAGCAATGCCCTAACAACCAGCTAGAACACTGTAACAATGAACAAAGAACAACATAGCAACTCCCCAGTGACCACTCAGAACATCACAGCTCATAGCAACCACCTAGCAATGCCTTAGCAACCTCCCAGCACACAATAATTTATATCTACCACCTAGCAATGCCCTAGCAACCAGTTAGCACACTGTAACAACCACAAATAACACCCTAGCAACTGCCTAGTGACCACTCAAAACACCATAACCCATAGCAATCACAAAGAACTACATAACTCATAGAAACCACCAAGCATCCAACTATCAATACTGTAGCAACCACAAAGAACACCCTAGCAACTGTCTAGTGACTACCTAGAACACCATAACTCAGCAACTAACAGCATCTAAATAGAAATGCAATAGCAACCTCCCAGAATGCCATAACTCATAGCAGCCAACTAGCAATGCTCAAGGAATCAACCAACAACACCATAGTGACCACTAAGAACACCTTAGCAACTTCCTAGCGATAATCCTGGGCACTGTATCACATAGCAAACGCCTTGCAGTGCTCTAGCATCCACGCAGAGTACACTAACATCTTTCTAACAACTACCCAGAACATCAAAACAACCACTCGGTTAAACGCTAACACTAAGAACATCCAACAACCGCAGCACCTTTCCAACCACCCAAACACTGTGACTACGAGTTTTGCATGGACAAGCAAAATTCCACAAATTTTGCCCTCAAACCACCATGGAGAATGCTGATAAAGCCCTGTAAATGCTAATGCAAATGAACACTGGCATGAGAGAGACAAGACTGATTACTCCTTTTATATATCTTAATTGATAAATGACGCTGTAGTTTCCCCTTATAAATCTAGTAGTTCACCTCACATCCCTGTTCTCCTCAAACCTTCCTCTCTCTCTACTGTAATCCATCAGCCTTGCAGAGGCTCATGGGAAATATGCCCTGTCAGAGAGCTCCGTTCTGTTGCGATGTGATTCTTTAATTAGATGAAGTGAGTGTAAGTGAGAAGGGACTGCTGGGAATCGTCGTCCATTAGAGTGAAAGACAGCAGGGCCACCACAGGACCTGCTGTAACCCTGTCAAACAATGAAGACTTGAGTGTGGAGAATTCTCCCACTAGTGCTGTCAAAGAAATGAGAGGCAAAGCTCTTTCCTGAACCTTATCTGAATGTGTGTCAGTATACTTCTCAAAACAGTGTGTAGCAGCGCTTCTCATGTGTACGCGGTACTTTATGGAAAACAATAGTCTGACCTTGATAAGCAGCAAGCAGAACGATATTGTCGGAATCACTTTCAGAACTTTTATGCTGGTAAATGATAAAAACATCAACAGCCAATCAGAATCCACCTGACTTTAAAGAGCATCTGCAGCAAAAAACACACTGTATCTGCAACTCAACCTTATAATACAGAATGTGAAACTGTTTTTTTATTTGTATGTATGTAATAAAATACAGTTTACCTATAGCGGCTAATGAATTGAAAGTCTCACACATTTGACAAAACTTATTTCTGTATTTCAAAATAAGGTGGATAAATGGGAAGGAATAGCAAGAGCTTGGTTTAGCATATATGGTATAAAGTGTTCATATACCACTGCAGTGCTCAGAATCACAGATATGGCTAGGAAGGGCATGATACTGTGAGCTGACAGATATGCATTTCCTTCTCTCTCAGTCTGTCAGCTTATTGAGAGTGTGTGGATTTACAGAGAGCTGAAGACATAAACTGAGCCTCCTCTCAGTGTTTGCATTCATTTGTCCTGGATGCTCATATTTGTGAAGTGCTCAGAGATGCTGCTGTTATCCGTAGTGTCTGGCTGCTCAGTCAGCTGTGTAATAGAGTTTGGAAAAGGGTACTGTATTTCTTCTTCTTTTTTTTTTTTTTTTAGAGCATTTGTGTGATTGGAAGTATGAGTGTTTTGTGAGCTGAGATCTTATGCAAAATGATGTTTCATAACTTGTGATGACTCTATAATTCATTTTTTAATGTTTGTCTTTGCAGCTCTCCTCTACAAGCCTATTGACCGTGTCACTCGCAGCACTCTGGTCTTGCACGTGAGTCTCTTTCTCTATATATACATCTGTTGATTACAAGTGATCAAGTTTAAAACAGTAAGGTCACCTTTACTAAGGCAAATGCAAAGGTTATTATGTTCCTGACATCACACACTCACCCTGCCGTTATTTGCACACATACATGACTCAGGGCTCTAGAGTGCGACCTGATTTCTCAATGGTGGGACTAAAAAAAATCTGAGGCCAGCCGTTCGAGGGCAAAAAAAAAAAAAAAAGTCTCCACGACTGTGGTTCAACAGACACACATTAGGCCCATATCGTGGTCTAAACCAATCAGAGATAGTGAAGGAAGTGTGGGAAGACCATGGCCAGCAATTAGTGATTATATCCGCGGGTCGGGTGGGTCAGGTAATAAAAAAAAATGCATTCTGAATATTTGCGGGTGGGTTGCGGGTGGATGAGATAAATCAATAATGACACAAATATTAACTACATTTTCTAAAAGGTGAAATACTTTTTTCATCAGGTAAACAATTTCATTTGTGTTTGTGTTCGTGTGTGTGTGTGTGTATGTGTGTGTGTGTGTGTGTGTGTGTGTCGAAAAAGTTGCGACAGAAAAGGTGACATTCCAGATAAAGTTTGAAGGGAGTTACGCCTGTGTTAATGCTGTTGAGTAGGGTAATATGCAGTGGTGTAGTGCAGAACCTGCGTATACCCATTTCTTTATCAGTCGGCTTTGCGTACCCACTTCTAAATCCCCTCTGATGCGCATCATTCAGTAGTGTCCTGCATTAGCCAAAATCATGACAGTCCACCATTTCTAATTAAATCGTATGTGAATAAATACAAATATTCGCTCAAATCACCCAGTAAAGACGTAAGGACCGTGGCGCCAGCTTCCTTTAAAGGAACACTCCACTTTTTTTTTGAAATAGGCTCATTTTCCAACTCCCCTAGAGTTATACAGATGTGTTTTACCGTTTTTGAATCCATTCAACCAATCGCCGGGTCTGGCGGTAGCACTGTTAGCATAGCTTAGCATAGATCATTGAATCAGATTAGACCATTAGCTTCTCACTATGAAATGACTAAAGAGTTTCGATATTTTTCCTGTTTAAAACTTGACTCTTCTGTAGTTGCATCGTGTACTAAGACTGGCGGAAAATGAAAAGTTGCGATTTTATAGGCCGATATGGCTAGGAACTATACTCTCATTCCAGCCTAACAATCAAGGAACCTTGCTGCCGTACCATGGGTGCAGCAGGTGTCAATTCTGCCGGCTGCAACTCTTCCTCTACACAAACTTAGTGCCGGTCACTTTCAGGCGCTGCGTAATATCATATAATATCACGAGGTTAATCAAAGTTAGTAGAGATTTGGTTGCCATCAGTCAAAAAGAGCATGCGCTTTTAATTTGTTAACTTGAAAATTGTCTTTACACGTTGAGTATTTGCATATTATCTGTGATGACATTTTGGCATGTACAGATATTCACAGGTAAACTGTAATTGTGTTCTATGCCATAAAGAGGCACTCCGATTACCAAATTCTACTGTTTAAAGATCATCATATCCTTTAAAATACAGTATCAACATGTCAAACCTGCCAGATCCAGATGTCAGTAGTAGGTGATTTCTATGAAAAAGTATATAATCAAAATAAAAAAATTTAAAAAAAAACCTGCATGAGAGGAACTTTTGAAAATTGATTTTTTTTTATGGGTTCAAGTGCATAGCACTGAAATGCTATTGTTATTGTTAAAATGGTCACGGAGCAGCAATGGAGATTGTAAAAAAAAAAATAATAAAAAATAAATAAAAATACTGATTGGGCAGACCAAAACCATAAGTCGTAAAAACTTAAAACTTGGAGGGATGGTAGTACTCACACTGCCGACAACATCACCAAGGCTCGCCCCAATCGGCCTGATGGGGGTGCTGCAGTGGTCAAAAGTACGAAAGCGCTGATAACTAAGGCTTGTGAACTTGCAAACTTGTCCTAGGTTTTTTGCCCAATCAGAACCAAACCAGCGCAGAAAGATTCTCTGGAGAGTGAATATCAATAATTATCAAAAAAAGTTTAACTTTCCACTTTGCGCCAAAACATTTGAAAGGGGCAGGGCCACCTTTAGTAAAATGCTTACTACTCCTGAATGGAATGAGATATCTTTGCTGATAAAGCAAAAACTCAGAACACCTATAAGACAAGGTTAAAGGAGAGCGATCAGAAAGGTCCCAAAGGTCTGTGAAAAATTGAAAAGAAACTGGGGGGGCCATATCCTGTTTTTTTAAGGGCGTAAACGATTGTACATTGTGTGTTTTTTTGCACATATGCGCGATATATTCGTATTATACATTGTGTGTTTTTTTTGCACATATGCGCTACTTTTGTGAACTAGTCCTAGTTTTTTTTGCTCAATCTTGAAAAACCACTGTGGTACAATTCTTTGGACTCACTAGGTCAATAATTATCAAAAAAATATTGAAATTTACTTTTTGGGAAGCTATAATAGAGTCGTTTAGAAAAGGGGCCTGTCCAAATTTACCAGAAATCCTATAAAGCCTAAAGGACAACTCAAAACTTCACTAAATCTGCTGAGCATATACTACAGGTGATTCTAAACAAGCATGCTGTTTTAAGCAGGTCGGACCACAGCTGCGCTATAACAGTCATAAATGTTAAAAAAACGTAGTATTTCTGTGGTAAATTACCTGGATTTGCCAAAAATGCTTTTTAAAATCATTGATTTGGTGGTTACAGGCTTGCTAAATAATGTATTTTTTTCATATGTGCTTAAATGCCTTAAAGCACTTGAACCCCAATAATTGCTGTTTGTGGCTATATTTTATTTTGATAGTTGGATTATCGCTTAAAGAATAAACGTAAATCTCAAATATGTTGTCTGTTTGTTTTATTCTTTTTCAGGATTTGTTGAAACACACTCCTAAAGACCATCCAGACTTCCCTCTACTGCAGGATGCTCTGAGAATATCCCAGAACTTCCTTTCTAGCATCAATGAAGAGATCGACCCTCGCAGGACTGCTGTGACTACACCGAAGGGAGAGGTGTGTGACTCTGTGTGTTTACTGGATGTGACTGACAGAGAAAGGGTATTCTGTATGCTGTAGTTTACATAAACAGTCCTCTACTGTATGTGCAAAATTATACTGTACAGGGCTCGACAATAAGGAGTGCCCGATGGCCTGGGGCCAAGGTAAAAGACGCTCGGGACAGTTGACAAATCTGTCACTGGCCCGATCAGGCCACTGCTGCGTCGTCACGAAAGTTTATCATTTGCACGTGTTTTTAAGCTGTTCATTTAAAAATTCAAGCAATCAGAGAGAGACGTGTCTCCGACAGACAGATAGCCTATAAAAGTATGTAAAAATACCCATCTTGACAAGTAACTTTGTAGCTTTAACAATGATTAATCTATATTTAATTTATACAGTGGAGTACAGATGTACCCATCGACAATACATATTTCAACCGATCTCGTTCCGGGCTTGCACACGAACTGCATGCAATAATTTTTCAAAATGTCATGTGTGTGGAAATATTACGAACTCTTTAGACATCCGTTAACCGAGGCCAGAGACGCAGAAGATGAACGCAAAGAGAAAAAAAAATACTGTAACAGGCAGAGCAAGATCACGGTTCACAATGCGCAAAATATTGGAAATATTATCCTACATATTGTTAGGGGGTTTATATGAATGTATCTCTGATGGGAACTGACTGTTTTAAGAAATGTTTACATGGCATTTTCTTTATATTTGCCTCTGTATAATGCATTTAAAGTAGCGTTCATAAGCACAGCACTGCTTTGTTTACAGCAGTAACCAGGGAAACGCAGTATCATTCCATAAGCGCCACCTGCTGGCAGAATTTGCGTTCATTCAGTCCGTCTGCTTTTTTTCCGTAAAGCATTTTTTCATTGTAGTAAAATAATAATAATAATAATAATAATAATTTTTGAACAGACAAATAATGTTTGAACTTGATATTTGTTAGGCTAGTAAGTTTTGCTGTGATATCAAAATTGGAATCGCGAATTGTACAATTTAATTGATATGTGCAATTTTTATGTCATATAAGCTTATTAATAAAAAATAAAAGATAACATGGGTCAAAATCAATGATAACAGCAACTATTTTATTTTTTGTGGCTGGGCCAGTGAAAATTTTGACCGGGCAAGTAAAAATGTGAACCACTGGCCCAACCGGGCCAGTAGAAAAAATCTGTTTAGCCCTGCTGTAGATTGAAGCCTCTTTAAAGCAGGTGAGCTTTCAGTGCCTTTATATGAGTGTTCTCACAGGCTCTTTATTAATAGCTTTTGGTTTGGCATCTGGTATGTATTTTTTCGTGGTTTCGATTTGTGTAAGCATTTATGAACACACCAGTTGCACTTGTACCTACAGTAAAACCATCTGACTATTTAATTAATCTAATGATTAATCAACATATTAATCAAATATGAGTTGCAGCCATTCAGAAGTGTGTTTTCCATACAACTGTGTAACTTGCTTCTTAACCATCATGGTACAATGCTTCATTGGAGAAATTAACTAGCTAGTTATGACTGTAGTAACAACAGTATATACTGTATATAATGACATCATGCAGATGACTCAGTAATAGCTTCTGTTAATTCATTGGTTTGAGAATAAATTAATGTCAGATTACAATAGCTCATTTACATGGACAACAGAAGGTGGTTCACTTTTAAAAAAAAAAAAAAAAAAAAAAAAATATCTTGTTTATATAAACATGTAACTAGCATAAAGTGCATACATACACTTATTTTTGCTTGCAGTTCAGTCAGGAAGCCGCATTCTATATATAATGTCATTTCCCTGCAATTTTATTTAGTTGTTTATTTAACAGGGACAATGCAGAATAACAATACAGATGCTCTACATACAGGCTTCTAGCCAATGGCTAATTTGCAGCCCCAGTCCCTGGTTAGGCTTTTAACATACAATTAAAAAAAAAAAAAAAAAAAAGAAAAGAAAAAACCAAGTACAAATTCAATAAACATAACAGAAATCTAAGACTGTGTAACGCCATCAGTGTTCACAAACCTGTTTTTGTTTAAACCATTTTTTGATATTTTTCAGAAAAATGTTTAACTCTGTTTGCATTTTCAGTTCAAGTGGCAAACTGTTCCAGAGCAGTGTCCCTTTAACTGAAAACGTGGATTGAGCAAATTTAGTTTTTCTTTTAGGCACTATAAAGTTCTGTATAGTCGCACCTCTTGTAGAGATCCCTCTACTACTCTGTTTTACTATTAATTGGCATATAACATCTGGAGCAAGCTTATTGACACATTTAAAAACCATTTTAATAAGAGACAGATTTGTAAAATTGTCAAAACTAAGCAAACTGTATTTTTGTAAAATGTTACAATGATGCCATCTGATTGATTTCTTATCTAAAATTTTTAAGGTTTGTTTATATAGGGATCTAACAGGTTTAATAGTCAGATAAGAGACCTGACTCCAGACAATCACGCAATAAGACATATGTGAGAAGACCATTGTGTGCATATATAACTTAGCTGCTTGAAGTGATAAATATGGTCTGATCATAAAAAAAAACAATTCAGGTTTGTTCTGATGGTTTTACAAAGCCGCTTTACATGCACATCAAATTTTAATTGAGACTCTAGAATAACACCTAAAAATTTAAAATCACTAACTGTTTCTACTGCCTTTTGGTTGATCCTAATTGTAAAACCACTCATTTCTTTTCTTCTGATTGAGAAACACATTGAAGCAGTTTTTGAAGAATTCAAAGTCAAACAATTCTTGAAAAGTGTGGAGACTGTGCTGATACATAAATAACTGTGTCATCTGCATATAACTGACATTTAGTTTCCTTACAACAATGTGGTAAGTCATTAATGTATATGGAGAACAACAGAGGACCTAAAATTGATCCTTGAGGAAGACCCATCTCAATATTTTGTAAAGATGATCTTGTGTTATTTATATTAACACACTGATCTCGGGCTTCCAAATATGATCTAAACCAATTAATTGCCTGATGGGAGAAGTTGAACATATTCATTTTATGTACAAGTATTTTATGATTTACAGTCTCAAATGCCTTTTTAAGGTCCAAAAATACTGCACCTACCACATTACCACTATCTAAAGATCCCTTAATAAATTCTGTGAAATAACAATTTGCCATTTCTGTTGAATACTTGGGTCTAAAACCAAACTGATTAGAATGAAGTAAATCATTTTTCTCTAGATAGCTGATAAGTTGTTCTGCTACCAACTTTTCTAGAATTTTTGATATTAAAGGGAGTATAGCAATTGGTCTATATTTCACATTTCCAGAGAGATGAGCTATTTCCTCCCGATTCTGCAATCATTTGTTCAAAATATAACTTTTTTGCTTTTCGCATCTCATTAACTACCTTATTTCTCAACGACTTAAAATTTAAAATATCTGTTTGTTTTTTGTGAGCAAAGACTTTTTCAAGGCAAGGTCTCTCATTTTCATTAAATGAAGGATATCTGAATTCAGCCATAATAAAGATGAGCCATTTTGTCTACCTTTTAATGGTTGCATATACTTCTGAATGATTTCTTCAATGGTTCTCATCATAATTTCACAATTTTTGTCCAGGTCACTACTTTGTAAAACCTCAGTCCAATTAATATTCTTCATATCATTTTCAAATTTTAAAATTGTACTTTTAGGAATACCTACTCTTGATTTAAAAGTCTGACGAAAATTACTCTGCAGGCGTTTCTTTGTCAATTTTCTAATAACTAAAATCATATTATGATCAGACAAACCCGTTAACAAATTATACGTTTTTACTACCCGTTCAGGTTTATTTGTCAGAGCAAGATCAATAAGAGTTTTGCTTGTTTTAGTTATCCTTGTTGGACCTTTTATTAACTGGGTATGTTTGTGTTTGGCTGTAATTACTTTCAGTTTTTCCTTACTCTGTTTGTCTGCCCAATTTATGTTGAAATCTCCAAGTATGATTGTTTCAGTGTGATAATTCAAAGATTTAAAAGTTAAAATAAAATGAGGAATCATGTGAAGTTTGTACAGGATCACAACATTAAAATTCATTTTTGGAGACATTACAATATTTAACACCAAACATTCTAATCCAGCAATATCTACTTTCACTTCAATACATTTAAACATGTCCTTAATTTAGATCATAACTCCCCCTCCTCTTCGCAATGGTCTGTCCCTTCTATAGCATGTATAACCAGGGACATCAAGCATGCATGTTGGTGTATTGACTGACAACCAAGTTTCACTCAGTGCTAAAAAAATCCAGGTTTGAGTTCATAAGCAAATGATGAATTTGATCCATCTTTGAGATAATGCTTCGTATATTAAGATGGCCCCCTAAAATACCTTTTGGTTTGAGTCTTGGATCCCAAATCACTCTGGCATGGTTTACAGTCTGAAATAATTTAAACTGTTTTTGTTTCTGTGCCACATGGTTGATGGCTCCTTTTATCTTGTAATTTTCATACAGTACGTGTTGTTTATTTGTTTGCTTTACTCCAGACAGCACATTATATTGTTCATCGATAAGAGATGGTTTAGACTCACCAAAATTCTCAGATTGCAGAGCAGGACTATCACAGATCTTTGATGTTTCAAGCACAGGTGCATCCTGTAAGATATCCAAAGGGAGTCTGGCTAAACACCCAGCAGCTCCTAGGTTGCACCCTGCTAGCCCACTGATCTCTGCACCACAATTCAAACTCCAGTCTGGATTGCACTCCGTCGATCCACTAGTGAGTCCACTTATAGAAAAACTTGTATTAGACTTGTGTATTGTTGATGGTCCTGGATTCAACTGTATGTCACCACTTAATAGGAGAAGAATTCAATTCAATTCAATTCAAATTTATTTGTATGGCGCTTTTCACAAAGCAACTTTACACCAAATTGACATTTTTACAATATATGTAGTAGTAGCTTGATGTACATATGGCAAAGATGTGTGGTAAAGATCAATTAATGATGTAATCAAACAGACAAAGAACACTATAAATTAGTAGCAGAATTCGGTAGTGCTGTATGTTGTTTCAGGGTTGGTATCATCTTAAGTCCTCTGTGGGGTTGGCATCATCTCTTCTTAAGTGTTCTGGATCCAGACTGGAGCTTGTGAATTCCTAGTTACCACAGGATGTCAATCCCATGGCAGAAACACAAAACAAATAGGAACATAATTAGTGTAGCTGCTGTTCAAACTAAGAAAAGAGAGATTTGCTAAACCAGAGCTAAAAGATTAATAATGAACATTTGATCGGATATAACTGCAGGAAAAGTTTATGAGATGCATTATTTGAATGCTTGGCTAAAAAGATGCGTCTTCAATCTAGATTTAAACAGAGAGAGTGTGTCTGAACCCCGAACGTTATCCGGAAAGGCTGTTCCAGAGTTTGGGTGCCAAATGTGAAAAAGCTCTACCTCCTTTAGTGGACTTTGCTATCCTAGGTACTACCAACAGTCCAGAGTTTTGTGACCTTAGGGAGCGTGATGGATTGTAGCGTGGTAGAAGACTAGTTAGGTACACAGGAGCTAAACCGTTAAGTGCCTTATAGGTAAGAAGTAATATTTTATAGCTGATGCGGAACCTAATAGGTAGCCAGTGCAGAGACTTTAAAATTGGGGTGATATGATCATATTTTC
Source organism: Cirrhinus mrigala (assembly GCA_036247105.1). Taxonomy (NCBI): domain Eukaryota; kingdom Metazoa; phylum Chordata; class Actinopteri; order Cypriniformes; family Cyprinidae; genus Cirrhinus; species Cirrhinus mrigala. The sequence continues at coordinate 13,627,012 of CM070011.1, forward strand.
TTGACCTGGTAAGGACTCTAGCAGCTGCATTTTGGACTATCTGTAGCTTGTTTATTGAAGATGCAGGACAACCACCTAGTAGTGCATTACAGTAGTTCAGTCTAGAGGTCATGAATGCGTGAACTAGCTTTTCTGCATCAGAAACAGGTAACATGTTTCGCAGCTTGGCAATGTTTCTAAGATGGAAGAATGCTGTTTTTGTAACATGAGTAATATGATTTTCAAAAGACAAGTTGCCGTCTAATATAACACCCAGACTTTTGACTGTAGTGGAAGTAACTGTACATCCGTCTAGTTGTAAATTGCAAGTCAAAAGATTCTGTGTATTGTTTTTTGGTCCAATAAGTAATATCTCTGTCTTATCTGAATTTAATAGCAGAAAATTATTGGTCATCCAATCTTTTACATTTTTAACACACTCTGTTAACTTCGATAATACAGAAGTTTCATCTGGTCTTGTTGAGATATATAGCTGAGTATCATCAGCGTAACAATGGAAACTAATCCCGTGTTTTCTAATAATATTACCAAGGGGCAGCATGTATATTGAAAATAGTAGAGGACCTAGAACAGATCCTTGTGGCACTCCATACTTCACTGGTGATAACTGAGATGACTCCCCATTTAAATAAACAAAGTGGTAGCGATCGGACAAGTAGGATCTAAACCATCTTAAAGCCTGCCCTTGGATACCTCCATAATTTTGTAGTCGATCTATTAGTATGTCATGATCTATAGTGTCGAACGCAGCACTAAGATCAAGTAAAACCAGGGACTATCCAGGGTGCGTCCAGGGTGCACGGGACCTGTGCAGAGAAGCACACGGAGTAGAGGTGGTCAGAGTGTTAGTATCGCGCTGTATACTTACCCGGGAGGATTCCAGAGCGGCTCTCCACTCTCTCAGCCTCCCCAACAGCTCCTGAATCTGCTTCTCCACGGCCTCCAGCTCGAGCTGCAATGAGTGCAGCTCGAATGTGTCCTCACCTGCACTCAAAGATGGACACAAATTCGCCATTAAAGCAAGTAACAGTGAGTAAACAATGGTATTGTATGTAAATAGTGTGTAAACAATGCAAGATTAGCGGCAACCACGCTGGTGCTGCTAACGGGCTATAAGCTAGCAACTCGGGAAATCAAAACAAAACTAGTGATAACAAAGCAATCCAGATGTTTTAGCTGTAAAATACAGCAGGGGGTATATTCACACGTTCTAAGAAACGCAAATGGTGGTGTATAAAATTGATTTTAGATTGAAAAATAGACAATAAGAAATTAACTTGACGGAGCTCAAACTCTAAGCGTGCGACCGCAACAAACGGGAAGTGAAAAGTCCAAATAGTGTGTAAGTGTGTAAGAATCAGAAGAAGATTTGGGCCATACCATTTACTTTTCTTGACACGCTGCTGAGTTGATGTCCCTTGATGGTGGTTGTTTTGCCAGCAAATGGAAAAAATAGTGAGGTATGCATGGCTGAAAAAGTTTAGTTTTTCGTCTAACAGCCATGGGTATGAGTTCAGCAGCTATGTTCTATGTGTTATTTCTAGTAGCACTGACACCAAATCCACATGGTCTCCCCAGAAACCACAAACAAAACAGCCATATGCAATAAAGCTCTTTATCCCTTTCTTTAACGTTGAATGTCCATCTTTGATTGAAGATTTCTTTGGTTTTGAAGTATAATTGTATGAAAATGCCAAATAAAATAAAAAATGACTGCAAAAAAAAAAAAGTTAAACAAAGGGGCAAATGTGGAGCCTAACAAACCATCCCTGCACCCGGCAGCCATCTTGGCCTTGACTGCTGCTGCAAATAACAAACATAGCATCTAGAGACTACTTTGTTAGTTTTGTTCTCTGCTGTTTTGCTTAAAATGATATAAACGATGTAAAATGCATTTTATACATATCGGAAAAAAGATTGAAGATAGACTGAACCACATGATTGCTTTTAGCTCATGAGAATGAACCATTAAAGTCCACATCATACTAACAGGAAACCATTCATATAGCCACAGGTGGAGAGCTGTAGTTCTAACCACAGAGCTTTGTAATGCTGTTTGTTAATGCTAATGTTCAACAGCCCAGATAGTAAAACTGTGTGGTGCTAATAATGCACGGGAGACGAGAAGATGGCGTATTTTCCCAGAGATTAATAAAACGCCTTATGCATCGTCACATTCGTCCACATACATGGGGATCGCGTGAGGAAAAATGTACGTAAGCATGCATCAAACTCAGGTCACAACCAGAAAGGAAATAAATAAAATAAAGAGAGACAGATGTCAGTAGAGCGAGTCATCTCTTCACCTTTCCAGAACGTACAGACACATGTTATGCACATGCGCAGTTGTCTGCCTCAAAACTACCATAAATGCTCTAGCAGCGTCACATCATCACATGTCATTAACCGTGAGAACACTTTATAGTACAGTTAGGCTATGTTCACACTTGGCGTCTTTTTTGACAAGAAAAAGTTGACAACGGCGCTTTTTGGGTAAAAAAAGAATCTGGCTGCAATCATATGAATCTCGAGAAAAGAGGAAGCTCACTCTTGCGCTGGTGTTTTATTTTTTTTATTTTTTAGCATTTTTGTATTTAGACAGGAAGCGAGGGGACGGGGGGGACGGGATCGGGAAGGATCTGCGAGTCTGCGGGATGCCCGAAGCGCAGCGGTGTTCATGTTAACTTCAAAAAACGGCGCGCGGCTCCAATAGCCTTGTGGGCAGCGCGTCGGTTTTTGAAGTTAACGGGGAGGAGAATGTCGATTAACAACAATAAAATAAAAGTCTATCAACCGGCACCGTCTCCATTTTTTCTTGTTGTTCTTGTTGTTATGGAAACGTCAGTTCTGGCTACTCACTTGTCATTGGTCAGCTGTCAAAAAGGCGCTTGACGTAGGGCGTTTCTTTCAGAAAAGTTGAACTTTTTTCAACTTGAAAAGACGCTCCGAGCTGCAGAAAAAGACGCCAGTGGTGGCGTTTAAAAAAGCGCTCATGACTTTTTTGAAAAGACAGTTTACTCCATAGGATTAGAATGTAAAACAGACGCTGGCAGTTTGAAAAAAGACGCCAAGTGTGAACATAGCCTTAGTAAAAGTATTACAATACCAGGACGCAAGATCAGGTTGTTGATGTTTGGCTGCTATTCCCACACAGCGTATGTGAACGCGCTGATGACGTATTCTGTCTGCGCGAACAGGGTGCGCAGAGGTATGCTAATACATATTTGACAGGCAGGTAAAAAAGTCGAACCGAGCGTTTTGATTGGACTAACATTTCTTGGTCCTACGCCTTCCACAGAATATATATAAACATAGAAATACAATTAGATCACTTAACTTTATGATTGCTATCGGGATGTGAAGAGACTTTCAACCAGCATAATAAAAAATGTTTCTGAAGACAATCACCTATTGCATCTTTAACACTATTCATTGATTCAACGTGACTAATAAACACACGACTATGACAATATATGGTTTATCTGAGTTCTTATTATCATAATTTTCATTATAATAAAGTATATTTATAATACAATGACTGCTAGTATTCTATCACTGCTTAGAATACTATGAAATATGTTGTGTGCCTTATTCTGTGTAAGAAGCCACATCATCTCATGGAACGATTTATTTCAAACACTCGACTGACGTTATGAAGTGAGTTTGGAGTAAAAACATGTGATTAAATGTGGTATTTTCACATGCTTTCAGATGTACTACCTACACAGAGCCGTAGTTCACTGAGAAGCTACGCAAACAGCTGTCATTATCACAAATGATTTCTTTCAATTTCATAATCGCGCAATAATACCGTCTACGTTTTTTTGCGTAACCTATCAGTGCACTACGGCTTTGTGTAGTAATTGCTGCTCCATCTGAAAGCAGGTGATGGAGATTTCCTGCTGATTAAAGAACCGGCTTTATTGACAAAATGCGCATAAAAATCGCGTTCGATTAATCGTGCAGCCCTAATCTCAACAGCCATTCACTGCCATTATAAAGCTTGGAAGATCCGAGACATTTTTTAATATAACTCTGATTGTATTCGTCTGAAAGAATAAAGTCATATACATCTAGGATGGCTTGAGGGTGAGTGGATCAGCTGTGTTTGTGTTAACTTAATCTCACCCTCACTTTTCTTCATCACGCTTATTTAAAATAAATATTTGACGTTTGAGTGTCAGCACTTTTTAATGATGTAGCTGTACAGTGTCAGTGATGAATTGTGTAACTGCAGACAGGGTCCGTGACCTTTGCTGCCCCTCAGTTTTCCAGAGCGCACATGTTCTGTGTGTTTCTGCTCTGATGAGTCCACAGGAAGTAACGGTGGGTGTTTATGTCTCTGGCAGGTTCGTCAGCTGGTGAAGGATGGCTTCCTGGTTGAGGTGTCGGAGGGGACGCGTAAACTCCGTCATGTCTTCCTCTTCACAGACCTTCTGCTCTGTGCCAAGATGAAAAAGACAGCAGTCGGGTATGAACAGGGACACTCACGCTTTCTCTCTCATTTAATGTTGTACCCACTCATGCATACATCACTCTACAGGCCGCTGTGTGTTTGGTGTCAGTAGATGAATTGTTTTGATTTACAAAGGTGCAGCCTCATTTGTCACTCTGTTGTTGTCATGGTTACAGTGTCAAAGACAATGTAATATTGATTGATAGCTGCTGTTATCCTGATGCAGCTCTTGTGTTTTTGTAACTAAAACTTCCCAGGAGAATAACGCCCATATGATGTGTATACTGAATATCAGTCCTCTTTAAACATGGAACAGTTTTAATTTACTATATGTAATCCACACTGCTTGGCATTTTTGGACATTTAATTCTGGGTTTTTTTCCTGAGTACTAACAGAGACTGTGAAGTATTCAGGATCTTAATCAGACTGAATTAGGCCGGAGATGATTTTAATTGGTTGTTATGCATGATGATGAGCAGATTATATTTCGCTGCGAAACCATGCCGGGCATCATAATCATCTCATAATAAGAGCGCATTATCAAGCATTTCCACAGTGGAAACAAATTTTGATTCCTGAAGCGTGTGTGTGTGAGTGTGTGCATGCTCTACATACTAAAAGTGCTTAGATTAATTGGTTACATCAGTCTCCACAATGGCATTTCCTGTCAGGACAGGAAGAGAAAGATATTATGATGCACGTGTTTGTGTGTGTCAACCAGGATTGGCTGATCCCCGTAGACATGATTAACCGGTAAAAAATTGGCAGCCGATAGCGTTTCTTGACTATATTCTCTATTGAAGTTACACGCTCATGTGACGTTGCTTTGCTGCGTGGTCAAACAAACACGTTTACATGCGTTTCTAAGCATTGCTGTTTACAAACAAGTGATTTTAAGCCGAAATGCAGTTGAAATGCAATAAGCAGAAAAGAGAACTCATTTCGCTATATGCACTCGTTGTCAGAGAGACTGTTTCTGAGCACTGACGGGGGTGTTGAACAGAGTTATATTTTCCGCTTTGTAGGCCTTGAACGGTTAAATACACACACTTATGTGTCAAAATGCCTGTCTTTGCAAGTATCCTTGTAAACACGGTAATTTAGGTCTTAAGTGAAAGCAAACAGCTGAGAAAGGAAACATATGTAACAGTATATTGTATTTGGGGGGCTCTTAAAGTGACAGCAGTCTAATATTCCTGCTGTTTGTTCTTCATGTTAATCAAACAACAAAAGAGAGAAAATCTCTCACTGCTCTTGACTAAATCACTTTTGTAACTTTTATAAGAAGATATATATATATATATATTTATTAGGGCTGTCAAATGATTAATCACGATTTATCGCATACAAAATAAAAGTTTGAATTTGCCTAATGTATGTCTGTGTACTGTGTGTAATTATTATGTATATGTAAATAGAAACACATTCATGTATATATTTGAGAAATGTTTACAAGTAGATGTATTTATTATAATTTTTATATATTTTATATTATATATAAATAAAAATATTTTGTACATAAATAATGTATTTCTCTTAAATATATACATTGTGTGTATTTATATATACATAATAATTACACACAGTACACACACATATATTAGTCAAACTCAAACTTTTATTTTGTATGCGATTAATCGCAATTAATCGTTTGACAGCCCTAATATTTATGTTATTCTTATTTAATCGCTGACTGTTCTCTACTTGTCTTCAGTGAGATTTTTTTTGTTTTTAGTTTTATTGTACAACAGCTTTTTAGTTTCACCTAAAAAAAAAAAAAAAAAAATGAAGATTACAAGATTAAACTTGTAATATTTCAACAATACAATTGAAATTACAAAAAAAGAGTCGAAATATTTTGAGAATAGTCAAAATTATGTGAATAAAGTTGAAATATATAGACATAAAGTCAAAATTCTAAGAGTAAAGTCGAAATGTTTTGAGAATAAAGTCTAAATATTTTGAAAATAAAGTCAAAATTATGAGAATAAAGTCAAAATGTTTTGAGAATAAAGTCAAAATTATGAGAATAATGTCTAAATATTTTGAAAATAAAGTCAAAATTACAAGAATTAATTTGTAGCAATTACGAGATTAAAGTGAGTATATTCTAGCCTTTTGCGCATACAAATGGCCAAAGGCTTTCAAAATCTGTCAATTTTATAGCGAAATACAAACAATATGCCTTACAATAATGTGTTTTTCACATGTGAATCAGTTATCTTTCTGATTATAATGAGACATTTGTTTCATTAAATTAGCCTATACTGTTTTTTTATTCCTTCTAATGTTCCTTCACGTTTATATCATGCCATAAACTTGAAATAAAGAGGAAAAACTTGTTTATAATTTGTATTTCTTGATAAAACTGACAGAATTTGAAAGCTGAGCTGTGTTACATTAAAAGCAACAAAGCACAAATAATGAATGGAAGACATTAAATATTATTTACTGTGTTATACCATAAATAAATCGGCTTGTGAATAGTTACTTAACATATTATATACCTCAGAAAAAATAACAATATAATTTATGTTAATGAGTTTGAGTCCACTTCAACCTTTAGAACCCTTTATTGTTGTTTTTAATTAAATACATGTGAGGAATAAAAAGTTGGATGCCACAAACGTTTTTGCAGAGTAGGTGGTGGAATTTTCACAAAGAAAACAGTGTAATTTAATGAAATGAATGTCATCTCAGTGTAATCGAAAAGACGATTGATTCACATGAATACAACGATCTGTCATGCCACATTAAAGAACGTGAAAACACGTTTTTGTAAGATGTGACCTTTTTTTTTGTATTCTGCTATAAAACAGACAGAATTTGAGAGCCGAAGCTTTGTTTTATATTAAGTGTACCAAAAGCACAAAGCTTATTGCTATTATTGGGTGGCTGGCGCACCACATATAAGGAAATGATGTTATCAGGCCTCCACAGCTAATTAAAGACTCCAGACCCCAGATTATAGCACATGGTATGATTTCTGCTAATAGTCCCACAGTTATTCAAATAAATTCCGGTGACCTGGCAATTTCTCCCAGTGCTCCCAATCTGGGCTATTTGCGTGTTTTAATTGCTACAATTTAATTCTCGAAATTTCAACGTTTTAATTTTATTCTTGATACATTTCCACTTTTTGACATTATTCTCTTAATTTTGACTTTATTCTCACAATATTTCAACTTTATTCTCATAATTTCTGCATAATTGTTGAAATATTTTGACTTTACTCTCAAAATATTACAACTTTAAACTGGTATTTTTGGGTGTTTTTTTTTTTTTTTTTATGTGGCACTAAAACGCCATTGTATTTTTGTGATATTGACACTGCTGATAATTATGAAATTTCTATGGTAGCAACCATTTTGATATCGTAAAGACTTTATTCAAAGCAAAAATCACTATTGTGATATATATATTGTTATCGTGAAATAAAATTACTCGTATGTGACCCTAGACCACGAAACCAGTCATAAGTGTAAATTTCTTGAAAATCGAGATTTATACATAATCTAAAAGCTGAATAAATAAGCTTTTTTCATTGATGTTTGGTTAGGGAAGGACAATATTTGGCCAATATACAACTATTTGAAAATCTGGAATCTGAGGTTCCAAAAAAATCAAAATACTGAGAAAATCGCCTTTAAATTTGTCCAAATGAAGTTCTTAGCAATGCATATTACTAATCAAAAATTAAGTTTTGATGTATTTACGATAGGAAATTTACAAAATATCTTAATGGAACATGATCTTTACTTAATATCCTAATGATTTTTGGCATAAAAGAAAAATCGATAAATTTGACCCATGCAATGTATTTTTGGCTATTGCTACAAATATACCCGTGCAACATAAGGTTTGTGGTCCAGGGTCACATATTGTCATATTGCCCACCCCTACATGTCATAATGCACTTAAATAATATACTAAATACACAAATATACTAAGGTTTAATTTAGTGAGTTTAGAAGAATTAAAGCAATAAAAAAGCACTATAAATGATGCTCCTACAGTATTTGACATTTAAATATGTTTCCCTTTGTTTGTCAGGAGACATCAGCAGTACGAGTGTAAATGGTACATCCCTCTAGCTGATCTGAGCTTCCAGACTCTGGATGACTCGGATTCTCTCCCTCACGTCCAGACGCTCCCTGAGCATGAGATCGAGGAGATGAAGATCAAGATCTCCTCTATCAAAAGCGAGATCCAGAAAGAGAAGGTACGGTTTTCTTTCATAGGTCACCAAACACACATCCGCACTCTGGAAAAAAGAAAAGTTCCAAAAAGTGCCTTTTCTACTAGAACGAACTATGAAGTTCTTCACTTAATTCTTAGTCTTGTTCAATCTCACGTCATTGCATTGCTTTGTAGACCTCTGTTTGGAATTAAGGAGAAAGTGGATTTTGTAGTTTGTTTACTGATGTTTGGCATTGCTGAAACAAGTCACTGTGATGAGGACAGTTTACATTTAGACAGATCTTAAACCACACGCTTCCATTGTTCAGCCGAGGTCAGCACGGGACAGCGAGGCAGCGCCTCACACGCAGAGGAAAGGTGAAACCCTGACTCTCAGCTTCAGCAACGTGGGTGACTCCGCTCTGTGAGCGGGATTGTTTATGTTAGCTGACATTGAGAGAATCGAACGAGTTCCCTTCTGAGAGCACTCGCTTCTTGGATTGTCAGAGTGTCTCTTCTGGGAGTTCCTTCTGCTCAGAGCGATTACTGCACCACAGAGTCATGTTGCCCATTACATTGTGTCAAGATATAATATAACATCGACACGCACACACATGTGCTAACGGACTGCGCAGTGGGGCTCTGGATTCTTTAATTAGCTGTAGAGGCCTGATAACATCATTTCCAGTAATGCTCATACACACACAATGAGAGGATGATAGCGTCGGCCCTAATGGAAACTCTAACACAACACACAAACACAATGTTACAAGCAAAAAAACACAATTTCCTTTGAACTAACTTCACAAACAAATTTCTCTCTCACTTTCTGTTTGACCAAATGCCATAGTGACCGCGTTTTACAGTTTCAAATCATAGTCCCTTCATTTTTTTTGACAGAAACTCATTTTCTTTACAGAAACTAACTTTCTTAAACCAGAATTATGATTTCACCTAGAGAGTCATCATGTTCACATGATCATCAGATCAACATATATACACACTGACAGCCTACAGATTGGAATATTCTAGTTATATTTAAGATATTTCACATTATTACTGTTTTTACTGTTTTTGATCAAATGAATACAGCCTTTTGAACTTTCTATTCATAAATGAATCCTGCAAAAATATTATAGTTTTCGCAAAAATATTAAGCAGCACAACTGTCAACTTTGATAAGACTGATCTTTATTGCATTTTAAAATATATGAAAGTATGAATATTTATAAATATATTTATATATGTATCAATTTAATTTAATTATATTTTAAGATATTTTCAGTTTAGATAATACTTCACAATTATTTTTATAAAACAAATTATCATTATCAAAGTTCCGTTTATTTGATCAAAAATGTAGAAAAATGTACTAATATTAATTGCGAATTAAAATAACAGACTTCTATTTTATGTATATATATATATATTTTTTTTTTTTGTTGTTGGAACCTGTGATACCTTTTTGGAACCTTTTTTTCAGGATTATTTAATGAATAAAAAGTTAAAAAGTACAGCATTTATTCAAAGTAGAAATCTTTTCTAACAATATATGTCTTTACTATCACTTTTTATCAATTTAACACATCCTTGCTGAATAAAAGTATTAATTTCTTTCAAAGAAAGAAAGAAAGAAAGATAGAACGAGAATTTATTGACCCCAGACTTTGAACGGTACTGTATATTGTTACAAAAGATTTCTATATTAAATAAATTCTGTTCTTTTTAACGTTTTATTCATCAAAGAAAACTGAAAAAAGTATCACAGGTTCCAAAAAAAAAAAAAAATTAAAAAAGAAAAAAATAAGCAGCACAGCTGTTTCCAGCACTGATAATAAATCGGCATATTAGAATGATTTCTGAAGGATCATGTGACACTAAAGACTGGAGTAATGATAATGAGTATTCAGCTTTGCATCACAGGAATAAATTCTATTTTGAAGTATATTAAAATAGAAAACCACTATTTAAAATTGCAGTATTTCACAGAGTTACTTTTTTTTCTGTATTTTTCTTCAAATAAACACAGCCTTGCTGAGCTGAAAAAGCTTCTTTAAAAAACATTAAAAAACGTCAAACGTCAGTGTATATTCGATATTAAATGTAAAAAAAAAATGCAAAACAGAAACTTTTTCAGACTTTTGGACCCTATTGTACATGCATAGAATCAGCTGGGATTTCAGTTTGCACCAGTGATTTAGCTCCGTGGAGCTCTTGGTTTCTTCATGAACTCTGTTCTGAGAGTAACAAGAGAGAATGAGAAGGAAAGAGAGGGCTAATCAGAGCAGGAAGGTTCTCTGATTGAAATGCAGATTACTGATTACAGTCATGATGACTGATGCCTCATGCTGGCTTCTGTATATGTTACTATCTGAGAAACACAGACTGACAGATGTCCCAGGCATATTTTGCCTGTAAGCACATTTTTAATGCGCTAATATCAAATTGATTTGTGCGTGTACAGAAAGCACAGAAGGGTCAGACTCGTAATGTGGATCGTCTCAGGAAGAAGATGAACGAGCAGGAGTCGTGTCTGCTGTTACACTCCCCCACCATCCCATTCCGCATCCACAACAAACACGGCAAGGTACCATGTCACACAACTGATTTATCATGCTATATTCTGTGTGGGGGGCCAGTGAGATGTTGAGAGTATATCTGACGTGATCTCTCTGATATGATTTCTTTTAGTGTTGGACGTTTCAGTAAATATTTTCCACTTAAATGTTGTTTCTCTACTGTTTATAGCATTCCAGTAGAGGGAGCTATTGTTATTCTTGAACTCACTTTCTCTGTTTCTCTCTCTCTCAAGAGCTGCTTGTTCCTGCTGTCCTCAGATTATGAGAGATCAGAATGGAGGGAGAGCATTCAGAAACTGCAGAAGAAAGGTTAGATGACTTGTTCTATTAAATCATCAGACCGTTCTCCCTTACAATATCACATCATCACTACAGAATGACACTATCCATCATTCCTGAACTGGCCCCACTACCACTCCAGTAATGCTCTCTAAGGTCCACCAGCTTTGGGATCCACTAGGGGGCCTCAGCAAACTTGGCAAAATGGCAGCAAGATGATTTATTTATAAAAATGTAAAATAGATTATATTAAAATATATAACTTAAAATTATAGTAAGCTCTTACTTACTATTGATTTATTTCCTCCCGCAGTCCTGCACATTTTTTTTCACATTTACATTCACTAATATTTTATTTTATTTTAGAGCCATAAAAAACATGTGCTTTATTTCATGTTTAAATGAATTACCATGATTTTATTTTATTTTTATTTTATTTCATTTTAGAGCCATAAAAATTACCATGATTTATTTTATTTTAGATCCATAAAAACATATGCTGCATTTCATGTTTAAATGAATTACCATGATTTTTTATTTTATTTTATTTTATTTTATTTTATTTTTAAAGCCATAAAACACATGCGGCATTCCATGCTGAAATTAATTACCATGATTTTTATTTTATTTATTTTATTTTAATAAAAGTATATGCTGCATTTTGTTTAAATAAATTACCAAAAGTCATCATGGAAGTGAGCTTTGATTTATTTTTTTGGACCATAGTCGTGAGTCATGATGTTTCTTGAGAATGTCTTTCCTTTCTGTGGACATCCATCCTGAATGTTTAACAGTTTTATTTTAGTATTTTATTTTAGTATTTATTAATATTTTAAAATGCAATATTGTAAATGTTTATATTTTCCATTTTCATTTGCAGTGATTTTATTTGTTCATTTAGATTTTTTTATATTTCAGTTTTAGTTTTAATTCCATTTTAGTTTATTTCCAGGTAGTAATTTTAGTTGCTATGGTAACTTTTCTAATTTTCATTTAGTGCAGGTTATGCATCCAATGTTTATATTTCATTTTGTCTCAGCTTTATTTTAGCGAACACAATTTTTTTTAATAGTGTTATTTAGCGATAATAACCTTGATGTGTAGAGCTCACTGTGTGTTTGTGTGTTTTTCAGACCTGCAGGCCTGTGTGTTGAGTTCAGTAGAGCTGCAAGTGTTGACCGGCTCCTGTTTCAAACTCCGAACTGTCCACAACATCCCCGTCACCACCAACAAAGATGGTAGGAGACATATTTCCACATAAACAACTCTATGCATTTTGATTCAGTGCTTGGTAGCTTATATGGAGGGGTCAAATGCAAACGCTGAATCTGCATCTGAAGTTACAGTAGAGGAGAGTAGGGTTAAATGTGTCAGTGATATCAGTTTCAGTTAATATCAGATGTCCAGAAATGCATATCTCATTTGTGTTTGTCTTGAGGAGAACTTCAATAAAAACAGTACAGCTTATCCTCTTCTTCCTTGTTTCTTTCCCTTCTGTTTCCAGTTAAATTCCTCAAGCTCCTCATCATAATAGTTTTTATTTGCACTCTCTACCCCAGTTTTTTTCTTCCTCAATGTCTCATCGCAGTGAAGTCCAAATTGGTTTTTCAGAAATCTAGGTTACAATCTGGTTTTACTCTACTGATAACCCGTGCCATGTCGAGGCTGTTTTTATTCACTTCTAGGCAGGGCAGCGTTTCAGGACTTGGCTTTTTGTTTTTGTGTGGACCCTGACATGTTTGGATGACATTAAAGCCATCTGTCCATCACCTCCCACATGCAACCCCAGTTAGCAGAGCTGGAGTCAGTCACTATCAAAAAGGGCAATGCTTCCTTAGTATGTGTTGTTCACATACTCCACACTTTAATTTGAAGAATATCTACAGAAGCACAAACCAGAAGCAAATTTTAAGTTTATTTAAAAATATTCATTTTTTAAAGAGTGTTGCCGGCAGGCCGTGTCCAGCTCGGGGGTTTTGAGTTTGACTTGTGCTGTAAATAGTAGGTATGTTTACTGTATCTGTCTCTCGTAAGTGACACACAAAGAAAGACCCCCTCTGATCGTCCCCTGAACCCCACAACATCCCTCCTGCTACGAAATTTAAGATGCAGGGAGTGAGGTGAAATGAGGAGCAGCTGGTGGAGGAATGTAACCCCTGCCATATGCCCTCTCATACATCCCCCATGAACCCCATATACACACTCACAAATACCCTCTTTCCTCTGGACACCAGCAGTTTGAGCTGACAAATCAGGCCTGTAAGGAACGTTTGTCTTCATTACGAGAGAAACAGTCTGACATTGAGAGCTCTTAGATGGAGGGGAACAGTAATTAAATGATGGTCGGCTGCTGTTTTGTGCTCATTGGCACAGTGAGAGTGTTAAGGCCACTTCACGTGACTCGCATCAGGGTTTAGGAGAGCATCAAGCGCCGCTTTGACCTCCACATGAAAAGAGTTGCAAATAGTGTTGTGGAAGGGTGATGTTGCAAGAAGAAGTGGAAATGTTTAAACACTTTAAGTCTTGGCAGTTGCTTTGATACATCAGAAAAATACCGGTTGAATGTGGGTTCATGAAGTGTTGCTGTTTCAGGGTGCTTGTGGTGAATATAAATTAGCTGGGAACTGAGGTACCACCAGGAATATGAAGGTTTGAGGCTGTCAAGATTTGTTTTAAAGGGATAGTTTGCCCAAAAATGAAAAATCTGTCACCCCCAAGTTGTTCCAAACCTGTAAGACCTTCGTTCATCTTTGGAACACAAATTAAGATATTTTTGATGAAATGCAAGAGCTTTCTGACCCTGCATAGACAGCAATGCAGCCAATGCTGCAAAAAATTCAACTATTATTTTCCCTTGTGGACTATATGTAAACATCTTTTATGTGAAATATCTTATTCAGGTCAGTACTAAATAAAAAATAGCATGCATTTTGTATGATCCCTCTTATTTTGATAAGATAATTAACATTTTCCTTGTTGAAAAAAACAGCATATGCTGGTTAGGTAGGTTTTGATGCTGGGATGCTGGTTTATGCTGGCTCTTTGCTGGTCCTTCGTTGGTTTGAGCTGGTCCTGGACCAGCACATAACCAGCTAAGGACCAGCTTAAACCAGCTAAAACCAGCATTCCAGCATCAAAACCTACCTAACCAGCATACAGTATGCTGTTTTTTTTTCAACAGGGTTGCAGATTCGTGCAAGGTGTATGTACACTTTTTGACCTCAACTGTATATGAAAGGGCCTTAAAGGTGCTAGTTTATTAAATTTTAGAGTTTAATCAAAATGTATTATGATCACGTCCCCCAACATGCTCAGGTCTGTGATTGTTTGCTCTCTCATGTGTTGTGTAGGTTCAAAGAGCTTCTCAGCTAGTTTACTTCCTGCTAAATAAACGTAGAGAAAGGGAGACTGCAACTTGAGCACTGCCACCCACTGCTTCTAATATTGATACAATAAGCCATTCTGTGTGTGCATGAGAGTCGGTCAAGGCCACCCTGAAGTCACGACTGGTTCCGAGGCCCAGAGACCCCTCACATACAGCAGGTTTCCCCTCAGGACAAGAGCCTTTAAGTCCAGAAGAATCTTCTTGTTCTCTGTGGCTTACCATAAATATTTTTTTCATGAATCATGCTTTTTTAACCCACTTCACATGATGTTAAACGTTTTCGGTGTGGTTATCCAAACTCATGGTTTTAGTTAAGGCAGCTGTAGACTTTTAGTTATGTGACACTGTTTTCATTCGCTCTGACATCTGCATTCTTTCCACCAGCACTAATTACAGAGTTCTTCATCAGTGTTTCCAGAACAGACCAGCCAAAGCCAGGGGGTCGTGACACTTGGTTTTATTTGATCTGTATGTAATAGATCTTGCAACTTGAGCAAAAAGCACATTTATACATTTTTCTGATCAGAACTGACCTTTGATTCTTTTAGAGTCAATTAAATTCTTAGTCAACCTGATTTTACTATTACTACTTTACATTACTAACCAACTGATATGGTGTTTTCAGTACTGATATGAAAGCTGCTATCTACACACTGACAAATTATTTTGGACATATGTAAATAAACTGCTTGGAATTGATTTTGTGTACAAATTTAACTGATGCTTATTTATACTGGTTTTGTGTGCAAATATAATACATTTATACATTTCTTTACAACACTAAAATTAAAATTAAAAAAATAAATCTTTTAAAAATGTATATTAAAATATCAGTAATAATATTAATTAAATAGTAATAAACATAATAAAAACTCACTATGAAAAACCCTTTTGTTATTTTATTCATTCTTTCATTCATTCATCTAATTCATTTTTTTTTCAGGACTCCAACCTCATGGCAACTAAACTAAACTAAACTAAACTAAAATAAAATGTTTTTTATTTATTATATAATTTTAATTGAGTTAAGCCAGAGATTGGGGGCAATATACAATATACATATAAACCACTAAATCTAATAATAAAATCTAAACAAACTTCCTGACTTCACTAATTGGCTATTTGGTTGTTGGATGAATGGTAGACCGTTTTAAGCATTGCTAATTTCAGCATGTAAGTCAGGCTCTGTTGTCTGTTTATAACCACATTCTACAGAATCTCTGTGTCTTATTTCATGTTGTAGAAGGAAATTTGAGTAGTGTAATTTGCATCAAGTCCTGTAATTGATCTGAGCAGTCCAAACACATACAACGGTAGTCAGATAGCCTGATGTTTATCACCAGTCCAGCACAGAAATGGACCACACAAACAGGAGATATTGTGTAAGAATAGCACTGTTCACATTACAGCAGATATGCACTCACCAGCTGCTCACATACTTACTGATGAGCACAGAGGAGAGAGAAACAGTGGTGACTGGATACTAATGCAGGTGTCTTCTTTCCCGATTCCATTCATGCACTCTTGAAAGAGCCTTCAACCTTCGCTTGGGTGGTCTGGGCCATTTCTGATATTTCTGATTCTATATATGTGTTTTAGCAGCATGTGGGTATCTAGACACTCGCATATGTGTCCTTTGTTATCTGTCACTAATAGGCAGGAAAATAGAGGACTGTGGGTGGATTAAAGAGGGAGTTGCTGAAAGATGACTAAAGCAAGGAGTTAGACACTCCATAAATTCATGTCCTTCTCGCACACACACACTTACTGAGTGTTTCTTGTCTCTTCCAGATGAGGAATCTTCTGGTCTATACGGCTTCCTGCATGTGATCGTCCATAAAGCCACAGGCTTCAAAGAATCTGCCAGTAAGTCAAAGTGTCTTCCGTTTTACTTTTTTTTTTTTTTTTTTAGTTTTATAGAACATAAGAATAGAGAAAACACATTTATCCTGCATAATAAAGGATAACAATTCATTTGTATAAATCAGCATTTCCCAAAGTGTTGTCTGAGGCCCAGTAAGTATTACAGGGAAGCTACGGCCCACACTTTAGAAAATGCTGATCTATACAGATGTATTGTTTTATTACGCTGAGAACAAGTAATTGACCTCATATGTTGGGTAGACGGGAAGAAAGAGGAAAATTGTTACTGAGAAGCTAATCTGTTTTTTTCAAGTGTTCACCTTAGATGAACTCTTCATCAGTTAGCTGTAGACACTATTGCGTGTCACTGCAGCAAGTGTGCTTAGAGTACAGTAGTTGAGCGATTAGATGACCAAACCAATATAAAATCCCTACACACTTCTTTAGTATATAATATGTGTGCCATTAACTGTATACAGATTCATGAATGATTTATGTGTATCACATTCCCTAAAATGAACAGTTTGCAACAGAACATACTAGGGGAAGTACCATCCCATTTATTTTCTCTATAGGGGAAGTGATTTTAAAACTTTATCTTTTAGGCAAAATATATATAAGATATTTAGGCAAAATAAGAAAAATGTTCGTTATGTTCAAAAGTTTTCGCCCCCCGACTCTTAATTAATTGGTTTTCCTTCTGAAGCATCCGTGAGAGTTTAAACCTTCTGTAATAGCTGCATATGAGTGCCTCAATTGTCCTCAGTGTGAAAAGATGGATCTCAAAATCATACAGTCATTGTTGGAAAGGGTTCAAATACACAAAAAAGCTGAAAAACCAAACAATTTCTGGGACCTAAAGGATTTTTCTGAAGAACAGCAGGCAGTTTAACTGTCCAGGACAAACAAGGGACTCATGAACAACTATCACTAAACAAAAAAACACAGCTGTGGATCATTTAGGTAACAACACAGTATTAAGAATCAAGCGTATGTAAACTTTTGAACAGGGTCATTTTAAAAAAAAAAAAAAAATCAACTATTATTTTGTATGACCCCTCTTATTTTGGTAAAATAATTAACATTTTGCAGATTCTGCAATGTGTATGTAAACTTTTGACCTCAACTGTAAATACAAAGGCCTTAAAGGTGCTAGTCTATCTTTTACAGCTTTAAGTACAGTGCTATTGTGAGCTACAAGGTTGTTAATCAATGGTATATGCTTTTGTTGAAGCCATCAGCCTGCATTATTTCAAAATGTTTTTAAATAATCATGTTTAACAATGAAATTCCTGTTGGAAAATTACATTACCCATGATTCAGAAAAGAAATCTCCAAAAATCAGAGTATCACGACAAGTCAATTATGCCAAAAGAGCTTGTTTGTTTGTGTGTGTGTGTGTGTGGGTGTGTCTTTAAATCTAGATTAAGATCTCTATTGTTTTGTCTCCATTGTCTTAGTGAGATTGTAGTTCTTTCACTTATTAAAGCTGTCTTTTTGTACGATTTTCAAATACTTTTTGGCTTCCAGTCAAAGTTTGTAGTGGTGACTCTCCTCATATCTGGTTAGTTTGTTTCTTGGCTTTTTGGATCTCTTTAAGATTAAGATTTTTTTATAATCTCTTTGGGATTAATTAATGTGAAGCATATTTTTGAAACTGCTGAAAATATGGCAGGCACTAAACACTCTAAGCACTCGACCTTTTCATTTCTACTGTGATGAATGTGAGTGAATCACATACTCGCTGAATTTCACATGCACGTGACATTGATTTAGTGATATAAATAATTAACAGCTTGACTTAACATGTTGACTTTAAAGGACACCTATTACGCCCCTTTTTACAATATATAATATACATCTCAGGTGTCCCCAGAATGTGTCTGTGAAGTTTCAGCTCAAAATTCCCCACAGATCATTTATTATATCATTTAGAAAATGCCTATTTTGAGTGGAAGCAGAAAGACACTGTTTTAATGCATGTCTCTTTAAATGCAAATGAGCTGCTGCTCCCCACCCCCTTTTCCAGAATAGGGCTGTGCCTTTACAGTTCCTGCCTCAGAAACTCTTGATAAAAAAAAATATCTGTTTGGTTTTGATGATTATGTCTGTCACACTGAAATCAAGCGTTTTAAACCAAATTAATTTAAACTTGGTTAAAACTTTACAAAAAAGTTTTCTGAGCGCACACATCCAAAGTACGCACACAGAAAGCGGCTTTATGTTAAAAACACACAGGAGTTACAAAAAGAGTCAGTTATGTCCGTGAAGGTAAACAGCTGGGAAAGAAATTGCATGTTAATATTAGATCTGTGACAGCTGAATAAGCTTAAATTAATAAATCCACTGCTCTCTTGTTTCCCCTAAGGCTGGGACTCTAAATAGTGTTCTGTGCTCGTCTGTGCAGCAAAGACAGAACAGTCAGCATCCTTTGCTTGAACTTTTGCCATGGCGTTAGAACTGGTACACCGTTGTCACTTGCGAAAACAAAATAACGGCGCCGTAGGTGGAAACATGCAGATTAAGGGGTGGTAATATTATAATAAGATCCCCTTTCTATGTCACGGGGGGAGCGAAATCTGAGCGGCTTGTTTTTTTACATACTTGCAGAGAAAGGCATACTAAAACAAAGTTACTGGGTTGTCCTTTTTCACGTTTTCTGGGTTGGTAGATGCACCAGGGACTCATTTATAGGATTTAAACATGGAAAAAGTCAGATTTTCATGATATGTCCTTTTTAATGTATACTGTGAAGTGTTTCTCTCTACATGTTTCATTTTGCACTGAAATACACTTCGTTATATTAACAGCTTCATGTTGACTATAAATCAAGCCGACATAAGCCTCTGCAAAGGATGAAATAAGTGCACTGTGGGAGTTGCACAACATTCATGCACATAGAAACTCCTCTGTTGCATAAGTTCCTTTTTAGCATAGATGAAAGTGGCAGAGATTAATCTGCATCTGAAAATTGTCACCATTTCAAATCCACTTGGCTCCATCACACAGGACAAAATATTGAATATATTCAGTGTTTTTTTTTTTTTTTTTTAAACGTAACATGAGTACATCAGCAGCACTGTGGTCACCGTGGCTGGTGGGTCATAACTGTATTATTTGTAAGCGTTTGTCCTGTGGGGGTTTCACTCATTAATATTTGCATATATATTTACACATTATGCCTCTTTGCGTTATGAGGTCCGGGATTGAATGAAATACCCAAATCACGTCTATGTACAGTATGCTAATGTGAATTTGCATAACGGACGCATATGGCCAGCAGACTCTGTAGATCAGCTCAACTCTGATAACAATCAGACGTCTGTTTTAAAGCCGTAATGAATCGCACAATATGCTTCCTCAAGACTGATTCAAAAGAGCCATTGTGTAAGACTGTTTTGAGGTTTTCTGAATGCTTGTTTTCTTGGTTCATTCTTTGTGTTTGGCTCGTCTGAAGTCATTTGTCATGGAGTTTTGCAGTGTTGTGGTTGTCTTGAATGTGACAGTGAGAGCAAACATGTGTTCTGCATATGGATATGCAGGTGTCTGAATATCTTTTTATATTGGGATGTACTTACCGCATCTCAGTCGCTGATTGAATCCTCCTCTCCAAATCTTATTAAAGGCCTTGAACCACTCTTGACAGGAAATGCATCCAAATCCTCGCTCTGGGCCATTAATGAAAACTGGGTCGTTGACATTGGCTTCCTGATAAAAAGAGTTTGAGGGAGAAAATACTGACCCAGAATACTAACCACAACTTTTGACACTTAAAGTGAATGATTTATCTTTACCATTCTGCTGGTTTCCAACCTCTAATCCTTTTGTTTTCATGGAGTTGCCATCTTATCAGTTACATATGGCTAGTTAATACAGCAGCAGATCAGTATTCTGAACAAATAGTAGTTCTGCAATGTTTTTGCACATTTTTGTGTGCATATTGAGTAAATACTGTGTAAAATAGGTGTTTATTTCAGCAGTTCATTCAGCTTTTCATTTGCAGTCATTAAGTTGTATTATATACCAGCATTAGATATCAGTATCAGCATCTAACCCATATTAATGCGCCCTATGATTTCTGCGATGCGGAAAACGTGGACGGAATCACGGAATCTACTCATAAAAATGGAATTTACTGTAAAACGCGGAATGTCATGGAATTTGCCAAATGTTGTGAATAAATAGAAGTAGGTCAGTACACTTAAATCCAAATGCAACATAGACTAGTGACTGTGAATATTAAGCTGCAGAAATACTTTTTAAATATGAATCCTGCATGTTCTTTGTCTCTGTGTGAATGAATGGCGCAGACGCACGGTTTCGCTGTCTTATGGCACACATACTGAAGCATGCATGATGTTTTCAGCCTCTGCAGCCTTAATATACAAGTACATGAACACATAAACATAATCTCTAGAACTGCTCTGAGAGTCATTCATGAGCATTTTACTGTTTCTTTTGAAAAAACTATCATCGTATCATATACAAACAGAAATGAAAGGACTTCACAGCAACCTGTCAAAATAAAAGTTTGGTTTAACTTGAAGAAACTGAGACAGAAATATGTTACAATATGTTTAAAACATTTTAAGGAATATTTAACAGAAAAATTAGAGACCAGAATTTGTTCACCAGAAAAATGTAAATACACAACACAGTATATCTAAAATAAATAAATAAACAAAATACTAATACATTATTAAATATATATATATATATATATATATATATATATATATTATATATATATATATATATATATATATATTTATATATATATATATATATATATATGTATGTATATTTTATATAAATCAATTAATTTGAAATGCTTTTGATTATTAAAATTTCATGAAAATGGAATCCAGAAAAATAATGGAAAACAGAATTTGGTGAAAATAAAACTGAATTTGAGGGAAAAAAAAAACAAAACAAAAAAAAACATGTAATTTATAGGGCCTTAAAATGTAATTTTTTAAAACGTTTAATAAATTGCTGTTAAATTCTGTAAGTTCATGATTTCAATTTCTTAGACATGCTTTTTGATTAATATTTTTTTTTTTTTCATTTAACCATTAAAACAGAGTCTAGAAATTCAAAACAGAAAAATTAAAATGGAAAAAATGGAATCTGGAAAAAAAAATTAAACATAATTTTGGGGGAAAAAAATAAAAAATTAAACTGATTTCATAGGGCCCTATTATTGGTGGACCACTATATTAATATATATTTTTATATAAATGAATTATTTTATTTTATAAATACTCTGTATACTCTGTATATTAACATACAATGAATATTAAGCAGCACAACTGTTTGTTAATAAGAAAATTTGTTTCTTGAGCAGCAAATCAGCATATTAATGATTTCTGATCATGTGACACTGAAGACTCGAGTAATGGCTGCTGAAAAGTTTCGTGAATGAAAAAGTAAATATAATAGTGTAGCACTATCCCTGCATAGAAGCAAAGGGGTCAGGCATCTTTACATCTACAGCAGGGGTGTCCAAACTCCTGGAGGACCGGTGTCCCGCAGAGTTTAGCTCCAACTTGCCTCAACACACTTGTATGGAAGTTTCTAGTATGCCAGTAAGAGCTTGATTAGCTGGTTCAGGTGTGTCTAATTGGGGCTGGAGCTAAACTCTGCAGGACCCTGGCCTTTTAGGTCTGAGTTTGGGAACCTCTGGTCTACAGTGTGTGAACTGTACTTGCCATATGGCTTTCATCACCATCTTGTTTCATCTGAGAACATCAGCCTGAGGATGCGGTTCCTCCCTCAGATGATGACACCTCCCATCCACCATTGTGTGGGGCAGCCATAAACATTTGTGTCAAATTTAAAACCCCAAATGGGTCAAATTTAAGACCTCAAACAATTACACTCTTTGTATAATACAGAACCATCAGTGGTTATTGTCTATGCACCAAAGTGCCAAACCTCTTAGGTTTATGTCTTGAGATTATTTATTCAACACTTCTTTTTATATAATGGCACCTCTTCTCAATAACAACCTCTTCTCCTTGAGCTTTTTACTACACAAACCTCTTGAGTCAACAGCATGGCTGAAGTAATGACCGTGCACTAAATCTGTCTTTAAGAGCCCACTAAAGGTTTTCTCTTGCTTCTGAACCCTTTTAAAAACACGCTCCACGGAAGCACTACTCTCATCGAGCGTCGATTTACAGTACACTCAGTGGTCACCATCTGCAAATAAGCACCTTCCCTCACCGTCACTCTCTGTCCCGATTCACAGGATGTTTTTATAAATATATTTCCTGTTCTCTGAAGAACTAGGTTTCTGTGCCTGGTGCTGCTAAAATCTAAAGCCTCCTCTGACCGTGAGGAGAGATATAGCTGCCCTTATTTCATGTTTTTAGTATTGAGAGCAAGGCCAGTAGGGCTGCAGGAAATGGGCCGTTCATGGAAAAATCCTGACTGAGATGTTTGAAGTCTGGGACAGAATAGGTTTGGGTAAAAGTCTTTTAATTTAAAGGGATTGTTCACCCAAAAAAAAAAAATTCTGTCATTAATTACTCAGCCTCATGTCATTCCAAACCCGTAAGACCTTTGTTCATCTTTGGAACACAAATTAAGATAATTTGGATGAAATCTGAGAGCTTTCTGACCCTGCATAGACAGCAACACAACTGACACGTTCAAGGCCCAGAAAGGTAGTAAGGACATTGTTAAAATGGTCCATGTGACATCAGTGGTTCAGCCTTAAAGGAGAAGTCCACTTCCAGAACAAAAATTACAGATGATGTATATCATCCAAGATGTTCATGTCTTTCTTTCTTCAGTCGTAAAGAAATTGTTTTTTGAGGAAAACATTGCAGGATTTTTCTCCATATAGTGGACTTTAATGGTGCCCTGAGTTTGAACTTCCAAAATGCAGTTTAAATGTGGCTTCAAACGATCCCAAATGCGGTCGTAAACAATCCCAGCCAAGGAGGAAGGGTCTTATCTAGCGAAACGATCAGTTATTTTCATAAAAATAATAAAATGTATATACTTTTTAATGTCAAAAACTTGTCTTGTCTTGTCTGAGCCTGGATGTTTTTATCCAGTTCATGACAGTTAGAGTATGTCGAAAAACTCCCATCTCATGTTCTCCCTCAACTTCAAAATCGTCCTATATCGCTGTTTTACCTTTTTGGTTAAGGGTGTTTGATCTTCTTTGCATGTTCACTTTGCAAAGACGAGGTCGGTACTTCTGCAGCGATGTAGGATGATTTTGAAATGATTTTTGAAGTTTAGGAAGAAAATACGTTTGGAGTTTTTCGACATACCCTAACTGTCTTGAACCAGAATACACAGAGTTCAGGCAGAGCAAGACAAGACGAGCGTTTGAGATTAAAAAGTATTTAAATTGTATTTTTTTATGAAAATAACCGATCGTTTCGCTAGATAAGACTCTTCTTCCTCGACTGGGATCGTTTACAACTGCATTTGGGATCGTTTGAAGCTGCATTTAAACTGCCTTTTGGAAGTTCAAACTCGGGGCACCATATCAGTCCATTATATCAAGAAAAATCCTGAAATGTTTTCCTCAAAAAACATAATTTCTTTACGATTGAAGAAAGAAAGACATGAACATCTTGGATGACAAGGGGGGTGAGTACATCATCTGTAAATTTTTGTTCTGGAAGTGGACTTCTCCTTTAATTTGATGAATCTACAAGACAGCTTTGCATGCAAAGAAAACAAACATAACGACTTTATTCAACAGTTTTATCGAACCATCTGGACTAACCCTTTAATTTGTTTAAAATGTGTACTTCTTTTTCACAAGGCTTACCACCATGATTTTAACTGAATTGCCCCCAAATTCAAAATCCTGAAATTCCCACTGGTGACATCATGGTGACATCTCATTAATATGATCGTTTTGAGCTGAAGGCATTTGTCGACACAGCTGGTGTGTCTGTGTGCAACTACAGCATCATTATAAAGCAACACACCCACCTCACATTTATTAACATACACATTACACACCAGACTATCAATTACCAGTGGCCTGATTGACTGCACACTCGTGTTAAAGCCACGCTCACAAGCCCCACGGTGTGTTTTGAAGCCAGCCGCTCTTGTGTGACACCACCTTCATGCTAATTGAACATCACCTCATTTCTCTCCTGTCTCAACAATACACCCCACGCATTGCAGAGGTCAGAGGTCACCGTGTGCTGTAATCCATCAAGCTGTCAGTGGGCCACACACACTATAGCAATGTGATAAAGTTTATTTGCTACTGGAGAAGTGTGTAAGCACGTGAGGTGTGTTGCTGTAAGACACAGACAGATAGATGGTCTGTTCATCGGTGGGTGTCCCACCAACCTTGTGTGTCTGTTCCTTTGTGTGTGTGTGTGTGTGTGCGTGTGTGTGTGTGTGTGTGTGTGTGTGTGTGTGTTTGTGTGTTAGAATCCTGACCATTACTGTATTGTGTGTAAGTATTGACACATATGGATGTATTTGATAATAGATGGTAGACCAGCAGGGTGGAAAAATCATTTAATGTTTTAAATGCTGACACCATGTGTGCACGGTCAGCCATGAAGAGTTAGAGCTACACTTACATGCCTTGATTAATAAACACAAGAAATGAATCATACTGAGGCTTCAATTTTCTGCACTAATCTAAAGTGCTACATTAATATAAACACATATAGTAAAGCAATAAACCCTGAGAGGCTTTTCATTACATTATTACATTGTTTGGTAAAATATTTTTAATGCCTAAAGCCCATTAACTGTAGATGGATTTGTATGGCTTATTGCATTAGCAGCAGCAGTTTATTGTAATAAAAGGTACAGTACCAATTAAAGGTTTGGGGTTGGTAATATTTTTAAATGTTTTGAAAAAAAGTCTCTTTTGCATTTATTTAGTCAAAATAATAATATTGTGAAATATTATTACAAATTAAAATAACTGTTTGCCATTTAAATGAATTAAAAATGTAATTTATTCCTGTGATGACAAAGCTTTTTTAGCATCGTTTTATTTTTTCACCATCATTACTCCAGTCTTCAGTGTCACATGATCCTTCAGAAATCATTTCAATATACTCTTCTGTTGCTCAAGAAATGGTTCTTATTATTATCAATGATGAAAATGTTTTTAATGGAAACTGTGATACTTCATTTTTTTCAGGATTATTTATGAAAGATTAAAAAAAAACAGCATTTATTTGAAATAGGCATCTTTTGTAACAGTTTAATGAATTCTTACTGATAAAAACTATTGATTTATTTTAAAAATTCTGATTCTAAATTTTAGACTGATTTGTATATCAATTATTTCCATTTTTACTATTTTTGTACGTAGCAGTATTGATATTAATATAAAATATAAATTAAATATACTATATATAACGTTATGCATAGTGCTGTCAATCAGTTTTTTTAAAATTGCTAATTTATCTCATTTTTTTTCTGAATTTATTCACGATTAATCATAATTAATCCCACCTAACATTAAAGTTTTTAAATATGCTTTTATATTGCAATAGTTTCACATTCAGTCTTCAAAATAATGTAAAAACAACATAAAGACAATATATTTTTAATATTTGTTAAATTTTTTTTTTAATGACTGAAGGCAAGTATAATTTATACCAAAATTACTGATGTCTCTAGGAAATTGTTTTTTTTTTCCTAATATTAAACCATTGCCCATTTTTTTTTTTTTTTACCTATGCCCTTCAGCAAGTGGGAAATATACAGAAATTAAATAGTTAGCACACACTAAATACTAAATTAAATATAGATGAATCCTTAAGGCTCAAAAGTTCATGATTTCCTCTTTTTTCTCGTCATTTAACATCACAGCAGCTAGTTTATTAGGTTATTTGGCTGCTATTAATTTAAGAGCCGCCGCTACTGAACGTGACGCAGATCTGACACGCATACTTGTAGTTTCATTTGCTTTTTAATATGAAATGATACAGGCTATATTTGTGCATGCTTTCTCACCTGTACCACTTTGAAGTGCGCGTCTGAAAAGTCTCCTGTTTGATGTGGTCGTAAAGACTATCTGTGTCTAAATAAACACAATTCTTGTCAAGAAAAAAGAGCCAAAAGCAGCAGTTGTGAATGGGTTGGCCAACCCTAGCTCTGCCTCTTTGGCAGCTTCGTTAAATATTTTTAACACTGTTAAACTAGAAAAATTAATCACCTGTGTTAATACGCTAATATTGACAGCTCTAATTATATATTATCAATATGTCAATTTCAAATAAAAATAAATAAATAAAATGAAATAGAATGAGTAATTCTGCTGCCAAGTAATATAGATCTTCTTACCGTAGGTTGTTTATTGGTGTCAAACATAAAAGCAACTTAGCACATTGATAATTTAACTTTTATGTTTTTGCAGGTGTGTGTATGTAATAACAGCTTCTTTTTATAAATGTATTTTTTTTTTCTCATGAGGTAATTATTGTGTGTTCTCTGTAGATCTGTACTGTACGCTGGAGGTGGACTCTTTCGGTTACTTCGTCAGTAAGGCCAAAACACGTGTGTTCAGAGACACAACAGAACCACAGTGGAATGAGGTGAGCTTTTTATCATTATAATAAATAAGAGTCACCTAAACCAATCACCATCTTGTATCTGTCATTAATTAATTTGTCCTCCTATAGGAGTTTGAAATAGAGCTGGAGGGCTCTCAGTGTCTGCGGATCCTCTGTTATGAGAAGTGTTACGACAAGTCAAAGCTCAATAAGGACGATAATGAGATTGTGGACAAGATCATGGGAAAGGGCCAAGTACAGGTAGGACAAAGAGACATTGCTAAACCATGATGTGCCCAAACGGCAAACACTCTGGCCTGTGAGTAGACCCCACCAGACTGGTTTAGACCACAAAAGGTCAGACTTAAATTGTAGCGGTTTCCTGATGCGAGTCATTTTATTGCTGTCTGGTTTGAGCGTGTGCTCCGCAGATGGTGTGTTGTGGTGCTGTATTTTTGACATGGGCTGCTTTACTGCCTGAGAACCCATGGTTTCTTTCTGTTCACATACGTAGGAAATGCCCCAGTTAAACTGAAGCCATGAAGTATGTGTTGAGATCACTGTGTTCGCATGTGTTTGCGGTATGTAGCTGACGTTAGAATCTGTTATCAGGACTGGCATCAACCCGAGCCCAAAAATTCCCTTTCAGGAAGAATTTTTGAACAGACCCACCCAAAAAAGATCGTAAACATGCGTTTTATTTATTTTACTTTAATATATCTTAGAGTGATCTTCATTTATGCGATAACAACGTTAGCCGCTGATGCTATTCTTTTACTGTCATTATCAAGCCATTTTGTCTTGTTTTGCTAAGCTTTATGCTTAAACCTCAGTCAAATTTGCTCTGAAAGTATTGCATTCGTTGTTCTTCTTTTAAATCTAGGGCAGCTTATGGGGGCTAAAAATGAGGTGGATTTAATTGCATCGGAGGTTTATTTCTGTTTTATGTTCATGTTATTCTCTTGGGATCGTAGCCAGAGGTGAGTTAGCAGCACAAGAGATGATTTTCTGTTTTCACAGAGAATATGGTGTGTATGTCGCAGATATGAGATATCGCATTGTGTGTTGGCCAATAGAACTGATTGCACTTTGGGTTGCATTTAATTGGTTTGGGCATACAACATATTTTGTATGCCATGACATATAGGCTTTACTTCAAAAAGTTGCAGAAACAACATTTTTTTTTTTTTTTTTTTTTGCTTGCTATAAATAATGGTTATAACTGGTTTCTTAGGCCATTCACATTCGTATCGTAAGAGGCCTTTCACACAGAATGCATTTTTGTGTTTAAAAACACAAGATGCATGACAGTGGAATAAAACAAGTTGAATTTCATTTGACTTGTGCAAGACACTGCAAAAATTGCAGCATGAGCAAAACGTACAAAGACGTCCAGCTGGTGCATGTTTACACATAAAAACAATAGAAAAGCACCACAATAGAATGCAAAAAAAAAAAAAAAAAACACACACACACACATTTTGTGTGACATTAGTAAGTAATGTAGCCTAATTCAGTATTGATTCTGATTATGTATATTGAATCTGATTATTTACAATATTGTGTACTAATATTGAGATTTCCAAATATATTACAATTTTATAACTGTTTCTTAAAATTGCATTCCTGTATGTTGGAGTAATGAGCTTTTGCGAAGTTTCACAGTGTTTTACTGTGTATGTGTATTCGTTGACGGAAGTAGCACAATCTGCCAAACAGCCATCTTATATTCCCTTGTAATAGAAACCAAGCCTTCAAAGTGAGAAGGGCACATCTGCTCTTATAGAAGTGCACTTCACACTAATTCTTTACTATACAGTTGAGGTCAAACGTTTACATCCCCCTTTCAGAGTCATTAAAAATGATAATAATGAAGGAAATATCCTTCAGCTCCCACAAATTCTTTGGTTTTCCAGCATTTTGACCCCTTTCCAACAATCACTGTATGATTTTGAGATCCATCTTTTCACACTGAGGACAACTGAGGGACTCATATGCAACTATTACAGAAGGTTCAAACACTCACTGATGCGCCAGAAGGAAAAGTGATGCATTAAGAACCGGGGGGTGAAAACTTTTGAACAGAATGGAGATGTGTATGTTTTTCTTATTTTACCTAAATATCATATTTTTTTTCATTTAGTACTGCCTTCAGAGGCTACCGAAGATAGTTACATGTTTACCAGAAGATAAAATAAGTTTAAATTTATGCTGATCTTCAAATTCAAAAAGTTTTCACTCCCCGGCTCTTCCACCTGTTTTTCCTTCTGTAGCATCTGTGAGCATTTGAACCTACTGTAATAGTTGCATATGAGTCCCTCAGTTGTCCTCAGTGTGAAAAGATGGATCTCAGAATCATACGGTCATTGTTGGAAACTATTCAAATACACAAAAATGTTGAAAAACCAAAGAATTTGTGGGATTTTTCAAGAACAACAGGCAGTTTAACTGTTCAGGACAAACAGCTGTGGATTATTCAGGTAACAACACAGTATTAAGAATCAAGGAGATGTAAAGTTTTGAACAAGGTCATTTTTATAAATTTAAGTATTATTTTCTCTTGTGGACTATATGTAAACATCTTTTATGTGAAATATTCAGGTCAGTACTAAATAAACAATAACATGCATTTTGTATGATCCATCTTATTTTGGTAAAATAATTAACATTTGTAATGATTCTAAAAGGGGGATGCAAACTTTTGACCTCAACTATATGTGACCTATGGCCCATTTAACTCTCTCCTAAGGTGTAAAATATATTTGTAAGAGATATTAGGTTGCTTGGCCTTCTAGTTAATACCCTCCTTCCTGGACAGGAAGACAAGCCACTTCAGAAACTAAAGTCACTTCTTTCTGTGCATGTGAGAGGCCTTGTTTGGGTTAAGTGAGTTTAAAGAGCGTTTAAAGAGTGGTGAGAAGTGACTTTGTGCAGCGTACAGGTCGAAGCTAATTTAGATTCATTTGAGAGTCTTTATACAGCTTATTAACGAGACATTCTATATATTTGCTCAAATCAGTGTGTGACCTTGAGACTTTCTGCACCCAGTTAATTTGGTCAGTTTGGTTTGTATGTCTAAGTTCTGGACATCTTTTTAAAGATCTAACCCCATGAGCAGCACATTTTTAAACACTTGACATGAATGCAGCTGTGAATGATATGTTGTGCTTTGGATGTAATGATGGCACGTGCACGCACAGTACAGTATGAGAGAGGTAATGAGTGTGGAGTGGGCAGCTATACTCTGGGAAATATGCATCACTCTGAGAGAATGAGATACTTTGATGACTTCATCAGGTTTAATTAAAGTCATACTGCACCTGTCCGCTGGCCTTCTCTAAACCTCATCACATCCCTCTAATGCGATAACAGCTGCTACACAGAAACATGTAATCAAGCATGGAAAGGTGTAGTAGTGAAATATACCACCATTTTACTATAGATTTGTAGAAACTAGAAGGTATCGTCACCATTAAAGGGGTAGTTCACTAAAAAATACAAATTCTGTCATTAATTACTCACCCTCATGTCGTTCCAAACCTGTAAGACCTTCGTTCATCTTCAGACCACATATTAAGACATTTTTGATGAAATCCGAGAGCTTTCTGACCCTGCATTTTACCCAGT
Organism: Cirrhinus mrigala; assembly: GCA_036247105.1. Taxonomy (NCBI): domain Eukaryota; kingdom Metazoa; phylum Chordata; class Actinopteri; order Cypriniformes; family Cyprinidae; genus Cirrhinus; species Cirrhinus mrigala. The sequence goes on from CM070011.1 coordinate 13,657,892, forward strand.
GTTGCTGTCTGATTTGTGAAACTAAGACAACTGCTTTATTATTTATGTAAGATAGCATGTTGCAAAAAGCTGGCCAAAGGGAATGAAAATAAAGGTAGAATTACAGAGAGTTAAATCACTGTCATTCATGTGTACAGGATAGTATTAGATTCGTGCCAGGCACTTTGTGCTACATTTACACTGTCTTGCCCGTGATCAGTGATACTGAGGGCTAGGTCAACATCTGGAGCATCTTATGCTCTAAAAATCACAGTCCTCCAACTAATCAGTCTCTTTCATTTCAATTATGTAACGCTGTGATTGTGTTGCCATCTTGAGTATCTGAGCCTGATCTTCTGTTTAAATCTTTCCCTCCGAGCGTCTGTTTTCTTAACTTCGCTGGTTGAGGTGGACGGAGCCAAAATGTTTCCCTTCCCTCCCTAGAGAGATCCTGATTTATTTAACAACTTTCTGGCTCCTACATGTAAAAATCCTTAAATGGTCACATTGTAGCAACTCCCTTCTGCTTTTAATGGACCCTGGTACTACAGTCACGTTTTATAGGAGGATTGGAGAAAAAAATATTCATCTATTCACGTCCACAAAGCAACATGATCATGATTCATGTCTAAACTGAGAGTTGTTTATAAGATTGAGTCACTCTTTAGGAGAAATAAGCTGAAGTCTGTTAATGAAGTGGTTAAAATACTATATTTGTTGTTGTTCATCTACATTCCTCACCAAATTTCTAGCATTAAGTCATATTTCTGCACACACTGAAACTGCAGTACTGTTCAAATCAACAAAATGAGCCAATCAGAATAAGCTTTGCATCACAGCTCAATGAATGACTTTGTTGCTGTCACTGTGAACTCTCTTTGACACGTGTCCTGCCTGGTTAATATATGGTGTTACTCAAAGCTTAGGATCATCCTGATTGAGTCAGAAGCTGGTGTGATCCATTAATATCACTCAGGCCGTGTAATTCAGCATGCCTGCTTGGCTGGGGACCACTGGGAGTTGATCTTTGACCTCTAGGGGTTTCGTCTGTTATTATCCATTAAAGAGCTTTTAAGTGCTGTTCCCCTTTTGTAGAGAGTGAATCAGCTGGCTCTTCTTATGGAAAACTAATCAATATCTGTCACTATGTGACAAATGAAATACAAACACTCACATATTCTGTCAAATTAAGCTTTAGGGAGCTTGATTGAAAAGACATGTTGCTTAAAGCGATTAACAATTATCTACAGTCGAAGTCAAAAGTTTACATACACCTTGCTGAATCTTCAAAATGTTAATTATTTAATCAAAATAAGAGGGATCATACAAAATGCGTGTTATTTTTTATTTAGTACTGACCTGAATAAGATGTTTCATGTAAAAGATATTTACATATAGACCACAGGAGAAAATAATAGTTGAATTAATAAAAATGACCCCGTTCAAAAGTTTTCATACTGTACACTGAACAGTTAAACTATCTGCTGTTATTCAGAAAAATCCTTCAGATCCCACAGGTTTTGCAACATTTTTGTGTATTTCAGCCCTGTCCAACAATGACTGTATGATTTTGAGATCTGTCTTTTAACACTGAGGACAACTGAGGGACTCATATGCAACTATTACAGAAGGTTCAAACATTCACTGATGTTTCAGAAGGAAAACAATGCATTAAGAGCCAGGGGTTGAAAACTTTTGAACAGAATGAACATTTGTACAGTTTTCTTATTTTGCCTAAATAATATTTTTTTTCCATTTAGTACTGCCCTTCAGAAGCTACAGAAGAAGTTTCCCAGAAGACGAAATAAGTGAAATTTACCCTGATCTTCAATTTCAAAAAGTTTTCACCCCCCGGCTCTTAATGTATTGTGTTTCCTTCTGGAGCATCAGTGAGCATTTGAACCTTCTGCAATAGTTGCATATGAGTCCCTCAGTTGTCCTCAGTGTGAAAAGATGGATCTCAAAATTATACAGTCATTGTTGGAAAGAATCTTTGGGACCTGAGGGACTTTTCTGAAGAACAGCAGTTACTTTAACTGTTCAGTGTGTGTAAACTTTTGAATGGGGTCATTATTATATGTATTAATAAACATTTTGCAGATTCTGCAAGGTGTATGTAGACTTTTCACTTCGACTGTATTTTTTTGTGCTTTTAATTTTTTTATTAAAAGTTATTGGACACCAGTTTGTACACTGTTCCAAAGTACCAGAACAAGTGTGGAAAAACTAGTGAAAAGAAGTTTGGGTTCACTTTTTATTTTCAAGCAGAAAATAAGTCATGTCTAACTTTCTAAACGCTTTCATCATACCAAGCACAGTGACCTGAGAGTCTTACATCGATGTAGATAGCGATATGATGTTTTGCTTTTCTCTGTAGTGGCTTGTTATATAATGCCACAGACGACAACCGCAGCGTTTCACAGGCAGGAGGTGTGTAAGATTGCTTTTATGCTTTACTCCTCTCCTTACCAGCCTCCTCCTCTCTCCCTCGGGGAGTCCTCTTTCTCTTCATGCCTTGCTTTCGCTTTATCTCCCCCCCCCCTTAGTCAGTATCTTATGGTCTTTTCATGTGTTTTGAGCTCTTTGGCTGTGAAGTGTTGTGTTGAATGTCCTTGTGGAAACTCTTTCAGTTATAATGATCTCTCTGGGTGGGGTTGTATTCCCCTCTACTTCCTATAAAGCGACTAATGCTATGCTTTGTCAACACTATGCACTCTTTCATATGTATATGGTTTAAACGGAGCCATATCTTACACTTATAATAGCATTTTATTATTCTCTGACATCGAGTATTGCAAGCATGATTCACCCAAAAATGAACTTCTGTCATTGTTACTCACTCTCATGTCGTTCCAAACCCGTAAGAACTTCATTCATCTTCGGAATTTAAATTAAGATATTTCTGATGAAATCCAAGAGCTTTCTAACCCTGCATAGACAGCAACGGAAGTACCATGCTCAAGGCCCATAAAGGTAGTAAGAACATTGTTAAAATAGTCAGTGTGACATCAGTGGTTCAAACAGGACATCATGTTCTCTTTGAGGCAGCATTCTCATTCCCTGTAACTCTAACTGCAGCAAACCCCTTCAGAACAGAACCTCATCTAACCCTGAACCCCTAGAGCTCCCTATGGAGCCAAACAACAGCCAACAGCTCTCTCCTGGTCCTATACCTCCCACTACCTTTCTTTGCAGTTTGAGATGTCTCCACAAACCCACACCTTCTAGAAATACAATTGTACAGCTCAAAGTTTCTGGCAGCTTGGTTCCAGATGACATGTATAAGAATAGATTGAGCCCCGAGTTTGTTCACAACACCAAAGGTTCATCAGCCGTGGAGAGCATTTACACTTTATTTCTCTTCCTAGAAAGATTTGCGGTTAGCCACGGAGGCCTGGCGGCATTTTATTTCCTAATCTGGTTTATTTTACAAAATAAATAAAGAACTAGTCTGTCAGGCCTGATTTTTTTATTTTTTTTTGGATTTGGCATCTTCGGATTGTCTTTGTGTGTACTGATCCGTGCACCGTTATTGTTTTCCAGTGGCTGTGCATGCATGCATGGAGCGTATTGTAATCTGAATACTATGGACAGTCATTAATCATAACCACTCCGTCCGTCACGTTTTTTTGTAGTATGTCACGTCACCTCTGTTTCTCTCGCTTTCTCTCAAACATCCTACAATCCCCAGAGGCCCCAGAATCCATCAACCTTGACAGATGGGTGTTCTATGTCCCCACAGATATATATGTTCCCGCACACAAGCTCGCTGTAGGGTGCACATACAAACAAATTGGTGGGACGGATTTGTTGCATATAAATGGTGTCAGTTTGCCAGTCCAGCTGATGCTGGTGGTTGTCTACATGTGACAGTTTGTGTTTGAGTCCATCAAAAAAGCTTAATCTTGGACATCACCCACAGTATTTTCTCCATCATCAAATCTTGTCACTTTGTCTACGGTTTATTTATGTTTATACTCGTTTTTTTTGTTTTGGCTGACTTCTTGCTTTAGGCTTCATCTTTTATGTTTGCCATTTTTTTTTTTTTTGGCTGTACCAATGTACACTTTTTTTGGATGTACCACTTCTGGCTGTTCCACTGTCTAGTTTTCAATTTTTGCATTAACAAACAACACATCGCTAATAGTGTATCTACAGAGGTGGGAGTCAATGAATGCAAGAAATTGGGTAAAATCCACTGGGATTAACCAGCACCATTTATAAATAAACGTTTTAATATAGTAAATTGTGGCGAGTACAGTCATTCTCTCATTTATACACCATTTAATGACTCCTCACAAAACCATTTTTTTCCTAATGTGTTAAACTTTTCAAATTACACTGTAAAAAATTTTTTTTTTTTTTTTTTTTTTTTAAAGGGGTCATCGGATGCAAAGTTCACATTTACATGTTGTTTGAACATAAATGTGTGTTGGCGGTGTGTGTACACAACCACCCTATAATGATTAAAATCCACCCAGTGGTTTTTACTTAATGTGTAAAAATAATTACCGCTTTTTCAAATCAAGCCATTCTCAGCATCTTGTCTGTGTGTCGTCACACCAACAGAGGCTGCTCCCACAATAGTTGATTGACACGGGCGTTTTACCTTAGACCCGCCTTGAATGAGCAGTGACAGTCCGATCACCATTGTTTCAATGCTGGAACAGGGACGTAGACTAGAATGGCTCCTAAGAGATTGAGGTGTTCTGTTATTGGATGTAATAATGAACATGGTGACATCTGAGCCACTGAAGATGCAGTGCATTACATTTGTTTGTGAAGGGAATGCGCCTCCCAATCTAAACAAACGAGTCTATGTTTGAATCATTTGTGATCCAGCTTCACTTACAGCAGAAGTGAATATAAGGGTTTTTTTTATTAATCTTTGCAGTCGCTTTTCCTAATAACGTGCTAGTTAGCAAGTTTCGTGGCTAATCGCTCCACAGGGAGAAGAGAGGGGAAACAGACAGAGTAGAGCTCATAAACATTTAAAGCAACATTGACCAGAACAGGATGATTTTTGCAGAGCTGATTTTGGCAAGGTAAAAAAGGTGTTTTTTACACTACCATTGAGAAATTTTAACCAAAGCATGTTATAGACTTTTCATTAAGACCCTAAAGAATCATATCAACTTGTGGAAAATGGGCATCTGATGACCGCTTTAAGTTGTAAATAAAACAAAGATGTTCATGTCTTTCTTTCTTCAGTCGTAAAGAAATTATGTTTTTTGGGGAAAGCATTTCAGGATTTCTCTCCATATAGTGGATTTCTATGTTGCTTATGAGTTTGAAAAGGCTTCAAATGGCTCTAAACGATCCCAGCTGAGGAACAAGGGTCTTATCTACTGAAACGATTGGTTAATTTCTATTGTATGTCGAAAAACTTTCATCATATTTTCTTCTCCTACTTCAAAATTGTCCTACATTGCTGTTTTATCTTTTTTTGTTAAGGGTATTTGATCTTCTTTGCACATTCTTGTAAACACTGGGTCGGTACTTCTAGTTTATGAGTGAAAATTGTTTTAAAGTAAATCCTAAACCATTTTTCGGTTTAGCACCAAACTGCTGAGAAATCACCACTAATTACATTTAATCTCCTGCAGTTATTTTATTAAAATCTGTTTTTAATCTGTTTTCAGGTTATTTCATGTTGTTTATAGGCTGTTCTCTGTAACCTGACCTCTTTTAGTTAACTAATTCCAGGTTTACTGATTACTGAAATGAAGGCATTTCCTTCTAGATTCAAGTCTGCAGTGATCTGGCTATAAAAGCCGAATTTAGCAGTGAGGATCGGATATAATTGGGTCATGTTTAGACAGGAAGTGGAACACAAAGCCCCAGTGAAAACCTCTTAATTTAGCTGAAATTCACCAAAATTCACAAGCCTGACAGCTTGTGTTTATTTGAGTCTTTCTAATCAGATTTAGTATTTATTGACTTATTTTATTCACTTAGTTCTTGAGAAACAGAACAACGGATAGCTATAAGATGATTCCTCTCTGTGATCTAGCAATACATTTAATCTTTCTCTCTCTTGGTTTCTTTTTCAATCTCCTTCACAACTCAAATATTCATCAGAGCTTAGTGAGTTCAAAACAGTCAGACACAAGGGCATCATGGAGTTGAGGAGAACAACATTGAGTTCATTGAGTTCACTGCCTCTTAGTCTATATCACTAACAAGGCTTTGGGCTTTTTGTTTAGGAGCACTAAGTTTGAGCTTTCAGTTAGCTTATTTGATGTGCTCAGTATATATGCCTTGATCAGTGTTTTAAAGGGGTCAACAAATTCAAAATTCACTTTTACATGTTGTTTGAACATAAATGTGTGTTGGCAGTGTGTACACTGTAAGAAACAACAAAAAAAAGACACAATTTGTTGAGTCAACTTAAAATAATTTGTTACCCTGCTGCCTTAAAATTTTAAGTTCAGTCAACTCAAATAAGTTTAGTCAACTTAAAATGTTAAGTTGTACTAAATGACAGCTTAGATATTTGAGTTGACTAAACAAAAAATTTGGTTTGTTAAACTTAAAAGCTGGGCTTGTTACCCAGCTGCCTTAAAATTTTAAGTTGAATCAACTCAAATATGAAAGTTGTCACTTAGTACAACTAAACATTTTAAGTTGACTAAACTTAAAATTTTAAGGCAGCCGGGTAACAAATTATTTAAAGTTGACTCAACAAATTGTTTTTTTTTTTTTTTTTTTTTTTTTTTTTTTTTTACAGAGTACACATCCACACTATAATAATAAATCCACCCAGTGTCTTTTTTAAATCCCTATAAATTATAACCCATTTTTTTCAAATCAAGCCATTCTGAGATTCTTGGCTGTGTGAGGTCAAACAGACCCGGGCTGCTCCCACGATTGTTCATTGACACGGCCGTCTTACCTTACACCCACCCTGAGTGAGCTGTAAACTGTCCGCCATTGTTTTCGACACCGGAGCAGGAGTAAACCAGAATGTCTCCTAAGCGCCTTTCCTAATAATGTGTTAGTTAGCAAGTTCCATGTCTAAATGTGGTTAAAGTTAACAGTCTCTCAGAGAACCGCTCGACACCCCACAGAAGAGAGGGGTGGGGTGAGCAGAGCTCATTAGCATTTAAAGGGACATGCACTGAAGTGGGTCACTGTGCAAAGAGCTGTTTTTGACAAGGAAAAAGGGTGTTGTTTTACACTACCATTGAGAAATTTTAACCAAAGTATGTTATAGACTTTTCATTAAGACCCTAAAGAATGATCTCAACTTTAAAAATGTGCATCCAATGACCCCTTGTGAATAAAAGCTTAAATTTGGCATCATATAGTAATTGATGGCAGAATTTTCATTTTGGGGTAAACTATCCCTGTAATATTTTTGACGTGCATCAGGTGCACTCAAGTCACGCCCCAAATCACAAAACCTGCAACAGAGAAGAGAAACCAAAATACCCAAAACAACACAACTCAGTCCTAACAGGCACAGTCAAAAATTTGGAAGTAGGGGGCATATTTTTTAAATAAATATGTTATAGTACAAAACAAGGCACCGAGTCAAAAAATTTGGAAGTAGGGGGCATATTTTTTAAATAAATATGTTATAGTACAACCTTGATTCTTAATACTGTGTTGTTACCTGAATGATCCACAGCTGTATTTTGTTGTTTAGTGATAGTTGTTCATGAGTCCCTTGTTTGTCCTGAACAGTTAAACCGCCTGCTGTTCTTCAGAAAAATCCTTCAGGACACACAAATTCTTTGGTTTTCCAGCATTTTTGTGTATTTGAACCCTTTCCAACAATGACTGTGTGATTTTGAGATCCATCTTTTCACACTGAGGACAACTGATGGACTCATATGCAACTATTACAGAAGGTTGAAACGCTCACTGATGCTCCAGAAGGAAAAACCAGGCATTAAGAGCTGGGGGGTGAAAACTTTTGAATAGAATGGAGATATGTACACTTTTCTTATTTTGCCTAAATATCAATTTTTTTCATTTAGTACTGCCCTTCAGAGGCTACAGATCCTTCAAGTTCAAAAAGTTTTCACCCCCTTGCTCCTAATGTGTGGTTTTTCCTCATGCTCATGAAAAGCTATCACTAAACAAAAAACACAGCTGTGGATCATTCAGGTAACAACACAGTATTAAGAATCAAGCGTATATGTAAACTTTTGAACGGTGTCGTTTTTATAAATTCAACTATTATTTTTTCTCGTTGACTATATGTAAACATCTTTTATGTGAAATATCTAATAAATAAACAATAACGTGTATTTTGTATGATCCCGCTCATTTTGCTAAAATAATTAACATTCTGCAGATTCTGAAAGGGGGGTGTAAACTTTTGAGCTCAACTGTATATAAGTTATATACAGGCCAAGTCTAGCATTATTGCATAATTTCCTTATTATCTCTAAAATAATTGTCGCTTTGACAAATGGTATATGTACTGTACTGTTATGCCAACTTTTGGCGATTACCTAGGAAATTTTTGGACTCTGTGTAAATCAACATTAATTCACTTTGAGTAATATCAGCTGTTTCCTTCAGCTTCAGACAGTATTTCCTTTGTTTCAACGTGTCGCTGCATCTTGGTTGCATAGGTTGCGTAACTCTGCTTTTCACTGAGATGATGATTTGCAGTCCCAGATCCTTCTTTATTCTACTTTTGTTTTAAATGATATTTTTGGATCAAATCAAGTGCAAGATATCTGATATTCCAGCTTGAAATGGTTCACCCACAGGGGTGTTTTATGATGTATGGTTTGTGTTTATGTACAAAAGGGCTAAGAAAAGAGTGGGAAGTCCGAACCTCTTTGTATGACTTTCTAGAGGAAACACAGAGCCCATGAGAACACATTTGGACCAAGTGCCTTTCTGAATACCAGAGATGATTGATTCAGAAGTGACACGATAAAACCAGAGAGCATTCCTGTCCTTCTTTCTCTTCATGAATAGCAGATGATATTGGTATGAAGGCTTGGTAGATAAAAACAGTTGTTCTCTCCTGTTTGCGTCGTAGAGAGTTCATATCAGTGCACGACTTACTGTTTATCTGCTCTTCTTGATATTATCAATATTTAATTTTTTTTTTAAATATCACTGCTGTAATGTTAGAATTTCTATTTAGCTCCAATTGTACTTGTTGAATTTTTCTAGTAGGTGTGTGACTGATATAAAGAGACTATGTGTGCTGTGTGAGGATGAATTTGCCTTGTTCCTTTGGCATTCTTGCTGGCCTCTGCTTTCTCTTTTCTCCTGAAGATATAGTGAGTTCACAAACACATGGCCCTGGGCTGCCATTTCTATTTGCCAAGCGGCTAATCAGATTTCCCATTATTAATAGTGCCAGATTTTTGCCCTCAATGTAATCCGTCTTTTCTCTTTTTGTCCCTTGAGGAACAAGGACAGAACATTTTGTGTCCCTTGCTTTTCCCACTCTTGGTTTCAGATCTCTCTCTATTTTTTTTTTCCTTTAGCTATTCTTGTCTTTTTCCAATACTCCACTCTCTGGTCAGGCCCTTTGAGCATTTCCTATCTCCTACTCCTAATTTCCTGCTGGTCCTCTTTGCTCTCTCCGTATCTCTTAATTTCTCGTGGCATTGGTCAGGCTTGGTGTTGTGTGTAGTGATCAGCTGAGAGATCCGTCGCAGATGATGTGTTGTGTGCTGCAGAAGATCGTGACCAGACACCCACAACCCCTCAAATTGCACTTTGGTGGGTGATGTGGCATAGTGGTTAAAGCACAGGGTGTTCTCAGAACATGATGTAGACGTAACAATCCCTAGTACCCCAAAGAGTTTTCTTCAAATGTGTGTGCCATTCAACAGGATGTCATTATTTTGCTTGCTGGCTGTAAACATGTCAACTTTAAGTAATTTGCTCAGCAAGATTCTCTTCCAGCTGATGTTCCACCATGATATGTCCAATATAATGATGCTACAAGACCATTTATACCGTCTTATTAACCACAGCCAACACAATAACGTGGCAGGCATATATGTCTTAACCAGCCATGATATGTACAAATGACAGGATTTTGCCAATTGCGTAGTTTCTATTTTTATGGAATGAAGCCGTCTTTTTTGTGTCTCCGACCAACCACAGACTGGAATTTTCAGTTCCTATTTGACATTTAATGTCACCAACAAGCTCTGTAGTCCCATTTATCTGCTTTTTAGCAACAGTCTTTTTCAAGAAAAATAAAAGCTTAAAAAATCACAAAGGGTATTACTGATGTATTTTGTGTTGTAGAACAAAACATGAAAATATCTTAAGTTTGTGTTAATCACTGAACTTATGTCAGGCATTTAACTAAAAGCCCACTCAAAACAACAATTTACATCAGGTTGATGGAATCAAAAGTTTTAAGTTTCCAGGTTTTGGCCTACAAAAATAAGTCATGGCTCCAGCACTCCATTGGCGGTCATTTGTTTTGTTTTTTTATGTGGATGTATTTATCTCTTCATTTTACCATGGTGAATAATAGGGCTTATCGATTCTCATTTTTATTGATTCTTAAATCCCAAGAATTGATTAGTCTATCCTGTTTTCAGTTAATGAATGGGACATTGTAGCACACCTTTTATCCTATAAATTGTAATAAGCTTTGTGCTTTGTTACTTTTTTTATATGAAACAAAGTCTCAGATTTCAAATTCTGTCCAGTTTATTACAGTATTCAAACAATTAATGCTGTTTTGGTGCTGTTTAATGTGGAGTGACAGATCTCCTCAGCTTTAATACTAGTTACAGCACAGACACAAACATTAACACCTTAGCGATCCTGTCAAACTTAGCTCAAAATGTCCCACCGGTGGAACGTTGGAACGTTGGAACACTAAGGGGTTAATGAAAGTCCATCTGAAGATATGTTAAATGAAAGAATAAAACTTACTGAAATCTAAATCCCGTCTCATGTAATCACTCAATCAGTGTTTCAACCACGCAAAGACGTAACATTTACCTCAGAAAAAACATTCAGTGACGAGAAACTTGTTAGTCAGCTATAAAAATTACTTCTAGATATGGGCATTTTGCTAAATATCTACACCATATAACATATTTATTATATTTTTTACTGTTCTACAGTGTTTAATTTCTTTTTGAATATTTCTGTCAAGTTTTTATGACAGCCACCATTTAAATGTTTATATTAAATAAAAAAAAACGAATTGGAGTAGAAATGTAATTATGTAATTGTAACTGTATTATTATGAAAACTCAACTGTGCATAATTTAAGTGTTTGTATACAAACTTAAAGAGTTTGTACTGTATTACAAACAATTAGTTGAGAGATTTTTCTTTTCATTGAGAAAATTTGGCATCTACTGCACCATATATATTTCCAAAATAATCAATATTGAATAGACTCAAATTGAATTGAGTTGAATCGAATCTGAAATCAAATCACAAGATTGTGAATCAGAATCAAATCGAATCCTGAAATTTGTTTGAAATACCTAACTCTACACCTGACCCTACCAATTTGAATGTTCTGTGCAACCTCCACTATGTGGTGTACAAAAACATAGAGAAAGTGGAAAGATGACTTTAAGCTGCGTTACTGCGTTACTGTGTTGTGTAATCGCATTACTGTACAAAAATCCAACTTCTGATTGGCTGTGAAAAGCTTTGTTGGAAACATGTCCCATTGTGTCTAGTTAGAACATGGTGTTAAAAATAATGCCCAATAAAGTGCCCCTTGTGGCAGAGCTGAGAATTCAATGTGTGCTTTTTAGAACAGTGTGTGCTTTTTGAATTTATAACCTTTATGTATTATTAATAATTGAGATACTACAGAAGAATATTTTATATCTGCAGAATCCCTGGAATGTGTGTTGATACGGCTGCAGTTATGTGTTTTGTTTTTATGCTTACGCACAGTGGCTGTTGTCCACATGTGGTCAGGTCTGATCAATGCTGTGTACTCCTCAGGGAACCATCACACAATCAGATCACACTTCTGCTATCTCAGCACCAGTAGCTGATGTGGAGTATAGTGACAGCAGAGACACCGTGTGATTTCACATGTCAATATTTCTGTTGGATCTAAGGAATAAACGTTATTTTGTTTAGCTAATAAGATGTGCGTGTGTGAGCTTTGCTTTAATTTGATGTAATTCTCCGGGGCCGATGTTGAAATATTCCACGGCTGCGTTCAAGTGATGACATCAAATGGTAGTCGAGTCAGCGTTTTGTTGCAGGTAATAAATGCACGTCATCATTCAAGCATTTCCTGATGCTTATTCACTCAGGCTGAGTGAGACGCAGTGAATAGCTCAGCTCCTGGCCTGCTTTATAGATGGGCTTTAACTGCCTCTTATCTGTAGCTACAGCCTTAGTGGATGAGGATTAACTATTTAGCCATGAGGCTATTGCTTTAAATCACTTATACAACACACACACGCTCTTAGCCCATAAGATTTTTACTGTTGACACAACTGTTAAGGGCTTTTTTGTGAAAGACAATTGCCTTATCCTTTGTAAACAATCTTGAATTCTCCCTGAACCCATAGTTCAGCTCCAAAAAACACACACACACGCACACACACATGCAGCAGTGTTTATAGACCTGTCATTTTCCCTCAAGTATCCCTTTAAGATCAGTTGTTGTTTGAGTCTGTTATACACTCAATTGTCATTTGCTGAGTTAAAGCAGCAGGCTGACCGAAAGTGACATTTTGGCACAGCGCAATTCAGTCTTCTAGTAGTTTCTGTCGTCTGGGTAATATTTTACCCTCAAAAGAAAAAAACAATTGATAAAAAGATAATTTATATTTTATGGCAGCGTTTTAGTGTCACTTTAAATAAAAAAAAATCTAAAATGATCAGAATAAAGTCATAATATTTCAAGAATGAAGTCAAAATTACGAGAATTAAATCGTAGCAATTAAAGTAATATTCTGAGAGTATAGCCTGTGCATGCAAATAGCCTGAATTAGGAGCACCAGGAGAAGTTGCCAGGTCACCGGAATTTATTTGAATATATGTGGGATTATTAGCAGAAATCATACCATGTGTTATACTCACAGGGACATTATGCATGGAAATAATATTTCACATCTTCGATTACATTCATTAGGCCTATTTGTAGGCATGATAGTAATAAGCTTTGTGCTTTTTGTGCTTTTAATATAAAACAAAGCCTCAGTTTTTAAAATCTGTCAGTTATAGCGAAATACAAACAATGTGTCTTATAATAATGTGTTTTTCACACTCTTTAATGTGGCGGGACAGATTGTACTGTATTCATGTGAATCAGTTGTCTTTTTGATTACAATGAGACATTCGTTTCATTAAATTATACTGTTTTCTTGGTGAAAATTCCACCACCTACTCTGCAAACACGTCTGTGGCGTCCAATCTTTCATTTCTCACATGTATTTGATTAAAAACAACAATAAAATGTTCTAAAAGTTGAAATGGACTCCAACTTTAACATGAGTTATATTGTCTTTTTTGAGTTATATAAGAAACCATTCACAAGCTGTTTTATTAATGGTATAATACAGTAAATGACTGAAAATAATTTTTAACGTCTTCCATTCATTTATTGTCTTTTAACAGACTTTATATTTGTAATTTTGACTTTATTCGTTTTGACTTTATTTCGATTTTATCCTAATAATTTTGACTTTATCGTTTTTTTATTTTATTGTTATTTTTAACGTGGCACTAAAACGGCGTCATAATATTTGCTATAAATCTTGTAAATTAGAAATATAAAAAACAAAATCAAATATTAAAAATCATGTCATCACTCTGTCAAAATGCCATTTATTGTTTAAAATTCCTGGCAAAAAAATAAAAATAAATAATAAATAAAATAAGACAAAACTACCATTAAAAGAAGCTTAAGAAAATTGAGAACCAGGTTTCCCACAGCCTTTAGAATCCTAGATATATGAAGTAGTTAAAAGTGTGATTTCTAGATGTCAGTGAAATTAGTAGAGTCTTAAAACGGAATTAGCATTTTCATAAACAATACACATTTTACTAGTAATGCCACATTCTGAGCTATTTTTTCAAAGTGGGAATTGTTTCTAAAAATCCTTATCCAGTATATTATAACCATCTGGAAAAGTAATGTAAATTTAAAAAGAATGGGATCCCAGAAGAGCATTCTGCTTATTTTTAAATACTTTGTCATTACTAAAGATGTTCCAAAGGGAAACCAAATGTACAATCCTAGAAAAATTAGTAATTGATATTTTGGCTTTATAATAGGCTATTGACAATGGAAAGGGTGATTTGGGGATGAAATATGAGACTTTTCATGCCAGTGTTTTTTGTGAGATTCACCAGTTCAGCTGATAGAGAGTTAAAGATGACCAAAGCATGATGATCGAGAAACAGATAGCAACAGTGAGCAAGAGATACGGAAAGGTTACATCCCTCATTCATGAACCAGACATCATTATCAAGTCCCCTGATGGAAATAGCTGACACAGGAAATATCCCCTTCTTCATTGCACAAATCAGTGTAACTCCAAAAGGGAGTTTGACTGAAATGTCAGAGGAACATTTTCCCTCACCTTTAAATGTCACTTCCTGCTCACGACGTACTCGCACAGACTTTCAGCTGTAGATTTTAGTTCTTAGAATGAAAGCTTTTGAACTTGCTTTGAGTTTTGTTGTTCTTACTTTGCTCTATTGAGGTAGGGGGTATGTTAGGATAAGGGTTTGATATGGTGAAGGCTGTTCCCTTCAGATTTAAAGTTGGATTCCAGTCTAGGTGTCGCCTGCACATTGCGTCAAATGTCACAACAATGCACGTCATCCTGCGATATCCAGGGTTTGTTTTCAGTACAGGCGCCTTGGCTCATCCACATATAATTTTTTTGATTCCATGGGAAGTATGTGTCTCTGTCTGAATGTTGTTTGAGAGGTCATCTCAGATTTCTTATATGGCCACTTTACTTTTATGCACAAACTTAATAGAGTGAGTATATATATCTTACACACGCACGGCCATGTACGTTTGGACATGTGGTTTGCTTTGTACGAGTATGTTTCTCTAAATGCTGGAAGGGTTGCATTAGTCTCTTTTTGCTCCCAGAAAATCTGATCCAAATGGGTCAAGACCCAAATAAACACTCTGGAGGCGCCGCAAGACAATCTGTTTAATCAGCTGACTGTAAGCTCTAAAACCTGCTACTGGACCACAGAGAACCAAAAGCTGAATCAATACACTTTATTTTTACAGCATATCAAGTAGATCTGGTTATCAAAGACCAGGTGCCAGCCCTCAGTTTTTTTGAGTTCAAGATGTTTGTTTGGTACTGCTACTGAATCCCAATGGCGAGACCCTGCTGGAAAATATTCCAAGTGTGTTTTGAAAATTCTGAGGCAGAGAGAAACACAGAAAGGGCAACGTACAGGCTTTTGTAAAGGTCTGTTTTTGAATAATGAATCGTAAAACAACTCACATTAACGTTTGTTGTTTTTTCCATAGCTTTAAGGGCATGTTGTGAGCTATGTAAATATGTTTCAGTGATGGATTTGTCTGCATTTTTAGTGCTAATATTTGTAGCAGTGGTGCTATAGCAGTGATTATTTTAGAGATGTTTTAAGGGGTTTTTTTTTAGTCTGACTAGAATTAACCTCTTTAAATCATCAGTGCAGAGGCTGTTTGAGCTATGAAAACACAGCCATTAAAAATCTAGTTCGTGTCTTGATAAACTGTCTCTAAGTTAGAGTGTTAGCATGCTAAAACACTCTCTGAGAAGTTGCATCACTAAATTCATCCCTGTTAAAGCAGCACCACCATAGATATCAAAGTAGAACTTTTATTACAAATCCACTGACTTCAGCAGTAAATATCTAAAACTGTTATTGCAGGCTTTCACATGTTCCACATGACCAATGATCTTTTCTGGTATTTTCTGATATAAATTGTGTGCTGTCACTCTGTTTATTGAGTATGAATCAGTCATTGTGATCATATATCGCTAAAATGCCTCTAATGTGTGTATGACGAACCTATAACTAGTCATCTATACAGGGTTTGTTGAATTTTCTTCCTGCGATAACCTGAACTTTGAATGACTGCTGCTGCTAAGAATCTCAGATTTGCACGTCAACATAATTTCTGATCTTCTGGTCGTTCTTGAGAATAGATTTCCAGATCATTCCTTCATTCTCACTGTGTGAGCTCATTGTTATGGACTTCTGTCATTCCTGTGAACTCCATGACACAGTCCAGGGCATCAAAGCACACATTCCATTCACACAACCGCTTATCGCTTATTGATTTATTTTGAATGTTGATGTACTCCGCTTGAAATTGAAGCTGAGAATGTATCATCCCTACAAATGTTTTGATTGTAAAGTGAGAAGTAATAGTTCATATCACTTATAGCTGTAAGAACTAATTTAGAGTTTCCTGCTTCTTACTTTATAACATAGTAAAACATACTTGTTTTCAAGTAGTCTTTGAGAGGCATTGAGTCAAAGAGTTTGAGAAACAAAGGTACAAACACACACACATGCACTTTTCACATTCACCTTTCACCCTTCAACATCCTATTGCCAATCCAACAAAGATTGGAGTCATTTCCGATGCTTTGCCTCATTTTACTGGTCAGAGGTCATCTGTGCTTAACCCAGGGATCATTATATGACCTTTTTCAGGGTTTAACTGCTTTAGACCGGGTTACACGGATCTTGGATACTTCTGTTCTTTAAATTAACAAAATGCTTTTGAAAACCACAATAGTACAGCAACCACATACTGTACTAATGCCCTTCCAACTAAACAGAACACACAATAGCATCATGGTTGTGAGTTTTGCATAGCTAAGCATTTCTCACATGTACAGTATTTTAGAAAATAGAAATCTAGTTTATTTTGCAACTCTGGCAAGTGTTTGTATTTCATTATCAGCAGCTGTTTGTTGTGTTTCTTAAGTGGATGCCCTGGATTATTATTGTAGTTCTTTCAATAAAATATGATTAGCAGATTAAGGGACATCGGTTGCATTTTTTTTTTTTTTTTTTTTTTTTTGGTTTTTTTGTAACAGTATGTGCACTTACGTGTACTTACTTCAAGGAGAAGTTTACTTTCAGAACAAATATTTACAGTCGTAAAAAATTATGCTTTTTGAAGAAAACATTTCAAGAATGTCCTCTATATAGTGGACTTCAATGGTGCCTGTGAGTTTGAACTTCAAAAATGTAGTTTAAATGCAGCTTCAACACTCTCAGAAAAAAAGTTCTTTCACTGGGGTGGTACCCTAAGGTACAAAAGTGAAAAGGTACATTTTTGTACCTTACCTCCCACTAAACAGTATATATTAGTACCTTAAAGGGACATTTTAGTACTTTGAAAGTGCATATTGGTACCTTAAAAGTACATATTAGTACTTTAAAAGTACATATTTATAACTTTTCACTTTGTACCTTAGGGTACTGCCCCAGTGACAGAACTATACCTTTTTTCTAACAGTGAAAGAGCTCTAAATGATCCTAGCCAAGGAAGAAGGGTCTTATCTAGCTAAACAATCGGTTATTTCCTTAAAAAAAAAAAAAAAAATCTAAAAATGTATATACTTTTTAACCTCAAATTTAACCTTGTCTAGCTCTGCGATGTGCATGTGTACTCTGTGCACTCCGGTTCAAGACAGGGTATGTCGAAAAACTCCTGTCTCATTTTCTCCTCCAACTTTAAAATCATCCTACATCGCTGTTTTACCTTTTTTTGTAAAGGGCGTTTGACCTTCTTTGCACATTTACTTTGTAAACACTGGGTCAGTACGTCTTCAGCTATGTAGGATGATTTTAAAGTTGGATAAGAAAATGAGATGGGAGTTTTTCAACCTACCCTAACTGTACTGAACTGGAAGTGCACAGACTATGCATGCACGTCACAGAGACAAGATGAATATTTGAGGTTAAAAATTAAATTAACTAACTTTATGGAGAACATCCCTGAAATGTTTTCCTCAAAACACATCATTTCTTTACGAATGATCTTGGATGACAAGGGGGTGAGTAAATTATCTGTACATTTTTGTTCTGGAAGTAAACTTCTCCTTTAAGAAAGCACTGGATCATACAAAGGGAACTACATGGATAGTTCACCCAAAAATGAAAATTCTCTCATCATTTACATACTCTCAAGTTTTTCCAAATCTGTATGAATTTCTTTCTTCTGTTGAGCACAAAGGAAGATATTTTTAAAAATGTTGGTAACAGCTGGTGGTAGCCATTGACTTCCACACTCTCAGAAAAAAACAGCTGGGGCGGTACTCTACGGTACAAAAGTGAAAAGGTACACCTTTGTACCTTACCTACCCATAAACAGTACATATTAGTACCTTAAAGGTACATTTTAATACCTTAAAGTTACATATTAGTACTTTTACTTTTTTTACTTTGTACCTTAGGGTACCACCCCAACGACAGAACTATACCTTTTTTCTGACAGTGCATAGTATGGAAAAAAATACTATGGCATCAACTCTTTGGTTACCAACTCTCTTCAAAATAACTTTATATTGTTTTAATTTCTTCACTAAAATTAGTTTAAAGTGAAACATTAAAGAGATAGTTCACCTAAAACCTAAAAAGTACTCTCAATAATGGCAGAGGACAGAGACGCGAAAGAGAAGAATTGTTGAATAAAGTTGTTATTTTTGTCTTCTTTCTCCACAAAAATTATTCTTTTAGCTTCATGAAATTACGGTTGAACCACTGATGTCCCATGGACTATTTTACCGATGTCCTTACTGCCTTTCTGGGTCTGAGAAAATTTCAGTTACATTGCTGTCTATGGAGGGTCAGAAAGCTCTTGGATTTTATAAATAATATCTCAACTTGTGTTCTGAAGATGAACGAAGGTCTTACAGGTTTGGAACGACATGAGGGTGAGTAATGGATGACAGAATTTTTTTTTTTGGGTGAACTATGCCTTTAATTGTTGGACACTCTGTTGAATACACTTGCTCTAATGAAAATTTTTCAGTTATTGTTGTACTAAGCTATTATAATCATCTGAATTTAGGGCTGGATTTTTTTCCCCATGTCTCAGCAGGTTTCTTTTCGTTTCCCTCTTTGCGGTTCTATCTTACATAATAGACGTCATGACACATTCAAACGTATTAGTGCTGCTGCACAACAACTAAAGAACATATCTGTAGGTGTGTATGTGTGTGTGTTCTCTTACTCCTATATGAAGATAGAGCAACTTGAGCTAAAAAGTGGAGCATGTGCTGATGTAGTCTTTAAACCAAGTGTTGCATAACAGAGACTGAAAGTAAGTGGCTGGTAATCACACAATCACGCAGAGCTAATGTCGCCCACTGCACACCCACTGTGTGGACAGTAGCACAGTGTTTTTCATTCTTTAGTCCTCTCTTTTTATGTCCCTTCTTTTTTATCTGTTTCTCTGCACATCAGTCTGTATCAGCTGGAGCATCTGTCAGCCTCCAAACAAACCCCAACCCGCAGCTTCATATATTCACGTCCCCTGCAGACCGGTTCAGCACTCGGGTCTGTTATTATTGGGGAAGTGCAGGACAGATCGGGCACAGGGGGTCGTTCTCATAAAGTCCTTCTAAATCACTGCTGTCTCTGTCTCTCTCTAAATGTTGCATCTCATGACATGTGAGTGTAGGTCCTTATTTAGTTATAGTATTTCATAGTGTTACTCTTTTTACTGCATTTGTGAACATAAGAGACTTCTTTCAAACATTAAAAAAACAAACTTTCCATATTTAAAAAAAGAACGTGACTGCAGCCTTGAATGGTGTATATACTGTACATATAATTTGCTAGCATTAGATTATGTATGTGGAGTATCCAGCTGTCTAGATATTGTTATCTGCATCTGGCATTGAAAAAAAATCATTTGATAACTAGACTGCACATTTTTTGCTATCTTTTTACCTCCCAATATCACTAGCAGCCGTGTCGAAACTCTCTCCTCTGTGTAATCATTCAACACCCTGACTAAAGTGTGTTTATATGAGAGAGACAGATCAACACACAGGATATAACCATGTTATATGTGCGCTGTACGCCTGAGGATGGTTTTCTCTCCTCAGCACTGCTGTAATGATGTTAGCGCCGTGTGCAGCTCCGTGGAGAAGCTCATTATGGGAATGTATGGCTCGTGTTTTCAGGCTTGATATTGATTGTGTTTATATGAGCTTTCACATGCTAATGGCTGTGTTTGCTCACTGTGATCACAGATAATGCTCACTCGCTGTTTGTATCACTCTGTTTGTGGCTCTGTTCCAAATCTTAGTGAGTTGCCTACCTGGACAGCATTTAAAAGATTTGAAGTGAAGGTTAGCACAAAAAGGTTAGCAGCAGTATTATGCTGCCTTCTAAGGTTGACTCATTAACTCATTATGAACAAATTTGAAGGCAGCTTTGGGCTAAGGCAATCCCAGAATGCTTTGCTACAGGCTGGGGGAAAATGTCATTTTATATTTTTAGATTTCAGTTTCAATAAAAATGATTTTTCCCAATAGTTTTGTGTGCTATCAGAAATCACCATTGTGAGGATGTAACTACAGCATGCTACCTGACAGGAACATTAACAAAACTCATGCACTTTCATTGTCATGTTAATGGCAATTTTAATGTAAATATATCACAAATCATTAATGTTTTGTTCACAGTTAGCTTGTTGCTAAACTCTGCAAATATTGTGTTGCTAAGATAACAACTTAATCTTTAAATATTGTAGCATGGTGCTAAGCTAACAACCTAAACCTGCTGAAAAAAAAACAGCTAAAACCAGCCTAGGCTGGTTGGCTGGTTTTAGCTGGTCATCCAGGCTGGTCATAGCTTGTCAGCAGGCTGGTTTTAGAGGGGTTTTGGCCACTTCCTTGGCTGACCAGGCTGGTCTTATCTGGTCAGGCTGGGAGACCAGCTTAGACCAGACAACCAGCCTAGGCTGGTTTTAGCTGTTTTTTTCAGCAGGGAAACTTTAAGAATAATCCTTTCTCATGTTGCTAAGCTAGCAACTTAATATTTTACTTGTTGCTAAGCTAAACCTAAACTTTGGGAATAAAACTTTAAATGTCATTAAGCTAGCAAATTAATATTTTAACCTGATGCTAAGCTTACAACCTAAACTTTAAGAATAATCCTTTCTCACATTGCTTAGCTAGCAACTTATTTTAGCATGCTGTTAAGCTTAAAAACCCAAACTTTAAGAGTAATCCTCTCACATTGTAAAGCTAACAACTTAATATTTTAGCATTAAGTTGAATCCTTTCACTAAGCTAACAACCTAAACTTTATGAATAATGCTTTCTCATGTTGTTAACAACTTAATATTTTAGCATGTTGCTAAGCTAACAGCTTAAAAATTTAAGAATAATCCTTTCTCAAGGTGTTAAACTAGCAGCGTAATATTGTATCGTGTTGCTACGTTAGCAACTTAATATTTTAGCATGTTGCTAAGCTAACAACCTAAACTTTAAAAATAATCCTTTCTCATTTTGCTAAGATAACAGCAAAATAGTTTAATGTGTCGTTAATCTAGCAACCTAATATTTTAGCGTGTTGCTAAGATAGTAACCTAAGCTTTAAGAATAATCCTTTCACATGTTGCCAAGCTAGCAACTTAATATTTTACCATGTTGCTTAGTTTGTAACATAAAAATTTTCAGATATTGTTAAGATAACAACGTACACTTTAAGAATAATCCTTTCTGTTAAGCTAGCAACCTATTTAAGCATGTTGCTAAACTTTAGGAATAATACCACATTGTTAAACTAGTAACTATATATGTAGTATATTAGCCTGTTGCTAAGCTAACAACTTAATAATTTAGCATGGTGCTAAACTAACAACCTAAACTTTAAGAAAAATCCTTTCTCATGTTGCTAAACTAACAACTTAATATTTTAGCATGATACTAAGCTAACAACTTATGAATAAACGGGGTTTGCGTTAAACTGGTTCACAAAAAAAAATCATGCAGTACAGTTGTGTACTGTAGTTGAGTAAACTAAATTTACTGGGTGCCCTCCAGTGACTTAACTGTTGTCAGCTTGAACACATCTTTACAGGGAGCTCTCTAGGTTTTGGAACAGAGAATTTATTTCCTCAGTGGCAGGCAGTTCCTGTGCCTGTTCTTTGGTGTGAGACTGAATTATTAACTTCTGAAAAATCTCTGAACTCTGCTTCCTGTCTCCATCTGTCTGGAAGTAGGTCACAGCACACACACCTGTCACATCAGTGTCCACTCTTACACACACTCGAGTCACCCCACAGTCAAGGTACACCGCTCACACTCATGCGCAAGCATCAAAACGTGTCATGTCAGAACCAGCACACCCCCCCCGAGACCATCTGATAGATGCCCGACATGACACGACATGAACCCCTGCTGTGTACAGTGATCCGTAGGCTACTGTAGAATTCAACTGATCCGAGATCAGCTGTAAGCTCACATATGCTCCTTGTATACGTACTGTAGCAGTAACTGTATACGCGCTCATCTGCTCTGTCTCTCCATTCATACCTCCGTCTCTCCGGCAGGATGTTTACCTCTGCCTGTCTCTATGGTATTCAGAAAAGGGGAAACTGCTTCATCTCAAAGGGTTATTGGATTTCCTCTGAGAAAAGGAGAATGTGAGAGAGTTTTCTCCTTTCATTACTCCTGCCATATGTATCAAAGAGCTGCAGTTAGACACTCTGACCACGTGAGAGTCAGACGGTGGGCTTCTTTTATATCGGGGTTGGTGCAGTAACTAAAACTGTTTAACATATTGTATTATAAAAAGCTAAAATAAAATAAAATAGTAATATTAAATTGCAAATTTAAATCTTGCCTGATTGAAAGCTGAAGTAGTAAAATTACTAGAACTGAAATAAAATAGTAAAACTAAAATACATTTTTAAAAACCTATATAGAAATATATTTTTTAACAATTAATTATTAAAAGAACTAAATAAAAGAACTAAAATTAAAATGACAAGTCAAAATATAAAAATAAAAGGTAATTATTTAATAAAAAAAATATATATATAATAGTATATTATACCAGTATAATAGTTCAGCTCAACCTCATGAAAATAACCTAATGAAAGTGACACATCCTGTATAGTTCACAGTGATTACACAAATATGTATCAGTAACTTTTTTTATTTTCTTTATTGTGTTAATGAAGATTATCAAAAGCTAATTTATATGCTTTTATTGTGCATTAATTTCATCTGACATTATTATGAATATTCATCATCATAGAATATGCTGTGTACTTCATGTGCAATGATTAACTTTAGTACTATAATGTGGAAATATAATTGAATTTTATTGTAAAACATTTATACATTGTGCTACAATTCAACTCATGCTGAAATACCTTATCCTTAATTTTCTTAATGAAATTCTAATTCTATTTTATTATTTCTTCTTCTTATTATTATTTATTTATTTTTTGATTTCTTTTGATTTTCCACTGAAATATGGAAATGGAGGTATTTCTTCATGAGATTCCCAGAATCCCCTTGTGGAGTATTAGGATTCTTAATCATTGTTGAGGAATATCAGATGATACAATATCATCCACGTGACGCCTAAATGAGATAAAACTGGGACAATCTGCCGAGTTCAGCGAAAACACTCTGACACACAGATGCTACAGTGACATTTCAAAGCGAATGTGTGAAGACTGCCTTTGTGTGAAGTCTTCAGATGAGGAGAGTGTGTTTTTTGTGTTGCTGTTGTTGTTGTTATTAAGATCATTGTTTGTCTCTAAAGTGATTGCTGCATATCTGATGATGCTTGCATCAGAGCAGTTATTAAATTTCAGTTTTCCTCTTGCAGTACATCAGAGTATGGCTGCTCTGAATATTGATTCGGTTAAACCGTTTATAGAGGCGCAAACACAGTCACCGTGGCAACCCTGCATCATCATCTACGGATCTGTCAAGGTGCTGTAATACTTTTCCTACCCCTCAGGTGCTGCACACACACACACACGCATGATTACTGTGGAGCTGCTTTTGTTCTTAAAACCATCATTAGGGTGGGTTTGATGTGGGACGGGTTCTGTGCTCTGCACATGAAAGCAGGGTCTGCTAATGCACTCAAAGCCCCCCTCGTTCCCTCAGGACACACCCACACCCACCCAACCCTCAGCCCATCACATGAAAGGCCGGAGCCCCGATCCTGTTTTCTGTCCTTGATTCCTCCTCCCCCTCTCTATCCATTCAGCATCTTTGTGATTCACAGACGCAGTGTTTCTGTGCAGTAGCAGATCCATGTCAAGATGACTTTTGTGTTGCATCTTGGAATTATACATTCTACCATGGTGCGGTGATGGTAATACCATGGTATTTTGATGTACAGCACAGCAATGAATAACCACTGCATTCATGCATGGTGTTTACTCAGTATTCCAGGCTACTTTAAAGAATACTGTCATTACCTTAATTGTAGTGTCCAGAAAGATCCCAGATGGTAATACTGTGGTATTTTCTTTGTGATTGTTGGCTCATACAGCATACATGCACACCTCTC
The DNA here is from genome assembly GCA_036247105.1 of Cirrhinus mrigala. NCBI lineage: Eukaryota > Metazoa > Chordata > Actinopteri > Cypriniformes > Cyprinidae > Cirrhinus > Cirrhinus mrigala. Next base: position 13,682,348 of record CM070011.1, read on the forward strand.
ACCCCTCCAGCCCTCCCATTGCCATCTCTCCACATCACCACCATTAAACACATCTGTGTGGTTCTGCTCATCATGTTTTCAGCACTCTCATTTGTATTCTAGTGGCATAAGGGTAACACCATTTGAAATTTTCATATCATCCCACAAAAATGAAAGCAGAAGCTGCATAATTGAAAACACTGGGTATTAAAACACGGATAAACACTTAGATTTTAGGTTAACATTTATGTGAATGTTAAGGCATATTTACAGTGTTAAATTGTTTAAAAATGATGAAGACTTGAATGAATGAATGCACGTGTGTGTGTGTGTGTGTGTGTGTGTGTACTTGTTTTTGCTACATTGTGGGGACCAAATGTCCCCACAAGGATAGTAAAACCTGAAATTTTTGACATTGTGGGGACTGGCTTGAGGTCCCCATGGGTACAAAAGCTTATAAGCTTGTGTGTGTGTGTGTGTGTGTGTTTGTGTGTGTGTTTGTTTGGTGTCAATCAGATTTAAAAAAAAAAAAAAAAAAAAGAACATTACATTAAAAATGACAGTAAAGACAGTAAAGGCAAAAAAATATTTTTTTTTTTTAAATAAATGCTTTTTTTAAACATTCTATTCATAAAAGGCCACATACACACTGCAGCTAAATTCAGTTGTCAGTTCACCATTTACTCCTTAATCGCGTTCTGTACACACATAATGCATTAAAATATGGGAGTGACAACCGCATAAACTCCCGAAAAATACAGGCAGTGAAAACCGCATTTACAGAAATTCTACGCAGTGTGTAAGGAACTGAACTGAACAATGACTAATTTAAACTTGCATCAGAAATGTGTTTTAGTCTGTATGTGAGATGCAAGAAAATAACAGTGAAAGAAGTCTTAATCTTAGCACATTTTAACACTGGGCTAGTTGCACTCACGAACCCTGTGGTAAAGTGTCAGTGTTCCCAGATCTTCAAAGAATAAAAAAACAACAACAAACAAGGACAAGCACAAAAAACACTAAAACGCCCAAATGCTTTGTTTTATATCACCAAAAAAAAAATCACATATCCGCAATAGACCACTTTATTAGCTCCATAAAGTGGTTAGCTTTATGAGGTAAGACCAAACAACATGCCTAAAAGCGCTTGTAAATATGAAGACATGGCAACACTGCAAAATGTGGTTGTGACTCCTGAAACTTGCAGTGTGTACGTGGCCAAGAATCTTTTCTACAAAAATATTGATGACATTGATGATAATTGAATGATGAAAAATTTCTTGAGCAGCAAATTCAATTCACTTCAATTCAGATTTATTTGTATAGCACATTTCACGATACATGTCGTTGCAAAGCAACTTTACAGCAAATTAAAGTTTTTACAATATATTTAGTAGTAGCTTACTAGTGGTGACTATGTCAAGTTGATGTACATATGGCAGAGATGTGTGGTAAAGATCAATTGATGATGTAATCAAACAGACAAAGAACACTATAAATTAGTAGCAAAATTCTGTAGTGCTGTATGTTGTTTCAGGGTTGGCATCATCTGAAGTCCACTGTGGGGTTGGAATCATCTCTTCTTAAGTGTTCTGGATCCAGACTGAAGCTTGTGAATTCCTAGTTACCACAGAATGTCAATCCCATGGCAGAAACGGAGAACAGATAGGAACATAATTAGCGTAGCTGCTGTTCAAACTAAGCAAAGAAAGATTTGTTCAACCAGAGCTAAAAGATTAATAATGTGCATTTGATTGGATATAACTGCAGTAAAAGATCAGCATATTAAATACAGTTTTTATAGGATCATGTAAAACTGAAGAATTAAAATCCAGCTTTGCCATCACATGAATAAATTACATTTTAAAATATATTAAAGGGATAGTTCAAATGAAAATTCTGTCATTAATTACCGTTGTCCTTACTACATGTCTGGGTGTGGGAACATTTCAGTTGCAGTGCTGTCTATGCAGTGTCAGAAAGCTGTGGGATTTCATCAAAAATATCTTAATTAGTGTTCTGAAGATGAACGAAGGTCTTACAGGTTTTGAACGACATGAGTAATTCATGACAGAATTTTCATTTTTGCTTGAACTATGCCTTTAAAAGATTTTAAAATTGTAATAATATTTCATAATGTTATTGTTTTCACTGTACTTTTGATCAAATTAATGCACTTTTTTTTAATTAAATACCCTTTAAACACTGGTTAAATGCTATCAAGCCCATCAACTGTTGATGTCTTGTAGTTGCTACTGCTACTGTCTGTAGTTTCCACACTGATTTGGTCTACGGTAAACCATGATGTGTCTACTTATACCCAGATGTATCCACTAATGTGTAATGCCCATGAGACCAATCAACATTTTTTTAAAACATCCCCGGATGACGTCTTCACACAGTAAACTCCATATAATTTCCTCACGCCACTTTCACTAAAACTGGAGCTCTTATTGTAAACAGACATTATTATCTCGTAAAGTTGAGTTCTGTGATTATGAAGCCAGTATAAGCAGTATGTTTGGGATCACTGTGAAGTAGCGTCTGAAAATGGACCTATGTGGTTTAGACATAAGCGTATGGTTACCGGGCTGCAGTTTTTGTGTGTTTATGTGTGTGGCTCTGGTCAAAATGCCTCATGCAGATGTAGTCATTACTTCCATGAATAACTAGTGAGACAAGGTTGCGGACTGAGGTTATGATTGTGCCTTCGGTGAACTGTAAGTTCATCCGTTGTCACGTTTAATAGTATGAGTTATGAGACACCAAACTCCATTGTGAGCTTTGTTTCATCTACTTCTAAACTTCCACCTGCAGAACCTTCATCAATCCACCCATTCATAAATTTTCCAAACCACTTGTCCTGTTTAGACAGGGCTGCGGGAAGCCTATCACCTTCAACCGGTGTAACGGAAAACCACATACAGCAGGACGTAGCCTCAAACATGAGAAGAAAAGAAAATCGGCTGTGAGATGAAAACCGTTCCCCTCCCTCGTGCATTGTTGTTGTAAGCCGCCAGTCTTTGACAGAGAAGAAAGAGAAAAGCAAGAGAATAGAGTGTCTGCCCTCATCTAAACTCCCTTTCAGCCTTTAGCTTCACCTGTTTAATGAGCATCACTGTCACTCATTTCTGAGGAGATGAAAGAGAGAGCTCTTCTAAAGCACTTACCATCCCCTTTATATGCTAAAGTCGACTCATTTTATTTATTTATTTATTAATTTTGCTCTACTTTCCTAGAGAAGAACTATTTTAGTTTTTTTTGCAGGGTGCACCAGTAGCAGTCCTGACTCACTTGCAAAATCATGTGCAATGTTTTTAGAAGTTGCATTCAAAATCCACTTAGCCCGAAAGAATGTACTATGGTGGAAACATGGGTTTTACCGTAAAAACTCATAACACGTGTTTAAAGCACATTTAATCCCAGCTGCCTTGTTCTAAAGCACCTCTTCGTTTTTTCCCAAACATTCTTTCCTCAAAACGATGACGCATAGCCCGAATGAGTCCGCTGCGTTTTATCTCCGTTTTAAAAATAACCAGTCGCAGTGTTCTTACATGCCCTCTTACCAAAACCCTCAGGAGGCAGAGAGAAAGAGAGGTAGAGCGCTCAAGCTGCCGAGAACACCCAACGAATCTTAATCGGTAATTATATCACTGACGCCGCAGCCGTTGCAATCCCTCTGTCTCCTTTTGGCCCATTAAGTCTTCTTCGAAGCAGCTCTGAGGCCAAAGCCGTGCCCCTCAGATTGGAAGTTATTTAGCATGCTGCTCACTGGTCTTTATCTAAAGAAGGAATATATACAATTTTTTAGATAAAGTTACTTTGTTAACAGAACCTTGGCCTAACAGTGAATACATTGGGCTGTGGTGCTTATCTGGGAAATTCAAGTTTGAATCTTGCATGCGTCTTTGTCTTATTTTGTCTCTCAGTATGAAGTGGTGAAATGCCAGAGCTTAAAGTATGGGGTGAGATCTTCACTATCCAAGGACGTGCCGTTGTGTGTCAAACGTTCACTCCTCACTATCTGCCTTTGATTCACTCTTTATCAGTCTTGTGTCAGACTGAGATAAAACTGTAGAACTTTCACATTAGCACATTTCTGTGCACACGTCAGAGCTGTTATCATATATTTAGGTCATAGCTCATTGTTTTACATTCCCAAAAAAACTAATTCTGAATGATTTAAAAGCTTGTTTCTCTGTGGGGACCTCATCCCTACAGTGACACGAGTTCCCGTGAGTTGCTGTGTATTTAAGTTTAAGTCCCCACCAGAAACGAAAAAGAACACCACACACACATACACACAGTTTAGAGAGCAAGGATCCTGCTATATGGTAGCTGGTTTTACGTGGTTTCTAGTTGGTCAAAGCCAGCACTTAATTGTCTTTAGCTGTTCCAAGGTCTAGATCTGTCAGTGACCACCAATACATTATGTATAAAGACAATTATTTTTTCTTTCTCAAGAAAGTGGTTAAAAACGGAAGTTAAATTTCAGTTCATATTTATTTGCATATCACTTTTACCAATAATACAGTTCAAAGCAGTTTTGAAGTTAACCATAAAAATACAAGATAATTAATAATATCCTAAAAAATACATAGGTCATGTAAACTGTGACTTCAGTCTTAAACATACAATATACTACCAGTCAAAAGTTTTTGAACAGTAAGATTTTTTATGTTTTTTTAGTTTCTTCTGCTCACCAAGCCTGCATTTATTTGATCCAAAGTACAGCAAAAACAGTAAAGTTTTGAAATATTTTACTATTTAAAATAAATTCTATTTGAATCTATTTTAAAATGTCATTTATTCCTGTGATTTCAAAGCTGAATTTTTAGCATTATTACTCCAGTCACATGATCCTTCAGAAATTGTTCTAATATTCTGATTTGCTGCTCAAAAAACATTTATTATTGTTGTTATGTTGAAAACAGCTGAGTAGAATTTTTTCAGGTTTCTTTGATGCATAGAAAGTTAGAAGAACAGCATTCATCTGAAATACTGTAGAAAGCTTTCGTAACATTAAAAATGTCTTTATCATCAATTTAAAGCATCCATGCCCCCCCCAAAAAAAAGAAAGAAACAAAGAGAATAAATTACACTGACTCCAAGCTTTTAAATGGCATAGTGTATAATGTTACAAAAGCTTTTTTTTTTTTTCAGATAAATGATCTTTGGATCTTTCTGTTCAGTAAAGAATCCTGAATTTAACAAATCCTCATAAAAAAATGTGCTCAACTGTTTTAAATATTGCTGATAATAATAAAAAATGTTTCTTTCTTCATATTAGAATGATTTCTGAAGGATCATGACACACTGAAGACTGGAGTAATGATGCTGAAAATGTAGCTTTGATCACACAAATACATTCCATTTTAAAATATATTCAAATAGAAAGCAGTTATTTTAAATAGTAAAAATATTTCACAATATTACTGCTTTTGCTGTATTTTGTATCCACAATCCAAAAAATATTTAAATCCAGAGAGATAAGCAATTTTTACTCGTCCCGTCAGATTGGATCAGCTGTTGGGATGAAGATGACAGCTCCCATGTTTCCACACTCAATCACGGCGTTATCAAACTAGGCCTTTGTTTCTTTGTTTGTTTTGAATATACACAATCTAGCAGCAAAATTACATAGTGTGCCTTCAACCATTCAGTTGTGATATTTCCAAGGAATCTGTACACTATTTGGGCTGATTTTAATCTATGGAGGTCTGTCTAATAAATGTAAACATGTTTTACACAGAGTTATTTGTACTACACTTTTTTCGAGTAGCTGAAAGCATAATCAAATTAGTCAAAATATTTAATAAACTAGCAAACAGGAAGCAGGGAATACATGGAACTTTGTGAAGTTTTTGTGTTTGACAGTGCTGCAGGGTTTTGTGGATGCTGATTCCATGGGGGCCTGGAAACACAGAGTGTTCAGATGAATCCTTGGTAGCTGGATGCGCTTGGATGGTACAGCACTAGTACCACATTATTTTTAAGTACACCCGTTTGATCTTCACATACACCTGGCACAGCTCCTGCAGCACCTGTGAGGTTTTGACAAAGAGCTAGTAATACAGTGATTTTTCCACTCTTATGCAATATAAATGAGATTTGGATGGAGGATGGGTGGTGTGAGGACAAATGGAAAGAGAGAAGCAAGCGGAGAAAAATTACCTGGTAGGAACCATTGCGTGCAGCTCCGGAGACTAGCATGAGGACAGAAGATGAAGAACATTCCCACTCCTGCTTACATAACTAGCATAAATACACCAACACCCACAAGACATGGCCGCCTCAGGCTCCCAATGACACACACTGCAGAGATTACAGAAGCAGAGAATGTGCTCTGTAACAATAGCGTTCGATGATGAAATGTTTTTGTGTTCACTGACGCACAAACTTTAGGGGTATTTCGGTCTCTAACTTTGTCTGTGGTGTTTTTGAAGTGGAAGTGGTGGAGAGTGTTGTGGTTCAGGTCAGGTCTCAGATGACAGACACTTACTGGGGTTTGTGGGCAAATGTAAGGAAAATTTGTCCAGGTCATATTTCACTCCAAAATCAAAACAGAAATGTGATAAGTTAAATAAGAATATTAAGCTTTTTTGGAACCAATATTTAATTTTAATTTTTTTTTTGACCCTTAGGTATGTTTTACATTAAATTCTTAGTATTTTTGTTTGTTTGTATGTATGTATGTATTCATGTATATATTTATTTATTAGTAGTTCTAATTATTCTCAGGGGTGATTCTTATTATTGTAAATAAATTTATCTGAATATGTTAATGTACATGTGAATACATCAATATGAATATAATTAATTATACATACACTTCCATTCACAGTAAAGTTTTTGTATTATTAACACATTTTGTGACAGTTAAGTATCTTTTACATTAAATTATTAGTGTTTTTATTTTGATTTTACTCCTTTTTCCAGTAATCGAATTATTCTGACGATTCATGTTGCTGTAAATAAATGAATATGAATATATTAATATAAATATGAATATAATATAAATAAATAATTATATATATATATATACTGCCATTAACAATATGGTTTTTGCATTATTGACATTAATTTTGTGACATTTAAGTATGGTTTACATTAAATTAGTATTATTAGTATTTCTTTTTATTTAGATTTTTATTTATTAGCAATTGTTTTATTATATATACACTACCGTTCAAAAGTTTGGGGTCAGTAAGACTTGTAATAGTCTTTAAAGTAGTCTCTTATGCTCATCAAGGCTGCATTTATTTGATTAAAAATATAGAAAAAAAACAGTAATATTGCAAAATGTTTTTACAATATAAAATAATGTTTTTTATTTTAACATACTTTAAAATAGAATTTATTCCTGTGATGAAAAGCTGAATTCTTATCAGCTGTTACTCCAGTCTTAAGTGTCGCATGATCCTTCAGAAATCATTCTAGCATGCGGATTTGGTGCTAAAGAAATATTTCTTATTATTATCAATGTTAAAAACAGTTGTGCTGCTTAATATTTCAGTAAAAGCTATGACGCTTTATTCAGGATCTTTTGATGAAAATGTAAAAGAACAACATTTAATTTAAATAGAAATCTTTTGTAATAAGTGACCCTGGACCACAAAACCAGTCTTAAGTCGCTGGGGTATATTTGTAGCAATAGCCAAAAATACATTGCATGAGTCAAAATTACTTTCAAAAATCATTAGGATATTAAGTAAAGGTCATGTTCCATGACAATATTTAGTAAAATTCCTACTGTAAATATACCAAATCTTAATTTTTGATTAGTAATATGCATTGTTAAGAACTTTATTTGGACAACTTTAAAGGTGATTTTCTCATTATTTAGATTTTTTTGCACCCTCAGATTCCAGATTTTCAAATAGTTGTATATCGGCCAAATGTTGTTCTATCATAGCATACATCAGTGGAAAGCTTATTTATTCAGCTTTGGAATTTGGAAAAATTGACCCTTATGACTGGTTTTGTGGTCCAGGGTCACATATTTACTTTCACTTTCAAATAATTTAGTGTATCCTTGATTCATTTTAGAATAAAATTAATACACTGCAAATTTCTATTGTGTACTACATGTACAGTTATATGCTATACATGCTTTACATATGATGTGCATTACACATCACAGTTTGTTTGTTTTTTATTTATTGCATAATTCCTAAAAAAAATTCTGATTCTAAAAAATTCATTATTTTCTTTCTGACATGTTTTGTGAGATACTGAGGTAAGTCAGCACACAAAGAATGTCTCCCCCTCTGTCTCGCATCTGGAGACTTAAAAACTGCTTGGTGATAGAATCAACTCACCCACTCCCTCTCTCCCTTGCTCCCTCCCTCCCTCTCTCCTTTTCTCCTCCCACTCTTTCTTCCTCTCGCTCTCTGTGTTTTCTGGAGATCAGATGTTGAGAAGAGCGCAGCAGAGAGCAGCAGGAGAGAGATGCAGACAGAGGAGAGAGTTACTTTAGGATCTATAGTGGATCTATAGTTCAATTATTAAGCCTGAGAAAAGACAAAACCATGGCAATGTTTACTTTCCTCCAGAAATGAGCCCTTTGTTTCACAGGGTCCATTTCTCAGCAGATTTTTAATCATTTTTTAACTGCTCCATCCTCAGAGAGCACTAAACACAAGAAGTGAAGAATTTTGTCTTTAAACTCCAAGTAAAGGAATAAGAACAAATAGTTTTATTTTCCAAAAACGTGTTTACTGTGAAGAGTTTGGTTTTGCTGTTGGGAGTCGCTGCACTGGTGTTCTGGGGGTCAGCGCCCCTTCTCTTTCCTCGTGCGTGGCTGCGAGAGGAACACAAGTCAGGATGACAGAGATCGTGGTGACGGACTGTAATCTGAACTCGGTGTGTGAGCGCGTGGAGCAGCACTGCTGCGTGGACGATCCTTCAGCCATCAAAAGACACACCAACACCGGCGCCAAACTGTGGGGCCGTGTGCGCAGTAAACTACTTCGACAAAAGGTCACTCGCTCTTTCATTCTCTCTCCATCTGTTACATCCTCTCTGCAGCTTCTGCTCTCATTCTCTCAATCTGTTTTCTGCCTGTTTCCTGGTCTTTAACTGACTGAAAGTCAGTTATCATGCTGTCTATCCACTTGGTTGATCCTTGTGAAAGGTATTTGCATCTCTGTAGCAGATCAGTTCTATCTCTCTCGTACCTGCTTTCTTCTTCACCTGTATACGTTTCATTCTTCAGAAGATTGGTACATATAAAGTTACTGAACAAGAAGATGTTTAAATATATGTTGGGGTAATTAATAGTGATAGAAGTATGTTTTCCTCCTTTCTTTACTTTTGTACATTGGTGGTTTGTTCACTCTTGTTTTATGAATGAGTGTGTTCAGTGTTGTTGGATATTAGATGTTAGTTGGGCTGCAGTGTGTGTGTGTGTGTGTGTGTGTATGTGTGTGGGCTGGCTGCAGTTAGAGGTTAATTATCACTTTAACCTGCTGTCCTCAGAGCCCCTGGCAAGTATCACCCACCCACTGATGGAGGTCAATTAATCACACCTTTACTCTCACACACAGCACTGAATAATCTTTTAGTAATAATTACAAAACCAGAATGCAGTTGCATAGGCTCTTATAGGACCTAGGTGAGATCTAGTCAAATGGATGTTTTGATGGTGGAACTGCAGGGGATTTGTGTGATTGTGATAGACATCACAATTGAATGTGAACTTATTTAAGGATAAATTTTATTTTCATATTAAATATATAAAATGAAAATTAACAAAAAGCATGTACATTACCAGTCAAAAGTTTTTGATCAGTAAGACTTTTAATGTTTTTTTTTTTTTTAAAGAAGTCTTAATTTATTTGATCCAAAGTACAGTAAAAACAGTACAATTTAGATTTTTTTTTATTATTTAAAATAACTGTTTTCTATTTGAATATATTTTAAAATGTAACTTATTCCTGTTATCAGAGCTAAATTTTCAGCATCATTACTCCAGTCACATGATCCTTCAGAAATCTAAACTTCAAATCAAAAGTAATATTCTGATTTGCTGTTCAAGAAACATTTTTATAATTATATTATTATTGCCAATATTTAAAACAGTATTTAAACAATATTTAAAAGTGCATTTTTTCAGAATCTTTGATAAATAGAAAGATCCGAATATCAGCATTTATCTGAAATAAAAAGCTATACCATTCAAAAGCTTGGAGTCAGTATATATATATATAATTTTTTTTTTTTTTTTTTTTTTTGGAAAGAAATTATACAAATTAATACTTTTTTTTGTTTGTTTGTTTGTTTTTTTAGCAAGGATGCTTTAAATTGATCAAAATTTATGATAAAGACATTTATAATGTAACAAGATTTCTATTTCAGATCATTTAACTATTCATTAAAGATATATAATAATATTAATAAATGTTTAATAATAGCAGATCATGTGACTGGAGTAATGATGCTAAAAATTCAGCTTTGAAATTACAGGAATAAATTACATTTTAAAATATATTCAAATAGAAAGCAGTTATTTTAAATAGTAAAAATATTTCTAAATTGTACTGCTTTTGCTGTATTTTGGATCAAATAAATGCAGGCTTGGTGAGCAGAAGAGACTTCTTTAAAAAACATTAAAATCTTACTTTTCACAAATGTTTGACTGGTAGTGTATTTGAATAAAAGTAGCCTTGCAATTATTATTAATTATTTATTGAAATATTATTTATTAATCATTTGAATAATTCTTGATTTAATTGACTTAAAATGTGTACTGCGAAAATATATTACTGTTAAAAATGTCGAAGTCAGTACGTTTTTTTATGTTTTGAAAGAAGCCTTTTATAATAACTCTTATTATAAATCATGATACATTTTTTCGTGATACCTTGGTGAATATAAAGTTAAAAAAAAAATGCATTTATGAAATTGAAATCTTTTGTAACATTATAAATGTCTTTACTGTTGCTTTTGATTAGTTTCATACCCATTTGCTGAATACAAGAAAAAAAAAAAAAAAAACTGTACTGACCTCAAACTTTTGATCTGTAGTGTAAATCTAAGTTTCACACAGCAAGAAAGGTTGTGGACCCCTGCTCTAGAGAGAATGATTTCACATCAATATCATTTCTAGTGTGACTAGTATAGCGTTAATGGAATCTCACTGGTGTCACATGATCGAGTTCATTTCATCTCAGTGTTCAGTGTTGCTGAATGATTGTTTTGCTGTGATGAGATCAGTGCCTTCACACTCTGCATGTAACCGTGGGAGTTAGGTGTGCAGCTGTGTGTGTGTGTGTGTGTGTGTGTTTCTGTTCGTGTGCTGATGTGAGTTGGCGAAATCTAGGTCTCTCCACGTGAGGTATGTGCCCTGCCAGCACTTTGAACAGTAATTTATGTGCATAGTCTTTTTGGCTGTAAGAACAAAGCATTTTAGCCTTTTCTGTATTTCTGTGTCCTCTGTCCAGTCAGGTCAATGCTCTTCCTGATCCACTGACCCCGGGACTGACCGTAGAGACAGATTACAGACAAAGACCCCCTGAGATGTAGCTATAAGACACATCACTGTGACCCTAGGATAAAAGATTTTGTTATTAACACACAACAAAGCAAGACACCCATAGTTTTCCATGTGGCAAGCACATGCTCCCGGTCTCTTGCATTGCATTTCAAACATCATTCTGGTTTTATCAGATATATAGCCGCTTATTCATTTCTATAAGGAATTGTTCCTGTAATTCACATATACATATAGACACACCCTGTCTTTGTCTTTGTCTACCCACAGGTATTGACACATAAAGACTGTCTGTTAAAGGTAGACACAGACAGTTGCTCAATATATAGTCATATTTAGTCACAGGTGTAATAGATACACACATAATTTACTTACTTACCCACTTACTGGCAATTACATTTATAAACAAACCTCATTTTGCAGTCATTTGCCTTTTAAAATGCTTTGAAACACACTCTCTCACACACAGATGGCCAGTCTCATTGACTGAATATTGAATGAATCTTTGTGGCTAAGAGAGTGTGTGTGTTTATCTGTATGAGTGTGTCCCTTTGATATGGTCATGAATGATCCCAGTGTTGTCTCATGACCTGCTTATAAAGTCTGACCTCCACAGACGTGCTTTCATTTGATAAACGTAAATCTCAACAGAACCACCACTTCAACCCCTCAGGCCAGAACCACTGGCTGTGTCCAAAAGTGCCTTTTGTGAAGGGTATTTAGTGCACTATTTGAGTGGTGTCCCAAACCATAGTGTACGTATCGAGTGTCCACATTCAATCCCAGAATGCACTGCAATAATGAGTTTGCAATCAATGTACACTGAATGGCTAGCTGCTAGAGAATATAATCCCATGTACTGTGATGGTTGTACCCAATCAAACTCTTCTGCATTTTGAGCAAATTAAGTAGATGATTGATTGAGAATGCATTTTTGCAGAATTGTACACCATTATGACACTGTTGGATTGCCACTTGAGGTAAAATCCAATATCAAATCTTACTCCTGAAGCAAAACTAGTTGGGAATCACTGCTCTTTGTGCAAGCACAGATTTCAAATGCATTGCCAACCCATTGTAAGTGCAATTCATTTCTACATAAGGTAATTTATGAGCACATTTTCTTTACTGTGGCACTAAAGGAATAGTCCACCCAAAATTGAAAATTCTGTCACTATTTACTCACCCTGATCGTAATAGATTCACATTGCACCCAACTGACTTTCATTGAATTTCTGTGTTCCTCAGAAGAGAGAGAATCATACAGTTTTAGAGCAGCATGATTGTGAATGATGGGTAAATAATGACAGACCTTTAATTTTTAGGTGAACTACACTGTAAAAAAAAAACAATTTGTTGAGTCAACTTAAAGTAATTTGTACCCTGGCTGCCTTAAAATTTTAAGTTCAGTCAACTCAAAAAAAAAGTTTATTCAAATTGAAATGTTAAATTATACTAAGTGACAGCTTAGATATTTGAGTTGAATCAACTTAAAATTTTAAGGCAGCTGGGTTACTTACCCATCTGTTAAGTTTAGCAAACACAAATATCTAAGTTGTTTCTTAGTACAACTTAACATTTCGAGTTGACTAAACTTATTTTAGTTTACTGAACTTAAAATTTTAAGGCAGCAGGGTAACAAATTATTTTAAGCTGACTCATCAAATTGTGTTTTTTTTATTTTTTTTTACAGTGTACCTTTGCAACAAACCTTAATGGGATAGTTCACCCAAAAGTTAAAATTCTGTCAATAATTACTCACCCTCATGTCGTTCCAAACCCGTAAGACCTTTGTTCATCTTCGGAACACAAATTAAGATATTTTTGATGAAATCCAAGAGCTTTCTGACCCTGCATAGACAGCAACACAACTGACACGTTCATTGTTAAAACAGTCCGTGTGACATCAGTGGTTCAACCTTAATTTAACAAAGCTGCAAGAATACTTTTTGTGCACAAAGAAAACAAAAATAACAGCTTTATTTAACAATTTCTTCTTTTCCATGTCAGTCTTGGACGCATGTTCACAACAGTACCACGACGTATGCGTGCGATGCTGCTAACACAGGAGCTGGCGTTCTGACGTAAAATTATTATTTTTGTTTTCTTTGCACATAAAAAGTATTCATAAAATTAAGGTTAAACCACATATGTCACATGAACTATCTTAACCGTGTCCTTACTACCTTTCTGGGCCTTGAACTTTCCTGTTTGCAGGGTCAGAAAGCTCTCGGATTACATCAAAAATATCTTAATTTGTGTTATGAAGATGAACTAAGGTCTTACGGGTTTGGAAGGACATGAGGGTGAGTAATTAATGAAAGAATATTCATTTTTAGGTGAACTATCTCTTTAATGCTCAAAGAGCATATGCTAATATTCCATATTCAGTAAACTGTGGCTGCATTTGACAGTAGTTGACCTGAAAGAGAAAACTGATTGTAGGAAGACAGTTCACACTAATGCTCGCTATAGTGCCCCTTGTGGCAATGCAGAAATTATTCCTCCTTTCAAAGGAATGAAAGAACAGAAGGAGGGAGGGTCTGTGTGAAAGAGATGTATTATGCACGAGAAGAAGAATATATCCCCAGAGATGAAGCCATCCTCGGCTGTAACTATCTTCTCTCCAGCCTATACTGCTTCCTCAATGGTGCTCCAGGTTATAACATGCTAATGACTGAACCACTGATGAACCCTGCTCCTCTATAAAGGCCTTTTAAATGCCAGCTATATGCTAATGGATGCTTTTATCACCTACACAAATCTTCGGCTGCCAGTGTGAGGGCACCAGACCCCTACGAGGGGCTACTGGACCCCCATAAGGCCTTGCTTTTTGGGCTAATGAGAGGGAGGAGGGTGATGGTGAGGTTCGTTACTGGACACAACAGCTGTTGACCTGCTTGGATTTCTTTTTTATACAGTTAAGTGCTGTGGTAGTACCATGGTACATTGATGGGAACAACATGGTACTTTGATGTACAATATGTGACCCTGGACCAGTCTTACAGTAAGTAGCATAGGTATATTTGTGGCAGTAGCCAAAAATACATTGTATGGGTCAAAATTATAAATTTTTCTTTTAAATCATTAGGATATTGAGTAAAGATCATGTTCCATTAAGATATTTTGTAAATTTTGTACAGTAAATGCATTAAAACTTGATTTTTGATTACTAATATGCATTGCTAAAAAATTCATTTTGGCAACTTTAAAGGTATTTATTTCTCAGCTTTTTGATTTTTTTTTTGCACCCTCAGATTCCAGATTTTCAAATAGATGTTTCTCGGCCAAATATTGTCCTATCCAAAATATTCAGCTTTCAGATGACCCTTATGACTGGTTTTGTGGTGCAGGGTCACATATGTCATGACACATTTTTACACTGTCCAGTGTACGCCATTGTATCATGTAAAAAATACATGGAATGTTTGTGTGTGCTTCAGTAATTCTTTCACGTTTTGTTTCGTGATGATTTGTGCAATTATACTAAGCGGGTCTCTGAGGAATTGTGTTATTCATGATTCTCTTTTAGCAGATGTTAAGCTTGATTTATGACACTGTCCTCTTTTAGGTTAACTGGCTTGCATTTATTAGCAACAGAGACATTAGCATCTAATGGGAACTGCCGTAATGAAAGTCTGTTAAAAATATATCTTATGCTCCATAACTTTCAGGGTATTTACGATAGCTGGATTTCTTCACTCCTGGGGTTTCTTTTAGTGTCTGTAGTTACTTTTAGTTCTATTTTTAGCAGCCACACAAACAAAAACCTTTTGGTCATGTTTTTGGACACTTGCAATAGCAATACCTTGTTTTATGATTATTGTGTTCTTCCTTTATAAAAACATACATACTTTAGTAATACCTGGGAATTTGGTATTACTGTAAATGGTACTTCCGAGAATACCATACTGTGTTCAAAGAAATGCTTTTTTACCATAGTACATGTACTACAGTTGAGGTCAAAAGTTTCCACCCCTTTTCAGAATCTGCAAAATGTTAATTATTTTACCAAAATAAGAGGAATCATACAAAATGCATGTTATTGTTTATTTAGTACTGACCTTAATAAGATATTTCACATAAAAGATGTTTACATATAGTCCACAAGAGAAAATAATAGTTTAATTTAAAAAAATGACCCTGTTCAAAAGTTTACATCCCCTTGATTCTTAATACTGTGTTGTTACCTGAATGATCCACAGCTGTGTTTTTGTTCAGTGATGGTTGTTCATGAGTCCCTTGTTTGTCCTGAACAGTTAAACTGCCTGCTGTTCTTTAGAAAAACTGTATATAAATTGTTTAACTTTATAAATGATGATCATTCAGTACCATGGCATATATCAAAGTTCTATGGTATTACCATCTGATGCTGTCGCTGTACCATGGTACAACCAGTACTTTGGGGACAAGGACGGTCACAAGTGTTTTGTTTAAATACCTTATATGGAAAAGCTTTAAATATGTTTGTGAAAAATATGTATGATGATAGTAAATGATGTGAGCATGACAGTGATGACCATGTTTATGAGTCAGCAGATTATTGGTATTTCCTGTGTGATTAAATTACGTTTACTGGAAGAGACCCAGTCTAGCCCAGCAGGCCGAGCCTGTGACATCAGCCCAGTGCATCAGAACACTAAAGCAAACAACAGTCTGACCTCCACACCAGCCTTGAATACCACAGTAATTACGGCTTTTCCCACACCACACACTGAGCAAACACACGTTTTCCTGCAAATGACAAAACTTCTCCAGAGTGAGAGCTGTAACTACTGGCCACATGCTACAGAGAGAGATGTATGTCTGGTTGTAGTGTGTCATATAGTCTTGAAAAATAGGTTGGTCAGGACATTATGAAACAGAGCTTGATGTTTTACTGAGAGCTTGTTTGTGGTGTTCATTTTAGTGCTCTAGCCTGCATTGCTCCCTGTGTGTTCTTGCAGTATAAACACAGCGGCATAAATACATGTTGTGTTTTTGCTGTATTTGTGCATGTTTGCTCACAACCTGAGTCACATTACATCTTCAGCCATGCGTTAGGCTTTATTATGCAATACCAAGGCTCTATGTAAGGAGGACGAGCACAGAGCTACACCAGTCACACAAATCCACCTTCGTTTATTCATACATCTGACAGCACACTGGAGCTGGAATGCTATACTGTATGAAAGATGAGTTTGACTGTTTTGACTGCAACCTCTAACAGATTGGATTGAGTAGAGATGGGATTTGAGAAATGGTTTTCCGCTGAACCAATTTTGATTTTATTTTTTCATGATTTCTTTCATGATATTTGCTTCCAGTATTGGTTTTTCAGTGCCTGGATTCTTCTGCACCTGCTGACAGATCCTAAAATACTCTTGACAGTGTTTTCTGCACAGTTTCTGAATTTACACTGCTGTGACAAAGAAATTATGTTATGAGCTTGCAGTCTCATCATTTTATTTCCCTGTCCTTGCTGTATAATAATATACCACCTTTCAAAAGTTTGAAGTATAAGAATTTGTATGTTTTTTTAAGATTATTATGCTCACCAATGGTGCATTTATTTGACTAAAATACAGCAAAACAGCCATATTAGGTGTTACAATTAAAAAATAACTTTTCTATTTTAATACATTTTAAAAAGTAATTTATTTCTGGGATGCAAAGCTGAATTTTCAGCATTGTTACTCCAGTCTTCAGTGTCACATGATCCTTCAGAAATCATTGGAATATGCTGAATTGCTGCTCAAGAAACATTTCTTCTTATTATTAGTTGTGCTGCTTAATATTTCTGTGGCATATATTTTTTAGGATTCTTTGATGAATAAGCAGATAAAAAGAGCAATTTATTTGAAACTGAAATCTTTTGTAACATTATAAATGTCTTTACTGTCACCTTTAATTCATTGAAAGGGATAGTACACCCAAAAATTAAAATTACCCCATGATTTACTCATCCTCAAGCCATCCTTGGTGTATGTGATTTTCGTCTTTCAGACGAATACAATCAAAAATGTCCTGGCAGTGAATGGTAGTCGAGATTTTCAAGCACAAAAAAGTGCATCCATCCATCATAAAAAGTACTCCACATGGCTCCAGGGGGTTAACTGAGCTATTCTGAAGTGAATCGATGCATCTGTGTAAGAGAAATATCCTTATTTAAAACTTTATAAACCCCAATCTCTAATTCTCTACATGCATTGATGCATTTCAATTCAATTGTCTCAAACAATACAAGCTGTAAATGATCGCCATGTGTTACAAGGTACAGTGGCTACAAATTACAATATGGAATTCACTGCTAGGAAGAGACGAAGGAAATGTAAGAGAAAAGGGGATGGTGACATGCTTTTAAACTCTACTTGAGGAATGTGAATTAAATATTTGATTTCTCTTTGATCAAACAAAGTCGTGTAATTGCGTGTGTCTCTGCAGATATTACCAGCACGATCTGTTTGATGTTTTTAAAGGATTCTCCAGCGACGTGTTCTAGACAGAGTAGCGTGATTGGCCAGTGAGGTCAGTGTAACCTTAGTTTGGTGAAAAATGTGCAGTCTGTCAGTCAGCAGCTCTTCTCAGTTGTGTGTGTCTCTACACTGATGCAAGGTGTGTACGTGTATGTTTATACACATTTACGTAATTAGAAGTAGTGAGCCTTTGCGGTCATCTTTACAAGGACTCGTGTGCTGCGTGCGCCTGCTGTATTTGTAACAAATGCACTGATATCAAGTTCTTCCTCCCTTTGTTCTCTGGAAGGAGTCTCTTTGACTTGAGAGAGAGCAGAGAGAGGCCGGCCAGAGAACACAGTGTTCCTGCTCTGTACAGCAGCAGGCTGGCAGAACAGAGGGAGATGAGGGAGACGGGGCGGGCGGTGGGGGATACGCTGTATGAGAGAGAACGAGACAGCAGGAAAGAAGAACAGAATGGAGATCTGTATCTCCAAAAGTTCAGTGCAAGATGTCCTCTATACTGACTATAACACAAACTTTGAAATAAATATTTTTCAGTATGGATAATAGGAGCACTGTGGGGTTTTTTGAGGCATATGTTTCCTGAAAAAGTATGGTTTCTAGGCATCTAGTATGGTAATACCTTGTTTTTGATGTACTTTATTAATACCATGCAACATTTATGGTGTTAAATCACATGGTAATACTATGACAGTTTATTTTAAAAAAAAGTGCTTGATTGTATTTTGCCCATGTTGAGTAACCGGCAAAACACCGGAAATGGCGCATTCCATAGACGAGAATCCATGAAATGCATCATTAGACCGTTTTCTATATATGCATGTTATATTAAACCCATTTTAAAATTATAATAAATCATAATACTATTGTGAATTCACAAACGCTGCGATTCACTAAATAAATATAAGGGTAAATCATTTATAAACCTAAGCCAACACAGGAAAATAGATCATGTTTCTAAATATGCTAACTGTTCATCACGATTTCAAAATAAAAGTTCAAACCCTCACTCTGAGTTTACAGTGGCTGTCGTAAAGAAATGGCCAAATATTAAAGATTAAGTGGCCATTTTAATTAAATGTTGTTTAGGTAATATTAAACGGATTAGATCGCGCATGTAAAAACAATCATCGGGTTGTTGGCGCCCTCTGCAGGTCTTTGATATAATGCATAATGTACGTGAGTTTGTTTTATAGTACCTAATGTATTTTCACATTTTTGTACAATAAAACCATTTGATTACTTGCTTTTGATACTTTATTTGAACCAGTGATTATTGCCTCATTGCTATAATAAATATATATATATATATATTAAGTCATTTTAAGGGCTATTGTTTGCTCAAGTCTATTTTTATTACTTGAAAAAAAATGAATTATCCGATTATTCTATTAATCATAAGTATAATCGACTGATTATTCAATTACTTCCAAAAATACTTTTTTGGAGGTGTAGTTATCGCATGTGTTTTGCGATGTGCCATGGTAATAATTTCTTAATACTATGACAATATCATGGTTTTTGAATTTGTGGCATGATAATATCATATTTTTCTGGGAATGTACTATGTACTATGGTAATTTATTTTGATAATGTGGTTTCTAGATATTTACTATATTAAGTGTTACCCTTTTTTACTCAGACTATATTTTTGTGATTGACCCCATTTCCAAGATGAATCTCCATGTGGCTGTTATTAGCAGGATTGTTTGAGGTTGTCATGGACCAGAGCTCCTCAGAATCTCATTCTCTCCTTTTCTAAGCTTTTGGATCAGGAAACATAAACCTCATTCTCATGTCTGCACGGATGCTCTTAATTCAAAACATTTCAGAGCTGAAGAGCTCCCATCTTTGTTTTGGTTGAGCGATTAAATGAGGACGTTGAAGATACAGTACTATTGACCGGTGTAGTCTACAGGACGGTTGGCCCATGCTGAGAGTGATGAGAACAAGTTTCCTCTCTGACCTTTACCCCACCTCTAACATGACCATCCAGTCTGGCTCATTGGGAATCAATTGCATACGCTGTTAAAATAATCCCATAGACATTCGTTTTGGGCTCTTTCATCCCAAACTTTGAGATTTCCCAGAGGAAAGTGAAAAGTGGTGTTTGTGGGGTGATGTGAGGTGAAATCCCCCTGGGAACTTTACTAAGAGTTTGGAGCAAAGCACTTGGGCAGATGAGGTGACTACAAGGCGAGTCTTTGTAAGGGTAAGCCGTTTAGCTGTATTAAAGGATTTTCTTGACATATCATAGACCCGTTTGATTTCATACGTTTTTAATAAAGTACTATAAGAAGCACCAGAAGGTTAGATGCTTCCCAGAAAGAAAGGCTCAAGTAATTGCATGTGTATTTGGGAACTGTAAGGCAACATTCACACTGCACAAGAATACAGCTTTCAGAAATTTTAATGATAAATGCTGTTATTTTCATTAATAGTTTGTAAAGAGAATGACAACTACAAGTGATTTGGCATATTGACCCTTACGACTATGTCAGGGTTAATACATCTCTTAAAATAGCAGATAATTTGATCTGGATTAACCTCAGAACCACAGTGAACAACAGACTCTCTGTGTCCTCAGTGCTGACCTTATAATATCCATTTATTACCCTGTTAATTTGATCGGCATAAACATGTCATATTGGTTTAGCGGTGGGATAAAAACAAGGCTGCGAGCATTCCATAAATATCTGATGAGAATCTGATTATAGCCCTAATATGTGTATAAACAGCATCAGTAATGATGATTCCCCACTAATTCTGTTGAGAGAATTGATTGTAGTGATGCAAGCTAACTCAGTTTTATGCGCTTGACGGACCTTGTCTGACGTTCTCATAAAAAGCTGTCCAACCAACGCATGTTTTTCTGTAAATGTTAATTTTATGGCAGTTTTGTCAGCATGTGTGCTGTTTGTGTTCCCTTGTGCATCTGCCAACTTCATGTTGATTAACAGTGAAGTTTAATTAAAAGCATATGCACAGGAATTGGTTTAGATTGAGTTTTAGTTTAGATCGGCACAGCCTATTTAGTTGATTTCTAACGGTGATCAGTAAGTGGTCCGGGCTGTCAGGTTGTGTATTAGTGTGTACCTTACATTTGGGTTTGATTGACAGATTAGTTTAAGAGTAGGGAGGGTCCTCCCTAGATAGCCCTTCCCATCATCCATCTTGTCTGTGGCATGTAGCATGGGAAACTGGTGTGTATGTGAGAGAGAGTTTAACCAAGGCTGTTCTGCTCAGAGAGTTAAGTGTTAATGGAAACAGCACAGCAGTTGTTTTCCTTATATGTTCACAGGACGGTAGCCCGAACGCACCTAAATATCATACTGTGGGTTCTTATGAACTATGGGTAATACCAAACACTCTATGGTATGTATGATAGAAATGGCCAGGTCCCTTAATGTAAAAGTTTTGTCACTTCCACGTCCAGGTTATTGAAGTAGTTATTCTGGTCACACTTTATTTTAAGATCCAATTCTCACAATTAACAAACCATTAACTATGACTTTTGCCTCAATAAACTACTAATTCGCTGCTTATTAGTAGTTAATAAGGTAGTTGTTAAGTTTAGGTATTGGGTAGAATTAGAGATGTAGAATATGGCTTTATAAGTGCTAATAAATAGCCAATATGTTATGAATAGGCATGCTAATAAGCAGCTAGTTAATAGTGAGAATTGTTCCCGATACTAAAGTGTTACCTTGATTCTTGCTTTGTTGATTCATGTTGTGTTTATAGTGCTGTGTTTCAGTGAAGTGTTCATTATAGAGCTTGCTTTGGGTTTGGTTCATCCATGCTGGACTCCTGCTCTCATGCAGCAGTGTACTACAATTAAAGGGATAGTTCACCCAAAAATGAAATTTCTGTCTTCAATTACTCACCCTCATGTCGTTCCAAACCTGTAAGACCTTTGTTCATCTTTGGAGCATAAATTAAGATATTTTTGATGAAATCCGAGAGCTCTCTGACCCTCCGTAGACAGCAAGGGTTCTATCACGTTCAGGGTCCAGAAAGTTAGTCACAGGAAGTCACATAGACATATTTTATCGATGTTCTTGGTACCTTTCTGGTCCTTGAATGTGGTAGGACCCTTGCTGTCTATGTGGGGTCAGAGAGCTCTCGGATTTAATTTGTGTTCCGAAAATGAACGAAGGACTTGTCTATCGACATAAGGGTGAGTAGAGAGTTTTCATTTTTGGGTGAACTGTCCCTTTAACTTCATCACATTTATGATCTAGATATGTAATAACAAGGGAAGAATTCTACTGTGACTTTCTCAGGGTTTTTTTATAGAAAGGACTGCATGGGAATCCTTAGATAGAATAGCAAAATGATTTTGAGTCATCTTTAACAAAAAAAAAAAAAAAAAAAACACAGAGAGAAGGGAAAAAGATAAAAATAAACCCCTGTTGTTTCAAATGTTCACATAAAGAATTTGCTTGTGGAAATAGACATACTGTATAGCAAATCTGCTTCAAAAACTGCTTTATTGCTTGCATCATTGCAAAATGTAAACTATATTATTGCCCAGCTAAATGCAACTAAAGAGGCATTAAGAAATTATAAACTTTTAGCATAATGATTTTCCCTAAAGCTCCTTTGAAACATTGTGTATTATGAAAAGAGCTATACAAATAAATAGATTTGAAATTTAGCATACAAAAAGTTGAATTAGAAATTAAATCTGAAATATCCTGATAAACAACTTTTGTACTGAACTGTTTTTGTACTTTGGCTGTTTTTTTCTAAGCCTCATGGCATTTTTCCTTCTGGAGGTAATTTATTGGTTTTTATTGTTGAAATTTTTTTTTGTATTTCTTTAATCGACTTTAATAATCCTCCAGCACTCTTGGTCTATTGTGGTCTCTCAGCACTAACATTTGACCTATGACAATATTCTTCGAGGCCGTAGTGTTTGCATTGTATTAGGCAGCAATAATTGAATCAAACTATTCTGAAGTCATTCTCACACTCATTTCTCTCTGTCTCTTTACAGCTGGACCCACAGACGGTGCAGTCCAAAAACTGGCATATGGACGTCATAGAAATGAATGGGGTACTTTATTTACCATCAAGCATATTAAAACTTTTTTGCGTTATTGCCCTACACATAGTGTCCTGTGAATTATCTAATTTATAATTCCTTTTCAGATTAAAGTGGAGTTTTCCATGAAGTTTACAAGTCGGGACTTAAGTTTGAAGCGAACGCCATCTAAAAAACAGAGCGGTGTGTTTGGGGTCAAAATCAGCGTGGTAACAAAGTAAGTAAAATCTCAAACCCTTTCTAAAAGCATGTTATTGAATTTATTGTGCATTTGTTGAATTTGCTGTGTATTTCTTTTCTTTCTTTCATTTTTTCTTTAAATAAGGACAGAAAGATTTGTTTGTTCAGTTTCAGTATAACTTTAAACATTTAAAATATACTACATCAATACACTACACCTTTATAAAGGATTTAGGCTTGCTGAAAGCAGTATTTGCCAAAGCATGCACAGTTTCTGTTTGTATGTTTACATGATGTACATTGATTTTGCCTGTTGTTGTTCCTCAGGCGCGAGCGCTCCAAGGTGCCTTACATTGTGCGGCAGTGCATTGAGGAAGTGGAGAAGAGAGGGATTGATGAAGTGGGCATTTACAGGATCTCTGGAGTGGCCACAGACATCCAGGCCCTCAAAGCTGCGTTTGATGCCAGTAAGAGACTCTTAACCAATTACACTTCACACACTCATGTAACTACTATATGGGCCATTCTACAAAATTGGTGCAAACTGCTGTCCCACAACCAAAATACACATTTAAAAACATTTAAGTATTCAAATCTTAGATGTTTACTAAGATCCGTTTATTATCTATTGAAAATATTAGTAAGCTTAATCTTTCATTTAATGGGTATTTGCAATTGGGAGGTGGCTGTCCCGAACCCCTACATTTTAACTTATGAAAATGATATTGAAATAATGTTTGCATTTAATTCCATTGTTGTTATTAAAAAATGTCTTATTGCTTTATTTTTTTTTAAAAGTTATGTTCAAAAATATATATATTTATTTAATATTTTCTTTTATAATACTTAGTATTATTTTAATATTTTCTATTTCCGCATTTTAATGTCACTACTGAAACAGTGTATGTTTTAGTCCATTGGCTGAGACTGATTTTAACTACACCACTACATTTATGATCAGGAAATATTTATGTGTCCCTCTCTCTCATATCTACATGGTGAGTAGATAGGTCCCATCTTTTGAGGTAAATGTGTTCAACAGTATGAAAAATCTGTGTGTAACTTTACAGAATGTCACTACTGAACACCATTTTTCAATAATTAAACACTTTTTTTTGAGAGTTATTCCAAAACATTTAATTTTTATGTGTGTACCACTGTTCAGAACTGTGCTAGCTAACCATGTGCTGATTAGCATGTTTGAACTAGCTTCAAAAGTATCTAAAATGGTCACTACTGAAACAGTCACGACCGAAAAAATTTGGTTTCAGTAGTGACGTCTTTGTTTTTTGGGTGTTATCCCATAAATTTGTCACTACAAAACAAATATATCTTTTTTTTTTTTTCCTTGCAGTCTGATTGGCTGGAAGCCGGGGCAGCAATTACTTCAGCATTACCCACAGTGATTTTTAGCCAGATCTTTTTTAGTCAGAATTTTCTGTATTAGTAAAGTTTTCATTTTCGCTATGATTTCCCATCAGTCTCCTCTGGCTGTTTTCTCTCTCTCTGGTTATGTGAGGTCAGTGGAGGCCTGTGTCTTGAGTCTAAAAGCAGCAGCAGTGTTGTGGGAAAGGCCATGCCGGGGTCTGACCCCTTCCAGCTGTCAGCTGGCTCAATAAACACACACACACACACACACACACACACACACACACACAGAGTCTGTAGGGAGCATCCAGAGCTGTACCGTCAGCTAGCATACATGTGTTACTCACTATTATGTCACATGTCATGCCGGGAGTTTTATTACTCAGCCAACATGAGTGTTTCCTGCAGCATTTGTTATGATTTCAAATCATTTACTCTTGCTCTCTGTCTCTCTCTCAGATACCAAAGATATCCTGATGATGTTGAGTGATATGGACATTAATGCCATAGCAGGGACACTGAAACTGTATTTCAGGGAGCTGCCAGAACCTCTTCTCACGGACCGGCTGTACCCAGCCTTCATGGAGGGCACTGGTATGACCTTCGATCTCTTTCGCATTTAACATAATAAGGAGCATCACCATGTGATTAGTTACAAATAATAACACTCCTCTTCATCACAGCTCTATCAGATCCTGCAGCGAAAGAAAACTGCATGATGCACCTGCTGCGGTCACTACCAGACCCAAATCTCATCACATTCCTCACCCTACTGGAACACCTGAAAAGGTGAGGGCTCACACATACACACACAAACTCACTCATTTTATGGGAACTTGCCATAGACATAATGATTGTTATACTGTACAAACTGTATTTTCTATCCCCTTACCCTAACCCTACCCCTACACACAGCCATCACAGTCTTGACTTATAAGCTATTTTCTTCATGGGAGCCAAAAAATGTCTTTATAAGATCAAAAGATATTACTATCCTTGTGGCAGGGTTGCCAGGTTTTCATCGCAAAACCAGCCCAATCGCATTCGGGGGTCCCCCTGGTAAAAAATCAGGTTCCAGGGGGTAAAATATGCATTTTTTATGCTTTTTTTTTTAGGGCAAAATATCACGTTATTGGGGTCGCTTCAACCCACAGTCATGAAAAACAACCCATGTCAACAGTGTTAAAGTAGCCAAATTCCGTTGGAAAACTGCAGACTTGGCAACACTGCCTTGTGTGAGGCATTATTTTGACTTTCATTTGATTAAAATACAGTAAAACAGCAATATTTGAAGTATTTTAATGTTTTAAAATGTAAGTTATTCTTGTGACTGCAAGCTGAATTTTCAGCTGCCATTATTCTAGTTTTCAGTATTAAATGATCCTTCAAAAATTATTTCAGTACGCTGATTTATTGTCAATTTTATGGTACTCAGTTATTATTAATGGTTCTTATTATCACTTATTGCAGAATAATGTTTTTGTGGCAATCATTTAATGAATAGAAAGTTCAAAATAACAGCCTTTTTTTTTTTTTTAAATAGAAATCTTTTGGAATATTCTAAATGTATTTCTGATCACTTTTACAATCATTTGTGTTTTCTTTTTTTTCTTTCATTCATTCATTCTATTTTTTTTTTATTATTTTATTTATTTATTTATTTATTTATTTATTTTAACTTACCCCAAACTTATGAAATATGTGCATCATGGTTTCCACAGAAATATTAAGCTGTGAAAACTACTTTTCTGTTTTCATTTTGACATTTGTTTAAATAAAATACATAAAAACAGTAATATTGTGAAGTATTTTAGTGTTTTAAAATGCAATTTATTCCTGTTATGCAAAGCCGTATTTTCAGCCGCTATTATTCTAGTTTTCAGTGTCACATGATCTTTCAGAAATCATTCTAATATGCTGATTTATTGTCAGTTTTATGGTACTCATTTATTAAAATGGGTTCTTATTATCACTTATTGTAGAAGAATATTTTTGTGGAAATCATTTGATGAATATAAAGTTCTAAAGAACAGCATTTATTTGAAATAGAAATCTTTTGTTATATTCTAAATGTCTTTATGATCACTTTTACAATCATTTCTGTTTTTTTCATTTTTCTTTTCTTTTCTTTTATTTAATTTTATTTTATTTTAAAACTTGCTTACCCCAAACCTATGAAATGTGTGCGTTATGGTTTCCACAGAAATATTAAGGCATGAAAACTACTTTTCTGTTTTCATTTTGACATTTATTTGATTAAAATATAGTAAAACAGTAAAATTGTGAAGTATTTTAGTGTTTTAAAATGTAATTTATTCCTGAATTTCCAGCCACCATTATTCTAGTTTTCAGTGTCACGTGATCTTTCAGAAATCATTGTAATATGCTGATTTATTGTCAATTTGTGCATCATGGTTTCCACAGAAATATTAAGCAGTGAAAACTACTTTTCTGTTTTCTACACTGGAATGTTTTTAAGCACCAAATCATCATATCAGAATGATTTCTGAAGAATCATGTGACACTAAAGACTGAAGTAATGGCTGCTGATTAATTTCAGCTTTTTTCTAGAAAAAAATAAAATAAAAAAAGTAAAATATATCAAAATGAAGGGAAGACATAACTAAATGTTGTTGACAGTGACTATTTAAAGCCAGTGGCTTCACCATCATAAATACCCTGGGTTCTGCTTTATTTTAGTTCATGTGAAACTGCTGTCGCAAATCACACTTCATTCTGAAACGTCTGCAATTAGCTAGCAAGGCCTTGGGTTTATAAACACTGTCACAAATAATCTCTCCGGAGGCCTTATTGCCAACTATAACTGCCGTCCGTTAACACATCACAGACGCAGCAGCACATGCTGGATTGAGTTTGCAACGCTGCTCACTGTTGACACCTGCTGGCCGACTCTGTACATCACACTTCAGCCACAGTACATGCTATAAACTGTGTTCAACTTGATTGTTTAATGAGATGTGACTGTGTATTGATGTTCGCTTCCTCTCATTTCAGGGTGGCAGAGAAGGAGCCGGTCAATAAGATGTCTCTGCATAATTTGGCCACAGTGTTTGGCCCCACTCTGCTGAGACCCTCAGAGTCAGAGAGCAGTAAGGCTCACATCACACTGGCCTCTGACATCTGGTCACATGATGTCATGGCACAGGTCAGTCCTGGCTTACATACGCATTGCTCACGTCTAGTGTTTTGCACTGCCTGGAAAGGACTCCTGGAGTCTTTCCCAGCTTGGATAATATCATATATCACTCCAATGGGCTGTGGTTTGGTGTGTTTGACAGTTTGAAGATGCACATTGTTATTACAGTGACGCTGATGTGGTCTGTGATTATTCCATCATCTTTATTTTCATACTGTCATAACACACTGCCCGCAGACTGAGAGCAGAGTGCTGGGCATCTTCAGCTCCCTCGTATATTTTATGTGCTCATGTGTCGCTCATCTAAAGTAGCATGTTTACTGTGTGAGTGCATCTGAAGAGACACTTTGACTTATTTGCCATTATGGTTTGGTCATGATATGTCAGAAACTGAACAGACAGCCTGAGCCAAAAGTCTTTACCAGTCATTACATGAGAATTTTCCCTGGTTAACCAATTTTCACTGAAAGTACAAATGCTCCCACCTTAGTCCACCCCCAACAATAACGTATCTAAACTTAAATGACTGGAGTACATTAACCCTTTAGGCATAATTCTGGCATATTTTGAAAGATGAGGGAACACGTGCGCGCACACACACACACACACACACACACACACACACACACACACACACACATTCAAAGCTATTTTGGACAAGCTAAGTGTGTAAAACTTTGGACCTCAAATTTTCTAAAAATTGTTTTTAATAGTAAAAACAGTATAATATATTAATTATTAATAATTATATATTAATGATGACAATGATTAAGACTGTTATTATTATTATTACTATTATTATTAATTAACATTGTTGTACTTAGGAGCTCACACTTTCTCAGACTTTATAATAACATTATAATAATAATAATAATTAATAAAAATAATTGTATATTAATACTGACATTATTATTATTGTTGTTTATAGTGTTAATACTTGTTTAAGTTTTAATACTACTACTAATAATAATAATAATAATTAAAAAAAATTATTATTACTAATACTGCCTATTACTAATACTGTATTATTATTATTATTATTATTATATATATTTTTTTTTTTATTTATATTTATTAGTATTATTATTAATGACCATTGTTGTGCTTAGGAGCTCACACGTTCTCAGACTTTATAATAACTATTATTATTATTATTATTTAAAGTTTGGAGCTCATATATTCTTAGTATTAATACTACTACTACTACTAATAACAATAATTTTAAAATAATTGTATTATTACTATTAATGTTCTCTGGTTAGGACACAATGTTTTGCTCATTCTCTTTTCTTCAGTCAGTACAAATTCTGAATTTCTAACATAGATCTTGCATGTTTCATGCTTAAAAAGTTGTAGTTTCCAGTATCTTGATCAGTCTCACAGTGGCATTCATTCCTGTAGTTGCAGCACCATCTAGTGGTGTGTGAATAACGCAGTCAGTTTTACATATGATTGAGAATGTTAGTGCCATGACAGTATAATAATTGCATCACTAAAATCCTCCTCTCTCTTCACAGGTTCAGGTATTGCTGTACTACCTGCAGCATCCACCCATATCCTTCGCTGAGCTGAAGAAGAACACACTCTATTTCTCAACTGACGTCTAACCCCAACCACAGACTCCCTTCCTCTCCAACATTGTCTTTTTTTGTGTACAAAGCCAACGGCCCAGCAGGGGGACAGAGAGAGACTGTGGCCACTCTCCCCTGCGTTTGTTGTCTCCAGTCATGTTCATGTGTAAAGGGAGCTTAAGTTTCGCTCCAGCGCGGAGAAGAACTGCGGCGAGAAGAGGAGCATCTCGAACGAACCCAGGATTCACCATCACCTTATTCAAATGTTGCACTTATCACATAGATGTCCTGCCAAACACAAACACACGTCCTACCACGTCAAACACCCCGTTTACCGTCCCATCCGAAGGTTTGTGTCATGGGATGTTGGTTCGTCTGAGTTGCAGATGCATGCTGGGATGTCTGCATCCATCGTGGCATCTCTTCTAAAGCCCAGTTCAGTGATCCCGGAGCTGGAAGTGAACTGCAATTGCTCTCTTTCCCAAGAGACATTCCAGTAAACATCAGCATTTACATGTTTATAAATATTTGTTTTTTTGTTTCATAAGCTTTTGTGCATGTGATACGAGGACAGTGAGCTGTGTGTGTGTGTGCGAGTGTGTGTGCATTTGTTCAAAATACGATCTCATGCTGCGAGTGTTTCCTTCTGGGCAAAGCATTGAAATCCCAGACCTTCCTTGTCCAAGTACATCCAGGCCAAAAATTGCCCTATTTATTATGAATATATACATTAATTGTGCCTGTACAGTTCAGTACACTTTGAGACTCTATAGAGTCCTTCATTTGCAATTTTTGGTCTGTTTTTTTTATTCATTTTAACTTCCTGTCAGCATAGACTTGATTATACTGTAGAAGACAGAAACTACCAGTTAAATCAGCCAGCTTTTGGGACCAGTCGTGGTATGCAATGTAGTGAGATTATACTTGGAAAAATGCAAAATTGTCTTGATTTGGAGAAAAAAAATAATCTCCGGTCACCTTTGTGAGTTGAAGTGTCTGGTGATACTTCAGTTCACTTTGTAGAAAGATCTGTGTTACTGCCCTTTTTTTTGCATGTTCAGCTTGTCCGATTAAAAAGTGGCCAGGATAACACAAAGGTTCATTTTCTTCCTTGTATTTTAATTTTATTTAATTATTATTATTATTATTAATTATTATTTTTACTCCACTGCTGAAGACCACTGGCAGAGCGGAGGGAAAAATGAAACTTTTCTGCTCTAAAGCCAGTGACATGTACTTCAAAAGCACTGTTAGATTGCAGACTATTTGATATTTTAATATAAAAGGAAATTAAAAACTGGTGTATTTTATTTCTGTTGGAAAGATATCGAGTATACTGTATTAACAAGGGTAAATGTTGATGTGACTTTTTTTTCCCTGTTTTTAGTAAAATAAATAAAAGTGTACATTGCGCACAGCAAATTTTTGTTTTATTGAATAGTCTGATTGAAGTCAAATATTTTAAATATGCTTATATGGTGTGACTTGTTGGATAGGAAAAGAAAGGCACAGTAATTGATGCATAGCTGAGATATAGCTATATATATATATATAGATAGATAGATAGATAGATAGATATTAGACAGCATGACATATAAAAAGCATATGCAAATCCAGTGACACTCAAATTAAACTGAGTAAAGCAATACTTTATTACAAAATTACCCAACTTTTTCAGCATGATTTTGCTTCTGAGGTCCAAACAGATATTATTTACTGACTGTTTACTGGCCTGAGCAAAACCTGGACCTGAACCCGACTGCACATCTTTGGGATAAATTAAAGGAGCAAATCGGATCCCATCATTTAAACCTCACCAATGGGAGCAAATCCTTGCATCTATGATCCAATATCTCATTAAATGCTCAGTATCCACATTTGGTTAGTTTTTGGCCATTAAGTGTATTTTAGTAAAAAGGATTTCATTAGTACCACTTAAAGGGATAGTTCACCCAAAAATGAAGACCTGCAAGACCTTCGTTCATCTTCAGAACACAAATTAAAAAATTTTGGTTGAAATCCAAGAGCTTTCTGACCCTGCATAGAGAGCAATGCTTTTGCTTCACTACATTCTAAAGCATAATGTACTTTTTACTGCACTACACTTCATAAATAAAAGTTGTTGGGTTATTTACCTTTAATTCTTATAAACATTACAAATGTAGTACTTTCTTGTAGTCAAGTAAATCTTAAATTACTTTTACTTGAGTAAAAGTAAGAAAGTACTACATTTCTAAAGAAATTATGATATTTAATTTGAAATATAGTGCAGTAAAAAGTGCAATATTATGCTTTGGAATGTTGTGAAGTAAAGTTCTCTAAAGAAAAACACTGATAATGTACAGACACTTGAAAAGTACTTTTAAAGCAGAGTAAAAATACTTCACTACTGTCCGCCTCTGGCAAAGTGCTAAGTGACACAGTAAAACCACACTCACTTGGTCCACCATATACTTTGTTATATAAATGTCAGGATAACACTTTAGTATAGGGAACAGTTCTCACTATTAACTAGTTACTTATTAGCATGCCTATAATTAACAGACTGGCTGTTTATTAGTACTTATAAAGCACCTATTCTGCATGACCATATTTTACATCCCTAATCATACATAATACCTGAATTTAACAACTACCTTACCAACTATTAAAAAGCAGCAAATTAGGAGTTTATTGAGGCAAAAGTGTACTATATCAATACTTGGGACATTCAGGGTCTTACAAGCCGCAATATTTTAATACTAATCTTAACAGGTAGTCAGTGTATAGGTGATAAAACACGGGTGACATGTTTTATCACCTATCACCTAGAGCTCTTACTAGATTTCCAGATCGTGTAAAAACTCTAGCCTCTGCATTTTGGACTAACTGCAGCTTATTTAATGAGGATGCAGGACAAACACATAGCTGTCAATAGTGCATTACAATAATCCAGTCTAGAGGCGCCGTCTCATAATTGCATGAACTAGCTTATTAGCATCAAAAAACAGATCGAATGTCTGTATCTTGGCAATATTTCTAAAGGCCAATTTGCACCGCGCCGACAAATGGCAACAGATACATTCGTCTGGTTTAGTTAGGATGAGTGTATTATCCCTGTTGGTTTCTGTTGGCTTGTTTTCACTGATTGAACGTGTTGAATCTGGAACATCTGAGAAGTGAGCTACTGTACTTTGCCGGCTGTCAGTGTTGGTCTGCGTCTGTTGGTGAGGTGTGAATTGGCATTGAGATGGAGGAAGGCTGTTTTTATAATGTGGAATATGATTTTCAAAAGACAAAGTGAGCCAACTTGAAACTTCACTAATTTACTTACATTCTTTAAATAAACTGACATTCACTGATTATTACTTTACTTAACATGTATAACTGACATTTTTGATAACAGAAATGAGTGTTCAGTGAGGGAAATTTAAGTCAGATGTGGGTAAAAATAAAGAGCAGAGGGGCAGACAAGGAAGCAGAAAAGAAAACCAGGGCATGAAGTTGAATCTGGAGTGAAAAGAGAGCATTAGAGTATAAAACTTTAAAATATGGTCACAATTAAAGTTCATTTAATCTGTTTATAGGAAACAGACTGAAAAAAAGTGGTACAATATTACATTGAAATGTTCCTCTTATTCAGCTTTTAGTTGCATGTGTTATAGTCACATTTTTGATATTGCAGAGTTCATTTTCAGCAATATTCTGTTTAACGTCCACACAACATGTTATATAAGTTATATAAGAATTTTATGCATGAATTCAGTAAACCTATGGATTTGACTCATAGGCTATGTTTTATATGCTGTTGAATATGTTTGATAATATGTGTTAAACAAATACACACTCACACAAACATATATATATATATATACACACACACACACACATTTATTACATGTGACCCTGGACGACAAAACCAGTCTTATGTTGCACAGGTATATTTGTAGCAATAGCCAAAAATATATTGGATGGGTCAAATTTATTTATTTTTCTTTTATGCCACAAATCATTAGGATATTAAGTAAAGATCATGTTCCATGAAGATATTTTGTAAATTTCCGACCGTAAATATATCAAAACTTAATTTTTGATTAGTAACATGCATTACTATGAACTTCATTTGGACGACTTTAAAGGTGATTTTCTCAATATTTTGATTTTTTGGCACCATCAGATTCCAGATTTTCAAATAGTTGTATCTCAGCCAAATATTGTCCTGGAAAGCTTATTTATTCAGCTTTCAGATGATGTATAAATCTCAGTTTCGAGAAATTTACACTTATGACCGGTTTTGTGGTCCAACATAAATGTTTATTATATATAGTTTAAATATATTTGTTTATTTGATATGAAGAGTTTATTTGCAAAAACAGATAACTTTGTTTTTTAAAATGTTCAAAAATGTTTTTTATGATGTTATCATGTTTTTATTGTTTTATTGTGTTAGTTAGCTGTATTTTTAAGTTATTTTTACTTTATATCAAAATAACCCAACTGCAGTTTAATTGGAATGCACAATGAAAAAACATGATTTTTTGAAAATGTTATTGTTATTCATATATCTTCATATTTTTAAACATCTTCCAAATAACATTATATGAACTGAACTAAAAAACGCAAGAAAAGAAAAGAAAAGAAAAGAAAAGAAAAGAAAAGAAAAGAAAAAAGAAAAGATCTGGGAAACTAAAAAAGTGTCTCCTTTTGAAATCGCCCTATAATTTAATGTATACTAAATAACACAACTGAATAAACTTTTTATTTTTTTATAAGGGTTATTTTTTTTTTTTATAATTGTTTGCTTGCATTTTGCCAGATTGTTTACTGGTAGTTTCTTACAACTTATTTTTAATTGCAAAAGCTGGTTTGTAGGCTACTAGTTGTTACAATCTTAACAAATGTTACAAATGTTACAATGTTAACAAGTGACAGACAGACAGACAGCACGTGGGCTCAGTCTGGCACGTGCTGCTCGGTAATTGACCTGATCAAAACAAACAGGAGCGTGTGTCTGACCCTAGTGACCTTGTGATGACCTCGGTGAAGCCTGGGCCAGGTGTTCAGTGCCCCAGACTGACTGCATTCCTGTCTGGAGTCTTGAGACGATTCTCCTATAAATAGTTCGGGGTGATGATGGGTGACACACACCTGACCCTAACTGGACATAATGCAGTCCACCTCCTTGACCGAGCCCGAGAAGAGGATCCCCGCACCTGACGGCTGTTTCCTCATGTGGCGGGACTACATGGATCTCCGCAGGACCCTGTCGCAGCTGCTGCAGAATCGCGAAGTACAAGCCGCAGTTGAGCGTGGGACGCCCCCGGAAGGTTTCATGAGAACCGGCTCCAACAGCAGCGTCTCCAGCGTCTCCAGCGCCTCTGCCTCCATCTCCAGCCGCGACCTGCGGACCCAACGAGACACCTGCGGATTCTGCCGACAGAACGGAGAGACGCCGGTGGTTTACATGAGTCACAGACTGAAAGCCCGAGACGGACGGATCCTCTGCCCGATCCTGAGAAGCTACGTTTGTCCGTTTTGCTCCGCCACCGGAGACTGGGCGCACACCCGCCACTACTGTCCGCTGAGAAACGCACCGAAGACCAGCAACATGTGAATCAATGGACTCGCACACTGTTATTCCTGTCAGAACTGTAAGTCTGTGTTCGAAGAATGTTGTGAAAATATGTTCGAAAAAAGTTGTTTGGATGTTAATACTTGAAACGTGTTTTTGTGGTTCATTTCAAAATAAAAATATTTTCCTTATGCATCAAAACATGGTTTTATTTTTGTTATTTGAATTGTTTTTAAATACCTTCCTCGTTGTTTTGGTTTGGTATTTAAGTATTTTCGAATAATTTGTCCAAATATTTGGATACTAATCCACATTTAATGTATAAATGAAAAACTACAAAATTAACACCTGCTGAATGTTTTTACAAATTTAACAGGCTTCAGTTTACCATCTGATATTTTTAAAACATGCTAAAATATTTTGAGTTTAATTGGTGGTTATTAGGAGATGGTTTGCAGAATATATTTATAAACAATAAAAAACATGAGTTGTTTTTTATGTATTTTATATATTTATATACTTCATAATTTGTTAACATTAATGTATTAACTAACATGAACGAACAATAAATACTGCATTTATTACACTATGTATTTATCTTTGTTAATATTCCTTATTAAAAATACAGACGTTAATTGTTTGTTCATGTTAGTTGCATTAAAACTGCATTAACTAATGTTAACAAACACAACTTGTGATTTTAATAATGCGTTAGTAAATGCTGAAATTAACATGAACTAAGATTAATAAATACTGTAGAATTTTGTTTATCCTTAGTTCATGTTATGTAGTTAATTAATGTTAACTAACGAACCTTAGGCTATTGTAAAATGTTACTATATATGTTTTTTTTAATTAAATATTTTTCTTTTGAAATGAGCTTGAATTAGTTTAAAAGTTTTAAAAAAATGACAATGCCGATTGCATTACATACCGTAGGTGGCGCTATAAACCAACAGTATGTTACACAACAAACACACAAACCACTGAAGAAGAAGAACATATGGAGGCGCGGGAAACATGAACACTACGGTAAATGTTTGTATTTGTGTTTACTACTGTACGTTACAGTCAGTTGATGCTTTTAGAAGCTGTTTTCGTTACATTGAGAGATACGATGACTAGATATTTGTGTTGTTTGGATTTCAGGTAGTTTACACGTCCTTTTATTAGACAAAATGAAACTTGAAAAAAATGTACTCAACTGTTTCAAATATATTGATAATAAATTTTTTTTTACTTAAGCAGAAATTCAGCATATTAGAATGATTTCAGAAGGATCATGTGACACTGAAGACTGGAGTAATGATGCTGAAAATTTAGCTTTGATCACAGGAATAAATCACATTTTAAAATATAATTCAAATAGAAAACTGGTATTTTAAATAGTAAAAATATTTCACAATATTACTGCTTTTGCTTGGTGAGCAGAATAGGCTTATGTAAAAAACATGAAAAATCTTACTGTTCAAAAACTTTTGACTGGTAGTGTAACTACATGATATAATTACAGATCTCCAGACAAGCTTTCAAAGTTTAAAATCATGTACTGTAATTCACCTTCAAAGATATCTGAAACTCATGCCTGTAATTTCTTTCTCTTTTTTTAAGCTTTCAGGTGCATTATGGGCTCATCTCTGCTTTCTGTTGCTGAGCAGCTTTTAAAAGACCTTCAGAGAACTTACTCAGAGACAAACCAGAGTAAGTTTGAAACTAGTCAGCTGGATAAAGTATCATTTGCAGCTGAACAGCAGAAAAACTCTACTAGAGCTCATGCAGTCACATTGTACAGTGAGCTGCAGAAGTATCTGATCACTAGTGAAAATGTGCATGTATTGTGTATTTTGCACATTTTTTTCCCCTTCACAAATTGTTATTTGTGAGCTGAATCTTTAGTTTCAATAATTTCAAACAAGAGTTTGATTTGTATAGGGTTAGTATTTGGTCTAATACTGATATATGATTCCTGAAAAGCATCTTGTGCCAACAACATTTTGACCTAAAACATTTTGACCTTTTTTTGTTGTGATTTTTGAAATTCCCTTATTTCTGGGTTAAAATTTTGAACCCCGCTGTGTCTTATATAAACATTTAAACAGCAGAAATTTGATCAACAGAAAAATAAAAATTTGGCCCAATAGTAAAAAAAATGAATTTGTTGTGGTTAACAGTAAAGTCAGTGAACATTTCG
This sequence comes from Cirrhinus mrigala, assembly GCA_036247105.1. Taxonomy (NCBI): domain Eukaryota; kingdom Metazoa; phylum Chordata; class Actinopteri; order Cypriniformes; family Cyprinidae; genus Cirrhinus; species Cirrhinus mrigala. Next base: position 13,719,347 of record CM070011.1, read on the forward strand.
AATCTTTAGACACGACAGTAGAAATAGCTGTAGTTTCTAATATCAGTTGCATCATTTTTCGCTCCATTGCTGTCGGTTCTTGATGGCTTAAACAGATGACATGTCCTGTGGAGTGGTGTTAAAGTTTCTTATGGTCCTTGTCGTTGAAGTTGCCTTTAGTATAGGGTTAAAATGTCAACGTGTTCATTCAGTTTTTGTGAAATCCTTATGTGTGCAGACAAGACTTAATGCAAGACATCTGAATGAGACTAGTGACATTATTCTGCTGAAATTCTGATCTCAAACGACGCCAGAGAGAAATATCAAGGGAGCAATGATAAGCGAAGTTATGATGGCTGTAGTGTTTTTGAGATTGAGATGTCGTTTCAATTTGTATTTGTTTGGGTCTTTCTCCAGAGAACCATGGTGACCAAAATAAACAACCAAAATAGACTGTTTTGCACGACTGGTAATTGGTTATTATGTTTAACGTGTACACTACCAGTCAAACGTTTTTGAAGAGTACGATTTTTAGAAGTCAGTCACTATAGAAAGTTCAGAAGAACAGCATTTATCTGAAATAGAAATCTTTTGTAACCTTATAAATGTCTTCATCATCACTTTTGATCAGTTTAAAGCATCCTTGCTAAACAAAAGTATTAATTTTAATAATTTCTTTCCTTCCCAAAAATCATACTGACTCTTTTGAATAGGTATAGTGTATAATGTTACAAAAGCTTTTTATTTCAGATAAATGCTGATCTTTGGATCTTTCTATTCATGAAAAAATCCTTAAAAAATGTACTGTAATATTGATGATTAATGATAATAATAATATTAAATAATAATAATAATAATAATAATAATAATAATAATAATAAATGTTTCTTGAACAGCATATCAGCATATTAGAATGATTTCTGAAGGATCACGTGACATTGAAGACTGGAGTAATGATGCTGAAAATTTAGCTTTAAAATCAGAGGAATAAATTACATTTTTAAAATGTATTCAAATAGAAAGCAGTTATTTTAAATAGTAAAAGTATTTTACAATTTTAGTGCTTTTGCTGTATTTTGGACCAAATAAATGCAGGCTTGGTGAGCAGAAGAGACTTTTTAAACAAATATTAAAAATTTTACTGTTCAAAAACATTTGACTGGTAATGTATTTAACTATTGAGTATTTTTTTTTCCCCCGATGTTATTTTTAATGTACTCATATATGTTGCTTTTAAAAACATTGACTAATATTATCTCTTTTTTTCTTTCATATAGTACCAGATGACCTGCTAGTAGCGCAAGTATTTTTTCCACCCTTGTCTCCTCTTCCTTTTTCTTAAGTTACATTTACCATACTGTGAGATTAGGCCTTGAACTACAGACTGGTAAATATTTTGGATGCTCTTGACCTGAAGTTGAGGAGGGTCAGTTATTATTGCAACTGAACGCTGTGCAGAAAGCAGCTCTTAACTGCCAGATATACTGAACACAGACTTCATCAAGCACATATGTACGTTTTTACCCAGCGCTCTCTTTCAAGACGTCATTGTCTGAATAAATCATGACGTTAAAAGCGTCCTCAGAACCACAATGACAGCCATCAGGCTGCTACTGAGGGAAGCACTAAGCCACAGTAATTACTCTTCTCTGGGAATCACATTCCTCCATAAATGGCTATTCACATCATGGGTCAGCACTTTTTGCTTTATTGTACAATCAGTTGTGGTTTCAGTGTCATAACCGCGTCATGTCTTCGCTTAGGTCTGCTTCTCTCTGAGACGTTATTTAATGTGGCTGGATGACTTTCAGATGATCCAGTTTCATACTTCCACTTTAGAATGGATTGCCATAGGTTTGACGTCAAGAGCAGACTGGCTCATAAGTGACATATTTCTGAGTTTTGTATTAAGACAGGAAACAGCATTAGCTTTGGGTTAAAAGTAAGAGCTGAGGTTTTTTTTTTCCTCCCAGCTTCCTTTGTTCATGTCTTTATCTCATCTAGCATGGTTTCCTGTTGGTACAGTTCAAGGAAATAGTTCATCAAAAAGTGAAAGTTTCTTAGGCCATCGACGATGCAGATGAGTTTGTTTCTTCTTCAGAGCTGATTTGGAGAAATTTAGCATTATATCACTTGCTCATCAGTGGATCCTCTGCAGTGAATGGGTGTCGTCAGAATAGGAATCCAAACAGCTGATAAAATAAACTGCAAAAAATCTGCACTATATTTACAATAATCCACAAGTAATCCACACTACTCCAGTCCATTAGTCCATTAAAACCATCTTGCCTGAATCAGGAGAGAAATATGCACAAGTCAATCTCTTAGAAGCGAAAACCGTTCTAAACAAATATGGATTTTTATGTGAGGACAACAGGAGACAGACTTTTACACTGATGCAGGTATTATTATGAATTATGCACTGGTGTTTTGGCCAGAAGCAACAGTTTTTATTTTTGAAATGACTTAATGATAGATTTGTTTCTTACAAATAGGGCTGGGTGATATATCGAATATTAGCGATAATATCGCAATAATTTTTGTACAATTTTACAATATTGTGAATATCAAATATTTCAAATGCAAGCATACCTCCAATATCAAGAACCTCCAATATTACATCCCCTTACGTAAGAGACATGAGGTGTGGGTGCTCTGCACGCCTCTACTACGCGAGCTTTCGTGAGTGCGGTTGCCAGATACCAAGAGCTCAAATCCCGAATCAGAGCTTCACTGTTACAAGGATACATTTTCTGCCCGGTGTTTTGTTTATTTTAAGCAATCTGGCAACCATGTGCACGAGTTCACTCTTCATTGCGGAAGTGCCAACAATGATCTGAAAACGCCAACAAACAAGCTGGATCAAAATTACAGTGTCACTTAACCAGTCTGTGGTCTGTAATGAGATCTGGACTGTACTGTTTGCGTCTGTGATTGCTGAATAAAAGCACTTACTCAGCCACTGTTGTTTGAAACGTAGGCTATTGCAATTTGGAATTACTATTAGGAATTTCACCGATATAATATTTTTCATTTGTACTTCAGTTACTTGTACATGTTCATTTAATAAAAAGCAGTAAGTGATCACTAGATTTTTTATTTTTTTTTAACTGCTTAAATTTGCACTAAACATTTAGAGTTTACTTTGTAACAATATCTTTTTCTGTCTAAATTGTTTTTGTTGTTTTTTTTTTAATAGGGAAAAAAAATCAGGTCGAGATATATATCGAACATTGTAAAAATGCTGACAATATCAAGATATATGTATTTTTTTTTATATATATATATATATATATATCGCCCAGCCCTACTTACAAATATGCAGCCTTTTAATTCACAAGACATTATTTGATGGACTGGGGTCAAGTGGATTACTTGAATTATTGTGATGTTTTCATCAGCTGTTTGGACTCTTATTTTGACGGCACCCATTCACTGCAAAGAACAACTGGTTACAATTTGTTCAATTTATGAAGAAGAAATATCTACATCTTGGATGGCACGAGGGCAAGTAAATTTTTATAAAATCGATTTTTTTTGGGTGAAATATTCCTCTAACTCTGTTAATTCAATCTTGCAGATTGCGGTTTGTGTTTGGCTCATGTGCTCTTCAGGCACTCGACCTGGTGGACCAGCGGTCCGTGACATGCGTATCATCACCTAGCGGTCGAAAGGCATTTCAGGTAGGAGTGAATAAATGCCTGAAATCAATTTTTCCCTCTTTTAAAGTGCACATTGAAACCAAAGCAGTGTGTGGACACAACCACCCTACAGTGATTAAAATCCATTCAATTCTTTTTTTTCTCAATAATCAGTTATCTCAGTTATCAAGCTGCTTGTCAAGAGACCTCTTGAATTGTGAAAACAAGGCCATATGCTGTAATGTGCAAAACAAAAATTATCTTTACAGGAATAAAGTTACAGGAGTGGTATTGTAAAATATCAGCACATTTTCAGTTTAAAACAAAACTCATGATGAAGCATGATGAACTTATTTTGTATGTTATTTATTTACGACATGATTTTGTAAAGACTGTACATGTAATTTATGTGTCTTGTCCGTTTTCCATAGTGTCAAAATCCTTATAGAAATTTATAGCAACCACCTTACTTGTATGTATAATGTACAATGAAGGATGCAACTAATTTAAAGGGAAATTTTTCTTTCTATTCACTGAAATCTACTTATGATGTGTCAGTTAATATTTCTTGCTGAAATCTAAGATTTTCATAATTAACTTATAATAAACTCAGCTTAACTCATAAAAAACAAATTATACAGTGTATTAAAAGTTTATTTATGCTAATATACAGACACATGTGCCAACTTTTGAACATAAAAATAACTTAATTTGTTGGAAATGAATTTTAAACTCTGGGACTTTAAACTGTGCTTGTTTATATACTATTTTTATAGTACAGATGCAATTGTAATGTTGGTTTCTATTTTGTTTCTGTCATCATAAGTAATTGCCCTTTGATACACTTAAAGATGTTTAATTACTTGAAACGTATCATTATATTGGATGTTCTATGGTGCTCTTGTGAATCTGCATTGGCGGTCCTGGCAGAGAAAAAAATTGTTGAATAAAGCACAAAAACTATTCTTGTAGCTTCATAAATTTGCGATTGAACCACTGCTGTTGCATGGACTATTTTATCGATGTCCTTACTACCTTTCTGGGCCTTGAACTTGTCAGTTGCGTTGCTGTCTATGCAGGGTCAGAAAGCTAATAACGACCCAGGTGCTGAAACGGGCTGCACAACTCCTGATGCTGTGGGAAGAAAAATCATTTCAGTTTCAACATTGCATCAACTACTGATAAACACATTGATTTTTATTAGATTTTTTTTTTTTTATTTGAATGATCACTCTGTAGACTATTTAACCACCTTTAACCAAGGCTTTTGTCTTTCAAACACATTATAATGCACATATTAATCATTGAATTTATACAATATTAATTGAACAAACAATGATATTCAACAATGAGGTAAATCTTAGCCTTACCTGTCGTAAAGATGACGATAATAGCGGTCGGCGATTGGTCAAAAGTCAGCCACAGCGGAGAAACCTGTGCGTTATGGAGGACTTTTAGTCACATGTGAAACAAGTCACCCTCGACGGGCTGGATTCGAACCCATGGTCTGCGCGACTGAGTCGTCTTTGAAGTCCCGTTCTGAATCAAATGATTCACGATCCGATCGGAGCGATTCGAAACGGTGAATCATCACGTTGACGCAATTTCCGTAGTATTTAAACACGCCCACCATCCCCACATGCTTTTTTTCACAAATCGCGCCCTGGATATGTTATTATATTGATTGATATTTATTATTTTGTGTATGTTATTATTAAGTATAAGATATGTTTATGGTTAAATAAAATTAATAAAAATGTTTCAGTAGTTGATTGATATTTATTACTTCTTGTATAGTATTTTTAAAAAAGCATATTAAACGTTTATGGTTATGATTAAATAAAATTAATAACAATGTTTCTTGAAAAATGTTTTTGTGTGTGTGTGTGTGGGGGGGGGGGGTATAACTGGATTGATATGATTTATCAGATTTAATTTTTCTGATCAAAAGACACTTTAAATTTTCAAATGTAAAATGCTTAAATAAAATGAATACACATAATATATACAGGAAAGATATTGTTTATTAAGGAGGATACAGTATTGAGGGGGATATAGGACAATATAAAAGAACGGGCCCATGTAATATATACAAAATATTTACAAGGAAAGATATTATTTTTTGAAGGGGATACAGAACAATATGAAAGAACGGGCCCATGTAATATATACAAAATATGTACAAGGAAAGATATTATTTTTTTGAAGGGGATACAGAACAATATGAAAGAACGGGCCCATGTAATATATACAAAATATGTACAGGAAAGATATTATTTACTGAGGAGGTTGAGTATGTTGCTGGCGCTGCTCTGCCAACCAGTCATCTAAAGATTTGCCATTTGAGGCACGTGAGCAAAATGTGGCATTACCATATCGGCTATGGCCAAACTCTTTAGTTTTGGGCTGCCCACATTTGCTGCACGTGTTAAAGGTAACCCATCACACATACTTCCTCTTATGGACTCCGCTTTGTCTTTGTCTTTCAAACACATTATAATGCACAAATTTATCTTAATTATAATAATTATAATCCTAATTTATATATATATATATATAACTTTTTTTTAAAATAAATCTTTTAATGATTAAGTAACAAATTTGCATGTACACTGGTTCTCTGACGTTTACACGCAGGTAAACAAATACAATGTTTCAATTTTCAGTAAGTTTTTTATTTTAATTGATTTTAAAAAGATTTACTTTAATTTTAATATTTGTTATGGTTTAAGTAATTATTAGTTTTTCATTAAATTTCCTGCATTTCCCTCACAGACATGTGTTTAATACACTTACTGTAAGTTACACAGTTTAGTAATTAGCGGACGGTCGATGATTTTAAGATTTTACCATGGGAAAAGTTACAGGTTCACCGGTACTGAAGAAAACGTGTGCTCTACATGCTAGCTAGCTATATCGGCACGTTTTATTTTCCAAAAATATACACTATTTATGAACAAATAATGATATTCAATAATGAGGTAAATCTTAGCCTTACCTGTCGTAAAGATAACAATAATAGCGGTCGGCGATTGGTCAAAAGTCAGCCACAGCGGAGAAACGCGATTGGTCCCAAGTAAGCCCCCGGAGAGAAAGGCGATTGGTTAAAAGTAAGCCCCGGAGAGAAACGCGATTGGTTAAAAGTAAGCCCCCGGAGAGAAACGCGATTGGTCCAAAGTAAGCCCCCGGAGAGAAACGCGATTGGTTAAAAGTAAGCCCCGGAGAGAAACGCGATTGGTCCAAAGTAAGCCCCCGGAGAGAAACGCGATTGGTTAAAAGTAAGCCCAAGAGAGAAACGCGATTGGTCAAAAGTAAGCCCTTTGGCTCAAGGAGCCCAATCTTTGCGCCCCGCACGCAAGCGAAAAAGACGCAAAAAACGAGGTATGCGACAAATTTCCCCTGCAACAATATTCGGGCTATATACCTGTGCGTTATGGAGGACTTTTAGTCACATGTGAAACAAGTCACCCTCGACGGGCTGGATTCGAACCCATGGTCTGCGCGACTGAGTCGTCTTTGAAGTCCCGTTCTGAATCAAATGATTCGCGATCCGATCGGAGCGATTCGAAACAGTGAATCATCACGTTGACGCAATTTCCGTAGTATTTAAACACGCCCACCATCCCCACATGATTTTTTTTTTCACAAATCGCGCCCTGGATATGTCATTATATTGATTGATATTTATTATTTTGTATATGTTATTATTAAGTATAAGATATGTTTATGGTTAAATAAAATTAATAAAAATGTTTCAGTAGTTGATTGATATTTATTACTGTTTGTATAGTATTTTTAAAAAAGCGTATTAAACGTTTATGGTTATGATTAAATAAAATTAATAACAATGTTTCTTGAAAAATGTTTTTGTGTGTGTGTGGGGGGGGGGGATATAATTGGATTGATATGATTTATCAGATTTAATTTTTCTGATCAAAAGACTCTTTAAATGTTCAAATGTAAAATGCTTAAATAAAATGAATACACATAATATATACAGGAAAGATGTTGTTTATTAAGGAGGACACAGTATTGAGGGGGATATAGGACAATATAAAAGAACAGGCCCATGTAATATATACAAAATATGTACAAAGAAAGATATTATTTTTTGAAGGGGATACAGAACAATATGAAAGAACGGGCCTATGTAATATATACAAAATATGTACAAGGAAAGATATTATTTTTTGAAGGGGATACAGAACAATATGAAAGAACGGGTCTATGTTATATATACAAAATATGTACAAGGAAAGCTATTTTTTTTTTAAGGGGATACAGAACAATATGAAAGAACGAGCCTATGTAATATATACAAAATATGTACAAGGAAAGCTATTTTTTTTTTAAGGGGATACAGAACAATATGAAAGAACGGGCCCATGTAATATATACAAAATATGTACAAGGAAAGCTATTTTTTTTTAAGGGGATACAGAACAATATGAAAGAACGGGCCCATGTAATATATACAAAATATGTACAAGGAAAGATATTATTTTTTGAAGGGGATACATAACAATATGAAAGAACGGGTCTATGTTATATATACAAAATATGTACAAGGAAAGATATTTTTTTGAAGGGGATACAGAACAATATAAAAGAACGGGCCCATGTAATATATACAAAATATGTACAGGAAAGATATTATTTACTGAGGAGGTTGAGTATTTTGCTGGCGCTGCTCTGCCAACCAGTCATCTAAAGATTTGCCATTTGAGGCACGTGAGCAAAATGTGGCATTACCATATCGGCTATGGCCAAACTCTTTAGTTTTGGGCTGCCCACATTTGCTGCACGTGTTAAAGGTAACCCATCACACATACTTCCTCTTATGGACTCCGCTTTCCTTCTCCAGGGCCCGCCGGCGCCTGTTCCTCTGGGTGTAACGGGACAAGGGAGCATCAGATGCAGGAGCAGGCGGAGCTGGGCCTGCACCGGATGTTGACGCACCAGAAGAGGGAAGCACCACAGACACAGTCATGTCTGGGTTAAGGACTAGTGTGCCTAATAACGACCCAGGTGCTGAAACGGGCTGCACAACTCCTGATGCTGTGGGAAGAAAAATCATTTCAGTTTCAACATTGCATCAACTACTGATAAACACATTGATTTTTATTAGATTTTTTTTTATTTGAATTTTTATTTGATTTTTTTTTTTTATTTGAATGATCACTCTGTAGACTATTTAACCACCTTTAACCAAGGCTTTTGTCTTTCAAACACATTATAATGCACAAATTAATCTTAATTATAATAATTACAATCCTAATTTATATATATATATATATATATATATATATATATATATATATATTTTACTTTTTTTTTAATAAATCTTTTAACGATTAAGTAACAAATTTGCATGTACACTGGTTCTCTGACGTTTACACGCAGGTAAACAAATACAATGTTTCATTTTTCAGTAAGTTTTTTTATTTTAATTGATTTTAAAATGATTTACTTTAATTTTAATATTTGTTATGGTTTAAGTAATTATTAGTTTTTCATTAAATTTCCTGCATTTCCCTCACAGACATGTGTTTAATACACTTACTGTAAGTTACACAGTTTAGTAATTAGCGGACGGTCGATGATTTTAAGATTTTACCATGGGAAAAGTTACAGGTTCACCGGTACTGAAGAAAACGTGTGCTCTACATGCTAGCAAGCGAGAGGTAGCGGGATCGATGCCCGCATTCTCCAAACATTTCTATTTATACAGCATACCCTAATTATATATTCAGGGCCTTTACAGTGAAAATGGAATCCCTACACAACCTTTTGAGGCTTGTTACACCATGGAACCTCCGGTGAGGGGGTGGTTTGCCCAGTAGGCTGTGGAATGAAAGCCACTCCCCCTGGAACCGAAAGGTGGAGAGGTGCTAGAGGGTTTTGGGTTTCACCCTACTTTCCCCTTAAAACTCTACAGGTTGTATACCATGTCAATAGTATCACGTGATTTAGCTTCTTTGAATTGAATCAACACACATCTAAAGAAGCTTCCATTAGTTTTCTTGACGCAAGCAAGGATAATTCAATTTAAAGTCCAGAGATGCATGGACTATTTAATCGATGTCCTTACTACCTTTCTGGGCCTTGAACGTGTCAGTTGCGTTGCTGTCTATGCAGGGTCAGAAGGCTCTTGGATTTCATCAAAAATATCTTACTTTGCATTCCAAAGATGAACGAAGGTCTTATGGGTTTGAAACAACATCAGGGTGAGTAATTAATGACAGAACTTTCACTTTTGGGCAAGTGATCCCTTTAATGACTTTGAATGTGCAGTCCAAAACGATGGACCTCTGTTACCCCAGAAGGGGAATTAGCTCAAATGGTAGAGCGCTCGCTTAGCATGCGAGAGGTAGCGGGATCGATGCCCGCATTCTCCAAACGTTTCTATTTATACAGCATACCCTAATTATAAATTCTGGGCCTTTACAGTGAAAATGGAATCCCTACACAACCTTTTGAGGCTTGCTGAATGAAAAGGTTGTTCAGTTTAAGTCCTGCTTACATGTAGTGGAAAAACGCCAACATAGGTCCCACTGAGACTTGAACTCGGACCGCTGGATTCAGAGTCCAGAGTGCTAACCATTACACCATGGAACCTGCTGGGAGGAGTGATTTGCCCAGTAGGCTGTGGAATGAAAGCCACTCCCCCCGGAACATAAAGGTGGAGAGGTGGTAGAGGGTTTTGAGTTTCACCCTACTTTCCCCTTAAAACTCTACAGTTGTATACCATGTCAATGGTATTACATGATTTTGCTTCTTTGAATTGAATCAACACACATCTAAAGAAGCTTCCATTAGTTTTCTTGACACAAGCAAGGATAATTCAATTTAAAGTCCAGAGTGCTAAGTATAACTACATAGGACCTTAAGATATTTTTAGAAGAGGACAGTGTAGTAGCATGTCGTATATGTGTTGGGCATGACGTTACTTCTATACACAAGTACATGATGTGTTGATATTTCAACAAGCCCAATAAGGTTCTCTCAGAAGCTGTTTTCAGATGACCAATCTGGTCTACAGAATCTCTAGAAGTCAACGAAAAAAAGAGTTCTGTAATATATATCTTATATCTAAAATAATGGCTTCAACCGCAGTCACCTGGAGCTGCGTGACAGATATACTAGTGGCTATGGGGAATTTGAGTGAGATCCCATCAAGTTCCCCAATGCCTCAGCCATGTTTCAAAAACTGTGGGAACATGGATTCCAGGCAACCTTGTGGACTCATCCATTTGTCAACTATAATTCTGTGAATTTTGGTGTTGGAGTAGAACGAGGACAATTCAAGATGTTCAGAGACCTCTTGAATTCTGAAAAAAGGCCATATGTTGTAATGTGCAAAACAAAAATCGTCTTTACTAGAATAAAGTTACAGGAGTGGTTTTGTAAAATATCAGTACATTTTCAGTTTAAAGCAAAACTCATGATGATTTTGAACTGATTTTGTACGATATTTATGACATGCTTTTCCAATATAAAATTATATTGGATGCTCTATGGTGCTCTCGTGAACGTGCGTCGGCTGACCTGGCAGAGAAAAAACGGTTGAATAAAGAAGTTATTTTAGTTTTCTTTGTGCTCAGAAAGTATTCTTGTAGATTCATAAAACTGCGATTGAACCACTGATGCCCCATTAAGTATTTTATCGATGTCCTTACTACCTTTCTGGGCCTTGAATATGGTAGTTGCGTTGCTGTCTATGCAGGGTCAGAAAGCTCTCGGATTTCATCAAAAATATCTTCCTTTGTATTCTAAAGATGGACAAAGGTCTTATGGGTTTGGAACAACATCAGGGTGAGTAATTAATGACAAAATTTTCATATTTGGGTGAGTGGTACCTTTAATGACTTTGGATGTGCAGTGATGGACCTCCGTTACCCCCACATGGGGAATTAGCTCAAATGGTAGAGCGCTCGCTTAGCATGCGAGAGGTAGCGGGATCAATGCCCGCATTCTCCAAATGCTTTTATTTGTACAGCATACCCTAATTATATATTCTGGGCCTTTACAGTGAAAATGGAATCTCTACCCAACCTTTCGAGGCTTGTTGAACGAAAAAGGTGTTCAGTTTAAGTCCTACTTACATGTGGTGGAAAAACACCAATATAGATTCCACCGAGATTTGAACTCAGATCGCAGGATTCAGAGTCCAGAGTGCTAACCATTACACCATGGAACCTCCTGTGAGGGGTGGTTTGCCCAGTAGGCTGTGGAATGAAAGCCACTCCCCCCGGAACATAAAGGTGGAGAGGTGGTAGAGGGTTTTGAGTTTCACCCTACTTTCCCCTTAAAACTCTACAGTTGTATACCATGTCAATGGTATCACGAGTGGTACCTTTAATGACTTTGGATGTGCAGTGATGGACCTCTGTTACCTCCACATGGGGAATTAGCTCAAATGGTAGAGCGCTCGCTTAGCATGCGAGAGGTAGCGGGATCGATGCCCGCATTCTCCAAACGTTTCTATTTATACAGCATACCCTAATTATAAATTACATTTTGGATTGGTTTTAACACCAATGTTCCGTGTAATTAAGATACATTGTATTGTATTAAGATACAAACTAAACAATGGGCTCGTCCGGGATTTGAACCCGGGACCTCTCGCACCCAAAGCGAGAATCATACCCCTAGACCAACAAGCCACTGTGAACGCCAGATGGCTGCTTTAGTTACAAACCTCTTAGACGCAACTCTCTGGCTCATGAATTTTAAGGCCCATTAAATTTAATTTTAACTCTTAGCACAGCCTTGCTATTTATATTCTTAATGAATTCAGGTAAAGTGGGCCACTTTTTGTAAAACTTATAATTTGCATACCTAGATGTTTTTACATCACTTTTGTTAGCTTTAAGGTCCAGCTATAATATTTCAATTTGAATACAGTTCATATGAAGTGGTATTTGCAAAATACATACTAATAAACATTTTGAGGTCATGTACTATTTCTTTTCAGGTAAAGTGGGCCAGCTGGTCTGCTAAAGTGGGCCATCCCTTATTTATCAAAAATTATTCTGCGTCTTAATTAAAATCACATGATTTATTAACGCATATGATCAGACAAACATATTTAACAAACCCAAGACATATATAACCTACAGGTTTGAGTAAAATAAATCTCATAAAATAAAATAAATCCTGTATTTTTAATCCAGAATATTGATTAAAAAAATAACTCTACAATACATTAAAGATGTGACTATAACATAAGCAACAATAATTAGGCTAAAAAAATAATAAGAGGAACATTTAAAATGGTAACCATATGTAAAAATGGTTTTCTATCTATGCTCTCTAAACACTTTAAACTATTTTTGTGTCCATATTTTAAACCTTTATGTTCTACATCTACATTTTTCTCCTCTCATCCTTTCTTCACTCCACAGATTGAACTACTAGTCAACATTTGAATTGGATCAAAGTTCAAAGCTGTCCTAAGACAAGAATGGGTGTATTGCTTTGGTTATAGGACAACTTTGATGAAAGGTTTTGATCCACTTTAAATGTTGATTACTATATAAAAAAAACAGTAATGTCAGTTTATTTAATGAATTTAGGTGTAAACTGAAGGTTAAAGGACAGCCAACTTTACCTGAATCTCACTGGCCCACTTTATCTAACACACTCAGCCAAAGTGGGCCAGCAATATTTACACATCTTACAAGAAAACTAACACATTTTTAAATGGATTCTTTGCATTTTATACCCTGTTGATGGTAGTAGTGAATAAAATATGCTAATTCTTATTTTAGACCCCCAAAATGAACTTTTTCATATTAAAATTATGCTAACTTTACTATTTAATTGCTAAAGCATGTACTGTTTTATTTAATGTGAAAAACTTAAAACTTGATAGTTTTTTGGGAGCGCACCTTGATCACACTGAATGTACTAACCAACATGACGGACCCCTTTTCACCACATGGGGAATTAGCTCAAATGGTAGAGCGCTCGCTTAGCATGCGAGAGGTAGCGGGATCGATGCCCGCATTCTCCAAGCATTTCTATTTATATACCACATCCTAATTTTATAGACTGGGGCTGGGCCTGATTTTACTTTTAACTGGTCAGAAACTTCCCTAATCAATAATTATACTGACACTTTCAGCTGAAAAGGATCAGTGCACATTCACCGAGACTTTCAGGCAGCTGACAAAGACCAGAGCACATGTCAACTATGGCCCCAGAAAGGGATGCAATTAAACGGAGCTGCCAGAAGATGGCACTTCTGCCACATATCAACACACCAAATCTAACATTACCATGTAACTGCCCATCCTCAATACATTTCTATTCATTGTACTGCAACTTAAAGCTAAAACAATATCATTTATTGTGGCCATATTGAGTTTTGTTTTAGGTTTGAAGGTTTAAATTAGAGTAAGTCCATACAGAGGAGACAGTTGGAATACCCATTGTGTATGATGCACCATGGATATTAAGAATTTAAGATTGTAAGAATGTTCCACCAATTAAGAATGAATCCTCCAATTTTCTTTTTTTAGTTTTTTCTTGTGTAAATTAAAACGTTCCAAATTATTCATCAGTGTCAATAAAAAAAAATGTAGTCAGCCTATGCTTGTTTGCTGTGTAAAAGCACAACTTGCCAAAATATGATAGACTGGTTGTCTGTAAATGGTGTATAAACATGTCTTTCCATCTCTTTTCAATCCCTTTTGCCTCCACAACTCATAATTTTACATCAAATACAAATATTCCACATATTCAAGGCAATCATTTGCTTCTAAAACACCATAATTCATACACATCACACCGACAGCTTCTCTTATCCCATGCTGATAAAACATCTAGGATTGTATGGCCCCTGCTCTGTGCTTTTCAAAAGCTCCCCTCTTGCTGGAGAACAAAGAGAAAGCTGACCAATCTCATCTAGCTTCACAAAGCGGAAACAAAAGGACACAAAACAAGAGATTTGACCAACCCCAACACGGCAGCAAATATTTCAGCTTCCTGGTGCCAAGTGTACGGTTCACTGTCCGGTCACATGAATCTGTCAGTTTAGCACGTCTAAAGCAGCAATCATGTCTGTAGGACGCTTTATTGGGATTAAGGCTGCTCATGTTCACTTTTCATAAACGGGCAGCTGAGCAGATTTACACCAGGGCCTCCTTTCTTAAAACGAGTGGAATCTTAACCCCCTGCAATATTCTGCAATGCATAAGCCAAGTAGAGATTGGACTGTATGATGCCGGTTGCTTTAAACGCTGTCATGCTGAAAAGACACAGTCTAGCCTTGTAGCACAGATCTGTTGACGATGCTCCGCCACACAGGGAGAAACATGAGGGAAGAGATGTTTCTCTTGTTTGAGGCACACAGTGTCTGGTGTGATGTGCCCCTCGAATCCCCTAGCATCTGGAAATGTATCCTGTTATTGATTCCATCTCCTCTCTCTCTGCAGCTGCGCACAAGTGAGACGTGCCAATTATGTAGGCCCACAAGCTTGGCCTAGTTAGTACAGTGCAGGTTACAGAGCTACTGCGACTGAATAATACATTCCGAGACTGCTGTACAGACAATTATAAGGGTTTTGCTTGCCACAATATGTCATAATCATATGTAGACTAGCCTGATATATTACAAACAATGTTTAAGATGATTAAATGGATTCTGATATCATTTACTCACCCTCATGTTATTCCAAATTTGTAGGACTTTCTTTTTTCTGTAGATGATATTTTGCAGAAAACCGCAAAACATCATTTTTAATGATATGATAGTGACTAATTAATGACATAATTGTTATTTCTGGATGAACTATACTTTGTGCTAATTTAACATTTCCATGTTATTTTACTGATATTTAGGCTATATAATATTATTGTTTTTATTAATATATATTTTTTACTTTTCAAGTTTATTTAATTTCTAAGTTTTAATTTTTTCATAATTTTGTTGATGTGTGTGTTTGTTTGTTTTTTCATTTGTTTTTTCATATTTGTTATTTTTAATAATATTAATATTTAGGGTTAACTTATTTTTATATAAGTTTTAATCTTAGTTTTATTGAGAGTTTGCACTCACAGTTTGGTCAGTTTCCTGGATGCACAGCCATAAATGGAGGTACTCGGATGTAAACAAAAGCATTGATTGCATGATTAATGTATTACTGAATAGTTGTTCTGCTAATTTATGCAGTCTAAACCATTAAAAAACGTGTGGAAGCTGCTAAATCATACAGAGAAAGACTTAGCAAGCAGAAAAGGGCACAATATTTTGACCATCTAAAGTTAATAAATGGTAAAGATATGTACAAGCAGTATTAATTAAGATATTAGCCTAATATTTCACCTACCTGACTGGAAACGATAAGAACAAACACGAATGTTGAAGATTCCTGCCCTGGAAATCCTGGTTCAGTTTGGCCAACCACAAACGCCTTCTTTCCTCAGCCAGTCTTTTGAACTCTTCTTCTTGATTTGTTATAACTTTTGGCAGGCTATAGTACTCCAAATGTTTTTCCCAGTCCGATCGATTAGTACAACCCAAAACATGAGAATAACTGACCATTGTCAGCAGCAATAATCAGCAAAATTTGAGAGTTTCATCGGTTCAGTGGCATTGTTATGTTCCGTGCCACCATTATGGCCGATTGATGACGCGTCTGGAAAACACTTTATACGGAGCACCGCACATAACATGCAGGAAAAAGACAGTAAATCGTCTGCGCGATTTAGCTACTTCGTCGTTCCCCTTTTTACTCGTTTTAAATAAATCGTGAGCACGAAATTAAAAATTCGTGCCCTCGTTTTAAGCAAATCATGCCTTAACATAATTCGTCCCCTCCTTTTAAGTAAATTGTACGGACGAAACACTACTGCTCTACTTCCTGTCTGAATTCTCATAAACCTATGCTGCTGTGTAGCCTAAATTTTAGGCCTGCCGTTAGTCCGTTAGCCGACGAGAAGAGGCTTGGTCGAGCAAAATGTTATTAACCACTTAGTCGAAGAGGAAAAATATCTACAGGAAGTGGCGAAGTCACGCAGTCCGTGACGTGCAGATCGTGAATGGCTGGTCTATGACATAGGGGCAGGACATCCAAACGCTCGCCTATCATTCATCGACCTCAAATATGTCTTGTTCCCATCTAAAATATGTAAGTGTAAGTAGTAACAACTTCACATGGTCACTCAGTCTAATGTTAACCGAAAAATGTGCGTTATTGCAGTGTCTGTGCGGAATGTGGAAGCTGAATAGTAGCGCGCTCCCTGCATGACAGATGGAGGCGCCGGTGCGGTCACTTGGTCTTAAAATAAATAAATAGATAAAAACAAACAAAAAAAATTATATATATATATATATATATATATATATATATATATATATACACACACACACACACACACACACACACACACACACATATATATATTTATATGTACATATATACATACATATACAGGGGTTGGACAATGAAACTGAAACACTCGCCAATATAGTATTGGAGGTTTCATGGCTATATTTGCGCTGTCTGGTGCCCAATCTTCACTTATTGTACATTACACCAGTTAGAGCAGAGTGTAAAGTTTCATTATGTGCACCCAATGGTTCAAACATTGTACCTTGAAGGTAGTGCTCTGTATCAGGATAATAATGCACCAATACACACAGCAAGACTGGTGACAGACTGGTTTAATGAACATGAAAATTAAGTTGAACATCTCCCATGGCCTGCATAGTCACCAGATCTGAATATTATTGAGCCACTTTGGGGTGTTTTGGAGGAGCGAGTCAGGAAACGTTTTCCCACATCAGCATCACATAGTGACCTGGCCACTGTTCTGCAAGAGGAAAATGGCTCAAAATCCCTCTGGCTGCTTTGCAGGACTTGTATTTGTCACTCCCACGATGAAATGATGTTGTATTAGCTGCAAAAGGAGGCCCAATATCATACTAATTGTGATCTAAAACCAGGTGTTTCAGTTTCATTGTCCAACCCCTGTATATACACACACACACACACATAATATATATACTGATATATAATATCAAGCATTGGCTGAGACTGATTTTAACTACACCCCTACATTTATGATCAGGAAATATTTATGTGTCCCTCTCTCTCATATCTACATGGTGAGTAGATAGGTCCCATCTTTTGAGGTAAATGTGTTCAACAGTATGAAAAATCTGTGTGTAACTTTACAGAATGTCACTACCAAACACCATTTTTCAATAATTAAAACTTTGAGAGTTATTCCAAAACATCTAATTTTTATGTGTGTACCACTGTTCAGAACTGTGCTAGCTAACCATGTGCTGATTAGCATGTTTGAACTAGCTTCAAAAGTATCTAAAATGGTCACTACTGAAACAGTCACGACCGAAAAAATTTGGTTTCAGTAGTGACGTCTTTGTTTTTTGGGTGTTATCCCATAAATTTGTCACTACAAAACAAATATATCTTTTTTTTTTTTCCTTGCAGTCTGATTGGCTGGAAGCCGGGGCAGCAATTACTTCAGCATTACCCACAGTGATTTTTAGCCAGATCTTTTTTAGTCAGAATTTTCTGTATTAGTAAAGTTTTCATTTTCGCTATGATTTCCCATCAGTCTCCTCTGGCTGTTTTCTCTCTCTCTGGTTATGTGAGGTCAGTGGAGGCCTGTGTCTTGAGTCTAAAAGCAGTGTTGTGGGAAAGGCCATGCCGAGGTCTGACCCCTTCCAGCTGTCAGCTGGCTCAATAAACACACACACACACACACACACACACAGAGTCTGTAGGGAGCATCCAGAGCTGTACCGTCAGCTAGCATACATGTGTTACTCACTATTATGTCACATGTCATGCCGGGAGTTTTATTACTCAGCCAACATGAGTGTTTCCTGCAGCATTTGTTATGATTTCAAATCATTTACTCTTGCTCTCTGTCTCTCTCTCAGATACCAAAGATATCCTGATGATGTTGAGTGATATGGACATTAATGCCATAGCAGGGACACTGAAACTGTATTTCAGGGAGCTGCCAGAACCTCTTCTCACGGACCGGCTGTACCCAGCCTTCATGGAGGGCACTGGTATGACCTTCGATCTCTTTCGCATTTAACATAATAAGGAGCATCACCATGTGATTAGTTACAAATAATAACACTCCTCTTCATCACAGCTCTATCAGATCCTGCAGCGAAAGAAAACTGCATGATGCACCTGCTGCGGTCACTACCAGACCCAAATCTCATCACATTCCTCACCCTACTGGAACACCTGAAAAGGTGAGGGCTCACACATACACACACAAACTCACTCATTTTATGGGAACTTGCCATAGACATAATGATTGTTATACTGTACAAACTGTATTTTCTATCCCCTTACCCTAACCCTACCCCTACACACAGCCATCACAGTCTTGACTTATAAGCTATTTTCTTCATGGGAGCCAAAAAATGTCTTTATAAGATCAAAAGATATTACTATCCTTGTGACAGGGTTGCCAGGTTTTCATCGCAAAACCAGCCCAATCGCATTCGGGGGTCCCCCTGGTAAAAAATCAGGTTCCAGGGGGTAAAATATGCATTTTTTATGCTTTTTTTTTTAGGGCAAAATATCACGTTATTGGGGTCGCTTCAACCCACAGTCATGAAAAACAACCCATGTCAACAGTGTTAAAGTAGCCAAATTCCGTTGGAAAACTGCAGACTTGGCAACACTGCCTTGTGTGAGGCATTATTTTGACTTTCATTTGATTAAAATACAGTAAAACAGCAATATTTGAAGTATTTTAATGTTTTAAAATGTAAGTTATTCTTGTGACTGCAAGCTGAATTTTCAGCTGCCATTATTCTAGTTTTCAGTATTAAATGATCCTTCAAAAATTATTTCAGTACGCTGATTTATTGTCAATTTTATGGTACTCAGTTATTATTAATGGTTCTTATTATCACTTATTGCAGAATAATGTTTTTGTGGCAATCATTTAATGAATAGAAAGTTCAAAATAACAGCCTTTTTTTTTTTTTTTAAATAGAAATCTTTTGGAATATTCTAAATGTATTTCTGATCACTTTTACAATCATTTGTGTTTTCTTTTTTTTCTTTCATTCATTCATTCTATTTTTTTTTTATTATTTTATTTATTTATTTATTTATTTATTTATTTTAACTTACCCCAAACTTATGAAATATGTGCATCATGGTTTCCACAGAAATATTAAGCTGTGAAAACTACTTTTCTGTTTTCATTTTGACATTTGTTTAAATAAAATACATAAAAACAGTAATATTGTGAAGTATTTTAGTGTTTTAAAATGCAGTTTATTCCTGTTATGCAAAGCCGTATTTTCAGCCGCTATTATTCTAGTTTTCAGTGTCACATGATCTTTCAGAAATCATTCTAATATGCTGATTTATTGTCAGTTTTATGGTACTCATTTATTAAAATGGGTTCTTATTATCACTTATTGTAGAAGAATATTTTTGTGGAAATAATTTGATGAATATAAAGTTCTAAAGAACAGCATTTATTTGAAATAGAAATCTTTTGTTATATTCTAAATGTCTTTATGATCACTTTTACAATCATTTCTGTTTTTTCATTTTTCTTTTCTTTTCTTTTATTTAATTTTATTTTATTTTAAAACTTGCTTACCCCAAACCTATGAAATGTGTGCGTTATGGTTTCCACAGAAATATTAAGGCATGAAAACTACTTTTCTGTTTTCATTTTGACATTTATTTGATTAAAATATAGTAAAACAGTAAAATTGTGAAGTATTTTAGTGTTTTAAAATGTAATTTATTCCTGAATTTCCAGCCACCATTATTCTAGTTTTCAGTGTCACGTGATCTTTCAGAAATCATTGTAATATGCTGATTTATTGTCAATTTGTGCATCATGGTTTCCACAGAAATATTAAGCAGTGAAAACTACTTTTCTGTTTTCTACACTGGAATGTTTTTAAGCACCAAATCATCATATCAGAATGATTTCTGAAGAATCATGTGACACTAAAGACTGAAGTAATGGCTGCTGATTAATTTCAGCTTTTTTCTAGAAAAAAATAAAATAAAAAAAGTAAAATATATCAAAATGAAGGGAAGACATAACTAAATGTTGTTGACAGTGACTATTTAAAGCCAGTGGCTTCACCATCATAAATACCCTGGGTTCTGCTTTATTTTAGTTCATGTGAAACTGCTGTCGCAAATCACACTTCATTCTGAAACGTCTGCAATTAGCTAGCAAGGCCTTGGGTTTATAAACACTGTCACAAATAATCTCTCCGGAGGCCTTATTGCCAACTATAACTGCCGTCCGTTAACACATCACAGACGCAGCAGCACATGCTGGATTGAGTTTGCAACGCTGCTCACTGTTGACACCTGCTGGCCGACTCTGTACATCACACTTCAGCCACAGTACATGCTATAAACTGTGTTCAACTTGATTGTTTAATGAGATGTGACTGTGTATTGATGTTCGCTTCCTCTCATTTCAGGGTGGCAGAGAAGGAGCCGGTCAATAAGATGTCTCTGCATAATTTGGCCACAGTGTTTGGCCCCACTCTGCTGAGACCCTCAGAGTCAGAGAGCAGTAAGGCTCACATCACACTGGCCTCTGACATCTGGTCACATGATGTCATGGCACAGGTCAGTCCTGGCTTACATACGCATTGCTCACGTCTAGTGTTTTGCACTGCCTGGAAAGGACTCCTGGAGTCTTTCCCAGCTTGGATAATATCATATATCACTCCAATGGGCTGTGGTTTGGTGTGTTTGACAGTTTGAAGATGCACATTGTTATTACAGTGACGCTGATGTGGTCTGTGATTATTCCATCATCTTTATTTTCATACTGTCATAACACACTGCCCGCAGACTGAGAGCAGAGTGCTGGGCATCTTCAGCTCCCTCGTATATTTTATGTGCTCATGTGTCGCTCATCTAAAGTAGCATGTTTACTGTGTGAGTGCATCTGAAGAGACACTTTGACTTATTTGCCATTATGGTTTGGTCATGATATGTCAGAAACTGAACAGACAGCCTGAGCCAAAAGTCTTTACCAGTCATTACATGAGAATTTTCCCTGGTTAACCAATTTTCACTGAAAGTACAAATGCTCCCACCTTAGTCCACCCCCAACAATAACGTATCTAAACTTAAATGACTGGAGTACATTAACCCTTTAGGCATAATTCTGGCATATTTTGAAAGATGAGGGAACACGTGCGCGCACACACACACACACACACACACACACACACACACACACACACACACATTCAAAGCTATTTTGGACAAGCTAAGTGTGTAAAACTTTGGACCTCAAATTTTCTAAAAATTGTTTTTAATAGTAAAAACAGTATAATATATTAATTATTAATAATTATATATTAATGATGACAATGATAAAGACTATTATTATTATTATTACTATTATTATTAATTAACATTGTTGTACTTAGGAGCTCACACTTTCTCAGACTTTATAATAACATTATAATAATAATAATTATTAATAAAAATAATTGTATATTAATACTGACATTATTATTATTATTATTATTATTGTTTATAGTTTTAATACTTGTTTAAGTTTTAATACTACTAATACTAATAATAATAATAATTTAAAAAATAATTGTATTATTACTAATACTGCCTATTACTAATACTATATTATTATTATTATTATTATTATTATTTATAGTTTGAAGCTCATATATTCTTAGTATTAATACTACTAATAATAATATTATTTTTTAAATAATGGTATTATTACTGATACTACCATTATTATTATTATTATTATTATAATTATTATTATTATCATTAATTAACATTAATTATGGTACATTATTGTACAATTAAACATTGTTAACACTTTCTCAGACTTTATAATAACTATTTTAACTACTTTTTATTTAACTAATTTGGAGCTCATATATTCTTGGTCTTAATACTACTACTACCTATAATAATAATTTTAAAATAATTGTATTATTACTATTAATGTTCTCTGGTTAGGACACAATGTTTTGCTCATTCTCTTTTCTTCAGTCAGTACAAATTCTGAATTTCTAACATAGATCTTGCATGTTTCATGCTTAAAAAGTTGTAGTTTCCAGTATCTTGATCAGTCTCACAGTGGCATTCATTCCTGTAGTTGCAGCACCATCTAGTGGTGTGTGAATAACGCAGTCAGTTTTACATATGATTAAGAAAGTTAGTGCCATGACAGTATAATAATTGCATCACTAAAATCCTCCTCTCTCTTCACAGGTTCAGGTATTGCTGTACTACCTGCAGCATCCACCCATATCCTTCGCTGAGCTGAAGAAGAACACACTCTATTTCTCAACTGACGTCTAACCCCAACCACAGACTCCCTTCCTCTCCAACATTGTCTTTTTTTGTGTACAAAGCCAACGGCCCAGCAGGGGGACAGAGAGAGACTGTGGCCACTCTCCCCTGCGTTTGTTGTCTCCAGTCATGTTCATGTGTAAAGGGAGCTTAAGTTTCGCTCCAGCGCGGAGAAGACCTGCGGAGAGAAGAGGAGCATCTCGAACGAACCCAGGATTCACCATCACCTTATTCAAATGTTGCACTTATCACATAGATGTCCTGCCAAACACAAACACACGTCCTACCACGTCAAACACCCCGTTTACCGTCCCATCCGAAGGTTTGTGTCATGGGATGTTGGTTCGTCTGAGTTGCAGATGCATGCTGGGATGTCTGGATCCATCGTGGCATCTCCTCTAAAGCCCAGTTCAGTGATCCCGGAGCTGGAAGTGAACTGCAATTGCTCTCTTTCCCAAGAGACATTCCAGTAAACATCAGCATTTACATGTTTATAAATATTTGTTTTTTGTTTCATAAGCTTTTGTGCATGTGATATGAGGAAAGTGAGCTGTGTGTGTGTGTGTTCTGGTATATATGGTTTATGAGGACACAAATGTGTATAATGACATGGGTACTACAACGTAAACATGGTTTATGAGGACACTTCCTGTGTCCCCGTAAAACAAAAGGCTTAAAAAACATACTAAACGGTGTTTTATGAAATATGAAAGCAAATTTTTGTTTTATTGAATAGTCTGATTGAAGTCAAATATTTTAAATATGCTTATATGGTGTGACTTGTTGGATAGGAAAAGAAAGGCACAGTAATTGATGCATAGCTGAGATATAGCTATATATATATATATATATATAGATATATATATATATATATATATATTAGACAGCATGACATATAAAAAGCATATGCAAATCCAGTGACACTCAATTTAAACTGAGTAAAGCAATACTACATTACATACACAACTTTATTACAAAGTTTCCCAACTTTTTCAGCATGATTATACTTCTGAGGTCCAAACAGATATTATTTACTGACTGTTTACTGGCCTGAACAAAACCTGGACCTGAACCCGACTGCACATCTTTGGGATGAATTAAAGAGGCAAATCGGATCCCATCATTTAAACCTCACCAATGGGAGCAAATCCTTGCATCTATGATCCAATATCTCATTAAATGCTCAGTATCCACATTTGGTTAGTTTTTGGCCATTAAGTGTATTTTAGTAAAAAGGATTTCATTAGTACCACTTAAAGGGATAGTTCACCCAAAAATTAAGACCTGTAAGACCTTCGTTCATCTTCAGAACACAAATTAAAATATTTTAGTTGAAATCCGAGAGCTTTCTGACCCTGCATAGAGAGCAATGCAACGTTCAGGGCCCAGAAAGGTAGTAAGAACGTCGCTAAAATAGTCCATGTGACATCAGTGGTTCAACCTTAATTTTATCAAGAGAATATTGTTTGTGCGCAAAGGAAACAACAAGAGAAAGAGTACCATGACACATGCATATGTATTCCTCTGGCACAGCACATAAAAAAAAGTACATGGACTATTTTAACAATGTTCTTACTAACTGTATGGGTGAGAAAATCTGGTGAAAAATTAATGACAGAATTTTAATTTTTGGGTGTCCCTTTAAACTTTTGCTTTAAACACACAGGGATGCCCGGGGCTAGTTGTCACATGGGGATGTTGCCACACAAACTGTATCTAAATAGGGTTTCAAATCAAAATTCACTTACACAAATGTGTAAACATCAAGTTCAAACATCCAGATCTAAACCCTCTTAAATTAGAAAGATGTTTGTCATTCATTTATTCTGTTAACTGCTATGGGGTTGTGCAAAGAGCAGAGGTGGACAGTAGTGAAGTATTTTTACTTTACTCAAGTAAATTTAAAAAGTGTCTGTACTATATCAGCATTTCTCTTTGGAAAACTTTTGCTTCACTACATTCTAAAGCCTAATGTACTTTTTACTGCACTACACTTCATAAATAAAAGTTGTTGGGTTATTTACCTTTAATACTTATAAACATTACAAATGTAGTACTTTCTTGTAGTCAAGTAAATCTTGAATTACTTTTACTTGAGTAAAAGTACTTTTACTTGAGTAAAAGTAAGAAAGTACTACATTTCTAAAGAAATTAGGTATAAAATGATATTTAATTTGAAATATAGTGCAGTAAAAAGTGCAATATTATGCTTTGGAATGTTGTGAAGTAAAGTTCTCTAAAGAAAAACACTGATAATGTACAGACACTTGAAAAGTACTTTTAAAGCAGAGTAAAAATACTTCACTACTGTCCGCCTCTGGCAAAGTGCTAAGTGACACAGTAAAACCACACTCACTTGGTCCACCATATACTTTGTTATATAAATGTCAGGATAACACTTTAGTATAGGGAACAGTTCTCACTATTAACTAGTTGCTTATTAGCATGCCTATAATTAACAGACTGGCTGTAGTACTTATAGTACTTATAAAGCACCTATTCTGCATGACCATATTTTACATCCCTAATCATACATAATACCTGAATTTAACAACTACCTTACCAACTATTAAAAAGCAGCAAATTAGGAATTTATTGAGGCAAAAGCTGTAGTATATGGTTTGTTAATAGCAACAACTGGACCTTAAAATGAAGTGTGACCATTGGCAGTTTAGGGAGAAGTGTTACATGTTTATTCTGATATATTCTGTATATGTATAATTTTGCTGTTTCATTACTTCTTTTACAAAAATAAGTATTCTTGAAGTTCATTTTTATTAAGTAAAGTTCAAGTATATTTTCATATAAGTTTACTTCATATAGTAAGAATGCTAATTTCAAAGCGCAGTACTAGTAGCATAAATGTAAGTGTACTATATCAATACTTGGGACATTCAGGGTCTTACAAGCCGCAATATTTTAATATTAATCTTAGCAGGTAGTCAGTGTATAGGTGATAAAACTCCTAGAGCTCTTACTAGATTTCCAGATCGTGTAAAAACTCTAGCCTCTGCATTTTGGACTAACTGCAGCTTATTTAATGAGGATGCAGGACAAACACATAGCTGTCAATAGTGCATTGCAATAATCCAGTCTAGAGGCGCAGTCTCATGAATGCATGAACTAGCTTTTTAGCATCAAAAAACAGATCAAATGTCTGTATCTTGGCAATATTTCTAAAGGCCAGTTTGCACTGCGCCGACAAATGGCAACAGATACATTCGTCTGGTTTAGTTAGGATGAGTGTATTATCCCTGTTGGTTTCTGTTGGCTTGTTTTCACTGATTGAACGTGTTGAATCTGGAACATCTGAGAAGTGAGCTACTGTACTTTGCCGGCTGTCAGTGTTGGTCTGCGTCTGTTGGTGAGGTGTGAATTGGCATTGAGATGGAGGAAGGCTGTTTTTATAATGTGGAATATGATTTTCAAAAGACAAAGTGAGCCAACTTGAAACTTCACTAATTTACTTACACTCTTTAAATAATCTGACATTCACTGATTATTACATTACTTAACATGTATAACTGACATTTTTTATTAACAGAAATGATATATATATATATATATATATATATATATATATACACACACACACACACACACACACACACACATTTATTATATGTGACCCTGGACGACAAAACCAGTCTTATGTTGCACGGGTATATTTGTAGCAGTAGCCAAAAATACATTGGATGGGTCAAATTTATTTATTTTTCTTTTATGCCACAAATCATTAGGATATTAAGTAAAGATCATGTTCCATGAGGATATTTTGTAAATTTCCTACCGTAAAGATATCAAAACGTAATTTTTGATTAGTAACATGCATTACTATGAACTTCATTTGGACGACGTTAAAGGTGATTTTCTCAATATTTAGATTTTTTGGCACCATCAGATTCCAGATTTTCAAATAGTTGTATCTTGGCCAAATATTGTCCTGGAAAGCTTATTTATTCAGCTTTCAGATGATGTATAAATCTCAATTTCGAGAAATTTACACTTATGACCGGTTTTGTGCTCCAACATAAATGTTTATTACATATAGTTTAAATATATTTGTTTATTTGACATGAAGAGTTTATTTGCAAAAACAGATAACTTTGTTTTTTAAAATGTTCAAAAATGTTTTTTATTATGTTATCATGTTTTTATTGTGTTTTATTCTGTTAGTTAGCTGTATTTTTTTTTATGTTATTTTTACTTTATATCAAAATAACCCAACTGCAGTTTGAATGAGATTAATTGGAATGCACAATGAAAAAATATGATTTTTTTGAAAATGGTTAAAAACTGAGTTATTCATATATCTTCATATTTTTAAACATCTTCCAAATAACATTATATGAACTGAACTTAAAAAAGCAAGAAAAGAAAAGAAAAGATCTGGGAAACTAAAAAAGTGTCCCCTTTTGAATTCGCCCTATAATTTAATGTATACTAAATAACACAACTGAATAAACTTTTTTATTTTTTTTATAAGGGTTATTTTGTTTTATAATTGTTTGCTTTCATTTTGTCAGATTGTTTACTGGTAGTTTCTGACAACTTATTTTTAATTGCAAAAGCTGGCTTGTAGGCTACTAGTTGTTACAATCTTAACAAATGTTACAAATGTTACAATGTTAACAAGTGACAGACAGACAGACAGCACGTGGGCTCAGTCTGGCACGTGCTGCTCGGTAATTGACCTGATCAAAACAAACAGGAGCGTGTGTCTGACCCTAGTGACCTTGTGATGACCTCGGTGAAGCCTGGGCCAGGTGTTCAGTGCCCCAGACTGACTGCATTCCTGTCTGGAGTCTTGAGACGATTCTCCTATAAATAGTTCGGGGTGATGATGGGTGACACACACCTGACCCTAACTGGACATAATGCAGTCCACCTCCTTGACCGAGCCCGAGAAGAGGATCCCCGCACCTGACGGCTGTTTCCTCATGTGGCGGGACTACATGGATCTCCGCAGGACCCTGTCGCAGCTGCTGCAGAATCGCGAAGTACAAGCCGCAGTTGAGCGTGGGACGCCCCCGGAAGGTTTCATGAGAACCGGCTCCAACAGCAGCGTCTCCAGCGTCTCCAGCGCCTCTGCCTCCATCTCCAGCCGCGACCTGCGGACCCAACGAGACACCTGCGGATTCTGCCGACAGAACGGAGAGACGCCGGTGGTTTACATGAGTCACAGACTGAAAGCCCGAGACGGACGGATCCTCTGCCCGATCCTGAGGAGCTACGTTTGTCCGTTTTGCTCCGCCACCGGAGACTGGGCGCACACCCGCCACTACTGTCCGCTGAGAAACGCACCGAAGACCAGCAACATGTGAATCAATGGACTCGCACACTGTTATTCCTGTCAGAACTGTAAGTCTGTGTTCGAAGAATGTTGTGAAAATATGTTCGAAAAAAGTTGTTTGGATGTTAATACTTGAAACGTGTTTTTGTGGTTCATTTCAAAATAAAAATATTTTCCTTATGCATCAAAACATGGTTTTATTTTTGTTATTTGAATTGTTTTTAAATACCTTCCTCGTTGTTTTGGTTTGGTATTTAAGTATTTTCGAATAATTTGTCCAAATATTTGGATACTAATCCACATTTAATGTATAAATGAAAAACTACAAAATTAACACCTGCTGAATGTTTTTACAAATTTAACAGGCTTCAGTTTACCATCTGATATTTTTAAAACATGCTAAAATATTTTGAGTTTAATTGGTGGTTATTAGGAGATGGTTTGCAGAATATATTTATAAACAATAAAAAAACATGAGTTGTTTTTTTTATGTATTTTATATATTTATATACTTCATAATTTGCTATCATTAATGTATTAACTAACATTAACGAACAATAAATACTGCATTTATTACACTATGTATTTATCTTTGTTAATATTCCTTATTAAAAATACAGACGTTAATTGTTTGTTTATGTTAGTTGCATTAACACTGCATTAACTAATGTTAACAAACACAACGTGTGATTTTAATGCGTTAGTAAATGCTGAAATTAATATTAACTAAGATTAATAAATACTGTAACATTTTGTTTATCCTTAGTTCATGTTATGTAGTTAACTAATGTTAACTAACGAACCTTAGGCTATTGTAAAATGTTACCATATATGTTTTTTAATTAAATATTTTTCTTTTGAAACGAGTTTGAATTAGTTTAAAAGTTTTAAAAAAATGACAATGCCGATTGCATTACATACCGTAGGTGGCGCTATAAACCAACAGTATGTTACACAACAACCACACAAACCACTGAAGAAGAAGAACATATGGAGGTGCGGGAAACATGAACACTACGGTAAATGTTTGTATTTGTGTTTACTACTGTACGTTACAGTCAGTTGATGCTTTTAGAAGCTGTTTTCGTTACATTGAGAGATACGATGACTAGATATTTGTGTTGTTTGGATTTCAGGTAGTTTACACGTCCTTTTATTAGACAAAATGAAACTTGAAAAAAATGTACTGAACTGTTTCAAATATATTGATAATAAAATTTTTTTACTTAAGCAGAAATTCAGCATATTAGAGTGATTTCAGAAGGATCATGTGACACTGAAGACTGGAGTAATGATGCTGAAAATTTAGCTTTGATCACAGGAATAAATTACATTTTAAAATATAATTCAAATAGAAAACTGGTATTTTAAATAGTAAAAATATTTCACAATATTACTGCTTTTGCTTGGTGAGCAGAATAGGCTTATGTAAAAAAACTGTTCAAAAACTTTTGACTGGTAGTGTAACTACATGATATAATTACAGATCTCCAGACAAGCTTTCAAAGTTTAAAATCATGTACTGTAATTCACCTTCAAAGATATCTGAAACTCATGTCTGTAATTTCTTTCTCTTTTTTTAAGCTTTCAGGTGCATTATGGGCTCATCTCTGCTTTCTGTTGCTGAGCAGCTTTTAAAAGACCTTCAGAGAACTTACTCAGAGACAAACCAGAGTAAGTTTGAAACTAGTCAGCTGGATAAAGTATCATTTGCAGCTGAACAGCAGAAAAACTCTACTAGAGCTCATGCAGTCACATTGTACAGTGAGCTGCAGAAGTATCTGATCACTAGTGAAAATGTGCATGTATTGTGTACATTTTTTCCCCTTCACAAATTGTTATTTGTGAGCTGAATCTTTAGTTTCAATAATTTCAAACAAGAGTTTGATTTGTATAGGGTTAGTATTTGGTCTAATACTGATATATGATTCCTGAAAAGCATCTTGTGCCAACAACATTTTGACCTAAAACATTTTGACCTTTCTTTTTGTTGTGATTTTTGAAATTCCCTTATTTCTGGGTTAAAATTTTGAACCCCGCTGTGTCTTATATAAACATTTAAACAGCAGAAATTTGATCAACAGAAAAATAAAAATTTGGCCCAATAGTAAAAAAATGAATTTGTTGTGGTTAACAGTAAAGCCAGTGAACATTTCGAATCTTTAGACACGACAGTAGAAATAGCTGTAGTTTCTATTACTGACACCGGATGGCGCACTAATATCAGTTGCATAATTTTTCGCTCCATTGCTGCCGGTTCTTGATGGCTTAAACAGACGACATGTCCTGTGGAGTGGTGTTAAAGTTTCTTATGGTCCTTGTCGTTGAAGTTGCCTTTAGTATAGGGTTAAAATGTCAACGTGTTCATTCAGTTTTTGTGAAATCCTTATGTGTGCAGACAAGACTTAATGCAAGACATCTGAATGAGACTAGTGACATTATTCTGCTGGAATTCTGATCTCAAACGACGCCAGAGAGAAATATCAAGGGAGCAATGATAAGCGAAGTTATGATGGCTGTAGTGTTTTTGAGATTGAGATGTCGTTTCAATTTGTATTTGTTTGGGTCTTTCTCCAGAGAACCATGGTGACCAAAATAAAAAACCAAAATAGACTGTTTTGCACGACTGGTAATTGGTTATTATGTTTAACGTGTACACTACCAGTCAAACGTTTTTGAAGAGTAAGATTTTTAGAAGTCAGTCACTATAGAAAGTTCAGAAGAGCAGCATTTATCTGAAATAGAAATCTTTTGTAACCTTATAAATGTCTTTATCATCACTTTTGATCAGTTTAAAGCATCCTTGCTAAACAAAAGTATTAATTTTAATAATTTCTTTCCTTCCCAAAAATCATACTGACTCTTTTGAATAGGTATAGTGTATAATGTTACAAAAGCTTTTTATTTCAGATAAATGCTGATCTTTGGATCTTTCTATTCATGAAAAAATCCTTAAAAATGTACTGTAATATTGATGATTAATAATAATAATATTAAATAATAATAATAATAATAAATGTTTCTTGAACAGCATATCAGCAGAATGATTTCTGAAGGATCACGTGACATTGAAGACTGGAGTAATGATGCTGAAAATTTAGCTTTAAAATCAGAGGAATAAATTACATTTTTAAAATGTATTCAAATAGAAAGCAGTTATTTTAAATAGTAAAATTATTTCACAATTTTAGTGCTTTTGCTGTATTTTGGACCAAATAAATGCAGGCTTGGTGAGCAGAAGAGACTTTTTAAGCAAATATTAAAAATTTTACTGTTCAAAAATGTTTGACTGGTAATGTATTTAACTACTGAGTATCCCCCCCCCCCCCCCCCCCCCCGATGTTATTTTTAATGTACTCATATATGTTGCTTTTAAAAACATACTTTGTGCTTTTACATTTTTCAGTTTTATGAAACAGTGACTAATATTATCTCTTTTTTTCTTTCATATAGTACCAGATGACCTGCTAGTAGCGTAAGTATCTTTTCCACCCTTGTCTCCTCTTCCTTTTTCTTAAGTTACATTTACCATACTGTGAGATTAGGCCTTGAACTACAGACTGGTAAATATTTTGGATGCTCTTGACCTGAAGTTGAGGAGGGTCAGTTATTATTGCAACTGAACGCTGTACAGAAAGCAGCTCTTAACTGCCAGATATACTGAACACAGACTTCATCAAGCACATATGTACGTTTTTACCCAGCGCTCTCTTTCAAGACGTCATTGTCTGAATAAATCATGACGTTAAAAGCGTCCTCAGAACCACAATGACAGCCATCAGGCTGCTACTGAGGGAAGCACTAAGCCACAGTAATTACTCTTCTCTGGGAATCACATTCCTCCATAAATGGCTATTCACATCATGGGTCAGCACTTTTTGCTTTATTGTACAATCAGTTGTGGTTTCAGTGTCATAACCGCGTCATGTCTTCGCTTAGGTCTGCTTCTCTCTGAGACGTTATTTAATGTGGCTGGATGACTTTCAGATGATCCAGTTTCATACTTCCACTTTAGAATGGATTGCCATAGGTTTGACGTCAAGAGCAGACTGGCTCATAAGTGACATATTTCTGAGTTTTATATTAAGACAGGAAACAGCATTAGCTTTGGGTTAAAAGTAAGAGCTGAGGTTTTTTTTGCCTCCCAGCTTCCTGTGTTCATGTCACTTGTTCATGTCTTTATCTCACCTAGCATGGTTTCCTGTTGGTACAGTTCAAGGAAATAGTTCATCAAAAAGTGAAAGTTTCTTAGGCCATCGATGATGCAGATGAGTTTGTTTCTTCTTCAGAGCTGATTTGGAGAAATTTAGCATTATATCACTTGCTCATCAGTGGATCCTCTGCAGTGAATGGGTGTCGTCAGAATAGGAATCCAAACAGCTGATAAAATAAACTGCAAAAAATCTGCACTATATTTACAATAATCCACAAGTAATCCACACTACTCCAGTCCATTAGTCCATTAAAACCATCTTGCCTGAATCAGGAGAGAAATATGCACAAGTCAATCTCTTAGAAGCGAAAACCGTTCTAAACAAATATGGATTTTTATGTGAGAGGACAACAGGAGACGGACTTTTACACTGATGCAGGTATTATTATGAATTATGCACTGGTGTTTTGGCCAGAAGCAACAGTTTTTATTTTTGAAATGACTTAATGATAGATTTGTTTCTTACAAATAGGGCTGGGTGATATATCGAATATTAGCGATAATATCGCAATAATTTTTGTACAATTTTACAATATTGTGAATATCAAATATTTCAAATGCAAGCATACCTCCAATATCAAGAACCTCCAATATTACATCCCCTTACGTAAGAGACATGAGGTGTGGGTGCTCTGCACGCCTCTACTACGCGAGCTTTCGTGAGTGCGGTTGCCAGATACCAAGAGCTCAAATCCCGAATCAGAGCTTCGCTGTTACAAGGATACATTTTCTGCCCGGTGTTTTGTTTATTTTAAGCAATCTGGCAACCATGTGCACGAGTTCACTCTTCATTGTGGAAGTGCCAACAATGATCTGAAAACGCCAACAAACAAGCTGGATCAAAATTACAGTGTCACTTAACCAGTCTGTGGTCTGTAATGAGATCTGGACTGTACTGTTTGCGTCTGTGATCGCTGAATAAAAGCACTTACTCAGCCGCTGTTGTTTGAAACGTAGGCTATTGCAATTTGGAATTACTATTAGGAATTTCACCGATATAATATTTTTCATTTGTACTTCAGTTACTTGTACATGTTCATTTAATAAAAAGCAGTAAGTGATCACTAGATTTTTTATTTTTTTTTAACTGCTTAAATTTGCACTAAACATTTAGAGTTTACTTTGTAACAATATCTTTTTCTGTCTAAATTGTTTTTGTTGTTTTTTTTTAATAGGGAAAAAAAATCAGGTCGAGATATATATCGAACATTGTAAAAATGCTGACAATATCAAGATATATGTATTTTTTTATATATATATATATATATATATATATATCGCCCAGCCCTACTTACAAATATGCAGCCTTTTAATTCACAAGACATTATTTGATGGACTGGGGTCAAGTGGATTACTTGAATTATTGTGATGTTTTCATCAGCTGTTTGGACTCTTATTTTGACGGCACCCATTCACTGCAAAGAACAACTGGTTACAATTTGTTCAATTCTAAATTTGTTCAATTTATGAAGAAGAAATATCTACATCTTGGATGGCACGAGGGCAAGTAAATTTTTATAAAATCGATTTTTTTGGGTGAAATATTCCTCTAACTCTGTTAATTCAATCTTGCAGATTGCGGTTTGTGTTTGGCTCATGTGCTCTTCAGGCACTCGACCTGGTGGACCAGCGGTCCGTGACATGCGTATCATCACCTAGCGGTCGAAAGGCATTTCAGGTAGGAGTGAATAAATGCCTGAAATCAATTTTTCCCTCTTTTAAAGGGCACATCGAAACCAAAGCAGTGTGTGGACACAACCACCCTACAGTGATTAAAATCCATTCAATTCTTTTTTTCTCAATAATCAGTTATCTCAGTTATCAAGCTGCTTTGATTTTCTGAGCAATATGTTGTAATACTGCTCAGGTCCCTCCCACAACCACTGACCGACTGTCCCGAATTAGCATATTTCTGCCCTCAGTCAGTTGTATGCTGTCTGCCATTTTCTCGTAAGCAATGCAGGTGTTTTGTAGTTGGATATAAAGATGAACATAAGAGTCTTCTTTTTCTCCCGACATCAGAGCCACTTAAAATGTAGTGGATTAGCGAGGGGTGGTGTGAGCATTAGCTCATTATCATTTAAAGTGACATTCAACAAAACGGGTCGCTATGAACAGAGCTGTTTATGACGAGGTAAAAAGGGTGTTGTTTTGCACAACTATTGACCAAAACACATTTTTAGTGCATCAACATCTCACACCACACACAATATAAGATAAGCTGCAACAGGTGAGATGTCAGCAGTGAGAACCAGAAATGATACTAGTATGGCAATATATCAATTTGGTTTTGCTGTAATATAGACAGGTGGCTCATTTCCAAATAACATTACTACAACTGCTTTATCATTCGTGAACACCTGTGAAAAAATTGCTTTGTGATCTCATTATCTTTAACTTTTCAACCATTATGGTAAATTAATGATGCAACATAGTCCTATAATTATTCACAAGACTGCATGTGCTTATCTTGTTAGATGCTTCAAATTATTCACAGCAGCACATTTTGCTTTCCTATGACAGATGCTTCCAAATGTTGAGAGATGCATTTATAGATGGCAAGTGAGTGTTTGTTTTTTGTTTTATAACAGTATCTACATGGATAATAACATGCATAAATCCTCTTCCATAGATCCAATGAGTCTTCAAAGCAAACACAGTATTTAGAGTTCCGTGATATGAATGCTGCAAAATAACAATCTCAAAAGGCACTAAAAAAAAAAAACGCATGCAGAGTACAAATGCAATCATCTGTGCTTTTGTTGTCTATATACATTCAATTATAACTATTGCAGAATATGTGTGTTGAGCTTACAACTATACATATTATGTGCGTTTTGTGGCATGTGATGGTGATGTGCAGTGTGAACTTCTGGGAAACTTGGATGCTTTTAACATAGTGAGAGCAGAGCAAAACAAAACCGACTGGATCAGAAGCTGTTGTTGTGGTGTCTGTCTCCCCTCTTCCCCCTCCACTCCTCAGCTTACCACAGCCACTTTTGGAGCAGTTTTCAAAACTGAGGTGAAAACAAACCATTGCTTAAATAGGGAGTTTCATGACCCTTTAAAGAGTTCAAATAGGATGTGTTAGTCAGAGTGACCTAAATCCTCTCAGTTTATGACCAGTCAATCCCTGAAAAGTCAGACATCCCAACACCACCCACAGTGAGCTCATCATGTACTCTCAGTTCCAGGGTGTCTAGAATTGGTCAGCCAATGTCCAGGAGGCAGTAGGTGGGCGGAATTGCCTCGTTTTCCCCATAATTCCTCATGTGACTGACCGTAGATCTCAGCATATGTCTGTTACACTGGGTTAAGTTTCCGTAAAACGCCTACTACCAGACAGCACAGAAGAAAAGCAAATAAAGAGCTAACATTACCAGAAAACAAAGTATAGTAATAAAAGTTAATAGCCCTTTTTATGAGCTGCTGTGATTCAGCTTTAGATAGTCATTGATGTCTGTGTGCGTTTATCATCTCTATTTGTCATCTATAATCCTAGGCTCAATTGTCTTATTTTACGAAGTGATGTAATTGTTCCTGTAATTGCATTTTTAGCTATTTTCCAGGTATCCTTTCTCTTCTTGTTCAGTATTGTGACTGCGTTGAACATGGCTCTTAAAGTTTCTTTCAGTGAATTCTTCAAATTCTCATTGAATCTGAGATCATGCAGATTTTCTTTCTTTTCTTTTTTCTTTTCTTTTTTTTTTGACTGCTAGTCCTGGTTTGACTGTCTCCCAATTTTTCAGTCATATTAAAGGTTTAGTTCACCCAAAAATGAAAATTGTTTAATTAATTGCTCACCCTCATGTCATTCCAAACCCTTAAGCCTTTGTTCATCTTTGGAACACAAATTAAGATATTTTTGATGAAATCTGAGAGTTTTCTGACCCTGCATACTACCAAGTTTAAGGCCCAGAAAGGTAGTAAAGACACTGTTAAAATAGTCCATGTGATATCAGTGGTTCAACCGTAATGTTATGAAGCTATGAGAATACTTTTTGTGCACAAAGAAAGCAAATGACTTTATTCAATAATTTCTTCTTTTCTTTCATGTAGTCAGTGGGTAATTGAACTCAGTGTCATGTTCTTGGGTAAGAACATGCAATTTGTATTATTATATAATAGCCTAAATTAATTAAATATATATATATATATATATATATATATATATATATATATATATATATATATATATATATATATATAATATTTTTTTTTTTTTTTTTTTTTTTTCATTTGTTATACATACTCTACCAGTCAAAAGTTTTTGAACAGGAAGATTTTTAATGCAGGGCTCGACAATAAGGAGTGCCCGATGGCCTGGGGCCAGCGTAAAAGACGCTCGGGACTGGTGACGAATCTGTCACTGGCCCGATCGGGCCGCTGCTGCGTCGTCACGAAATTGTATCATTTGCACGGGTTTTTAAGCCTTGTTCATTTAAAATTTCAAGCAAAGACAGAGAGATGCGTCTCTGATGAACAGATAGCCTACAATAGTATGTCAAAACACCCGTCTTGACGAGTAACTTTGTAGCTTTAACAATGATTAATCTATTTAATTTATACAGTGAAGTACAGATACACAGATCAACCAGACATATTTCAACCGGTTACAACTGCAAGCAATCATTTTTCAAAATATCATGCCTAAGGAAATATTACGAACTCTTTAAACATCCGTTAACAAAGGTCAGAGACGCTGAAGACGAACGCAAAGAGGAAAAAAATACTGTAGCAGGCAATGAATGCATTCTCAGAGGGGAAATGACTGTTTTAAGCAATGTTTACATGGCATTTTCTTTTCATTTGCCTCTGTATAATGCATTTAAAGTTGCGTTCATAAGCATGGTGCTGCTTTGTTTACAGCAGTAACCAGGGAAACGCTGTATCGTTATTCCATAAGCGCCCCCTGCGGCCAGAGACTGAATTTGCGTTCATTTAGTCCGTCTGCTGTTTTTCCCTAAATCATCTTTTCATTAGTAATAAAATAATTTTTGAACAAACAAGTAATGTTTGAATTTTATGTTTGTTAGGCTAGTAGGTTTTGCTGTGATATTAAAATTGGAATCGTGAATTGTACAATTTATTTGGTATGTAAAATTTTGATGTCATATAAGTTTATTTATTAAAATAAAAGATAACATGGGTTAAAAATAATAATAACAGCAACTATTTTGTTTTGTTGTTGTTGTTTTTTGTGGCAGGGCCAGTGAAAATTTTGACCGGACAAGTAAAAATTTGAACCGCTTGCCCGACCGGGCCACTAGAAAAAATCCTTAGCGTTGAGCCCTGTAATGTTTTTAAAGAAGTCTCTTCTGCTCACCAAGCCTGCTTTTATATGATCCAAAATGCAGCAAAAGCAGTAATATTGTGAAATATTTTTACTATTTAAAATAACTGCTTTCTATCTGAATAAATCTTACAATTTTCAGCTTGATTTCTCCAGTCTTCAGTGTCACATGATCCTTCAGAAATCGTTCTAATATTCTGATTTGCTGTTCAAGAAGCATTATTATTATTATTATTATTATTGTTATTATTATTATTATTATTATTATCATCAACATCATCATCAATATTTAAAACAGTTAAGTACATTTTTTTTCTTTGAATAGAAAGGTCTAAGGATCAGCATTTTAGAATCAGTAAGTGATTTATAATCTCAATAAATCTGAAAAGGTTCTACTGTAGTAATAATAATAATAATAATAATAATAATAATTATATATATATACACTGAAGTAATGATGCTAAAAATTCATCTTTGAAATCACAGGAATAAATTACATCTTAAAATATATTCAAATAGAAAATGGTAAATGGTAAAACTTTCAAAGTTTTACTGTTTTTGGTGATCAAATAAATGCAGGCTTGGTGAGCAGAGGAGACGTCTTTAAAAAACATTAAAAATCTTTACTGGTAGTGTATGTTTCAAGATCCTCTTATAATTGCTGTGCTGTGACTGCGCTGCAGATTTCAGTCACTGAGTCTCATGTGAAAACTCAGTTTAAAAGATTGCTGAGTGTCTATGAGGTAAAATGCAGGAACAAAGAAATGTGAGAGTGATGTCTTTGTGGATTAAGTTCCTTAATATGCAATCTAACATTGTTTTTTTTAGCATCGGTGTGAAGATTTGGCACAGTTGGTTTTTAGGGCAATTCGTTTTTTTTTTTTTTTTTTTTTTTTTTTTTTTTTTTTTTCCTGCATGTTTGAATGATCTGAGTGATTTTATGTAGAGCATAAAAGAAAATAAAGCAAGTGAAATTATGTTGAAGATAAATGTAGCTGCTGAAATGCTGTGGTGTGCAGAGATCAGTGCGTCTGCGGTCTGCGTACCCTGAGGTGCTAAATTGTTCCGATCACGTTTCTAACTCTAAATTGGATTTTTTTTTCAATAGCATCTTTAGTTCTGGAGCTCATTCATACTGAATGCAAAGGTGACTGTGAATTTTTGTTCTGCAATTTAGGTGATTTAATATTTGATGAAAACACTTCACAGTGTTTGGTCTTCTAGTCAAGAGGAACCATACAAATGCAGGGATATTCAGGCCCACAGGAATCCGTGCCCACAGAACTCTGTAGAAAGCACTGCAGGTTCTACACATCCTCTGTAAATATTTAGTCTAACCTGTTTATGTTTTCAGCGCGCTTAAGAGTGTGGTACAACCGGATCTGTTTTCCATGGTTACATTTTCCTCTGAAACCAGCACAGAAAATGTGGAAGGAAGTCCACAGAATCCTCTTGAGCCCGGGGGTTGTGTATTGGCGAGTAGGTTTGTGTATGTGTGCAGACCACATGCTGAAATGCGGCATTGCTGTAGCAGACCTTCTCTAGCGGGTCACCCTGCAGTGGTAGGAAATGTTTCCGGTTGGTCCAGTAGCCAATATCCTGTCAGCCAGCCCCTCTCAGGGGAAAGAGGCTTCATTAATTTGTCATTGTGATTGCCATACTGTATTAAGATCAGCTGTGCTTAATATCGTTCTGCCCTGCGGCTGCTGTCTAGCTGCCATAGTGTTCTCACTGACCTTCACTTACCATCTTTATTGAGTCCTGACCTACAGTAGCGTGGGTGGAGTCAAGAAATACCGTGGCAAAGATGTTTGCCTGACAGCATGAGGTAGTTTCACTGTTGATATAAATCTCAAACACTTTCACTGACTGAAATACACTTTGAAAATAGAGCTGTTTAAGTGACCTGTGGAAGAAGAGGGCATGTTTGGGAAAACATTCTTCTATTCCTCTATTGCATGCTATTTTTGCAGTTCTGTTTGGCGACTCTAGTGAGGTGGGACAGAAATGACAGCTTTGAAACCACTCAAATGTAAATGAGAGCATGAACTGATAACATAAGTAAGGAGAAACATGACTATTATGTAAACTAAAATATAATCAGATGTGATGCAGGGATTTCTGGTCCTTTTGCTTCTTTTCTCTGACTTAATTTAGTGAATTCCTATTTTTTACTTTTAGATTTACCAGTATTTTTTTAACATGGCTTTTTAAAGAAAGTCTCTTACACTTCTAAACAGGACTCCAAAAAACCTGTGTTGTTTCTTAACACACCTCTGTGTCTAGTTAAGGACGACACATTTTGTGTAACTTTTAACTCAACAAATGTGTTATTCTGGCCAACACAGAAAGTGTGTTGAACATTTTCTACACTCTAATATGTTATAGTTACACAATTTGTGTCGAGTATGCAAACTTGCATATAGTTTATACAGGATTTATTCAACTTGGCACATTTACATAAAAAGTCAAAATAAAAAAAGAGTAAACAATCAAAATATAATAATGAATACATTGGAATTGTTCCTAGAGTGAAAAGTTCCTTGAGAGTTAATGGTTAATCAAGTTTGTAAACATTTGGAATTTGACAGCATCTTAAACATTAATCATTATTATCATTTATTTGTTTACATATTTTCATCAGCATACAGGTGATGGTGAGGGTCAGTGAGATGAAGTCTCTCGTTTATCTCCTCTTATGTCAATAACTGCCACAGGTGCTTTAGGAGTGTCTTCCATTCAAAGTTACAAGAGTCAAATAAAAATACGTTTGTACGATTATAGCAAATAATTTTAGCTAAAAAGCCAAGAAAAACCTAAGTGTCAGAGATAATGTTTACGTGTTTGGGCATTACGTGGCACCATGAATCTGTTCATTTTTTAAAAGAGAGAGGGATGCGGTGAACACCATGAATTTCCTCATGTGAAATGCTACAACTTGTCAGTGATTAATTAAAAGCAATTCCAAGTAAATATAAAAAAATCTAAGTTTTAAAAAACCAAAGTTTGCTTAAATAAAAACGTGTATGGAAAGCGTTTCACGCAAGTATTAAACAGCACGTGTTTAACATGTCAAATGCCTTCTATACCTGGTAGCCGGAAAACTGCCTCACGTATGGCAATGTGAGCTGCGCCTGCACCAACACTGCAGATTTCGGCAGTGGGAACTTATTGAAATGTGCATATTTAATTATTGTTGGTGTGTCAGAATTCATGTTTTTAAACCATTTGGCCTTCCATAACCACATTATGGAATATGTGTATGTGTATATCTGTCAGATAAACCTGCGTATGGAAGGCGTTTCACATGTTAAAGTGCTCCTATTATGCCTTTTCAAATATAACCTTTCATGCGGTGTGTCATGTAGCTGTATGTGAACATAAACTATCTGAAAAGTTGTAAAGCCGACAGTGCACGATAAAAAGTTATTGTCTATCAAAAAAAAGAGTCGGTTCACAATTGCCTGAACGAGTTGTCAGGAATTCGAATCTTTTTCTGTTACGGCCACACGTCACAAAGTAACACATTTGCATAATGTCCGCCCACATTCTACGTCGCGATCAACTTGCCCGCCCACAAACACAGTAAAATTTCCATGTGGTTTACGTGATGTCGAGAAGACGCTGTATCCTAAGTACAATGCGGGATTCACCAAAGGCTCTTAAAAGATGGATCAGTGCCCAGTTTGTTTGGATTGGCTTGCTTCTCTGAACCTCTACCTGTAAGTGTGATTAATAATTGATGGTTGAATTTTCTAGCGATCGTTCAAAATACGTAGTTGTGTGTTATGTCCTGCAACATCTTGGATGACATGGAGGTGAGTAAATTATCAGGAAATTTTTATTCTGAAAGTGGAGTAATCCTTTAAAACTTGTTGCTCTCATGTAACATTACTCTGTATGATGCAAAATTCGTATTTAGTTGTGTGTGTGTGTGTTGTGTAGCTCGTAGGTCTCTGGCTAATCGGCTGACAGCTTTATCTGTTCACTCGCTATTGTCTAGAAATGTGTTGATGAATAGTGAATGTTTGTCGTTGTTATTACTTGAAGTTCTGATAAAGAATAGAACAATACGTTGGTGTACAAGCTGCAGTGCTTAATCAATACGTTTCTGCGTTGGGTTGACGGATATACTATGGCTGTTTGGGTGTTGTTGTTTACACCAAGTTGTGGGCTAGAGTAACGGTGATGGGCGTTCCGTGTTTGAAATTCGCTGCGCGCAGTAACATTAAACCAATCACCAAAGACTGGGTCATCGGACGTGAAACGCCTTCCATACACGGTAGTCGGAAAACTGCCTCACGAATGGCAGTGTGAGCTGCCCCTGCACCAGCGCTGCAGATTTTGGCGGTGGGAACTTATTGAAATGTGCGTATTTAATTGTTGGTGTGATAAAATTCATGTTTTTGAACCATTTCGCCTTCCATAACCACGTTATGGAATATGTGTATATGTACAGTACTGTGCAAAAGTCTTAGGCCACTAGTATTTTCACCAACAAAAAAATGGTTTTAAGTCAGTTATTTCTATCTTTTGCTGTAGTGTGTCAGTAGGAAATATCAGTTTACATTTCTAAACATTCATTTTGCCATTAATTGTAATAAT
Source organism: Cirrhinus mrigala (assembly GCA_036247105.1). Taxonomy (NCBI): domain Eukaryota; kingdom Metazoa; phylum Chordata; class Actinopteri; order Cypriniformes; family Cyprinidae; genus Cirrhinus; species Cirrhinus mrigala. Next base: position 13,761,711 of record CM070011.1, read on the forward strand.
CCAGTGAGATTTTTGTTTGCACAAGGAGTCTAACAACAGTCAGTGCTCCACACAGAGATCTGATCTGACCATCATCCAGTCTGTCTGGAATGACATGAAGAGACAGAACAAACTGAGACAGACTAAATCCAGAAGAACTGTGGCAACATCTCCAAGATGCTTCAAGAAACCTACATGCAAAGCTACCTGAAAACTTATGTGCAAATGTACCTAGGGCAAAAGCTGTTTTTAACACAAATATGGTTTACCAAATGTTGATTTAATTTAGTTAATAGAAGTTAATTGATAAAATCTATTTATGGCATTATTTTTGACAGCATTCTCATTTTACAGCATTTTTACACAAACATTTAACAAAACATAGAAATAACTGACTTTAAACCATTTTTTTGAGCTGGTGAAAATACTAGTAGCCTTTTACACAGTACTGCATATGTGTCAGATAACCCTGCGTATGGAAGGCATTTCACACATTAAATAGGTGTTGTTACTTCCGTACGTGGTAGCTGGAAAACACCTCATAAATAGCAGAGTGAGCTGCTTCTGGGCCAGCGCTGCAGATTTCTGCGGTGGGAACTTGTTGAAATATGCTTATTTACTGTGTGAAATACACATATAATATGCATATAATATGTGTTAAATACACATATTTTATGTGTTGTTGGCAAATTAAAATTCAAGTTTTTTAATTTTTGGCCTTGGCCATTTGGCCTTTCATAACTGTGTATGTGTCTCAGATAACCCAGCAGCGTATTGTTTAAATACGTGTTGTTTAAGTGGAAAAAAATCAGTGACTTAAACGCACAAACAACACATTTAATGCGTGAAACATCTTCCATATGCGGTAGCCGGAAAACTGCCTCACAAATGACAGTGTGAGCTGCGCCAGCGCTACAGATTTTGCCGTTGAGAACTTAGTGAAATATGCGTATTTAACACATGTAATATGGTATAATATGTATATAATACATGTTAAATACATGTAAAATTCACATGTGTTTGAACCTTTTGGCCTTCCATAACTGTATATATGTGTCAGATAACTCCTCGACCGTCTGCAAATGATCAGAAAAGATATATGTATTATTTTTTTAATTTCCTTTTTTTTTTTTTTTTTTAATCAGAGTAATTTGATAGAAATTGTAGAACTTTTATAACAATGTAACAATTTTATAACAGTTTTTTTTTTGTATCAGTGCATCCTTGCTGAATAAAAGTATTTATTTTATTTATTTAGTAAGTTGTTTATTTATTTGTTTTTAAAAAACTTAATATATTGTCCCATAAATTAGTTAATTCAAATTTAGGATTTTGCAAAAAAATATTTCCACAGTAAAATGTTTTCGTTATACTGTAATGTAACTTACAGTTTACAAGTTGTCAGTTTTTCTTAATTTATATGTTATACATTCTTCAATTTCTGGACATTTTTACAGTGAAATTAAAAATTCTTGTTTACATGTGACACATTGCCTCTGATTGTGACTTTCTGCTAACCCACAAGGACACATAAACAGGACATCGGCAGCTTTTCTCTTGGTGTAATGGTGAAAGTCTCGTTTTGTATAATGTTGACTCACATTGGTGGCAGCAGCAGATCAGTGCAGGCTGTTGTGATAATGCTCCACTGACACTAATGACTCCTCTGGCCTTTGGGACGCTTGAAAATAATGCCCAGTGTTTGTCACACCAGCTGCTTTACCAGCCTGTGCCAATCCTCGTTGTGCCTTAATAAGGTGGGATATTTCACTGTAGGGCAACTATGGGAAAGAATGCAGGTAGTTTGAGAGAATGTTGATATTTTAAAAAGGTTATTTTTGATTGGTAGAAGCAAAGTTGTTAGTTGATATGGTATGTGTTAGAAAAGTCCATGTTTTAGTCTTAAGAAATGCTCATGAAATTACACAAGACTTTAAAATCCTCTGTTGTGCAAAGACGCAGCATACAGGAGTCTGTAAAAATCAAGTTTGAGCAAGACTGTGCTTGTCTGCACTGTCATACCAATTTCTGGTGTTATGAAAAACACCCAAGAGGCTTGGACTAGACTGGCAGTGCCTTCAAATCAAGAGACACTCATGGAACCAATATAATCAAAATAACCATGTTTACTTTTTCTTAATGCATGTTAATGCATGTGATTATCTCCAGGTGCTAAACAGCAGGCTGTCAGGCATCATGCATTTAAACACATTTTATACCTTAAAAAGGGATGAGCAGCCATGGGATGTCAGCATGAAATTAAAAGCTTGCCAAATTGTGAACGATTTATTCATGCGTATTATTCCAAAGGAAAAAAATGTGTTTATCTTTAATCAAAATCTAATTACCTGCTCTGTCTCTGAAACACCCCTTCTTTTCGGCTGACTTCAGGCATCCCTTTTACTTCCACTTTTCCCCTCCCATCCACCTGACTTCATTCTTGCAACAACCTCTTTTCACAATACATTCTATACCAGATTGGTAAAATCCCATTCTGCATTTTTTCATCTCGAAATCCATCTTTTGCACATCATATGTGCGTAAAATGTGCTGCAGATAACATTTTTCGTGTCGACTAACTCATGCTCAGATTGTTGCTGATATCTGCCTGTAACATATTCATGTCATCACTTGACAATCATGAGGATAGTGCAGAAGATGATTCAAACCAGTGTGCTTGAGATCGCTTTTGTTTTAAGTGGTGTGGCAACATTCCAGGAAGATTTTTTTCAAGAAAGACTACAAAAATGTATGATAAAGTTAAACACAGTGCATTTCTTTCAGCAGTTTTTTTTTTACTCCCACCTGCCTATTTCATTCACTCTGTGTATGATCTTCACCAGAGATTTCAGACCTTCATCAAACCTCCACTTCTCATTTTAAACAGTCTTTTATTTCATGTTTTATGCATATCCATAGAGAAAGGTAGCATCTCCCACTGTAATCTCTTCTCCCATCTCCTCTCTGTATGCTTCAGGCAGTTTGAAGTGTGGGGGATGTTCAGAGCTGTTTTTCAGTTTAGCTCAAATCTGTGACTGTTGGCCCAGTCTTGTTGTTGAAATGTGTAAAAGGGACAAATTCACTTAACAGACACTTTCTCAAGTTGTATTTAAGAGCATACAGCGAGTAAAATAAGTATTGAACATCACCATTTTTCTGAGTAAATATATTTCCTGTCGACTTGAAATTTTCACCAGATGTTGGTAACAACTCAAGTCATCCATACATACAAAGAAAACAAAGCAAGTAAGTTTCTAAATTAAGTCATGTGTAATAAAATGGAATGACACTGATTATTGAACACATTGATGAAGAAAGGGAGGTGCAAAAAGGCATGGAATCCAAGACACCAGCTGAAATGTATCAGTAATGGAAAAAGCAATCCTGCTTCTTTTTATTGGAAATTAATATCAGCTGGTTCAGTCCCAACACCTACAGTACCACGATGATGAAGTTGAAACAAGGGTGGACATTTCAGCAAGACAGCGATCCCAAACACTGCCAAGGAAACTCTCAATTGGTTTCAGAAAAAGGAAATAAAGCTGCTAGAATGGCACAGCCAATCACCTGCTTCGAATCCAATAGGAAATAAGAACTAAAGATCAGAATTCATAGAAGAGGCCCACAAAACCTTCAAGATTTGAAGACTCTGTGAAAGATTGGGCAAAAAAAAAACACCTGAGCAATGTATGCGACTAGTTTCTCCATACAGGAGGCATCTTGAAGCTGTCATTACCAACAAAGACTTTTGTACAAAGTATTAAATTTCAGTAGTTCAATACTTTTTCCTGTGTCATTCCATTTTATTACACACAACTTATTTTCTGAAATCATTTGTTTTGTTTTACTTGTATGATTGGGTTGCTTGGGTTGTTATCGACATCTGGTGAAAATTTCACGCCAACAGCACCTTTAAAAATATATTTACTGGGAAAAATGGTGACGTGTACAATACTTGTTTTACCCACTGTAAACCTTCCTCTTGTTCACCGACCACATGCTGTCCAGTTTAAACCAGTCACTATGTGCTGGTATAGCGCTGCCCCATGCTTATTCAAATTAAATCATTGTTATTTCAACACAAACACGCCTACTTTGTGTAAATTAGGCTAATTAGATTGTTTATTATTTGCAAACTGCCTGGTGTTATTACCGCCTACGCGAAGCAGATGGTAAATTAAATTAATTTAACCCCGTGAAGCCTGACATATGCTATAATAGTCTTCTGCAATAATAGAATTCTGAATTAAAAAAAAACCAAACTGCATAGTTTTATACCAAAAAAAAGAGAGAAAAAAATGCTATAAATATGCTTTTTTTTGTGCAGTTGCTGATATTCATACAGTCAAAAGTCAGATTAAATTCTATAATGTTTGTAATGTAGGTGATGTCAGTTGTTACTTTATATCTCTAAATACTTTTTAAGTATTTAAAGCAGTGTTGCTCAACCTTGGTCCTGGGCGCCCCCCAACACTGCACATTTTGTATGTCTCCCTTCTCTGACACACCCATTTCAGGTCTTGGAGTTTCTTTTAATGAGCTGATGAGTTGAATCAAGTGTGTTTGATAAGGGAGAGACACAAAATGTGTAGTGTTGGGGGGTGCCCAGGACCAGGGTTGAGAAACACTGGCTTAAAGTGTTTCACAACCTGAAAGTGAACATTTTTACAATTACATTAAGACCTTTTACTTGCTAATATAGTATAAACTATCAGTCAGGCGTAAGAAGGCATGTAATAGACAACATTTTTAGCAAAGTTTTAATCGTATTGATAATTTAAACACCTTGAAGGAGACCTATTATGGCCCATTTGCAATATGTAATATACATCTCAGGTGTCCCCAGAATGTGTATGTGAGGTTTCAACCCAAAATACCCCACAGATCATTTATTATATCATTTTGAAAATGCCTATTTTGAGTGGAAGCAGAAAATAATTATTTAAATGCAAACGAGCTGCTGCTCCCCGCCCCCTTTTTTCACAATGGGGCTGTGCCTTTACAGCTCCTAACTCAAATACTCTGCTAGAAGTCATCCGTTTGTTTTTGATTATGTCTGTCGCGCTGAGATCGTGTGTTTTAAACCGTGTTAGTTTAAACTTCTGATATACGGTTTTCTGAGCACACACATCTGAAGCAAATGCACAGAAAGTGCCTGTTACACGGCATGTAAGTAGTAAACTATGTCTCTCTCATGTCTTATTGCGCTTAAACTGTCAAATACACTCACGTTTATGTTAAAAACACAGGAGTTACAAAAACAGTCGGTTCTGTCTCTGAAGGTAAACAGCTGGGATTTGCATGTTTAAATTAGATCTGTGTGGCAGCAGTGTAATATACAGTAAATAAATCAATAAATCCACTGCTCTCTTGTCTCCTCTGAGGCTGGCACTCTAAATAGTGTTCTGGCTGTGCAGGCAACAACAGAACAGTTAGCATGCTTCGGCATGGTGTTAGAACTGCTACACCATTGTCACTTGGTAAAACAGAATGTCAGTGCCATGGATGGAATTGTGCAGATTAAGGGGCGATAATATTGAAATTTGAGCGGCTCGTTTTTTTTTTTTACAAGCTTGCAGAGAAAGACTTACAAAAAATTACTGGGTTATTCTTTGTCACATTTTCTGGGTTGGTGGATGCACTGGGGACCCGATTATACCACCTAAACACAGAAAAAGTAAAATTTTCATGATGTCTGCTTTAAAAATTTCAGTAGGCATTACAAGCATCAAAGAGATGTTGGCGTTCATTTTCTATTGATTGTGAAGCAATAATTCATCAAATAATGGAGAAGAGTGTCATAACCAGACATGTAGCCATTAGAGTGCTCAGCACTGAACGCACACTGAGTCACAGCGCTGGAGTGATGCTCTATAGTCCCAGTAAAATATGCCAGATCACAGGTAGTCTGCTGCAACCTCCATAACCTATCACCCAGAACCAACCTGCAAGATGGGGCGTTGCAGCGTGCAAATTGCACCGTTACCTGTTTTATTTTTTTAATATATCCTCCAGAGACTTATTATTTTGAAACACTGGCTGCTCATGCTTTAGCTATGTTGACATGATGGGATATAAAACAGCTAGAGGAAATATGATGGAACTGTTTTTTTTTTTTTTTTTTTTTTTTTTTTTTTTGGGAAATATAAGGTGGGAAATATAAATAAATATTAAAATAACTTATAGTACATGATGATGCATAGTTTTTCCTGCCTTTGCTTTCATGTTCTATTTCCTTGTCATGAATATCATGCAGAAGGACGTTTTTAAAAGAAAACCAGATTGGACTGGGCTTTCTTCCAATGAATGTCCTCCAGTTGTCTCGTCCCATTAATAATATTTACATTAGGCCTCTTACCCCACACCTTTTAACATGTCACATTTTTCTATTTTTGTGGCATGTCCAACCAAAACTGACCTTCACCGCATATTAGATTCAAGCCTGTGAATTAAACATTTCATTCCACAACTCTTTCTAGCTTCCCACAAATCCAAAGTTGACCACTCCCTGGAGGACCATCGCTGACATCTCTTTGGTCTGACAGATTAGATACTGGCCTTTCCAAACCACCCCAAACATATCCGCCGCACAATATCTGTTTTTGAAAAGGTCCCGAGAGATTAAAGAGAGTTAAGGGTATCGCAGGGTTCCATCCAGAGCCTACATATCATTTTTATGTTGTATTGGAAACAAATGATTGATTTATGTTTCAGTGGTTACATTTTCTCCCAGCAGCCGGGGGTCCAGAAGTCTGAAAACAAACTTGAATTTAAATCTGAAAGCAAACAAAGATTAAAAAAAAAAAAATAAAATAAAATAAAAACTTGTATACTTTTGAGAATTTTATAAAATTAAGAAATATTGACTATCATATTGAATAAACAAATTTGCTGCAGTATTTGGACCTGTGTTCCTTTAATTCTAAAAGTTTACTGTCACAATTTTCAGATTAAATTTGTTATTGGCTTTACAGGGATAAAAGAGATGTTGGTGTTCATTTTCTATTGATTGTGGAAGCAATAATTCATCAAATGATGAAAAAAAAAAAAAAAAAAAAAAAGTGTTATGACCAGATCAGAGAGCTCAGCGCTGAGCATTTCCTTTTCATAGTTACTAGGAACATATTTAGTTCTAGGAACTTCTTTTGGGGGAAGAAAATTAGCTCCTATTTCAGAGTAGAGTCTAAAACAGTTTTATAGGAACCACCAGTGATGTAAGTGTATGCTGAATTGCCAAACAAGTAAGAAAAACTACTACCCGGCTGTTTTAAAAAAGCTGTGTAAAAATATTTATTCCACGAACATGGAAAACAGCGATAACAGCATTTACCTGGGGGCTGTTTCATAAAAGACGCTAAGAAAAGCGGGGATTAAAGTCCAAAACCTGACTTAAAATAACCTAACAAATCAATCAGGGTTAAAGCAGTTCCATAAACGACAATTTAAGTTCATGCAATCTCACTAATTTGATCCAGGTTCAATGAGTCAAGATAATTTGATGTGTACACTTATTTTTAGGCAGCCCTTAATGTCGATTATGGATCGAATCGATCCACCATGGCAAATAGCGAATGTATTTGCTGTTTAATGCATTCGAGAGTGTTGTTTTTCCCTAGTGCATATTGGACACGTCACAGTTACATTCTTCATCTGTAAATGTTAGAAAGTCATGCAAATATGTCCATTTTGCTGTCAGGAGTGGGCCAGGTAGTGCACAGAGCACATGCATGCTTAACAGACTAATTTTGAATAAATTATACATTTAAATTTTTGTATATATATATATATATATATATATATATATATATATATATATATATATATATATATATATTTTATATTTAAGTAAAATATTTGTTGTTGGACATGAAATATGACACACGTAGAATTTAAACCTAGATGTAAGTGTATTTTTATGATAGCAGTAACTGTAAATCAAATATAACCTAGCTAATACAACCCTAATTACTAGCTCAAATGAGTTCATGTGCATTTCTCTTATCAGTCAAATGTATTTTTAATTTAGATTTTAACTTTTGTGTTTTTAATGCTTTAAAGGCAATTTTATATTGTAATATTTTAATGTTTTGCTAATAACCATAAAGGTACAGCTGTCATAAAACCAGAGAGAAAGCCTGCATGGCTAGAAACTGCTGAACAACTGAATGTGCAAGTAGCAACTATGTAAAAATGTTTTCATATATCTTAAAATGACATTAAATTTTGGGCAAAATACATTAAATACAGTTGGTTGGAGCCTATATTTGTATTTATTTCATTTATTTAAGTTGCATTTTTTGTATACGTCTATTTTTAGACTGATAATAAAGTCAAATAATTGTATGTGAGAGTCAGTGGTTATTTGAATGTGTTCCTGTTGGTCCATATTAGAGGAACTTAGCCTGATAGTTAACCTGGCCCGGACCAGGTTAGTTTCCCAGCATAATTGCCAGATTGACTGAGCTTGAGCTATGATAAATCTGCTTTATGAAACCAAATCAAGTGACAATAAGTCAGATTAAATTAAATAAACCTGGTTTATTTGGTAAACTTGTTTTAAGAAACAATCCTGTTTTGTGCAGTGTTGTGGTTTTTTTTTTTGTTTTGTTTTTTTCTTTTTTTTCCTCTCAGCTTTGATGATATGCAACACTGCAAGTTATCATAGTCAGATTTAGTCAGATTTTCATGCTCTTTCAATCGTGTAAATTGTGCATTTACAATCCATTTCCGTTATCACGTAACCAACGACACACAACAAAAACAGCTCAGGTCATGGCGTCCTCCATTCACCGGTTGTTGACTTTAGTAAATGTCGCAAATAAAAACAGACTTCCCACTGCTGGTGCGAATGCAGCCAGGAAAATGGCATGAGGGAGAAATTGGTTGTCTAGGAACCACCATGCTGGCTAGTTCCTAGAAGTAAGTTCTGAGAGCTACGCTGTGCGAAAGACTTTAATTTTATTTAAAAAAAAAACAAAAAAAAAACACAAGAATAAAAATTTCAAAGTATTTTTTTACGCTAGCACAAATAGAATATTTAATGTAAATATGGCATTAAAACATAACATTTAAACATTTGAAATGCTTTAAATTGCCATTTGAGACCTTTTAATTGATGAAAGTAAAGGTTTTGCGAGCTGATTCATTATAGTGGATTGTTTGGAAGTTGGCCAGTTCTATTGCCATGTCGCTACAGAGATTTCAACAACATCCTAAAATGTATGTATCTTTCATACGTTATTCACATGTTGCAAGACAAGAAGTTATCGCTGACATCCACTGACATGGATTTGAAGAAACTGTAAATGGTGCATTAAAGGGACGGTTTACTTGAAAATAAAAATCCTGTCATTTACTCACTTTTTTTGGTTCTAATGCACATACATAGAATACATCACTTATGGTAAACAGGGAAGCTTAAACATGCATGTTTGATGTTTGAGGAACAATGAAGTTTGCTGTAGCATGTGATGCATGCACAAGTTATTCATTGCCACATAGTATACATATGGTATGCATTGTTGTATTTAGTTTACCATGTTTGATGCACTTTATGTATGCGTTTAATGTTGTATACAAATAAAAGCCTAAATTAAATCTGTTAGTCATATAAAGCATGTGTAGCTCTTCACAAGATTTAAATAAACCTGTTCAATTAATATGTGACTGTGGACCACATAAGTCATAAGGGTCAAGGGGAATAAATAAGCTTTCCATTGATGTATGGTTTGTTAGGATAGGACAATATTTGGCTATGCAGGAACTATTTGAAAAATATTGAGAAAATCACCTTTAAAGTTGTCCAAATGAAGTTCTTAGCCATGCATGTTACTAATCCAAAATCAAGTTTTGATATTTATAGTAGGAAATGTAAAATATCTTCATGGAACATGATCTTTACTTAACATCCTAATTATTTTTGCCATAAAAGAAAAATCGATCATTTTGACCCATACAATCTATTGTTGGCTACTGCTACAAATATACCTGTGCTACCCAAGACTGGTTTTGTGGTCCAGGGTCACATCTGTATTAATTTTTACAATGCCTTCTAAGTTTTGGTTACCTGGACTTTCAAAGGTGGAACACAAACCTCTCAGGTTATATTAAAAATACCTACATTTTTGTTTCAAAGATTAATCAAAGTCTGATGGGTTTGGATGGTTTTTTTTTTTTTTTTTTTTTTGAGTGAACTGTCCCTTTAAGATATATCTGATTCACATTGTTTGTCATTTTACATCAACAATGAAATCATTCACTTTTATATATCCAAAGCAACTTGAGGAATACCACAACAAAAGTGGTTCTGGTGAGCTCTCTGATGCCATACAAGGTCACTAGGTCAAGGCATTTCAAATGCACACATCATGAAGAAGCTGATCGTGTTGAGCCTAAAGCTATTTTCCAATTATCCATCTATGCACATAGACAGAATGTGACAAGTTGCATTTGGCAACAACCAGTGAATGCTCTTCCAGCTTGCTTTCACAACTGCACTTCACAGTCAGTTATATAATACTGTAAACACTTTTGGCTGCAGAAGCATCTAGTTTGCATTATGCTGATGCTGGTGTAATGTCACTTTGTCTAAATGAATCTCTAATCTGACCTGGCTGATTTTTCAACATCACTTCAAATAAAATGAATGTTAGAAGACGTTTTGACGGTCTGTCAGAATCTTCCTCTCAGAGCCGAGACAGAATGTAATGTGAAAAAGACATGAGTAATGTGTTATGTGCAGACAGGATTATGAATCTGTGAGCATGTGTAATGAAGCGGTATGCTGTATCAGCCTGTGAGTATAGAGTTTTGTCAGCATCAGTCCTGCTCTCTGCCGTTGCGACGGCTCTGGCCTTTGCACTGCTTTCACTCCTTTGGCTCCATGTTTCTAATTATCCTCCGTGTGACTCACCCACAATGAGGTGTCAGTCTTTGACAAAGCGAGGCCTTTTCTCTTCACAGGGCAGAGGAGCAGCTTCGCTGCAGGGGATTTATCAATGTTTGCCTGATAATGGAGTGTGTGGTCTGATGAGTTTTCCGCAACGCTAAGATTTATTCATTAAGATAATACCTTCATGAGTTATATTCAGTACTGAGACTTCAGCTAACACACAAGAAAGAAGCGTATGGAAAGTTTAAGGTATATTATAGAATCAGAAATGCAGCTGTTGTTAAAAAAATTAAGTTAAAAAGTTTAATTAAGTTAAAAAATTGAATGGGTCAAAATTATCGATTTTTCTTTTATGCCAAAAATCATTAGGATGTTATGTTTCATGAAGATATTTTGTAAATTCCCTACTGTAAATATATTGAAGTTTATATTGATAAGCATGATTTTTGATTAGTGATATGCATTGCTAGGAACTTAATTTGAACAACTTTAAAGGTGATTTTCTCAATATTTTGATTTATTTATTTATTTATTTTTTATTTTTTTTTATTTTTTTTTTTTGCACCCTCAGATTCCAGATTTTCAAATAGTTGTATCTTGGCCAAATACTGTTCTATCTCTATTAACCCTTATGACTGGTTTTGTGGTCCAAGATCACGTTAATTGAACAGTTTAATTAAAGTCTCGTGAAGAGATACAAATGCTTTATATGATTAACAGATTTAATTTAGTAGTAAATATTAAGTTAAGATCATGTTCCATGAAGACATTTTGTAAATTTTCTACTGAAACATATCAAAACCGAATTTTTGATTAGTAATATGCATTGCTAAGACTTTCATTTGGACCAATTTAAAGGCGATTTCCTCAATATTTAGATTTTTTTTTTTTTTTTTTTTTGCACCTTCTAGATCTAGATTTTTGCAGATTCTAGATTTTCAAATACTTGTATCTCTGCCAAATATTACCCTATCCTTACAAACTATACATCAAAAGCTTATTTATTCAGCTTTCAGGACCCTTCAATGGACCCTTATGACTGGTTTTGTGGTCACATTTTATTTTACATCACAACTGTAAAATAACAATACTAATGTATATACTTCTTCATTTTCAGTCGTTAAACTGTCAGACTTTTTTCTTGTCATGTTTTTGTTTTTATTTCGATTCATTATGCTCTGCTATCATGTAGGCATTTTTTGGATTATTGAGCTGTATGACTGTATAACAAACAAGAATTATGAAGCTATTTTACCAAAACACATTCACACATGATGTTCCCATATTCCAGGATGGTAATGCTCCCATATACGCTGCTAAACAAAGCTAGCACATTCCATGACCTTGCCAGTCATCAGATCTACACATGGCTGAATCTCTCTGGGACATTCCAGAGCGCAGAATGCAAATGAGATTTCCACCTCCTCCATACCTCAAACAACTGGAGGCTTTTACTCTTGAAGAATAAAGACATATCCTAATGCATACAATGACAGCATTTCAAAAAAAGAATTGGAACTGCTCTGCATAGTGTCTCTTCTTCTTATTAGATTTTGTTAGTTCTTATTACCCATTTTATGAGATTTTTTTTTTGCTTTCTTCAGTGACAAACCCCTGAAGGGAATCAGCACTGCAGTCCTTTTGAGAGAGCTCAGAATCCTTTTTGAGTGCGGTTGTGCATGGGCTTACGTGGTTTATTGAAATGTCAAGCATGACTTATTTTATTCAGATTAGTTCTAATTCCTTTTTTTTTTTTAATGATTATTATTTACTCTGAGACTACATGACATATGTGTACTTTAAGAATTTGTCACTCTGCATGACTATTTAAAGGCATAATCCACCCAAAAATGAAAATTCTGTCATAATTTACTCACCTTCATGTCATTGCAAACCTGTATGACTTTCTTTGTTCTGTGGAACACAATATTTGAAGAATGTTTGTAAACAAACAACACTGGAGTCCATTGACTTCTACTGTGTGGAGAAAAAAAGTAATTTCCCAAAATAATCACAGATGGAAAAAAAATCATTCAGAGTCATTCAGGTTGGAAATAAGGGTGACTAAATGACAGAATTTTCTTTTTTGGGTGAGCTTAAAAGAGAACTGGTGACCAGTTGCAACACAAAACAGATTTTTCCTTATTACACTTTACTAAATAATTTAGATCTAAACCTAAAATCTGGGCATATATGTGCAAATAACGTTTTTATTTTCCTAACCAAAGAGCACTCTTTGGTTTGATGTCTTTATTGTTAGGTGTTTGAGTTTGACTCACTCCCATAGAGACTATACAGCAATCTACCTGTTATTTACCCTGCACTGTTTGACACTGTAAAATCAAAGTATGTATTTTTGGAAGCTGAAATCCTCTGGAGATGCAGCTGTGATGGTGAACTTCAGCACAACACTCATCTCACATTTCAGTGTCACTTCTCTTTCTCTGTGTCTCTCTCTCCCCATCAGGTATTAGGTGGATCAGGGCGTCTGTACACGTGCTTCACGTCCTGTCACTACTGCCCATGCCCCGCCTTCTCTTTCTCTGTGCTCAGGAGAAACGAGAGTTTGATGGTGAGGTCACTTCCTCTTTCCACTCACACACGTTCGCACAGCTGCACTCACAGGCTCTGAGACCCTCATCCTGTTTTGATGTTCTTGTAAATATTTCTGTCAATGTGTTTACACATTGGGAATCAAAGGTTTGGAATAATTATGATTTTTAATGTTTTTTGAAAGTCTCTTATGCTCAGCAAGGCTGCATTTATTTGATCAAAAATACAGTAAAAACAGTAATATTGTAAAATATTAGTACAGATTAACATAACTTTTGTTGTATTATCATCAATGTTAAAAAACAGTTGTTCTGCTTTATAGTTTTGTGTAATTTAAGCAAGTATGCATTAAATTGTACAGAAGTGACTAGTTTTTCAAAGGTTTTTTTGTTTTTTTTTTTTAAAATGCTTTTCTTTTTTATCTTTCTTTTGAAAGAGTCCTGAAAAAAGTCATTACTGTTTGCACAAAAATATGAAACTGCAGAATAGGATGGTTCAGCTGTTTTCAACATTGATAAATAAGAAATGTTTCTTGAGCATCAAATCAGCATAGTAGAATAATTTCAGATAGATCATGTTACGCTGAAGACTAGAGAAATTGCTGCTGATGCTTTAGCTCTGTCTTATCAGGAATAAATGACATTTTAAAATATATTAAAAACAGTATTTTAAATTATAATATTTCAAAAATATTTTACTGTATTACTGTATTTTTGATCAAATAAATGCAGCATGTAGGTGAACATAAGATGCAAAAATCGTAATTATTCCAAACTTTTTCCCCTATTTGTGTGTGTCAGTATAGTCTGCATTTCTATCTTGTTTTCTGCATTTCCTGTCTGCTTGCTTGTATGGCTGACATCAAACCATAAGCAATAACTTTTACAGAAATGGGTGATAAATAATTGACAATTAATATATATACTTGGCCCCTATGAAATACATTTTACTTTTTCCCAAATTCAGTTTTATTTTTTTCAAAATTCTGTTTTTTTCCGTTTAAATTTTTCTAGACGTTGTTATAATGGTTTAAATTGTATTAATCAAAAACCATGTCCAGTTAATTGGAATCATGAAAGTTGCACATTTTATTAGCAATTTTTTAAGTTTAACAAAAATCACTTTTTAAAGCCCTATGAAATACGCTTATTTCCCCTCAAATTCAATTTTTATTTTTACCAAATCTGTTTTCCATTAGTTTTCTGGATTCCATTTTAGTGTTTTAATTACATTTTAATAATCAAACAAATCTCTAAATAGTGAACTAACCAGTGTTAATTTTGACAGCAAATTTTGATTTAGTCATAGTCTTCTGACTAAAATGTAATTTAGTTTTAGTCATATTTTATTCATCTGAATTGTTTTTAGTTTTAGTCTAGTTTTAGTCTACAGTTGATTTAGTTGGATAAAATCTAATGGGTTTAGTTACAGTATTATGCATTTATTAAGTATTTCTCTAAGATTACCAAACTCATTGTACAGGTTTGATGTTTTATAATGATAGACTCATCTGATTGAACTGATGTGACACGCAACATGCCTTTATAATAAAATTAAATGAAACCACATCTCATAAAGAAACAAGAACATGGTCTTTTTTTCAACGAAATATTAATGGTTATATGGGCTAATTATGCATTCTTTATAACAACTTGTTTACCACACTCTTCATTCTTTTAAGCAGACGTATTTATTTATAGAAATAAATTTAGGTAAATCTGTATTAGGGCTACTGAAGCGATTTTCTGTCTTTCTTTTGTTGCTTGATCAATGCCACAGACAATAGCAACTAAATTAGACTGCTGTCTTTTTAAAACCGAATACACGGATACAGTGTAAAAGTACACACTCGATATTCTCCCAACTCTTCACATAAAAAGTAACGAGTGCGTTTACATGAATACTCGTCAAAACTGACAATTCGACATCATTTTGTATGTATTTCTCCGTTCATGCGACGCAAAAAGAGTACTTGTGCGCTGTGTGAGAGGCGCTGCTTCGGTGTGTGTGCTCGTGAAACGGACTGAATTGAGTTCTCTTTTGTGTTGTCAAATTTATCCATATGTCTGCTCTTCTCTTACTCCCAGATATTGACACTTTTAAACATTTTATTAGACGTGCAGCAAATTTATGCTAGCTTATGTCCCATTAGATAGATCAATGGGCTATGATACAGTTCAAATGTATGCATCTAACCTCCTAACCATGCAGCAGATTCGTTCTTAATGAATCTCTTCCCAAATCGTCCCTCCCTAACATTTTCATCTCGTTTTTATTCATTGACGAAACTGTGAATAGTTTTTTGTCGTAGTTTTTGTCATTTAAAATTAGTTTTTGTTTTGTTATCGAAAATGTTAAAATTATGATAAATTATTGGTCAATGAAATTAACACTGGAATTAACGATAAACTAATGTATTAACAAACTAATGTATTATTATTATCATTACATTCAGTAATACATTTCTGACAGTTTCTTCATGGTATACCCAACTTTGACAGGTTGCTGTGAAGACCTTTAGAGTTTCTGTTTGTATATAATACATCGATTGTTTTTGTCACAAGAAATGGTGAAAGTGATGAAGTGACTCTCAGAGCAGTTATAGAGATTGTTAATATCTCCATGTACTCATATTTTGAGGCGGTAGAGGCAGAAAACGCAGCGAGCGTCATGCGCGCTTTATTATGTGTCGTAAACGAAACCGCGTGTCTGTGCCATTCATTCACACAGAGACACAGAACATGCAGGATTCATATTTAAATAGTCTTTTTGTGGGTTCATATTCACAAAGACTAGTCTACATTCTGTTTTGATTGAAGCGTACTGACCTACTTTTCATTTATTCATCCAAAATTTGGACATTCTGCTTTATACAGTTTCTTTTTTATGATAATATTCCTTGCTTTCCGCATCGCGGAAATCATAGGGCCCTACATCACCATTAATTATTGACTAATCGATTATTGAAATCGGTTTTATTTGCAGCACTACTTTATTTGCCTGCTTCGTTTTAAATATCTTTTGCTCTCTTCTTCATCTACCTGTTGCTGTGGTTATTTCTAGTGATTTTATTTGTTTTCTGGTCTCCATTGACTGTCTGTCGTTTGATGATGTGGCCCAGATTCAACAGTATCTGTTGCCGCACAGTTGCATGTGCATCAGCCTGGTTTTTAGCCCAGGGGAGAATGAGACTAAAATTAGTCCTCAAGTCTGAGAAAGAAAATCCAGAGACAACCCCAAAATGCACTGCTTCACTCTGATAGCGTGACCTCACTTTATTATCGAACTGCTGCGAAATATAAATGCGTTTTATGCCCATGTGATCTGAGAGGAATGGTTTCCTTGTTTATTTATAGTCCTCTGTGTAATGCATTAGCGTTTGCCTGATGCGCTAGAAAATGTCTCAAATGTGATTAACCTGCCTGCTCTCAGCGGCCGTCTGACCCAAAGATAAAACACAAGAACATGACGCGAGTTGGTCTGGGGTGCAGTCAAGCCTCTAGACCAACAATGAAGGGTGAACGTCATTCTTGGTATAAAGACGCTGCATTAATACATCCTGTAATGTGTGTATTTTCTCGCCCTTTCTGTTGTTTCATTGTCAGTCGTCTTGTTTTCGGGCGACACTAATATTCTCCTTCATTGTAATCCTGTTTATATTTCCGTTGCATGATGAATGTCTAGTCATGGTGAATGTGCATCTCGCTGATGCATTTTTCATGTGTGCAGTCACCATAAATTGAAAACAGATGGCTGCTTTGTGCTGTTTTTATCATTACATGCACTAAATATTACTGTGAAACGTTACCTGATCTTGAGCCTATGTTGTTTCTCTTTCTATATATATAACCAAACTGGTGTGAGAATAGCTGAGATGATATTTCAGTCAAATCAAAGCTCTGTTTTCAGCATGATTAAGTGTCATTTTATTGAGCTGTTTTGCGTATCTGTGTTCTCTAGTGTAAGCACCTCCTGGCTGCCTTCCTGAGTCAGGCCATGGGTTTGTGCCAGCAGGAGCAGGTCTCAGATCAGCAGATGACCCACATTCTCTCAGGGCAAACTGAGGCCAGGACATAAATAACTGATCCTGGAGTAGAGAGAGACTCTGATAAGAACACCCATGCAGGAATTGAGATATTTATAGTCATTATGGATTAGAATGGGCTCATCAATGATCGTATGTAGATGATCTTATGTAGAATGTTAAAAATTGCTGTGAAAGTAAATAAATAAGTAAAGCTGTGACCCTAAATACCAGATGTTTGTGTGTGTATGTGTTTGCAAAATATTTTATCAGTTGCCAGAGAATGTACATCTGTTCATTGAGCACGATGGCGTTTATTTTTGGAGTTTCCGTTTGTTTGAAGGTTCGCCACACCAGACTGACTTTCAACAACAAACAATCAGACCACAAGGCTTAAATACTGTACTTTTTTCTCAGCCAAGTTTTATGTTTTGGGTTCATAAAATGGTTGTGAACTATTAAACATTCAAGTAGCTATATTTTATCATGCTTGCTTTTTTTTTTTATTTTATTTTTTTTACATTAAACAGTAAAAGGTATACATTTTGTGTTTATTACACGTAGGGATGTTTGTGTTTATTACACGTGGCACAAGATCTTTTTATGTTATCCTCGCAAAATATTTTGCAGTGTTTACATTAGAGCTGCACGATTCATCCTTAAAAGATCGAGATCTCGATTCAAACACACAGGCGATCTTATTCCTGAATGACACAGATTTAGCTATGTCTATTAGGACTGTTTCACATCGCAAGTGTCAGTGGAGTGTGAGAAGCAGGTTTTGTCGCTGCCCATGTTAATGAATCAGAGGGTCGGGGTAAATGTGAACATAAAAAGAGCAACACAAACAGTCTTTTCAACCACATTATAATCATTATTTCTGTTACAGACATTTAAATAACAGAAGTACTGGGATAAAAGTTTATATGTTGGGTATAAACACTTATTGTCTACAGCAGCGATCAAAATGAAAGTATCTTAACACTTGTATGTTTTGTAATGCTTATCCTCTTCCACCAGGAGGTTGCGACAACTGCCCGTTTAAAAAAAGTATGTCACTGAATCATTCATTCAGGAGATTTCAATAGTCAAACAAGCCTTAATGAAGTTAGACACTGACTCCTTCATTGAATGTTTTTTGTTTTTGTTTGAACAGTTTGTCAGAACCACTAGTAAATGATGTTATTTTGTTTAGTTTTCTAATTTTTTTTTCTCCAGAATCGTGAGAGAATCATGGTCTCTCAATTTATCCAGAATCGTGAAGCTCGTTTAAATGTTGTTTATTACTGCATATAATTCATTAAAATGGAAGTTTAATTTCATAAAGTTCAAAATGCATCTACATTTTTTTTGCATTTTGTCTTTTTCAGTTAAATAAAAGACTATTTTCCCTATATATTTCATCATTGAGTATTTCTTAAGAAAAGTTTAAAACTCTCGTCTCGTTCTCGTGAACCCAGTCTCGTATCTCGTCTCGTGGGATAAGTGTCTCGTCACACCCCTAATTACATGGCTTAATGGAATACTGGATTCTGATTGGTCAGTCAACACATTCCAGGGTACGTTATTCCCCAATAACAACCGGTAAGTAAGGGATAATGTACATCCAGCCGGTGGTTATCGCAGAATAAAGCCCCAGTGTTTGCAGCTTTGCATCAGACTGTTGTATAAGACTGAAGGGCTTTATTTTGCGCTAACAACTGACTGAATGTGCATTATCCTGCTTATTACACGGCTGCTTGCCACAAAACTAAATGAGTAGACACAAAATATTGATTTGAGTTTAAATATTTAAATTCAAAGCCTTTGTGAAGAAAACAGCTGCTAGTAAGTGGCAGGTTCAAACTAGGCAGACATTAAAAGAGATATGGTACACTCATACTGCTTATTACACAGCATTTCACCACATGAATACTTATGCCAATAAAAGGTATTGATTTAAGATGAAACCGTTTTGAAATCTTACCAGTTTGTTAGTTATCTTACAATCCGTTACAGTGTACAAAACAATCGTTGCAAAATGGCAACAGCTACGTTTGTATGAAATAAGAGTGAGCGAGTCCGCGATACCAATATGACATAATTAAATATTTGTACAGAGAATATTGATTTGAGTTTTACTATTTTATTAGCCAACCAAACGCAAACCTTCCACAAAGAAAAAATGTTCCCAGCAAGCGAATAGCACAGACTGCAGTTACCAGTTGTTATCGGGGAATAACATGCCTCGGAATGTTGTGACTGACCAATTAGAAACGAGTACTCCACAGAGCCGTGTAATAAAAACTAATAACACAGGCTCATCCGTGTAACTGCAGTCACCACAATTCACTTGCTAAGAACATTTTTTTCTTTGTGGAAGCTTTGCGATTGTTTGGCTAATAAAATTTTCAAACTGAGATCATTATTCTGTGTACAGTTATTTAATTATGTCATCCTGGTATTGTGGACCCACTCTCTCGTTTCATACAAATGCAGCTGCTGCCATTTTGTGACGATTGTAATGGATTGTAAGATAACTAACCAACTGGTATGATTTTAAAACAGTTTCATCTTTCATCAAAGATTTTTCTGGTGGACTAGTAGTCATTCATTTTAAGCGTTAGTCAACTATTAGTCGCACATTTATTAATAAACTATATAAATCATAATGATGAACCTTTTATTGCCTACATAGTCTAATAAGCACTCAAGTGCATGCGAAAAAGCTTGCCACAGCACAACGGCAGATATAATAATTGTTTTAGGGAAAAAAGCAAGGAAACTGCATTAACGTTTTAATAATTTATTAAAACAGCTTGTGCTTTCTTTGTTTTTGGCTTAAGCGATAAAGTCGGCAACACTGACTCGTCATCTCAGCAGCAGTGTATGCGCCAGCATGTTTCATACAGATTACATAATCTAAGAATATTTCTATTTGAATTGGTTCACTTTCTATAGATAGCCTATATTTTTCATGTTTGCAAGGCAAGTTTCGAAGTTTCAAATATTTCAACTCAAATCAATATTTCATGTCTAATTAGTTTTGTGGCAAGTAGCTATGTAATAAGCGGGATAATGTACATCCAGCTGGTTGTTATTCCAAAATAAAGCCCTTCAGTGCACAACAGCTGATAAGTCTGTCGGGCTTTTTTCTGCGATAACAACTGACTGGATGTACGTTATCCCTTATTTTATCTTTAATATACAATGTATATTTTGCCTTTATTCTATCCGCTTAAGTCGTAACGGAAGTAAAGCTGTTTCCGGGTCCAAGCCTCTACTCTCTTCACTTGAGAGTACTATCTCAGCAGTCGTTTTGGAGCACTGTTTATTTATATTACACATTTAAGCTAAACATACGGTGTACACTACAGCCTCTGTGCTCACAGCATCCCAGACACAAATATTTTAATGATTTATAAAAGATAAATCATTGTCTGGCCATCTGGGATATTAGCACCATTTGTTGCTTTCTTGTGGCATCTGATAGAGCAATTGAACCCGGAAGCGGTGAGGCGTGACATCAGACTTAAAGGAGAACTCCACTTCCAGAACAACAATTCACAAATAATTTACTCACCACCTTGTCATCCAGAATGTTCATGTCTTTCTGTCTTCAGTCGTGAAGAAATCATGGTTTTTGAGGAAACGTTTTTAGGATTTTTCTCCATATAATGGACTTCATTGGTGCCCCGATTTTGAACTTCCAAAATGCATTTTTAATGCAGCTTCAAAGGGCTCTAAATGATCCCAGCACAAAAGCTCGTGTGGCACAGGCTCTGGGATGCGTGTTCATGATGCTACGTACTACTGAATCATGTTGAAAGGTCACACGGAACGTAGGCGGATCTACAGACCCAGTGTTTACAAAGCAAACGCGCAAAGACTAAGAAAGTGCAAGTAAGTCAAATGCTGTTTACAAACAAAAAGGTACAACAATGTCGACGATTCTGAAGTTGTAGGAGAAAATAATCTCTACCCTTTTCTCTACCTTTTTGAGCCGGAGTACACAGACGATGAACTTAGACGTGATTCGTAGTAGTGATGGGAAGGTTGGATCATTTTACTGACTCGGGCCTTTGAGTCTCATTCAGTAAAATGAACGAATCTTATTTTCGAGTCATTTCGTTCATTTTAGCAAAATATAATTGAAATGTTACGTGTTGCCTCCCTAACACATCTACTGCTTACACAAACGTTGATCACACTACAAACAAGACAAAACTATAATGCTATAAGAAACAGAAAAGATTAATTTATTGTTTACCTTTAGTCTTTAGTCTATGATTAGCTCACCTCACCTCTTATCTGACAAGTTTTTGGGTTCGAGTCGTTCGTTCATCACGTGACAGCCCCATAAGATGAACGAATGACTCGGAAAACCCGAAGACTCGAAACTGGTGAACTAATTCCATTACAGAACCTAATAGGATGTTGCGCATGCGCAACTGAACAAATCACTCCCCGAGACGACTCGTTCTTCCCGAGTCACATTAAAGCTTCGTTCATAATGAATGAATCGTTCAAGGACAACCCATCACTAATTCGTAGCATCAAGGACGCGCATCCCAGAGCCTGTGCTATATGAGCTTTTGTGCTTAAAAAGTATACAAATTTGTATTTTAAAAAAAAAAAAAAAATGACAGATGGTTTCGCTAGATAAGACCCTTCTTCCTCGGCTGGGATTGTTTAGAGCCCTTTGAAGCTGCATTTACACTATATTTCGGAAGTTCAAAATCAGGGCACAATGAAGTCCATTATATAGAGAAAATTCCTGAAATGTTTTTCTCAAAAACCATAATTTCTTTACGACTGAAGACAGAAAGACATGAACATCTTGGATGACATGGGGGTGAGTAAATTATTTGTAAATTGTTGTTCTGGAAGTGGACTACTCCTTTAACAAGCAAATTGTAGTCCTATTATAATTCTAATTCTGTTGTAAATTTCCTGTAGTTAAAACATTACATACAGGGGTGCACATAAGTTTTTCTGTCTGGTTCTCATGAGAGCACCTGGAGATTTGGGTTGGTGCTCACACTGCACATAGTGTGACCCAACTATAGAACATAAAATAATCAATAATAGTAAGAATAATATTATTGCACATTATTAACCAAAATAATAACAGGGTTCCCATGGGTCTTTGAAATCCTTGAATCCAGAGTATTTAAATCTCTTTTGAATGAGCAGCTATTCACTTTTCACGCTCTGTATAAAGGGAGCACATCTTACGAGATCAGATATGAGCACATTATCTTCTGAGCAGCAAATCCTCCAGCATGATTTGTCATTCACCTTTCGTTACTCTTGTCTTGACCCATGATCAGTTAAATCTGATTCCTGCAGCTTGTATTGGATGTAGGGTTGCCAAATCCACATTTTTGTGCATGGAATTGGGCTGATTTTAAACTGTTGCGAAGGGTTGATTTTTTTTTTTTTTTTTTTTTAAATGTTTGAAATATTGTATAAATTACCTTTGACTGAAATGCTTATATTGAAACATTTTGCACTAAACCTGCAATAAAACTGCAAGATGTTAAGTTTTGTGATGGCCACTGGTGGGAAGCTTCTTAACTGTGTTTATGATCAATCTGCACAAGGGTGACCGTAAAATACACATTTTAGGTATGGAAATGAAATATTTTGAGTTTTGACATGGGATATGGTCATTGTGCTACTTTTGGGGCTTTTTAATTCTAATAATTAAGATTACAAAGAATGCAAAACAGAAATACGACAAATGGAATATCAGATCTCTGTCATATGGGCAAAAATAAATGCAAAAAAAAAAAAAAAAAAATTTTTTTGCATAGTTGTGCTTGACACATGAAAACTGTAACAATGTATCTTACAAGGTAACACACTGCAACCTTATTCTCACTTGAAATGTATCCCCACATTAAGTCCTTGAATTTGAGGATATTGGACCTGGAAAGTCCTTGAAAGGTCCTTGAATTTAAAGTTAACCAAGGTGTAGGAACCTTTAAAGGGGTCATCGGATGCTAAGTTCACTTTTTCATGCTGTTTGAACATTAATGTGTGTTGGCAGTGTATGTACAAATCTACCCTATAATGATACAAATCCATGCAGTGGTTTTTAATTAATATGTAAAAATAATATCCCCTTTTTCAAATCGAGCCGTTCCCAGATGCCTGTCAGTGTGCCGTCACACAGACAGAGGCCGCTCCCACGATAGTTGATTGACATGAGCGATTTACCTCAAATCAGCTGTCACAGTCCAATAACTTTCCATGTTTTGATGCCAGAGCAGGGATGTAAGTTAGACAAGAATATCTCCGAATGAGCGATTGAGGTGTTGTGTTGCTGGATGTAATAATGAACATAGTGGTCGTCATTTACCCCCGACATCTGAGCCGCTGAAGATGCAGTGGATTACGTTTGTTTGTGAATGGAATGCGCCTCCCGATCTACATATATCCGTCTATGTTCACACGAATCATTCGTGATCCAGCTTCACTTACAGCAGAAGTGAGTATAAGCGTTTTTTTATGAATCTTTGCGATCGCCTTTCTTTATAACGTGGTAGTTAGGAAGTTTAGCGGCTAAACGCGGCTAATGTAAATAAGATCGTCTTTCCGCAGAGAGAAGAGAGTGTGATAATACTAGCAATTATGTTTTAAGTATTAGTATTAAATACAGTTAATTTATAGTATGCTCGTTTTGCTGCTTGATACTGCAAATTGGTGCGTCTTACCATATGTGACCGTGAACCACAAAATCAGTCAGAAGTGTACATTTTTCGAAATCGAGGTTTATACATCATCTGAAAGCTGAATAAATAAGCTTTCCGTTGATGTATTGTTTGTTAGGATTTGCAGAGATACAACTATTTGAAAATCTGGAATCTGAGGGTGCAAAAAAATCTAAATATTGAGAAACTTGTCCAAATACAGTTCATAGCAATGCATATTACTAATCAAAAATTACATTTTGATGTATTTACGATAGGAAATTTACAAAATATCTATATGGAACATGATCTTTACTTAATATCCTGATGATTTTTGGCATAAAAGAAAAATGGTTAAGTTTGACCCATTCAATGTATTTTTGGCTATTGTTACAAATATACCCATGCAACATAAGACCGGTTTTGTGGTCCAGGGTCATATATGGTTTTAATGTATTATCTTAATTATGAGTACACTGGTTTGTAGTGCAAACAGTTATTTGTCCTATTGTAACAGTATTTCTCTATAGCAGCTAATGAACCTGAAGTCTCGCCAATAGGCTTACTTCCACGTTGAAGAATATAGTAAATATGCTCTGTCGATAGATACATGTATGTGATGTATGTCAATTTCAGTCTGTACGTTTGGTAGGAGTGTCTATACACACCTCATCTGTCCTCCTATAAGATATTACTACTTCCATGTTCAGCTGAGGGATGGAATTGGCAATGGAAAATAGAAACTTGCATTGTGTGAAGTCTAGGGCTTGACAATGGTTACAATTTCTGCCTGGATACATACTG